>JARCFY010000005.1:107759092-109009092 GCA_029233225.1 Lepidodactylus listeri
CTAATAGTCACTGATGGATCTCTGCTCCATATGTTTATCCAATTTCCTCTTGAAGCCATGCATGCTTGTAGCCACCACCACCTCCTGTGGCAGTGAATTCCATGTGTTAATCACTCTTTGGGTGAAGAAGTACTTCCTTTTATCTGTTCTAACCCGACTGCTCAGCAGTTTCATTGAGTGCCCACTGATATTATCAGTGAGCATGGCATTTGATGAATGAATGCACAATGTTCTTCAAAATTTTCTGTATGTTTCATATTGTTAGCAATATGATTCTTTTAATTAGGACTAACCAAATAGCGTATGAAAATTCTTGATTTTCTCAGAACTCCCCTACGCACATACATACACACACACACACACACACACACACATGCACAGAGAGATATTTCTGAGCATGAACACAATGTTAAGCCTGACTTAATCTTATCTATAGATTTTGTTGGTTAAATGATGGAAGATGAGCTGATTTTGATCTGTACATTTCATGTGTGGAGGAAGGCTGAAGAATTTAAGCTCAGCCAGAAACTAGCCATATAGACAAACATTCCAGGAAAGAAATAGAGCTTTTATGGCTATGTTTTCTCTGGAAGTGTCATTGTTAAAACTCATCCTATAAGCTGCTTTGAGTTATAAATATGTAGAAATCCAAATGGCTCAAAGCAAATTCTGTCCGTGGGAAATATATCTGCCTTCTGCTCCCTGTTTACTTGGATGCAGCCCTTTTCAAATTTAAATAGTAGTATGGAAAGTGTTGGCTAAGGCCTACTCTGCATTCAATAATGCTCACTACACTATTATATAATACAATGGTAATAGAAGACAAAAATGAGTGTAAACAGACTCAGCAATCAGAACTTGCCAAAAAGCATGGCATAGAGAATAATGTATAAAAAGTAGCTACAGTGGGGGGGGTGTGTGTGTAAACAATTTATTTATTTATTTATTTCATTTTTACCCCGCCCTCCCCACCGAAGTGGGTTCAGGGTGGCTTACATAACCAATAAAACCATACATTTCGATATAAAATACATAAAACTAGTAAAACCATGTATTTCAATTAAATTATACAAACAATTTAAGACCATAACATATACTGTTGGCGGCATGATATAATAAAGTGCATCTAGAGCACGTTCTACAGTGCAACCACTTTATGTAACTTCTACTGGCAGATGTGCGCTTATTCAGTTGATAGATACTGTGCTCCTACTGGAATGCCTGTCAAAAAAAGCTCCATTTTCACAGCCCTGTGGAACTGCTGGAGGTCCCGTAGGGCTCCGATCTCACTAGGGAGCTCATTCCAGTACATCAGTGCCACCAGGGAGAACGCCCTGGTCCTGGTCGATATCAACCTGGCGTCCTTAGGACCAGGGAGGGCCAGGTGGTTTTGTGTTCCTGACCACAGTGCTCTCTGGGAAACATACGGGGACATAATTCGACGTGTCCGGATGTTTGTTTACGTTTCAAAGTTCATTCTTTAATAGGATGTTCTATAATAAAATAAAATTATTAAGAAAAGGAGAGCCATATAAAGAAATTGCAAGGTCAATGTGTAAATCAGACCAACAGCTTACCCCTTTAAGCTGTTCGTCTGATTTACACATTGATCTTGCAATTTCTTTGTATGACTCTCCTTTTCTTAATAAGTTATATTTTTATTATAGAACAACCTGACAAAGGATGAACTTTGAAACATTGTAAACAAACATCCGGACATAACGTCAGATTATTTAGTAGTTCTCCATATCACTTACCAGTTCTTTATTGTTTACATTTTGTATTTTTTCACTGCAGCTACTTTGTATACATTATTCTCTATTACATGTTTTTTGGCAAGTTCTAATTGCTGAGTCTATTAACTACACTTGTTTTTGTCTTCTCTTACCATTGTATTAAGGCCTACTCTGGCCATGTTAGTTAGCTTTTGCTTAGCATTTCTTTGCAGGCTTTGCTGCAAGGTGCATAGTCAATGATCTTCACCCTGGTTACAATGTTGTTGGGAAATTGCCTGTGGATTTCATGCATGATTTTCACTGCACCTAAAACAAGAATGAAGTTAAAGGGTATTTAACCAGCAAAGGCCAGGGTTGCCATTCCCCTGGTCAGGGCAGGGATTCCCCTGATTTTAGGGGCTCTAATCTGCAGCTGGCTGGCAGGGGAAGCCCCACCTCCGAGCAGCCCCTTCCTGTGTTGGCATCATCAGTGCAATCACATTACTCAGTAGTGACATCATCACATTGCCAGTGTCAGGGCGTAACTCTCTAGTTTTTGGGCAAATTCTATGGTTTTGAGGGCAAAAAAACCTGTAGAGTTTTGCCCAAAAACTAGAGCGTCACCCCCCCAAAGTCAGCAATGTGGTGACATCACTTCCGGATGAGGTGATCGCGCTGTGCACAGGAAGTACGTGTGACAGAAGATCCCAACAAAGACCCAGGAGCCTCCTGCCGGATTGGAAATAGGACGTGGGTACCCTAGCAAAGGCTGTCAGCATTTAGGATATCCTTGGACATTAATTTTCAAGAAAATGTTCTGACCTCAGAAGGGTTAAAACACAGGGTCTATATGGACTTCAAAAGAAAATAGTAAAAGGAGTACTATTGACTCCTTACAACAATGAGTGACAGCATTTTGGATTTTCTTGACCACATAAATCATTTGTACCTTAACCAGATCTTAGTTGAATCTTCATTTGTTACATTTGCTTCTAAGTAATAAGTCTAACACACACATGCATGATTTCACCTCAGCATTTGACTTGGATAAATGTAGTTATTTGCCAATAAAATGGTAAAATAGCATAGTTTTCCAAGTCAATTTCATCCTCAAAATTCAGTTTGGAATTGGGTTCACCTAGACTCCCCTCTTGCCATCCTCCTTGATGATATAGCAGTGACCACTATGGCTCTGGCCTTCTCCTCCTCTCCATTGCCTCAGAAGTTGTGTTAGCAGCATCTGTAGCATCCAGGACTTTCTCGGTAATGTGGTTCATAGGGTGCTTGACATCAAGAGCATCAGATGCTCTGTGGACTACATTTACCAAAGTATTTCTCAGAATATCACAGATGTGGCTAAAACAGCATTGAATTTCTGGGAAAGAAGGGGAAGATGTCATGTTCCCATCCAGTGAGCAGGACACAGGTTTGTCTGAGGAGTTTCCCAGTCCAGGCCTTGATACTTGGTCTGATACGGACAGGCAGAAGGCAGTGGCAGAGGACTTGCTTATGAATCCTGGCTGAACCAGCAGTTCTGTCTAGGGAAGTACCAGTTGGGATGGGGGAGGAGAAGCAAAATATTTAGGGCTAGTATTACCAGGGCTTTTTTTGTAGAAGAAGCCCAGCAGGAACTCATTAGCATAATAGGCCACACCCAACAGCAGGAGCTCATTAGCATATTAGGCCACACCCCCAACAGTGCAGCTCCCTCCCAAGATCAGTTTCCCCAAGTGCCCTGCGGCTTGCGGGGCACATGGGGAACCTGGGGAAAGGAAGGCAGTTTCCCTGCGGCTTGCAAGGTGCCTGGGGAACCTGAGGGTGGGGAGGCTGTAGGCGTGGCCAATTCGGAAGCCAGCCGGAACTCCATTCCTGTGCGTTCCTGCCCCAAAATAGCCCTGAGTATTACCATTCCCCTCCCAAGAAGTAACCACAGCTCCTTGAATACCTCCCCTCCCAACCCTACAACTGCCTCCAAGATCACACTCACCAAGCTCCACTTACTGAAGATGCTAAACGACCTGCCAGAAGGTCACAAAGCACCCCAGGAGTACAAATGTGAGCATTGGCCCATTTAAAAAAAAATGCTGTAGGAATGTGGAGCCAAGCTGCATCTTAGTGAGCCTGCCCTTCTGTTTAAGAATTCAAGCTAGCTCTGTTAGAACTTGGGAGTTTCCTGAGGTCTTGCAGCTTGCCTGCAGCTAATGCAGCCCTACTGTCCCTACATTGCTTAGACAAACTGATGCTGTCTGTGGTGACTCTGCTTTGTAAGACCTGCTATATGGACACCCATCTAAGATGGAGCAGGAGGAGAATGGGAGGGGAAGAGAGTGAGTCTGTCTCTCCACCCTATGGTCAGCTTGCTGGCTGCTGCCACCATGCTACCAAAAGAGGGGTGGGGGAGCAGGAGGCAAGGAAATTAATATCTGGCTCAGATATATGATCCAAGCTTGAGAAGAATTCAGGCTTGTAAGGTTCACATTTATACTGAACTGCTAAAGCTTGTGCTTTCCACATTCAGGGGGTATGAGTTTCAGCAGCATCTCTATTTTTTATCTGTAGCCAGTTGCTTTGCTTTGCTGATTGCTGATTTGAGAGATCTCTTAACTTCAAACCCAGCTGCTCTTCCATTTCTTTGGCTCTTGGAATCGTATTTGTTGATAAGAACTATATTTCAGTTGTTATCGGTGAATATGTCATCAGAGCTCTTAAATGACTGTTTTGTTTTCATTTCAGTTGTAATCATTATTGTTAATTATTCAGAATTGTGTACTTTGTTACTTGGAGGTTCCCAGAGTGGCTCATAGTTTTGGAAGCAGTACATGGCCTAGGAGAAAACCTGTAGTGAGGCCTTAAAAGCCCCCTTTAACAACTTCTGTAACAAATAAATGGGTAGTGTGACTATTTCCATAGACTCAGGTTACATGTAAATGTGATATTTTACTGTACTGGAGAATGCACACACACAGTTCATTCTGTGTTTTAGCTGGTGCCCAGTCTTGATCCCAGCACCAGTATCACATATGCCTTGGGCACTCCTGGAGCTATACCCTCCCTTTTGCCTTGTTAAGCAGCTGTGTAAGAGACTTGTTCAGACCGCGCCTACAAATTGTTCCCTTATATAGGATCCCGGAGAGCAGCTCTGAGATAAACCCATACATTTACTGATACTCACAGCACTTGCTGATATTCATAGCAGAGCTACTGCAGACAGGACCAGCTTTAGAGGTCAGCATTTTGGGGTGATGACCAATAAGTCATTTTCCTGGGGAGGACTCACTGTTGTCCACTGCCCCAGGGGCTCCAGCACCAACCCCGGACAAGTTGCCTTTATCATTGCCACACAGTCCACAGGCAGTGGGAAGATTTTGGGCCCAGGGCAGGGGTCCCTTCTGGTTGGACTCTTCTCTTCTTCACCAGCTGCTACTCCTGCTGAGAAGAGGGTAGGCTGGCACTGAGCAGGGATGTGACTTATCCTTCCTGTTGCTGTCTGGAGAGCTGAAAGGAGCAGGAGCCACACCCTCATCTTCACAGCATTCAGGAGGAGGAGGAGGAGGAGCAGTGGCCCGCTAATCTGAGTGGCTTCTTCTTGTTGTCACCATCTGGGCCAGCAGAGAGAAGCAGCCATTGCTGTCGCCCATGTAGAAGGAAGGTGTTGCCACTGCCAACCACTAGTCTGCTCCCTTCCTCATTCATGATGAGAGGTGCCAATAATACCAAGAAAAGGCAGGACATGAAGGGAAGTGTATGGCAGTGGAGACCCTGCTTCAGATTGGGGGTGTGAGGGTCCACCATAAGGCATTTTGCCAAGAGGGCCCAGACACTTGGAACTGTGACCTTGTTTGCAAATAAGGCAAAATTGCATGGTCCCTTTCCCTTTTAAATCCAGAATGATAAGTTGTAAATTTTTTTAGTCCACAAGCTGCTTCACATACTCCATAGTTTAATTCTAGAAATCCATTATTTCCAGATTTTAACTCTAGAAATCCATACATACATATGCAACCAGCTCTTTCTCTTCCAAGTTCTGGTCTTAGTTAGCATACCTTCCTTTGATTCTGAATAGACTGATATTTTGTTCAGTACCACATGCAGATTCAATCCCCAATACCTCCAGTTTAAAAAAAAACCTCAGGTAGTGGGAAAAGCTCAGGTTATGGGAAAGACCTCCATCTGAGACCTTGGAGATCCACTACCAGTCAGAGCAGACAATACTAACCTTGATAGACCAATAGCCTAACAGTAGAAAGCAGCTTTATGTGTTTAAGTGTTAAATTGCCATACCTCTTATCATCCTCTCCGTTTGACCAAGTGATTAATTTAGCTTGGTTTAATCTCTTTGCTTCTAAATTGTCAGCCTCGCTCTCAGATGTTGTTGCTATTTACTGACTATCTTGCCTATCCTCAATAGTGTTCCTCTGTCCAAACTTGCAAAAGACTGCTCATGTCTTAGTTCCTAAAAATAGGATGAAAGAAGTAACAGAGAAGCTGCCCAAAACACCTGTCTGGATAGTGTATGAGGTAGAATTCAAGGTGAAGATCAGCGAGGTGGTCAGAGCAGCTGATGGACTATTTATATAATGATAACTGTGTCTATGGCCGACTCTATGAACCACATCCAACAGCATCTATTTCAGTGCAGAGGAACCCTGACAGAGCACATTTTGATTAATAAATTATCCAGACCACACAGGGTAGGCTAGGTTCCCCTTTCACACTGCATGAAAGTCATTCACTCTAAGTTTAGTTGCTTAGTGTGTAGGCTGCTAAAGAGCACATGTCTTGGCTGCAAATGTCCCTTTGTTAAGTAAAAGAGGGCAATTGGATTGTGGCTTAGGGTACAGACCTGTACATACTCACCTGGGAGTAAGCCCCATTGAACACTGAGGAATTTAGTTCTGAGTTCACATGCGTGGGAGCTAAGGCAACTAGGTTTTACAAATAATGCATTATTGCCACAAAATACAGGAGCCCTTCATTTTTCTTCTTTTCCTTCATGTAATGAAATGTTGTGATAGTTTTACATGTTAAAATTCCCAGTCTCTACTCCACTTTATCAGTTTACATGCCTGCTAGAACATCAGTATGATCATGTCATGTGTCAGAATACATTTTAGTTTCGGATGTGATGTAGAGAGCAGAGGACAGCCATTTTTGAAATCAAATGTGTGTTTGATTTTAATTGTGTTCATGATATAAGTTTTTGTGGTGGTCTGGGATTTTTTTTAAAAACCAGAATTCAATTAATATATTTTAATGTTTCAATTATTTTTATTTTGCAAGCTGTATCAGGCAGATTCCTGGAGAGGCAGCATAAAAATCTTCTATATAAATAAATAAAGCCTCCCTTTGAAAATTGCCTCGTTTTAATGCTTTCACACAACATTGCTGCTGCTCAGCTCAGAATTGAAGCAGTCTTGTCAAGAGGCAATTGCACTTGTAAGCTAGATATCTGTTCTTCATTAGGTAGAATGTAGCTTCATTTTAAAGATAGCTTCTATTTCACTTTGTGTCCTAAAAGATACATGTTCATGTGAATGACAACCCTGAACAGTACATAAATAAATAGTATTACTGCCTTCTGCTCAGATGGATCTTACAACTCTCTTCTGCTAAGTCTTCTTTCAAGGGAGAAAGACTTCCTCCCATGGAGATCAACATTTTATAGTGAAGAAAGGCTTCCTCAGATGTGAAAAAGCCTTTTTTGTTGTTGAGGGTACTCTTTATCTGTTGGAGGAAGGCACAGGCAGAGGATCCAGCCACATAATAAATAAGGTTTATGGAAATATTTAATTTGGGCTCCCAAACAAAAAGATGCAAAAATTTTCTGGTATATGATTGAAAAGGAGCTACACACTAGATCCCCACTCCTCTGCCACCTCTCTGCCAACTTTTGGGAGGCACATTTCAAGGCCTTATTTGTGATTCCATCTGCTAAAAGCACCTCTGCCCAAATGACTTTCATGCCAAAGTTTGAGAAAGGCCCCCTGTCACAGTACCGGAAATTAAACTTTTAATATCTGAAATGTGATCTGGGAAGGCCCCAGGCCCTGACCTGGTACCTGTGGAGCTATTTAAAGCAAATGCTGATTGGTGGACAGAGATTCTGGCACCAATATTTACACAAATAAACAAGACAGGGATTATGCCCTCCTCTTGGCGACATGCAATAATAATCCCCATCCATAAAAATGGTGACCCAAGAGACCCAAATGATTACTGACCCATAAATTTACTATCAGTGGTAGGCAAAGGATATGCTTCCATGCTATATGAGAAGTTATTTTCCTGGATTGAAAATGAAGCCATTCTGGGTAGAGAGAATGCAGGATTCCACAACGGAGCCAGTGCAGTTGATCATTGTCACACTTTCCAGTTCACTGTTGACAAGTATGGTAGCTCAAAAGATGGATTGCTAGCTGTTGCCTTCATGGACCTTAGAGCCGCTTTTGACTCAGTGCCCAGGCAAAGACTGTTGCACAAATTGAATAATTCATCTATTGACAAGTGTCCCCTATTTTTGATGAAACAACTATATGACCAGCCTACAGCCCAAGTGAGATGTGGTTCATCCAATGAACTGACCAAAGCTATCCCATTGAGCAGAGAAGTTAAGCAAGGGTGCATCCTTGCCCTATTGTTATTTAATTTGTACCTTAATTATTTAATTCCTCGTATCTCTGGAGATGAATTCCATTCACCTCACTTGGCTCATGCCAAAATACTGTGTCTTCTATATGCAGATGATACCACTCTCCTGTCAAGATCTGTGGTTATTTATTATTTATTTATTACTTCTACCCCGCCCTCCCCACTGAAGTAGGGTGGCTTACATAAAAACATTAAAACAATAAAACAGTATATATCGCAATATAAAATACATTTCAGAACAAGCTACATAGTAAACAGCTTGGCCTTTGCTAGTTTATAGGTTCCTTTGTGGAATACTGCTCCAACGAGGGTTTAGGTATTAATGTTACCAAGTCAAAGGTTCTTCTCTTCAGCAAAAAACAAAGGACAAAGAAATACAAATACAAATGGGCAGTAGCAGATCAACCTATGGAGCAGGTGGACCATTTCAAATATTTAAGAATTATTTTTCAAGCAAATCTTTCTTTGAAGGTGCACCTGAACTCCATTGTAAGAGCTGCTTTAACACCGGGAAGGCCATCTCAAGATGGTACTATTCCTCTGGGGGCCAATATGTTCCTGCAGCAGTTAAGATTTTTATTACTAGAGTTGTCAGGCAGATGCTATATGCTGCCAGGGATCATATATATGCTGCCAGTTGATAAACCACTACTAAGATTCCTACACAATATCTTGGGAGCTCCTCAGTGTGTATCTGGAATACCCCTGAGAGCCAAATCTGGGAAGATGTCCTTTGAAGCAAAGGCCTGGGGAAGAGCATTTAATCTGAAATGTAGGGTATTAAAATCAAATCCAGAATCAAGCTTCCTTAGACTAGTTAAGCTGGATCATCACATAAGTGACTGGGATAGACTACTGGATCACAAATTGTCACGCTTGGGTATTACCTAAGATGTGTTGAAAACAATGAGTAGTGAAGAATTGACCTAGCTCACCAGAAAATCCCACCCTTCCCTACCCAAAGGCGTCTCAGAGCAGTTTACAATCTCCTTTCCCTTCCCCTCCCCACAGCAGACACCATGTAAGATAGGTGGGGCTGAGAGAGCTCTTTCAAGAACTGCTTGTGAGAGAACAGTTCTGAAAGAACTTGTACCTGGCCCAAGATCACACCAGCCACTGAATGTGGAGGAGTGGGGAATCAAACCCAGTTCTCCCAGATTAGAGTCTATGCTCCTAACCACTACACCAAACTGGCTCTCTTAGTGTCTTCGATTATGAGAACATGCTGATCAGAGCCCGCAGAGTGTGTTCATCCTTCTCAGTTGACATTCTCCCTCCAACAAAAATGCCAAATTATCTATCTGAATTAACTATTCTGAAGTATAAAAGGACTTTTATGCTAGCATGCCTGAATGCCCTACCTTCAGCAGTGATGCTAGGAAAATTCAGTGGAATTCCATATTTAGATAGTCTCTGCAATTGTGGCAGCAACAAAATTGGCTCTGTAGAGTACGTCTTCTTTGATTGCCCTAAATTCTCAAAACGAAGAGCTGAATTGATCTTCCCATTATTTAATCAGAATGCTCTTTGTCCAGAAGGGAGATCATCCTGGCTACTCAGTGACAAAGATAAACAAACTGCTGTGTGTGTGGCAAAACTTTTGGCAGCTGTTGTTCAGTTACATGGTAACTAACTTTTAAGTTATGGGATGAGGGTTTGCTGTTTATGACTTAGGTTGTAAAAACAATAAGAAGTAAAGTAAAATAGCACAAGTAAGGAACTTTTATTGTCATGTGTGAAAATCTTCAAGTATAAAAGCCAGTGTGAAATGTCTGAAAGACAGGCCTTAAAGGCTGATGTTGGCCTGAGGTTTTACCATATTGTGCAACTACTAGTGTAGAATCTGCTAGCCTCTTTTCTTTGTTGTTTTAAATGTTAGTTTCCATTCAGAGATGCCCAGGCAACTGAACATGTAATATAAGTAATATATTCTGTATCATACTTTCCCTCTAGGGAGGGAGTTCCCTGTTAAATGCCCATTTGATACCTGAGATTAAGACTGTCATGGTTTGCAGAAGTTTCACTTTGAAAATAAGGAATTGGAGCCATGTTGCATAAAGAGCTATCCTGTAGTTTTATGTGGCATATCTGAAACTTGATTCGTAAGCTACACCTGGCTTGAACATCATTGAACAGACATATGCCTCCAAATGCAATTCCCTGTTAGCAAAGCTGCTTTGATTTTGAGCTGGGCAGCAGCAATGCTGTGTGAAATCAACTTCACTGTGACTTCTGTGAGGGTAGACAGAGTACTTCTACATAGGATTGCACTGTTAGTGGATGCCAGAGCTTTAAACCTTTTGTCATACATTGTTTCTGTAAGTGTGTATTAATTCAAAAATGTCCCTTATTCATACTCCTGTTATAATGTGCACACTTAAAAGTGCTTTCACATAACATTTCATATGCCAGCTCAAAACTGAGGTAGCTGCCTAACCACCAAACTGCTTCCCAGATTCTGCATTCAGGGTTTACATAGTATGTCAAGCTGTTCTTGCTATTAGCATAGTTGATCCTGGCTCATACCTGCCCATCTAGAAGACAACACAGTTGGGAATCAAAGCTTTCATATAATTTATTACTACCACCTAAAATATGGGAGTGGTTTGTATAGTACATTGTCCCTATAGGTGGTGAAGGTTGGGGAAACTGAGGAGAATTCACCTCACTGCTTCATCTCCAGTGCCCACTTGGCATGCTGTCTCTGCCTCTAGTGCTAGCAGACATCCACACAGTGGCATACCATCTGACTAAGGTGGTTTGCACATGGGGACAGGCACATGGGGACAGGTTTCCCCATTGCCGTGGTGGCTGCTGATTCAGTGCAGTGGCAACAGGGCTCCTGAGTGGCAGGTTTCCCTGAGACAGGGGCCATTTCTCTTGCCTCCAGAGAGCTTTTTTAAAATCAGAAATTACATATTGTTGAATGTTAAGATTATTAGAGTCACAGTATTCCAAGCTTTCATTTTTTAAAGAAAAAGTATGTCTGTAGCCCCTTTCATTGCAGAGATGTAAAAGCATCTCTGTGCAGCAAAAGAATCTAGAGACATTATAAAAAACAAAAGTTGGGACTGTGTGAACCTTATACACAGATTGTTATAACTATATTCAAATGCCAGTCAGAAAAACAGGAAGCCCCCCCGCCCGGTGGTGGGGAGAGTGTCCATTGCACGGCCAAGGGGCAGGGAAAATTGGCTGCTGTGTGCAAAGGACTGGCAAAGTCCAAACTTTCCCACCCACAAGGCTTTGCTATGATTGTTCTTATAACATCACAGTGAAGCAGGTTTGGGAAAGACTGGAGAAAAGCCAGAGAAAACCTGGAAGGCACATGAATGCACTAAAATGCTGTGGGGAAGTGACCTGAACCTAGGGGGGAAATGTCTATCCATGCTTGTACATATCATGCATGGTAATGTATGATTGTAACCAGGGGTCCATTGGGGCCGGAGCGAGCAGCTCAGGAGTGGCCACTAGGGCAGCCAGGGGCTGAATCAGATTCTCTGATCTGATTCGGCCTGCTGCCAAATTGCTGCCGAAATTTGGTGGCAACTTTAAAAGCGACTGGAGGGGAGGGGGTTTGAGGGAGAGGCTCCAAACTTGCAGGGTAGCTGCTGGAGCCTCTCCTCGAAATACCCACCAAGTTTCAAGAAGATTGGACCAGGGGGTCCAATTCTACAGGCTCCCAAACAGGTTGCCCCCATTCCCTCCATTGTTCTCTATGGCAGGAAAAAAGTAACACTTTTTCCCACCATAGAGAACAATGGAGGGGATGGGACAACCTGTTTGGGGGCCTGTAGAATTGGACCCCATAATCCAATCTTCTTGAAACTTAGTGGGTATTTCGAGGAGAGGCCCCGGCAGCTATCCTGCAAGTTTGGAGCCTCTCCCTCAAACCCCCTTTCCTCCAGCCCCTCATATACCCTATGAGTTTTTGCCATTGATTTCAATGGCCCATAGGGTATAATGGGGCTGAAACTGAGATTCCCTTTCTGACACACTTCTGGTGATGTCAGGGGACGTGGCATATGCTAATGAGTTATGCTAATGAGTTATGCTAATGAGCTCCTGCACCTCTTTTTCTACTAAAGGACCCCTGATTGTAACAATATGTACAGGACCCACAGTTGTGTATTTTTTGGAATTTTTAGAAACCATGAGAGTAAAAAAAAATATGTTGTTTTTTTGGGAGGGTGGCAATTTTCAGGGGGAAGAGAAAATGAAATATGTGCAATGTTATTCTACTGCTTTAACAATATAAAATGCATCCTTTGTAACATAATTAGCATATAAAATTGTACTATTTAGCATATTTACAGAACTGAAAAGTGTACGTGCATTACTTTGCTAGGAGCAAAACTGCTAATATATCCAATAGTTGAGATACGGCTCCGAACTGCACCCTATGCTACCTTAACATATGTATCTTAATCTTTGCCATCTGAGAGGGAAGTAAAAATAAAAGTTGAAATTAGAAAATAGATTTTGTACTAAAGAAAAGAGAGTTTATTATCTGGACAGTCTCATTCATTCACTAAAAATATTGGCATTTATACTATAATTATATCAATTATCAGGGCTATTTTTGTAGAAAAAGCCCAGCAGGAGCTCATTAGCATAATAGGCCACACCTAACAGCAGAAACTCATTAGCATATGAGGCCACACCCCTGACAGCACAGTTCATTAACATATTAGGGGGGCTGGGAAAGCACAGGGCAGGCATGGAAGCTTGCTTCCTCCCCCCGAGCTTTTCTGCCCCACTTCAGCAACGCCTTTCTAGTCTCCTACCCACCCCACCAGATGCCCTTCCCTCTTGTGTGTAATGTGTGGAGGGCAACGTGCTCTGAAGCCATGCATGCCAAAGGTTTTGGTTGTAGGTGTGGCCAACTCAGGAGCCAGCCAGAACTCCGTTCCTGTGCGTTCCTGCCCAAAAATAGCCCTGTCAATTATATCTTGAAGAGAATGCTGTATATGTATGTATATAGGAAATATCATTATCTAATGCTGCAGACTATCTTGGGTAAAAATTTCCCTGCTATACATCTTGAGTAAAATCCCGTGTTGAAAAGCATTTCATTAATTTCACTCAAAAGAGAAAATATTTCACAACGTTTCCCCCCCCAGCTAGATCTGAGTCTAGTAGCACCTTAGAGACCAACAAGATTTTCAAGATATAAGATTTTGATAGTCAAAGCTCCCTTTTTTCAGTCCTCCCCCAAATTACAAAATCTAGGGCCTGGAAACATTCTGTGCTATGAAAAGCAGTGGTGGTGGTGGTGGTGGTAGTAGTAGTAGTAGAAGAAGAAGAGATTAGATTTATACTCTGCCCTTCACTACCCGAGGGAGTCTCAGAGCGGTTTACAATCCCTTTCCTTTCCCCTCCCCACAACAGACATCCTGTGAGGTAGGTGGGGCTGAGAGAGCTGTCCCTGAGAGAACACCTCTGAAAGAACTTATGGCTGACCCAAGCTTACACTAGCAGCTACATGGAGAGGAGTGGGGAATCAAACCTGGTTTTCCCAGATTTGAGTCCACACTCTTGACCACTACACCCAACTGGCTCTAGTAGACAGGCATTGACAATACCACATTAAAATTTCACTTTTTATGAATAGAAATAAGCACTATAATAACATTTGCATGTTGAGAAGTGGCATACATTTGGTTAATTTAACTTACATGACACATTCTGGTTGGAAGACTCGTTTCAAGGTTTGGAGCAGGGTTCAGCTTAGCCCAGACCATACAGTTTAGCCCAGTCTTCTTACTTCTCAGAAGCTGAGCAGGGTCAGCCCTGTTAGTGTTTGGATGGGAGACCACCAAGGAAGTCCAGTGTTCAACACTATGCAGAGCCAGGTAATGGCAAGCCACCTCTGTTCATCTCTTGCCTTGAAAACCTTATGGGGTCATTGTAAATTGGCTGTAACTTGACTGCACTCTACACGCACAGCAGGATACCTCTTACATTCTTATGATATTATATATGTCCAAATAACAATCAGTAAAGAAATGTTCTGATGCTAGCGGAGAAGAAGCTATGTCATGTGGTAAATTTTGAAAGGTATCATTCAGAAACTACAGAAGTAGGATTTTTGCCTATGAAGCACAGGAAAGAGGCCATGTATACTATTATTACAATGTTAACACAATCTGCTTTGCCATTTTTCAGCCTGAAAAATTCAAGATCTAACTAGTTAAAAACTCACAATAGGATTATTTAATGTGTTTGTCTCAGGACAGGGCCAGAAATATAACACCTGGGAAAGGCTCAAGATAGCACTAGAATGCCCATTGCTGGCAAAGCCAAGTAAGCTTAATCAGAAATAACAGAGTGTTGGAAGTAGAGGCTGGCATAATGCAATACAGCTTATGCCAGCATTAACAGTCAAGCATCATGAGAACAACAAAGGTGTCATTTTGAGGTCCTGGACACCGCAGATGGCAAGCAGTTTTCCAAATAGATGAAAGAAGAAATTTAGCAGTTTTGCAGTCTTATTTTAAATATGTTTACTGGGTCAGAAATGTCCCACTTCGTTCATTAAGTCTTTGTTCTTAGGATTGCAGTTGTAAGTAGGTGCAGTTGGATTGAAATGTTAGGGTACGCTCCTATTTTTAATTTCTGTTCCTCGATTTGATAATTTTTTTTAAGTCATAATGGGACAAAAGAGGCAAATATAACAAAATCAAAAGATTATTGGATCTTGATTGTACTATGTGTGGTCATATAATTTCTGGACCACCAATATACTAAGAGCCGGTGGTACTTGAGAAACATCCCCTGGGGCTGGTGGTCTTTGGTGTAGAAGTGACCATATCACATGATCTTTCTAACACCCTCAACCATTCTTCACAAGGAAGAACAGTGTAGACAAGGACAGACTTGCTTGTGGACACCTGGTGAATGATGTTGGAGCTGTATGCCAGGTTCCCATAATTTAAGCAGTACATGTAGGGTGTTGTTTTTCATCTAGAGAACCCAGTGGATGTAGGAATACCAGAGATGTGGGATGAGCCTAGGCTTCTGTTGCTGTTCATTGTTTGCTTCTCATATAGAAAAGTGGAGAAATTGTAATTGCTGTTAGACCAGTGGAGCAGACAAACCAATCAAAAGCCTTCAGACAGTTCTGCAGTATGCACAGTCAGCCAAACACTAAACTGCACTTAACCCAGGCTGGGACTTTTCAGTGGCTCAAGAAATTGACAGAGATAACAACAAAACAAGGGATGACAAAAAGATTGTACAGGAGAAGGGAGTGTGTTGGAGGGAACTTGGACACAAAAAGAAGTGAGTGGAAACAAGTTTGAGTCTGGGTGGAAATAAAATAAAAGAGGAAGGGGGAGGCTTGCTCCTGTCTCTTTCCTGTGGTGCATACAACATTTCCAGGGCTCTCTGATCCCACTGAAAGTTTCCTGATTGCACTAGTTGGCCTGCCCTGTTGACACCCCAAGAAACTTCCCATTCCCAGAGCAGCATTGCACTTTTTAGGGAAAAAATGCCTTTTAAACATTCATAAGAAAACGAATAGATAAGCATCTCTTGGTACAGTGCTGTTAAAAAATAAAGAGTGAGATCCCGCCTGGTGCATGAGGGTGGAGGCAAGAGCCAGCATTCAATTCACTGTTGTACAAGGGCCAAACTAGATGTGATAGTGTCCTTGTAACCACTCCAAGGATTCCACCACTGTATTACAGATATTTAAAAATGCTGCAAGGTGTGGTGGGCTAAGGTGCTTCCCCCCCCCCCTATTTTCTGAAGTACCAAAACAGCCACATGTACCCTGTGGCTGTTTCAGCACTTGAAAAGGGAGGGGGGAGAATGACAAGAGCATCCTGCTGCTGGCCCTCATAGCATTTTTAAATGAATGTAATGTGGTGCCGGCATTCCTGTGTTGACCCCATTCTTGTGTCTAGTTTGGCTCCAACTCTGCCATTCTAGTTGTAAAAACCAGAAAGAAGACCAAGCTCACTATACAGCCTGAGAAGACTGTGAGTACTGCTTTCTTATTATGTCTGCCTGTATCCTGAAAGAGGAGATTTTTGATTAGACAGAGATTTGCACACACACAAAATGCCATGCATTGTATCTAGTGTTGGGAGTGTGAGACAGGACTAAGATTCATTGGTGTACTGCCTACCCTGCTGCCCACCCATCCCTTTGCCTGAGCTGGTGAAGGTATAGTCACAAAAACAAAATAAAGTATAGAATAAAGTATTATTTTTAAGGTTTGTAATATTTGGCATGGATGATAAATCCAGAGAAATTGTGTTTTTTTAAAAAAAATGTTTGTAATGGGGGGCTACACCACATTGACACAGTTGACACTGGGAACTGCTCCCGGCTACAACCGATTCTTTGTTCTTTTTAGGGGGGGATCCCGAACCCCACTGGACCTCCTGGAGGGAGGTCTGGTGCAAGGGACTTAATTTGGGCCCCTCACTTGAGGCAACAAGCAGGTAGAAGCCCTGCATCATCCCAGAAGCAGATAATGGAGAAGCGCAGTTATGGCAGCCATAACAAGCACAAGATGTGAATAACCTCAAAGGAGGAGAGTAACTTTGAGCCTCATCCAGAACACCGATGAAGACATGCCCTTGTAAATACCTGTAAATAGCAACAGCAACATTGAATAGTCTGATGATTTCTTCAAATAGGCCCCCTTTAACATTCAAAGTGACGCAGAAGGGAGAGGTGGAATCCCCCCCCTTTTCCTGCCCGAGGTGGCCGAGACAAGATAGAGCTATTTAAAGAATGTTGAGGTAAACATTTTTGGGGGCAAAGAGGGACTTGAGCTTCTACAAGAGAACTATAAATTTTCTTCTTAAACCTTCTTAATAAATAAATAAATAAAGATATACAGTGAAACTTACCATCTTACGACAGCTCTTTACGACGTCATGCTTTACTGCTGAGAACAGAATAGAAGCACACTCTGTTTAGTCTTTACCATAAATCTGCAAAACACTTGACTTACGGGAGCGAATGTTGACTGCTGAGAGGAGTATTATTAGGCAGCTTGAAAGAGACGCTGGGTTTTGCTAGACTGAGACTTTTGTTATTGTATGGAAATACTCTCAGGAAAACATGCCAGATAATACAGTTATGCAGAGCTTCACAGAATCTGATAAGCTTCAAATCCAGGCTGTGATTAACAAAGCAGTGAACCAGGCAGTCAAAGAGATTTTTGAATGGATATTAGACCAAAGAACTTTTAGCATCAAATCAAATCATTGACAAGAAACCCCAGCACCAAACTGTTCAAGAAATAGAACACTTCTACAATCAAGCTGACCCAACTTGCAGTGAGAAGGAATTACAGCACCCAACTGTGCAGGAAGCTGGACAACATTACAATCAAGAGGAACTAATCTACAGTGAGAATCAAACTGATTTTAGCAGTGAGAAAAATACTTCTACTAAAGGACTGTTAAACTCTGGAACCCTTAAAAGTACGAGGAAAATACACCAGAGAGAAGATGAAACAAACCTAAACATTGAATACAGATGGCAAACCATAAAAGAAAGTCTTTACATGTACAAGGAGAAGAGGCACAGATCCAAGTCTCTACCAAAAAGAAGAAACCATAAGAAGAAGAAAAATAAGACATAGGAATAAGACTGGCTTAGGGATTTTGTTATAAGATTGGTTGGGAGAATCCCTATTTCCAAAAGAGTATGATTTATATAAGGGGAAATTTGGTTTAGGAAATATATATGTATTTCTACTAGAATAAGAGTGTTCAAAGCTGGTAATTGAAAAATATGCAGAATGGAAATTTATGGAAGGTTAAGGTTGACATTTTTGATAAAAGATGTAATGCAACTAACTCTGATTTAAGGATTTCAGAAGTCTTGATAACTGGTACAAAAAGAACTATATTATGAAGTAGGGAAATGTCCCCAAATTGGAATGTCTACCCAAGAAAATTTTAAAACAATAGTGTCCTAAAACACACACAAACAATCTCTCTATATAATAATGCTGTTTTGGGGTGGCCACATTCGATGCGCTTCCTAATTAGTTGGCTGCCTGAACTGCCACTCAGAAACAGGTCCCTGGCCACTGGCTGCGTTGCCTTGCTGCATTGGCTCAGTCCCGCCCACACAGCCATCAGCCAGCCTCTCACCCTCAGTATGCAGGGAGCTGCCTAATGTGATGGACCCTCAGCTGGCTGGAGGCTTATGAGGCCGAGGCCATTCCTGCCATCACCGTGACGCTCACCGTCAGCCCCAGCCGACTGCAGGTAGCCACCTGCTCTGTGACCAGCCAGGGGCCGGTGCGCTGCCAGTGGCAGGTGTTCCCTCGACCCTGGGGTCTGGGGAGGGGGGAGAAAGCAGGGGACCGAGCCTCACTGTGCTCCGAAGCAATGGGTGGCTTGGGCCGTTCCGCAGGATGTTAGCAGCCATGCTGAAGCAGCCTGGTTGTGAGCGGCTCAGGACTTGATGGTCTCCATGACATCCATGGACCTGTCGCTAGTAATAACAGGACCCAAACACTGTGCAAGTCACACTCTTGATCTGGTGTTCTGCTCTGGTCAGGAAGAAAGTGATTTGAAGTTTGGGGAATTGAAGACTATCCCCTTGTTAAAAACAGACCACTACTTGCTGAGGTTTAGACCTGCTGGGGTACCAAGACTCCACAGGGGTGGGGGATCGGTTAAGATGATCTGCCCCTGTAGTTTGATGGATCTGACTGGCTCTCAGATGGCATTAGGGCCAATGTTCCTCTATTTTTTTTTCCCTACTGAGAGGAGCAGTTCACATTTTGAGCAGAATATAACTGCTGTGATCTTAAATGGGCTGCTGAGAAGTCTTCCTGTGTTAATGAGTGGCCACTCATGCATACAGCATGGGGGAACACAGATTTTAGGGCATTTTTCTGTTGATATGGTCAACACTCCTGTTTTTGCCCTGGTTGACTTCTGTAATGATGAGCTGACCTGGGCAACAGACACAATTGCCCATAGGTGCCCTCTCTCTGGACTAAGAGCCTGGGCAGCCCCTTGGTTTACTGAGGGTCTGTGAACAATGAAAAGACAAGGGAGTCAGCTAGAGTGACAATGGAGAAAGACTCGGGAAGAATCCAGCAAGGCATGAGCTCGAGCTCATTTAAACGCCTACTCTGGGGCAGTGGTGGTAGTGAAAAAAAAACAGCATTTCTCCACCACCACTGCTAATACACAGTGTAGACCTGCAGAACAATTCTGGGTGGTTGGGCCTATTGGATTCCAGCCTACAGGAGGAGGTAGACTGCTCTGCAGCCCACTGTGATTATTTCATTAAATACTTTGTGGATAAAATCTCTTGCAACTGGTCTGACTTGGGCTATACCTTAGCAGAGACAGAATCTACTCTAGACCTAGAAGACTTGCATAACTACTGCCCAGTCTCAACTATACCATTCTTGAACAAGTTGATTGAATAAGTGGTGGCTGGGCAACTTCAGGAATTTAAATGAAGCAATTTTTTTGGAACCATTCCAGTCTGCTTTCAGGACTGGTCATGGGACTTAAACAGCCTTTGTCACTCTTGTGGATGATGGATGGGTGATGGATGGGTGAAGTGCAACCATGTTAATTCTTTTTTAGACCTCTCAGTGTCTTTCAGTACCATCCATCATGGTATCCTTCTGGACCACCTTTCAGGGTTGGGATAGGAAGGCACTGTTCTGCAGTGGTTTCAGTCCTACCTTGAAGGTATATTTTATGGTGCAGTACTGAAGGTCAACCCCTTGTCCTCTGGTTTATACGGTCCGGCAAGATTCTGTCTTGTCCTCCCTACTTTTCAATATCTGTGTAAGCCTCTGGGAAAGGTCATCTGGAGATTTGGGCTGAGCTGCCATTGATATGTGGATGACACTCAGCTCTGTCTTGAACACCCAGGAGATCCCAGGGAGGCTGTGTGAAAACTGTGAACAGATGCCTGGAGACAGTTTTGGGATGGATGAGGGCTAAGAAGCTGAAACTTAGTCCCCACATAATAGAGGTGCTACTGCTTGGGTGGGGAAGGTTTGACCCAGGAATTGGGATATCTCCTGCTCTGGATGGGGTTGCATTCCCCCTGAAGGAGCAGGTTCATAGCTTTGGGGTGCTGCTGGACCCCAGCCTCCTGTTGGATAAACAGGTGGCAGTGGTGGCCAGGGTGGCTTTTACCAGCTTCAGCTGGTGGGTTAATTGGGCTTCACCTTCAGCTGGTAGGCACTATACTGCATCCCCGGTAGCATCTAGAGATTAGATTACTGCAATGTGCTGCCCTTGAAGACTATCTGGAAGCTATTGTAGGTACAGGATGATGCAGACTGAGTGTTGATGGCAGTGAGTCATAGGGACCATATCACTCCAGTCTTGTTCCATCTACAATGGCTCTGAATTGGCTTCTGGGCTCAATTCAAGTTATGGGTATTGACCCATTAAATTCCTATATGCTTGGGACCAGCATACCTGAATGATCACCTTCTCCCATATAAACCTGCTCTGGGTGACCCTGCCATCCAAGGCTAGATGGGCAGCAACCTGGGAAAGGGCTTTTTTAGTCATGGCACCAAAACTTTGGAGCTTCCTCCCCTGGGAGATTCATCTGTCTCCTTCTATTGTTGTCCTTCACCAGCAGGTGAAAATTTAAGGCTGACAAAATTTTATTCTGGATATAAGCTTTTGTGTGCATGCATACTTCTTCAAATACACAGAAATGTGAATACGGTTAGCCCCAGATTGCTGACAATCACAAATTTAGTAATTCAGGCAAGCAGGGATTATCTTTTTGTCCTTTCTCAATTGATTTCTCAACATGATTATGTGTTTGACAGCAAATCCATAAAATGTGGGTTGGGGGAACATTAAGTGGAAATGCTAATCACTGAGAAGTCAAGGGAACCTAGTAATCTAGATTTGTTGTATTCATTAATGTTGAGGGGGGTTCCCTTCCTTTTCTAGCCAGTGTCAACTACATGAAATACTGGTGGCCAAATGCTGGTGACTATCTAGAACAAACTGGATAGGCACAGGATAGCCTTATGGCCTAACGAGACAGAGGGAATGTATATCATGGGGATCACATCCCTAGGCATAGGGAGAAAACTGCAAACTATATAAACAAGAACAAGGTGGATTAGAGAGTTTCTATGCTACAGAGGATGTAGTAGGGATTGGCATCCCATCACATGTGATTGGTTTCACTGAATCTTATGACCACATTGTGAGGTGAATACCCATGTCATAGGTACCCTGACCTGCATGGCCCAGGGTAGCGCTCTCTTGTCAGATCTCAGAAGCTAAGTAAGGTTGGCCCTGGTAGGCACTTGAATAGGAGACCACCAAGGAAGTTGGAGTAAAACAAATTTAGAGTCCAGTGGCACCTTTAAGACCAACAAAGATTTATACAAGGTATGAGCTTTCATGGACATACACACTTTTTTTTTTAAAGGAAGTTGAAGGTTACTACATAGGGGCAGACAATGACAAACCACCTCTGTCCATCTCTTGCCTTGACAGCCTTATGGGGTCACCATAAGCCAACAGCAACATGACAGCACTTTCCACTACCATAGGTGGCAAATTGAGTCTCAGAGATAGCAACTTCCTAAAAAATGTTCATTCCTGAAGTTAGAACATATGCATTGCGCACAACTATTTCAGCATGTCATCTCTATAGTATAGTAATTCAAGAATGAGATGTAATAATAATAATAATAATAATAACATAATCTTTATTTTTAATTTATGCCCCGCCCTACCCCACAAGTGGGCTCAGGGTGGCTTACAGTATAAAGCCATCTGACAATAAAACAATAAATGGCAGCAACAGATGATAACAAAAACCCATGCCTAATGTCAGGCAAGGAATAGCAGGTACCCCAAGGAACTCCAGTGCCCAAATATCCAAAACAGCAAGGACACCAGGAGGGGGACCATGGACAGGGGAGGCCAGAATGGTTGAAAGTCCACTGCCTCAACCAAAGGATTGCCAAAGAGCTCCATTTTACATGCCCTGCAAATCTGTAGTAAGTCCCGCAGGGCCCTGATCTCAAGTGGAAGCATGTCCCACCAGGCCGAGGCAAGGGCTGAAAAAGCCCACTCTGGCTGGAGAGATGGGTTTGTTTTTAGAGAACAGAAAGTATAATGTTTCCTGTGATGTGTGCACACTCACCCAACTGTCAGCTCCATTCCGAGCTCTTTAAAAATACGTGAAACCTGTTTGAGATGACAGGGGGACGAAATAGAAGACTGTACACCCTACCAGCTTCAACTCTCTTAAAAACTGTTGTCTATCTGTAGTCTTTGGGTTGAAGCTTTCTAAATCCCTTTCATAAATAAAAGTATATAAGTTAAACATGGATGTATTGCACCAGCAGTAGCTTTGGACTGGTCTTACAAGGAGCCAGGCAAATCACCGGAATTGTTTTCCTGTTGCTTGACTACCCCGTGTCGTTTCTCCTTTTTTAAGCTGTTTGTGCATTACCGAGGAAGAGATCCCATTTCTGTTCCAGCCTTTCTCTTCCCTTCCTGTCTCATCAATATCTATCAAGAGTGTTTTCAACTAACCCTCCCTTCCCCCCCAGTTTTGGGTACTGAAAGGGAAATGCAGATGTGTGTCTGTGTACACTGCCACAGACCCAGAATCAGTAGCAGAAGTGATGTGTATACAAAAGCCATGAATACATTTCCATTTTAACAGGACTGCTTTGAAACTCCAGTACTGCCTGAAGTTTTAGCGATGCTATCACAAGAAATAGCTAAGTTCTCAGACCCGTATCTTGCTGAATTTGAATCAGCGTGAAAGAGAGTTAGGTTTTTAAAATGTATCCAACAGTGTTTTCAGGTCTGCAAATCATGGAATAATCTGTTGCTGACTTAGGGTTTCAAACAAGGTAACACTTTGCTTCTCAACGTGTCTCTTTGTATTTGATCTATGTGAGGATTTGGACACAAAGGAGCTAACGGTATAGGGTTTCTTTTTTCCCCCTCTGTATGTTTAGTCTTGAGCTTTCTGTGCTTTTCTGCAGAGGAGTTTATTTTTGCTGATCCTGTTTATTTTATCTCCAGGCAATACCAACAGTCTCTTTGCGCTGGACTACATCAGTGGTGCTTTAACTCTGAATGGGCCACTAGACCGAGAAAATCCTTTCTACAGTGCTGGATTCATTCTTACAGTGAAGGTGAGAGAATCAAAGAGTGGCTTTATTGGAGCAAGTATTTCAAACTACTTCAAGGGAGAAGAAGTGAATATCGACTGTTACAGCAAGAGCTATAATGGAATTTCATATGAAATTGAAGCTACACGTATTTTGGAAATTCGGGATTTGAAATGAAGTTTATTTTGTGCAGATTTGGGTTTCTGAGAGTTTCTGCACATATAACCCAAAATGTGTTCTCTTTGGTATTTAGCATATAGAACACACCTAGAAGAAAAACCACAAGACTCATTACCATACCTTTATTTCTGCCCAGATGATGAGCTCTCTAGTATTTATGTGTGGGGTGGTGGAATATTTCTTAAACGGAAAGATAACCGTTAATGAAAAACTGTTCCAGGAATTTAGTTAAGCCCTGGTTGTCAGAGTTTTAGTATTTGTATTCTTTCACATAAAAACAAAAATAATATTTGGAATTAGGTTGAAATTTGAAAAACAAGGAATATATTTACCAGCTGTTTCCCATAATGTTGCAGTTGCAAGCAGACTTGCTTGACTTGAACTCTTTGAACAGTGGTGCATCCCCTGATGTTTCCAGTTTTGATAAAACCAGGGTTATTTTTGGGCAGGAACACACAGGAACGGAGTTCCGGCTGGCTTTCAAGTTGGCTACGCCTACAGCCTCCCCCCCCCCTCAGGTTCCCCAGGTGCCTTGCAAGCTGCGGGGCACCTGGGGAAGCCAAGCCGGTCCAGGGAGGGAAGGCAGTTTAAACTGCCTCCCCTCCTCACGTTTCCCAGGCACCCCGCAACTGTGGGGCGCCTGGGGAAGCTGATCCAGATTGTCAGATTTTGGAAGCTAAGCAGGGTCAATCCTGGCCAGTATTTGGATGGGAGACCACCAAGGAATACCAGGGTCATGATGCAGAGGCAGGCAATGGCAAACCACCTCTGAATGTCTCTTGCCTTGAAAACCCCTCCAGGGTCACCATACGTTGGCTGTGACTTGACCACACTTTATACATATGCATGCGCACACACACACACACACACACACAAGTGGCATGTGAGGAGCACAGTACAAATAATCATGCACAACATGTTTTCAGGCAGGAAGAGAACTGAATGATAGCAAGAGTAAAACTTGTAGGAAACAGGTTGCATGTACTGATTCAGTCTTTATAACAAATTTATTTATTTAAAAAGGCAAGCCTGTCTTTTTCTCAGCCAGTTAGGATCCAAGACAGGGAGCAACAAGAGTTACAAATAACAATAAAATATATGCAAATTCTACCTAAGACCAAAAAAGCCTTAAAAGTTTGAATGAAAAGACCTATCAGTTCATACCAATGTATAGACCCCAAAAGGTTCTTCTAAACAGTTGTGTTTTACAGCCTCTCTGAAAGGACAGAGCTGTCTGAAGCTCTGTTCTGTTGCTGGATTCAGCGGTCAAACATCTTTTCTGTTTACTAAGTGCTATAAATGTGAGAGAAATAGAACCACGCTCACTCAGTGCCCCCTTGTACTTGCATAGCAAGCTGAGCAGTGCCACAGGGCAGGAATTCCTCAAGAAATACCCATAGTGGAGCTTGCTTTCGAGAACTAGAGCCATTACAATACCATGAGGTCTTTTGTGGTCATTTTGGTGGCAATATTTATATATTTATATATAACCTGCTTTTCTCCTGAAGGGACCCAAAGTTGCTCACAACAAAAATGAATATAAATAAACCAGCCAACAAAATGAAACAATCTACTGTGTCTTAGATTGGTCCTGGATTCAAGACTGTGCCATCTGAAATTAGTGGCTGCGAGCCAAAAGCTAAGAGCCAAAAGGCCAAGAGCCATTGGGGTCATATGTTTTGGCCATGCCTAAACTCTGTCGTACCAGAAATCAGAATGGAAAAACAGAAACTCAGCAAGATGTTACAGCTGGCACAAACATTCTTTTGTATGTTTTTTTCATGTTAAGAGAGACTTTGGCCACACCCAAGCTATGGGAACCTTTAATACTATGCAAAGCCTTCAGGTATGCTAAGCAGCAAGAAGATTACAATGAGGATGGTCAAAGTGGGTTTTCTAACAAATGCATTCCCACATCATGTTCCACTACCTGGAAATTTCTTCCTCCCTACCCACACCATTTCCAAACACAGATCTTTAATTAAAATCAATACTAACCCAACAAACTGCTTGGAAACATATATAGTAGTATGGATTCCACTGGATGGGGTGGTGTGGGGTTGAGGGAGGAAAAAGCATCTGTTAGAGAGGTCATTGATTGTGAGGGTGGCAGGTAGTTTCCAGAGGAGTACTGATCACCTACTAGCTGCCTAGAAGGGCAGTATTTTGTCAGGGAGGGAAAGTGGCATGCAATTACTCCACTTGACCTCTGCTGAGGGTCTTTTTGGTGGAATTCTACATGGTCAATATGCTATTATCGCTGTCCCTTGAAATCTTGCTTTTTCTCTAGATCTGTTTTCTTTAGTTAAAGAAAAATCTAACTGGAGACAGAATCTATTTTTAAATGGAGAAAGGCTGACTTTTCTTCACCCTGACTAATATACTCAGTGTGAGTTTTGCAGTCAAGTTCTCTCTTTGCGAAATGCAACATAAGACCTTGCCTTATTTCTCCGGACATCTGCTGCTGCATGGGAAGAAGGAAAGACATGATGATATATATGGCCTTCACAGCAGAATCTCTCAAATTATAACTCAAGGGGTTTTGTACTACAAACCAGGGCAGAACTGAATTATTGCATGAAAATTACAGCGGTGGAAAAGGGATTCTAGGGGGTACAAAACACTCCCCAAAGACATGTGTTTGCATTTTTTTTTTCAAAGCAGGTCACTAGAGTTCCTCCTCTCTGCTCCTGTTCAGGCAGTTTTCCTTCTCCACTCGTGATCGTTACCCCTCAGAGAAGGTGTTGTGAGTGAAATGTCACACTACTACATGTTAATAGAAGAAGAGAGCCTCAGATGAGTTGCAAAATTCCACAGGCTGGGCTGTGAGCCATCAGATTCTCCCCCTACCCTTGGTTTTTGGAAGGACTTGCTGCTAGTATGCCTGCATAGAGAGCAAGGGGACCATGCTTCCTGCCCTTTTTTTGTCAGCATGCTGAAGAAGAAGCAGGACAATGAGGTGAGGTCACCCAGTAGTGAAATTCAGGTGGGGCAGCCGTGTTGGTCTGAAGCACCAAACAAAGTGGCACTTTTGAGACCAAATAGGAATAAAATCTCAAGGGCTACTTACAGGGGAAAAGAGTGTGGGGGGCAGCCATTGAGAGGGGCCACTCAGAGCCAAGATGCATATGCAGAGCTAGAACTGGATCAGGTGGCCGGTAAGATCAATGGATGGCAGCAAATTAGCACATAAATGCTAGAGTTAACAAAGAGATGGCTCTGAGTGGCTCTTCCTAACGGCTGCCCCCCCTTTCCCCACAAGTAGCCGTTGAGGAGATTTTATTCCACTTTGTCTGAAGAAGTGTGCTTTGCACACGAAAGCTCACACTTTGAATAAAACTTTGTTGGTCTTATAGGTGCCACTGGACTCAAGCTTTGTTTCACTCAGTAGTGGCCAGGATTCCTTTTTAGCACAAGCATGTTCAAAGTCCCCCCTGCCACCCCTGAAAAAGGTTTCTTCTTCATTCCCCCTCTTCCTCCTGCCACCTGGCCCAGCCACCCTCACCAGTGGGTCCTCTGGTGCTTTATACTCTTTTTGTCACATGGATTCCCACACCAGTGAGCCAACTTTGGCTCCTCCGCTTCCTGTCACTTGACTGTGATGCCACATGCTCATGGCTCAATAGGTCCCAAATTGCCACCTGTGGATTAAAGGTGGGTCTCTGTTGGAAATGTCAAAGGCCACTAACCTAGACAATGCAGGACAGTGTTCCCTCTTTTCTGATGCTGCATGGTTAATGCAGTTATCATGACACAGGAAGAAAGGGATCCCATCCCTTATACAACTAGGAACTCTTTCCCCTGCTTCTCACTCTGCTGCACTGCAGTGTTTTTATTGTGCACCCTTGTCTTCTCTGCATCTTCTCCTCGCTCCTGTTCACAACACTTACTTCCTGAAGCATCTCCAAAAGTGGGGTCCCTTTTAGAGCCTGCAAACAGGCCCCAAACTCAAGATAGGGGAAGAGACATCTGATCCACATTAGAAACCATCCAAGTGGCAGTGACGATATTCAGCTTCTCACCTTTACCCCCACACTCTGCCATCTTTCTGCCCTTCTTGGACTGGGGTTGGAGTTCGGGATGTCGTTATGATTCACAAGATCAGATTATGAGAAGTTATACTACTGGCACATAGCACATGTGTAATGACCCTGTTCATAGTTGGTCTCAGATTTTTAAAAAAGGCTAGATTTAAACCTAAGAGCCCTTCCACAAATTTTCATGGCCTGTTGTTAAGTGGCTAGTCCTCCTTGTAAGACTGTTTTGAAAAAAAATTTATAAAACAAATAAAACCTTGACTTTTTAGGACCATCCCAAATGCCACATGGTGTTCTATGCTTCTTTTCTCCATTTTTGGTTTTTTAAATAAAAAACCTTGGAAGTCTCCAATTGTGAGTGCAGGAGTAGAAGGGGAAAAGGCTGCTCAATCCCCCCTGCCCTTTGTCCAATAATGTGAGAATGATTCTGAATGTACTTGAGTATTATGAAGCCCATCCAGAAAAACAACTGGCTCTAATATTTTTAGATGCAGAGAAAGCCTTTGATAATGTCAGCTGGAATTTCATGTTAGGATTACTCTTAACCTCACAAGAGGGAGTGAAATTTCATAATATGATTGAAGCAATTTATACAAAACAACAAGCCAAGATTTCTATTAATTTCTATCCTTTCCTAATCTGCTTTCATACTTGTCAGAACAAATGTATGAGGTCCTCACATTTTTTCCTATGTGGAGAGAAAAGTAACTTGATTTTTTTTGGTAATAAGTGGCAGAAGGTGGAAGCAGAACTCTCCAAGCTACTTTTCATTAAAAAAACCCGAACAGATATTAGTTGTACCATTAAAAAACAGTGTATCATGCTCACTATTATATGTTCTTTTAGAGACAAAGGAGGATTTCAGTAACAGGCAGGAAGAGGGTTGTGATTTTTTTAAAACCATATAATGGCTGAATGGTGGAACTGCATTATCATTCGTTTTTATTCTGAGATCTTGTTCTGTTGCAGGAACTCTGATGAGACATTAAAGTGTCATTCTGTAGTATACATGAAATATTGTATCCTTTTTGTGGGGAAAAACCATGTTGAAGCATTCCTTAGCAAACTCGGAGGCTGGTCGTATTTACACAGCATATGATGGAAAGATGTCTGCTCCCCCCTGAGAGTTTGTCCGCTGCTTATAGGAAATGTACACAGTCCATTAAAACACATGGCACCTAGGATATGGATATGAGTATTTTGTTCTCATAAGAATTTTGCCTTCTGGTCTGTATGCAACTTCTTTACAATGACCATAGCTTTCGCATGTCTCTGTTCTTATTCTTTGGAATAAAGTCCACCTTGTTTTTCTATCCTGATTTCCCTTCTTGCAGGGCACAGAGCTGAATGATGACCGCTCACCATCCAATGCAACCGTGATGACCACCTTCAACATTCTGGTCATTGACATAAATGACAATGCTCCTGAGTTCAACAGTTCTGAGTACAGTGTGGCTATCCCTGAGCTGGCCCAGGTCGGCTTTGCTCTTCCACTTTTCATCCAAGTGCAGGATAAGGATGAGGTAAGATTTGAGGACCAAGATTAAACACATCTGCTGCTGATGTGCCTTAAGTGATTTTAATGTGTCCTTATGAATTCTGCTCCTGGCTTTCTTTGCTTCTTACTTTGCATGAGAACTAGAATCTGTTTGCCAACTTATTTTTGTTTTGTTTTGTCTCGATTGACAAAATATCACACAACAAAGGAAAATTTAAATAATAAGGGATGTGTCGTTTTAAAATGAAGAACACTCAAGTTGACATTTTTCTGATTAACATGCCTAGTACTTTGTTAGGCCTTAATACATACATGGCACATAACCAGTTATTCATATTATATTTAAAGTTGGAGACATTGCCCAGTCCTTTTCAGCAAATTAGATTGAAAGAATGACTCTGGAACTCCTCGTTATTGCACTTAATTATATTCTCAAGATTACATATGTCGCATCTGGCCCTTATAGATTGTTGGCATGAATTTTAACAGATTACAATATACATTGCTTTGTCTTAATTCTGTTGTAAAATGTACATTAATGAAAAATCTTGCTTTAAATTTATTTTTTACAACTTTTATTGGTGGTTATTTATTTGTTGTCTCTCTTATTCACCCTAGCAGTAGTCTTAAATCTATCCTGCTTCCCATAATTTATTTCTTCTTCTAACTGTAGGGGTGCCTCTTATTGTTTGCCATTTTAATTGTAATCTACGGTGTGTGAAGCTATATAATTCCTGTGCTGTAATGAGAAAAGTTGTGAGATGTGTCAGTAAAAGCTTGTGGCAAGGCATGCAGTTTCACCAAGATAACCATGAACTTTGTGAAATAGCTTGAGCATTTTTTAAGACTCGAATCTTCTTAGCTTATAAAGTAATTTCCTTCTGTAAGATGGGGACAATGTAGCTGATGAGTTCCAGAAAGTACTGTTAACAGATTTTGTGCAAATGAATTTCTTCCTTTCTCAAGTTGTTTTTATAAATGGAGAGGGTTTTTCTAGCGACAATCATGAATCTATGAAAATGAAAGCTTCAGTTGTTTCATCAGAATTCTTCCATGGGATCATTTTATATCCTGAATGCACAAAATGGCTATTTACATTCAAATGTATCTACAGGAATTAGAAGTTCTGGCTGTGTAGAAATCAATGAGAATGTCACTAAAGGCTTTACTTTAGACATAATCTTATTCTCCCTATCTTTGATCATAAAGCAATTGATGGTCATATGAATACATGAAACTGTGAATGAGGCCACTGGTCCATCAGAGTCAGTACTGCCTACTCAGACTGGCCGTGGCTCTCCAGGCTCTCAGGCAGAGGTCTTTCACATCATGTACTACCTGATCCTTTCAACTGGAGATGCCAGGAATTGAACCTGGGACCCTTTGCATGCCAAGCAGACGCTCTGCCACTGAGCCACAGCTCCTCCCTCCTGGTTGCTTGTGTACTGGTCAACTTGTATATCAGTATAAGTTCAGCAGAGGAAGCCATGGAAGACTGCTGTGTGCTTTCCTTCTCCCCACCCCATCTTGTAGGATGCTCACATGGGGGGGCAGACCAAAAAGTGACTCTTACTTTTTCATTTGTGAAGCAGAACTCATCATATAGTTGCACTGTTTCTGAGAAAATTAAGAGCGTGGACAGGAAAATAACATTATCACACAACTAGTCCAGCTTTCACCTCCAGAGGTGGCCTTTTAAACTGCTACCACATGAGGACTTTCTGGTCTGATGGAGAGGCAGTTCTGTGGACTTTCTGAACCATTTGTTATGCCCTGCTGGATATTACGATGACAGTGTGTCCCAGTTGCTTGAGATGTACTGATTTTTGTGTCCGACTCCAAATGACTCAGCTCTTTGGACGTCTCACTACTAATTTTTTCTTTTCAGGAACCTTTTATTCCTGATTGGATGTAATATCTTCACTTATGTGCTCTCGCTTACGCATACACTCTCACTGTCTCTCTCTCTCTCCACTGGCCGAAGTTACTCCACCACCACTTCCCTGCAGCGTTACTTGCTTTCTCTGGAATCATTAATAGAGCTTCTATTTATTGCAGCAATGTGCCATTTCACTTAGGAATTCCATTAGGGTTTTTCCAGCCCCAGGCTTATGTGTCTCAATTACTCCTCATATTTGACTCCTGCAATTGATGTCTTATTTCCTGTGCATCATCTCACCCCTATGCCACCATCTACAATGAGTATTTTTAAGCGGCTACTAAACCCTTGTGGAGGTATTTCCGAGTTATCTGAAACTCTTGCTTCTTTGGTATCATGTATTAGTTTTCTTCCACACTTATTCAAAAAAAAAATTACCTCTCCTGTCTTGTGTATTTATTTGGCTCCTGCAGGGTTCACTAAAGCTCACCGGAAAAATTTAATTAGGAAGTGAGGGATCGTGAGAATTTTGTTTTGAAATGTACATTCTGCTGTAGATAAAATGATGAATACCTGTTGCAAAAGAATGAGAGTCATATTTGTTCTGTGAAGGTCCTGCAACACAGGCAGCCTAAAGGAAGTTCATAATCCAGGTGTACTTGTTGGCTAGGGGAGCATTTTAATAGGTACAAATATGCAAAGTATCACAGCACCTATTGCACTATGGTTGAAGACAGACTGGAGTTCGGGCCCGCATTACGTCCGCTTTGCAAGCAGAGGAGGCTGGCCCGTGCACACAGCCGCAGCTGCCTGGCGTAGCCCTGCTGTACTCACCATGTCCTGCGGCACTGTGCTCCCGCAGCAGCCGTACACCAGGTGGAACTGGTGTCCAGCCGACTGGGTGCGTGTTCCTCCTGCTACCGGCGTGTGTGAATGCATGCGGGAGTGCACAGTCACACGCCGAGCTGCCACCGCCAGGAGCCGCCCACAGTGTGAACACTGTGGGCCGCCTCCTCCCCGGACTGCTTGTGCTGCACTGTGTGCAGTGCGAACAGCAAGCTCCGGGACGCTTCGCCCCCAGCTTGCTTTCATGGCGCGGCGGAGCACCAGTCTGTCCTCGGCCTATGTTTGTGATGTCTTGCAGGCAAAGGGTAATAGAATATAATTGACACTTGGATTTTAAACTGTGTTATTACCTTGTCTACCTTAAATGCTTACGATCATTGTTCCTGTTGTTTAGACAGTAAATCCTTACAAATATGAATCTTTGTAAAGATGCAAAAATGCTGGTAAACCAAAAGCTGCTTTATAGACTCAATGAGGCCAGATTCTGTGATGTTGTTAATAGAACCGGTATAGGTAAGAGTGACTTTTGAAAGATCATGTCATTACATTTGGTCTGCTGTTGTTCTGTAGTGACCTACTGCATAGATCAGGCAGTTTTCAACATGAAAACTAATAGAAAGTTTGTGGTGGTGAAAATCACCTAAGGGAATACAGGCATCACACACAATGTTTGGAACAGACATGATGCAACGTAGAAACTGGCTCAGGCCAATGGTTCCCAGTGGTCACTGTGGGTGTGGAGGGGAAGGTATTTGTAAATTTCCTGCATTGGGCAGGGGGTTAGACTAGATGACCCAGGAGGCCCCATCCAACTCTTATGATTCTATGATTCTCTGACTACAATCATCATTCTATATTTTAATGTTGTCTCCAATATATGTATATTTTCATGTTGACTGTTGTTTGTTCATGCTACCAGATACTTGATAAAAGGACAGATTTTTTATTTGAATGCACATTTATGTATGTCTCCGAAACTGCATTTAAAGGGCATTTAAAGGGAATAATCATAACTTTCTAGGTTAATCCAGAGTTTTAACACAAGCAGGAATGCAAATTAGAATCAGTACTCCAAACGTTATATAGAGGAATGTAAAAAGTCCATCTGTTTAATTACTCTGATGGTGTTGATAATGTGCATTAAGGGGTAACAAATCTTGTGAACGTCCCCTAAATTTCTTCTGTATTGACGTTTTGAATTCAGTAGGTAAATTTACAGGGGTTGATGCCCTCTTGTGTGATTTTTGAAGAAGAATAAATTAGAACAGTTGATTCAAATAATTTTTATGGGAGTTTGTATATTCTCTGGTGCAGTAGATCCCCCAGTTCATGACTGCAACTTCTAAGTATTACCATAATGACTGGATAGAGTCTCCCTTTACTGATTATTTGCTCTGACTGGGAGAGTATTTTTTGTGGAGGGAAATGTAAAACAGATACAATTGCCTTGGAAGGGAGGATTTGAAGAAGAGCTGCACTTAGTGTGTAGATCTACTTCCTAGCAGGGGCATAAATAGGTATTAGCACTTGTGAAGCTGCGATGCTGAAAAGTGGGAATGACGCAGATGCACACAATGGGCATACATATGAAATGGCAGGATTACTCATCTGAAAAGGCCTCTTGGGGGAAATGAGAATCATTTTTAGAATCTTGCCGAAATAGTTTATTTACTCTGCTGAAAAGCATCCCTGCCTCTCCGCAGTCATCATGCCAAAACACAAGAAACTGTTTCATCATGATGAATACTAATGAGCCACTCCTTCACAGGGAGAAAAGTCCCCCCCTTCTTGTATTTCCTGTTTTCCTCTACTGTTGTGCTGTTCTTCTATCCACATCCTTTCAGACTGATTGTTAAAAATTTTACTGGGCTTATCCATCTTGAGCTAATATTGTACATGCCTGAAGGGAGGTCTGTGTACTTCGTCTGCTCTCTGTGTATGAGTGTGTGCATGAATGTTTGCTGTTGTGTTACTGTCATACATATATGTTACTGATACTGCCTAAAACTTGTATGTTGTGCCTAAACACAATGCATGAGGAGAAAAGGGGGAAATGGTTTCCCACCCATCAGCTCTGAGGTTTTTGGTTATTTTAGCCAACCCAGCGAGCAGTTTCAGTGGAAAATTTTGATTAAGCTGTCATTAGTGTCATCTAGGGTTGCCAGCCTCCAGGTGTGACCGGGAGATCTCCCACCTTTATAACTGATCTCCAGCTGACAAGAGATCAGCTCCCCTGGAGAAAATGGCTGCTTTGAAGGGTGGATGCTATGGCATTATACTATGCTGAGGCCCCTCCCCTCCCCAAACCCCGCCCTCTCCTGGATCCACCCCCAAAGTCTCCAGGTATTTTCCAACCCAGACTTGGCAGCCCTAGTGTCATCCTTATCAGCCATTTGTTTCTAAAGTACCCAAAATCTGCTTGCATTGGTCCTTCCATTATTCCATAAATAGGTTCCTACCATCAATCTAGTTGAGGCTTTCTCCTTGCTTCCTTTTTTGTGCTTCCATTAGTGCTAGGTAGCTTTGCTATCTGCATTCTCCAGACTTCGGACAGGGAAACATCATAGGTGTCTTTGCTGGGCACCGTTTTCCGAGTCTGGGGATAACTTGTTGCCATTTAAAGCTTATTTTGGAGTTCAGATTTATTCAAGTATCATTGTAGATGGGTTGGGGCACATGTAACTCGTGGTGGTGACAGTGTCATCAAGTTGCAGTTAACTTATGGTAGCCCCATAGGATTTTCAAGGCAAGAGATGTACAGAGGTGGTTTGTCATTGCCTGCCTCTGCATAATGATCCTGGACTTCCTAGGAGGTCTCCCATCCAAGTACTAACCAGTGCTGATGGTGCTTAGCTTCTGAGATCTGTCAGGATCGGGCTATCCAGGTCAGGACAATATGGAATTTGGAACTCCAAATAAGGAAATGTGAATCTACTTCAGCCTCAAGCAGGGCTGACTTTCCCATTAAGCACAGTAGGCACAGTGCCTAGGTGCCCACGATCCTTTTAGGGGCCAAGTAAAACGTTTACATTTCTTTTAAAATCAGAAGGGGAAACATGAACTTTTAGGGTCAAAGAAAATGTTTTAATTTTTTCCCACATCAGAAATTAATACAATTTTAGGGCCCACAAAAATCTATTACGTTTTGCCTAAAAGAAAAAAAAAAGTTGAAGTATTTAAAGTTATATCAAAAATAATTTTTAATATTGATATTATTATGGCAGGAGGGGCCCACAAAGGCAAAAGTGCCTAGAGCCCACGAAAGTCATAATGTGGCCCATGTCTGAGTGCCTGTCATTTCCTCTTCTATTCCATACTATGCAAAAGCACACCACTGCCTTGTTAAAGTAAACATATTTATTTATTTAGATATTTATACCCTGCTCTTCTCCCCAGCAGACCTGACTTGGATAGCCCAGGCTAGTCCGATCTCATCAGATCTTGGAAACTGAGCAGGGTCGGTCCTGGCTAGTATTTGGATGGGAGACCTCCAAGGAATACCAGGAGTGTGATGTAGAGGCAGGCAATGGCAAACCACCTCTGAAACATCTCTTGCCCTAAAAACAAGTCTACCTCGCAACCTACTGGTGCATAACACTAAAAAAGTTAGAACTTCTGGCTGCTAGACAATCTTAGGATCTCCTGGCTATACTACACACACTGCTATATGACAATTAATTAATTATTGTTCCCCAACAGAAACCCAAAGTGGCTTACATCATTCTCCTTACCTCCATTTTATCTTCACAACCACCACCCTGTGAGGTAGATTGCTTTAAGAGAGAGAGACTGGCCCAACATCACACCACACTGGCTCCTTTTTTAATTTTTCCATTAAGTCACAGCTCATATCTGTGACTCCATAGGGTTTTCAAGGCAGGAGACATTCAGAGGTGGTTTCCCATTGCCTGTCTCTGCTTCATGACCCTGGACTTCCTTGGTGCACTCCCATCCAAGTATTAACTAGGGCTGACCCTGCTTCCGAGATCTGACAAGATTGAGCTAGTCTGGGTCAAGGTTGGGCCTCCTAGGTCCTTACCTTCCAAAAAATCCCTTGGATGTTTTAAATGAAAATTTGAAAGACTTATTTGGGATAGGAAAAAAAATATGAGAAACCTGTGAACTCCCTCCCCTCCTTTTCTTTCCCTTAGTAATGAAATACTCCTTTAAAACTAGGAACAATGTGCTCATGGACAGAAGTATTTCAAAGAAATGCATGTTGCACTATGAACAGGATGGGCTGAAAACATGTCACAATTCAATTACTGTTCATTTAAATATTTTCTAAAATATTATGAAGAAATGCAGTTTTTCTCCTGGGAGGTTTGAGATGAGCAAAAGCTTCCACTGTGTGTTTTTCCCTCTGGGCAGAAAACAGACAAAAAGTGGGGAGAGTCTCTAGATTTACCTCAGCCTACATTCATACGAATGCTAATAGATCTAGACAATAGAATAGTCAAGTTTCCCCCTTCTTCCCTCCCATTCTCCAAGCAGGAAACAGCAACTTGGATGGATTAAGGCTAGAGAAGTCTTCAGGAAGGAGAATTCTAGAGATGTCCAAGAAAAGCCTCTTTGACCTAGCATGACTGGGTCAGGAGACAAATATGAGAAAACCTCCTTGCAACAGGGAATGGTTCTCTTTTCCTTGGGTGCTGCATCCATGAGCACACTCAGACCTCTGCTCTGGAAAGGCGGCCATTGACCTTGTGGTTGGCCTGGACATCTGAAGGGAGTTTCAAGGTGATGGTAACTTTGTAGGGATTTGTAATTACCTAATCTAAAGGGGCTTGCCCTATATTTTAACATCTGACAGAGCATGTATATATATAGAGAGAGACAGAGGATTTGTATTTTTCCCATTTCTTTTGTATTCCTTGCTCAGTTTGATGCTGTGCTAAAAGTATGCTTGTAAACATTTTCTTTTTAATAAATACTTTATAACTTTGGGTGCTGGGAGTGGTTCTCTGTACCACATAGACTTCAACTGTCTTGGATATGCTATTTTAAAAGAAGCGCCAGGGGGAAGGCAGGCAGTTGGCAAGTGGCTATTCCTCCAGGGGCATGCAAAGCAGTAAATTCTCCCCATGGTGACCAGGTGCTGGGCAGCAGGAGACACAGAGGCAAGGCCTCAGAACTTGAGAGGGAAGCTGGGAGTCCTGACTGTCCCAGTGGGCAATTCTGGCAAAAGTTAAGGTGGGCGGTGATAGCTACCCTGAGAGTGAGAGAAAAGTGGAGAAACACCTAGGAGGGCAGAGCGGAATAGGGCCTGCAGACCAGAGCAGGCATGTTCCGCCACAAATGTAATTACAGATGTATCACTTCAAAGTAAGTTTAAAGTTGTTTCTTTTCAGTATTTCATATCTGACTGACATTAACCATACCATAATACTTTAGTCAAACTAACCTAACCCTTAATAGACAACTCATGAAGCAGTAGTAATATTTACCTATAAGTCATTGTGTTCAAATACATACATTTCTACTTGAAGAAAAGTGTAACAGAAGACAAAGTGAAAAGAAGAAAATACAAAAGCACATTAAAAAGAAAAGGGAGTTGATACTCTTTAATGTGTCTTTATCATCTCCAAAGCACATCAAAAAAGTTGAACAAATTTCAAGAAATTCTTCTTATTTTTTGTAGATTACTATTATGTTTAGAATGGGATTGTACCTAAGAAGAAGTGTAAAATTACAACAGGAGAAAATGGCAGTTTCAGAGATTGGACTCTGTGGTATCGCATCCCTTCCCTCCCCAGGCTCTATCCCCAAATTTCCAGGAATTTTCCAACCCAGAGTTGGCTGCCCTCTGCCTCTAGCTGCCTCGGTCTGCTTCCCAAGGCACCAGTAATGCTGGGCTCTCCCTCTTCCTGTCATATGACTGTGATATCACATGACCGCAGTTCAGTGAGTCCTGTGCTGATGCTTGTGGTTTAAATGTGAATCCCAGGTCTGAAAAGGTTGAAGATCAATATTGGCCTCTATAAAAGAAATTAATAGGTCTCACAATCATTTGCATGGCACAGTATGCTTTCATATTTATTTAGTTTCTCATTCCATTATTTTTGCTGTTTTTGGCATTGGGAGTGGTTTTTTAGAGAGGGGTAGCTCTAGGTGAGATAGCAAAGAAGGGAAACAAATTTACAAGGACATATCTGACAGAATCTATCATGCTACTAGAGACTTCATGCAGCAAATGACAGCTCATTTGTTTAAAGGACAAATTAAAAGAGAGGACCATTAAACTCTCCAGGGAAAACAAATAAATATACAAAGAGACAGTACAGATCAAGACAAGCCTTTTCAAAAAGCAGCAGTTTTAGTTCAGTTTTTAATCTCTTTAAGTGGAAAGAGGGAGGGAAGGTGGCATAGTATAGCCCGATTTCATCAGAACTTGGGAGCTAAGCAGGGTTGATTCTTGGATGGAAGACCACCAGGGAAGGCTCTGCAGAGGAAGGCAGTGTCAAACCACCTCTGCTTCTCACTTGTCCCAAAAACTCATTGCTGGGGTGGCCATAAATCAGCTGCAACTTGACGGCACTTTACACACACACACAAGTGGAAAGAAGGAACAATTTCAGAGCACTTGACTTAATTATTATTGAAGTTTAACTAAACTATAGATACTTAAATGGTATTAATCTTTCATCATCATTGCAGCTCACTAATGACTATTGATGTCATTACCTGAATTCCAAGAAGTGCATTGACACATTTCTGGTAAAGAAGTGGCCCATGACTGAGTGCAGGAACAGGAGTTCAGGGGTAATCTCTGTGAATAGCTAAGCCATATGGAGGGAAAAGGCTTTGTCTCCCATTGCTCCAGCATTTCAGTGGAGGCCATTCAAAATCACACTGGCCATTCAGAATAACTTTTCTACTTCTAATAGAGTAGTTAGGAATTTTAGACAAGGCACTGAAAAGTCTGGCTCCCTTATAGCTGTTGCCACTGATAGCAGTGAATATAACATGTATGTACTTTGATTGGCCTTCATGGTACATTATTTCAGTAGATTTTACATAGCAATATGAAGTAGGTCAGTATTATTATCTTTCATATGGTAGAGGAGGATGGGGAGGCTGAAGGTCTGAGAACAGCGGCTTGCCTGGGGCCTCCTGGTGATTTTAGGGTTGCCATCCTCCAGGTGGGACCTGGGGATCTCCCGCTTTTACAACTGATCCCCAGCTGACAGAGATCAGCTCCCCTGGAGAAAATGGCTGCTTTGGAGGGTGGACTCTATGGCATTGTACCATGCTGAGGCCCCTCCCCTCCCCAAACCTTGCCCTCTCCTGGATCCACCCCCAAAGTCTCCAGGTATTTTCCAACCCAGACCTGGCAACCCTAGGGGATTTTCATACCTTGCAGTTCTTACTTTATTTAGTGTTTTATAGCACTTGTGAGCTGCTTCCTTTCTGCCAATATTGCCACCCAGAGTGGTTTACAACTCTACCAAAAGAGCTTGTCAAAAGAAGGACCATAAAGGTGAGAGAAGTCCTCACCCTTGCCCTCATGTGATCCTGCTGCCGGTGGCTGCTGTCTCTTGTCTCATTGGCCCAATCTGCATTTGCTGTATAAAGCTGTTCCATGTTGCTGTGGTGTCGGCTTCCCATTTGGCTCAGTATAAAGCTCTCCTCTGCATCGGGAGAGCGTGAGAGAGAGGGACTGCCCCAGGAAATAACAAATGGTTCAGGGGTGGGCATGCTTCCACAACCCCCCCCCCCCCCACTATGATTGCAGAAAAATGTTCCCTGGCTGCTTTTAAACGCAGACGACTGGATTTTCAGATAACTTGTTTCCTTTGTGATGATTTGCGAATCTCCTTAGAAAAAATGAGGGGGGGGGAGAGAGTATTCAGCTCCAGTTTTCTGCTTTTTGCTCACAGCGGCTTGAGGTTGGGAAGAGCAATTGTAGCACCTTAAAACCAAGTCCAGATAAGGTGATGAGACACCATAGTGACCTCTGAGTCACCACTAAATGGCAATAAAATGATGCAGACAGCCAATGCTGAGATGAAACAATAGGAGAGTGGATGCGGCATGAAATGCAGGCAGAAATTTGTAAGACGATGTGAGATCGTTGGCACAACGGTGTGAAATACCAGTGCAGATTGGACCATTATCATCACTAGATTCTACTTTCTCCAGTGGACCTAGACTGATGCTGGCCCAGCGCTGAGAGCCCTGTCCATGGAGATATATCCTCCTGCCATTTTGAGCATGATTGGGAACACCTGACATTATCTGTTGGACTCATCCCTTGAAGGCACAGGTTTGTCCCTGTCCTGCCAAAGATTCATTGTTTGGCCTTAAGCAAGTCCCTGTCAGCCTCCCCTCCCCATCAACAAAATGGGTACAAAGATGATGCATTTTACTTGTATGTGTGTATGTACAGAGAAAGCAACTGTGTTCCTAAACACTAATCATGTTGCTTAACAGGTGTACATTAACATGTACTGACATTCAATGTGGGTATATGCAGTGTAAATGTATTTACATAGATCATAATTGTAAAGGGTAATGGTCAGCTCTGTAGTATCCTTTCCCAAAAGTTTTTGTTGCCAATCGGAATGAATTAGATTTCACAGGGGTTTTTTTTGCAATACATGGAATTCACCAGCAAATTACCCTTAAAGAGGGAAAATCAATCATTTGGAGCAGAGATAAGCTGAAGGCAAGTCAGCCTGGGATTGATCCCGTCTGTGCGGGCGTGTGTGGAATTCAACAGATAACCTGGGGAAAGTGGGAGGAAGGGAAGGAATGCACTGAGTACAAGAGAAATTTTCAGCACAGGAAAGAAGGGAAAAGACAGAGAAAAGGGAAGTTACTTGCTTTGGATTATAGATGCATTTGATGTGTTACATCAAGAGCCAGCATGGTGTAGTGCTTAAGAGCAGCGGATTCTAATCTGGAGAAGCAGGTTTGATTCCCCACTTCTCCACGTGGAGCCTGCTGGGTGACCTTGGGCTAGGCACAGTTTTCTCAGAACTCTCTCAGCCCCTCACAAGGTGACTGTCATGGGGAAAGAAGGGGAGGCATTTGTAAGCTGTTTTGAGACTCCTTAAGGTAGAGAAAAGCAGGGTATGAAAACCTTCTCTTCTTCTTTACATGTCAATTTCTGAAAGGACTGTAGGCCTATTCAGATGATCTTTTGAGGCTGCCTGCCTGTGCTGAGTAGTGCAGCACTAAGTTTTGTGTGAAGTTAGGTTCTCTCTCTTTAAACGGTATTGTGGAAATCCCTACCTTGCACTCTTCCATACATTTTTGCATGGCATAATTCGTTGCTCTTACGGCACTGTGTTTTTTTCACTTTTAAAAGTTTAAGTGAGACCTTCATTGGACAGTGAGAGTCAGTCGAAGATGGTGTAACGTACATGATCATACCATGGCACAACTTGATGAGTTATGAAAGGTGAACTAAGTCATACCATTGCCCTAAGGATAACTGGGGAGGAGGCAATTGGTCCCCACTGCTCAGCCCAGACCACCCGGCCAGCCCTCCCCGCCTTGCTGCAATGGCGGTTTTGCTGTTTACTGGCACTGTGGAATACTACTTACACCCTGTTTTGGTTGCCTGGCTGAGTAAAAATTGTGGATTGGGTTGCACTTCTGCATGCACAACTGAACATGCCTTTAACTGAAAGTACTGCAATGCGAATAGACTTTGTTGTACATCGAGAAGTGGATTTCATCTACCTGCACTGCATTATTTTCATTCAGACATTCAATTGGCTGTACATCTACAATCATGTTCAGCCCCAAGTAGTCAGCTAAGCGTGACTAGATCAGTATGAGAGAGCCACCAGCAACAGAGATGTAGTCCCTGTGCCTCCTAAAACATCCCCCTTGTGAATGGTTGCACATCCTTTTGCAAAGAAGTTTTTTTTAAGTCAGATTGGGGGAGGAGACGTTTTATTTGGAGCAAAAATTGGCATCTGCTGCATTTAACTCTTTAGTACATTGCTTGCAAAGCATCCTGTAGTTCTTTGAAACAGAGAAAATTAGTGTCATGTGGTCTGTGCCAGCATGCCCTGGGTGAAGAGTGATGTAAATTGGATCAAAGTTTGAGTTACAGTATTATTTGATCAAATTTATGTGTAAAAATAAAGTAGAATAGCTTTCACAATAGCAGCTTGGTCTCCAGATGCACGAACAACCATTTTATAAAAGAAAAGTATGTGGCCTTGCTTGTAATTTTGCATTCAGTGGAACCGTGGAATACAACTGGCAATGTACAGCCCCAGCCGAGCAGGATTCTCACGGTCATCCAGAGTAATTTCACAAGCTGATAGTGTATAATGCATTGCCAAGGGAATTGATAACAGAAGCAACTCTTGTATTAACAAGTCCTTCAAACTGGTGCCAGGCTCTTATATACATTTGTGACAGAGGCTAAGTACTTGCTCTTTTAGAAACTTTTCATCTCTTCTCCATGAACAACAGGGACCTTCCTTAAGCTAATCACAGCTTCTTTGTTATTGAACAAATGGGGGGGAAATCACTAGTCAATCATTTCAAAGTCTAAAATGCTGCTTCTATAATGAAGTGCACTAAAATGGTCTTCTGATCTGTTCTTTGTTAGCTTACAGTCCCGTCCCCCCCTCGTACCTTATTTTTTCTCCCAACAGAAGATGACTTCTTTTATTTGTCCAACTCCGTATGTGGGCACTCTGTGTGCTTGATTGGGCTTCAATTAAATGAAGCAGAGAACAGAATGTCAAAGTACCAGAAGTCTGTATATTTGGATTTTTTGTCACCCTGTACAGTAAATTACAATGCAATCCAGAATAGAGTTCCACCTTCTAAGCCAATTGACTTCAATAGATTTAGAAGGGTATAACTGTGCTTCAGATTGCACTGTTAGAAAGGCAAAAAGTTGTGTGAGGCCTGCATAAGTCAGAATCCCTGTATCTTACAATTTAAATCTTGGCACATAAATGGACATTTTCCTGCACTGTGTTTTTATCAGTATCATTGCCAGTATAATGAACATTTGACCAGCATAATCTTTAAATCCACTCTGGGCATTGTTATCCATGAGGCTGCAGGAGAACAAAGGCATAATTCACCCCATATGTGCATCTGCCCATGTAGAGAAAGATCAGCATGAGACTCATTAGAGCCCTGTACCAGCATTCCGTGCGCCTCAGCGTTTAGTCATGCTGGACACATGACCACAGAAAACATCTTTGGGCAGCACGGGCTCTTCGGCTTGGAAATGGAGATGAGCACTGCCCCCTAGAGCTGGATTCAACTGGCTTTCGAGCAAGGGAAACTGAAAAGTACTGGAGTCTGGAGGCCAGTGGAGTGAGTTTCAGCATGATCAGGTTTATTGTAGGTCAGGAACAAGCATACCTGAGGTGGCCCGGGGGTCAGCTTATATGCACAGAAAAGTCTCACCCCCGTCCACACCCACACTGCAGGATAGGTTAATCTTCCCACCAGAGATTACATTGGTTCATTTGAATATGCTAAGGCCCTGATAGGTGGACCTTTAGGAGCCTGGGTGCTATTTTTCTTTTACCTCAAGCTTGTACCTTTTCCAGGCCATGTGGTCAGACCGCATGGCTGGCGCCATTACATGTTTGGTCACATCAGAGAATTATACAAGTGTACAGGAATTGCATCCAGGACATAACAACCCTCCCCCCATAGTTCAGGCACACCCCCTATCACACAAGGTCTTTGAGATAGGTCGGCCTTCTCTGCTCTCTGTCCGACCGACGGAGTGTTGGAGTGGGTGTACCCGGGACTGCAATCTCTACCTTGGGAACTGGAGCAGCTGTAGTCAGGATCTCAGGAGCGACTTCTGGCTGGCTTGTTTCCAGGGCCGAGTTCCACGAGTATTCCTGGGGTACGGTGGTCGGGTCTGGATCAGCCTCCCGTTGGTCCTCTTCATCCATGCTGGGGTCATGGATGTCAGGTCCTGGTTGGTCTGTGGTTCCTGGATGGCTGGAGCTTGACCAGCGTCACAACTGGTCTATGTGATGTCGCCATACTAGGCCATCCTCTGTGGTGACCTCATAAGAGAGGGGCCCATTGACTCTGGTGACTCTACCTGGTACCCAGAGGGGTCCCCGTGCATAGTTCCTAACGTACATGGGATCTTTCGGGAAGAATCCTCTCAGAGCTCGGGGTGTGTTGGGCTCCTTGGACTGGTTCAGGGCCCTGTCCGGGTGCAGACAGTCTAACTGAGACATAAGCTGGCATCCCATGAGCAGCTCCGCTGGGCTGCGGCTGGTGGCTGTGTGTGGCGTTGTGCACTGACCAAAGAGGAAGGCTGTAAACTTGTACTACCAGTCACCTTGGTCCATTCTCCGCAGCGCCTCCTTGGTTGTGCGAACCATTCTCTCAGCTTGCCCATTTGTAGTTGGATGGAAAGGAACAGACCTTACGTGTCGTATGCCGTGTAGCTCCGTGAATCACAGGAACTCTGAGGAGGTAAACGCTGTCCCATTGTTGGAGACCAATGTGTTTGGCAGGCTGTGTGTACTGAATATGCATCACATTGCCCGGATGGTGGCCTCGGATGATGTAGACTTTACGAGAACAACCTCCAGCCACTTGCTGAAGCTGTCAATGAGAATGAAAAACAGCTGCTTCTGGACAGGCCCCGCGAAGTCTATGTGTAGCCAGGACCATGGGCCTTGAGCCGACTCCCAAGGGCAGACTGGCACATGGGGAGGGTCAGGACATGACTCCCGGTATTTCACACAGGCCTGGACCCTGGCCTCAATGTCTTTATCTAGCCCAGGCCACCATATGTAGCTGCAGGCCAGGGCTTTCATCCAGACAACCCCAGGGTGGTGCTCATGAAGAGCACTGAGCACCATGGCATGGAGAGGCTCTGGAATCACCACCCTGGATCCCCATAGTAGGCACCCTTGTGGCGTGACAGCTCACTGCGCCAGGCTGTGAATGCAGCGAATTCTGGCCCAAGAGATGTGGGCCACCCCCTTCCCACCCAGTCAAGAACATGGGAGAGCATGTGATCCCGGGCCATGCACCGGGAAACGTCTGTTACCTGGACAGGCCAGTCTGGAAGCTCCTCCAGGAACACGATGAGGTGGGCAGGAGCAGGGTCAGGTCGCAGTCAGGCAGCGGAAGGCGGCTCAAAGCATCTTAATGCCCCATGGATTTGCCGGGGCGGTAGACCAGGGAGTACTGGTAGCTGGAGAGGAAAATGGACCACTGTAGAACCCGAGGAGACCGCATCTGAGGGGTCTTGCAGTCAGAGGCAAGGAGCCCCAGCAGGGGTTTGTGATCAGTGGCGATCGTGAAGTCTCAGCCATAGAGGTAATCATGGAACTTTTTTACCCCCACCATGATAGCAAGAGCCTCCTTGTCTATCTGTGCATAATTCCTCTCCACAGATGTCAAGGTCCTAGAGTAGTAAGCGACTGGGACCGGGATGATCGGGCAGGTGGTGCCCCAAGACAGCCCCCACTCCATAAGGGGATGCATCGCAGGCCAGCACCACAGGGAGGGACTCATCGAAGTGGGCGAGGACCACATTAGCGGTCAGAAGAGATTTCATGGCTTTGAAGGCAGCTGTGTGCTGGGGGCACCATTCCCATTTAGCAGATTTGTCCAATAGTCTAATAGCTACCACGGCCTTATGCAGAAGGAAATTATGATAAAAATTCAAGAATCCCAGAAAAGATTGAAGCTCGGCCTTGCACGTGGGAGCCGGAGCCTCACAGATTGCTTTTACCTTATCCAGTGTGGGGTGGATTCCTTGGGCATCCATGGTGAACCCCAGGAACTCCACTGATGGCACGCCCAGAAGACATTTCCCTGTCTTGATCTTCAGCCCTGCATCCTGGAAACATTGAAGGACTGCCCGGAGTCGCGTCCTGAAGGTCTGGGAGTCCAGTGCCACTATCAAGATGTTATCGAAAAAGGGCTGGACACCTGGTAACCCTTTTAATAAATGGTCCATTAACTCCTGGAAGATCCCTGGAGCCACGCTGACCCCAAACTGGAGCTGTTTCACCTTGAACGCTCTCTTGTGAGTCACTATTGTTTGGGCCTCTGCTGTGGCTTCGTCCACTGGCAGCTGCTGGTAAGCTTGAGCCAAGTCCAATTTGCCGAAGATCTTGGCCCATGCCAGAGTGGCCAGCACATGGCTGATTACTGGCACCAGATAGGCATGAGCTTGAAGTGCCTTGTTTAGCATGCACATAGTCCATGCATATGCGGACCTCCCCATTGGATTTACGTGGGGTCACAATGGGAGTCTCCCATTTGGCATGTGACACAGGCTCCAGCACCCCTTGAGCTATGAGTTTGTCTAGCTCCTTTTCTACTTTGGGCTGCATAGCGAGTGGAGGCTGGCGGGCCAGGACCCGGATGGGTTGGACCGAGGGATCCAGAGCCTAGGAGACAGGGGACCCTGTAAAGGAGCCTAGTGCTCCATCAAATACTGCAGGAAATTCTGCGCAGACCAACTCGAAGTCTGCAGAGCCCATGCCATGCACCCCCCTGACTTCTAGGCCCAGGGGCTAGAACCATGAAAGTCCCAAAAGGCTGACGAAGTCTCTCTCCACCACCAGGAGGTCTAGGAGCCTGCTAAAGTCCTGAGACTGGACCCTGAATTTGCCCAGCTCTTTAATCGCCACCGGGTTCTTCTGGAAATCCCAGAGTACCAGTCCCATGGGTTTGTGCAACTGGGCCCCCCCTGCAGACAGAGCTGCCTGAAGGTTGCAGCTGAAATTATCGAGTATGAGGAACCGGTGTCTAGAATACATCAGTTTGCCCCAGGGAGTATTTTGCCCTATAAATTATGGCATCCTGCTCCATAGCGTGTGTGTGTTCTCAGATCCAAAACATCGTACCCCCAATCCATTGGGCCTTCTCTCCATGAAACACTGGTCATTTTGCTGCTGCCTCCATAGACCTCTTTCTTTGTGACTGGTAATTACAACCTTCCTCAAAATTACTTTGCCCCCTCTTAGTTAGCTTTGTGTGTGTTTTCAGCGTGTTTCGGTGTATATTTTATTCTTTTATTCTCTTTTAATAAAAACCTTTCCAGTTGAACATCTTCCTGGTTTATTTTGAGAGTTCTCTTAAATGGAAAAAATCCTGGTATACATTGGTGGAGAATCCCAGTTAATTAGGAGACTGCCTCTTTGGGTAACAGGACTTTATTGCTGTAGAGGTGAAGTGCTGGCTGTTTATAAAATATAAAATAATGTCTCATGTTTGCTTTTGAGCATTGGACTTCTGGCCTTTTCTACATAGGAACATGCACTGAAGCATTTGTGATGTTCACAAGGATAAAAAGTAGTCCTACTGAATGCCAACATCTTTTGCAAGCTCCTTAGCAGAGATACTCTTGTTAACCAAGGAATGGGGGACAGGATATACATATATAGCCTTCACACTACTACCTCCCAACCCTGGTATGCCTAAGTCTGTGTATACATGGTGAGAATGTTGGGGCTCTATCTGGGGCTCTATCTGTATATAGGACAACCTTTAATTTGAGCTAAATTTGAACTTTATTGAATAAATGGGTGGCTAGAAAAAGAAGCAGGAAAAGCAAATTCCAAATTTAATGCAATAAAATACAATTTGGGGAATGCAATGGGAGGGAAGTAAGCAGGCACACAAACAGGAGAATACGATGGAGAACAATTAAACATTGCCCCGTGACCCTTTGAGCTAGATGTGTCTACTCATGGATAGTCCAGTTATGGCCCACCCATTAATGTATGTGTAATATCCTCCCAAGGTGTACGCAGAAGGAGGGAGAAAGGGAGGAAAAAGGTGTTGTGGGTCTGTGAAAGAGAGCAAGGCTAGGAGGAGAGAGGGTGAAAAAGGAGTGGCATACTCCCCAAGAGCAACAGGAGTGTGTAAGGGTTCTGGAGTAGCGTTCTTGAGTGAGAAGAGAAAGGGAGAATGACAAAGAGAGCCAAGGATGGGGATGTGAGGCAAATCAGTCTGAAAGCAGGCGGGGAAGAGAATGGAGAAAGGAAAGGAGGCTAGGGAGAAATTTGGGGGAAGGGTTCCTTATTTTGTCCGATCCAAAGCACAAGCATAGTCCAGAGTCATGAGAAAGTCATCTGGAGAGAAGCTGTATCCAAAGTCATCGTGGTGGAGGGACAGTTCTGGGAGAGAACTGCATCACCTAAACCTCTCCTAGATTTACAGCAGTAGAGGACAGTTGTGCGTTGGAGCAGAACCCACCGAACCTTGCCAAGAGTCACAGTGGCAGAAGAACGAACTTGAGGTGGAATTGAACCTTAAATGCAAGACTATAAGATTGTCTTTGTAAATATGTGCCCTTTCCTGCTAGTGTTAGAAGCCCAAGTTCTAAGATACTTGAATTACTGCAGAGGTAGGGGATACTAATGGAGCTGGAAGTGGACTTATAAAGACTTAATTAGGCTATTGGGCAGGCCTGTATTGTAAGGGAACCTTTTAAGAATAGAATGTGAGGTTATTGTCCCACAATTCTTCAATTGCACTTGAGTGTAGAGAGGTTTTCATGGATCCCTCTGGCTGCAAAGGTCCCAGAAGTGCTGGGAACTAAATATTATAGTTACCACATTTGAAGTAAAAACTGCATATTGCAGTGGTAGTTAAGTGCCCTGGAAGGACTGCAGCTTTACAAATATGGATTTGTTTTTTTAAAAAGTAGTTTAATTGGACAAGTTGCTGCCTGTGTGATTAAGCCAATTGTGCATGTGATGCAGAGCAGTATTTCAGATCTGCATTACTTTATACTGCTCATGCTTTTGAATTGGGGACATGATGTGCAGTTGTAGATGCTAATATGCTTACAGTGCTCAGCACTAATTGGATCTGTTTTTTACACACACAAAAAATCAGATTTTGCACATGTCTCTCCCAGTCTATTTCCATATTCTGTGTTGCCAGTATTTTTATTTCCCCATGTTTTTTTATTCCACATGTCTCAGTTAATATCCCAGGTAGAAATAGGCTAAGGTGGGAGGGAGTCATTTCCTTTTAAAACAATATATTTAAAAAATCTTCTTCCAGAATCTCCCCACCTTTTCCTGTAGGCCAGTGTGTGTCAGAGGGAGATAGTTGTGATCCAGCCTAAGCCAGTCCCTTCTGGTGGGCAGCTGATAACAATTTGAATATTCGCTCTTAGCCATCTGCAGGGGGTTCAAAGGCTTCAGTAAACTAGGAGCAAAGAGAGCAGCATGGGGCAGAAACAACAACAAAAATGATGAAATAAATAAGAGAGGAAAATATACTGCTCTTCCCAACGGGCAGATGAATTACTGTTCTCAAAACTTCACATGGGGAAGCTGAGGCACTAGAGTAATACGTAATTAGGGACAGCAAATATCAACAGGCTGATCAGTTTTCCCAGCTGGAAGGGAATTAAACAGCCCAGCTCCTTCCCACGCATGCTGGGGGCTTCTTTTGATGTTCAGCATTATCACGTCTCCCCCAACCAAATCACTCCTCTTGAGGTCCAAGAAAAGCCACAGCTGCTTACTATGGCCTATTACACATGCACATCTTACTGAAGATTTTCAGAGCAGTAAGGCTTTAATCTTGACTTCAGATTCTGTGCCTGCCTTATGCACCATTCTTTTTCCTCCAATATATTTATTCTGCAGCAACAATTTTTTTAAAAATGTGATTTTCTAAATCAAGATGGAATGTCAAATGTGACATGTTGGGAATGACATCCAAAGTTGTTGTTTTTTAAAAAAAATGCAATTGCCCTATTGCAGCTGCACAGTAGTGTCCAGCAAGTGCCTTCTATTTAAATCCTCATAGTTCAAGTTTTACACACGCATTTTAGTGTTATCTCATTGCATGAAAGGGAACAGAAAAGAATGCAGCTGAAGGGTGAAAACCCAGTGTTGAAACTGATTAGACTTTTTAAAAAAACTGAAAAGCAGCTGTGAAGCCCCATTTTCTATATTGCCGAGCTCTAGGGGATTCTCTGCTGTGTTATTTTTATTTATTTATTTATTTATTTATTTATTTATTTATTTATATCCTGCCCTCCTCGCCATTTGGCAGGCTCAGGGTGGCTTGGCAGGCTCAGGGCCACTATGAAAAATGGGAAAGAGTCACACAATTTCATAATATGGGGAAACATGTTGAGTGTACAGAATGCACAGTAGAACCCACTGACACTGGCATTCCAAGCTATGATTGTTGACAAAGTGTTTGTGTGTGTACGCACCTGTGCAAAGTCTGCTGCAACTCTGCCATGCTTTGCATAGGGCTACAATTTATATCTGAAGAGCTTTTTTAGTCTTGTCTCATTAAACTGAAAAAAGGGGGGTTGTTTTTGCCAATGTCCTAGCACAGCTGCATAGTAACACTAATTTCTTGCCCTTCCTTGCAAATTTGCATGGTTTTCTCTTTGTGATTCTCTAATTTGATCTTGCACACTGGTCATGATCTTGGCAGTTTTTAAGAGCCTGTCCTGTGCTGATTGCACTCTGTCCTCCAAGTGGACCAATCCCAAGTAATTCTTAAGTTCAGCAGTTTGCAGAAGGTCCGTGTGGCTCACCGGCCATTATAATGATAGGCTTCCAGAGACTGCCAAAATGGTTCCCCCCCCCCAAAAAAACCTTTGTTCACTAAAGCATGAAAGGGAAAAATGTTTTCAAAGCTTTAGGCTTTCCATCCCAGTGTCTGTCTCTCTTTACATCATGTCAATTTCATTCTGCACTGACGATTCCCCCCCTATTTTGTTTGCATGCAACACTGAAACCCTTTTTTCTTTTTCTTTTTTGCACTGGAGACACTGCCATTTGCCTCCTCTCAGATCCCCCTTTCAAGTCAATACCAGCAGGTAACTAAACCATGCACAGCTCCTTTTAAACTCCCCCCTCCATTGTTTTATTTTTTTTATTCAGCGATCCAAGAGTAGTAATATAATTAGACCTATGCTGCTTCTCAAAATTTAAAAAATAATTAACACAAAGGGGGAAATGGAGCTTGTACACCAATGAAGGGGGGAGGATGGCGGAAGGTGCAGGGTGGACAGAACCATATGGGCAGGGGAGTGACCTTTGAGGAGCAGCAAAAAGTCAGGGGGAATCTGTGTATTTTTGAATTACTTTCAGTTTGGAAGTGAAGCAAGGGAAAAATCAGCACAAAAGCACTCTCAGAAAACTCAGGGAAACAGTGACCAAAAAGTGAACTGAGTGCTGAAGGGAGGGAAATTAGTGCAGAACGATGAAGAAAACCTGACAGACAAACACAGTGAAAGCAAGGGAAAACACCCATGCATAATAGGCCTATTATGAAAGGCATCTCCTTTAGCAGCGAGTGATGGACATGATTCCAGAGACCCAATCCACTTATGCCTGTTCAAGAGAAGTGTGAATGTTTCAGAGGCCTTCTATCCTTGCTTCTGTGATAAATTGTGTGTCAGTGGTGATTTCCAATGCTGCTGTTCCTAAATGCTTTGCAAATTTCTACAAATGTTGCATATGGGTAAGCCTCCAGGAGAGTGCTCATTTGTGCGCTTGTGTGCATTCTGCCTCCAGTCAGTCTATAAGGTAGTGCTGTAAGGCTATCTTTGCCACTCTAGCAGCCTGCTAGAAAGGTTAGCTGCTGCCCTTTTCTCTGCTGTGCTTGGGTGCCAATAGTGCAGCTGCCCAGAAGGGGGGACTGCAGCTGAAGTAGCAGTTGTCAGGTGAGATGAGAGCAATTGGAGGTTCACTTGGCCACATGAAGCCTCAGTCTGAGCGACTTGTCTCGTAAATTAATACCAGGCTGCTGCTGGAATTCCTGTACCATCTCACTTCTTGGTCAGTTGTACCGGTTTGATTGCTCAGTGGTTGCCTTGCTTTGGCTTCCCCAGACTACCTGGGCAGTGATGGCCATGCCTGCCTGCCTTACTCAGATGTGCCTCCAGACTGCCAGCCCTAACAAACACTGCTACAAAATAGTAGGGCTGGTTTTGGGGAATTTGGGACAATTCCACATGGATATTAATTTTGCTCTGAGATACTTTCACATGGGTGATTCCCAGGTGTATGAAGTATTAGTAAGTAGTATAGGAGGGCTGTATCATATTTGATCTGGCTCTTAGCCAGTAAATAGCCAGTGAAACATAAGTGCATGCATATAGTGGAATTCTGTCAATTTACTGGGCATCAGCCACATTGTACTGGGATGCTGCAGAACTGAGGAAGTAACAACCACAGATGATTTGGAACTAAGCTTCTGTATGAAGGATTCCAAAGTGAATTTGTGAATGGAATGATAAAGCATGAACCCCACCAAATGTTACAGAAAGAATACAACAGCCATGGTATAAAAGTAGCCTGCAGATTATTTGTGCATAATGCAGAGTTTCTCGAAGACCTTTTGTTTATCTCCTCTTTTGGCAGTAGCTCTTTGTTTCTTCCCTGTAAAACACCATCATCAGCCACTCATCAAACTAATTTGTTCCATTTACTCTCCTGTCAGTCCAAACACAAATGCAAGACAAATCAACACTTTGACTCCCTTTTTCACTTGCTGTATAATTAAATGACATGGAAATGCATCTGCTAAAAAGAGACTCTGGGTGATTATTGTTTCAGAGTGTTAGGAATCTACCTGGATTTCCTTGTGAACATTACAGGATCCAGCAAGGTTATATTTGATTTACTACATTTATATTCTGCCTTTCTCCCCAATGGAGTCCCAAAGTGGCATACATCATTCTCATTTTCTCCGTTTTATCCTCACAACAAACCTGTAGTGTCAAAGTGTGTGACTGGCCCAAGGTTTCTGTGGCACAGTAGGGATTCGAATGTAGTTCTCCCAGATCGTAGTCGGACAATCCAACCACTACACCATGCTGGCTCATATCAACCTGTGGAATGGACCTACATCCAAGTAAGGCTGGGTCTGGAGGGACCATATGTACGTTGTGAGCATTCTTTAAAATCTATTTAAACATGTGAAGTTTCTATCATGGGCCTACGTAAGCGAGTTAGCCCTCTGTCAAATATGTGGAGACCCAAACCATGTTAGGTTTCCCAAACTTCACCCCCCCCCACCACAGATATCCTGCCCCTCTGCTAGCTTATTTCTGCTTTACCCTCCTTTCTTGTCCTTCCCGAATCTTCAGAAGACATGTTTGGGAATCACTGTAGCACAACCACTTCCTGCCTTGTATGTTTTGCCATGATGACAGTATAAAGGGATAAACTCATCGTTGCACCAATCGCATTGTTCTCCATGCCATCTGAAGAACTATGATTCCCTGTTATCTTCCTGTCTGCATCAGCCATTTTTCCCTCACTACTTTTTTTTTTTGGGCCTTGCTTAAATTGCCGCATCATTGGGACAGAAGCATGGTCATCTTAATCTGTCTGTGAGGTACCACTCTAACCTCAGCTACTGTATGAATCTCAATATTATTTCAGCTGTCTTCTGCTGCATTCTACGATATTTATCATTGGATTTGGTTGGGAGGAGGAGGGAGGCAGAAATGGAAAGGGGGATTCTCTAGCCATGTCACCTGCTTCTCCGCTGTCACGCTCAGCCAGCTTTTGCTATTAGTGCCCCTTCGTGCATTTAATTGGTCCCTCCTTCCAACAAGACTGACTCCATTTGGGGGAAAATTGGAAATTCAGCTCCAGCAGTTTTTTCAGCTTTATTGTAATGTGCTCTGCTGGGCTGGGATCTGGGAAAGGAGCACAGGGTTTGGCATGGAGTTCCTGACATGTCAGTGTTTGGGGACAGAATCCTTTTGTCTACTCACCTCTTCCCTGTTTGAGGTCTATTGCTGCTACCTCTGCTTTTAGCACATCTTAATATTTGGGGAGGGGGGGTCCACTAAGATACTAGAAGCATCTTTTAAGAAAAAGTGATTTAGCATATTTCATAATATATATTGGGAATCCATATTTCAAGATGATTTAATGTTTTGCTATTGGTTTTTTAGTCCCTGAATAGTATAGGCAGTGCCTTCTTCTTACTAAAAAAAGGAGGTACTGGCAGGGGCACAAGTCTGGCTAGAACTCCTGTTTCTTTTTCTTGTGTATATGAGATGGGCTATGTTTACTGTGTGATGACGAGAAAGGAACTGTGTACATGCCAAGAGACACTTTTTAAAAAAATCACTCTTCCATATTCTGGAGCTCATCATTTGAATTGAATTGAGTGGGGTATAGACCCAGGGTACATTTGGTGCTTATTCCTTTAATGTCATTCTAGTGGTTATATGGTCTGGTTACTAGGTGATTTAGAGGATTCTGCTGTTTTCTAAAGTATGATTGCATTAATTTCCAGAACACAGTGGACCTTTTCAGGCATTCCTACTATTTGATGACAGTAAAAACAGTATCTGAATTCACCCTAAGATGGAAATCATGACCCTCACTCGCTTGGGAGTGATTTCCAATGGATTTTCAAGTAAATAAATTGGCACCAACTCCTGAATGAGTCACGGTTGTATACCATGGAGTCATAGCTCAGTAATGGCTTTGTTCAGATGTTGGATCATTTTTATCTTTTAATGAAGGAAGCACTTGGGCTGTCTCAGGGCTATTTTTGGGCAGGAACACACAGGAACAGAGTTTCGGCTGGCTTCCGAGTTGGCCACGCCTACAGCCTCCCCCCCCTTGGGTCCCCCAGTTGCCTTGCAAGCCACGGGGTGCAGATGCGGGGCACCTGGGGAAGCCAATCCAGAAATTGTCTTCCTTCCCTCGGGTTCCCCATGCACCCCGCAAGCCACAGAGCACCTGGGGAAGCTGATCCTGGGAGGAAGCTGCACTGTCAGGGGTGTGGCCTAATATGCTAATGATTTTCTGCTGTTGGGTGTGGCTTATTATGCTAATGAGTTCCTGCTGGGCTTTTTCTACCAAAAAAGCCCTGGGCTGTCTATTGACTATGCCACTTGGATAGCTTGATCCATATGATGTAGTGGTATAATTTACAGAATTGGCATTACCACTGAAGCTTCAATTGTATCCCATTCCTGGGCCCCTCACAAGGAAATAGAAGAAGAAGAAGAGAGGAGATTGGATTTATACCCCACCCTTCACTTGTAGTCTCAGAGTGGTTTACAAACTCCTTTCCCTTCCCCTCCCCACAACAGACACCCTGTGAGGTGGGTGGGGCTGAGAGAGCTCTGAGTCAGTTGTCCTTGAGAGAACAGCTAGTACAGAGCTATGGCTTGTCCAAGGTCATCCAGCAGGTGCAAGTGGAGGAGTGGGGAATCAAACCCGGTTCTCCCAGATTAGAGTCCATGCACTTAACCACTACACCAAACTGGCTCTCCTTCAATACTTATTGGACATGCACCATGAGGAGTTTCCCCCAGATACCCCACTACAGGTGCAGCAAAAAGTTAATAGTGAGAACTATACCAAAGGCCAGTCTTAACATGTAGATTCAAGGTATTGTATGCTATTACTTTCATTTCTGGGGGGGGTGGGTGGGATCCATGTGTTTATATTATCAGAAATATGGAGTACTTATGTTGAGGACACAGAAGATTATTATATGATTATCAAGAATGGCAGGAGATTCAGTTTTACTGTACATTTCTTATTTGTGCATTGGGTGTATGTGTGTGAGTGAGCAAGTGAGAAATAGGCAGATTATTTTATATATCTGGGGAGGGAAAGAAATGCATCATGCTCTAACTGTTTTCCTTTATATACATCAAAAGTAAGTTTAGATATTCTAATTTCCTAGGCTTAGAACATGACTGCTGTGTTAAAAGCCAAGGTTCCATCACAGGTTCCAAAGGCAGTTAGCTGAGGGAAGCAGTTGGTGAGCTCACAGGGAATTGACACTATAGAAGTCCTTTGGGAAGGCATAAATAGTCGTAGGTCATAATCTTCATGCCTTCTAGTGGAGGATGTGATAGACCTACGCCTATCTGTATATCAGTGAAATGGGGCTACCCACCGAAAAGGCAGAGGTGCTTGGATGAAAATATTAAATATTCGTATTGTTAAGTTTAAAGTATTTTAAACAATTACTTATTGGCTTGACAAGAATTAAGCATGTTCTCAAAAGAGGAGAAATGGTGCAGCATGCAAAGGGTCTAGCGCAGAACATTTCTCCCTGGTTTTTGGCTGTTCTCAGCTGCAGTCTGAAATAGTACAGTTCATTCTACCATCTCAAGGTTCTGCTACCTTCATTTGCTACATATCTAGACCACGTTTGAGTTCTGCTCGCTTTTTTCTGGTTCAGTCAGCTAGCAATATATTCACGTTCATTCTGTTTTAATGTCTCTGTCTTTCTTGTTTCTTCAGGGGCTCAACAGCATTTTTGAAGTTTACTTGGTGGGAAACAACTCCAACCATTTCATCATCTCCCCCACTTCAATTCAAGGAAAGGCAGACATCAGGATTAGAGTTGCAGTTCCACTGGATTTTGAGACAATCTCCCGATATGAATTTGCTGTAAGAATTCTTCTGAGGGATGTATGAACAACAAAGGGAGGGAAGAGTGGGGTTTGGAACTGGATATTGTCTGTCTACACGATGAAGAACCATCAAGTGCTACAAGATGGGATCAGTTTGACTGTGTGATTACCACTAGGTTATTGGTTCAGAGTCTCCAGCAAAGGACAAACTCTTCAGTTAGCCATGCACCATACCTCAAAAAGAGGAGGTAAAGGAATAATGATCATGCAGAAGTATATAGGAGAAAGTGGTCTTTCAGCCATCCCAGCCCAAGTGGGGCTTTATGAGTGAAAGCCAACACTTAAATTTCTTCCTAAAAACACATTCATGGTTACTGCCGAGATATGTTCCTCCCTGTGTGTACTATTTAACAGCCTCACAGCAATGTTTTGAACTAGTTGGAGATTTTAGGCAGGCCCATGTAGAGCACATTGAAATCACCTGACTTAGGAGTTAGCATGCTTAATTCTTGCTAGACCAAACTTGGTAAAAGGGCATAGATAACACTTGGACATCCATCTGTAGAGCCAAACCTTCTCCATCTCATTTTGACTTTTTCAGTTCACTAGCCCTTGCCCAGCCATTACCAATTCCAGATACATGTTCAGAATGACTTCAGCCTCAAAAGAACTGATGAGAAATAGTGAAGCTCAACACTGGCAGTGTACTAATGGCACTTTTCTCCAAATCTGCAAATGATTTCCTCCTGTAGTTTTGTGTGCATGGTAAAATTTTGTGTTCAGAAACCATCACATTCATAATCTTCAGCAATCCTTAAGCAGCCCTCAAACGTAACCCACTATTATTAATCCTATATTTGGGGGAGGGCAGCTGAGAGAATAATAGCTTGCCAACTCATACTATAAAGCCAGAGTGTGCCTCAGCTGAAGACACCTATTCAAAGTTAAAGGTGTGTATGAAATTTTCTTTCTATAAATACAGCTGTATGTGTGCCCTCATCTTACTGGACTAGTTTAGACATCCTTCCATCTGTCCCTCCTTTTAACAGTAAATGTATTCCACCCATTTCTAAGTGTTTTTCCTTTGTTCCTGTAGAGAATCTTTTTCCTCATCTGTTTAAGATGTAGCTGTCATGTTTGGTTCCTCTCCAGGTGTGCCACTTCATATGAAGTATTTAAAATGCAGCTTGCATACCTTTACAGATTTTATGGTCCCTGTGCCATAGGCCAAGCAGTGGTGGGATTAGGTCATGTGACAGCTGTGCCCGAGCAGGCAGATGCTTAATGGGGTGCAGCTGTATGAAGCTTCTGCATACATTGGACCTTTCACTGAACATACCCCAGGATAGTTGCCATCTGACTTGGGTATAACATCTTCTACACTTTTATATTCATCACGGGAATGATCTGCAAGAGCATTCCCAGTAAAAACAGGAATCTGTCTCCATTTTCAACCAGGGGTGGGCTGTAGATAGACTTTTATAGATTCTTACTTTACTGTAGCAAGCTCTCTCTCGCTTCTGGTGATAGGTGGAAGTTAAAATAATATGGCTGAAAGTAACAAATCACACTTTATTTTTTATGTTAACTAATGTATTTTTGTATTGATGTTTGTTGTGCAAGCCTTCTGGCTGTAACAATAAACTACATTTCAGTGGTGTGATTCTCTTTTGGTAGAGCGGAAACACTGGGCAAAATTTCAGGTGAGCGCAAAGTCCTAATTCAAACAAGAGGATAACAGGTTCTGTAAAGTCTTCAATAACTGGAATTTGTAGGTAGCCATAGGGAGTGGGATACATCAACTTGCAAGTGAGAGGAAGGAAGCATTACTCAGATCTATAATTTTGTTTCCCTTCTGGCGCTTCTGCCTCTTTTTTCCCTTGTCCCTGTGCTTTCTCCTCCTCCTCTTTCTGCCATGTGGCAGGGAGGCATTGTGACTGGGGGACACAGCACAGCAGCTCTTACTGGCCCAAACTGTGACGAAGAGGACACTATCCCACCAAAGCTTGCACTTTAATCTGCTAGTTTTCAAAGTGCCACAAGGCTGTTGTTCCTGAACCTAGATCCTGTGGGATCAGCAGTGGAGAAGGGAAGGCTCACAAAAGCTTTTCTCTTTTGGAGGTAGGGGGATGTGCCAGTTTGATCATGAATTTCTCATTTGACTCGGGACAATCCCCATTAAATTATTATTTTCGTTAACAGGGGAAATTTGGCAGGAGTACTCCTGGGGGGTGGAATCATAGCTGTGGGGGCAGGGGTCATTTTGTAGAAAAAGAGCTGCAGGAGCTAATTAGCATAACTCATTTGCATAACTCATTTGCATATGCCACACACCCCAACATGCTGGAAGTGTGTCAGAAGGCAACACCCACCCCTCAGGCTCCACTCCACAGGTGAGTGAACCTGACCTGCTCTTCCTCCATTCCCTTCCCCATCCAATACTTTGTGCAATAAAAATAAGCATAAAGAACACACCCTCATTCTCTTCCTGCTCCCTTGAAGCCACCAGGTTTCAAGTAGACTTGAGATACCCAGGACATGTGCACCACCCATCCCTTTCCCTTCCCCTCCCCACAACAAGACACCCTGTGAGGTAGGTGGGGCTGAGAGAGGTCTTTTGAGAACTGCTGATGAGAGAACAGCTCTGAGAGAACTTGTGACTGGCCCAAGGTCACACCAGCAGCTGCATGTGGAGGAGTGGGGAATCAAACCCGGTTCTCCCAGATTAGAGTCCAACTCCTGACCACTACACCAAACTGATGGGGTGGAAGCTGCTGAAGCGTTGGTGAAATTTCTCCAGTACTTATGTGCCATGTGCCCAGATAAAAAATGGTATACTTAGAAAATTTATATGCCACCTTGAGCAAGTCTCTGGAAAAGCAGCACACAGTCATAAAAGGAACAATGATAAAATTATCAATATTAAAACAAAACATTAAAAACAATAAAGACCCTAGCAGGGCTTTCCCCGGGGCACTGCGCCTCTGCACTGCTGCGCTCCTGTGCGCTCCCACTCCAATGGACCCCTGGGTGGGGGTATAGTTCTTTGTGGTCTGAGACACATGGGTGATCGGGGGAATGACAAAGAGGACTGTAACTCACCTGTTCCAGTGGCATGGTGAAAAGGAGCCCCTTTGACACAAGGCCTTCTGGATCTTGGGTCTTGCTTGAAATCAAGTGAACAGTAGGCTAGTTTTAATGGAAATGAATGTAGCTGCTTATACTTTGTTAGACATGAGTACAGTTTCAGATCTCTTGGAATGAGACTAAAAAGCAGCTGCAGGCCAAGGACGTTTTGAAATGCAAGGAGGAGGAACTCTGAAGATGCACAGTTCTGTGCCCCATGTGTTTAAGAAGCATGCGTTAGCTTAACACCTTTGGGGGAACTGCATAAAAATCTGATACTGATTGCAGAGTTTTACCATTTATTTCATAACAGCCTCACTGCTGGATAACAGGGACACAGATTGGCATATCAGGGTGTGGGAGCAAAACATTGGCTCAGCAAATGGGTACAGAGCAGGGGATGAAAGCAGTTGATATGTGTGCAGGGACTTGTGTAGCACTTGCTGTTTACCTCAGCTCTGCTCTCCCTGCATTTAAATTTAGCCAAAAAAAGAAAGAAGAATATGAAAAGAGATCTGCTGTGAGCCTTATCTTCCAAAATTTAGGGCCCCAGCTGCAGAAGCTTAAATAGAACATCCCTCCTCCCTTTTTATGCTTTGGAGCTATAAAAGTTTTATGTTCCATAAAACTTTGGTTTAAATGCACCTATCAAGCAGTGGAGCTCTTTCCAGCTGCCTGCTTGAGCTTTATCCCAGTGTCTGGGTGAGCTGTAAATTTGTAGGAAGTCAAAGCAGCTCTGTAAACATCATGCCAGCAGCCTCTGTTGCTATTAGTCTTGACACTGGGGGCTTTATACACCAGCAAGGAAGCATAAATAAAACCCTGCCTTCCTAGAGCAATATAAGGCATAAAATAGAAATGTAAATCTTTGGGTTAAATGTTGTCCGGCTTCAGCAGCTTACAGGATAAAACTGTGACAAACCCTTGTGTCATGATCCCTGGGGCATTAATACTTTTTGTGGGTCACAATTATTATATTGAACATCATTATACTCTTGATGGATACCTTAAGACAAAGGAGAATGACTCATTCTGGACTTAGGGAAATAATATTCCAGGAGCTGCAAATTTTTAAATAATTCATAAAATATTCATAAATGTGCCATTTACCTTTCCACAGCTGGTATTATATACTTATTGTGACTCTGTGAGATATACTTGTTCTAAAATTGCATGCTTCAAATGATGTAGGACTGTAGTTTAAACTCCTCCTCCATGACTAGAACCCTAACCATCTTCTATGGAACAAAGTTTGAGTCCAGTGGCACCTTTAAGACCAACAAAGTTTAATTCTAGGTATAAGCTACAGATATCTAAAGAACTGTGCATGCACATGAAAGCTTATACCCAGAATTAAACTTTGTTGGTCTTAAAGGTGCCACTGGACTCAAATTTTGTTCTGTTACTTCAGGCCAACGCGGCTACCCACCTGAGTCTTCTATGGATTTACCAACATGTTCCCAATAGCCCCAGTAAGGACTGAAAAGAGATGAGTGTGTCAAAATTCCTAAGAAAATTCTCATGGTAATCTTCTGGGTGTCTTCTGATTTCTACTGGTTGGATTTCCAGATGATGTGGCACGAGTATGGTTCATATTACTCTTGTAGTTGGAAGACTGGCATTTAATTTCTTAGTTGCCCTGATTAAAGAAGGAGAATATTGCTTAAAATCTAGGAACTGTGATCTAGTTTAGTAAAAGATAACAGCTTTTGGCTGAGGGAACCTTCACCATCATTATATTTTCTGTAGTGTATTGGTTCAAGGCTGAGAGCACAGCCTGCCAGCCTAAAGCTTATTACTGTTGCAACAGACCATCAAAGGAAATCAAGGGACATTTATAGCTTTTCTCTTGTTAAAAAGAATGGTGCACAAATGAGGTTTCATGCTCATCATTTTCCTCTTGCTTCCACTCAGCTGTTTGCAAATGAGAGCATGCCAGACCATGTTGGCTTTGCACGTGTGAAAATTAACCTCATCAATGAGAATGACAACCGTCCCATTTTCAGCCAAGTTTTATACAATATCAGCCTGTTTGAAAATGCCACCGTGGGAACCACAGTGCTGAAGGTTCTGGTAAGTGGAAGTCCCACATATCTTCACCCACTTAAAAATGAGTAGTTCAACATGCTTTGTAATGTACATTTCTTCCCCAGAATATATGGTACAATGTTCAGGCAGTCCAGAAAGGAATGCCAGAAAAATCTGTAAGCTTCAATCAAAGAGATAAATAAAGACCTGCTGGTGAGCTTGAGGCACCCTCAATGAGATAATGTATATCTGGTTGTATTTTTCCAAATCTGGATTTACATGATTTTTAAGAGAGGTTTTAACAACTGTAAACCAATTAATTGGGATTCTAGTTACAGTGTGTTCAGAATATATTGTTACTCGTTGAATATAAGATCCCATTTTGGATAAGATCTGGCCATATGGGGAGAGGGGGCATGCAGGTCACATGTGTATTTTTGTCCTTCTCTATTTTCCTAAAACATCAGGAATGCCTTTTCCTATCTGAGCTTATTGATGGTTAGTCCAGCATGTGCTGAGAGCCAAATGCTCAGCTGTCAAAGTCATGACAGCAACAATGAGACACAACAGTAGTTATAAGGTGACTATAGCAGTAGCGAATGAGCTTGAGATCTGTCAGCGGATAGATGTGAATCACTGCCTTAGATGAGATGTCATTTTAAGCACAGTAATAGTTGGCAGGTGAAGAAGGATCAAGAACAACTACTGGGAGGAAGGAAAAAGTAGGGGAGTGTGGGACTCTTGCTGGACATGGCAAGGCTGGAGCCAGGAAAAGCATATGGAAAGCTTCATGCAACTGTTCAGCTGCTATGGGCTGGCTTTCTGACCTCTGGAACCTTTATTATAATCTGTGGTGGCCAAATGGGTGCAAGCATTCTTACCTGAGTAGGAATAATTCATTCAGACAAAGAGTATTGCAGACCTGTAATATTACACAGTGACGCTAGGCAGGTAGACTCTCATCCCTTTGTCTCTACAATACATCATGGAGTCATGACATCTGTTGGCCTTAGCACAAACTGATGAAAGTGATAACAGAAAAAGAGAAGCAAGAGTCAGTTAAGGTCTGTATTTCTACAGGAGGGAGACAGATTTACCTAAGAAGGATAAATTTAGAAGAGGGCAGTTATGCCCTGACCTGGATAGCCCAGGCAAGCCCGAACTCATCCGATCTCGGGAGCTAAGCAGGGCTGACTCTGGCAAGTACTTAGAAGGGTGACCTCCAAGGAATACCAGGGCTGGGGACCCGAGGCAGGTTATATCAAGCCACCTCTCTGAAGTGCCCTAGCCCCACTAGGGGTTGCCAGAAGTCACCGTGATTTTCAGGCTCACAAGCCCACAAACACACACACACACACACACAAAATACTCACAAAAAATGGAGGAGGAGGAGAAGAAGAAAGAAGAAGAAGAAACAATATGTTGGACTAGATGGACAACTGATCTGATGCAACAGGTTGTATTTATGTATTATATAACAAAAGGGTTTTTTTAAAAAAAGATGCCCTTTCCTGTTGGTTTAGTTGGCTATAGAGCCAGTGTAATGTAGTAGTTAAGAGCATAGAGCTGGGTTTGATTCCCCACTTCCCCTCCACATTAAACTTGCTAGGTGACCTTGGGGCCAGTCACAGCTCTCTCCAAACTATCTGAGCCCCGCCTACCTCACAAGGTGCCAGTTATGGGGAGAGGAAGGGAAGTCAATTGTAAGCCACTTTGAGACTCCTTAAGGTAGAGAAAAGTGGGATATAAAAACCTCCTCCTCCTCCTCCTTCTCCTCCTTCCCTAGAGTTCTTCAGAAAGCCAAATATTGTCATAAAATTCAAGCAGTCAGTGGGTATGTTTATGGAATTGTGGTGAACTATGTATTCATTCTTGCTACTTCTTGCATGGTTTCAGTATGCAATTTACATGGCTGATGAGTTTGTAGGTTCTTCAAAATCTGTCTTCTAGTAAACACAATAATGATTGTGGGTGTATAAATATATAGGAACATATACTGAATGTGTGTTACAGAACTGTGAATGCCTGCATCTACCTATCACACATATCCTACTTGTTTCGAATATCTAAAGGGGCTTATCAGGAAACATACAGCCACCAAGTGGCAACCAGGTCTGCCTCAAAACATGCAAATTGCCCTCCAGGTTAGTGTCTTCTCCAGGGACTTGCTCCTGTCAGCCCGTGGAGGCCTACCTCCCATCAGCCTGCATATGTAAGCAGTAGCAGACCAGGAATATAGAACTCAGGCAAAATGTTTTGAAGTGTGTGTGTATGTAAGTGTGTTTATTCTACAAACAGATGGTGTGAAATCGTACAGAGCCCCTGAGCTGTTCCCATCTGACAGTTATTAATATTTCAAACAGATGTTTAGCTAGTCAGGCTGTCAGACACTAAACAATGAGATTGTTACAGCGTCTTCCCCCCCCACACACACACACACTTCCAGCTATGCCAGCATTTTGGAGCAAATGCAAAATGCCAGGAGTTGAATCTTCTATGATAAATCAGAATGTATGCAATTAGCATTGAAATCCAGATTGCCCTCCCAGCTGAACCCAAATTTTAACAGGCTCAAGAAAAGTGCTTGCTTTTTTTCTTTGCATGCTCAGGATGCCACACTCTGCACATGTCAAGAGTCCTGCTGATTTAAGGGATTGTTCCCTTAAACGTCACACACAGAATAATGTCAATACCAGTAGGAGGAGGGCAGTTTTTATTTCTTGGAATGTATAAGCAAGTAATTCAACATTTTACTGACTGTCTGACCTAAACCAGGCTTAAATTGCTTGGGCCCTACAGATCTTTCATATGATGTCAGCAGACAGTGATTTCCACTGATTCTCCCTTCCAGGGGTCATTTTGTAAAAAAAAAAAAAAAAAAAAAAAGTGCAGGAGCTCATTAGCATAACTCATTAGTATATTTTATTTGCATATGCCACACCCCCTGACATCACTGGAAGTGTGTCAGGGGGCAGGGAGGCAGACAAGCTTGCGTTCCCTGCCTGATCTTCTCCAGGTGCCCTGTGGCTGCGGGACACTTAGAGAGGATCAGGCAGGGAACCCAGACATTTAACCCCACCACTCCCCCGAGTTTCTCTGCAAAAGCAGAGAGGCTTGGGAGAAGGAGGGGCATGTCTGCTTGCCTCCCCTTCCCTTCTCTAGCGAGCCCGCCACAGTGAGCTTGCTGGAGAATGGAAGGGGAGGGCAGGGAGGCAGACATGCCTGCATTCCCTGCCCAATCTTCTCCAGGTGTCCTGTGGCTGCGGAACACCTAGAGAAGATCAGGCAGGGAACCCAGACATTTAAATCCCACCCCCTCAGAGTTTCTCTGCAAAAGCAGAGAAGATCATGGGAAGGGGGGGCATGGCTGCCCACCTCCCCTTCCGTTCTCCAGCGAGGGCAGGAAGGCAGAGATAGAAAGATCACCGCTGCCAACAATAGAAAGATCACCGATGCCAACGTGTCTCTAGAGAGAAGGGGTTTAAACTTTAAACCCCTTCTCACTTCACTTTCCTCCCTCACCCACCTGACTTGGCAGGCCGGCTGGGGGAGGGAAAGATAAGGGAGGCTTTTGAAGATGCCCCCCCCCCTTGCTTCCCTAGCTGGCCTACCAAGGTGGGGGGAAAGCGAAGTGAGAAGGGGTTTAAAGTTTAAACCCCTTCTCTCATGAGTCACACCAGCAGTGGCGGCACGATATATCCATTGTATTCTATGGCCCCATAATCACTGGACCCTAACAACATCAACTATGCCATCTCAGGCTCATTCACTTGCTCATCTTTTAACATTGTATAGGCCATTAAATGCCAACAGTGCCCTTCGGTTCTCTGGGTACAGCAAACAGGACAAACCCTATGCCAAAGGATAAATGGACACAAATCTGACATCAGGAATTACAAGACTGAGAAACATATAGGGGAACACTTGAGCCTTCCAGGGCCTTCAGTGGCTGACCTCTAAGTAGCTGTTTTATTGCAAAGGAACTTCAGGAACAGAATGGAAAGGGCAACTGCTGAATTACAAGTTATTACAACACTCAGAACAAACACCCCCCAGGACTCAATAGGGATATTGCTTTCTTATCTCATTACAGATGCTAAACTCATTCAGTCCTTACATACCTATTCTCACCAAGAAACACTATACATCCTGTATCTGAAGAAGTGTGCTTGCACATGAAAGCTTATACCTAGAATAAAACTTTGTTGGTCTTAAAGGTGCCACGGGACTTTGTACTGCTGCTTCAGACCAACACGGCTACCCACCTGAATCAAACCTCCATATGTTGAACAGCTTTTGCATAGAGCTTACAAGTGTGCATGGTATATGCATGTAGGTTATCTATCTGCCACTTATACTGGACAATAGAATTTGTATACACTTAAGCTGTGCAGAAGAGATTATCAGTGTACAGAAGCCAAGGAAAGAAGTCAGTGGCTCTGATCTCCCCCCCCCCCCCCCCCCCCGGTATGACTGCATAATGTTTTGGAATCCGGTATGAGAAATCAGTGGCAGTATTGTATAAATGAGAAGTGCAGATGGGGAGAATGCAAGGAAACAAGAGGAGGAGGAACAATTTGGAAATCCCAGTACTCCGAAAATTTCCTTCTCCAGGATTCTATCAGCACTCACAGATAATTTCGCCCTCTCTCCTTTTCCTTTAATTGGCACTTGACTGCTCTCAAAGTTATCGGCCTCCTGTTTAGTTTTGTTAATTTATAGATTGCCTTTCAACTGAAAAAAGTCACCAAGGCAGTTTACGGCACAATAAAATACAATAAACATTAATAAAAACAGGAAAATACTATAAAGGTCTGTTACAATACAGTCACAACCAATATAATAGAATAAATATCAGTTTCTCAGTAGCACCCCTCTCCCATTACACCATTTCTTAACAATCTAACTCAAAGAACCCCTGGAAAAGACAGGTCAACAAACCCATCTGGAAGGCCTTCAGGAAAACTCCCTTTCTAAACGTCTGAGAGAGTTTGAGGGTAACAGCCAAAAAAGTCCTTCCCTGGGTTCCTGCCCGGTGAACCTCTGCTAATTTTGGTTGCTGAAGAAACTCTCTCAGGGTTGACCTCTAGTCTTGGACTGGTGGCTACAAGAGCAGATTTCCCCCTAAGCTGGCTCATGTAGGGTTCCCTTGATAGAGATTCCAGCCTTGTCTGTGGTTAGCCTGGTTTTGGTGCTTTTGTGACACAGCAGCCAGCCCCATTACTGTTAGATAGCCTGCCAGTTAAGATCTGCCTCCCAAGCCCTGGTCTGTGTGCCCCCACCTTCATAGGTAAGATGGGTGTCAACCAGAGACAAGGCGTTTTCAGTGGTAGCATCTTGTCTCTGGAATGCCCACAGGGCTGCCATCTTCCCACCAGGAGTGGGGGAATCCTCACCCCCAGCTCTCAAAAAAAAAAAATGCTGTCGGGCTGATACTCTGATGTCATTGTGTTTCTCTAGGAATCACTGGTAACCGTAACTTTATGGCTTTACCATAGAACTTTCAGTGATTTCTAGAGGGGTATGATGTCAGTTCCAGGTTTTGTGCAGAAGTGATGTCATGCCATCACTGACCATGTCCCAACTCTCCTAGACTCAAGCCAGGCAACCCTAAACCCTCCCTCTTGAGGGCTTACTGGATGCCTGCCATACTGTCTTCTAGGTGTCAGGCCAAAAATTTATATTTACCCAGGCTTTTAACTAAGAAGAGTTGGTTTTTGTACCCTGCTTTACTCTACCCTGCTTTACTCTGAGCCTGCCTTTGGTGGGGAGAGCGGGATATAAATGTAATAAATAAATAAATAAATAAAATACCCTACGGAGCCTCAAAGCAGATTACAATTCTATTCCTCTCTCTACAACAGGCTCCTTGTGAGGTAGGTGGGGCTAAGAGAGTTCTAAGGGAACTGTGACTGGCCCAAGGTCACCCAGCAGGCTTCATGGGGAGGAGGAGGAGTGGGGAATCAAACCTCGTTCTCCAGATCACAGTCCACCACTATGAACCACTACACCACACTGGCTCTAAGGATTTTTATCTTTTTAGCTGTTTTTCAGTCTGCTTCTGGTTTGAGGTCTGTTTTATGGATCTGTTTTAGGATTATCAGCAGTTGTTCTATGCTCTTTCTATTCCCTTTGGTTGTTTGATTTTTAAAAAGCTGACAATTTACGGTGTTTTTATGGCATTATTTTACATTTAAACCTCTTCCATCAAGACTCTGGAGAGGCAACACATAATACCCTAAATTAATGAACTTAGTGATCTTTTATGGTTACCTTTTTACCTCTCTGTCCTTGCAGTGTGATATTATCTCTATGATAGAAATATAGGGAAACTTAACAGAGGGGAGATTGCTAACTTCTTCAGTAACTGCAGTTTAATACTCAGGATAACATGTAGTTAAGGGAAGGGGGAAGTTTCAGCAGAATCTATATAAGTTTTTTGGGGGGTTAATCAGTCTAGACAGATGTGAGCCTGAGAGAGAAACAAGCACACAGATTATGAAAGCGTGATGACTAAGAAGTCTTTGTTGTTGTTGTTGCAATGTTTCTTGCTGAATTTCTGATGTTCCTTTTGATTTGTGCATTTTTGAGGCCTTTAGTGAATGAATATAATAATTATTCATCTTCTCACTGTAGCTTGCATTGTGCTTGGTGAGTTCTGCTCCTTGCTTTGCCTAATGGAGGGCGGCCTCTGGGATCCTGGAGTATGTGTGTCAGCCATTCCCAGTGACAGCAGAGTAGCAGCTGGCACCATAGTGCCTACAGCTCGTTCCAGGCAGAGACATAGGCTAGGTTAAAAAACGGGAAGTCTGGGGAGGGGGGGAGAATCTGAATTCTGTGCTCAAGGTAATGACTCACAGCCACTCTTTGCTATCTGCTGTGCAGGGGGAAGTGTGTATTCCTGATAGTACTGCAAATTGAATTTTTGGTCTCTTTTCTCAAACTTCTTCCACATGTACTGGAGCTGAAGTTATCATTCAGCTTTTAGTAAAAATATAATATACTGACCTGGATAGCCCAGGCTAGCCTGATCTTACCAGATCTGGGAAGCTAAGCAGGGTCAGCTCTGGCTAGCATTTGGATGGGAGACCTCCAAGCAACACCAGGGTTGTGAGGCGGAAGCAGGCAATGGCAAACCACCTCTGAATGTGTCTCTTGCCTTGAAAACCCCACGGGGTCACCATAAAGACACCTGTGACTTGACAGCACTTTCCACCGCCACCACTGTTTTAGCTTAACCCCTGCCCATCCCAATGCCAACTCCAAATCCTCTGCCACCACCTATTCCGACCCTCTGCTGTCTCACCTGTATTAGGCAAAAAGAAGAAATAGAGATGGATGTCATCCTCATGTTGACTATAGTCCTACAAATGAAAATAAATGATAAAAAATGCATGAATGACTTTTGCTCATTTGTTGTGAGCAGAGATGAAAAGGAAGGGGAGAAACTTTTCACTCCTTTCTCTTTCGTCCCCTACTCCAGCCACATTTACTGTGCTGCATTACACTTCTTATAATGACTGACCAGTGAGCTGTGACTGTCAGGGTGGAAGGGAAAGTATCCTTCCTCTCTTTCCCACCCTGTGCCTCAGCTGCTGTTCTGGCTGCATCAAGGGCACTGCATCTTGGTGCACACAGAGAACACAGTATTTACCCCAACTTTATTAAACTATAGGGCACCATGGTCTGTGGTACTGAAAATTACTGAAGGGTCCGGAAGAATCAATAGGGAAGGTCTAGATTTTTAAGGCAGTTTCAGTCCCAAAACAGGGCTAGAAACCTGGTTTGAAACGGCTCTAGATAGTCTGCATTACCCCCAAATGACTAATCTGGGGCTGCTAAGATATTAGCGATCACCTGATAATTAAAAACTTTGTTAAGGTCTACAAGGCTTTCGTTAGGAGTGTTCTCACAACTATCTCTTTCAAGTTGGCTGAGACCTTCCAGGTTTTTACTACCTCCTGGACCAAACTGGCTCTTCCTCTGTACGTTATGTTATCAGACTGTTGGGGTAAAGGTTGAGCAAACATGCAGAGGGGGCCACTCTAGTCCAAACCCCCAGTCAGCATCTTCAGGATGCAGCAATTGGAAGTGACACTTATATTCAGCCTGGAGTCCAAATCAGCAGCCTGTTCCTTGCCGTTATAAATTGGAATTTAGTATGGGACCGAGGTAATAGTCCCAAAATTATTGCTGACTGTGTTTCTGCTATGATTGATCTGATACTGTGTCCAGACACCGTATTTGTAATATTGCACACTAGCACTTCTAATGTATTATAAATGTTCTGTTTTTATCAGTTTTAATCTTTCATGTAAGCCTCCCTGAGCCTGCTCCGGCAGGAAGGGCGGGGTATAAATCAAATAACTAAATCAGAGCACATGCAGATTATTTTTATTCATTAAGCACTTCTCAGCCATGTTATGGTGGGCAGCTGAAAGTTATGGATGGTGAGCATTCAAAAGCCTCTTCTCCAGGTGGAAGACCTCCATTGGAAAGTGCTGGGCAGAGAATGGCATCAGAAAAGTTAACTTCTCTTTGCCATAAGGTCTTTGAGTGTGCTGTAGTGTTTGCTTAGTTTAACTCATCCCAAGTTTTCCTTCATGGGTATTGTAGTCCCAGCTGCTTCCTCACCCCTGCTTCTTGATATATTCTGGAGAGCCAATCTTGATCTAAGCAGTAGGAGAGGATGTGTAGGAGTGATCATGTTTACTGGCCATGCCATCTCTTTTTTCCAGAGATGGGCTATGTCACCAAAACAATGTCTTCAGACATGTCAGCCAGAGAGTCTTCTGGAACCCTCTGGAAACTGTCAGACTCCAGGGGCAACCAAACCACTTCAAAGACACTGATGGCCTAAATGCCTCAGATAGTGATCTGATTATGCTACAGGCATTGCTAACATTTTCCCCATCCATCTGCTGAGTGGTGTGATCTGAATTCTGAGTTTGGAATTCTGAGTTTGTGGACACCAACCTGGTTGCTACAGCAGCAGTGGAATCTTGAGCCATGTCAGTTAAGACAACTTCAGTGTTGATGCTGTTGCTCACCAGGAGTTCTTCCATACCAAACTCAGGTAGGGAGTTCGTTTGGGGGATTGGCAATACAGCAACAGAATCCCTAATCTACCCTAGTTACCTTCCACAAAGTATAAACACTCAAAATTTGGGCTCAGATGGGCAGGACACTTGAAGAGGGAGATGCTATTCCAAAAGAAATACAGTGAACCTGTCTCCTTGGACATCAAATCTTTGTCAATGCTACAGCAAAAACGGGCACGATCATACGCACCCATTTGCCACGGAAGAGGGACGATTCACCACCGGATCAAAGTGGCATGATCACACTAGCACATCTGAGAAGCATCCCACAACTGTTGTCAAACCGTCACAAAGCATTTTGATCCGGTGGGGAATCGTGGTAAAAAGCTACTAGTGAAACTCCAGTATCAAATGGTTTGCTGCGGTTCACAGCCCTCCGGAGTTTCCCTGTGTGATCACTCCAGCACCAAAGTGTGGCATTGCAGATAGCGTGATCACACGCTATCCCGATGCCACACTGTTTTTTCCCCTTCTTCGTGTGCACATCATTGACAGCCCTTAGGGTGGGGAGGCGATTCATCAATCCCCTGTTTAAGCACCTTGGAAACCAACCACAAAAAAAAAAAAACTTGCCCGCGGTTTCATCTGATCACGCAGTTGCAAGTTGCCTGGCAGGTCCACAGACCTATGTGCAACTGCAGGGCAAATTACTCCGGAGCAAAAAAGCCTCGCTTCCCTTCCGGATTATCTCGCTAGTGTGGAATTTTTGTGTATTTGTAAGAGTTCACCTCATCCAGCCAGGTCTTGGCAATACAAACCAAGTTCATCACTTTATCCAGGCTTAATCCTGAATGGCAGCTGTTTTTGCAAGGACAACTCTGGCTTCCAGCAGTAGCACATTGAGTTGATGGCACTCTGACATGGCTAGTAGGGTTCCATTGGCTGGGGAAAGAGCAGGAAAGGGAAAGAGCCCCTCCTGGGCAGTCTCCTCTCTCCTTACCTGGTGTATCTTGTTCCCACTGCCGTTTCCTCCAGTGAGAGTGGAGGAGCCCCTTTTGTCTATCCTGCAAGACCGAAGGTACATTTAAAATAACTGTATAAAAATGAAACATTAGTAAATTGAAATCTTGAAACCCTTCTGTGCCTTCAGCTCTCACCTAGACCCCAATGTTGCCCATTCCTCTTCTCTCATAAGAGAGGCTATCAATCACCCTGAAATTTAAAAAGGAAAGCTCTTGGCAACCTCCATCTCATGCCACCCTTGAAGGGGTAATGTCAAAAGGGAGATCTCTTTTGGCATGGCCTCTTCGGCCTTTCCCAAGTGGCAACCCATAGCAAGCCTGAGGAAGAGCCCCATCTCCAGAAGAGGCTGCTTAGCACTGAATGTTTTGCCTCGAAGCAAAAATAGAAATTGGGAGCCAAAGAAATCCATCCTATTCTTATTAGAAGTACACACTTTTAAACTTTTCTTTGCTTGTTACGTTTATATTGTTCCTTCCATCTGAACAGCAAAGGCCTTAAAGCAGTGCTGTAGACTCACGACACCACTGTGAGGTAAATTTACTGAAGACTATACACTGATTTTTTTTTTCTGCTAAAAGGGTATTTGAACCCAGGTTGCCAGAGTCCAAAACTCAGTTCACTTGTGCTTTGCCTCCTCCAGGATTTATGAAAATGGACAAAACCCAGAAAAAGCAACTTCATAATGGATGACAAATGACCTTTCACTTCTATAGCATTTCACCCCCTAATGTCTCTGGCAGCAGAGAAGCTGCTGCCTTTTCCCCTTATAAATCAGCTATAAGGCAACAGAGATTACAAGCCGCAGGGGTTCAGAGCCTCCCCTTCCCTGCCACTCACAGCTCATCCTACATCCTCTTTAGAAGTTCAGATGTACAGCTTCACAGGATGCTCGAGGAGGAGATGCAGTTGACCCGCAGAGGACTTTTTAATTCTTTTGCAGTCTTCTCCATGGTCTTTTAAACTGTTTTTCTCCACTGGATTGTTTCCCCCTCCCTCTATTTTGCCATCTCCCTCTCACATCTGACTTGGTAGTCCCCTCCCCTCTTTCTTCCTTTTGCATGCCTCTGCTGAATTTCTTTATGCTCATCTTTAGGTATTAGATTCAGGACGCGTTTTGTCTGCAGGTGAACAGCTGGACAGCAAAGGCTTTACGGCAGCAGCTTCTGCAGCCTGCGTGGGAATGGAGAGAATGCCTGTAAGGCAGGCTTCATGCTGTGAACAAGTCTTTCCCAGAAGCCTGCTCCTGCATAAGTCTGTTCGCGGAGATGTGCTGGACCAAATTTTAACATTGATAGCAGGGGCTGAAATATATTTTAAGTAGATGTGACCATATTGTGCTTGAGCAATTTGTTTTTTTTTTTGTGTGGTTTTTTTTTGTGAGAGATCAGTGCACACGTCCTGAGCTTCATCCATAGATGCGCAAGTGTAAGAGAAGGACCAGTTGGTAGAAACGTGGACTAACATGTAGAAGTCTCAAATGTACTTCACTCATCATGTGCTATTATCATATCTGGGATAAGGCCACATTTCTTCTTGCCCTTGTATTTCTTAATAGTTGGGGTGGGGTGGCTAAGAAGGACAGCACCTTTTGCTCTGTTTACTCTGTTTAGCCTGCTGCAGCAGGGAGGGCAGGATACAAATCAAATTAAATTAATAAATAAAGTATTGCTGCTTATCAGTCCAACGGTGGGCGCTTTTTTTAGTGTAATGTTTTACAATGACTTTTGGGTCCTTTTCAAAGCTTTGGATATACGTAGCAGAGCCAAAATAACTCTCAAGAGCCTCCCCATTGTCCTCATAATGTGTGCCCAATCACTTTATCTGGTGTCACATTATTTGGTAAGTGCCAGGCCTGAGAGGCTTGCCCACCACCTGCCTTCTCATCCTGGAACAGGTTTGGCCCAACTATCCCCAGATGACTTCATCTGGATGATGTTGGGATAGCCTGATTCACGCTAGGTGGAGCCAGCAGGCTCAGAGGAATTAGCATCCCAGTTGTCACTTGATGATACCATTCATGTCCTGCAGCTCTGAACCAGGGGCCAAATCCAAAAGTAATTCCAGTTATCTCAATTAATTTTCGTACACCCAAGAAACTGCTGGATAGTTAATCATTTGGAGTGGGGTGGGGTGTTTTGTTTTGTTTTTAACTAATTTTATTTTGGATTGCAGAGTGGCGTTCCCTTCAGTCCTATTCCAAATATTTGTCTCTGTGTATAAACTGCTTACCTAACTGAAAGTAAGTTCATTTTTACTGTAGCCACATTTTCAGCTTTCTGCTTTTGTAACTTTCTTGGCTCCTTCTACTCAGGAGGCCCTTCCTTGGGGGAGAAGCGTACAGCTCATAAATGCTGAATGTGCAGAAACAGAGCTGTATACCGTGTCATTCAGGCTTCGTTTCTGCATGTGCAGCCCCTCCCCCATCAATCCATCAAACAAATGCAAAAAGCACCCATTTCATAAATGGGAAAACCTTCCCTGGCCTCTGTCCAGATACTCCCTGAGGCTCAGGGAAGGGTGTCAGAGCCCCCCCCCCCATGTTGATTTAGGGTGCTCTCTGCCTTCTCAGCATCTCCAGCTCCTGGAGGCTATGAAGTTGTACAGCTACTGGCTTGCTCAAGAAGTGTGAAATTCGTTCTCGTTGACCTTTCTGTTATGTTATTAAAAGGTTTCATGGCCAGTTGTTACAGGGGAAAAAATCCTTACCATTTCAATATCTGCTGGTAGTTGGGGCAGAACTTACCAATATCTTTCTGAGCCATGGTCAGCAACAGGCACAACACTAACTTGTAGCCTTTCATTTTTTGCCCATTGAGTTCTGTGCTCCAGGGCAGTCCTCGATGTCTGCCAGTATTTGAGAACAAAAATAGAGGGGACACACCCAGGCAGGTGGGTCTTTGTTTATACAGGAGGCTTGGATGGTTGGATACATGCAGCAGATAATATCAGAAATATGAATGGCCTTACATTTCAATGTAAGTCCAAGTCTGTCATAGTCTGTCTGAGATGTTCACGTTGAATGACCTAAAGCAACAAGAGAAGAAGAAGAAGAAGAGATTGGATTTATATCCCGCCCTTCACTCACTTAAGAGTCTCAGAGCGGCTTACAAACTCCTTTTCCCTTCCCCTCCCCACAACAGACACCCTGTGAGGTAGGTGGGGCTGAGAGAACTCTTTCCCAAGCTGTTCTTGAGAGAACAGCTGGTACAGAGCTATGGCTTGCCCAAGGTCATCCAGCCAGGTGCAAGTGGAGGAGTGGGGAATCAAACCCGGTTCTCCCAGATTAGAGTCCGCGCACTTAACCGCTACACCAAACTGGCTCTCAAAAACTATCAAATTTTCTTGGCAGCATATAGAGTTCTTTGGCATGCATTATGTCCTTCCAAATGCTCAGTGCCACCTCCCCCTGTTTTGTAGACTGTGTGGAACCATAAAATCAAAGAATCTATCAGGCACCAAAGAGGGTTCAGTACATGGCTAATGGATTGCGTACAGGCGAGGGATATGATGAAGGCTATATTTGATAAGACTGCAATAGATCACTTCTGCTTTTGAAGGTTCTAGAAACTGCAGAAATAGTCTTCTGCTTGAATAAGGAGAGAGCAATTTGAGTTCCTTGGTTGCTGAGAAAACAACAAGTTTGCGTATATATCAACTTTTGGTTCTCTCAGGTTCTTCCTTCCTAGTGACTGAAAGGTTTGGTCAGAACAGTGATAGATCTGGAATACCATACACTGTTTTATTTCCAAACTTTAATCTCAGTTTCTGCAAAATGATTGCTGTCTGCATAAACATTTTTACATATAATCAAGTAAGGTTAAGGGTTGGTTAAATCCATAGTTCTCTTTGAACTAAAGTATTAGAGAACTTATAAAAGTAGGTGCCAGTTTCTTTTTATATTTGTCTTATAGGGGGAAGGGAAACTGGCATATGTTCCAAGCATAAAATGAAGGAACCAGATGGTCATAAAGATGGAAATCCCTAGGGCATGATCCTTCACAGCTGCTTCTTGCAGCTGGTTATTTTTGGCTCATTCTTGATTTTGTGAAGTCAACCCAACTTTGCCACAGGGTAAACTGGTGATGTCATTGTTTCAGCATATCTCCAGTTTGTAATTTCCCATTGTTCAACACACTTTTGGAGGCTGTTTGAGCACAGATGAGCTCTTGGCAGAACTAATACAAGGAGGGTTAAGAGGAACTTGATAAAGCAAATCTAAAGCAAATAATAGAGGGAAGGGGCCATGACTTGGTGGTAGAACAATCTGTTTTGTGTGCAGAGAAACCCAGGTTCAATCTCCAGTTAAAAAGATCAGGCAGTAGGTGATATGAAAGACCTCTGCCTCAGACCTTGGGGAGCTGCTGCCAGTTGGAGTAGACAATACTGACCTTGATGTTCCGATAGTCTGACTCAATATAAGACAGCTTTATGTGTTCAAATAACTTCATGTATTCAAATAGAGCTGGCCTAGAAGCTGAGGGAAAGTACAATGTGGGCTGTTCTAGGCACCTACTCATGCCCCCAATTCCTTCCTTGTATCTTCTAGAATGTCCATTATACTGGTTTTCAGCTCTCGCTCTCTCTCTCTCTCTCTCTGTGTGTGTAAAGTGCCATCAAGTTGCAGTCAAGTTATGGTGACCCCACAGGGTTTTCAAGGCAAAAGATATTCAGAGGTGGTTTGCTATTGCCTGCCTCTGTGTCATGACCCTGAAATTCCTTGGTGGTCTCCCATCCAAATACCAACAAGGGCTGACACTGCTTAGTTTCTGAGATCTGAGATCAGGCTAGCCTGGGCCTTGCTGATGGTAAATAGACAAAAGGCTACCACTGAGGGCAGAGACATGAAGACGAATGACAGGAATTGGCAGCATACACTCTGATTCCCAGCAGGGACCCTGTGACACATTTTTATATTGGTTGGGAGGGGGGAGTTGGGAGAATATACGCGAGTAGAGCCTCCTAGTGTCTGGCATTAGGTTTTGCTTTAGACGTAATAACCTAGGTGTTGCCATTCAGTTTTGACCATTATCTTGAAGTTTTATCAGTATGGTAGAAAACATATAGGAGCAACTGATGTTGCTGCAGGAGCCAGGGACATTGCTTCTCTTTTTGTGTCACCATGCATATTTTTCAAAATATTAAAGGCAAGGGACCGGTGTGTTGGCTGCGCTTCATTCTCAGTCTGTGAACAGTGCAGCCGGCCATTGACAACCTGATCAGGCTGCAGACTTTCCAAGTCCTGGCAGTGATGAACAGTTGTATTAATTCATACAGCTGTCTGAAGCTCAGAAAAGCCTCTGCCATTCAGCAGTGGTGCGAGTTCTAAATATGAGTGAGTGATTTCAGCATAGCAGGGGCATAGTGTGTCTCAAAGCTTACATCCTTAGACTTCCAATATCTGTTCTTTTTTAAGCCTGAAGCGGAAAAGTCAAATTATAGGATAAAGCAAAGTGGTGTTAATCCTTGGATGCTTTCCTGCAGACCTGGAAAACTTGTGCGTTGTATCTGTGCACCACTGCCACTTTTACTGGCTGGGAGCTTGAGTGATGGCACAGACAGTGCTGAGATTGTCCTCTAAATTAAGCCACTTTTATTTTATTTTATTTTTTGCTCCTCTCCTGCCTAGGAACCCATCGGTTGATAAGGAGCCGTACCATGGGCCCTTGGGGTGTCTGTGTTTAGATGCTTAGCATGGCAGTGTGTGTGATTTCTGCCACATGGAAGAAGCTTCCATATCTCTAGCTGTGTGAACAATAGTTACTTCAGAGCAAAGAATGTTACATTCTCCTGGGGTACAGAGAGTGCACTTTTGTATTTGCACAAGTGTATCAAGTTCCCACAAATGCAGAACACTGGCATTTTTTAGACTCCCTGATGTTACCGTTTTTTTCCCTGTGTCCCGACAACTTCGTTAGCATCCCAGGGCTGTCCCAGTTTTTCCTCTTTCCCCCTGGTTCTTTTAAAAACTAGCTTTTCCACTACTTTTTAATTGTGAAATGAATTTGTAAGATAGCCTCTTCCTTGGAATCTGAACATTTCCCCCATCTCTAAGATGGCTGCCCAAATCCACCCTCTCTGGGTGGGTTTGGGCAGCTTTTTCTTTAAAACTTGCATGCCAGCATGGAAATGTTTCAGCACTGGAGGGTGCCTAAACTGAAACAAACAGACATTCACATTAGGAGGCCCGGCACCAGCAGCCAATCATTGCCCTCTTTACCATTATTTCATTCAAACTCCAGAGCAAATTATAGCACATCCCTGGGTGCCATTTTCAAAACCTTTTGGAACAAGCACAAAAGTCTTTCTTGGCAAGATCCACTAAATCTGATGGAGCCGTAGGTGTTGGAAGGTTTGCCTGGCCTCTTTTTGGGGGGGTATTTTTTAATGTGAGTGAGTGTGTGTGCATCTGGAAGTCATGGTGACCTCTGGTGACTGACCCCTACTGGGGGCCTGGAGAATATCCAGAGAGGTGGCTGAATAAAGCCTTCTCCCAACTACCGCCTCTGGTATTTCAAAGAGGTCTGCTATCCAAGTACTTGCCAGAGTTGACCTTGCTTAGCTTCTGAGATCTGATGAAATCAGGCTTTCCTGGACTATCCAGGTCAAGGCTGTTTGCCCGGCCTTTTGAAAGTACCAGAGCGCCAACAAAAAAGGGAGGTGTATCCTGACAAACAAAATGAACACAGGGTCTTAGCCAGGACTTTATTTCAGGAGTTGTTCAGCAAAGAAGCACTGATGAGTGAACATCAACACCCCCCCCCAACTCTCCCATGTCCACAACTCTCCTCCACATCATCATCAGCCCCCTCCCTCACAAAACTGCCGTGGTTCATCTGGAGACACAACACATGCTTCACCTGTCTCCTTTGCTCTCTTTTTCTTTCTCTCTTCCATTTGTTAAGTGGCTCCTCTATGCAATGACTTGGAAGTAAGCATACAGAGGGGTCTCCATGAGGCTGCTGCAGTGCTTCAGCATATGCACAAAAAATATGGGGGTGGGGAAAAGCAGAAAAATAATCTTCTAATGTGAATTTGAACAGAAAGAAGACTGATGGGGGAAGATTGAAGACAGCATGGCAGTGTGAACTGATTGCACCAATAGTGTGATAATCAGAACTTCCATAACACTCATGAAAACACGAAAGGTAGCTGCAGTCTGGGAAGCACTCATTATCTTTCAAAGGAGTTGAACTTCTGTTCCATATCCTTAGTAGCCTGGATAGCCCAGCTTAACCCAAGCTTGTTAGAGCTTGGGAGCTAAGCAGGGTTGACCATGCTTGGGAGACCACCAAGGGATGCTTCAGAGGGTGGCAATGGCAAACCACCTCTGTTCCTATATTGTCAGGAATGTCCTGGGATTAGGTTGCTATGAGTTGGTTGCCACCCAATGACACATTCTTCCTTCTTCCATATCCTTTGTCTATATTATAGCAAATGTCTAGATTAGAATTTGTTGACTGTCAAGATGCACATCTGAAAGCAGGCAGATAAATTCTACAAATACCCCAAATCTCAGAAATTCTCCAGAATTTATGTCTGTTTCTTTTTTCTATATTTAAATAAAATTTTAAGTTAAAAAAAAAAAAGAAATACTCCAGAGAATGTTGACAGTCATCCAAGTATAATTGTCAGCATTTACTAGTGAGTGGCTGAAAAGTGGAGTGGTCCATTTGGAGACATGCACAAAATTCATCTAGGACTCTCGCCATTCATACATAAATGTCTTGCTGCATTTTGTGTAATTCCATTCCAATCATTTATTAGGGCAAAGCCAACAATAATATCAATTCACAATAATAGCTAGTGAATTAGTAAAAATACAAAAATAAAATCTGAGATATAAACATTTTAGAATATAAAACGTAGAACATTCTTTTAAACCACAAGGAATTTTGCATGGGTATGTAGTATTCACCTTGACTACCCTAACAAAATTAAATGAAATTCTCAACCTTGTTTGAATTCAGAAAATATTGTATTGTACTCTGTGAAGTAGTCTTTGTTTAAATTTTGGAAATTTTTACCTTTATTACCCACAAATTTCTACTTCCCATTTTCTGGAATTCCTACCCTCATAATAAAAGGGAAGTCATACCAAGTATCTTCTGCTAGCTTCTCAACCTCTTTTCAGCTGGACTGACAATTTACACTGTCCCTACATAGTCTAGCTTTCGTACATTGCACAGAGGAGCAGAAAGAATATGGTGAACTGTCCAGCATTTATATTGTTGAATAAATGTCCTTTGCTTATGCAAAATAGTCTTCTTTCTCAAAGTGTTTGTTTAGTATGACTGCTGAACATGGTTGTCTTAATGGCCTTTAGTGGCTGTTTCAAAACACTGAAATTTTATCACACTCCATCTGCCTTGATGCAAGCTGAAGGAAACAGTTTGCAGTTTGGCTTTGGCTAGGGAAAGTTTTATTTTTTGCAACAGCCTTGAGTAACCTCAACAGTATGTGGTTGCTTTGGTGGGACACTAATGCTATTTCAAGATTATCACCACCACCTGTCTAGATGACTCTCTTCTTCCTCATAATCATCAAGGGCCACACTATACGTTTGAGTTTTCAGTGAGTTGGGTTTGGGTTTTGTAGACCCAACTTAGTTTCCCTGAAGGCAGACAGCAGCAACTTCATAAAAATAAAGGAGAGCCCAAACTGGGTCAGGATGCTGCCATGGAGGCAGAAAGGGCTACTGCTTCCTCCCCAGAAACAGTGCTGGGGAAGGGGTTATTTCCCCATTTTTGCTACTCCACTTGGCATGTTCTGTGCATGGGGAGCAGCACAAAGGGGAAAATCCCTCCCCCTCCCCGCACAGGAAAACCGCTTGGAGGGAACACAGGAGCCCTACCCCCTTGGCAGCATTCTAGGCCCATTTGGCCTCTCATTTATTATGATTTTTAAAAGCCATTTCCCACAGATGCTGAGATCCTGAGTTGGATCCAGGAAACCTGTACCCAACTAATAAGAAGTTCAAACAAGTAGTTTGGTGCCAATATTTTCACCCATGGGGGGGAATTGACCCTGAAGCTCCCTAACACTGGGGAAATTCCATCTTCAGTCCCTCCCATCTCATCCTTTCACAGTGTCAGAAAGTATTGTGGATAGAAGATAGCTCACCACACAACAGTTTGCTGAAAGACATTAATCAGGGGCATTCTTCTTCAGGTCGTCAAGGACTGACAAGCACTAGGGGGCAGTGTGGGTTTTCTTGCCTAAATGAAGTGATGCCTGGATGGCTGTTTGTAAATGGTTGATACCGTGGCGTAGCGGATCCCACGAAGGTGGGAGGAAGAGTTAGGGAATTCAAGGGCAGGACAGGCAACCTTAATTGCATAGAGATACAGAGATACCATATGAAAAAATGCTAATTAAAATGAAACTTGAAGGAAGGTGTTTGTTCCTGTGTGACACAATGCGTTTCACTTGACTATGAAACATTGAAACTATTTTGTAGATGGACATGGGCTCCAGTCATTCGCATTGTCTGATTTCCTCCCAGTGTAGTTTGATGGACCAGACACCGATCAGCTGCTTTAACCTGTTGCAATCTCCTGGTACTGACAATCACTTAATTTCCTTAGGGGATCTGCTATAGATACTCCGCTGAGAACTTGTTGTTTCCTTGATCATGGAACAATCTCAGTTCAGGACAGAAAGAGTAGTTATGAATACATGAACATATGAAATTTCCTTATACCAAGTCAGGTCAGGCCTGTAGCCATGATGGGGCTTCCTGGGGCTAAGCCCCACTGTGAATCTGCTCCACTCCACCTGCCCTCCACCCTAATTTCACCTTGAGAGCTCCGACAGCCACTGAAGTGGTCCCCTGGAAAGCTGCTCGACCACCAAAACCTATTACCTTCCAGTGGGGGGGGGGAGCTAATTGGCCCAACAGAGGTGCTTTTTTCTAGGGCTGTGTTGAAAGGCTTTATCCCTTTTACATAATGGATAAGCACCAGGGGTCATTTCGAGCAGGAACATGCAGGAACACCATTTCAGGGGTAAGAAGCCCAGGAGCCGGCACATACGGTGATGCGCTGTGGAAAAAAGCAAAAGCATACTAACTTGACCTGTATTTTCATGCTTGTTGTAGGGTAGCTTCCCTGGAAGAGCAAAGGAAACCTGAAGTGTGTTTAGTCAAAGTGTAAAGCTGGCTCACCAGCTCTGAGCTGGGAAATACCTGGAGATTTTTGGGGTGGAGCCTGAGCGGTGGGTGTTGCCTTCTGAGACATGCCCGGTGATGTCAGGGGGTGTGCAATATGCAAATAAGTTATGCTAATGAACTCCTGCACCTCTTTTTTCTTTGAAATGACCCCTGATAAGCACAAACTCTGTGGCAGGGGTTCACCATGTCTCCTTCACTTGCTGATAGCTGGCAGACTGCAGGACAGGTTAATTGGTGTGTAAATGTGAGACTTTTCCTCTGCCCTGTCATCCCTGTTGGTAGCAAACAATTTGCTTTTTAGCTGCAATTAGCAAGATCGGAAACAGAAATGCAGCTTTAAAGGGATATCCGTGCACTCTGCACCACGTGCAAGGGAAGGAGGAGCCATGAAAGGCACCTGGGATCCAACTGCACATGTTCCAGCTGAAGTTGTTTGCACAGGAGGAAGCCAGCCCCGTGGCTGCAGTGTGGGAAGGCAGGAGCCCCTCCCTGAATGGAGTCATGGGGAAGGTAATGAAAGGCAGTATGGGGAGGGGGCCCTTTCTCCAGCTCCTCTCATCCTCAGGCTCTTTTATTTGACTTCTTTTAAAATTTATTTATATATTGGATGTCAAAAGTGAACCTCATCCCCCACCCCCCAGAGCCCCACCACCAATTTTTTTCTGGCTATGGGCCTGAATCAGGTGATTAGTCCATCAAGGTCAGTATTGTCCGCTCTGATAGGCAGTGGCTCTCCAGGGTCTCATGCAGAGGTCTTTCCCATCATCTTCTCTGTAACCCTTCTAAATGGAGGTGCTGGGATTGAAAAAGAACAAGAAGAGGAGATTGGATTTATACCCTGCCCTTCACTACCCAAAGGAGTCTCAGAGCGGCTTACAAACTCTTTTCCCTTCCCCTCCCCACAACAGACACCCTGTGAGGTAGGTGGCGCTGAGAGAGCTCTGACAGAAACTGCTCTTTTTCAAGAGCAGCTGTGCTAGAGCTATGGCTTGCCCAAGGTCATCCAGCAGGTGCAAGTGGAGGAGTGGGGAATCAAACCTGGTTCTCCCAGATAGAGTCTGCGCACTTAACCACTACACCAAACTGGCTCTGTATGCCAGGCAGGTTCTACCACTGAGTTGCAACCTGTTATGCTGCTTCTTCGTTCACCTTTTTTTTAATTAGCCGTACCCTTGATGAAAACACTGACTGTTGTTTCTGATCACAATTGTGTGTTGCAAAGAAATATAAACTTGGTAAGCCAACCTCTTTTTAATTTGAAGGCATGATTCAGCTGAACTTTTCTTTGAACTCTTTGGTCATGCTTTTTTTTCTTCTCCCTTACCCTGGCATTTTCACAATACATGCTTTGATTGTCTGAAAAGGGATGGCTAGTTGCACCAGCAAAGTCATTGCTATTTGACCCAGCATGTGAAAGAAACAGCCCAAGCTATCAAGCTGTCCACCACATGGAGCCAGTCAGTCTCCCATGGGCAAATTGCACATCTTCAGCATCTCACAGAAAAGTTAATGTCTTCTTCCAAGATGCCATTCTGGGCAATAATATTGCCTGGAAACTGGCAGGTCTGGGTTCAAATGCTATGTTTATATCTGGATGTTAGCTAGGATTTACTCTGGTTTCAAAATCTTGCCAATTATACTATTTACTATATATTTGAAATTTCTACTGTCAAGTATGCTAGTATATCATAGCTGTGTGATGTAACGTGTAAGTGGGAAAACATAAACTGCCAGTTGGTTTTCTTCATATTCAGCTTATTTTGGTTATCCATCCATATGTGCTCTTCTGCATGTTCAAATTCATATCCTTGACTCCTGTCTCTGTAAATAGCCATGATTGTATTTAATATAGCTTAGGTCTATGTGCTTATTTTCTCATATTTCTGTGTACACACATGTAAATGCCCTCCACATAAGAAGTACATAATTGAAGAGGCCTTTTTAGGAACATAGTACCAAGTAAACACCTTGGTTAATTTTCCATTGTCCCTTTCCTTGTAACTTTTAATTTGATTGCCAGATTTCTCACTTTATTCATCTTTGCCCCATGTCATCATTTGCCGTTTTGGCCTCACACTGGGGACAAGAAAATTGATAGGAGCCCAACTTCCCCCCTCCATCCTGCCCAGTCAAATATGAATGTGAGTAGACAATACACTAATAATGTAGTTGTCCACACTGGGAAGGAGAACCATATCATCAATAAACACATATTTAAAATGCAAATCACTTCCTCAATCAGCTGTCAGTCTGCTGCTGGCACTGGCCTCCTGATGGCTGTGTAAGGGCTTGCTTTCTTCCCTACTGAAGGCTCATAGGGAAAAGCTTGCTTTATTCTTAAGCTCCTTGCAAAATGCCTTCCTCTCACACGTATTCAGGAGCCTTCATTGTATCCACCTCTCTCAGCTTGCTGACTGAAAACAATAAAGGATGGGTTTAGTTTAGCAAATACAAGCATATTGGATGCTAGCAGCTGAAGGGCTTCGAAAATTCTCATTTCACCCAGATTCATTTTGGAGTCTTCAAGCCGCATGAGCTGTGTTTACAAGGACTGCTGCTGTCCCAGACCACCTGCCGAATCACAGATTCTGTCAGCAGTGGTTTTACCATGAGGCGATAGGAAGTGGGTTGTGATTAAAGACTGATTTAACACCCGCCCACCTGCTTCTCATAATTTTGAAACATGGTCTGGTCAAAAATCTTTGGGACAACAGAGGGGGTTCTGGATGATAAGTGACTTGCATTTCACCCAAAATGGTTCCTACATTTGTCACCACTGTGCTTCTTAACTCTCCAAGTGCTGCTTATCTACCAAGCAGCATATTAAGGGAGTGATTTGCTTGAGAGAAACTATGAGCAGGAGGGGGTTGCTGAATCCTTTCCCCTTCAGCCACTGGCTCCACACTTCTCTTTCTCCCTGCAGGGGTGCTGGATTAGGGCTGCCAGACCCCTGGGCCAGGTGGCGGTTTACACACTTTTGGGGGCTTCAACCCACCACCGGCCAGCTGGCTGGCAGGGGAAGCCCCTCCCCCCACCCCACCCCACCCGCAAGCCCGAACACCCACAGCCACCCCTCTCCCATCTCTCTTGAGAGATTTAAAGGGCCCTCCAGCTGCCCTGTAAATTTTGCAGTGGGGAGGGAGAGGGGTGGCTGTGGGTCACGTGCCTGAACTCCAGATGGTATTGCAGCTTGGAGACCAGGTGGCTGGAAGCACTTAAAGGATCCCTTTAAGTTCTTCCAGCTGGTGGGAACTGGCCCTGCATACCCAAACTCCTAGCAGCAATGCCACTTGGAAATTGGGCATGTGGGGTCCTGCCAGCTGGAAGCGCTTAAAGGGTCCCTTTAAGTGCTTCAAGCAGGCGGGGACTGGCCCTGCACATCTGAACTCCAAGCAGCAGATGTGTGGCTGGTGGCTGCCCCTCTCCCTCCCCTCTTGCAAGATTTGGAGGGCCCTCCACCTGATTGGCAGGCACTTTAAATCTTGCAGGAGGTTAGGGAGAGGCGTGACTGCCGGCAATTGTTCTTGGAGGTGGGGCTTGGAGTGAGGGTGTCCCCAACATGACGTCATCACTTTGGGGATGCCCCATCCCCTCCGGGGACGCCCCCTAAAGTCCCCTGCCAGGGACAAAGACGGACCTGGCAACCCTATGCTGCATCCAGGTTACTGTTGTATTTGTTTTAAGTCTGAAAAATCCTATTGAGCCAGTTAGATAAGTTCCCTCCTAGTGTCATGAATATGATTCTGGCTCATTGGTGCTTAGACAACAAGAACCTTACTGACTGCTGCAGACTTGAAACTGAAATTGCAATCTGTAGCTTTACACAGTTGTTAGTGTGGCAGAAGGTGCCTGCTGTTAACTTATCTGAAGCTAGTGGAGATACTCCCAGGGGACACTTCCAGTGTCATAGATGTGCTGTTTGTGTGTTGTGTTGGGAAACAAAGGTGTTGGATTTCCCTGAATTAAATTTTAGAAGGGAACTTGTCGCCTATTCTAATTGTTCAACAAAAAGAGTGGTCTATCTTTTGATATGCCCTTGTGGGTTGAAATATGTGGGAGAATTCACATGTTCCATCAAGACACATGTCCTGGAACACAGGTCACAAATTAAACATAGCAGTATGGAAGTACCACTTACCCAGCATTTCCTAGACGCAGGGCACAGATATGACGATTTTAAGTTTGTCGTTTTGGAAGTACTCCATTCCAGTAGATATAATAGGATTGACACACGGAAAAACTTATTAAAAAGAGAGGCGTTTTGGATATTCAGATTGAACACCTGCCATCTGAATGGCTTGAATATGTCCGTAGACCTCTCATGTTTTTTGTAAAGTGCATCTCCTACAGTTTGCAGTCCTTTGAATTTGTTGGTCATGCCCTACATTTTTTCTTAATTGTATAACTAGGTCATGTGTAAGTTAAATTTTGGAACATTCTAACTGTTAAGTAGCACTATGCATATAAGTATTTTCTGGATACTTCTCTGTTAGGTTGTTAGAAATACATAAGTGTGGCAATGAAGTTCACCTTTTAAGGCTAGCTTTTCTTCATTTTGCCCGTTTATAGCGTTAAGACCAGTAATGAAAAATGTTGGTAAGCATACTAGAAGAGAAGAAGAAGAGATTGGATTTATACCCCGCCCTCCACTCCCCAAGGGAGTCTCAGAGTGGTTTACAATCTCCTTTTCCCTTCCCCTCCCCACAACAGACACCCTGTGAGGTAGGTGGGGCTGAGAGAGCTCTTTCCCAAGCTGTCCTTGAGGGAACAGCTGGTCCAGTACTATGGCTTACCCAAGGTCATCCAGCCAGGTGCAAGTGGAGGAGTGGCGAATCAAACCCGGTCCTCCCAGATTAAAGTCCGTGCACCTAACCACTACACCAAACTGGCTCTCTAACTGAACATTCAGGGTTTTTTTTAAAAAAAAGCAATCTAAATGTATATATGGTGCAGTCAGTGATATTTTGTCAATATTGTGTTTGTAGAACATTTTTAGGATTCCCCTTGATAACTCCTGTATAATGTGAAGAACATCAAGACAACTTTTGTATGTATGAAATTTTATTGCGCATTTTTGATCATTCAGAGGTACACTGCCTTTATAAATTCTTGTATTCTTACACACACACACACACACACACACACACACGTATGTATGTATGTATGTATGTATACACACACACACACATATATTTGTTCAAGCTGTAAGGTTTAGTTTTGAAGAAGTTTCATCAAAACGATATATCATTCCGGAGAACATCATTAACAACAACTGTTATGGAAACAACTATGGAATGACCAGATCCTTCATTTTTTGCTGTTTTGTATATTTTTTGTACTTTACTATTGATCCCTATTAATACATTGTTTAAGCGCACTGTTAACCGGGGGGGGGGGGGGGGGGCTGGACTGCAGAGCCAGGCTGAAAACCTCTCTGGAGCAGAACATCATGTGGGTGCCGGGAGTCGCTTGGGTTTTTTAAAAATTTAATTTATTAATTGATTAATGGGACCTCCGCCAACCTGAGAACTGACATTTCTTTCTTTCTCTTTCTTTCCTTCCTTCCTTCCTTCCTTCCTTCCTTCCTTCCTTCCTTCCTTCCTTATTTCCTTCTTCCCTCCTTCCCTCCTTCCCTCGCTCTCTCCCTTTCCCTCCTTATTTCCTTCTCTCCCTCCAATTTTCTTTCTTTCTTTCTTTCTCTTTCTTTCTTTCTTTCTTTCTGCGCAGATCTATGTGTTTCCCCCCCAAGCTAGCAATCCAAAACAGACCAGTGGCACCTTTAAGACCAAAGTTTATTCAGGTACAAGCTCTCCCTCCTCTGTGAGGGCAGATCTGCGCTGTCAGGGGTATGGTCTAATATGCTAATGAGTTCCTGCTGGGCTTTTTCTACAAAAAGAGCTGTGTCTCGGCTATTTTTGGGCAAGAACACACAGGAACAGTGTTCTAGCTGGCTCCTGAGTTGGCCACGCCTACAGCCAAAACCTCTGTGCATGTGTGGCTACAGAGCATGCTGCCCTCCCCAGGTTACACACAAGAGGGAAAATGCCCTCTTTCCCTCTGGGGAGCCCCCTCCCTTGTCAATTTCACTCCCTGCCAGTCACCTGACAGTGAAATTGACAAGGAAAAGCTTCTCTCTGCCTTCCCTTCTCTAGCTGACATGTCACAGCTGGAAAAGGGCAGGCAGGGAACCCAGACCCATTGAAAATGCCTTTCTTTACCTTGTCCCGGCCATCTGGTTGGAGGCAGGGGGGTAGGAGACTAAAAAGGTGATGCTGAAGTGGAGCGGAGAAGTTCAGGGGGAGTGGAAGAGGCAAGCTTCCATGCCTGCCCTGTGCTTTCCCAGCCCCCGCCTAATATGCCTAATAGGCTAATGAGTTTCTGCTGTTGGGTGTGGCCTATTATGCTAATGAGTTCCTGCTGGGCTTTTTCTACAAAAATAGCCCTGCCGTGTCTATTAGCATTTGTATGAAGGTGAGCTGATGTACGTCTGGGAAGCAAATGAATGGACTTCCTCCTTGCCTGCCTATTCTCTGCTCAGAAGGAAAAAAACTTTAAAATGCAATATGGGGGTTTGGCTCATTTCAGACCTCCCAGGAAAAAAGATATTTCTTTACGGGTAGCAACTCCACTGTCCATAGGGAAGTCTGATTATTAGAGTTGCTGACCTCCAGGTGGTGGCTGGAGATCTTCTTCCATTACAACTGGTCTCCAGGTGACAGAGATCAATTCCCCTGGAGAAAACAGCGGCTTTGGAGGGTGGACTGTATGGCATTATACCCCACTGAGGTCCTTCCCATCCCCAAACCCTGCCCTCTTCAGGCTCCATCCCCAAAATCTCTAGGTATTTCCCAGCCCAGAGCTGGAAACCCTACTAATTATGGCTTCTGGTTTCTATACTCCTAGACCCCTCAGCCCTCCTCTCTTACAGCATAGTCCTATGCAGAGTTACTCCAGTCTGAGTCCATTTTTTATTTTAAAAAATCTGTGTTTGCTTTCCATCACCAAATGTAGTGGGTGTTGCACGACTGTGCAAATCAAATCAAAGAAAAACAATTCTCAGTTATACTAAGTACTTTTTGTAGTATTAAAGTTTTCATCACTTAGACTGTTGTGTCTAAATCCAGATTATTGTTATCATTTTAATACAATCCAAGAAAATAAATCTGGCAAAAGTCCACCTTTTGAACACTATTGCCTTCTGTTCTGTGAGAGGGTCCCACTATCTCCCCTTCTCTAACGGAGGTCATACTGGTGTTAGTCCTATGACATGTGGTTCATGAGTACGGTGGAGAGATGGGAAAAGACAGACATCAGATTCATGGGATATAATCCACTTTTTCTGAAGAGGAAACAGAAGCAGGGCAATTTAAACCTCATCAATCCAATACACACTGTACAGTGTTTTATCACCAAGCTTCATCCTGCCCATTTATTTTAGGTTCAGATGGACAAATGTGTGTTGCAGCATATACAGGGGAAATTGGATGCATATTGAAAATGCCTCAAATCACCACTGACCTGTGGTGAAAATACAGTGCAGGCAAACCCTATGATTCCCTGAAAGCCTATATTTCTATTAAGTGGCTGTCAATGTTTCTCTCCTGCTAAACATATTAGAAACCTTTAAGCTGACAGCCTGAATCTACTTCTGCGAGTGTAGAACGAGGAGCAATATAGCAAAAAGGGATCATGGCTTTGGTGTGTCCTCCAAGCTACATAGTTTGTTCTTCCCCATTTTTCTCCTCCTCCTTCCATCTCCCCACCCCCCCATCTCCCTCTTCTCACCATTGGCATCTTAATTGATCTTATTGTTCACAATCCCCCAGAGTCCTGAGACTCCAGCTGTGCTTAAACAGAACAAAATCTCTTCCAATTTCCCCACCATTTAAAAGAAAATTGAATTCTTTATCTGCAGCAAAAGAGGAAAACCTGCAAACATGTGAAACAGTAAATAGTTAAGTAATCAAAAGGGGGAGAGAAAGAGAGAGAAAGAGAGTCCAAATTGTCTGGAAAGCTAAACACAAATGGATTTTTGGGGCTGAGCTCTTTGTTCCTTTTAAATATTCTTATCAATTCATCTCTGTAAATAAAGTGAGGAGAAAGAATGGAGAGGAATTACTAGGTTGCGAAGTGAGTGACGGATCTGAAGTTCTCCTCTGTCTGTCAGAGCCCAACGCTTGTTGGTTGTGTTTATCTCCTTAATCTAAATATCAATCTGTAAAACCAGAATGGGATGGAATAGGAATCATGACAGCACGAGCACTAAATAGAGAGAGAGAAAGAGGCAGGAAGTGACTTATTGCCGCTATGTGTCCTGATGGAGCTGTCAGGATAAATACACAGTTTCAGAGTCCAGAGGTAGGGAAACAATGAGCAAGAAAAATGAATGAGAGAAACCCAGCAAATGTACATTTGCACCTGTTCAAATTATATATTTTAGAAAACAAGCAAGCAAGCATCACTCATTGAGTGCTGTGATTTTTTTTTTACACCTCCTTCTTCACACCCACCCACACACACACTTGTTACTTTTCTGCTGTGCTGGCACTTGGAAGTCAGCCGTGAGTTTAGGGAAGTTTTAGTTCAAGATAAGATGTTCCTTGAAGCCGCAGGCTGGTTGGACCAGCAATACAAAGAACCTCACTGAATAACACCAAACATTGTGCAGTCCTGCCCAGTTATCTTCTGGGAAGCTGTTGTGTGGAGAACTACAGTCAGTTGACTAATCTGTTAATGATTTTATTAATTGCATTTGATTTCTCTTTGTTTCTGAAGTCCTTCGGGATTTTATTTTGAAAGGTCACTTTATTTCCCTCTGATAGGGCCGCACTTTTCCATCCGTGCATATTTTTAGGAACTGGGCCTCTCATATTTTTAAGGACTGGCAGTAGAGTAGGCAGCTCTGGGTCTGGTAGTTAAAGGCTGCCAACCTCCAGGTGGTGGCTGGAGATTTTGGCGGTGGAGCCTGAGAAGGGTGGGGTTTGGGGAGGGGAGGGACTCCAGTGGGGTATAATGCTGTAGAGTCTACCCTACAAAGCAGCCATTTTTTCCAGGTGAACAAACCTCTGTCTCCTGGAGATCAGTTGTAATAGCAGGAGGTCTCCAGCTACCACCTGGAGGTTGGCAGCCTTTAACTAGCAGTATCATCCTGAGCAGAGGAACTCCCTTCTAAGTCCACTGAAGTCAGTGAGCTTAAAATGGTACAACCACTTAGGGTGTCATTGTCAATCTCCCGGCATAGGAAGAAGCGAAGCATAATTGGTCCATCTAAACCTAGTGCTGTCAACTCTGACTGGGCTGGCTTTCTATGATCTCAGGCCAAGGTCTTTCCTAGCCTCCCTGCTTTAATTGTGGATGCCAGGGGTTGAACCTGGGACCTTTTGGTATGCAAAACATGTTCTCTATCTCTAACTTATGGCCTTTCATCCTTGTAAGCAGAATATCCCCCCAAACCCCCCTGGCCTGTGTCAGGCTCCAGCTTATGTCATCGTCCTCGGTCACTTGAATTGGCTGGAGCTTTTTAATAGTGGCGAAGGGAAGAAAGAAAAGATAAAGATTGTACGGATGAGCTCCTCCTGCAAATGTTTCAGAGTTCTTTGTGGTGATTTATGTTCCCTTCTTTGGACTTTGACCTTAATTTCTTCCGTTTTGCTGGGCTGTAAAATTCATTAGAGACCTAACAGCGGAGTGATTGAGATGTCAGCCAGGCTATTGTGTGGTTATTTAATCTATCAGATATGCCGCTTGCCATTTAAGCAGACAACAAGAGAATATGAAATCAATACGATTCATTAGCAGAAAACCTGCTACCGGCCCAATCACAGAGCTCCAATAAAACCTGGTGAGGCAAGCATCTAAATTGTCCTGGTGTCACCTTGAAAGGGGGAGGGGAAACCAAAGGGGGAGTGCATAACCTCTGTGGAAAAAACTGTTTTGTTTGTTTTTTGTGGTATGGCTTCAAATGCTGTCCTATGACTTTGATTTTAAAAATTAACAGCAATCCCTACCTGCTAACAGCCTGGCTGCAGTAAATGACTTTGTGAAATGGGGGAAGGGGGCTCTGCTGCCTCACCAGCACTGTGAACCACACTAGCAACTGATGTTAAGGGGGCTGCTGTTATAAAACACAATCAAGAGAAGCTGGGACTTGTTTCCCCTCCTCTCCAGCACCTGGGAGAAATGGCAGAAGAAGCTCTGTAATTCCCAGGGGGGTTGATTGGCCATTTTCCCCCCGCCAGTCTTTTTAGAGTTGTCAGTTTGTTGGTTTAGCTTTAATGTCTGTATCCATTGAGGCTCTGCAATTTCAAGTTTCTCAAGGACCACTTTGACATTTTAACAGTGTCTTCCCCTTAGTTGCTCCTTTCATTTCTGCATCCCCTGCTTCTTTCTTCTCTGCTTCGCTTTCCTCTAATCAATCCCCTTTATACACTTCCCCTCTAATAATCCCAGTAAGCAGGTCAGGACCAGTTGTTCCTGATTGTAACTTCATGCATTTGTAAAAGCATTAGTTGAGAGAGTAACACTGAAACACTCTGATTCCCTTTTCCTCCCCCCCCCCCCCCGAGTTTATAATCATGCAAGTGGGTCCCCTACCCCTCCCTAATCTGCTTTTGAACACTTCAGGCTTGTTTGGAGTACCAGCTCGCCAGTCTCTCAGTCTGGAAAAAATGTGGCTTTATTTATTAATTAAATATTTTTAGCCCACTTTTCTCTGCTAAACCCAAGGCTAATATACCTACTACATATTTGAACATTAGGGGCCTAAATAAATGCTCTATACTAAAAAAAAAATCCCTCCAGCTGGTTTCTCTTTCTATGGTTTCTCACTGGGCGGCCAGGTGTTTGTGTGTGTGTGTGTGTGTGGTGTGGAGGCAAATTGGAATGGAGAAGCAATGCTGTGGTTAGCCCTTTGCCTGCCATTTCTTCACTCTAATTCCCCCACCCAGCTGTTTTTCGGCTTGCTTGGCAACAAACCATGATTCTAGCCCTCAGTGAGAAGATAAAGACAGTTAGTCGAGGAGAGTGATGAAATGGTTGCCCAGCAATTGAAAGAGATACTTGCTTTCAGCCTTTAGAGCAGCCCTAGTATTTTTGTTGGAAGCCAAAAAAAAAAAAGCAGCTAAAGGTTAAGTATCAAAGTACTTCCTTTTTTGGGTTAACATTTAGATGGTCCATACTTTTATTGTTAACGTTAAAGTTGCCCAAGATTTCACAATGCCTCAGAGTCCATGCTGTTTTTCACTTTATGGCATGCTGCACGAACCGCTTGTTCTTCTCTGTGTTCCTGTTTCTTTGCTCATCGCCCTGCAGAGTATCACTAGGAGACTGGCTGGCAGTATGCAGCGATGAGAATCGTGGCAGGTCACTCTGATGGCTTGACAGGTTTTTGACAGTCAGTAATTGCTTTCCCGCTACAGCTCTTTTGAGCAGAGAGTTTTTGGCCAAAGCAATTTGTTTCCCATCCATTTTTATTCCCATTTTTTAAAAATAATAAAAATGCCCCCAACAACAAGCAAACAAACAAACTTGGGAACCCCTTTATTTAGCAATCCTGATGTCACTCACTTTGCAAGGGCATTCCTGTTCTGTAGAGAGTGACATATCATATGGAAATCTCCCCTTTCTGGAACTACCGGCTTGCGCTCTCTGTCTCTCTCCCTCCCTCTCATTTTCTCTTCCCACATTAGCCTTCAATTGCTGCTAAAGAAGCTTTTGTTGAAAGGCTGTAAGGTATTTCACTATTTATTTGCAATCCACCAACCCTCCAAAGAACACTGGGCAGCATACAGTATTAAAATATGAATATCACAAAAATGAGGCAGCTCAGCCTAAGAGGACGGTGATCTGCTCATTGTTACCAACTGAGAAGGGCATTCTTCATGGTCTAAACCCAGTACTGTAACCATTACATCAGTCCTGCCAGATTCAGAAAATTTTCTTTAATCCCAACTGGAAACAGGGGGCCCACTTTTAGCTATTCATTGTATATATTACTTTTGCCTTTATTTCCTGTCCTTATAAATCTAGATCTGTCCTGCTGCTCTTCTCTCTCCCATTTTCTTCCTTTTGTTTTACATTTCTTCTTGCCATACAATGGTCATGGTGTTTTCATGGACTTTACAGTTTAGAGACGTTTAAAGGCAGTTTGCCATTATCTGCCCCTGGGGAGCAGCCCTGCACTTCCTGGGTGGTCTCCCATCCAAGTACTAATCAGGGCTGACTCTGGCTGGCTTCCAAGATCTTATGAGATGGGGTTAGCCTGGGCTATCTAGCTCAGGGTTTATATTAATAGTGTTAAAGAGTTGTTAATCTTGAGGACCTGCCCTAAGGTCACATGATTTAGTTTGTTCCAGAGCAGGGGCTAGATACCACTGTATGATGTTTTAGTTGCTGTTCATATTAAAGTTGCTCTAAGTAATGTGTATGTGAGGCCAGAAATATTACACATGGCACTGCTGGTGTTAACTTACCATAAGTATATCAAGGTGGGCAGCCATGTTGGTCTGAAGCAATCGAACAAAGAGTCCAGTGGCGCCTTTAAGACCAACAGAGTTTTATTCAAGGTGTGAGCTTTCGTGTACAAGGACATTTCATTATCCAACAAAGTGTGCTTGCACACGAAAGTGCACACCTTGAACAAAGCTTTGCTGGTCTCAAAGGTACCACTGGACTATAACTTTTTGTTCTTTTACCAAAGGTATTTTTAAGTATTGAGCGGGAGGCAATGAATCAAACAAACAGGCTTTTATCCAAACCATTGCTCAAAGACAGCTCTATGAGAGCGGCACCTTAATTTATACTGTTTCCAACTCATAACTTCAAACAATGTAATTATGTACAAACAATCCTATTGGACCTAAGCGAGGCTCAGCAATTGGTTACCTAGAGTGGCTTAAGGACCAATGAGAGTCTTTATTTGTTAGCCAATCAGAAAGGGCCTTTTGCATCCCAAAGTCTCTGCAAGCTGTGGCTGTAAAATAATAAGAATACAACAGGTATGTCATGAATAGTAGTTGCAGTGCTCTGTACCACACTGACTTTCTTTTTTAAAATATATGTTTTATTTTATTATATAGTTAAAAGGGCACAGAAAAGTTTTTTTTTCAAGAAATCAGAAAGTCATTAATCATCAGCAGTTTTTACATTTTACCTTTGTTGAGGACACAGTTCTGATGTCTGATACAGAGAACAAGAGTAGGATATCTTCTCAACTCAATTACAATAATTTCTCAGTATATCAATGTACCTAAAGGCAAACCAAAGCATTCTAAATTATGAACAATTTAGGATAATAATTTAAAAATAACTTTTATGGCTCTTTTTCTTAAGGTAAATTCTATATATTGCTTATTTAGTATTATTTTAAACTTTTTGTTTGTTTGTAACATATATAAATAACTATAAAACACACTGATGTCCTTTATATACAGACCAATCCATTTCCTTACTAGTATTTGACTAAATGTTTAGTTTCTCTGTGTTGTTCTTAGGTTCTGATAAATAGCTTCTATTGTTGACTTTCTCACTCTATTTCTTTTGGTTTTGGTTCCTTTGTGCTGAAATGCCTTTTACCCATATAATTTGTCATCTCTTCACCAGCTTTCTCTCTAGCAATGTGTTCACCAGCCTCATTGATCTAAAATATGTGCTCAATATCATGCAATATAGATTAGTTACCCTTTGAATCACATAGGCGATTAAAAAGTGGGTAAGTTGTGATTTTTTCCTCCATCCTTTAAGGGACTACCTATTAAGTGAATCTAGCATGACTACAAAGCCAGCAGGTAGTAGCTACTACAAATGAACACAATGTGTTATGTGCCATCAAGTGGCTTCTGATTTAATGGTGATCCTATCAATTAATAACCTTCAGAACATCCTATCATTAACAGCCTTGTTCAGGTCTTGCAAACTGAAGGCCACAGCCTCCTTTGTCAAGCCAATCCAGCTTCTATTGGATCTTCTATTTTCTTAGCATTATTGTCTTTTTCCAGTGAGCCTTGTCTTTTTATAAATGTAGAGGGTTTTTTTTTAATGTGTCAACATTTGTTAATTAGGAGGGGTCCCAATTTGGATTAGGGATGATACTACTTTATATCTGACAAAGTCTACTTTTCCCTGCAGAAGTTCATGCCACGATACATTTATTAGTATTTAGATGCTCACAGGACTCTTTGTTGTAAGGTTCTTATGTTGTTCTAAAAAATAACAGCTGTTGCTTCTTGCGGTAATTTTCTCCAGGTCTCAGTAAGATAGGATCAGATTGCCTAACTCCATCCCATTTATGAGTAAATCATTATCCATGCCTGAGGTTTTTATCCAAATATATCCCAATGAAATGTGCAGAGTCAGGGGTAGAACCCCAGGAGCAGTGAAGCAATGAGTCCCTTCCCCAACTTTTAAAAATTAATCCTTTTCCCCCATTGTCTGTGGGAAGTACAGACACTGGGGAAAGCCTTTCAAATCCCATCATCATGCAGTTCCAAAGTGTTGGCTCCTGTGACTTTTCTAAGTCTCCTTACTATCTTCCAATCATGAGCTTTTGGCCAGCGAGTGGGGGAGGTTCATTCAGATTCTCTAATGGGACATAGTACCACTTAGAAAATCTTCACTGAGAAATTGCCATGATCAAGCTGTGTGAACTGTGCTGTTCTGTGAACCCATCCTTCAAGGGATCAGTGGAAAAGCAAGTCCTGGGCTTTGGTAGAGTTCCCTGGTGTTTTTCCCCAATGCCCACACTATCTGATAATCTAAACTAAAGTAATCCCATTACTCTCTATTCATATTCAAGTACTAAATACCCAAGAGACTCTCCAAGTCAAGTCACAAGAAATATTGTATGACTAGTTGCACCCGACCATGATGAGGATGTGCACTGAGATGGGCATCTGAATACAGATCCATTGGAGAGTAATGGAGTGTACATAGAAGCTTTTCTCTACCCTAAGGAGTCTCAGAGCAGCCTACAACTGCATTCCCTTCCTCTCCCCACAACAGGCCCCATGCAAGGTAGGTGGGGCTGGGAGAGTTCTGAGACAGCGGTGATTGGCCCAAGTGTACCCAGCAGGCTTCATGTGGAGGAGTGGGAAATCAAATGCAGTCCTCCAGATTATAGTCCGCCACTCTTAACCACAACACCGCACTGGCTCACATGCTAGATAGGCTGTGCAGTGCCCATAGTTGGTTTCATATTAAGTGTTCTGATATCATATCAGGGCTCTGGGATCAGGGGCAGAGTGGGAGGCAAAAACAGCCCTGGAAAGGGCTCCACCCCTGTCCCCTCCCAACATGGGGAAGAGGAATAGCAGACAGCTGCTTGTGGGCTGTTCGGGCAGCTGGTTCAGTCTCTCACGAGGCTGGCTGGGACAGCTGGCTCACTCACTTGCCTCCATGGTGGTTGCTGCCTTTGGCAGCTGGCTCACCTGCCACGGTGGCTGCTCGTGGGTGGCTTGGGCAGCTCAGGCCACCAGCTTGCAGCAGCAGTGACTGCTCTCCCTCTCTGCATGGGATGAGGGCTGCTAGGACACTGAGCTTGCCTGTCCTGCATGGGGTGAGGGCTGCCCTTCACTTGGATCCAGGGTAGCTCCCATAGGGGGGCAGCCCTCCAGGACATCCACCACTGGGCTTTTCCCTGTGGCCTTAGTGGCTAATCCATCCCTGATGGGAATTTGCCATTTGTTACTGCCCCACAAAGGACACCATAAATCAGGGGTGGTCAAACTGTGGCTTGGGAGCCACATGCGGCTCTTTCACACAAGTTATGTGGCTCCCAGCAGGGTGGCTGGGGAAGTGAAGGGGAGGCAGTCTTCCCTTCCCCTGCCAGGGTTCCCCTCCCTGGATAGGCTTGCGGGGGGAGCAGAGAAAGAAAGCAACTTTAACTTTAAAAGCATTCTCAAAGCCTCCACCCCCCTGGCCAGCTTGGAGAAAGCATTTGTCTCTTTAAATATCATTATAGATATCTGTTTTTCCCCCTTTTGTCTTTATTTCTGGCTGTCTTATTTAATGTTAATAAAAAGCAATTTTGCATATTTTCCAATAAAAACACGTGTAATATTTGGTCATGTCTTGCGGTCTCAGATATCTGATGTTACTTCTGTGTGGCTCTTACATTAAGCAAGTTTGGCCACCCCTGCCATAAATCAATAGCAAAGGGAAGAAGGGAGCCCTGCTTTGGTTTATAATTATGAAAATACATTTCATATGGATCCATGGTGGCTTTTTCGTTTCACATTATGTAGTGTATGCTGTGTTCTTAGATGCATTTGCATTAAAGTTCCACAACAGGAAAATGTACATCTTGCAGAGCTGCTCCAAGAGCATCAAGCATGTAACATATCTTCAGGTTGTAAGGGACTGAGGAGGGTGAGGGTACAGCCTACCTCTTCAGCCCTTGGCATGGTAGAGATTCTTTCTGCCAGAAGATTATGTCAGTTATTGCAGGTGAGGAACAAATTCCAGACCAACAGAACATCCCAATATTTTTCTCTAGGCTTTTCATCATCTGATCAAGAAAATTGCTTATCTTTGTCTAATTAAAATTATTTGGGGGGATCAAAAAAGGAAACAAAAACACCAAACAAAAACACCATTATTTCAGGGTCTGGTTTTGCCACTGTTGAACCCAAGGGGGATTTCTTGGTTTGATTTCCTTGGGTTTTTCCCTTAGTCAATGGTACAAACAAATTGGGTTGTTGAAAGAGTGCTCTGTGCAATAGAAAATTCAGCCTGATTGTCACAGACTTTGTACTGAGAGATAGAAAGAAAGATGTATGTTCTAGTATTTAGGTCAATAACATAGTCATGTTCCTTGGAAGTTGCTTCATTTGCCTGACAGTAAGAAAGATCTGAGGTGTTTTCCAAACTATCTCTCTTACACTAACTAGATATAATAACCTCTTCAGAAAACCACATAATCAGCACTCTAAGAACCAGTGTTGGTTCCTGGAGCCTAAGGGGAAAATCTGCCTTTGAAATGCCTTCCCCCTTCTCCATGCATTTGGCCCAATTATTGTGCATTTTTCATTATCGAATCAAGATGTTTGTATTTTTGCTTGCTTTCAATTGATAGTTTTGTTTTTCCTCTTCTGTTTTCTCCTTTGATTATTTTTCAATATTGTAACTAATTGTTGCTCTTTGCAGCAATCCAGAAACATTTGTTTTTGGAAATTTAATGTTTGTTAAGTTTTAATAACTATGCAGGGTTGTGCTGTCTGTTTTTAGATCATGGTTTCCCTTGTTTCAGAATTCTGGAGAGTAAGATTGCAGAAAGCACTGTGGATCCAAAAGTTATTTAGCCTAATGGCTTCCACCACAGTGGTAGTTCCATATGCTAGAGTTCGTATGAGGTCCCTTCAGAATTGGTTTATCCACGCATTTGAAATTAATATGGACCCAAAGTGATGCAGGATATCCATCTCCAGATCAGTACTGAGACCCATCTTATGGTGGCTGGATGACAGAAACATATTGGGAGGGGTATTGGGTTTTTCTACACATGATGTTGAGGTGTTCACTGACACCTCCCTAATCGGGTGAGGGGCTAAATAATTGGTGCCTTTTCAAGAACATAATGGATTTGAGAGCAATCCATATTTTAGGGTGATTTTGTAGGGGATGTTCTGCTCTTGTTGAGCAGGTTTAGCCTCGAATCTGAAAGGTTAGTGGGTGTGTCAAATGCCATACGGTGATCCTATGAATTAATGTCCCCCAAATTATCCTATCATTAACAGCCTTGCTCAGGTCTCGCAAACTGAAAGCCGTGGCTTTCTTTATTGAGTCAATCCATCTCAAGTTGAATCTTCTCCTTTTCCTGCGACCTTCAACTTTTCCTAGCATCACTGCCTGAAAGGTTTAGTCTTTCAAATTTCAGTCAAACCACAGCACAGGAAATGTTATAAGAGTCTGCTGTGGAGGTAACCACAAGCAGGACTGGATACTTCCTTTGGGGTTAACAGCCCCTCATGTTTTTATAAAGCACATGACAGCTGTGGTTGCCCATCTGCTCTTAACAGGATGCAGCATATTTCTATATCTATAAGGCTGTGTGATTATCTAAGTTCCAAAGAAGTTGTTGATGTCTCAGACACTTCCCACACTACATGCCATCACAGATCTGGCCAACATCACTTGGGATGTCAACAGTAGCTCAGTAAAGGCGCTGAGTTGGGAAGACATGGTCCTCCATCCTTTGTTCTGCTTAAAACTGGGTTAGCAGAGAGGACATGGGAGCATGCCTCATGTCCTTGAAGGAGGTCTGGAAGGCCCTGGGCAAGTGTACTGCTCTGTTAGTGTGAGAGTAAGGAGGGCCTTTTGAAGAACATCAATTCTAGGTAAGTGCAGCCTGTATTCATATTTGATATGTAGCTATATCCTGGCTGCCAGGCTATCTTTAAGAGCCAGGGAATAAATACTTTAGTAATCTAAATGGTGAAAATCACTGAGGGCTGGGTTTTCTGGAAACAATAGTTGTTGTTAGTAAGGTCAACTAGAAGGACAATCAATGGTGTTGGGAGCCCACCTTTGGAATAATACTTTCTGTACTGTTGATGGCTAGAGTAACCAGGTGCAAAGGAGGACAAGGCTTCTGTTCCTTTAATTGTCATATGGGGGGGAGCAAGGGGGAACCTGCTGAAATTCTTTTTTATTTGGGGGAGGGGGTATTTTGTGTGTGTGTGTGTGTGTGTGTGTGGATGTCTGTGTGTGTGGATGGATGGGTGTGTAGGTGCCTGGAAGTCATGGTTGACTTCTGGTGATCCCTAGTGGGGCTTGGTCATTCAGAGAGGTGGCTTGCTATTGCCTGCCCCTGCATCCCAGCTTTGCTTGGCCCTGGTCTCCCATCCAAGTACTTAACAGGGTTGGCCCTGTTTAGGTTCCAAGATCTGATGAGGTCAGGGCCCCAAATCACATGAGCTTAGTTTGCTCTAGAATCCTACCCTCTTCTGCATCTGGTCTTCCTTACTCTCAGAAAGTAAGACATCAGCCAATGTGGAGGGGGATCGTTATAGGTGCTTATATTCTTTGGTTGAGAGAGAGTGGATTTCTGGTTTGTAGAGCCAAGACTGGACCTTTTTGCCTATGTCCATTTTTGAAAATCACAACGAAGATTTCAAACTTTTTGGAACAGCACCTGACGAGAATATAAAATTGTGCCCCCTCTACTTTCATAGTAGTTACTTTGGCAAAAATGTAAATACATAAATAACAAAAGTAATAATAAGTTTATTTTAGTCATGATATACTTTTTCTGCACCCCTCAGTTTTGCACGCCTGAGGCAAGTCATTACCCTTGTTACAGCTCTGTTTTGGAAACTCCTGTTTGTTTGTTTGTTTAGAGATTATATTCCCCAAACGGGCTCAGGGCGGATCACAAAAAAACCCAAGTTCAAGACTATACTTGATTCTCCCCCCCCCCCCCCCACATTGCTGTCTTTCCTCAACTTGCCCTGGCCATAACCTTTGTTGCCTTTAGAAGTGCTTAAGGATTGCTGTGCACAAAGGTAACGAATCAGGACAGGACCTTGCATTGCAAAAGTGATCTCAGGACTGGTGAGCAGTAATATGCATTCAGGATTTCTGGTTCCTCCCAGTATTTCTTCTGTTGAGAAGTTTCCATATCTGGTCCTTTGTTCCCCCCTCCCCCCACACACTTTGTGCCTCCCTGAAGCTGCTGTGAGTAGAGTTAATCTCATGTAGTTTAAGGAGTTATTCAGTGGGGGCTCAGAGGATGATGAATGTTGAAACCATTACCGGCAAAGCACCAGGGCTCTGTGGAGCTGTTTAAAAATGCATTCTCCCATGTAAATTTCTGCTCCATCAATCCTTATGACACGTCAAACATTGCTATTGTTTCCTGAACAAATTGTACGACATGCCCTTTTCTGCAGATTTGTGCACGAGAGCAGAACTCCACAGCTTTGCCTTCCGCTTTTGTCTCTGAGCAGGGCTTATGGCAGCAGCTGCAACTGTGCTGATTTTGATCGCAAGTGGATGCCGGATGTATAGGAATGGGGTGGCCAGGGGGGGCAGGAGGGGGAGAAGAGCTGTAAATGTGATAAATAGATATGCACAAGGTAGACTTGCTTGGGATATGCAGAAAAGTACACCGGATACGCAGAGGTGAATGCATAAAAGTTGCTCAGTACTTCAGTTATATTTATTTGGAATGAACCCATCTCAGGTATTTTTTCCCCCAGTACTACTACCAGGAGTGGCCTACAGACAGAGAGGAGAAAGGGCCCCTGTTTTCCAGACCCTTGCCATTCCCCACCCCCACCCCCTCCCTTGAGGGAAATGTTATGTGACAATGAGATCTTCCCCATCTTTTCCTGCTGTTGGATTGGATTCCCACTGTAAAGAGTAGTTGGGGTGGAGGCCACTTTGTAGGCACTGAACCCTGCACATTCTAGAGCAGGGGTGTCGAATTCATTTGTTATGAGGGCCGGATCTGACATAAATGAGACCTTGTTGGCCTGGGCCATGTGTGTCATAATATGTAATGCCAGGTAGCAGAGATGTAAACTTTATAAAGGACTCAGAAAAACACAATTAAAGATTTCTTTAACTTTAAATAAAACATGCTTAAAACACTAGCAATCTTGCAATATTTTGTCTATTTGACAGTCTCTGATAACTGACACCTCTGCACTGAATTATTCCATCAAAATGTCTGTGCTGTAGCAATCTTGAGTATGCTGTTCAGGTGTGTATCTGTAAGCTGCAAACCTACTTTTGATTTATTGACATTCGTTACAGAAATCTCATGCTCAGTGTTCCTAGCCTAGGACCCATGGGAAAACATGAAATGGCTGGGCATTGCAATCTTTTGTACATAAGTTGCTTCATGTGCTGGTCAAGAACACGAGAAGGCATCCTAACACAGACTGAGGACCATGTGTTCATCTACAAAACTATACCCTTTCCCAGAGAAATAACTACAACTTCCTACAAAGGGGGTGAACTTGGTCTGAAAACACACTCTCAGCCTAATCCACCTCACTGGCTTGTTGTAATTCCTCCACTAAAATAGTTCACATTGCTTTCTTACTGAGAAAGGCTGGATCATAAGGGCATGAATACAGTGAAAAGGGGGAGAGAACCCAGTTGCACCCAGGAGAGCCCTGGCACAAAAAGCCCACAAAACACACACAGTAGCAAGGCACACAGAAGCTCATACCTTGAACAAAACTTCATTGGTCTTAAAGGTGCTTGGTATTTCTCCCGTGTAATTAAGGCAGCTCAGCAAAGCATGCTCTCCCTCGTTCCCTCCCTCCCTTCAGGGAAGAGCCTCAGCCAGTGGAAGGAAAGAAAGGCTACCCTTTGTCTCCTGCAGCCTGGCCAGGAAGCAAGCTCTGGCTGTTCCCTCCATCCCCCTAGGAGGAGGAGAGGGAGGAGCCTCAGCCAGTTCTTTACCACAGTGTTTTTCAACCACTGTGCCGCGGCACACTGGTGTGCCGCGAGATATTGTCAGGTGTGCCGCGGGATTTTTTCAATGAAATAAATGTGCCTTCTGGGCTGACCTTCCGGGATGCGTTTGCGCATGCGAGAAAGAACAGTGGTGCGCTCTTGCTGATTCCGCTCGCACGCTCTGTGGCCGGCCTGAGGTAGGAGAGAGCCGCCGTTGAGACTCACTTTGGATCTGTAACTTACGATTTCAAGTTGAGTGGCTATTACGTGTATTTGTAATACTGTCATAGTTAATACTTGAGCTGAGGCAACTAATGACCCATTTATCTTGTATTTCAGTGTTTTTCAACCACTGTGCCGTGAGATATTGTCAGGTGTGCTGCAGGATTTTTTCAATGAAAGAAATGTGCCTTAGCTCGAAAAAGGTTGAAAAACACTGCTTTCCCAGACTCTCTCAATCGCACAGGAGAGCCTTGCCTATTGATCTCTCTTGTGTTATTGATAAAGCAGGCTGTAACATGGCAGCAGCAGCAGAACTGCAAATGGAAGCAGGAAACAGCCAGGGCCTTTTGGGCCTGATTGAGGCCCTCCAAGGGCCTAATCCAGCCCATGGGTGGCATGTTTGACACACCTGTTCTAGAAATTGATTCATTTCAGCATTTTTCTTGTGGTGCAGTGCTTAACTTAAGTTGTATCTACCAATGACCCATTGGGCTCACTTGAAGGAAAGAAAATGCTTCAAAGAGTCACTTTGCAAGTGAACTGTTGTATGATCTAGTCCTCCCCCCACACCAGTCTTTAGTTGGAGATACTCGTACAGGAAGATCTGATCATTCTCTCACCTCACTCTGGCTTCCTTTATGTGTTTCTTTGTGTGGGGGCTATGTGGAACTCTCAGTTTCTGTCCTGAAAGCAGGATGACCAGCCTCTGGCTCCTTGGCTGCCCCAGTTGCATGGTGGCTTTCCCCCACCTTGCTGAGGCATGCAGTTGGCTTCCTTGGAGAGGGGTTAGTCCCTATCCCTCTCTGTCTGCTTCTCTGTTTCCTCCCACTGGCATTCTTCTGCCACATGTCTTTGGCTGCAAGCAAGGCAATTGTTCACTTCTACTCAGGGGTCATTTTGTAGTAAAAGAGGTGCAGGAGCTCATTAGCATAACTCATTAGCATAACCATTTGCATATGCTAAACCACCTGACATCCTCGGAAGTATGTCAGAAGGCGCGAGAGAGAGAGAAGAAAGACAGACAGACAGACAGACAGACAGACAGACAGAAAGACAGAAAGAAAGAAAGAAAGAAAGCTGGCAGAGAGGGGACAGTTACTAATCCAAGCCTCAGAAATGCCACTATTCTGGGAGGATAGCTTCAGTGGTGGCTGAAGCCTTCAGAAGGCTGGTCAGAGGAACAAGGACCTTTCCAGGGGACAGGGTCATTTTACTGCAGCCACAACACAAGCAGCCATTCCCTCGTGGAGGGGGGCTGGCACCAACTCCTGGAGCTGAGCTTCCTCGAGCTCCTGCTCGAAATGACCCCTTCCGTAAGCTTAACACCTACCGTAAGCCTAACACCTAAAAGCTGCAATGGCTTTTGCAAGGTTATACACACCTTAAGCCAGTGACTGTGAATGGGGGCAAGGCTACACACAGAAACACTTTGCAGCTGTCTGATAATGAGTGTTCTGGTGGGATGGTGTGCATGTCAGGTGCCCGTTTGCAGATTCAGTCCCCCCCCCCTTTCTGACCCTTCCCTATCCCTCACCACTCCAGGAAATGGAAATTTAAGGGCAGTACACAGACATTAAAAACTAAAAGGAGATTGTAGCTGAGGACATTGTGGTGTTGCCAAAACAACTTTTGGATGTGGCTTGTTTGGTTCCTTATCCAAAGTCAGAGGCAACTTAATGCAGATAGGTTTATTTTCTTCATTTATATCCCACTTTTCTCCCAGCGGGGCCAGAAAGTGGCTTACGACATTCTCCCCTTCTACATTTTATCCTTACAACAGAGCATGTGACTGGCCTAAGGTCATCCAGCAAGCTTCCATGGCCATGTGGGGATCGGAACCTGGGTCTCTCAGATCCTAGTTGGACACTCTAATCACCACACCTCTATGGATTTCAGTTAGGGTCCCCAAGTTACCCTGGGGGGCGGGGAAACCCCGCTCCAGCGGCCCGCTCCCTGCCAGCCCAGATTGGGCTGCCAGGAACCCTGCCCCCAAATTGCCGGGCAGCAGCAACGTTCCCGGCGCGATGACATCACCCGGAGGTGACATCATCATGTTGGGCACGTTTTGAGGGGGATGCTCTGTAATTTGAGGGAAAACTCTATGGTTTCCCCTTGAATTTCAGAGGTCCCACCCTGACATGCCCGACGTGATGACGTCACCTGGAAGTGATGTCATTGCACCACACGAGCTTTGCACATGCAGCAGAATACTCCCAGGCAGGCAAGGAGTCCCCCTGGCGTCATGAAGGTAGGACTTGGCAACCCTAATTTCAGTTATCTTTCTGAGGTTAATGAAAAGTGTGCGCTTGGCTCAGATTTTGGTTATTTGCCTTCTCAGTGCACACTCCTGGTACCAGAATGGTTCTTGTGAGACATCAGTGCACTACAGTGAGGGCAGTGGCAGTCATTAGGATTGCTATTAGCCACTTCCAGTACTAGGACCAGTATGTTTGATACTGTGAGTAGCAGTGGAGTCAGGGCAGTGCACAGCATCAGGCTGTAAAAAAGCAGAGAGATTGTTGCTGAACACTCAGATTTTATTATTAACATTACAACAAGGGCTGTAGTAAACCAAGATCAATGGATGGCTGTCCACATAGGCTTTAGAGTGGCTGCGTGGAACTCCTCCTTTAATGAACATGCTCCCTGTACGTATGACTTTGTGATCTAGTTATATGAAATAATTTATCTGACCTCTTTCTAATGTCTTCTCTTCCTTACTTGTGGACACGGGTCTGAAATTAAAGTTTAACCAGGGGTTTTTTGTGGCAAGATGACCAACTAGAATACAGCATAATTAGACTATTCTCCAGATCAGACTTTTGCTCTCCTATCATAAATAATTGTTTGCCACTATACAAAAATTTAGACTTACCTAGTCACACTCAAAGTTGTAGTGCATCTGTTCATAAAAATGTACTTTTTCTTCCTTTAACAGAAGTGTGTTGATTTGCACCATGACACCCATGCATTTAGTCCCCTTTGTTTATTTTATTCACTAAATTTCTTTTGGCAGAAACCATACTTGGCAAATTTACAATCTCATCTCTAAATTGCAGTAACTATCGATCAGTCTCAAATGTTCCAGGCTTTCCTGAATGGAGCAGATTGTTTAGATCCCTTCCAGTCTGGTTTCAGGCCTAGTTATAGGACTGAAATAGTCTTGGTTGCCCTGGTGGATTACTTGCACTGGGAGATGGGCAGAGGGAGTATAACTGTGTTGATTCTCCTGGACCTTTTAACGGCTTTCAATACTATCAATCCTTCTGGACTGCCTATCTGGACTGGGGTTGAGAGGCACCATTCTATGCCGGTTCCAGTCCTACCTGGAGCATAGGTTTCAGAAGGTGGTGCTGGGGGACTGCTGTTCAACCCCTTGGCTGTTGGGATCCCACAAAATTCCATCTTGTCCTCTATGCTCTTTAACATCTACATGAAACCGCTGGATGAGGTTGTCTGGAAATTTGGGCTGGGTTGTCACCAGTACACGGATGACACTCAGCTCTGACTTGTTTTTCCAGCTGATCCTAGGGAAGCTGTAGAAACCCAGAACTGGTGCCCAGATGTTGTTTTGCAGGGAAAGCAGGCTAATAAATTTAAGCTTAATCCTGACAAGATGGAAGTGATACTGGTGGGCAGAAAGTTTGACCCAGGGTTTAAGATGTCACCGATTCTGGATGGGGTTGCATTCCCTTGAAGGAATGGGTTCATAGTCTGGGAGTGTTCTTGGACCCTTTCCTACTGCTGGTTAAGCAGGTGGCAGCAGGGGCCAGGAGTATCTTTTACGAGCTGACTGGTTAGCCAGCTGTGGCCTTTCCTAGGCAGAAAATATCTGGCCACTGTGGTGCGTACCCTGGTTACAACTAGTTTAGATTACTACAGTGCACTGTATGTGGGGCTGCCCTTGAGAAGTTTCAAATCTTCAACTGGTACAGAACACTGCAGCCTGGATGCTAACTCTAGCATTGCCCCATCTATTCCTCATGATCAGTTTAGTCTTGGCCCATCTACACTGGCTCCCAATTTGTTCCCAGGCTCAATTCAAGGTGCTGTTCTTGACCTTTAAAGCCCTGTATGGTTTGAGACCAACATACCTGAAGGACCAACTGCCCACTCCCTTATGAAGCTGCCCAACCACTATTCTAGTCTTCAGAGGATCTGCTTCAGGTGCCCCTGTTTTCTGAAATTAAGTGGGTGGCAACCCAGGAGAGGGCCTTCTCAGTAGTGGCACCAAAGCTCTGGAACTCCCTCCCCAGGGAGAGTCATCTGTCCCCTTCTGTTGCCATCTTCTGCCAGCAGGTGAAGACGTTTTTGTTTTGTTTGCCGTTCCCTCGGTGATCCCTCCTTGCTGTTTTTATGTTTTGTAAATATCTTAACTCTGTTTCTAAATTGTTTTAAGGATGGGTGTCAGGGAGGGGGTGATTTCTGATGGTTTTAAGATGTGATTTTATCATGTATGTTTTGAAGTTTTAGCTGACTTAGTGGCCCTTATGAGGGCAGAAAGGTGGCATATAGGTATTGTAAATAAATGAAATAAATCCCCCTCTTCCTTTTTTTCCTTCTTGCAAACTGAATCAGATTTAGCACAGTGTTGTAGGGATATGTGGGGTGGATGTAATTGCTTCAGTTCAGCATTTACATAGAAAAACTGGAACTCTGCTCCCTCACTTGTAGGAGGAAGATGCGTGGCAGTTTGGGAAAGCCATAAAGATTAGTACCAGAACGATGTGGCAAGAATGAAATAAAATGCAACAAGCGGATTAGTCTGGAAGCAGGCATGTCCTGGCCGTGTGGCTTGTATTGAAGGGGGTTTAGGAGAGGGGACGCACCACTGGGAAATAGATGGCATTCCGGAAACAGTCAGGAGGGACATAGATATCTTCCTGCAATGTGAGGTGTCAAAGATGCATCACAAATTAGACTTTGTTGCTTTTGATGACATAAGTATTTCTTCTTCTCTGATATATCCATTGGATTTGGTCATTCCTTGCCGGGATCCCATCAGATTTAGATTTCTTGTTGGCATATTGTCTTTTCTTGTAGGGTATGGCCTTCTAAGAACCTCTATGTATAGAAAAACAAACATTCAACGAAATGAAAATTGCAATAGCTTCAAAATTAAAGGGGTTCGATGTGTGTGTTCTGATTTTTCTGTGTTGTCGGGTGTCAAAAAAAGTAACTGACATTATTTCCCCAGCTGCCTCTGTGAAACATATGAGCTGTTGTACCATGTGACTCCTTCGGTTTATGAATGCCCCACTCATCCTGATTCTGCCCCATTTTACACCAGTGTAAAAAAAATAAAGCCTTTAGATTTATTCTGAGAAAACTGGAGCTGAAGTGAGCAGAAATAAAGAGGATTGTGGAGGGTTTTTTCCCATCGTGAAACAATCACAGCCTGAATGTGTCAAATGCATTTTTCCTTGGCAGTGCAATGATGTTTTTGAGTCTGATGATTACGCACATTATGGCTGTCCTGGGTGAAATGGCAGATCTATCACAGGCAGTTTGTGAGGCAGCAGGATGGGTGAGAGAGCAAACAGCTGCCCTTGTGATTCTTCTGCCACTGGAAGGTATCGGAGCTGGCGAAATGCCGCTTGTTACCTCTCTGGAAAAGAAAAGAAATCAGCCATGAAAATTGCCCAATGACACTTTCTGTGAGATGGTGTTAGTGGGTCTTGCTTAACATGGTAGGAAATCTCAGCACTGGGGTGTTTGCTGAACCTTGCCTTGATTTCTCTGGGAGACATTGGGGACGTTTGCTGAACCTTGTTTTGATCCCTCCAGGGGACAGTTGGATTAAACCAGCTGGGCCCCCAGAGAGCTGTTCCTTTAACCGTGCACTTTTAACCTTCTTTTGTTTGCCTCACCCCATGTCCCCATCCCACACAGACACACCATGTGGATGTCAGCAGAAGAAAATTACATTCTTCCCACTCCTAGCATTGTCTATCACTGAAATAAGCACAATCACCAATTATGAAAGACCAAATGAGAAAATTCGTTTTGCTGGTAATGCCAAGCATTCAGAAGCATCTCGAGCTTGTTGTAAATCATTGCTTCATCAATACCCAGTCCACCCATTTGGAAAGCCCACTTATCTTACTGTTTCTGCCCTTTTGCCGCATGCTTGCACTAAATGCAAGGCAAAGTGGTGGCTAACTCGACACAGTAAGGCATGAGGGAAAACAATAGGAGAATGGGCACGTTCCATGTAATATAAAACTAGGAATAAGGCCCAATGAGGAAATAAGTACAACGAGCTCTAGAAAGAGGCTGTGGGCGAGTGCCCTGGCCTTGGACACCCAGTGTCAATTTGCTGTGGTGACCTCAGTAGGGTATAATGACACAGAGTCCACCATTTTCTCCCAGGGAGCTGATCTCTGCCATCTGGAGAGCTGTAATTCTGAGTGATCTCCAGGCTTCACCTGGAGGTGGGCAGCAATGATTCCCCAGGAGGAAAAGTGCAGTCTTTTTCTGCAGTGGAGACTAAAGCAGCCTACATCAGTCTCTCTTCCTTTTGATCCACACAATGATCCTGTGAGGTAGGTTTGGCTGAAAGTCTGTGACTCATCCAAAATCACATTGCTATTCGAAATGAGGATGATCTATAAGAAGGATAAGAAGAGCCCTGCTGGATCAGACTAGTAGCCCATCCAGTTCAGCTTCCTGTCTCACATGGTGGCCAACCAGTTCATATGGAAGTCAAACAACAGGGCATATAGGTTGAGGCCTTTCCCTGATGGTGGCTCCTGGCACTGGGATGCAGAGGTGTAGTGCCTCTCAACGTGGCCCTTTCTTACACACCCAAGGAAATGCTGATCAGCACTTTGGGGTCAGGAAGCAATTTTTCTCCAGGCCAGTTTGGCTGGAGATCTTGGAGGTTTTTTCTCATCTTCTGGGCATGGAACAGCAGTCACTGTGTGTGGGGGGGGGGGAGGTATTTGTGAATTTCCTGCATTGTGCAGGGGGTTGGGCTAGATGACCCTGGAGGTCCCTTCCAAGTCCATGATTCTATATTCCCCTCTGTCACCATTGCTAGTAGCCACTGAGAGACCTACCTTCCATCAACCTATGTAGTCCCCTTTTAAAGCTGTTTGTTCCTGTGGCCATCACTACAGCCTCTGGCAGCAAAGTCTACATTTTAGTCACTTTGTCTGTAAAGGAATTGGTCCGTCCTGGACCTACTGCCCACTAGGTGCATTGGATGCCCCCCTTCAGTTTTAAGGCTTTTGGGAGAGGGAGAAAAAGTCCTCTTTGTCAAACTCTCTCCATCCCATGGGTAATTTAAGCAACCTCTATCATGCCCCCCCCCTTAGTAGTCTCTTGTAAACTGCTTCAGCGGGGAGGGCAGGGTATGAATCTAATTAATCTAATCAAATCAATAAATGATAATTAAACATAAAAGTCCCATTAAAAATTTCTGGATGGAAAAGTCCCAGACTCTGCAGCCTTTCCTCACAGGGAAGGTGTTCCAACCCCCTAGATTACCTTGGTTGCCACTTTCTGTGGTGCAACAGCAATGCTCCCTCTAAGCTATGGAGTCCTGTGAGCACAAATTGCACTGTGTGAGATACTGGCGCTAAAGTTGTGAGCGAGCAATTTGGCCGCTACATAAATTATTTATTTAATTTATGTAGTCATTTGTTTCTTTCTTGGATTTCTACCCAGCCCTCCCAGCTGGAGCCAGCTCAGTTTGCTGTGGAACCATCCTTCCTGAGGTAAGGCAAAAAATGTGTGAGACGGAGGCTAAAAAACTGTGAGCTAGCTCACAGGAACTCAGCTTAGAGGGAACAGCGCACAACAGTTTTGTGGCTCGCTGGAATTGGGGCCAGGAAGTGTTCTCTATAAACAGCCCCCCCCCAAAATCCTGATCAATTCCTCCCTCCTCTGACCACCTCCCCCCACAGGCCAGCCCCCACCCCAGGTCAGGAAAGAGCCGGGTAGGAGGCCACTTGACCGAAGGGACTGGGGAGAAGCCACCCTTGCTACCTCCCCCCCCACACACACACAGACGTACCTGCAAGCAGCAGCCCAGGCATGCCTCCAGCCAGCATGGAGGAGCCCAGCGAGCCCCATCCGAGAGAAGTCGCACTGGCACCGCACCCTTGGGAGGCTCCACCTGCCCAGGCATGGAGGAGGAGTTCCTGGGTCAGAATCCAGCCCCCTCAGGGTGGCAAGGCCAGGCTGCTGCCGTTGCCGCTCCCTTGCTATAGCTGCCCCATTTGACTGGCTGAGCACCGCCATCCTCCCACCCACCCCCCGAGCAAGGACTCACTGGGGGTGGCAGGCTGCCCACAGCCCCCCTGGCCAAGGCCCCAGCAGGCCAGCAAGTCTGGCCATGGCCCTCCACACACACCCAGCCCCTGTTCCAGGGGCCAGCAGTTCAGGCCACCCAGCTGCCAGCTTTTCCCCCCAGGGCCCGTTCCAGGGCCCTGCTGCCCAGGCCGGCGACCCGTGGCTCCCCCCCACACTTCAGTGCAGGCCGAGGCTAGGCTGGGAGCAGCAGCACCACCAGACTTACCGAAGGCTCTGTCCTCTCTCTGGAGGCGAAGTTGTCTTCTGCAGTGAGTTTTCGCAGCTGCTGCTTCTGTGGGCGGGACTGGAGCAACACAGCCAGTGGGCAGGGACCCCTTTGGACTTCTTTCTGAATGGCAGTTCTTGCAGCCAACTGATTTTGGTGTGCATAGAACACTGCCACTCAAAATTGCTTTTATATATAAAGGAGATAATCTGCGATGGTCCCTAGTGCCCTCACATTTTTAAGAATACAAAGTAAGCTAAGAGGCTAGATGTCAGAACTGCCTATATTGTGATGTTGCAGTGTTCTCATCTCAAATATCTGCCAAGCTGCTTCTAATAAGAATCACTCGTAGAGCAAGGTATTAATTACTAGAATACATCTAAACATTATAGCAAGATACAGAAAGGAATAAGGCATTGCCACTAGATGGCCTGTCTCCTTAGAGACTATAGACATGCTTGTAAATGACCTGTACTGGATCATAGATTCAGGTGGGTAGACCTGTTGATCTGAAGCAGCAGAGTGAAGTTTGAGTCAAGTGGCATCTTTAAGACCAGCAACATTTAATTCTGGGTATAAGCTTTCATGTGCAAGCACACTTCTTCAGATATTTGCATGCACACGAAAGCTTATACCCAGAATAAAACTTTGTTGGTCTTAAAGGTGCCACTGGACTCAAACTTTGTTGTACTGGATTATGACATCTACTATGAGGTGTGTTTGGGAGGGCCATGATAGAAATAATGCATATGTATGCTTTCACTGTAAAGTAAGGACTGGTATTGCGGGAGGAGGAAGAGGAGATTTTTATATCCCGCTTTTCTTTACCACTGCAAAGTAAGGATTTTCTCTTTCACTGCAAAGTAAGGATTGGTATTGCAGAAGGAGGAGGGGGAGTTAGTTTTTATACCTCACTCTTCACTATCCAAAGGAGTCTCAGAGCAGCTTACAATCACCTTCCTCTCCCCATAACAGACACCCTGTGAGGGAGGTAGGGTTGAGAGAGTTCTGAGGGAACTGTGAATGGCCCAAGGTCACCCAGTAGGATTCATGTGGAGGAGTGGGGAATCAAACCTGGTTCTCCAGATTAGAGTCCGCCAATCTTAACCACTACACCACACTGGCTCTCACTGTAGATGTTCTCTAGTGTAATAAGGCCCTTCACCAGACTGTAGGGTAAGGTTTGGGTTGATGGCAGATTTATAAAGGATCTGAGTGAGGTTAAATAGGATATTTGGAGTAAAAGAAGTATTTACCAATACCCTTAGCCTTACACCCTCAGACTGTTCCCAATTAAAATTTACCCCAATGACAAAAATGGTAGTGAATCATTGCTACCACCCAATTGGTCCAGTGTGTCAAACCTTCCTTGAGTGTGTTGGGTCATTTTAGCGAGTGCAACAGGATCTTCTGTACCCCATTCCTTCTCTTTAGTATTTTTAAATTTGTTGGAATAGTTAGGCTCATGAGTGGATCAGTCATATTTAGAGTTTTCTAAGGCAATGTCTTCCTTTTTATTTGAGCTTTAGGAAGTTTACTCATCACTAGAACTTCTGTATTAAATGAATATCCTTAGTGTCATTTTTGGGAGGATGGTGTTTGACTTGTAATTCATACCAAAGAATCCAGGTTTGTTAACAAGTTCAAGCCATGCTTCATATCACCCCAGTGCCAGCAAACACCCTCATCCCACGGCCATCTCCGGTCTGAGTTTTGCAGGTTTGAGAGAGCTTTGAAAAGCCGTTCAACTAAAAGTGGCACTGGAACAAAAGAAATGTCTATGTGCCAAGGAAAGCAATACCTACCTCTGTTTATATCATCTTCAGCTCTTAAAAACTATTGTTTGTCATCAGTTTCAGTGCAGAACACCTTTGTTTTCAAAGCAGAGAGGTCACTTGAATCAATCCCCCCCATCTTTTTGCATTGCAGCTGGCAACTGTGTTGCGTGTGTGTCATGACAATGAATGAACCTGGAGTGAATCAAGAAACAGGAGACTGGGGTGGGTGGTTATGCCTGAATACTTCTGTGATTTAACAATAATAATGATGTTCATGTGAGGGATGGAGAATTTAAAATTAGCCTCTGCTGTACTTTGATATCGCCCTTTTCAAGGGGGCATTGGTACAATGTATAAAAAGAGACCCCCAAGTATCTGGTCCTTTCCATGGAACAGCTTGGTCTTTGGGGACTATTTGGCTGAAGTGCCATCTGGATGTCTGTGGGCAGATGCAGCAGCCACATTAGTTTGCAGTAGCCTGAGAGAGCGATCTGCCAAAGGGAAGTATGGGATTGAACATGAGGAAGTTGCTATCTTGCATGACCAGCTCGTTAGCCTTCTCCCTAATGAGGTGGAACACATTTGGTCCAGGAGTACAAGGAACCTTTTCCCAAAACCATGTTCTCAGCCAATGAAAACTGAAGTCTGATTTTGTGAGGGCATGCTGTGACAATAACCCACCCAAGAGGAAATTGCAGCTCTCTCAGCCTCCAGCTGGCAGGGCAGGGTAAACACCTGGAAAGTCTGCTGCAAAGGGATGAACAGTTGCAAATTGATAGGTCCATAGCATCCTACTGGGCAACCCCTGCCAAGTCAAGCAGCAATACTGCTGAACAGTGTGGAATTAAAGGAGGAGGAAAGAGTAGAGCTGCTTGTATAGGGGAAGAACTGAACTGCTGGCATAGTTTGCTCTTCTTCCAATCAAGTATAACTGACGTCAAACGATCATGCAAAATCAGAATATATAAAGAGAGCTGACCTGTCTCTGAATGTAAAGTTTCATCAAAAAGACATGTTGTGTTCTTGGGTATTTAAATACTATTGGTGTTCCTATGATATTTAACATTTCCTTGTGTTAGCATCTTAGATTTCATACCGGACTTACTTACTCAGAACTCTGAATTTCTGTAACTAGTGAAATGGTGGCTATGTATAATTGGTACTATGTACCAATTATGTACAATATACTAGCCCCTGTCTTGGATGGCCCAGACTAGCCCAATCTCGTCAGATCTCAGAAACTGTTGGTACTGGTCAATACTTGAATTGGAGACCTTCTAGGAAGCCCAGGGTCATTGTGCAAGTGCAGACAATGGCAAACCATCTTTGTTCATCTCTTGCCTTGAAAACTCTATGGGGTCTGCGTGAGTTGGCTGTGCACGAATGTCGCTCTCCACCACCACGTACTATTGACCAGGTCTGAATGTGCTTGTATGTAAAGATGGACTTGTGAGAAATAATTCATCTTAATAAAGAGACCTCCGAATTATGAGATTGTACCCCACAACATGTAGGGATCAATATTTCTCTCTCAGTGAAATGTGAAGCATTTGTCATTTGTTATTTATGTGTTAGTGTACCATGCCACTATCGCAGCAGATTTTGCCGAGACATGCAGGTATTTTGTTGTCTGAAATAATAGCCGCAAAGTTTTCACTTGCTTATGGAACCATGAGAAAAAGGAGCACCTTTAGAAATCCATTTCAGCAGTGTGTGTGTGATGTATACACCAGGAATGTATATAAAACTGATTCTTCTGAAAGAGATTGTGCATGGTTGTTAAGTCGTAATAGCAGACTGTTTCAATTAAGGTTTAATTTTTTGAACAGATAAATGAAAAATTACACAGAAGATATAATTAAGTGTAACAGCCTGTGTTCTGAAAGTGTTACTGAGCCAGAAGTGATGTAAACATGTCACTGACTAAGCTGGAAGGATATTAAAGATGTTGCTTGATTCTGTAATGTTGTGTTCCTTGTTTCCTTACACTCCTGCCTCAGTCACTATCTGTTTATCTTCCTTTACACATTGCATGCAGTCTGCCCATGTCCATCCCCCACCATCAGTAATCTAAGAACAGAAAGGGAATCAGCCCTTTGTGGCCTCCTTGTCTTGGTCTCTTCAAGGATAGGCAAGGCCATGTATAAATCAAGAAGGCTGTACTGTAGAGCTTTATTCCACGTCACTCATAAAACCTTTTGAGTTTGGGGATGAAATGGGTTTCTGACACTTACTTTTTCTCACATCCATTCAACCTCCAAAGAGCCGGGGCAGAAATCAATTTAGAAAATAAGTTAAAAAACAAGATAGTTTGGAATTTTATTCCATCTTTCTCATTTTAAAATACAAATGTGTCCCCTTTGCCTTTGCTGCCACTCATGCATATTTTATATATTCATTAGAGCTAAGACTTTAAAACACCCACAAATCTTACTTTGCTCACCAGGAATGACACTGTGAGCTTTACACACTTCGCTGGGAAGGCTGATGTTATTTTTTGCCATGACCAGGTTGTGAAATCTGTCACAGCTCTGGAAGATTTGCAAGGACATCATCGTGAGGATGAAGGTCTTAGATTCTGCTCAGAGGGGGAATCCTTCTTGTCTACTTCCTGTTCCTAATGCATTAATTTTCTTTCTCAACTTTGTTTCTGGAAAGCTGTAGCCGATGTGGCTTCTTGATTTCCCCTTGTTGTTGTTGTTTAGTTGTACCGTCGAGTCCAACTCTTCACGACCCCATGGACCACATCACATCAAACCCTTCTGTCTTCCATCATGCTCCGGAGTTTGTTTAATGTCATGTTCGTTGCATCAGTAACACTGTCTAACCATCTCATCCTTTGCCGTCCCCTTCTTCTTTGACGTTCAGTCTTTCCCAGCATCAGGGTCTTCTCCAGTGAGTGCTCCCTTCTCATTTGGTGGCCGAAGTATTTCAGCTTCAGTATCTGGCCTTCCAGGGAGCAGTCAGGGTTGATTTCTTTTGATTTCCCCTAACCCTGGAATAAAGTTTAGTGACAAGTCTCATGTTGATTTCCATCTGTTATATGAAACAGAGGACTACTGTGTGCACAGGTGTGTTTCTTACACCATTCACCACCATTATAGAAAACCAAAGGAATGTGTCAGAAATCTATGAGGCTCATGGTATCATCTGGGGTTCCTCTTTTCTCCCCAAATGGTGATGATTTGACTGGGGGGAAAAAAGAGGGAGGCAGCCATAATAGAAATGGGTGACTGCAACTGGCCTCAAAATAATTGGTTAGATGGAAATTCTAGTCCTGACAGACAAAACAAAATTCTGGATATAGTAAATTGTGCTCTGGAAGACTTACAGCACAGTACAGTACTAAGCAGAGGTACACCCTTCCAAGTCCATTACAATCAATAGGCTTAGAAGGGTATAACTTTGCTTAGGATGGCCTTCAGAGTCTGCAGACGGAGATGTCAGGAAGACCCTTTCTGTTCTGCCTATCTTATTTGGAAAATTTGGCAAATCTTGTTTGTTTGTTTTACCATTTAATGCTATTTTTATATTATATTCATTTATATGCAGTTGACTCAAAACAGTCATACATTTCAGTGGCAATATTTCTGTCAAATTTTGTTAGCAAGTCTGAGAGAAAAGGTTGACCAGAGTTGCATTTTGAGTCTGAAGTAACCATGAAAGAAATTGGAAGTGTCTACCAAACCCAGAGGTGTTGCAAAATTTTGTAAACATTCCTAACTGCAGGAGAGATAGGGATTTGGATCCAGTGTAGCGTTTCCTTTGGAGGAAGGATTTCCATCTGCAAAATACTACTTTCTCACCTCTCCATTCCTGCTGTAGTTCAAAATGATGCTTTTGAGGGAGAAGGGATTCTCAGAAGCATAATTTCAAGACCCATTTTATGCCAGGTCCCCTTTGGCCACCAGCAGGGGATGTGGGGGGGGGGGGGGGGATACGGTTGCCAGATCCAGGTTGAGAAACTCCTGAAGATTTGGGGGTGGAGCCTGGGGAGGGCAGGGACTTCAGTGGGGTACAGTGCCACAAAGTCCACCCTCCAAAGCATCCATTTTCTCCAGGGGAATTGATCTCTGTAGTCTGGAGATGAGCTGTAATTCCAGGGAATCCCCAGGTCCCACCTGGAGGCTGGTATCCCTGCATTTTAGGCTAGAGTGAGAAAGGGAAAGGTGAGAAGGTCACACTCTGCTGGTAGGAATCTTTCCACCCACAGAAATGCTGCACTACACAGAGTAATGGTGATAATGGTTACATTTTGGTTAACAGTTGTATTTTGCAATACTTGTCTACTCTTTCAAAGGAATGTAAGTTTTAAAAGCCCCAGTAAAGGGGCAGGTGGGTAGGGCTGACTTGTCCATTAGGCACAGTAGGCACAATACTTTTAATTTTTTAATGTTTTAATTTCTTTTAAAATCAGAATTAAAAATGAACTTTTAGGGTAGAAGAAAATGTTTTGAATTTTTTCTCACATCAGAAAAAAAATAAAATGTTTAGGGCCCACGAAAATCTATTAAATTTTGCCTAAGAAAAATATAAAATGTTGAAGTATTTACAGTTATATCACAAATGATTTTTAATAGTGATATTATTATTATGATGGGAGGGGCCCATGAAGGCAAAAGTGCCCAGGGCCCACAAAACTGATAATGCGGCCCTGCAGGTAGGACAAAAGTGAGAAGAGAACAAAGGACCACAAAACGTTTCAGACCAGTAGTTGTCTAATGCTTCCACACTGCATACAGTATGTTCTGTTTGTAGAGTGTGTGTTGTTAACTGATTATTTTTTAAAAAGGGCAATTGATGTGTCCCCAAAGGTGTCCCCAGTGGCACCACAAATTAATTTTGCATTCCTTTGGAAGCCGTGATCTAGATCCTGTGAATAAGAGTGAGCAACAGTTAGATTCATGGTTTTGGTCTAGGAGTTGGGGAAAGTACAGAACAAATGGATAGTCAAGAGGGAAAGAATGGCATTGTACAGCAAGAATAATTGGCTTGTGTGAAAGTGCGGTCTGGTTACAATAGTACTTATCAGTTGAGTGTGTTCACGTATTCACATACATTATCCCAGAAATCCTACAATAGCTGTGAGAAGCTATCCCATATTTTTTTTCTTGCACATTGTGAATAGGGACAGAGAGAAATAATGGTTTGCCTAAGGACAGGGGCAGGGAGGTGAGCCAGGGACTTCTGAGCCAGATCTCTAGAACATCTCTCAAGCACCTCTTCTACACCTCTGTACAAAGGTGACACAAAGATATTTACACAAATCTCACCAGTTATATATTTAGTGATGCCCTGTATTTGACAGTGAATCTGCATTTTCTATGGAAAGAGCTCAGGGCAAAGATAGACTCAGCTTGCCTGTCGAAAACTTTCTGACCTGCCTGACCAGCTGATTGCTTTCTCTAAGCAGCTTACAGAAAACAACAGTATAGCAAAATATCTTAAAATCATAATCTGTAAGGTAGGAGGAAACAACACCCTTTAAGTTCTATATCTTGGAGATACGGCATAAAAGATTTGTGCCTTTATCATAGCCATAGATCAGACTTGGATGAAACTGTTCTATATTTCCTCTTGCTGTGGAAGTCCCCTTTGGGAAGAGTGAAAATAGGTTCACTGTCCTAGATTTGAGGATTCTTTATGACAGTGATGTGCCTTTGAAGATGGAGTGACTGACCCTGGATATGTGAACAAGCTCCTTTGTGTAAATGTCACCCTTAATATTCATATTTGTCCGTAGACCTCGGCATTGCTGTTGTGTCTTGCAGCTTTCTTCTGTGAGAGAGTCTGAGTTCTTATCTGTACATGACAATTTATGTTCCTTATGTTTAAGACCATAAAGTTGCGATTCCAGCATCCAGTCCTTCATGGCTGTCTAACCCCGTTGTCTTTTTCAGTGTATGTGGGCTTTTTCTGATCCATTTTTCATGGTGGTGCCTATGTGTGCAAAGAACATAGCAGTAGGTTATGGTTTGTAAGTGGCAGTGTATTTTTACTTCAGGATTTCAACTGCATGGTTTTTGTGGAAACAGTTGAGAATAATTGAAGGGCACTTTACACAGCTTCAGATGATTGGCATAATGCAAATCGCCTGATCACAAAGTAGGGTTGCCAAGTCGAACCTGAGTAGAAGTGGGGGGGAGTCCATTGTCCTCCAGGAGTCTTCTGGTGTGCAGGTGAAGTACACATGCCACAGTGACATCACCCGGAAGTGATGTCATCACGTCGGGCACGTTGGGGGTGGGACCTCAGTAATTTGAGGCAAAACCATAGAGTTTTCCCTTGAATTGCAGAGTGTCCCCCCCAAAAAAAGTACCCAACGCGATGATGTCACCTCCGGGTGATGTCATTGCACCGGGCACATCCCTTCAGCCCGGCAATTTGGGGGTGGGGTTCCCCCCGGAGGCCTGATCCCGGCCGGTGGGCAAAGGGCCGCTGGAGCGGAGGTTTCCCCGCCCCCCAGAGGGACTTGGCAAGCCTATCACAAAGTCAAATGTGGGTTTTATTTCCCACAAAGGAAATAATGTAGTATGTCTGACCCACTGTGATCCTGACAGAAGCCATGCTGAGTCCAGCATACTTTAAAGTCCTGGAATCTTTGGCATCACAGTGTACTGTCTGTGCATGTTCACTATATCATGCATTCACCAGCAAGGGATGTATGGGTGGTAAACTGTTCACACTGTGGATGTGGAGAGTACTCAAAGTCATTCTGTTAAACTGCTTCTAGAATACTGAAAGTAGGTAGAATAAATGTCACATGGACAAAGAAAAGAGCATTGGAATTTTTGCCCTTGAGTAATCAGTTCCAACCCAAAATGCTTCTGTTCATAATGATTAAGAGTAAGAAAATCCTTTGTGTTCCTTCTTCTGAGCTGTCTCGGATTTGAAACCACACTGCCTCTTCTCTCTAAGTATTAACTAGTGGGAGGTGGCAAGAAACAGAGATGTAGCCTACCCTTAAAGATGTGGTATCTTCAGTGGGGTTCATGATCCTACCTCCCGTCAGCAGCATTTTCATTTGACACTTCTGTATGCTTATAATATGGTGAGGCTGTAAAACAGAATTATTCCAGGAAGTTATTGGGGCCGCATGAACTAGGGCAAAGGGGTAATATGCTTGTTGTTTTTCAAATCGTTTTTTATATTGTTCTTCAATTGTTGTTAACTTTCTCTTGGGTCCTGAGATGCTCAGAAGAAAGACATGTCAATAAATATAAATATTTTAAACAAATGGACAAATAAATCTTGCATGTCTCAGTGTGCTTTCAAAATTAGGATTAGTGTCTGAAGTTTGAGTTTGGGTCCTCCTACATATTTCCCATGGCTCTCTCTGTTCCAATTTTCTAGGCAACAGACAATGACGTGGGCTCTTATGGGAAAGTCAACTATTATTTTAGTGATGATCCTGATAGGTAAGTACTTCCTGGATTACACCTATACTGCAGGGTTCCTCACTTCATTCTGGTGTGGTTTGGAGTCCCATTATTTATAATATGCATTCCTTTTTTTTTTAGTGTGTCTATTTTATTCAAAGCATCTTCATCCCGCCATTCTGTCTAAGAAACTCCAAAGCAGCTTCCATAAGTAAAGAGAAAGGTCCTGTGCCTTCCCTGTTTGCTTTCAGCAAGTGAAAATTGTATTTGCCTAGAGAATAGGAACATTCTCTCATGCCTGCCTGAATACTGGGAAGGAGGATCCCTCATATGAGAGGCATAATCTCTGAGAATTTCGTCACACCACAGATGGGTGTGTTACATCTAGAAAATATATTTTCCATTTAAGCTAATAGAAATGACCGTTGGGCTGATTTTGACTATCTTTAATTGTGATATAAAAGAAAAATGTAAACTTTTTATTCACACACTTATTATTTATACCAGTTAAACCCATGCCAGACAACCGTGGTAGCTGAGCAACAGGTTATACATCACCGCATGTTCCTCAGGAGTTCCACCAAAAAGTGGGAATCCGCCCAGTTGTCACCAGGCTAGTGCTGAGTTGAACTGAGGGATAACTTGGCAAGACAAATACTGTGATCAGACAGTGGGAAATGGAGATTAAAGCCCATGGAGACAGCCCCAAAGTAGGCCTAATAGAAGCAAGCAAGATAGGCACTACAGATTAAGGGAGACAACTTGGAGAAATATGGACCAGAAGAAACGGCTGGCTTAGCAGCAGGGGCACAGTCCCAGCTGTGTAAGCTGCAGCCTGCTTTGATGACATTAGGCCCTGATGCTTACCATTTGCCCATGTCAGTATTACCTCCATAATTAATTTAACTGCCATCAAGTTCACATCTGAATTAACTATTAAGCAGAACCTGTAATTCAGATAATGAGTAAATTATGGAGCAGAACCTGTAAATTCAGATAACAAATTAGTTACAGGACAGGTGGGTCCATCCTTTGGCCTGGCTTGCCAGGCTTGGGTCATCAGTATAGGCCAGCAGGAGGGGGGGATAAAACCATAGAGTTTTGTCTGAATCTGAGAGCCTCAGTGTCAGTGCTGTGATGTGGTGGCATGATGCCACTTTTCCAGCAATTTTTTTCTTCTGCCACCTCAACCAGTGGTATTGGGGAGCAAAAAGGGAGACATTCACTCAAATGTCCCAGATTCAGGTAAATCTCAGCCAAAAAGATTTGTGTAGGAGTTCTAGCTGAAGAGGAGGTTAAGAATGAAAGTGATTAGGGCTTGGGAAATTGCTGAAAGTGGTATAGAAAGTTGGGACAGTTCAGCGCTTGCCAGGCTCTTTTTGAGGTTAACCAGCTTTATTTTTAGTTGAGCCTTATAGTGAACCTGACTACTGGTCCATCCAGGTCAGTATAGGTGACTCAGACTGATAATGGCTCTCCAGAGTCTCAGGTACAGGTCTTTGCACATTACCTACAACTTATTGATTTAGATGCCAGTTTTCTCCCCATGGGGATACAAAGCAGCTTGCAATATTTTCTCCTCCTCCATTTTGCCCTCCCACCCACTGTGTGAGATATGTTAGGCTGAAAGAGAGGGACTAGCCAAAGGTCACCCAGTGAGCATCTATGGCAGACTGTAGGTTTGAACCATGGCCTGACAGATCCTAGCCTGACACTCTAATCACTGTATGATAATGGCTCTTGACACCCTGCCCTCATGCGTTGTAGTCACAGAAAGAGAGAGTACAGTCTAGCACCTGAAAAATGTTCTGGGGGGGGTCTATTTTGAAAGCATTAGTTTGTAATGAACCTCATTTAGACACATTCCTGCTTGCCAAGTAGTTTCATACAGTTCTTCCAGCAAAGCTCCCACTCATTTTAATCAAAGGAAGGTAAAGATTGGTCTTTGTTTCTCCTAAGGAGCGACTAAACATGCACATATTTGTGGGTAATGCAGGCCCCACTTTTGCCCCAATGAAATGCATCCTCAGGAAACTTATTCTGAGCAGAGGAGTGGTAGAAGGGAGAGGAGGCACACCTTTTTTCCTCATGGGTTAATTTCCCATTCACAGTTGGCTCCCCTGCTGATTTTCCTCTACAGGGTTCCAGATGCCAATTTACCATTGTATGTTTCCTTAAATATTGTTGTTTTGCTATTTGGGTCTCCAGATTCTCATTGGACAAGGATACAGGTGTAATCACATTGATTGCTCGGCTGGACTTCGAGACAACTCAGCGTTATACACTGACTGTGATTGCCAAAGACGGAGGTGGGGAAGAGACAACAGGGAGGGTCCGGATTAATGTACTAGATGTCAATGATAACATCCCCGCTTTCCAGAAGGAGTCCTATTTGGGGGCTTTGAGGGAAAATGAGCCTTCAGTCACTCAAGTGGTCCGTGTGAGGGTAAGAGAGATGTTTTGAAATCCCTGACATATTTTTTGTAGCTGCTCAGAGTTTGAGGATGCAGGGAACATAAATGTAAATTTAAAGCCAGTGGTGACATGTCCACTGTATGAGTAGGGCTGAAAATTCTGCTTTAGCCAAAATTGTTATGAGGCATGTGCATCATGTGTACTGATTATGGCTGCTCAGACACAAGCTGGTTGGGATTACAGCCTGATCACCTGTTGCAATCAGGCATCTGACTTTCCAGATATTGGCTTCACTTTTCATGACTGTGGTTGCCAACCCCCATCCAGAGAAATTCCAGGAGATTTGGGGAAGGTGTGATCAGGCTTTCCCAGCTCCTCTTTCCCACCACTGTTCCAGTGGCCAGTGATGGGGGGGAATGAAAATTGTCATTGAGCAAAGGAGTGACATCACTTTTGGGGAAAGCCTGGAAGTGACATCAGTCCTCTCTAGGAATTGCCAAAAACTCGGAGGTTTTACTGGTAATTCATGCTTACGGGGAGGGCAGGATACAAATGTGAAATTAAATAAATAAATAAATGGAATGGAATGGAATGGACTGACCTCACTTCCAGATTTTCCCCAAAAGTGACATCACACCAGTGCCCAATGACACCCCTCTGGACTCCCTACAGTTGCCTGGCAACCCTAGGGTTGACCCCAGCACTCCTTTTGCCTGTCAGTTTGGAGGAAAGGAGAGCTGTGGAGTATTATATAAGTTATATAATATTATATAAGTTGGGAGTGACCTGACAACATGTAACACACATACACAGCAAAAAATTCCTTCACCTTTCTAGAACTGCCTGCAGCATGCACCAACAAAAGATTCCAGTTCTGAGGAGAACAAATCTCAAATCTACAGGTCTGACCCACCTCTTAGTATTGCCAACCTCCAGGCAGCACCTGGAGATCTCCAAGATCAGTTCTCTTGGAAAAAATGGCTGTTTTGGGCAGTGGACTCTATGGCATTATACCCTGCTGAGGTCCCTCCCCACCCCCAAACCCTGCCCTCCTCAGGCTCTATCCCTCAAATCTACAGGTGGTTCCCCACCAAGCCCTGTAACTGGCTATGAAACCACTTTCCAGACCCTTGGAACCCAGAGGGGAGACGCTTTTCTACCTTAGCTGTCACTGCATATGGTGGAGGGAACCATACTTGTTACTATGCGGCTCTCCTCCCATACTACCCACTTGGGGCAGCAAAATGACTTGAGACAGCCCTGCCTTATAGCTAAGCAGAAGGAAATAATGAGAGCCAGTTTGGTGTAGTGGTTAAGTGCGCAGACTCTAATCTGGGAGAACTGGATTTGATTCCCCACTTCTCCACTTGCAGCTGCCGGATGACCTTGGGCAAGCTGTAGCTCTGGCACAGCTGTTCTTGAAAAAGAGCACTTTCTGTCAGAGTTCCCTCAGCCCCACCTACTTCACAGGGTGTCTCTTGTGGGGGAGGGAAAGGGAAAGGAGTTTGTAAGCCGCTCTGAGACTCCCTTGGGTAGTGAAGGGCGGGGTATAAATCCAGTCTCTTCTTCTCTTCTAAACATTGCTCACCTCCCTCTATTTTCCCCTTTCCTCTGCCGCCTCACCAGCCACAGCCGGGACACTCACCTGGAGCTTCCTTCTAGGACCCATTGTATTTCTTCCCACAATGGGCTTTACTCCTAATAAAGTAATAAAGCTGCCATTCTCTACTCTACTGTGGTCTGCAGTTTGCAGTGTGAGGAGAAAATACATAATTATTTCACAGCAGTGAGGACACATTCCTTCTTCTCCTTGACACCAATCATTGGTGAAGAATTTTATGGAGAGGCATAAATGTTTATGAAATATCTTTCTGCCTCAGCACTAATCTGGAGGGAAAGGGAACAATGCACCTATGGAACATGTCCACTGTTTCTCTCTGTGCTGTACTAGGGGGCACTGATATGCAAGGATTTGGGATAAAATATGTGAGTCAACTTTCACAACAGATTCAGACAAGCAAAAAAAAAAAAAGACTACCGGGAAATATAAATGCTATTTATTGGTTACGTAGGACAAGAATGACTTATCAAAAACAGCATGAGATGATCTTTCTATACTGAGCATTGATAGAAGAGAGAGCATTAAAATTTTGTCAGGCTGATTTTATTGGTATGATTTATACTGGATTTGTTAAGAAGCACCGTGAAAGATTCTAGGAGAGCAGACAGTTGAATATGAGGAATAACATGAAAGAGACAAAGAATAAGAACACTGAAGCGCACGGAGAAGTCCCAGAGTCTAAATGCAGGGCATAAACCAGAGTCAGAGCTGATTCTTTGTAATATCTTGCTAAATTGTAAGGAGAATTTACTGTATATCAGATGTGTGTGTGGTGTGTGTCTCTGTGTTAAGTGCCCTCAAGTCACTTCCGACTTACGGCAACCCCATGTATCAATGACCTCCAGAACATCCTATCATTAACAGCCTTGTTTAGGTCTTGCAAACTTGAGGGCCGTTGCTTCCACAATGGATTCAATCCATCTCATGTTGGATCTTCCCCTTTTTCTGCTGCCTTCAACTTTTCCTAGCATTATTGTCTTTTCCAGTGGTTTTTCTCATAAGTATGATAGCCTCAGTTTAGTCATTTTAGCTGCTAGGGAGTGTTCAAGCTTGATTTGATCTAGAATGCAGTTCTTCTTTTTTGGCGGTCCACAGGATCTGTAAAACTCTCCTTCACCACATTTCACATTAATCAGCCTTCTTTCTGTCAACTTTTTTCATTGTCCAACTTTTGCACCCATACATAGTAATGGGGGGATATTATAGTATGAGTCATCTTGATCTTGGTTATCAGCAATGCATCCTTATACTTAAGGATCTTTTCTATAGTTCATGCATAGCTGCCCTTCCCTGTCTTGGTCTTATTATGATTTCTTGGTTGCAGTCTCCCTTTTGGTTAATGATGGAGCCAAGGAATAGAAAACCTTGAACAATTTCAGTTTCTTCATTGTCAGCCTTAAGAGTTGTGTAATTCCTCAGTCGTCATTACTTTTGTCTTCCAGATGTTCAGCTGTAACCCTGCTTTAAATTCACCATCCACTTTCCACTCTCCCCCCCTTTTGTCTCTTCAGTTTCGGAATTAGTTGGAAGGGGTAATCTAGTGCTGCCCTTCTGGAAAGCTTTGCCTTGAGAACTAACTGCTGTTAATCAGGCTGTTCATGGAGGCAATTAAACAAATAAAACAGAGTCAAGTATGGGAAAAAAGAAAGGGAAGGAATTGCAGCTTGCTTGTCTCTTCAGCACTTTTAATTAGCTCTTGAAACTGATTATGATCCCTTGCCCTGAGTCGATGCTTTCATGGGGATCTCTGTCCCTCACTTGGGATCCAACTATGTGTGACATGTGTCGCAAGTCAGCTGTGGGAGTCCCAGTTTGCCCGTTCCTCAGGTTTCACATTTCCTGGGATCATGTGACTGAGAACATGTGGGTCAAGTTAGGATACTCCCGATGGCTAGTGGTGCATGTTACGTGTAGGTAAGCCCTTCATTGGGATGCTTTATGCACAGGATTTACTGCTAGGTTTGCCAGGTCTGACTCAGGAAATATCTGGGGACTTTGGGGATGGAGCCAGGAGACTTTGGGAGTGGAGCCAAAGTGATGTCACATCCTGTGATTTCACTTCCACATCCAGAGGGTTCCTGTGATTCCATGGTAGGAGCCTGTGCTTCTAACACAGTGCTTGCTCTCAACTCATTCTCCACCAAAGCTATACACACTGGTGCCATTTAGGGTTGCCAGGTGAGGCTGACAAGCTGGCAGGGGACTTTCCAGGAGCTTCTGGGAGAGGGGAGGGAAGAAGCATGATTGATGTTCTGGCCGTCACATTTAAAGGGACTGCATTACTTTAAATGCTTCCCTCCATTGGAAATAATGGAGTATGGGGGCACCTTCTTTTTGGGGCTCATATAATTGGATCCCTTAGTCCAATCTTTTTGAAATGGGGAAGGGGTTTGAGAAGAGGCACCATGTACTATGATGAAAATTTGCTGCCCCTACCTCAAAAAGCACCCCCCCAGGCCCCGAATACCCATGAACCAATTCTCCATTATACCCTATGGAGACCTGTCTCCATAGGTTATAATGGAGTGCCAAGCAGACATTCCCCCCCCCACTCTCTCTTGAAGTGGGGGGAGGGCCTCCAAACTTGGGGATCCCCTGCCCCCAACTGGGGATTGGCAACCCTATTTCCTGCATCAGATTTCATTACTCTGAGAGTCATCGGGAAATCCTCTAAGATGCTCTTCATTTTTGTGACAGGTTTGGAAGGATGTTGTAATTTATCTAAATAACAAGGGCATGCAAAGTAGGGAGAGCTACATTACCCCCGAGTGCCTGTATCTTCTCTGCTTGTGAATCCTGTAGGAGACCGTGAACACTCTGCTAAATAGAGCCGTAGCCTGACTGACAGAAGCAGGCTTCCTTTTGGATATGTTTAAAATGTCTGAGATGAGAGCACATCTCACTTCAGCCTCGTTCATTGGCATGACAAAAGCTGCATGAGCGTTGACAAGCTACCCAAGTATACACAAAGCAATGAGCTGAGGAGAGAGAAAGTCAAAAGAATTTCACATCATTTCACCCATACAAATGCCGAATCAGGGGCATGTGCTCACTAGAACCAAATGATTCCTCTGAATACAGTCTTATTACCCACATTATTCTCATTTTGTACCATTCTGAAAAGTCGACAGCTACTGCTGAGAAGATGGCACGGCTTGTGTGATTGACCTCTTTCTTGCTGATACAATCTTAAGCTTTCCCCCAAGGAAGGAGATAAAAATCACATTTTCTCGCAGACTTGTTAGAACAGCTGGTGTATGTGCAGTGTTAGTGTGTGACTTTAAGGTTGTGTTTGTACCACACAGTCCGCTCCTGATAAACTTCTCCTCCCCCCCAAACATTCTTCTTTGGCTCCCTGTAAAGTTGCAGTTTCCACCAGCAAAGAGGAGAAATAAGGTGTGGGCCCAGGTGGGGGAAAGTCTTCAGGTTGTCCCTCAAAATGGCTGGCTAGAGCACTTTTCAGCCAGCTGATGTTCTGCACCCCTTCATTAGGAGCAGATTCATTGGTTAGGAAGGGCTCCAGCCCTCTGTTTCGAGTGGCAGAGTCATTCCCCTCATAATCAGGAGACCTGCTCTTCTGTCCAGATATCGTCTTTAATATTCTAACCCACTTAGTCCCTTTTTATTGAAAAAGTAACTGATCCTCAACAAAATTCAGAAATATGATGTTAAGCAGTGACCTTCCAGAAAATGGTTTAAATTGCACTAGATTTTCATTGGACATATCTAAGGAAACAGCTGGTATGAACGTTCATTTACTTACATAGTTACGAGAGCCTATTCCCTAGATGTTCAAACAGAGAATTATGTCTGTTGGTCTGCAACTTTAAGGCATTTCTTTCTTTTTAACCTAGGCATCAGATGAAGATTCTCCTCCAAACAATCAGATCACTTACAGCATTGTAAACGCTTCAGCATTCCAAAGTTACTTTGATATTGCTTTGTCTGAAGGATATGGAGGTAAGGGCATCCAGTGCATTGCTGTGTCTCACATTCAGAAGTTTTTGTTAATGTCTAGTGTCAGTAATCAACAACATTGGCATCTTTCCTTTTCAGTGATAAGTGTTATCCGACCTTTGGATTATGAGCAAGTTTCCAATGGCGTTATTTACTTAGTTGTAATAGCCAAGGATGAAGGTATCCCACCACTCAACAGTACTGTCCCCATCACCATCGAGGTCTTTGTAAGTATTAGCAATGCTTCCCACTGTACCTTCCCATAATGTATGTTCCTTTTCAGGGAAAAGGATGTGATTCCCCTTGTGCTTTATTCTTGAGAAAACAGAGCAAGTTTTGCACATGCATAGAGTCTTTCTTGTTAACCCAAATTTCTTACTCCCCAAAAAAAGATGATTTATTCTTATGCTAAATTATCATAAAACTAACATGCAAAATGTATTAAGGTAGTTTGATAGTCAGGGCCAGGTCAGGATTTAGACAGCTGACTGTGAATCTTGACCAGGTTGCCCCTCACACACACACTTTTGTGAGGAAAGTTCTTTCCCATCCATTGCTTGGGATGTCTACTCCCTTGTTTCTAGATTTTGGCCATGGATATTAAAACCTCTGTCTGAGGTTCAAGGAAACCGGGATCCCACATGCTTGGAAACTGACCCCACTTCTGTTGGTTTTCTTAGCGCTAGAAGAGAAGATTGACAGCATGTATAGCTGTTTGTGTATCTGTGACAGGATTAAAGGGGGAAAAAACCTATGACCAGCAGAGTGTGTTCATAGAACCCTGCTGAGTCACATGACAGAGTGAGGAGGGGGCCGTTTGGGCTCAGAGCTCTCGGTTATTATCAGTTAACAGACTCAGAAGGGAAGCGCTGAGGGAGTGAAGCGACTTTCACCTTCTGAAGAGACACTGTGGAGAATTCTGTTTCTAGGAAGGAACAGACTCAATCAGAGTGAACTAAGTGAACACAAACACTAACATACATCAATCCTGGCGAGCCTGTGAGATGTGGTTGTGGGAGGGCTGAACTCTGGCAGGGTCTAGACAGCTGTGTAGAGGCCAGCTGTGACTTAAAGGGGCCAGTAAGACATAGCTATAGAGGAACCACAAAGCAGGACAGGAAAGAGTATAATAGAAGAGTTGAGTAAACGTGTAACCATTTGTATGCAACAAAAAACAAACAAACCATAAACATACGGCCTGAAAGTAGTCTGAGGACCAGTGCCAGCCCTTTCAGCAACAAAGAGTCCTCTGTACAAACAACTAATATTCCCCTGTTGTGTTCTGCCAATAAATTACAGTTTTATTTTATCTTGAAAAAACCTTGGTGCCTGACTCATACTTTAAAAACCAATCCCCGAAGAGACTAGTTAAGAAGAGAGGGACCTGATTAGTATTCATAGACCACTGGGCCAATCTGTTCCCTCAGAGGGAAAGTTAAAACTACAGCTTGTAAAGAAGAGTAGGGTCATAGTATCGTTTGGGGCAAATTTGGAAATGTGACTAATAAAATGTATACATAATAAATGCACAGATTTCTGGAGGAGACAATTACCCACCTCCCCAATGCCTTTAATAGGAATCTTTGGGGTGGGGAGGAATACGCTCTTGCTTCACTTTGAAATGCTCGTATCTGGTTAAAACAAGAGTGGATATACCCCTGTTCTTAAAGAAAGAAAAAAGGCATGTGAAGCAGTGCTCAGAATGTCATTTTTGACTATTATGTCTGGGAGCATTTTGCCCCACCCATGGATGCAGCTGTTAGAATCATGGAGCAGGGTATGGAATAGATTAAGCCATCTGATGCCACATTTGAATTGGTGATGATGACCCCCTTGCTAGTAGCTGAACTGCCTTCCGTTTCTGTTCCAGTGTTCTAGCATTGACAGCCACCCTCAGGAGGTCCCTATGAGCAAGTCCTTCATAAATGGGGCATCTATGTACAGCAGAGGGGGGTAGGGAAAAGACATCAGGTACCTGACAGGAGAGTGACTTCATTTCCTTCTATGTGAAGTTCAAGAGGATTAAACAAAGAATATTCTTTTGCTTTCTCTCTCTCTCTCTCTCTCTCTCTCTCTCTCTCTCCCCCCAAAAGATCTGAAGGTGCCTGAAACCAAAGAGTTCTGATTCTGACATGAATATCAAATGCACATTAGCACTTGAAGTGACTGAAATCAGCAGTCACTGAATCAATCACAGCCCACTGTTTATTTTTCAAATGCTAGCTGTCCCTGGCTGAAATGGGTGGCTGTCATTGTCCTGAATCCTGATGCAAACATTCTTATCAGGAACAGTGACGTACACACATATATTGGTAACAGAGTTAGTGTACTGCTGTTACACAGCAGGATTAAATCAGATTGTCAAGGTACAACAAGCATTGTGACTCAACAAAAGCTCAAGGAAAGTAGCAGCCATGGATTCTGCTTTCTTGATAACCTTTCCATCTTAGCCTTAGCCTAATCAGCTCTGACTTGTAAGTGGCAGCAATTTATTGACCAAAGATGGGGGGAGATCCGTGTTGCCACAAGAATTGACTGAGCTTCTCCTTGTCCCCGTCATATGATTATGAAGGTAGAATTGAGGAAGAAGCAACAGAGGGCTGGAGGGGTTTAATTGAGGCTAAGTACCTCCTCCCCATAGCTGCTCTTTGGACGGTGTAATCCCATCTGTCTAAAGACCACACTTGAAAAGGTCATTTCCTTCTGGTTGATTTCGTACATGGGTGATTTTTAAGTAGCTGTCACATTCTGCACTTTCCGGACCAAAAGGGATTTCCCTCCCCCTTTCAACAGGAACGGGGGGGGGGGGGGGGAAATAGAATGGTGATGATGATGAATTGGCTCACAATGGTACTTAAGTAGCTGAAATGAAAGTGTGAATGTGAGTGAATGAGAGGGCCTGTATAGCAGGGTAGCTTTTTCATCCTTTGCTTGTTGATTTTTAATAAAGAAGTGAAACTCGGCTTGTAGATTTCCCATTAGGGGACAATAAGCTTTTGTAGAGGCAACCACTGGGTTAGAACTAATATTGAGCATGATGCCAGCGTCCTAGGAAATATCACTGCTAATAAGTTTCTCTGTAGCTTTCATTCATTGACATTCTAGGTGCCATTTTGTGCAGTGAGCCAGCAACTTTAACTGTGCTTAAGTCTCTCATAAAGGAGACTTGCTCATTTACTTAGGGTGTTGTTGATTTACAAATTCTTTCACTGTAGAGCCAGTTATATAATTGCTTGTCTGGTTAAAAGGAACAGTACAGATGAGGAAAGAAAACAAAGGGGAGGCTGAGAAGTTTGGGGCTGAAGCCCTTTAGATCAGATGGCAAAGGCTCAATCCCGCCAGTCTAAATATCTTTTCTTCAGTACTAAACCTGAATCCCTGTCCATCACCAGCTCAGAGGTACCATTGGATCTGCACTCAGAGCCTGCAGGTGAGGGCCTGAGAACTGTGCACAAGTCATAGTTTCCAGGGCCTTCCAAGTGGCATTGTTCGAGACATCCATGTAACGCTGGACACAGGTTCCTTTTTTATGTCCTGATTCTGTCTTGGTAAGTCTAGTTTTACAGGGTTTTGTAGAAGTTCAGATTATACCACAGAAGAGCCAGAATTATCTCCCAAAAGCAAAACAACTATTGCTGTAATAGATGTGTAAAGTAGAGTTTCCAGGTCCCCCTCTCCCCCCCACCACTGATGGAGGATGGAGGGGTAGGGATACCAGTGGGGGGGGGCAGAAACTCCAAGTGGCAAATTTGCCACCTCCCCTCCCATTCCAGAAACACCCCCCAAAAGTCTCCCGCCAGGGACTAGGAAGGACCTGTGTCAACCCTAGTATAAATTACATATGCCAGTTGGAATGTTAAGGGCCTCATTTGTGGGCCTAAAGTGTTTGAGCAAGTCCCTGGCTTGGGTACTTAATCTTCTCTTCTGGCTACAGTCTTTCACAGTGTGTTGCAGGGGTCCCCAACCCTTTTGAGCCTATGGGCACCTTTGAACATAAGAACTTAAGAGAAGCCAATGCTGGATCAGGCCAGTAGCCCATCCAGTCCAACACTCTCTCACACGGTCGCCAAAAACACCAGGTGCCCTCAAAAGGTCCAGCAGTGGGGGCAGGAAGCCCTCTCACTGTCCCCCCCCCAACACCAAGAATACAGAGCATCACTTTGGAGTTCTGACAGTGTGATAGGTACAGCCACAAAATGGTTGACACAAAATGGCTGCTGCAGGAGGGAGAGCCAGCCTCAAGTTGTCACACAGCGAAGATCCTTGTGCTTGTGGTGCCTGATGCTGCCAAAGCAATGTTTTTTTTTTAAAAAAAAAAACCAGTGGCCAATCAGGAGCCTTTCTGGGTAAAAGCCCCACCTGGCCTTGCCCATTTTCCTGAAACTACTTAGTAAGCACCGGGATGGGGTCAGTGGGTGCCACGGTAACTACAAACATCTCATAGGGGATCCCTGCTGTAGTTTAAGCCTCAAGAGACCCCTCTGGCTTTTAGGAAGACTTAGGGGGCACAGGAAGCACTACTGGGAATCTGGAAAGTCTTCTTGGATATGCTGTTTTAAATAAATGCAACTGTTTTAAATAAATAACATGTTTGTGCCTATAAACATCGCTCTTATCTCTTTGCATCCCACCTGCTCCTTGCTGTAACATGGAAGGCGAATTCCATATTCCGAGATGGACAAGACTACAATCTCTCTCACATGCGTTTTGCTTAAATTTGAGGACTTGCTGATATAAATGAGACTAACATCTGAGCAACTGGAAAATGGAATTGTATTTTGAGTATGGTAATAGTTGAATCTGGAATCCTTAGATGGATTTCTTATGTTATTTTCCTCCTCCAAGCAGCACCAGTACCCCCCACCTCCCCACCCTGCTTCTTGTGGTTTGAGTTGTCCATGGCAAATATGCTTCATAGTACTGGGAGGACAATGTGCAATATGAAGCACTGCAGAAATCATGAGTGATGTAGAGGCTGATTAAAGACCACCTGCTCCTAGCAAAAATAGCCGAGGATGGCAATTTAATTATAGCATGATGGGCATCACTGGCACGTGAAATTACCTAAAATATCAAATTTAATAGCAAAAGCATCAGTCAAGGCTTAAGGGCCAGGCTAGTTCCTCCTGTGTTGAAAGAGAGTATGGCAAAAGTTCAATAGTTTGTGATTTTTGGCTTAATCACTCTGTATTACAACTTCCTTGTTTCAAATCAGGCCTCAAGCAGCTCCCAAGAACCTCTACCTTTGTGTACATTTGTGTATTTTATATTTCTCCAATGGGATATATATTGCCTTCAAATGAACAGAAAAGGAAATGCACTAAGATGAAAAGCCCCACTTACCTTTGAAGAAGAGATGAAAATATATTTTCATTGCAAATTTTCCAGCACACATGTTCTTCATCATGGGTTTGGTGTTCAGAACAAAATGTCAAGAAATATATATTGCTGGTTTCAGGATGCAGGCTAGCTGATTAGGGAAGGTTAGCTATCCTTACACTAAAGGAGACAAGAATGGATGGTCGTAATTTGCTTGTCGATAACTAGACTTTGCACAGAAAAATAATAGGGACCTCAGGTCCATTTTGTCCCCCCCCCCACACACACACACACACATGCAAGAAAAGATATAGGAAGTGAAAATGTATTGGCTTAGCGAGTAAGACATTTTTCTATTTCCATTTCTGTGTAGTTCTAAGCACACACTTGTAGAGTGATGGGGGGGTTACAAAAAACTCTTGTTGTATGGGCAGAGTAAAAGCTTGATTTTGAAGGTGTAGTAGATTAAGAACAAATTCAGTTCTTATTTTATATATTGCATAATGCTATAAAAGTCTGATTCTGAGTACTGTAGAAACAATATCCCATCCAGTATTTTATAGGGTGTGTATGAAAATCTTGTTCGGCTTTCATACCTGCTATAAAATTCCATTTTGGATGGAATCAGATTGTCTTAGATTGGTGTTTTTCTTTAATCTTACAAAATTAGAAATACGAAATTAGATGAAATTTTATTGGATATCTGATTGTCTAAAAAACTGCCTTATAAACAATCAGTTTAATTTTTTTTTCTCTGAAATTTTTATACCTACTTAACAGTGCAGTTGGTTCCCACAAGTGGTATGCTGAATAGAATGAGAACACATTTTTTTTCTTCGTTATTTTAATGACCATACATTTGTCTGTGGATTGAATATATTCACTTTCACAGTTTTGCCTGCATAGTCAGCTGGTTTGTTCTTGTGCCAAACAGCAACAGTTTACAAATGAAACCTGCCTTTCTCTATGGACAGTCTAGCCCAGAACAAGCCATAGTGTGCATACAACAGATGCATTTGTTTTCACAGACTTCTTTGCTGCAACAGTGGAGGTACAATGGGAAGCTTTTCTTTGCAGACTGTGTCCCTTCAGATTGTGCTTCCACTTCAGAGGAATCCAGGCAGCACTGAAACTCCAGTTGGAGGTTGTTGGTTGAACTCTGTTGTTCTCCACCACAGTAGTGTGGTTTTATACTGTATCAGATGGAACCAAAGTAAGCTGAAGTGTCTCAGCTTCTGTATTAGAACCTTAGCCAGAGGCCGAGTCATGGGCACGCATCTCTTCCCCTAAATGATAACTTAGATTGCTCTTATTCTGTCACAGGGATAACTTGGACCAAGGCATCAAACTCTCTATAAACGAACTGGTAGCTTTGTAGAGTTGGAAGAGTGTTCAGTGGCATTGTTTGTCATTTGCATGCTGTACAAATATTAAGGCTTTTCTGAACAATTTCTTTGCATAGTTATTGTGCAGTTACTACATATTCCATGCACAGGATTCTGACATCTTTCTTCCTTGCAAACCCTACGGAATGGTAACAGATCCCATAGGGCATGGATGTCCTCAGGCAAAGAGTTCCACCAGGGCTGAAAAGGCCCTGGCCATGGTTGAAGGAAACCCGATCTCTCTTGGGCTGGGGACCACCAGGAGGTTCTTATTTCCAGATTGTAATGCTCTTCCCGGGACATATGGAGACAGGTGGACCCAAAGATATGTGGCTCCCTGACCACTAAGGGCCTTGAAGGTCAAAACCAGAACTTTGAACCGGATCCAGTGCTCCACCAGAAGCCAGTGCAGATCACTGTCAGAATCTATGGATTCTAACAAGTGTTTTCTGGGGCTATATGCTATATTGTGTAACCTATCCCTGTATTTGCCATGTAACCATTTGTAATGCTTGCCTGCTATGTAACCAATTGCTTGTTTGTTTGAACCTTGCAATCCACCATACAATGTCCCTTGTCTCTGCTCTTTTATGACCCGAGATTTATGGTCCTGATCTGGCCTGGCTAATGTAACATCTGTCCGGGAGGGTGGCGACTCCAAACCCTGAGAACAATCGGTCTCTCATCCTCCTACCTCCGCATTCCTTTCCTCCCTGCCGGGGAAGACGAGGACTACTTTCTTATCAATGTGTGAAGGCCTTGGGGAGAGCCATTTGTTATGTGAAAGATGGTTACATCTGAGGGGTCTGGTTTAAGAAGGGAAATTTACTGCTTCACACCTAACCTTTTTCCTGTGGGAAGCAAACGGTCAAAGGACCTTTTAGCCCGCGGTTTTCCCCCCATGTTGATTGGTTACCTATGGGCAATTCAAATTGTGCTGGAGGGTATATTAATCCTGCTTCTATTGTGTGCTTGATCTCTGACAATAATCCGAGGACCTGTAGTAATGTAACGATTGGAAATAAAGAACTGTGTTTCATCAACAAAGATCTGATCCTTGACTACATTGAGCAGAAGCCTCACAGATTGTCAGAGATCTGTGACTGGGACTTGGCTGTTCCTGACCATGTCAGACAACGATACTATTCCCATCCCTACAACCGAAGGACAGCCAGTTACCCCGGAGGACCAGGGAGCCGGTGGTGGCGGAGGCGGCGGGGAGCCCGAAGTGCCAGCGACTACGGCTCAGGGGGCGTACTACATCCCGCGACCACCTCCTCATCAGAGCGTGACCCCGAGATACTCGTGGAGCAACTTCGGTCGTGGGACCGTCGACTCGTGGGTCCACGATCAGAAGGGAGCGCGGGTCTCGATCCAGGGAGACCGAACCGAGCCCGGGAGGCCGAGCTTCCTGGGGGACGAGCGCGAAACGATCTACGGAGGAGACTGGCGTCCCCCAGCTTTGGAGGAAGAGAGGGGCGCGACCTACGGTCCCGATCTTTACGGGGAAGACCAGACCCAAGCCCTAGATCGCATGATGGGAGATTTGAGAATGCAACTCACCACCGAACTGCGAGAGATTGTGCTTGATCTGCAATACCAGTTCCGCGACGCCTTGACAGCGGTTCAGGCAGCCCGGCCGGCCCCAGGAGGGGCCAGAGTCCCAGGAGGGAAAGTCCCGCCGCAGCCGGCTCCCCCCAGGGGAGTTCCCACGGGAGTCGTGCCGCAGCTGGTTCCGCAGCCCGTTCCCCGCCCAGTTCCCGCACCCGTGCCGGCACCAGCCCCGGGGCCCGCGGGACCGATGATCCGCCAGGCGCCGGCCGACCCATTGACGGCGACTTTCGATGGGGACCCCGAAAAGCTACGGTTCTTCCTCATAGAAATTGAGAGGTTCCTAGACACCTGGGGACACCTCTACCTCACCGAGAGGGACCAGATTGGCTACATCGGGTCCAAGCTGAGGGACACTGCCAGCGACTGGTACGTGAGCCTCCACAATGCCCCCGGGCCTGAGTTGCGCTCCGTACACAACTTCATGTGGGCCCTCAGGCAGCACTACGAGGACCCCCTGGGGGAGGAGAAGGCTCGGAACCAGCTGCGGAAGTTGACCCAGGGGCAGGCCTCCGTGAGGGAATACACTGACAAGTTCCGGCGCATCGCAGCCAAGATCCGTGGCTAGACCCAAGACCTCTTCATCGAGAAGTACTGAGAAGGCCTTAACCCCGAGGTGTACGAGACGGTGCTGCGAGGAGGGAGACCAGGCTCGTTAGCCACTTGGATGAGAGTGGCTGCGGATGTGGAAGAACGGTTCACCCTCATCAAGATGGGAACTTCGGCGGCTGCCCAAGCCAAGGCCCCCCAGAAGGTGAAGCCCAAGCTCAGCGTCCAGGAAATCCAAGACAACCGGTTCAAGCAAGGGCTCTGCATGCGGTGCGGGGAGAGCGGTCACTTCGCCTCAGCGTGCCCTCGCGGGAGTGGAAAAGTCCCAAAGACCTCCACCCCGGTGGCGGGGAGCACCCCCAGCAAGGGAAGGACCTCGTTCAAACCCCGGGCATTACAGCTGGAAGGGGCAGCGAGCGAGCAAGGGGAGCTGGAGCTGACGGAGGCTCAGATGTCGGGAAACTCCAATGGCCTGCAGTGAGCGGCGCAGAACTGCAGGTCCCCAACTCCGACGCGCCATCTCCGGTGAGCATCCCCGGCCCTTTATTATATATGGTAGCGACTGTAATAGCCCCCGGGTCTGGAACCCATGTGAGGGTGCGTGCCCTAATTGACTCGGGGTGCGCCAGGGATCTGATCAGTCCCTTAGTAGTGGATGGGCTAGCCCCGAAGGTCACCCCGTTGGGGGAGCCACTCACGTTTACCCAAATGGATGGGTCGGAAATGAAAGAGGCGTGTGTGGCAGAGACTGAAAGACTAATAGTAGGAACGGGGGAACATTGGGAAAAGAGAGCTTTCGTCATTACCCCCAATACCCAGTTCCCCATGGTGCTAGGAAGCCCCTGGCTGGGTTCCCATGACCCCTACATCAAGTGGAGCGAGGGGAAGATCTCGGGGGTGGATGAAAAGTGCCACCACCATAAGTGGGACCCGGTGTGGGGATCGGGCCCCCCGGCACCTTTGCTAGCGGTGGCGCTCACGTTGGTGCCTTCCGCCGTCCCCAGGGAATACCGGGACTTGATGGGAGTGTTCAGCGAGACCAAGGCGGATGAGCTACCCCCCCACCGACTATCGGACTGTGCCATAGAGTTGCTCCCGAGAGAAAAACTACCAAAGGGGAAGCTCTACTCCATGAGTCCCTCGGAGAAGGAAGAACTAAGGAAATTCTTAGACAAGAATTTGGAGCGAGGTTTCATCCGCCCTGCGAAATCCCCCTTTGCAGCCCCTGTTTTGTTCAGGAAAAAGAAAGACAGGGGGCTGCGATTATGCACGGACTATAGGGGTCTAAATGCAGTGTCGGCTTCCAACGCTTACCCCCTCCCCCTGATAAAAGACTTGCTAACGGAGGCCGCCAAGGGGAAGGTGTTTACCAAACTGGATCTCCAAGACGCTTATTTCCGCGTGCGCATTCGGGAGGGGGACGAATTTAAGACTGCCTTTAACACACCCCTGGGACAGTTCGAATACCTGGTGATGCCATTCGGCTTAAGTGGCGCGCCGGGAGTTTTTATGAGTTTGATAAATGAGGTGTTACACAAGTATTTATTCAAGGGGGTGTTATGTTACTTAGATGATATCTTGATCTATTCAACTGATAAGAGGGAGCATGTAAAATTGGTTCGGGAGGTGCTTGCTACGTTGTTACAGAATCAGTTGTATGCTAAGCTATCTAAATGTGAGTTCAATCGGGACTCAGTGGACTTTCTGGGGTACCGCATTTCCCAGAAAGGGTTGGAAATGGACCCTGCCAAAGTAGAGGCAGTGGTACAGTGGGAGGCGCCCCGAACTAGGAAGCAGCTGCAGAGTCTATTGGGATTTTGTAACTTCTACCGCACCTTCCTAAAAGATTTTGCCACGGTCACCCTCCCGCTAACCAAACTTTTGAAAACCAAGGGGAGGGGACCAGAAGCGGGAAAACCCGGGGAGAAAATAGCTTGGTCTGAGAGTTGTCAAAAAGCGTTTGAAACTTTAAAAAACCTGTTTACCTCAAAGCCCATTCTTGCCCACCCCGACGAGACTAAAGAATTCGTGATTCATGTAGATGCTTCTGACGTAGCCATGGGGGGAGCCATCCTCCAGAAAGGGCCAGATGACAAATTACACCCCTTGGCATATATTTCAAAAAAGTTTAATGAGACAGAGAGGAACTGGTCGGTATGGGACAAGGAAGCTGCAGCTATACGGTTGGCCCTAACCACATGGCGACATTGGCTGGAGGGGGCGCAGACCCCTTTTGAAATTTGGACAGATCACAAAAACCTAGAAGCGCTGCGCACCCAGAGGTCCCTGAATGCAAAGCAGCTCCGGTGGGCTGATTTTTTCTCAAAGTTTAATTTCGTGCTCAAACATTTTCCTGGAAAGGCCAACTCATTAGCAGACGCGCTGTCCAGATTACACCAACATGAGAGTCAAAAGGAAGAGGTGTTTGATTCCATGTTCTCCCCGCAGCAGTTGGGAGGGGCTGTCACTACCCGAAGCCAAACCAAGCAAGCCGCGGCAGAGTGGGGAAAAGTGGGGGGGGGGAATACTCCCCGGAAGAAGCAGAGGAGTTAGAGAGCCTAGAGGAATGCTCCCTCCGGGCTAATAAGTGCTGGTACCATGGAGACAAACTCGTGGTGCCTCGAGCTCGGAGAAAAGACATATTGCTGACTTGTCACTCATCAAAGCTAGCAGGACATTTTGGCTTCCTAAAGACTCTTAACTTAGTCCAACGGCAGTTCTGGTGGCCGCGCATGCGAAAGGATGTTTCGGACTTTGTTACGGCGTGCCAAACATGTCTAATGTGCAAAAGGAGGGGGGGGGAAGTCCCAGGGCTGTTGCATCCACTACCCACCCCCTCCCGTCCATGGGAAGCGATAGCGATGGACTTCATCACCAACCTGCCACCCTCGAAAGGAAAGACTGTTATTTGGGTGGTGGTGGACATGTTCTCGAAGCAAGCCCATTTCACCCCTTTTAAGCAATTACCTACTGCTAAGGGACTGGCAAAGGCATTCTTTAACCACGTGATTAAATTACACGCTTTCCCCAAGCGAGTGGTATCCGATAGGGGCAGCCAATTCGTTGCCAACTTCTGGCGGGAGCTCTTGAAAATGATGGACATTGAGCCGGCCATGAGTTCGGGTTACCACCCAGAAACCGATAGCCAGTCCGAACGAACTAACCAGATCTTGGAGCAGTTCCTAAGATGTTACACTAACTACCATCAAGACAACTGGGTAGAATTGCTGCCGTTTGCTGAGTATAGCTATAACAATGCTATTCATTTGTCCACGGGTGTGTCTCCTTTCATGGCAGTGGGAGGCTTCGAAGGGAAACCCCTACCCACCATAGAAAAGGACCCGGACACCCCTTCTTCAGACTTTAAGCGATGGTGGGCCAATTTACAAGATTCATGGCCACTAATTGCTAAGACTATAGACAAGGCTAAAGAAGACTACAAAAAGTATGCGGATCGTGGAAGGGCGGAAGGTTGGGACCTGCAACCAGGAGACTCTGTCTATCTGTCTACAAAAAATATACACGGTCTGCAACCCAGCAGAAAGCTAGGATGGAAATATGTTGGCCCTTACAAAGTGTTACGAAAAATCTCTGATGTATCTTTTGAGCTTGAATTGCCTAAATCACTGAGTTCTGTGCACCCTGTTTTTCATTTCAGCTTGTTGAAGAAGAATCCTGGGCCGAATGCATGGCATCCAACTCCTCCGACTCCTCCTCCACTGATGAAGGGGGGGGCTCCTCATTTTGAAATTTCTGAAATCCTGGATTCTAAAATGCGTAGGGGCCGCTTACTATATTTAGTTAAGTGGGTAGATTTCGGTCCTGAAATGAATGAATGGGTTCTTTCTGATAATGTTCATGCTCCTAAATTAGTTAAAGCTTTTCATAATCGGTTTCCAGATAAGCCAAGGTAGATAAGATTTTTCGGGTGGCAGAGTGTCAGAATCTATGGATTCTAACAAGTGTTTTCTGGGGCTATATGCTATATTGTGTAACCTATCCCTGTATTTGCCATGTAACCATTTGTAATGCTTGCCTGCTATGTAACCAATTGCTTGTTTGTTTGAACCTTGCAATCCACCATACAATGTCCCTTGTCTCTGCTCTTTTATGACCCGAGATTTATGGTCCTGATCTGGCCTGGCTAATGTAACATCTGTCCGGGAGGGTGGCGACTCCAAACCCTGAGAACAATCGGTCTCTCATCCTCCTGCCTCCGCATTCCTTTCCTCCCTGCCGGGGAAGACGAGGACTACTTTCTTATCAACGTGTGAAGGCCTTGGGGAGAGCCATTTGTTATGTGAAAGATGGTTACATCTGAGGGGTCTGGTTTAAGAAGGGAAATTTACTGCTTCACACCTAACCTTTTTCCTGTGGGAAGCAAACGGTCAAAGGACCTTTTAGCCCGCGGTTTTCCCCCCATGTTGACCTATGGGCAATTCAAATTGTGCTGGAGGGTATATTAATCCTGCTTCTATTGTGTGCTTGATCTCTGACAATAATCCGAGGACCTGTAGTAATGTAACGATTGGAAATAAAGAACTGTGTTTCATCAACAAAGATCTGATCCTTGACTACATTGAGCAGAAGCCTCACAATCACGCAGGACATATGCGCCATCCAAGGGGTCCCTGTTAGGAGTCCCACAGCTGCATTCTGGATTAGTTGGAGCTTCTGGGTCAGGTGCAGGGGTAGGCCCACATAGAGTGAATCGCAGTAATCTATCTTGGAGATGACCATTGCATGAGTTACCATGGCTAGTTCAGGGTGAGAGCAAGCTGCCTAACCTGGCATAGTTGGAGAAATGCCAGCTTGGCAACTTTTGCAACCTAGGCCTCCATAGAGAAGATGGTATCCAGAATCATACCCAAGCTCTTGACAGTCAGGGCCAGTGACAAGGGCACCCTGTCAAGAGCTGGGAGATGACAACCCAACCTTGGGTCTCCTCCACCCAGCCACAGAACCTCCATCTTAGCTGGATTCAGTTTCAACTAGCTCTGTTTTAACCACAGGCTCCAGACCCTTGGCTAAATTCATGGAAATGGCATTTGGCTGACTGCCCATCAACAAAAATAGCTGGGTGTCATTGGCATATTGATGTCACCCCAGCCCGAAACTGTGCACTAGCTTGGTGAGGGGGCGCATGTAGATGTTAAACATCAGAGAGAGAAGTGCCCTCGATGAACCCTGCATTCTAGTGCCACCCTCTGTCAAGAGTGGCCAATGCCACCCTCTGTCAAGAGTGAGGTAAGCCATTGCAAGGCTATCCCACAAATCCCACTATCAGTGAGGCAGTGAGCCAATAGATGGTGATTGACTGCGTCAAATGCTGCTGTCAGATTCAGCAAGGTCAGCAGCACTGACCCACCCCAATCCAGCTGTCTGTGGACCAACAGTGTCTCTGTCCTGTGACTGGGGTGGAAGTCAGATTGGAATGGATCCAACACTGATGTGTCATCCAGGAAAGTCTGAAGCTGCTCTGCCATTGCTCTCTCAGTTATCTTACCCAGAAATGGAAGATTAGAAACTGGGTGGTAATTGGTCAGATCCATTGGATCTGAGTTCGGTCTTTTCAAGAGTGGGGTAACCACTGCCTCCTTCAGCCCTCCTGGAAAAGACCCTGAATTCAGGGATACATTGATAATATCTGCCAAAGAGCCTTGCAGCCAATGCTCCCTCTAAACTGTGGAGTCCTGTGAGCACAAATTCTACTTTGTGAGCTACTGGCATTAAAGTTGTGAGCAAGCGATTTGGCTCCTGCATAAATGAGTTTGCTCTGGAGCCCTCCTTCCTGAGCTAAGACAAAAATGTGTGAGCTGGAGGCTAAAAAACTGTGAGCTAGCTCACACTAACTCAGCTTAGAGGGAACCCTGGTTGCAACCCCTCACTGCAGGCTTTCACCAGCCATGAGAGGTACAGATCTTACCCCTAAGTGGCCAGCCTAACAGCACCCAGAATCCTGTTGACATTGGCTTGGGAGAGCTGGCTGAAGGTGTCAAAAACAGAATCCAAAGATGGCCAAGGGGCCTCCAGTTCTTGTACTGTGTCAACATTGGCTGGGAGGTCACAGCAGAGCAACAAGACTTCATCTGCAAAGAAGCTCACAAAAGCCTCACTGCTTATAGACAAATTACTAGTATTCTGGGTCCTCCCTGAGGGGGACATAAGAAACCGAATTACCCTAAATAATTGAGCCAGGCAAGAGCTAGCAGACGCAATAGAGGCCACATAAAAATCTTTTTAGCGGCCTTCACTGCCATCTCATAGGATTTCATAAGCGTCCTATAAGATGCTCTTGGAGCTCCATCACAAACTCATCGCCAAATTTGTTCTAGTCGTCTGAGTTCCCATTTCATCCGTCTGAGTTCCATAGTATACCATGGGGATGTTTTCTGCCAGGGGCAGAGAAGATGATTGGGGGGGGGGGGGGCGCAATTTCATTGATGGCTTCAGAGAGCTGGGAATTCCAGTCCTCCATTAGCTCATCCAAGAAATCACTGAAGGCCATCGGATCTCACAGAGCATTCAGGAATCCAGTTGGATCCATTTGTCTCCGCGGGCGAGTGTAACTCTGCTTGCCACCTAGATGGCTGCAGTCTGGAGCTGGAGTTTGTTTCTGCTGGCTTCTTGGACTCCTTGGCTTGTGTCCCTTGGGGGATGGTCTCTGCAGACACCTCCTTGGCAGGCAACCATTGCCTGGCATTGGCCTCCTAACATGCCATGCAGAGCTGTTGGAAGGTGACCCCCCTCCCCCCGGTGTTGAATTGTTTTTGCAAATACCACCTGGAAAGTGGCTATATGCATGTAACACGCTTCTATTAGATAATTTTCCAGCCTACTATAAGACTTTATGAATATCGATTTTAATTATTTTAAAGGACATAGGTTTTTGGGTGTTTTTTTAAAAAAAAGTGGAAGCCGCTTTCCCTGCTCAAGGTTTCTAAGTAGTGTATAGACTTGATATCATATGACAGAGTCTTGAATAGTGTTGGCTGAGATGAAATGCATAGAAGCATATCTTGACCATCTGAGGAAGTGCTTTATATAATCTTATATTCTAACAGTGAATTCGGCAGATCTTTGGATACTTAAATCCAGTGAATGGAACTGTGAACAGGCAAAACAGACCTTTCTACAAACTTTAAAAGGGTCCCTGGTTTGCCGAACAATGTGAAATCTTAAAAAAAAATGGGGAGTTTTAAAAAATCTGAAAATGATAAAAGGAGTACCTATAGATTTTTTTTAAAAAATGACTTCCCTCGGTGGCTGTCACTAAACAATTGCAGGATTCCAGGCTGGATTTTTGTGAGTAAAAAGACAAGGGGAGGGGACAGGGCCCTTTCCAGGACTGTTTTGGAGGGGAGATTCATTGGGGCCAGGCCTGACTTGGGTTGCCAGGTCTAGGTTGAGAAATTCCTGGAGATTTTGTGGTGAAGTCTGAGGACTGCAGGGTTTGGGGAGGGAAGAGACCTCGGCAGGAATTTCCCTATCTGGAGATGGCAAGCCTAAAGGGAACTAATCTCTGCAGTTGGGAGATCTACAGATCTGTTGTGATTCCTGGAGAGCTGCCACCACTGCTGCTGGGGGAGGGCAAAGAAAGCAGATGGGGGCTGGGAACAGCTCTGCCACCACTGCGAGGGTGGTGATGGAAGGCCTGAAGAGTGATGGGGGACAGAAAGAGAAAGTAATGGGATGGGAGGCAAAAAGAGAAAGAAAGTAAGGTGGTGAGGTAGAAAAAGAAAGAGACTGATGAGGTGAGTGGGCAGAAGGAGAAAGTGACAGCCATGGAGGAGAGATAGTAAGAAAAGGGGTGGCAGGAGGGGGAAAAGAGTGAGAGACTGAGAGAAATAGGGGAGAAGGAAGGAAGCAAAGGTGGGGGAAATGGGATAGCCACTCCTGCAAATTTTTTGCGGGTCCCCACTTGTAAATAAATTTTGTGTTATACCACATATTTGGTGCAAACTCCTTTTAAATGGAATAATCTTTGTCATTTCTGTCCAACACATTTTTGTCAGCTGTTTTCTGATTAGAGGAATTGTAAATCTGATCATATACAGTATCAATTTTATATACACTGTATATTCTCAGACCAATTTCCCACAAGCCGCTGCTCCACCCCCACTCTTCCTTTTTTCCCGATTGCATTTATCAATTTCCCACTATGTGCTCCACGGTGCATTTTGACCCGCAGCTTCGCCAAATTTCCTCCGCATCTTAGAGATCCTGTTTTTTGAGCATCTAGAAGACGCGGAGGAGATTGGGCGAAGCTGTGGGTCAAATGGTGGCCACGCAGTACATAGTGGGAAATTGACGTGTGCGGTGGGGGGGGGGGGAGGAAGAGCAGAGGCAGAGCAGCTGCTTGTGGGAAATCGGTCTCAGTGTTCTTTCCAGCCTAATGGGACAGTCCTAATCTCTCTTTGAGCTGCCTTTCACTATTGACAGTGGGATTTTAGAAATATTGGTTTCTGCTGTGGTACAGTGTTTGTCTGGGTATTTTCACCCCCTGCCCCATGTAGAAAGTTTGTATTCCCTCATTGCAGTTTACTGTGGTCTTAGGTCAAATTTACATCTGACTTTCCCCCTAGAATCATTCTAGTTTTTAAAAAAACTGTCCATACCTGTTTCTAGTTTCAAACCATACTTGTTCTAGTTTATAAATTATGGTTTACATTCGTTAATTGCCCTCCTGTGGTCAAGCTAGCATTATACTGCTTTAAACAAATGCTGTTGCTTAGTACTCTTCACATCCCCGGAGTGAAATTTGAAACCAGTGTGAAATGAGCTTGGGAAAAGACAGCAGTCCCCTTCAGAGGGGAGGTGTAAATTGGGCCTTATATAGGATAGTGTCCTTTGCACAGAAATATGATTTGTTTTCCATGTATGTGTATTGATAATTCCTTCCAAGAATGTTTGTGAAATAATTTAATGTCTTATAAAAAGGTAAGATAAACTATGCTTTGATTTAATTCTTGACCCTAATTCTGTGGTAGATTCCTGCCTCAGTGGCAGTTTTTTAGAAGAATATAGAAAGAGGTCGATCACATGAAATCACATGAAACTGCCTCATACTGAATCAGACCCTTGGTCCTTAAAAGCATTATTTTCTACTCAGACTGGCAGCAGTTTTCCAAGGTCTCAGGCAGAGGTCTTTCACATCACCTACTGCCAAATCTTTTAACTGGAGATGCCAGGGATTGACCTGGGACCTTCTGCATTCCAACCAAATGTTCTACCCCTGAGCCACAGCCCCTCCCTGGATCTACAAATTTTCCCTCTTAGGACACTGTCAGCTGCATGTTAACAAATAGTGAAAAGTTGATAGAATTGCTGTATTGCAGGTCATCCTCACGAGCTATGTTTTAAAAATAAATAGTTCATCTCTTGATTGATCTCATATTTTATACCAGTGTGAGAAGTGGGATACTTCTGGCTTCAAGTGCTAAAAGCAATTTAAAAGGACAGTACAAAAAACTACAATGTAATCTAACATCTTGGAATCCAAATGAAAAAAATTCCCTCACCAAATGCCCTAATTCCCTTTAATCTGGGACTGCTGCCAACAACTCAGAGCAGCTTGATTTTCCAATGGTGTCACATTCAAAAAGGATCAAGCAATCTGCTAAGGGGCCAAACCAGATGAGACACTTCAGATCTTCAGGGTTTTTGTTTTGTTTGAAGTTAAAGAATAGGGTAATTCAGATCAGGACTGCATTTTAGAAGGAGGGGTGATTTAACCTCAAACAGGCCCCTGGGGCAGTTTGCCCCAGGCTCATAGGCTGAGTGCATATTTGAATATGATTCTGCTGTTACAGTAATAAACATTGAAAGAGTTGAAATTTATATCAGATTCATAAAGGCAATCAGGAGGTTTTGCCTAGCAAAGAAAATTTCACATGGGTGGGTGAGTATTTGAGGTCACAGAATTGAACACACATGCATACACACACCATAGGAAAGCTCCACTATAACAGCCAAATGGATCCTCCATGTTCAGAGGCAGTGTACCTCAGAATACCAGGTAGTGGTACACGAGCAAGAGCTGCCTTATCTGAGGCAGACCTTTGGTCCATCAAAGTCAGTATTCTACAAACTGGTAGCTACTCTGCAGGGTCTCACTGCCTGGCTTTTTAACTGGAGATGGCAGGGATTCAGTGTGGGACCTTCTGCATGCCAGGCAGCAGGGGCGTAGACTTTCTAAATCCCCGGGGGGGGCAGGGGCTCTTTCGGGTGCGCGGGCGCGCACGGGACCATGTCCCCGCCGCTCCTCCCCCCCGGCCCCAGGGAGGCAGACCCGCGCAGTTGCGGCGGCAGCGGCAGCCAGCTGGCCGGCTGACTGCCGCCCGCATGAAGCGTGGGGCAAAATGGAGAGCTCGCCGGTGGCCAGTCAGCCGGCCAGCTGGCCGTCGCCGCCTCTCTCCCCCCCCCCCGCCCCAGGGAGGCAGGAGGGCAGGCCGGGGGTGGGGGGGAAGGAGAGGCGGCGACGGCCAGCTGGCCGGCTGACTGGCCACCGGCGAGCTTTCCATTTTGCCGGGGGTGGCTGAGCCCCCCCCCCAGGAAATTTCGGGGGAGGCTCGAGCCCTCGAGCCCCCCCATAGTTGATGCCCATGCCAGGCAGATGCTCTACCACTAAGCCATGGCTTTTCCACAGTGGGGCATCCCATGGGGGAGGATGGCTCCCTACCTGTCCTACTTATAGGAGCGACCCCCACCCTCCCACAAAAGAAGGCCCTGCCAGTCCTCTAGCCTATATCCTTCCTAGGTGTGCTTGGCACCCCCAAAAAAAGAATCCCCTGCCAGCCCTCCACCCCACACCAGAGTGACCCAAGCCACCCGTGGCCTACCTAGGCATGCGCAGAATCCCCCTAGCAAAGAAGCCCCCACCAGCCCTCCACCCACACTGGAGCAACCCAGGCCACCCGCAGCCTAACTAGGTGTGCTCGGCACCCCCGACACACACACAAAAGAAGCCCCCACAAGCCCTCCATCCCACACCAGAGTGACCCAGGCCACCCATGGTCTACCTAGGTGCACTTGGCACCCCCACACAAAAGAAGCCCCCGACAGCCCTCCACCCCACACCAGAGTGACCCAGGCTGCCCACAGTCTACCTAGGCATGCTTGGTATCCCCGCACACAGCAAAGAAGGCCCCACTCACTCACTGGACTCTCGGACTGGAAGGGGAAAAAAACCTCCTTTTAAACCTTTTAAAGTGGGGTAGGGACACGGGGAATGGCCAAGACTCACGAGCCGCAGAAGAGGGCTCCAAGAGCCACATGTGGCTTGTGAGCCATAGTTTTGCCACCCCTACTGTAGAGAGACAGCCCCTCCTGATACCCATTGTAATATTTCAATTTTATAACAGGTGATAGCAGGTAACTAAAATGCATTTCACATTTTCTGTCACTCCCTTTTGAAAAGGGCATAGGGTCAAGATCAGAGGTGTGAAACATGCAGCCCGGGGGCCAGATCAGGCCCCCAGAGGGCTTCTATCAGGCCTGCACTGGAACTGGCCATCTCCTACTTCCAGTTCTGTTGCTGCTGCTGCATCATTGCTTGCTTCACCAGACTCTCTCAATTGCTCAGCCATTTCACATTTCCTCCCTGGATCCTAGACTCAGAACTCTTGAGTATAAGATTTCTGAGTTGAATGTCAATAAATCAAAAGTAGGTTTGCAGCTTACAGATACACACCTGAACAGCATACTCAAGATTGCTACAGCACAGACATTTTGATACAATAATTCAGAGCAAGAGATGTCAGTTATCAGAGACTGTTAAATAAACAAAATATTGCAAGAGTGCTAATGTTTTAAGCATGTTTTTATTTTAAGAAAAAAAATCTTTGTGTTTGTGTCCTTTATAAAGTTTATATCTCCGCTACCTGGCATTACATTTTATGACACACCTGGCCTGGCCCAGCAAGGTCTCATTTATGTCAGATCCAGCCCTCATAACAAATGAGTTAGACACCCCTGGTCAAGATAGTATTCCAACTTGAGAAACAGAATTGTGCTCTGAACATACGTCCAGAATTTTATTTTGATATTTCTGTGTTCTAATCCCTAAGTGTTTCTATCGTATTTTAAACAGAATGCAATCCACATTCCACATTTTGCCAATAAATTAGGTGGTGTTATATTTCTGGGTATTTATGTCATGCTTCATGACAGAATCTTGCTGCTGTCTTGCAGGTTTATGTTATGCTTTACACTTTATGTTATGCTTTACACTTTTCTTTTTAACTCTGTAGGATGAAAATGACAACCCACCCACGTTCAGCAAGCCTTCTTATGTCATTACAGTCATGGAAGATATCATGGCAGGTATGGGAGATGTTCCTGTTGTTGACAAAACTGTCCTTTGAAAAGCAATATTCTGGGCGACAACTTACCATGTCAATGATGAATTAGCAATAACTATCAAGAGAACCCTGGTACTGTTGACATCCCCAGAATTTCACTGGGACAGGCTAACTAGCACATTTCTTTCTTTCCAAGATGTGTGAGATACCCCAACAACATGGGGGAGGGGGCTGTGTGTATACAGTGTTCAAGTGTAACACAGGAATGCTAGAGAGGTATTTGAACTATTGCTAGCCTTTGTGTCTCTAGTAGGAAGAAGCCATTTGTTACATCTTGCTACCCAAAAAAGCCAGGGGTGCAACCCAACACCAGCCCCATTTCAGATCTGCATGCTTGCTAAGAGTTTTGCACAGGTTCTTAATAGTTAAGATCATGACCCAAGACATCTGTTTCCCCCTCCTACTTTTTCATTTTTGTAACATCCAGCCTGATGTAAAGTGCTGGTGAATTTGAATTCTTGCATACTCTTTTTAGTCATTTTGTTTGCCATAAGGAACAGAGCTCCCTCTGGGAACCACACTAGCAGTCTACTCCAGGGAAAAACTTTAGGAGAGTTTCAAAATATATGACAGCCCAAGGGCCTTCCTGGGGGACAGGAATTGTTATTTACTATTGTTATTTAATTGCTAATAATTATTAATTTTGTTATTTAATTGTTAATTTATCATTGTCAATTCAATTGTTGTTGTTAATATTGTTATTGTTAATTTATTATTTACTAAATTGTTAATTTAGTTAATAATACATTAAAAATAATAACAATTGTTAATTTAGTTAATAATTGTTATTGACTGTTTTGATATACTTGTTAAATATAAATTGAAACTGACCCCGAGATTTCCATGAGAGATGGTTAACATAATCATAGATAGAGTTAGGGAAGGGAAGGATGGGGGAATGAGGCCTCTTCCTATGCCAATTGCATCCTAACCTCTCCTCTCTCACACTCCCTCAGCACTTTAAACTTGTACCCTGTGGAAGAGAAAATGAAGCCCCTTCCCTTGGCTTGCTCCATCCAGCTGCCACCAGACCCCTCATGTCTTGGATTCTATTGGCAGCCTGTCACCCTGAAGAAGGGGCAAAGAAACAATGAAGGCATTCCCATTAGAACTAGAGACAGCAGTGAGTAGCACCAGGAACAGCAGGAGGACTGAAGAGAGAACTTTGCTCTTCAGATCCTACCACTGCTGCTGCTAATGAAAGGAAGTCTGCAGCCTCAAAGAAGGAGATAGGGTTGCCAACCCTGGAGATTTTGGGGTGGAGCCTGGGGACAGCAAGGTTTGGGGAGGGACCTCAGCAGGATATAGTACCATAGAGCAGCCAACCCTCCAGCAGCCATTTTCTCCAGGGGCAATGACCTCTATAGTGTGGAGATCAGATGTAATTCCAGAAGATCACCGGACCCCATCTGGAGAGCCCATCAGTCAGAATATCAACATCTGGATTCTCCATACCATCCCACAGCCTATTTCCAGGAGGGAAAGTTCCCCGATGGGCATGGCCTGAGAAGAGAACTAATAAGTACCTGGGACAAGAGGAGACCAGGATTAACTTCTCACTTGGCTTTGTATATTCTGAGTTGAAAAGCAGGGCGTAAGTGTGTAAACAAATAGTCACATTCCAGGATATAGCACAAGACGTACCAGGGATTCTGTTTCCTACCCCTTGTTGCCTACCAATCCTTGTCCTCCCCAACCCTGATAGATTCCTTGGGAAAAACTAATGAAGATCCAGAGAGGTATAATATCCCTTCTTGGCAGCCCCATAGCTAACAACTTTTTGCTCAGGGGGCCAATGTTTTTCTCAGGGGGCCTGCCATTATGGCTGTGTGGTACTGCCATGCCATGCTCATACTTCTAAATAATAACGAAATCATAAATACAAGTGGTTTATTGCACAAAAATGTTTCAGGTTTATTATTTACTAGGAATAAGGCCTGTTGTGGAAATAAATACAACGGGCTCTAGAAAGAGGCTCTGGGAGAGTACCCCGGCCTTGGGCACTCAGTGTCAATTTGCTGTGGTGACCTCAGCAGGGTATAATGACACAGAGTCCACCATTTTCTCCAGGGGAAGATCTCTGCCATCTGAAGAGCAGTTGTAATTCAGCATGATCTCCATTCCTCCCCTGGAGATTGGCAACAGTGGTTCCCCATGAGGGAATGGGTGGTTTGAAGGATGGAGTCAATGGCACTGAACCTGTCTGAGGTCCCACCCTGCTGAAACTTCACCCTCTCCAGGGTCCACCCCTCAAATCTCCAGGAATGTCCCCACCTGGAGTTGGCAAACCTACCTCCCAGCCAACCGTCAATGTATCATTATCTGCCCCTGCCTTCAGCTTTCCATATCCTCCCCCTGCCCCCTAGAGAGCAGTTGTAATTCTGAGTGATCTCCAGCCCCCACTTGGAGATTGGCAACAATGGTTCCCCATGAGGGACTCGCTGGCTTGGAGGGTGGAGTCTATGGCACTGTACCTGTCTAAGGTCCCACTCCTCCTCAAACCTCACTGTCTCCAGGCTCCATCCCTCAGGTATCCAGGAATTTTCCACCTGGAGTTGGCAACCCTGTCTCCTTCCCAGCCAATCATCAACCTCACTCTTCAAGTTTCCATTCCCCCCCACAGCCTCCACCATGCTCTGAAGCCCTGACTGCTATGTCACATTGGCTGTCATAAAGGGTCCATCTCTGCAGGGTATAGGGAAGTAGAGTCCACCATTTACTCCAGGGGAACTGATCTCTGCCATCTGGAGAGCACCTGTAATTCTGAGTGATTTCCAACCCTCACCCGGAGATTGGCAACATACTTCCCCTGGAGGAAAAGTAGTATTTCTCTGCAATGGGGACCGAAGCAGCTGACATCATTCTCCTCTCCCCCTTTTTGACTTGCACAACAACCCTGTGAGGTAGGTTAGGCTTAAAGTCTGTGACTGGCCCGAAATCACCCACTCAGCAAGAACCTGGGTCTAGCAGATCCTGCTCTGAAGCACTGACTGCTACGCCTAGGGTGCCCAACCTCCAGGTGGAGCCTGAAGATCGCCAGGTATTACAATTGAACTCCAGACAACAGATCTCCCCCCCCTTCCTTGGAGAAAATGACTGCTTTGGAGGGTGGCCTCTATGGCATTCTGTTCAGCTGGCCCCAATGAGTTTTCTCCCAAAGGCCAACATAGGTGTGGAATGGGGTTTTCAGAGAAGCAAGCTTGGTTGCCTAGCAATGGGCACTGAGGGGAAAGTTGCCGGCTCTGATGAAGGAATAGGGTTCCCAACCTCCAGGTGGGGCCTGGGTATCTCCCGCTTTTACAATGGATCTCCAGCTGACAGATCTCCCCTGGAGAAAATGGCTGCTTTGGAGGTGGACTCTATGGCATTGTACCATGCTGAGGCCCCTTATCTTCTGCTTCTCCGAGTCTGTCATTTTCAGTTCCAGGTAGAATTGGGGGTGGTGGGGGGCAGATTTCCAATTTTGGGGGAGGGTTGGCGAATGATCTCTGCCACTGACCTGCGTTGACTTCTGTGCCAGTCCCTCTTTCTCTGCCCCCACCCCAGCCCCCATTGCTTGCCATCTAGAAGCTCCAGCCAATGCAAATGTCCCAGCCTGGACAGACTGGGGAGGGGGGTCTCCTTCCCCCTCCTGCCCAAAGGAGTCTTCTGCCTGGACTCAGCCGAAGCAGACGGAGCCTCCAGGAAGTGGGGTTGTTCTGTGGCTGCAGTGTTAGGAAAAGCAGGTGTGGATGGAGCCATAGCACGCACAGCTGGAAGGCACTTACTATTGCTCAAAGCTGCTTGCAGGAGGGGGGGGAGCCGAGGATCAGGGGAGGGGCCCTTAAAAACCACAGGGGGGGCAGGCCCCAAGGGCCCCGTGGTAGCTACGGGCCTGCTTCTTGGTCCCCTCTGCCTCTGGCCATTAATACCCACTCTTTAAAGATCAGTTTCTGAAGAGTACTGGACTCAGGAGGCCAGTGGAGTGATTTTCAGCATAGCTCTTTTATTAGGGGTCAGGAACAAGCATGAGGGAGAGTGGTTGGGGGAGCCTGTTTATATTTACAGGTAGACCGCACCCCCACGGGGGAAGTTCCTGCCAGAGGCTATCATAGGTCCATTTGAATATCCTCAACCTCTGATAGGGGAACAATCAGGATCCGAGGGTTCATTGTTCTCTGGGAATGAAGCTCAGGCAGGTAACACTCGGCCTTACAGGCGACATGCCCAGACATGTTGCAGGGTGCATACAAGAAGTAAGTTGACCCTAGAGAGTCATTAAGTTCAAACTAGAAAATCATGTACAGAACATAACAGTTTCAAAGTCCCCTCAACCACTGACTCGTCAAACTTGCAAGCACCATTAAACTCTGACTCTCATATATAATTGGAGGATAGACTCCAAATCAGAACTTCTGGGATCCTTGTGTTTTTTTTAAAAAGGCTTCAGTCTCTGGGAATTTTCTTGTCCCTTATATTATCTGATACCAGTCTGTAAATATCCAGGTCCTAGCCTGACAGCCTGTTAAGATACCAGATCCAAAACATACCAGTAATGCAGAACTGAAGTGAAAGAGTTAGATTCTTTTTATTTCTTTTCTAAACTTGCCTGTTCCTTTGATGCCTATAAACAAAGAACACCTTTGTTTGTTTAATCGCTGGTGATAAAACTGCGGCTCAGAGGTTTGTGAGGTACCTAGATGGTAAGCTGGCCATCCACCTGCTGAGGCAGAAACTATCACTGCAAGCCTGGCCAGCAGCCAGGATAAGCCTGCTAGTGCCTAGTGGGGAGGGCGGGGTATAAAAATAAAGATAAATATAAATAAATAAAAAGATGTTGGGGTCTCCCCAGAGAGGAAGGAAAGTGACAAAAACAAACCTAATAACAATGAAAGTAAAAATGAATCACATGGTTTAAATGGAAACATAATGGGGGCAAGTGTTTAAATTACGTTCCTCTCTTTGTGAGTGAAGTGTGTCTCCCACCCCCAGATTCTGGATTCTAAGTCTTTATCCCACAACCTTGGTGTAGTGGTTAAGTGCGCGGACTCTAATCTGGGAGAACCAGGTTTGATTCCCCACTCCTCCACTCTCACCTGCTGGATGACCTTGGGCAAGCCATAGTTCTGCCACAGCTGTTCTCTCAAGGACAACTCTGGAAAGAGCTCTCTCAGCCTCACCTACCTCACAGGGTGTCTGTTGTGGGGAGGGGAAGGGAAGGGAAAGGAAAGGAGTTTGTAAGCTGCTCTGAGACTCCAAGTGAAGGGTGGGATATAAATCCAATCTCTTCTTCTTCTTCTTCTTCATTCCAGTGACTTACACGAGCATAAATTCTAGCCAGTTTAACATGGCTTATGGAGAAGGCTGATGGTATACCTCAGTAGTGAGAATCTTCATCCCTTTCTTTTTGTCTGTTTCTTAGGTGCAACAGTACTATTCCTAAATGCCACTGATTTGGACCGATCAAGAGAATATGGCCAGGAATCCATAATCTTTTCCTTGGAAGGGTCCTCACATTTTCGGATTAATGCTCGCTCAGGTGAGCACAGCGATAAGACAATTCACTTCCTCTTTCATTTTTCTAGCCTTTTTGCAGCATGTATATTTGCTTCCTTCTTTCCCTCTTCCTCTTTCCCTTTTGGCCAGAAGCAGCAACCACAGCCTTGGGTGCTGGGCAGGTGAAGTAACTGGGGCCTGGGAAGCTGAGTGGAAACAGTGCCTAGTGCAGTTCTGCATAGTGATTTGAAATGATCAGGTAAACCTTTGGCTGCAGGTATTATTACTAATGTGTGTTTCACCTTTAATTTTGCTGTAGCCCTTAGAATAACCAAGCTTGCAGTGCAGCAGAGAAGAAGGCTGTAGGTTGTGATAATCCTGTACTTACACAAGACTGTGGAACTATTTAATAGAGTCATCTGGGCTCTATCTCCTGTAATTGTTCTCACACACAGCATCATATTCAGGATCCTGCATTTAGAATCACTGTGCTGATAGGGAGCCAAATGTTCACAGTAGACCAACCAAGGCAAGATTCATCCATCCATAGGGTTTCGAACCTCCAGGTGGGGCTTGGAGATCTCCTGGAATTACAACTGATTTCTAGACAATGACAACAAAGATCAGTTCCCCTGGAGAAAATGGCTGCTTTGGAGCATGGATTCGATGGCATTGTACCCCACTGAGGTCCCTCCCCATCTCGGACCTCGCCCTCCCCAGGCTGCACCCCCAAAGTGTCCAAGCATTTCCCAACCCAAACCATCTACCAGCCCCTCCACAGTCTCACCCCACCCCTGTAATTAACCTATACAATGCAGCATGCTTTGCAGTTACCAGCTTGCTCACTTTAATTGTGAGGGGTGCCCACAGTAGATACTGGGAATGGGGGAGGGTTAAAAATTAATCTAGATCAGAGCACTGCAAGAGGTTAAAGAGGTCCTCTCTAAAATTCATTTGCCTTTGAAGTTTTTTTAAAAAAATATCCATTAATCTGTAGACTGGGAAAAATTAATCAGTAAGGGGAAAAGTTTTAAATATGAGTGTGTCTCAGTGATGAATTGCTCCTTTTTGTCCACAAAGTTACATCCAATTAGGTACACCTTCATCAGGCAGGTTCAGCTAATTTCAACAAGGAACTCCTACAGAAAAATTTCTACTCCTCCAAGACCACAGAGCAGAACAACAGGATGCCCCCCATTTCCCCTCCCTTCCTCATGCATGATGCTCTTCTCTATATATACGTCTCTCTCTATATATATTAGCATGGAGGAGTAATCATGACTGAAAATGATGTTAGATCAAAAGCCACAAAGCCCTTTCCAAATTATTTCTCAGGCCCGTTAATGAGGACAACAGCACTGAGAGGGGCACAGCCTGGTTAACAAGGGGCAGCTGAACATTGTGCAGTTGGATAAAATGTTGCTTGACAGCCTGCTAAAGATAAAGAGTCTGGAATGGGATATATTGTATTAAATAATTCCACAGTCTTGTGTGTACAGGGGGTGTCAATTTACTGATCATCACAACCTATTGCCTTCTTCTCTGCTGCACTGCAAGCCTGGTTATTCTAAGGGCTGCAGCAAAAATAAGGGTGCAGCACACATTAGTAGTAAGATCTGCCGCCAAAGGTTTATCTGATCATTTCAAATCACTATGCAGAACTGAGCTAGGCACTCTCTCCCACTCCGCTTCCCAGGCCCCAGCTATTTCACCTGCCCAGCACGCTGTCAGATTCTTGAACAAACTTGCTCCCGAGAACACTGTCTTGACAGTGATTTGTTTATTGAGAGATCAGGATGTTTCAAGCTAAGACCATCTTGTGTCAGAACTGACTAGGTTGGTAGCAGTTCAGAAATTATACATGATTCAAACAAACCCCCCCCCCCAGTGACCCGTCCAATGAAGCCATTCACTCCACCCACCTAAATCTAGCATGCACCGTTAGCCCTCCTTCCCCCACCTGCAACCTACAACTATATTATCTGTGACAGGCTGGCTAGCAGAGATAGGCATCCAAGGTTGTTTCACATACTTCCTGTGTCGGGAGACCTCTCAAGAAAACAGTTGCGAAGCAGCTAAGCAATTTCCCACACATACACTCTCACCAGCCCCCACCCCCCCATGACCCATACAATATCCAAACAGAATGATTACAGGCTGCGAAAATGGAACATACAAAACTCATGGCAAATGAGGTTTCGAGTTTGACACAGCCAAGGCTGTGGTTGCTGCTTCCTGCCAATGGTGAACTAGCCCGTCTTTTCCTAGGGCCTGAGACAGTTCATTTGTCCTCCAAACCCTCACCACTATTGCACTTTGTCTGCATTCTATTGCTATCATCTCCTCCCTCAGCAATTAGATTTTTTGTGAGCATTCCATAATGTTACTGACACTCAGCCAATGATTAGAGCAGTATGCACTTTTTTTTTGCATGCCCTGTGGACTAGCACAGCAGTTCTCAATATTTTTGGTATAGTGTCCCCGAAGTCCAAATTTACTTGGTATGGTAGCCCATTCAAGAGTGAACCAAGGTTTTGGGGTGACCTAGGCAAACTATGACCTTTCCCCCCACCTGGTTCAATATTCCACTTTCTACAATGGCTGACCAGATGTTTTTGAGGAACCAACAGACCACAAAGGATGCAGCTGCCCCCACCATGAACCCTGAGCAAATGGCATTATGACACGCACAGCCTTTGCATATGGAGGTTACATTCCAGCCTTTGACACCCTCTCCTTCTCCATTACCCCCTCTAATCCCCTCTATGATCCTAAGACACTCAGTCTAGAAACCATCAGGACATGTTTTACTTGATCAAAATATATGTGCAGTTAATAAAAAAATACCAGCTAATGTATGACATGAAAGATGCTGTTTCCAGTGTCAGATCTTGGTTTCCGAAATACGAAAGAGAGTAATGGAAAGGGCAGGAGCAGCCGTTAGGGAAGGTTTGCCCATGATCCACTTTCAGGGGTTTCACAACCCACTTTTGGATCTAGACCCACAGGCTGGGAACACTGGCCTAGCATGTCCACATGTATGCTTAGGTGTCTTATAACTTTTCTCTTTCAGATGCCACAAAGTGTGAACCTATCATCTCTTCTTGCTCATATCACTTTCACTTTTTTGTCTTCTACAGGGGAAATCACCACAACATCTCTTTTGGATCGGGAAGCTAAATCAGAGTATATACTTATTGTGCGGGCGGTGGATGGTGGTGTGGGTCATAACCAGAAAACAGGCATTGCCACTGTAAGTTAACCTTACCATTTTTTGTTTCTCAGGGCAGCTTTGTGAGCCTGCTGCTCAGGGCCACAATTTGCATGTGCAAAGCCCTTCTTAAAAGAATAGGACTCCTATATATTTACAGAATGGGCAGTGGTGGCTCTGAGGTTAAGACGCTGAAGCTGCAGACTGGAAGGTCAGTAGCTCGGCAGTTTGAGACCCGAGTGCCATGTGAGTGAGCTCCCATCTCTGGCCCCAGCGCCTGCCAACCTTGCAGTTCGAAAACAAGAAATTGCAAGTAGATAAATAGGTACCGCTTTGGTGGGAAGGTAACAGCATCCCGTGTGCCTCAGCATCTAGTCATGCCAGCCACATGACCCCAGAGAAGTCTTCAGACAGCTCTGGCTCTTCACGTTGGAAATAGTGATGAGCCCTGCTCCCTAGAGTTGAATTCAAATGGCTTTCGAGCAAGGGAAACCTTTACCTTTACTATATTTACAGAAAACATTAAAACCGATTTCCCACAAGGCGCTGCTCTGGCGTCGTTCTTCCCTTTGCCCGATTGCGTGCTTGAATTTCCCACTATTTGCCCCAATCCACATTTTGACCCGCAGCTTCACCCGAATTCCCCCGTGGCTTCAGTGATCCTCAAAAAACAGGATCACTGAAGCCGCGGAGGGATTCAAGCAAAGCCACGGGTCAAAATGCGGTGCAGGGCAAGTAGTGGGAAATTCAAGCTCGCAATCGGGGCAAAAGGAAGAATGATGCCGGAGCAGCGCCTCGTGGGAAATCGATCTTTGATACAGTAAGATACAGAGGTTCCACTGGCACTTGAAGCCGTACAAAGAGAAAGAACAGCCACTATTTTGAATTTATATGCCTATACGTATATATGAAAGAAATGGCAACTTGAATTCGTTTTGCAACAAGCCCAGTTTTTATCACAAATACTTTAAAATAGTTTAGCATATTTCTCTATTACCTGAGAGAGGGGTAATCTTGGTATGGAGTGGCAAGCTGATCAAAATCCTGTCTATTTTAAAGGGTGGTGCATTTGGAAATCATCTGAGCAGAGAACATTTTCATTTACTCCTTCAGAGTACGGAAAGAAGTCCTATTACTCCAGTGAGCTCCCTTGGGAGTACTTGCATGGAATTCACTAAACAGACCACACTTAAAGCTTCAAACAAGCATCATGATCTGCGGCAGTTTCTCTTAACACACTGTTTAAAGTTACTTGGCTTTCCAGTTGTAGCCAAGAAGACCCCCACCCACTCCCCTTGTCTTTAAATATTTTGTGAGGGGAAAAAGGACTGCTAAGCTGTGAAGGAAATCCTCTAGGGAGCAATGCATCCTAGATCATTAAAAAGAGACCATGGGGAACAAGAGGAAAGATGCTGCTGACAACAGTTGTGTATCAGCCTCCAGGAGACTATTGTTTCCTTCTCTTTTCCCTTTTATAAGAGAGTACTAGATAATCGCATGGCACGTACCTCATCATGACAAGTTCCCTCCAAACCATCCCCTGCATGCTTATATGCATATAAAAGAGATCACTTGTGCATGCTGATTAGGAGGCTGTGTCCAGAGATTATCCTGAGACAGCAGAAATTTACTTAACTTGCCTCTAGGTAGCACCAGTATCCCACGTAGACATTGCCTAGAAAATCACATAGCAGGGAGTGGCAACTGATCTCTACTTGTGAATTCCTTACAAACCAGATTAAAATTCTCCTGTTCCTTTAAGGCCAAAAAAAATTAAATGTAGTTGTTTTGTTCAGCATTTCTGCACCCTCTGCACCACAGATTTCAGGAACACACATTTGCTAGAGAGCTATTGATAGATTTGGTCCTGGGTTCAAACGTTTGCTGTACTGTTAAGTGCATTAAATAATGTTGGTCCAGTCACCATGCTTCCGCTTAACCTACCTTACAAGATTATTGGGATGATAAAATCTGAAAAAATGATGCAGGATGGCTGCAGGCAGAGCGTCCATCTAGATCCTTCCCTGTAGCCACCATGGAGTGGGAGCAGGGCTAAACTTCGCATTTCCTCCTCCAACTTTTATTTATTATTTATTTATTTAGAACTTCTATATGCCCCCTCTCTGGAGACCTGCTTCAGGTTACTTACAGCTAATAAATACAACCATTAAAGCAAGCATTAAAAACCAAGCTATTTTAAAAACACAAGCATTAAAAAACAGGCCACACCATCAAAGCACAATAATTTTTTTTTTAAAAAAACAGACCAATACCATTAACACCATTAAAAAAACAAGCCAGGGAATGACAACAGCATAGAATATGCACAGAGCAACCTACAGTGATATAGATAAAAATAATCCTCAAGCCAGAAGCAGACCACAAAACATTTAAAGCCTAATCCCCCTTTGATAAAAATGTAGGTTAAAAGCAGGGGTCATTTCATAGAAAAAGAGGTGCAGGAGCTCATTAGCATAACTCATTAGCATATGCCATGCCCCCTGACATCACCGGCCGAATGTCAGTTTCAGCCCCATTATACCCTATGGGCCATTGAAGTCAATGGCAAAAACTCATAGGGTATATGAGGGGCTGGAGGAGAGGGGGTTTGAGGGGAAGACTTCAAACTTGCAGGGTAGCTGCTGGGTCCTCTCCCCGAAATACCCACCAAGTTTCAAGAAGATTGGACCAGGGGGTCCAATTATATGGGCCCCCAAACAGATTGCTCCCATCCCCTCCATTGTTCTCCATGATGGGAAAAAGTGTTACTTTTTTCCCACCATAGAGAATAATGGAGGGAATGGGGGCAACCTGTTTGGGGGCCCATAGAATTGGACCCCCCTCCCCTCCAGTCACTTTTTAAACCGCCACTGAATTTTGGCAGCAATTCAGCGGCGGGCCGAATCAGATCAGAGAATTTGATTCGGCCTGTGGCTGCCCTGGACTGGCAGAGCTCTGCTCCACCTAGCTCCAGCCCCAAGTGACCCCTGGTTAAAAGGAATGTTTTAGCCTGGCAGCTAAAAGAAAGTAAGGTAGCTGCCATTTGAGTCTTATGGGGGAGGGCACTGCATAAGTAAGGTCCCACTACTGGAAAAAAGCCCTTTTGGCCCTTTAAAGGGCTTTTTTCTTGTTCTAGCTGAGTTATGCTGTAACCTTATGGTATAGCTCAGCTGGGAAAGGAGACGGGATCTGTCAGGTCACAAGGTGGGGCACAGGACATGGTACAGTCTCCCTGTGCTACTGTGCAGATGTGACAGAGGGAAGGGGAAGGAGTGGCAGGTGGCAGTGAGCAATGTGGAAATGGAGTGTGCAGATGGCATTTCCACCTGCTTCCACGCCCCTTGCTCCTGCCGTGCTGGAGGTACATTTTTATATTTCTCATGGAAGCAGCCCATATTAGCCTCCCAAACATGCATCCAGGGTAGAGTGTACCAGTAGGTGATGTGTCCTGTCATTGTTGTTGTTTTTTTGGGGGTGGGGGGCAGGTTACATTTCCTTTCTGTATGATTTTGTAATATTCTTTACATTTGTGAGACCCCCTAAGTGCACTTGATAAATAGAAATAAACAAAGAAGTGACTGCCTAGGTTAGCAATGTGCAGAAGGCACTTGCCATCAAAGTAGATGGGAACCATTCCTTTGTCAGTGCCATCATATGTGGGCAGCATAGAATGGATGCAAAAAAGAACTGAATAAGGGCCAGAATACATGATGGGTGTGACACAAGGCTAGGCTTCCCAGTCCCCAGGTGGGGGCAGGGAATCCCCCGATTTCACAGGCTCCTGCCCTTCACCGGCCAGCTGGCCAGTTAGGGGAAGCCTCTCCCAAAACAGCAACCACCAGTGGCCACACCTATCCCTCCCCTCCTGCAAGATTTAGAGGGCCCTCCAGCTGATCAATGGGAGCACGTGGCCTGCTGATCAGCTGGCGGGCCCTTTAAATCTTAAGGGAAGGGAGGGAGAGGAGCAGATGCCAGTCACACACCTGAACTCCAAACGGTGAATTCATTGCTTGGAGTTCAGGCATGCATGGCGCCTGGCCTTGCTTACAAAAAAAACCCCAAACATTTAAAGGGGAGGTTTCCTTTAAATAGATTTTTGCAAGCAGGGGCTACCCGCACTTGAATTCCAAGTGGCAAATCCGCCGCTTGGAGTTTAGGCTTGTGCAGTGCCCGCTTGCAAAAACCATTTAAAGTTAAATGTTTTTTTGCAAGCAAGCTCCACCAGCACTTTCCCAGGGACTACGTCGCCAACATGATGATGTCACTTATGCCTGATGTCATCACATTGGGGATGTCCCCGCCCCCTCCTGGAATGCCTCCAAAGCCCTCCACCAGCAACAAGTAAGAACCTGGCAACCCTACACAAGGCTAGTCATGGGTGCCTGACCTGACTTCTAGTCATGTATATGATTGGGGGGCGGGGCTCACTTTCAAAGCATTCCATTGCTCTCTTCAGCTCCCCCAGTGGGGGGAGGGGCTTCAGGCCTCCATCTTGCAGTAGTTTTATTAGTGGAAGAGGTCACAGGGGGTTGCCCCTTAAGACATGTGGCATCTGCAAGCGAAAAGAAGTTTTCATTTTACAATCCACATAGAAAGAAACAGCCAGAAGAAGAATCCAGAAACCCAGAACACAATTTATATAGTTCCTTACACTGGGACAGGATTTCCAGATTCATCAAACCAGCTGGCAGGGGATGGGGGTGAACTTCCTGGGAGCAGGGAGGGAGGAAACCGGAAATAAACACAACGTGCCTACATCACTCAAAGTGACATAGGCACATTGGGAATGTCAGGGGCGATGCTCTGGTTTGTGGGCAAACCTCTATGGTAGAATTAGTTTCTACCATAGGGTTTTGCCCCCAAACCAGAACTTCTCCTCTCTATTTCACTGACATGCCTACATCACTTCCAGGTGGTGTAGGCACGTTGCATTTATTTCTGGTTTCTTTCCTGTTTGGGGGGGATAATTCCCTTCTCCAGCCAGCTGGCCAGCAGCAGAGACAAATGCCCAAACTGGGGAAAAACCCACCCGCACTGTGGGGTCTGGCATCCCTACATTGGGATGACCTAATTATACATAACTGTGTGCAGGCTTTTGAGTTCTCTAGAACAATTCTTCGGGCCTGATCCACATAGCACGTACACATAGAAGTGCTCACACGGAGAGAGTAAATGTGTGTAATTGACTGCAGCTCAGTTACGGACTTTATCAGTCATTGCTTCCCTTTTCTTTTTTACCAGTGTAGATAAAGAGCTCACATCCCTCCTAATTTTTTACAAAGTGCTGCAAAACAATACTATTTTAGAGTAAGAGTTTTAAAAATTATTATCTAATGTGCTCTGGAATACAGCAGAATTGCGGGGGTAATATCGACCAATAAGTTATTTTTTCCATGTAGGTGATTTCTTAATTTTTAACATTGTAATTTTATAAGCTTCATTTATTTGCATTTATTTTGTAAGCTGCCTCACAGGAGGATCAGTGGGGAATAAATATTTTAAATAAATAGCATCACGGGTGCCAAGCCATGTTATCAGGGAAAAAAATTGTCAGGCATATAAGATGTAAACTGTAATCTCAAAACTTGGTGTGGGAATGGAAATAACATGCAACAGTATTAAAGCTAACAGTCCATATTTCAAACGTTCCCAGTGATCAAAATAGAGGAAGAATGTGTTAATCAGGATTACTCAGCAGATCCTCGCGAACAGCTCTGGCAGCAATAACGAAAGCGGCTCAGAGGGGGAGAGAGAGGAGGAATTAGTCAAATTCATTTATTTGTTGTGACTCAGGCACTTGTAGACAGAGGTGTTTGCATTGCTGTCAGGAGGTCTAAGCACAGAACTCTGAAAGCTTCCCTGGAGAGCAGCGGCTCCTCTTCCAGCATAAATAATGAGGAATAAGCATTGACATTGCTGAGCTGGAGAGGGAATGTTGTGCTAAAAAGCTAGGTTGTGTGTGACAGGGGCATTAGGAGGGACACAAGAAAGGGAGCCTTGTCAGACATTGTCATCAACTTCCTGTCTGGCATTTATAACCTGTTAAAAAAAATAATCTCTTCCAAGCTTGCAGGTACAGCTACAAGTGCTGAGGAATGCTGGTTCAGATATTCAAAAGCCTGTGCTTAAAACTGTGTTTGTTTTCAGGTAAACATCACTTTGCTGGACATTAATGATAACTATCCTGTATGGAAAGATGAACCCTACTTCATTAACCTTGTGGAAATGACCCCTCCCAATTCTGATGTCACCACGGTATGTGTTCAAGCAAATACGCTTCCCCCACCCCACCCCGGAAGTACAGAATCAGCAGTTGAATTTTACCTTTTAAACTTTTTCTTGAGTAGTTTTTTTAAATAAATGGATGCATGAAACACAGAACTGAATAAGTGGAACACTCCGTTCAAGCTGGACTCTGGCAGATTTATTTGCTTTACATTACCAAGTACAGAGACTTGCAAACATAATTTGGAATCCTGGGTGGTAAAAAAGCAGTTTGTAGGGGAGTTTCCAGGGAAAATCAGGTAGCAGGTGAAAGTTGAAACAGCATCCCCCCCACCCCAGTTCCTTGCATGCCCTTTGCAAAGGATGGACTGGCAAACTAGGGCTGCCAAGTCCAACTTGGGAAATATCTGGGGACTTTGGGGGTGGAGCCAGGAGACTTTGGGGGTGGAGCCAGGAGAAAGGAAGTGACATCATTTTGTGATGTCACATCCTGTGATGTTGCTTCCACATGCTTCCACATGAACTCATGAAGTTTCCTAATACTGAATCAGGCCATTGGTCCATCAAGGTCAGTATTGACTACTCAGACTGGTAGTGGCTCTCCAGGGTCTCAGGCTGAGATCTTTAATGTCACCTATTACCTGATCCTTTTTTAGCTGAAGAGGCTGATACCTCCTGCATGTCAAGCAGATGCTCTATCACTGAGCAATGGCCCTACTGAATCCTTCCTCATCTCGGCAGAATATGAAGCCCTAAGTGCTACACAAGTGCTAAATATGATTTTCATATCATAAGAACAGGAGAGAAGCCACAGTGGATCGGCCCATCCAGTACAGCCCATCCAGTACAACACTCTGTGTCACAACAGTGGCCAAAAATACCAGGTGCCCTCAGGAGGTCCAGCAGCGGGGCCAGAACTCCAGAAGCCCTCCCACTGTTGCCCCCCAAGCACCAAGAATTCAGAGCATCACTGCCCCAGACAAAGGGTTCCATTTAGACCTTGTGGCTAATAATAGCCACTGATAGACCTCTGCTGGATGGGGACAGAGAGAGACAGACAGACAGACAGACAGACAGACAGCTTTTTCACTTACTCTTGCCCAATTCCCAGGCTTTATTTCTGGCCCTTGTTTCACCCAGCTGTTGTCCATGTAAGTCCCATAACTTCTCCCCCCCCCCCCCAGCATAGGCTTTTTGGTGGCTAAAGAGGACCTTTGTCCTCCCCTTTTCGCCAGCAGAAAAGCTAGTTGGATCCATCCCTAACTTAAAATACCGGTTACTTGATGTACAAATGCTTTTAAAAATGCAGATTTTTACTGCCGGGGGGGGGGGGGGGGGGGACACGGTTGAAAGAAACAGAAAATTGGCATAAAAATGAGGAATCCCAACTTTTATTTGCGGAAGGGAAATGAGGATTGGGGGGACCCAAACAGTAACGACAAAACATTTTAAACAATCCCACTCCCAGACCTTCTACAGGCAACCTCTCCTTGTGATGTTTACCTCTTTGGAAGTGACAGTTTATTCCTTTGACAAAACCACAGTGGACAGACAGACAGAAAAAAGAAAGAGGGGGAGGGGGAGAGACAGAGAAGGAAAAGAGCTCACAGACCCCAGCAGCTTACCCCAGGAGTTTACTCAGCAGCAACCTTGCACGCAAGCCCTTCAGTAGAAAGAGCTTAGTCCCTCCTTAATCTCTGGGCGGGGCTCTCTTGCTCGATCAGCTCTTAAAGGGGAAATTTCCCCTTTAAGAAGTTCAAGAGGCCAGGGCAGGCTCCGAGGTTCCCCTGCTGGCAGCCATTTTGTCCCCCCGGTGGCCAATTTTGGAAAAGCGGGGGAAAGCTTTAAAAATCGGTGTTTCCCCCGCTCTACCGGGGGACTTGGCAGCCCTAACCGGGGGACTTGGCAGCCCTATGGCAAACTAAGGTTGCATATAGTTTAGCCTGGAACACCTCTGTTATGCTAAGGTTTCATTGCAGACTTTCTCATAAACAACCAGTGCAAATGGTCATTCCTTTCACATTCCAGTGCTGATTCCTGACTTTAAAAATTGGTTACACAAGTAAGCCAAAGCCCAAATACCAACCCTGATTTTCCCAATGTGAAAAAGGCATACTTTACTGTATTCTTTTTCTTGGCTTTCCTCTCCTTTGGGGAGCATGCAGCATAGATAAATTATTCAAAGAAGTATATTAGTGTTATGTAATAGAGAGTGATCAGCAGAAAGTGTTCAAAGAAGTATATTAGTGTTATGTAGAAGAGGGTGATCAGCAGAAAGTGTGGTATAAACCAAGAATGTGCAGCCGGTATACTGCAGGCAACAAGAGGCACATGCTTGCACAGATACAAAGAGACCAGTGTAAAGTCGAGGTGTGCACGCTTCAGAAAGTTCAGAACTTCTTGCTTTATTTCCTGACTCTAAAATTCAACATCAGTGATCAGCATCTGAAATCAGGGGCGTCAAGTTTTAAATTCCCCGGGGGGGCTGGGGCTCGTGCACGCGTGCACGTTGGAACCGCGTCCCCGCTGCCGCTGCCTCCTCCCCTGCCTTGCCATCCCTGCTTCCGTCCCTCCCTCCCTCCATCCAGGGGCCAGCTGGGCATTTGCTTAGCTCGCCCCTGGATGGACTGAGGGAGGGAGGGACAGACAGAGGTCGGCGGGGAGGGGGAAGAGAGAGAGACGGCAGCAGTGGCACGGCGGCCCTAGGAAGGGCCCAGGGACTCGCGGTGGCGGGCACTCCATTTTCCCGGGGGGGGGCTCAGTCCCCCCCGGGAAATTTGGGGGGTGGCTCGAGCCCCCCCCCCCCCCGTAGTTGACGCCTGTGTCTAAAATCACGGGTGCGCTGTTGCTATCTTAACATTCACAAGTAGTTCAAATGAGTTAATATGACTTGATTATCTATAAAAATATATAAAATAAAATTGTACAAACTTCGTACGTATGTTATCTTGTCAGCTTAAATGGACTGTGGATATTACAATATCCTAATCATCTGTGGTTTGTTTTTTGCATATTTTAATGTTTGATGTTGAGTTTTAAAGTTATGTAATGTCAGGCAACTTTCTTGCTTCCATCCCCCACAGTGTCCTGTACTCTGCAGTCGGGTTTCCTCAAGCGGTGCCAGACCCTTGGCCATGGGGCTGGCCAGGCTTGGGGAGCAGGCACTGGAAACACTAGGCTTATACCTGGGTAGACTGGTTAATCCAGCAAGCTTCCCCTGCCAGCCCAAGGCTTAAATAGGCTGAGAGGGAAGCAGTTCCACCTGGTCTGGGAGCAACACTTGAGGCTCATCTTGACAAGGCTTAACTGGGGCCACAATCCTGCAAAGGACTGCATCTGCTGCAACCAGAGTATGGTCCAAGAGGTGGGACAGGGTCTGCAAGCCTGCTGGTCTTCCTCAGCACAAGCCTGCTGCCTCTGCTGCTCCTGTTGGGTGGAGGTGGATCCTGGAAGGCTTGTGGGCTGGGCTGGTGCTTAGTTGCCCTAAAACATGAAGGAACAGGGGGACCTTCGGGTGGCACAGTTCCAGCTCCATGCTCCTTAGGGGCAGCCTCTGGAACAGATAGGCCAGATGTTCCATCTGGAACAGATGTTTCATTTTGTTAATCTTTAAGGTGTTACTGGACATTTTGCTATGACAGACTTTGATGGCTAGCCCTTTGCATATGTTATAATACAGCCAGGAATTGTCCATGTTGAACATCACTTACAACAAGGAAGAAGGCACTCTGCATGTAAGCCCTAGCCTTAAGGAATTGGCTATCTCTGGTATTGACAAAAGCAGACTTTATGGGTGTGAACAAGTACTTGTTGCAAAAGTGTCAAGCATCCCAGAAACCCATTTCCCAAAGTGTTTTATTATTTTGTAAATGTAATGACTGACTCATCTAGTTGTAAAGACTTGTGAATTGCTGATAGCCTTTTAACAATAATTATTTATTGCAATTCCAGACACAGCTGCTGTTGTACTGGTGACAAGAGGTTTGCAGTAAAAGGAAATTGTAGAGGCTAAATCACTGACATGGCATTTAAGGCACTTCAAGTTTACATAATGCAAACCCCTCTCTGGAAGATGCTTCATGTCTCGCTTCTCCCAGTGTAGGCATTAATACCAATATCAGGGGAAACCATGAAGTAGTCCTGATGGTCTTACTCTGATTAAAATGTCCTTTTAAATTATCACAGAGTTGCTGAGGAACAGAGTTAGGCTCAAATAAAGCTCTGAGTTGTAACCAGTAGGTGACCGATACCTCTATTTCATCACAATTATATTTATTTTAAGGAATGTTCCTCCAGCCTTTAGGGCTGTTTCTCTTGTTCCATTTTGCAACATAAGGTAGTAGAGAGAATGTTGGTCTTGGACTGAGGTTTTCAACTCCACTCAATCATGCAACCCACTAGTTTGAGCAAGTTTCTTTTTCCTCAGCCTGATCCACCACACAGCTCTTTGGAGGAAGGTTGGGATGTAAATATAAGAGTACTATTGTATAGCTACCCAAATACAAAAAACTAGTACTGCCTTGGTTGTAAAGGGTAAATGCAAGTGTCACTACTTTTCCGTTTTCCATTTGTCACTTTTGTGACATCATCTTGATATAAAGGAATGACCATTGATATGCATATACCCTTTACAGATGATGTGTTTTGCTTATGTTTAATTGTTCACTGTCTTCACTTGCATATAAAATATAATGTGCTTATCTGTGCCTAACCATAAACTTAGTGTAAATTATCAGTGCCTTGAGGTGTCCTCACTAGAGTTCCCTCAGCTTTAGCAAAACCAAATTAAAAGTTAAAGCTAATTCTGAGGTATTGTACCATTAGAGTCTGTCTGAAATCCTTTGGGTTTACTGGGAAGGTAAGATAGAATATAGACACGGTTGGCCCCCACCAATCAGCTGAAGCCCTTTAAATCTGGCAGGAGGGGAGGGAGAGGGGTGGCTGGGTGGGGCTTGGGGCAGGGTTTTCCCTGGCGGCCAGCTGCCCAGGGGTGCATTGGAACCCCCAAAAGTAGGGGAAACCCTGCCTGGACCTGGGGGCTGACAATCTTAAACATGAGAGCCAGTCTGGTGTAGAGGTTACAGTGTCAGACTTGGATCTGGGACAATCCCTAATCTGCCATGGAAGTTTCCTGGGTGACCTTGGGCCAGTCATACACTTTCAGTCTAACCTACTTCACATAGTTTTTGTGAGGATAAAATGGAGGAAAGGAGAATTATGTAAGTCACTTTGGGTCCTAGTTGGGGAGAAAGGTGGGGTAAAAATGAAGTAAATTTTAAAAAGCATGTGAACCAGTAGAGAAGTTGCTGTGGAAGAGGTGTGGTTGGGCAGAAAGGGTCCTTATGAGAGGGGAATGTACCCAGTGCAGTGGTGTGAGAGTTAGTAAGCAGCCCCTTCATATCTACTCAAGGGCTAAAGTTTCTGAGGTCTATGTCTATGGGCTTTCTCAAGGGCCATTCACACATAGCTGACTGGATCCACTTTCTTTGTGATTTACTCCCAAGTGACTGTAAGTTGGGCAGACGACATGGGTTTTCAAAGTACCTAAGGGTTTCAGCTAGAACTGCCAACCACCTGGATTTTTAAAAAAGCCCTGTCCCTTCAAGAGAAACTCACTGTGTGGAAATGGGTAGTTGAAGCTTTTCATGGCATGGAAATAAATGACATCAACTGATAAATAACATCCTATTAAGCATCTTATAAAAGTACAGGACATTTCCCACCCGCCCCCCCTCCAGGCAGTTGGCAAAGCTAACTTCAGCTAAACTCTGAAGCAAGTAAGCCATAAAAATGTCTGTACTTCATCAGACCTTGCAGAGCATCAGATTGTAGGGAGGGATCCATCCTGTGAATTAACATACAAAGATACAGGATAACCATAATCAACAGTCATAGACCCAGAAAAATTCCAACTGCTGGGTGTCAGGGAGGCTATACCTCATGAAAACTGCTCTGTTCCTCAAGATACTAGATGTTACCTATTCATAAACAGGATTGCCATAGATGAGACTTGCTTTCATTGAAACTCTCCAGCACCCTCGGTCTCTGTTTCCATAAAATACTGTTATGTACGCCCCACTTCCCTGAGTAGCTGGAAGTTCCCAGGGGCCAGCACTTACCTGGGTTGGTTTTCTGATCTCTGACCAGTCAGTCTCACCTCTGTCCCCGGGAATATACTGGAGCAGATTTTAAAGGGATCAATCTGCAAGCATCTAAAGGAGAACTTGGTGATCCGGGGAAGTCAGCATGGATTTGTCCCCAACAGGTCTTGCCAGACCAACCTCATTTCCTTCTTTGGTTGAGTGATGAGCTTACTGGATTGAGAGAATGCTGTTGATGTTGTTTACTGGATTTCAGTAAAGCTTTTGACAGGGTACCCCATGATGTTCTGATGGGTAGGCTAGAGGACTGTGGTCTGGACTCTAGGAAAGCTAGGTGCATGGGGAACTGGTTGGGAACCGCACTCAAAGAGTAGTTGTCAATGGCATTTCATCTGAATAGAGGGAGGTGTCCAATGGAGTGCCACAGGGCTCAGTTCTGGGTCCAGTGCTTTTCAATATTTTTTAACAATGATCTGGATTAGGGTGAGGAGGGGCTATTCATTAAATTTGCAGCTAACACCAAATTGGGAGGAGCAGCAAACACACCAGAAGATAGAGATAGAATTCATCGAGATCTGAACACACTGGAAAAGTGGGTGGATGTGAACAAAATGCAATTTAATAAGGATAAATGCAGAGTTCTACATCTGGGTAACAAAAATGAGGAATATGCATACTGGATGGGGGATACACTTCTGGCTGGCAGTGTGTGTGAACAAGATCTTGGGGTACAGGTGAACCGTAAGTTAAATATGAGCAGCCAGTATGATGCGACAACAAAAAAGGCTAATGCTATCTTGGGATGTATCAACAGAGGCATAACATCCAAATCGCAAGATGTGATGGTCCCACTATACACTGCATTTGTCAGGCCGCACCTGGAGTATTGTGCAGAGTTCTGGAGGCCTCACTTCAAAAAGGATGTGAACAGAATGGAGTGGGTGCAAAGGAGAGCAACAAGGATGATCAGGGGCCTGGAGACCAAGCCCTATAAGGAAAGGCTGAGGGACTTTAGAATGTTTAGTCTGGAGAAGAGGAGGCTGGGGGGGGGGGGCGACATGCTTGCTCTCTTTAAGTATCTGAAGGGCTGTCACTTAAAGGAGGGCAGGGAACTGTTCCTGTTGGCAGCAGAGGACAGGACTCACAATAATGGGTTTAAATTAAGGGCAGGAAGGTACTGGCTGGATAGCAGGAAAAACTTTTTTATAGTAAGAATTATTCAACAGTGGGATCAGCTGTCTAGGGAGGTGGTGAGCTCCCCTTCACTGGCAGTCTTTAAGCAGCGTCTGGACAAACACTTGTCAGAGATGCTCTAGGCTGATCCTGCATTGAGTAGAAGGTTGGACTAGATGGCCTGTATGGCCCCTTCCAACTCTGTGATTCTATGATTCTTACACTGGAGACATGCGGCATTTTTGTAAGATTTGTGTTAATTGAAAATGTACAGGTAGAGCAAGGGTGGGGGCACATAGATACTCCTACGAGGCTGCAGATCTGCTTCCCCATGTCAGATCTCCAGAGAGAGAGAGAGAGAGAGATCTGGCACTTCCCCCAAGTGCTTCAGCTGCCTAACAGCAGAGGCTTTCTGCTTTTCTCTGTCCCATTTGGGAACTAAAAACATGTTTCTGACACCCATCTGCTCCTTCTGTCCAGGTCAGCAGGAATCTCACCTGTTTCAAGCCCTGATGGGATGAACAAAAGCGTTTTGTATGTGGGTTTTACCTGGAATACAGAATACATTTACTCATTATAGGGCAGGGACAGTTTAACCAGTGATGGCTTTGCTCAGAAAAGCAATGTACAACCTTTAGTACAGTGATTTTCAAACTGTTTTCCAGGGACCACTGGGTCTCTCAGAAGTTTATCAAGTTTTCTCAGTGAGAAAATCCATAATGAAGGACAGGTGACCCTGAGCAACAACTTGCCCATAACTATCACTCTTCCCTTGTGATGTGCAGCTAAAAGGTTGAGCATGAACCAGGCCTGTAGCTACGGATTTGGGGGGGGGGGGGGGGGGCTGCCAGGGCACCAGGGGGTGTTAATGTAATTAACTGAGCTAATTTAATTAATTATACTCCGCCCTTCTCCCAAGTGGGGACCCTACAGGTCTTACAGCTTTCTCCTCTCCTCCACTGCATCCTCCAGACAGGAGAAGGACAAAGAGGGGAGCTGTTAGGGAGTTCAGGGGCAGCCAACCACATCAGGCCAGAGCTGGCAGATGCAGTGAAAGGGGCTGGCCCTGGGAGCGCATGTTACCCACATCAGCTCCTCCCTTGGTGAACGGCTGCATACTCAGGAGGCAAGGCCGAGCTTGGGTAATGCAGGGGGAGCAGCCACAAGCTGGGCTACCCGCTGGAAGCAGCTGAGCCAGGGAGGGGTGCTGCACCAGCTTTGTTTGTAGCCCAGCGGCCATGCCTTGGGACTACTCTCCCCGGGACTACAGTGCATGCTCTCCACCACCTCCATGCATGAGTGAGGGCAAGGCAGGCCAGTCGGCTTTCTCCTTGGCCACTCTTTGTGTAGCCTTCTCATGGGAGAGATCAGGAGGGGAGAGAGGGGTGTGCAGGAATCAGCTGTGGGGTGTGTGGGAATTCAGGAGGGGCAGCGTCCCATACACCATGCATTAGCTACGGCCCTGGCATGTGCTCAGTTGCACTCTCAGTTCATGCAAGGCTATGATGAGACTCAACGAGCCTTGCCAGCGCCCTGCGTGAACTGAGTTTGTGCCCTGTAAATGCTCCATAATGCACTAAAGTTCCATGGCAGATATGTAGGAAGGAGGTTTGGGTAGAAAGGCTGCAAGCCATTGCTTTGATAGATATCCATGTAGTCACTGCTTCATTTCCTGTCAGGCTTCTCAGCATTCTACAGCACAAGGCTATGTTTTGTTCCAGTTTCAGCTCCACAGGGACTCTGGACCCTATTGCCATTGAGCAGGTGTGGATCCCAGCTGATGAAACCAGTTCTTGTCCTGTATCTCCATTCCCCTTCCTTGTTGTAGTCATATCTTGGTCTCTCCACTGGTGTTTGTGCACGTGTCTGCAGGTTAGGGCTGTTCCTTTAAGTAAAATTTTGGCCGGTTTCTGCTTTCTCAGCCTTGCTTGCGACCTCCGTCAAGGACCTCTCTGAAAGGCATTGATTTAAAGCCTTTCAAATCCCTCTGGCAAAATAAAAGAGAAGGAGAGGGAGAATTATTCTCCATCACACTCGGAGAAAAATGACGGGCGTGAAACAGAAAATAAATGAGGGGAAAGCGAAGAGAATCCACAAAATCATCAAACAGGAAAGACTGTGTTTAAAAAAATACCATAATGAAACATTAATCTTTTGGGGAGGAGGGGAAATACCAAAGGGCTCTAGTCCAAGTTCACTGTATAGAAATTAACTCTCCATTACATTAACTGGCCTTTGAGCTCTCCCTCTCTCCCCCTCCATGAACAAACTTTGTTCTTTGAGTGCACCATTAATCTGGACATGATTCCAGCTCCTTGTACTTCTCTTTCGGTTGGGAAAGGTATGTTAGCAGAATACAACCAGAAGCACCATTGTTGAATAACATATGAAATCCATTCTGCGTTTGCTGAGCCAATATAATTTATTTCTGTGTTATTAAAAAGTAATATAACATCTTCAGAAGACAAAGCCTGCTTAATATTTGCAGCAGGTCAGTTTCCAGCCATAGATGGTCAATTGCAAGTTGATTCACAGAAGTAAATGAGCTGTCTGCTTTCTATCTTGAAGTAACTTTTCCAGTCTTGAGGGCAGATAACCACATCATTGCTTTATCTGAGTGATTTACACACCACCTTCTGCCCCATCTGCCCCCCAGCAGCTAATACAATCCTAAACAAAAAAAGTTAATTTTTTTTTTAAAAAATCATCAAACATTATAACATAATCACAAAACAATCGTGAAGATTTCGTTCCAAGAGGACAAGGCAGCATCTAGTAGTTAGTCAGGTGCAAGGAAAGTGACACATCAGAAAGACACCCCCCCCCACACACACACACACACAGAGATACATAGCACACCTGTTCCATTTGTGGTGGTTGTTGCTACCCTACTCCTGTTGTTTCTGTTTATTAGTTATCTAGGCAGTTTACAAAACATAAAATAAAAGGCACCATACTCTCAGATGACTAAATCTACTAAATAATAAAAACAAGCTTCTCAAAACCAGAGCAGTAGAAGCAATAAAAACAATTAAAGGTAACTAGCAACATGGAAAGTGTGCAAAAAAAAGGTGAGGGTGGTGTTTTTTTAAAAAAATTCCTTTTGGTGGGAAATAATCTAAGATATCCCAGGAAACTCCGTGGTGTGGGTATTTCACAAGGTGGGTTCAAGCACAGAGAAGGCCCTGTTCTGTATCAGTCTCACCAGTACAGGAAGCAACAGTAGCAAAACAGCGTTACCAAATACCAAGAGATGGCAAGGAAAACACGGGGCATGGCACTGTCAAAGGCACTCAGGCATCATTTGGAGCTGCAGAAGACGTCCCAGCTCCAGTGGTGGAAATCCTTTCTGACATCAGAGACTGATGACAGAACCCAAGCCAGAGTCTTGAGCTCCTTAACTACAAGTCAGCTGGGCTCTTTGCTGCGTATTTAGCTGAAGCATGGAATGCCAGTCAGGTGGGACAGAACAGTAAAGCTCTGATTTCCTTGACTTGTTAGCTACTCTGTGTGGCTTGTGTGTTGTTGCACTGCAACCAGGGCCGGATTAAGGCCGACTGATGCCCTAAACACAGCCAGACAGTGGTGTCCCTTGGCCCTTCCATCGCTTACCTGACAAGGCATTAAGACTCAGTAAGTGCTGAAGGTGAAATAAGAGATTAAAAAATCAGTTTTCTTCCAGGTCATCCCCCCCAGGCCAGACCCCACAACTATATTGGATATAAATGTTTTAAACATATACATTTATTTAACACTAAATAGCAGTAAGCAGTATAAGCAAATTATTTACTTATAACTAGGGCAACAGAAAAAATGCAAATTTTCAGCACTTTGTAATGCATTTTTTAATAAAATTGTTATAAGGGAGGAAATGCAAATACAAAAAAATTATTGAAAGCTATTTTTAATTATCCTCCCAAAGATTATAAGGCGAAATATGATCTCATATTATCTCTACTGAAATTACATGATCTCGAGAGCATACTTTTCAATTTTGAAAATCCTCTTTCTTCAGAAATTGGTGCTGGTGAACAATTTTTTCAAAACGATATTCTAATGGAGAAATATAATTATTTGTATGAAACAAAACGTATTTTATTCCATTGCTTTCTAACCTTGACGATATATAGCTTGCAAAATAATGCTTATTTTTAGGGCTGCCAGATCACCCGGGGGGGCAGGGGGTTGCCCACTTTAGCCCCCCCCCCCCCCGATCTACTGGCCCAGATCCGGCCAGCAGGGGGAACTCTACCCCCAAAGTGCCTCGACTGGGCTGACATGCCTGTCATGATGACATCACCCAGAGGTGAAGTCATTGTGCTGAGCACGTTGCCGGGGGGGCTGCTCTAACATTCAACCTGAAAACTCTATGGTATCATAGAGTTTCCAGCCAAGTGCCAGAGCATCCCCCCCAGTGATGTGCCTAGTGCGATGATGTCACTTCCGAGAGAAGATCCCGAGAGAAGAGCTTCTCCCCCCTGCCGAAAAAAGGTAGGGACCTGACAACCCTTATTATTGCTTACTTATAACTTTATTCTCCTACTTTTTAAAATTGCAATATCTATGATCAAGTCCTCAAAACTAATCTGGCATAACAAATCTGCTTCTATACTTCACAGAGACAAGGCAGCCAGCCTACCTTGTCTCATAGTTGCCCCTACTGCCCACCCTTCTCAGTGCTAGTGATTCCACTACCAATAATTTCTTATGAATAGCCATAACAGAAGGAATGACTGAGAGAAATATTTCATCTTCAAGGTGCCCCCCTTCCCTTGGTGCCCTAAACACTCACCTATTTTGCTTTATGATTAAATCCAGGACTGACTGCAATAATGACTATTCCTGCATCAGTGGAAAGTGCAAGGACAGTTTTGTCAATGAGATCCCAGGTCCTAGATGCAACCAAGCATGGACTTGGAGCAATGCTTTTCATCCTCCATGTTTTTCATTTTTTACCTCAGTTTGGAGTCAACTGCGCAAATGCATTCAGAAATGAAAAATAGTATTATTTTTCCCCAAATGTCTATATACCATTCCTCTCTTGATCTCTTGTAGGTGGCAGCCTTTGACCCAGACCTAGCAGAAAATGGTTCTCTTGTGTACAGCATCAGACCACCAAATAAATTCTACAGTCTTAACAGTACCACAGGGAAGATTCGGACAACAGGAGTGATACTGGACAGAGAGAATCCAAACCCCCAGGAAGCTGAGCTCATGAGGAAGATTGTGGTCTCCGTTACTGATCGTATGCTTGTTTCAGTTGCTCTGTGCACGCCTTTGCTCCTAGTTAACAATCCTCTTTTGCTATCAGTGTAGGATTTGCTTCCCCATTCTTACATATTATGTACTTACATTTAAAATGCAACTTTCCCCTATACTAATAATAATAATTGTGTGCAGTCAAGTCACAAATGATCAATGGCAACCCCAGGATCATGTGGTTTTGCCTTCTTCTGCACACAATCCCAGTGTTTCTCGCTGTGTCCCATTCAAGTAATAACCACGGCTGACTCTGGTTAGTTTGTAAACTCTGATGAGATCAGACCAGGCAGGGCTATTCAGCCTGCTAACTCTTCCCTCTGTATTTGTGTGTGTGTGTGAGAGAGAGAGAGAGAGGGAGGGAGGGAGGGAGAAGTGCCCTCAAGTCTCTTCCAATTTATGGTGACCCCATGAATCCGTGTCCTCCAAAACATCCTATCATTAACAACCTTGCTCAGATCTTGCAAATGGAGGGCTGTGGCTTCCTTGATTGAGTCGATCCATTTCATGTTGGGTCTTCCTCTTTTCCTGTTGCCTTCAACTTTTCCTAGCGTTATTGTCTTTTCCAGTGAGTCTTGTCTTCTCATAATGTGACCAAAGGACAATAAGCCTCAGTTTGGCCACTTTAGCTTCAAGGTAGAGTTCAGGCTTGATTTGATCTAGAATCCACTTAGAACTTTCCACTACAGTCCATTTAATAACTTTGTCACAGCAAGACCAGCAACAAGTGTAGGCTGCTTAAAGTCACATAATTTTAAAACTATTTTTGTCCTGTAATTTAATTTTAACTGTTTTGTTAAGATGTTGACATTTCCCAAGTCTGATTTCTAAATGAAAGTACACTACCATTTAGCTGAGGAAGCCTGAACTGGTTTAGGGAGATTTCACTAAGGCAAAATCTTGTAAACGCTTCTTTAGGCTGTTCCGTGGGAAAGGTCTTATGTTCTTATGTTCTCTTAAAGGGTGCTTGGTAATCCTGAAGCTGCATTTTTTCCTGATCTCTCCAGGTGGGAGACCACCCTTACGGGCCACAAGTAGTGCCACTGTGTTTGTCAACTTGCTGGACCTCAATGACAATGACCCCACATTCCAAAACTTACCTTTTATCACTGAGATTCCGGAGGGTCTTCCAGCAGGGTCATCCGTCTTCCAGGTGAATCCTTCTCACTTGTCCCTCTCTGTTTCTACAATGTACTAAATGAATGAATGAATGGTGTTTCAAAATGGTTTGGGATTGTTTATACCACAGATTGTTACTTATATATGAGTTGTTTGCCCTTTTTCTCACAGCATCGTGGTGCTTCTGTGCACCTCCTGAGTTTTCCCCATCTCTCCTGTGATCTTTCCCATGGCCTTGCTATGGTATTTGGGGAAAGATCATAGCAAAGCTGGGGTGACACCCATGTGGACAGGGGATTCTGGATCTTCCTGGTCCCGCCCACACTGGTGCCATTTCCTGTCACCCATGGCAGCAACATACACCCCCGCCACACCATGGTGCTTTTGTGTTTGTGTGTATGCTTTTAATTGGCAATTGACATATAATTATGGTGTTATAACAGTCTGTTCTTCAGGTTTTCTGAATTCCCAGCTTGCCTTTTTAAAAATACAAGTAAATTTCTAGCCATTGTAGGAATATGCCTTTCCCCTGATATTTGTGCCAAAAAGGGCTTACAGCCTTACCTCTGTTTAAAAGGCAAGCTGGGAATTCAGAGGACCCGAGGGACAGATTATTTTATTTCAGTGGTTGATTTTTTAAAGAAAAAAATGGGGAGGGGCATTGCTGCCCCGGGGCTGGGGCAGGGAGAATGCTGGGAAACTTGCCATGTGAAGGTCTTGCTGCCCCTGTTCAATCGCAGCAGCTACTGGGAAATGACACCAGCCTTTCACTTCTTCCGAAAACATGGGTGGGTGGTGTCCGCAGTCAGGTGACAGCTTTCTATGAAGCCAACATCCCAGTCCCAACATTTTTCAAAAATATTTTGGCATGGTAAATGGCTCATATTTCCTTCAGGTGGTTACACCTGGTGCTGTCCACATTATTCCATATTAGAAAATCCCAGGGGAGAACTAAACACAGGGAGGGAACACTGACTGACTGACTGAAACCCCCTGGTACATTTAATCCTTAGCCGGATGCTACTGTTGTATCTGCAAGGGCATGTTCCTCTTTGTCCTGATGATTCTCTTTCACCCTTTCAGAACAAGATGAACGTATACCGAAAAGCAGAACTGCCAACACTCCACCAACATTTCCCTCAGTGGTTCACTTGAATTTCCCCAGTGGCTCCTAGATGTCATACCTACTTGACAATTTAACACTTCTGGGCTAAATAAGAAATCATTTTAAATATTTTGGATCACAGATGCTAATTAGCTTTCCCTCTCCCTATACCCACAAACATGAGAGAATTTAAATGCAGTTGGTATAGTCCTATAATGTTGGCGGGGTGGTGGGGGTGGTAGGAACAACCTATAAAAAGCAGCTACTGAATTTTGTACCAAGTTGTGAGAAATAAAGCATTGCACTGCCGGGATCTGAGGCTTCTGGCTTTATCTTCATGAAGAAGAGCTCATTGGACAGTCTTTTCTTTCTTTTGTTTCTGTGTTAGGTAGTAGCCATTGACCTTGACGAAGGCCTGAATGGTCAAGTGACGTATCATATGCAGGTGGGGATGCCGAGGATGGACTTCCTTATCAACAGCAGCACTGGCCTTATCAACTCCACAGCTGTTCTGGACCGGGAGAGGATCGCTGAGTACTACCTGCGGGTGGTGGCAAGTGATGCCGGAGTGCCGTCCAAGAGTTCCACCAGCACTCTCACTGTCAGAGGTGAGAGAAAGACTGAACCCTTCTGGGCACAGTCTCGCTGTGTCCGCTAGCTTAATTCAAATATGCTTTTAGGATGAATTGTTGTCTGTAAGTTTTGCACCGTATCACTGTGATGTAGTGGTTAAAGTGTTGGACTAGGATTTGGGAAATCCAGGTTTGAATCCCCCCACTTTGCCATGGAGCTTGCTGGATGACCTTGGGCCAGTCACACACTCTCAGCCTAACCTGCCTCACAGAGTTGTTGTGAGGATAAAATGGAAGAGAGGGAAAAGAGGTAAACTGCTTTGGGTCCCCACTGGGGAGAAAGTCAGGCATAAATAGAATCAATAAAATAATGGAATAATTTCTTGCTACTTTTCCTCCCTCAGATGATTTATGATGTGAGCTAAGTGGTGGGTAAAGTACCAGTGTGCCTGTTGCATTAATGAATGGATGAACCAAGAGGCATCCAGAGCTCAGGGCTGAGTACTTCCCTGGTCTTGTCCCTTTGGGGCAGTCTCAGAGTCAGGATATGTGTAGATCGGAAGGTGGAGAACTCACTAAACCAAATAGTTTGCACAACCAATTTCTAGCTTACACTGAAAGTTGTGCAAACATCAATTTCCACACAAATTTGTCACAGTATACTAGACTCGGAAGTTCTCTGTTCCCTACTACCCTTTGTTCTTGTCATCCCAACACCATTTGCTTTAAGAGATGATCTGAAGTAGGTCATCTGAAGTAGATCATGGACACCAGGGAAAGCCTGAGTCATTTTCAGTTCATATTTCTGGTGCTGAAGTTCAGAATTTTTCCTCCAAACTAATAAACTAAGAGTGTTTACTCAGTGTATTGAAAGTGAAATTGGGTAAGGGTTTTAGTGCCTAAAAAGCCTTGGTCAATTTTGTCTTCAATAGCTTGGTGAACTCTCTTACTGCAATTCAGTGCAGAGTTACTCTAGTTTAAGCCACTGAACTCTCTTACTGCAATTCAGTGCAGAGTTACTCTAGTTTAAGCCACTGAAGTCAATGGGCTCAGACTGGAGTAACTCTTTGTAGGGTTGCATTGTTATAGCGCCATCATAAGCAATGTTCCACAGTTCTAAGCCCATTGACTTCAATTGACTTATTTCTTTACTTTTACTTCATTTATAGTCCATTTTTCTAGCTGAGAAGGTGGATTAAATTAAAAACAATTCAACAGGAATAGTATACACACAACAAACAGTGTGATAAAACTTGATTACAAAATAAGAGAATGTGTAACTCTTCTTGGGATGATAGTATTAGTGTGGAGGAGTGTGGCTCTGAGCATAGGAACCTGAAACGAATTTGACCAGTGCTTTCTTAGCTACAAAGGTATGCAACTTCAGGATGTACAGAAATAAAAGAAAAATGAATGATCCCTGGTTGTGAAGAACAGCTGAATAGGAGGAGAGGGAGAAACACTGCTAACCGCACAGGTGCAAAAGTAGCACATACAACAGTTACTCAGCTGCCATGTCAAGTGCTGCCATTGCAGATTGAGACTGAACATTGATTGTGATTTTTATGAGGTTCTTGGCAGGTCTGTGTGATGCTGACCCCAGTATTCATGGTACCCATGGAGCATGTGAGTCATTACAGTAGTGATCCTTCCCACATGGACAGAGTAGTTTGAGAAGCTCCGTGCTGCATTGGCAGAGCCCACGGTATGGCTCCTTCCCACACCAACATCAGCCACCAGGAAATGGTCGGTGTAGGGTAGGAAGGAGCCACAACCTGAGCTAGGCTGACATGGCCCCAGCCTTCAGTGGGAAGGAGTGATACTGCTGCATTTCGTAGGTCACTGATATAACATATGAACTTGCCCTAAGAGACTGGGTTATCCATGTTCACATTATAGTGCATTGACTTGCTATGTGTGCAGTATAGCTGTGGTGATGGTACTAAGAAATTTATGAGATTCAGAAGGGTTCAGATGGTAGCATTTTTTGGACCAACAAAGTACTTCACTGACAGCTATCATTTGAGCCACTTTGGAAGCTGTTACTATTAGTTTGTGTTTTTGTTTAGATAAGTGATAATCTCCTCTTAAATTTTGCACAAGAACTGAGATAGCTGGCTGAGTTTTTAAAACCTAGGAAAAATTATATGACTAATGGCATTTGCTCATAATTCTCAAATATTTGTAACTCTGGAGTTCCTACCGCCAATCATGTCACTTCCCCCAAAATATTTTGCCAGCTAGGTCGTTTACACTTTCTCCAAATATCTTTCCCAGTGCTGTCAGACAGTGTGAGAAAGACTTGGCTCCCGGTTGAACCCCTAAGAACTGTAATATCTAGTACAAGTAGAACAACCAGTGACTGACTACTCTTAATGGCCAGCAGTGTGTCTTTTAAGAATGCTGTTCAGTGCCTGGGGCAGAGCCTAGAGTCATCCTCGGATCAAATTCTCTCTTACAGTTTTGGATGTGAATGACGAGAACCCTACCTTCTTCCCAGCTGTCTACAACGTATCACTTCCAGAAAACATTCCTCGTGATTTCAAGGTTGTTCGCCTGAACTGTACTGATGCTGATGTGGGTCTCAATGCTGAGCTCAGTTATTTCATCACAGGTATATGATCTTTCGGGAAGCCTCTCCAGCTGGCAGTGCAGCCGTTTTCTTCATAGACAGCAGAGAACATTACCCTGTTTTTCTTTTCTTTTTTTCTTTCAGATTTATAGCCTACCTTATCCCAAAAGCTCAGGGTGGGTGACACTGAAAAGCATAAAAATCCTGTTAACAAGAATAAAACTGGATTCCCATTTGGTTGACTAAAAGCTCAGTCCATCTCCACACCCTCCCCTTAACTCCACGCAAAGGAAACTACCACATACTTCTGTTTCCTTCCCTTCTCCTTCAGCATTATTGGGAAGAGATCTTGGCTGCTCTAAAGTCCACCCTGCTCATTCTTCTTGCCTTATGGATGTGGGAATCATGTTTTGCTTAGCATGTTTCCACAGCCAGCATTTCCCCATGGGAATGTGTTACAGTGCTGTCAGGCTGAGTATTGGTGCAAGTAAGCAAAGGGGGAATGTATGTAAATCAAACAGCCAAAGGGGCTTTTCATTCTGCTGTTAGATTTCCAAGGCTAATTTGCATATGTTTTCCTATGATGCTTTGCAAATGATAGCAGAGCTGTTTTGGGCTGTTGGCAACTTGGCATTATCTATGCTTCATCAGACTCAAAGGAGTCATCAGCTGTTTTATGTCTACTGTACATAGATAAGACAATTTGAGGAAGGTGTTGTGGTTGAGCTCATTTGCAATGTCTGCTGATGTGTATCCAGGTGGGCTGTATTCTGAATGCAGAAACGGATGTAGGAGGCTTAAGAAAATAAGCCTCCAGCTACTTTATGGAGAACTTCTACCATATCAGTGATGCTGAGGATTGTCTCCTCAGTTTCTTCTAGGTTTTTGTTTAACATGGTGTCCACTGCAGAGTAGAGAAACCACCTATAGTTGGCCTTGATTTCCAGAGGCATCTAGATTATCTCCTCTTAAGCAGGGCCTTCTGTATCACAGCATGATTTAGGATGATGGTGCCCATGAGGCTGTTTTATCACATTAACTTAAATGGAAGACTTAAGTATGTAGTTCTGGGGATGCACAATTGTGACCCACCAAGGTAAATGCAGCCTACATACTGTGATCTCCATAAGATTGACAACAATTCAACACCCTCCCCGCCAGTATTTTTGCTGCTTCAGGTGAATGGCAAAAACAGTCCCTGATTGTCTCCCTGATGTAGCTGTTAGGCTGTGTTCATCTTGGTGGGTCACAACCTGGGGTTGTTTGTGTTGCTGTTGTTCTTTGCCATCAAGCCACAGCTGACTTATGGCAACCCTGTAGAGTTTTCAAGGCAAGACACATTCAGAGGAGGTTTGCCATTGCCTGCCTCTGCATCATGACCCTGGTATTCCTTGGAGGTCTTCCATTCAAGTACTTGCCACCCAGGGGCAAACCCCTGCTTAGGTTCTAATGAGATTGGGCTAGGTCAGGATAGGTCTCTTATATCTCATGGGCATCAATTTTACACATGCTTTCCTCTCCCACTGAGATCAGTGATCTATAAACATAGCTCAATTGAGCTGCTACCAACTCTAAATAAATGTTTATTATGTGGTTACCGTATAACAGGAACATCTCCCCACTTGGATTGTCTTCGTTAGTCCAAGCCTATGGAAAGGGTGTAGGCTTAGAATGCATAGGACTGTGCTGTTAGAGTGATATTCCATAGATTATTTCCAAAGGCTACAAAAGTTGTCTATTCTCGCCCTCTGCTGCCTAGAGTCACCTATGACACTCAAAATCTTTTTGTACCTTTGCTTGCTACTTTCTTGTTCATTCCCCAGGTAACAAGGAAAGTCAAGAATCGATAATTTTGATAAAACAGTATATTTTCAGACTGTGAAATCCCAAAGACCTTTTAAGTAAATGCAGCTACAGTGCTGTCAAAAGCAATCAACTTAGGCTGAAATGAGATTCTTGCAGTTCCTCCTAATGGGGAGCCACAGCAGTAGCCTTACAATCTTCTTGTCATACCATATACATTTTTGAACAAAACACAATTTTGCAGGTACAGATGGGGGATTTATCACACAGTCCTCTGAAATGTAGGCAAATCTTTTACAATCCCAGTCCATAAAGGCATAGATGCCGTTGCATTTTTGCCTCTTCCATGAAGAGTAGTGGAAGGTGAAACCATTCAAAGCTGTCTAGCTGTCATGGGCCACGAATCAGAGACTCCTGGGACTGTAGTATAAAGGACATAGGCACTGCTAATGAAGACTCCTCGGCTTTCTCACCAAACTGTAAAGGCCAGTGAAACCACAGTAATCAAAATTATTTGAAATCTGCCTACATTTGTAACATAGATGCAACCAGAAGGCATGACATCTCGAAGGAGTATGTATTCTTATCAAGTGTTTGAAACAGGCATTTCTGAATACATTTTGCAATTTGACACTTTGATAATGAGCACCTTTGTGGTGCTTATTAGCATAAGCTGTCACTGACTTTTTTGTTTATTGACATACAGCAATCAAAATTAAATTTGTAAAAGGGGCTTTTTTTAGACCAAGGCACAATCCAAGAAAAACAATGTGACTGAAGTGCTGAAGATTTTTAAATTTAAAAGGACCCGCCGGGGGCAGAATAAATCATTGTAGAAGAATAATTTATTGGAGGGAAGGGGTTGCAAGAAAAATATCATTATAAGAAAGGAAAGGGATTTCCCCTGATCCTAATATATTTAGCATTTCAGTAATTTATAAAACATCACCAAACCTCTTTCTATTTCTCATTCCTCTGTTGCCTTTCTTTGATTTAAACATAAGATATAACCCCCCCCCCATAACTGCCCACTCCCAAAGCGGTCAGTTTGGTGTCGTGGTTAAGAGTGGTGGACTCTAATCTGGAGAACCGGGTTTGATTCCCCACCCCTCCACATGTGGCTGCTGAGCGACCTTGGTTCATTCACAAGGTCTCTCAGAGCTGTTCTCTCAAGAGTAGTTCTCTGAGAGCTCTCTCAGCCCCACCTACCTCAAAGGGTGTACGTTGTAGGGAGAGGAAGGGGAAAGCAACTGTAAGCCACTCTGAGACTCTGAGTGAAGGGCAGGATATAAATCCAATCGCTGCCTCCTCCATATATTATTCTGGGTGCACTTTCTGTGGAAAAGAAGCATCTCATTTCCTGAAAATTGTACCTTTTAAGACTGGATTTCAGCATTATGTTTATTTTGCTAATTTATTATCAGAATTTTGTAGCGTTATCATAGAGCCATCCATAACATATCATATTTTCAACACTTATTGCTCTTATTGCCATGAATTTTAGATAATGCATAGGGGGTCAAGTACCTCTGGGTTAACATTCCTTAGGGCAAAGCATAAGATGTACCTACAGATATTTTCTCAAATATATTTTCAAATGTTAGGTTTTACCTCTGTTCCCAGCTGATTATCCATGTACATACATAATTCAGGCCATTATCTTTCTCCTTCTCCAACAATATTTGATAAATCTGTGGAAGCCTCATTTGACATAGCTATAAAAGTACATTGTAAAATAGACTGGTATGCACAGAGTGATGCTGTCAAAATCTAGGTGCGCCTACTTCTTTATATGTGTGCACACAAAGATGGAGAGGAATATGGACTATGAAGGTGTTTTTCATAAGCGCTTCTGAATTTCTTGGTTCCACAATTTTTATTTGCAGAGTGTTTAAGTTTCAGCACCCTTCAATTGTTGAACTTTTTGCTTCTGTAGGTGGAAACCAGGATGGGAAGTTCAGTGTTGGTTTTAGAGATGGAGTAGTCAGAACAGTTGTCAGTTTGGACAGAGAGACTGTGCCATCCTATACACTCATTCTAGAGGCCATTGGTAAGTATGTCTTGTGGAATACTTTTGTTCCTGTTATCTAAGCAACTGATGCCTATTCCATTCTGCATCATTTGGGATGCAATGGAGAGAAGGAAGTATTTTCAAAGGCCTCATACAAATTAATGATGCAATGTTTTGTTATGATTTCTGAAATTTTCATTCAATTCCATTCCAGGAATGACTTTTCTTGACCATGAAGAAGGTTTCTTTTTAAAAAATCTCCAGCCATTCCTGGGCTTTCTATGTGTTTTAATCTCATGTTCTGGAGAGGGACCACTTTGTAGGTCTGGACAAAAGAGAGACTCTATATCTTGTTAACTTGATTGTGAAAATATTCCCTGCCTTATTATATAATTGAATACACAAAGTTGCCAGGTACATGTTTGGAACACAGATTAGTTAAGACAAGTGGTATGACCAATGGGACATAAATGCTAAACAGGACTGGTCTTTGATGACAAAGAATATCTGATGAAGCACTCACTTATGAAAGAATACCAAATAAGTGGTAGGGTCAGGGATTTTCTGTGGCATTTAAAATACTGATGCTTCATACATGAGACCTTATTCCATTCATAGCCTTTCCAATAATACTGAAACAAAAAAATTAAAATAATGACAAATTCTGATTGGCATTGTGTAAATACAAACACTCACATTTTTTACAATATTTAATCCTAAACACAAAGATTGTTTTGTCCAGAAATGAGTTTTAAAAATTTAGTACTGAAGTTAATTTTGGTTCTAGACTAGAACCAGCTGAATGTTTCATTTCTCTCTATCACAAATCAGATAAAGGCAATGATACTGATATTTTGTCTGTTTAAATTTTACCCATAGAATAGATTTGACGCTATGGATCACATAGAAGACTAGGAAGGGAGAATTAAATTTTCCCTGTGTGTTCACTGGTGATCCTTTAAGCACTGCTATAGATCCGGAATGCACATCATATCTCTCTAACACTGGACTTGATTTTATGCTGTGTGTAGTTAACTAAGCAAGAAAGCTTAGGGGCTGATGAAGCCTATTGTGGAAAACACCCATCAAGCCAGCCACCACTCATCATCCAGCCACATGTTTATTGTCACATGCATTATGAAATCAGCACCATGTAAAGCCAATCTAGATCCAGTGTCAGTTTCCTACCTATAATCTAGTCTGAAAGCAGCATTCAGCAAGTCAGTAATTACAAGTCAGAGTGACACAAACATCTTTGATAAAGGAATAATTATAAGCCTTTGTGATGTAAATGAAATCTGCTGTGGATTTTATGGAAAATGCATACTAAATCCCAGATATTTACGCTGGAACCAGCACATAATTGGCCTATCCAACATAGGCATCAGGCAGCACCATCATCAGCCTGTGGCTCATTTTTCCTCATTATATCTTCCATTGGTTGTACAACTGGAAGATGCATGACCATAGAGTTTTTGCCCAAATACCAGAGTGTTGCCCTGGCATCCCAGATTTGATGATGTCACTTCTGGGTCATGTGGGCAGTGATGTAGACACATTGATGTACATTGAATAGCCCTCCCTGCTGCTCCCAGTAAGTCCCCTTCTCCCCCACTGGTTGTCAGGAGGGACCATGCAACCCTACCCTACCCCAAGGGGTGGGAGGTTCAGCAAAAAGAGAAGTGGAAGTCTAGGGCTGCTGGATAACAATTCTTCTCTAGCAAGAGTACGTAAGGCCCATTAAACTGGTAGTGTGATCTGGGTGGATAGCCCTTGTTGGAAAGGAAACCGGGCAGCTTGAAAATAACTGGCTGTGTGGGCAATGGGAGTTAAGACCAAGGAAGTCTGTTTTGACCCTGTTTGCTTCTGAACATTTTGCACTTCATCAGCATTCTTTCAGTAGTACTGACTTTTTTTCTTTAGGCTATGACATTACATGGACTATTTGTTGTCTTTGCTTCCACAGATAATGGCCCCACAGGCAAACGGAAGACTGGAACAGCCGCTGTGCATGTCACTGTGCTGGATGTTAATGACAATCGGCCCATCTTCCTTCAGAGCAGCTATGAGGCTACTGTCCCTGAGGACATCCCAGACTACAGCAGCATAGTACAGGCATGTAACAAAACTTTCCTTTTCAGCGTGTTCCAGAGGGGAGACAAAAACAGAAGGGAAGCCATGCACTTTGCTACTCTCACTTCATCCCAGCTGTTAGCGAGAAACACAATAAAGGCCTGGGAGATCTTGATATTAGGTAATGCCTCTATGCTATTACCGTAAGTTCTTTCTTGTATTTGGCAGTCACTGCTGCTGTTGTTGGAAAGGCTAATAACAGGAAGCTGGATCTAAGTCCAGTAGCAAATGGGTATTTTGAAATTATTAGGGTATAAGTTTTTGAGAGTCAAAGCTCCCTTCATCAGATGCAGGAAGCTGCACAGCCTGGAAGGAAGCAACAGCGTTTTGCCAACTTTTTTTTTAAAGAAAACCCACTTGAGTAGCTGGGGCTTTGGGCCTGCAAGCTAGCCATATTTCAGCATTGGGTTCACTGAGTTGCAGGGTAGATGGCATTAATGGGTTCCGGCAAGAGACATTGTGGAATATGACCCATGAACAATAAGTAGTGGGTTGTGCTGTTTAGTGAGTCAACCCATGTCTGGAAAGTCACGTTTGGCATGTAAGTGGTGATCTGACAAACAAATCTGCTTTGAGGGAAGCACTGGGTGAAGCAGTCCTTTCTTGACAGTGTATGCAAGTGTGTGAGTGCATACAAAGCATCTCTAAAAGCAAAACTGGGAAAGAAGAATTTGGAGATTTGGGGGGGGGGGGTGTTTTTGTTTCCCTCCATGGAGCTAACCCTCAGTGGAATGAATGGGTGAGAGAGAGAGAGAGCTGAATGAATGCACCCATTCACTCAGTCTCTCTTTCTCCTTTCCAGTTTCTCTTCAAAACCAAACTTTTTTTGTAGCAAGCACTAAGGAGTGTTCTCAGCAAGCTCAGAGAAGACTTCTTTTTTTGTTGTTGTTCTTAAATCTGCTTCTCTGGTCTGCCAGCATATAGTGAGGTAACAGGACTTTGGTACAATCACATGGAGATTTTTGAAAAGCAAGTGGTCAGCCATGTGAGAACTTTGGGATAATACACTCAGAACTGGAACAAAAAATGCCATTGCAGAGCCACATACTTAAATTGTAACTAAACTGTAGCAGAAGGTGGTGATGGGAACACAATTGGGCAGATGGGTTCACTGTGGCAAGAGGATCTGTGATACCTAATTTGTGACTGATAATGAGGAGGTTCTCGAAAGTAGAGTGGACTGTATATTGCTATCACTTGTATTGCTAGGGGGGATACATGCATGTGCATGCATGGATATATACACACATGTACACCAGCTGTCCCTTTCATATGGAATTGAGCTACTACCATCCTTCACCATAGCTCACCATATTCCATAAGCAGTTAAAAGAACTGCTTGTGTTTGCCCAGCAATCACCTGATAAACCCCTGAAGTTAAATCAACCTGGTGTTCCATTTGCATCCCATCTAATTTCCATGAAACTTGGGATAGCTGTGAAGTATGTTAGTCTTAGACAGTGTTTTGCCAGGATTTGAACAGAGTCCAAAACTCTGTCCTTTGTGGTTCATTAGATCCTAGTTTTGCCTTCCCCCATCTCACCATATAGCAGAAGAGGATATTGTGTTCAGCAACTGGGTGAAAGGAGCTTCCTGTGGACCGTAGATGATGTTCTGGCTCCTAATATAAAACTTGCGGATGAATTCCTTATAATTTCAATGTTCCTTCTTTCTACCCCAAATAAAATGTACAAAGGTGACTGTTTCATAATGTTGATTAGGCCCTTTTGATGGTTTTAAAATTAAAATATGTCAGTATATCAAAATATGATTTTGTATGAAAATGACATAAATACTTCAAGAACTGCTTTTGTCTATGCAGTAACATTCTGAATGTCTCTTGATATTAGCATGAGTCTGCAGTGGTGAGGAATGCAGTAAGAAAGAAAACTGAACCTAGTAGTTAAGGCCTCCTATAGATGGTACTAAATGCTCACTCAAATGAAATATATCATAAGGATTTCATAGAACCACAGAGTTGGAAGGGATCTCCAGGGTCCTCTAGTCCAGGAAATTCACAAATACCTCCCACACACACTGCCAGTGACCGTTGTTCCATGCCCAGAAGACAACACAAAACCTCCAGGATCTTCAGTCAAACTGGCTGGAGAACAATTGCTGGGGTTCCGGTTTCGGAGGCGACGGCTGCAGGAGGCGCGGAGCATCGCTCGCGACCCTTGCAGAATTCCCTTTCTCTTTAGGGGGTCTTGAACCCCACGAAGACTCTTGGAGAGAGCCTGGATGCAGAGCTATTACCAGGGGGTGAAGTTTTGAAGAGACGGCGGTCCGCTTCACCCACTGGTTAAGCTAAACGCAGGAAGAAGGAACAAGGAGCTCCGTGGCAAGCGCGGGAGCATAGCCGCTTTCTGAAAAGCCGAGGGAGAAACAACCAGAGAGAAAGAACCCAAAGTAAGATCTAAAACTAAAACTAATAACTGATGGAAACAGTCGATAGAAAAAAAAAAACCTGTTTGAGGCTGGCAAGCGGCGAGAGAGAGTTGTTTTACGCTGACAGCAGCTGCAGAGACGCCGAGAGCCATGGGCGCGGCCAGACAAGGTGAGCCGACGGCCGAGCAAGGAGCGAGGAAGCGGCAGGAGTTCCTTTCGCGGCTTGCGCAGCAGTTTACAATTCTTTTCTCTACAGAGACGTGTTGACAGATAATAAAAATAAAGAAGCAGCAGAAGGTACTGTAGTACATGTGTACTTATGTTTGGGAAATTTCAGTGCTCAAACTGAACTTTATTTTCGAGAGGGAACAACAACCAGGAAGTTGGAAACTTTTATGTAAGAATCAATTACTCTGCAATCTGCTGGAAGGGGCTGAACTATGTCTTAGTGTTCAAGACAGCTGCTTGTTATCAGGGAGAAGAAGGCATGCTGCGGCATAGAACAGAAGAACGGACTGGCATTATTAAGCATCTTGGAAGAAGAAATCTGGAGGGGTTCTGGGTTTCGGGGCTTATTTAACTTAATGTAACCTCCTACTATGTTTCAACTTTTGTGGGGTTCTTAATTTTTTCTTTCCCTTTTGTTTTCCTACGCTACCAAGTTTCCTATGCCTTTCAAAAGAACCTTTTGGTATTGGTAATAGGTATTTTGGTACTGGGTATTGGCGGATATAGGAAACATAGGGTTTTCTTGGGAGGGAAAAAATAGAATAAGAATAGCGTGGAAATAGATATAGAAATAGATAGAATAGGCATAATAGAATAGGTATAAGAGGTACAACACAGATAGTACAGATAGTAAGATTTAAAAGTAAGATAAGGATAAGACTAGGATAAGTTAAGATAGATAGATCACCAGATGTAAGTAGAGATAAGGAATTTAGTTTTAGAAAAATAGAGAATAATATAGGGCACTCAGTAAAGGGATAGAATTGGAAAACAAAAATAAGCCACTAGCCCCAATTGTTAAAGTAAGTAACTCCTGATAGATTTAAAATGGCCAGCGGGTCAAGGAAGATGTCAGTTTCAGGTGCATCAGGAGCAAGCCAATCAAGCGTAAAAGATACTAATGCGCAGATGTATGAAAATATGACAGAAATGATGAGTCAAGTGATACAAAGCACTATACCAAATTTAATTTCTAAAGCGCTTGAACCTTTACAAGAGAAACTAGACAAGGCAACACAACAACTATCGGCCCAAATGAATGAAATTAAAATGCAAATGCTAGAAAATAAACAGGAAATATTAAACCTGAAAAAAAGTAATAAAGAAACAGACGCAAGAATAGAAGGGTTAGACCAGCACGTTGAGGAGTTAAATGCTAAATGTATTTCTCTAGAAAATTCTTTGATGTCTTTGGAGGTAGAAAAATCAGCATCTCTTCTCAGATTCCAAAATGTCCCAGAGAAAAATGAAGATGAACTTAGGGATACTGTTATACATGCCTTACAAGAATGGATAGGTCTAGAATCATCGGAAGAGCTTAGTAAAGATGTTGAGACAATCTTTAGGAGGAATACAGCATATGGGAAGAGAAACAATTTACCTAGAGAGGTACACTTGAAATTTTACAGAAAACCTATGAGAGAAAAGATATTGGAAAAGGCTAAAACAGACACTTTAAAAATACATGGGAATGAGATCAGGATATTAAAGGACATACCTTGGAGGATTAGACAAAAAAGACAAGATTACCAAACTCTGGCTGCAGCATTACGATCAAATGACCTGGCTTATAGGTGGTTGACCCCGGAGGGAATGTCATTCTATTACAGAGGATCCAAATACAATCTAACGTCAATTTTCAAATTGGAAGATTTTATTAGAAAATTTGGGGGAGAGCTAGGAATCTTAGAAGAGGAATCATTAGGATCAGAGGAGGAGGATAGTAACCCGCCAGAAGGGGAAGCCAAAAAAAAGGGGGGGACCACTCTAAGAGCAGTAAAAGGGAAAAAAAGTGAGACAATACCCCCTTGAAAGAGTGACAACGAGGTTACAATTAAGAAAGGAGGGAAACAGAAACACAAATCATGAGCAGAAAGACAATTAAAACAGTATCCATCAACGTAAACGGGTTAAATGTACCGCAGAAAAGGAAAAAGTTCTTCTTACAAATATCTAAGCTGAAGGCTGATATTGTTTGCATTCAGGAGACCCATGTGAACCAAAAAGATAAACATTTATTGGTGGCAAAAAAGTTAGGTTTGATTTTTGTTGCGGCAGAAAAAACTAAGAAAAAATCAGGGGTGGCCACCTATATTAAGTCGCAATTACATCCTGAATTTGTATATGACAGCACAGATGGGCGTATATTAATTGTAAAAATTAAAAGACAGACTAAGATCACCTTGGTGGTAAACATTTATGCGCCAAACCAGGGTCAAGATAAATTTTACAGTGACTTAAGGGAGATAATCGCACAACAGTCCTTTGATGATCTAATGATAATGGGAGATTTTAACACGGTTGCAAACCCTATATTAGACCGGAAATCCGTAACAAAAAAGTGTCTGAAAAGCAATGTTTTACCAAGATCTTATTGGAAATTGACGGATGAATTTGTTATTGTTGATTTATGGAGATTAAAAAATGGTGACAAGAGAGATTTTACTTTTTACTCCAATAGATATAGGTCATGGTCACGTCTTGACATGGTATGGATATCAGCAACAATGTTGAAAGATGTAAAGGAAACAGAAGTATTACCAATGTCATTTGCAGACCACAACCCGGTAGTTTTGACCTTGTATGATGCAGTGAAACCCAATAGGTGGTCAATGAAACTGTCTATATTTAAGGATGAGAACTTTGTAAAAAAATGCAAGGAAGAATTTGAAGATTTCTTTTTAAGGAATAATGACCCAGAAATGAATGTACATACTATATGGGATGCTTTTAAAGCCTTTCTTAGAGGCAAAATGATATGCCAAGAAAGTTGGCTTAGGAAAAAACAGAGATTGAACTATTTAAATTTAACCCATCAAATACAAATTGAAGAGAAAAAATTAAAAGATAACCCACTAGATATAAGGAGTAAAGAAACGTTAAGGAAACTTCAACATAAATTAAACTGTGAATTGGCTGAGGAACTAGCAAGGAAAATGAGATATACAAAACAATATATTTTTGATAATGCGAACAAGCCTTCACGTTGGTTAGCATACAAAATAAAGAAGGAGAAGGCAAACAGGAATATAAAAATATTGAGAGATAATCAAGGCAAAGAGTGTGTAGATATAAATGACCAAAAAAAATTGTGGAAATCTTCTATAAAAATTTATACAAACAAGAAAAGGCTGGCAGACAACACTTGGATCTATACTTAAACAAACATGTAGGGAAGAGGTTCTCGGAAGAGCAAAAAAGATTTTTAAATGAACCCATAACAATAGTGGAAATAAAAGAAGCAATTAAAAAATCAAAGGTAAATAAAGCTCCCGGAACGGATGGGATCCCGGTAGAATTTTATAGAATTTTTGGAGAGCAGATAATAGACCCCCTAAAAAAAACTATGCAACGGATATACGAAAAAGGAGTAATGCCAGCGACATGGAGGGAGGCTCTGATAACGCTCATTCCAAAACAAGATAGTGACCTAGCAGAGATAAAAAATTATAGACCAATTTCACTTTTAAACTCCGATTATAAGATATATGCAATAATTTTAGCGAATAGATTAAGGAAAGTGTTATCTGAAGTCATACATCAGGACCAATCGGGATTTTTGCCGAAAAGACACCTGAGGCAAAATATCCGTGTTATTTTGGATGCCATAGAGTACTATGAAGTACATTCGGATAAACAAGCAATTTTTTGTTTTATGGACGCCGAGAAGGCTTTCGATAGGCTGAATTGGGATTTTATGTTATCTCAACTAAAATACTGGAACTGTGGGGAGCAGTTTTGTAGAATGGTAAGAGCAATATATGACAAACAAACAGCTAAGACTGCCTTTAATGGCATCATGACAGATTCATTTCAAATAGAAAAGGGGGTCAGACAGGGGTGCCCCCTCTCACCTCTTCTTTTTATTTTTGTATTAGAGACACTATGCGACATAGTTAGAAATGAAGAGAAAATTAAGGGTTTAAAAATAAGAGGAGAAACCTTCAAAATTTTGGCATACGCAGACGACGTGGTCTTCATAGTGGAAGACCCGTTAAACTCAACAGGTAATCTCCTGTATATTCTGGAAGAATACGGCCAACTATCAGGTTATAAAATAAATAGGAATAAAACAAAAATTTTAACTAAAAATTGCCCTAATGAAATTGGAAAAAAATTATCTGACTTAACGAGTTTTGATATAGTTAAAAAAGTAAAATATCTGGGAGTTATCCTAACAAACAGATGCAGTTCCCTATATAAGGATAACTACAGGAAAGCCTTAACAGAAATTAGAAGAGACCTTGAACTATGGGGGAAAATACAAGTATCTTTTTTAGGTCGGATAGCAATAACTAAAATGAATGTGTTACCGCGTTTGCTTTTTCTGTTTCAAACTCTACCTATTTTAAAAAATCAAGCCTTTTTTAAAGACCTACAGAAATCTATATCAAATTTCATATGGCAATCCAGAAAACCTAGAATTAAGTATATGTATCTAAAAGATAGACCAACCCGTGGAGGTTTTGGGGTACCGGATTGGTACAGTTATTATGTGGCATCTGGTATGATATGGCTAAGAGATTGGGCAAAACTAGAAAATAGTAGGATTCTAAACCTAGAAGGACATGATCTGCAAGTTGGCTGGCATAAAATAATGTGGTACGGGGAAAAAAACAAAACCTTTAGGAACCAGATAATACGAGGGGCCCTTTTAAAAATATGGGAAGAGTTAAAATTCAAAACTTACCGGAAAATACCCAAATGGGTGTCCCCACTAGAAGCCATTGTGAGCCCAACATTAATGACAGAAAATAAAAAGTTAAGCTATGGAGATCTCTTGAACGCTAACTTAGAACTTAAGAACAATCAAGAACTGGAAGAACAGGGCTTAAACCTAACATGGTGGGAACAAAATCGGATTCGTTCAAGATATAATGTGGATAAGAAACAAGGCTTTCTTAAAGAACCCACTGACCTCGATAAAGTATGGTTGATACCTGAGGAGAAGATCATAAAGAAACTATATGAATATCTGTTAGAAGAAAAAATGTAAGGTGAATTGATCAAACCGAATATGATTAGCTGGGCACAGGATATAGGCCACAACACTGAATTGGATAAATGGACCATGGTTTGGAAAGATAACTTAAAAACTGTGAGAGCAAGCTCCTATAAAGAGAATATTTTAAAAATGCTCTACAGGTGGCACCTCCCACCGGAGAGACTCTCTAAGTTCTCAAATAAAAACTCGAAAATGTGTTGGAAGTGTAGGACAAATGTCGGAACATACTTCCACATGTGGTGGACTTGTCAGAAGGCTAAGAAATTCTGGTTGATGATTCAAAAGACTTTGCAAGAAATTATTTTGAGTAAAATTCCATGGAATCCAGAATTTTATTTATTGAATATAATTCCAAGAGAATTTACAAAAGAAACTGTCTTTGCATGGTATTACGGCAGCGCGCATTCTTTTTGCTAGCTATTGGAAGACTGATAAGATCCCAATACTTGAGGAATATGTAAAAAAAATGTATGAAGTAGCTGAAATGGACAATTTAACAATGAAGCTCAACGATACGCATGAACAAAAATTTAAAAATGTTTGGAAAATGTTTTATGACTGGTATGACAAGAAATACTTACTGTAAGATCGAATTGGGTCAAAATAATGAATTAATTGGTTGTTTCTTCTTTTTTTGTGATGCATAATTTTTTGTAATACATTGGTACGTGGGAAATCTGTAAAAATTAATAAACATAACTAAAAAAAAAAAAGAGAGAACAATTGCTTCCTGACAAAGTGGCAATCAGCATTTCCCTGGGTGTATAAGAAAGGGCCACAAGAACTAAGCACTAAGCACCTTCCTGCTCTGCCTCTCTCATGATCTGCCTGAGTGCACAGAATCAGCTTTGCTGTCAGATGGCCATCTAGCCTGTTTGAAAACCTCCAAAGAAGAAGAGCCCACCACCTCCTGAGGAAGCCTGTTCCACTGAGGAGCCACTCTGTCAGAAAGTTCTTCCTGATGTTTAGCCGAAAACTCTTTTGATTTAATTTCAACCCATTGGTTCTGGTCCAACCTTCTGGGTCAACAGAAAACAACTCTGCACCAACCTCTGTATGACAGCCTTTCAAGTACTTGATAGTTATCATATCACCTCTCAGTTGTCTCCTCTCCAGGCTAAACATACTAAACTCCTTCAACCTTTCCTCATAGGACTTGGTCTCCAGACCCCTCACTATCTTCGTTGCCCTTCTCTGGACATGTTCTAGCTTGTTTATATCCTTCTGCAAGGAGGAGAATGTAAATTTCTGTGAGAGAAACTCATTTTAATATATTGGAGAGATTGCTCTTCTGACCAAAACAAACAGAAAGTCAAATACATTGAAGTGAACATAAATAGTGTCACAAACCAAATTGAGGAAACACACAATTCAGTCTTTTTTTAGCTTAAAATCAGTTTTACAGCTGAAACAAGAGGAGGTATGTTCTCTCTTTACTCTTCACAGTTTGTGTTTTGCTTGCTTGCTTGTGTGATAAATCCCCATAAACGTTTGACAGCTTATAGATGTTCTGAGCTTGATACTCTGCTTTGATTCAGATGAGTAGCTGTCTTGTGCCAAAGTATTTCAGGAAATGTGAGTACTCAGTTTAAGTGCCTATATTGGGTCTGCCAGATATTACTCAGCCACTTTAGCCTGCTGAGTATGCTGAATATTAAAAACCCTCCATATCAACAGTGGTACAAGAATTACTGTTAATGAGCTGGGAACCAGAAAGCTGTGAACCATTCTCTGTCATGATGGCAGAAGTAGGTGGCTTTAATAAGTTATTATTGTTCAACCTCACCACCACTCTACCACAACCCTACCTGAAATATGGGGATAATCATACTGGCCTACCTTTCAAGACATGCCAGGAGTCACAGACCATTTGCAAGCTGAATCCTGATTCTATTCACTAACCATAGTTAGGTGCTGTGAGACAGGCTGGGATAGCAGCCAAGTCTCTGGCAGGGAATTAGTGACAATGCCAGGATTCAAGCTGGGATTCACTGACTGTCTGTGAACCAAACCCTTATTTCATTAACTAACCACCATGGTTTCACGTTACCTCTGAGCTGACCCTATATAAATGCTAAGGATGATTTTTGCATTTATGGCACTGCAGCTGAGCTTTTTTCTACTGTGCACCTACTTCAGCAGCATACAAACCCCGCACAGTTGGGTTTGCTTGGCTTTGATGCTGATTTAAGTATTTTTATTCAGCAGGAATTGGTGATTACATTTGTATGTGTGACACAGCATTAAATATATAGATATATTGTAAGCAAAAAAGATGGAGTTGCAGTTAAATCAGTGTAGCACACACCTGCTTAGAAATAAAGCCAACCAAGTGTGTATGTTTATGTGCATCAAACCATTACACAGTTACAATGGACCTCTTAAATATCAGGCATCAGTCCAAATATAAACCAAGCTAAGCATATAAACTAAGCAGTCCACCTAAAAAGTTAACGTGTGTTAGCAACCTTAGCTACACTTTTTTCTCACGCTGCTGATTCCATAGCTTCCTCCAGTTGTAGAGAGTCAACTTGCAAGACGTTCCATGGTTTCTGGGTGGACACCTGCCCCATCCAGCACTCTTCAAGAGTCTCTGTGTGTACACAGAGTGCTTCAGGAAGCTTCACTATGATACACACATCAGCCTAAGGAACAGCAGAAACAATCCGGGGGGGAAAGCTCCATTTAAAGCTATATTAGTAAAGTGCTTAATTGTGTGTTTGTCTCGCTGACATTTATGACAGCTTTGTCTGGGTTTCACCAAATGGCTCCATATTTCATAGCAAATAATTCTGAGGGTGTGACAAAGTTATTCTCATTTGTCTTTCCCCACCTTTGAATTGTCCATTGAATAGTTAAAAGAGAAATGAATTTCCAGTGTTATAGAAATATATCCCTTAAGTAACTCCCTTTGGCAGAGTTAAGGACTAGAGTATAACAACAGAGGTATCTGTTTCCTGAAAGGTATATTTGAATAGCTTCATGAAAGCACGAATGTCCCCAAACATCCTTCAGGCACAGAGTGTGTGTGTGTGGGGGGGGCATTCTGGCACTTGATAAGGTGTGGAAGGGGGAACAAGAGTGCTTCAGCCAGCCGTGCTGCGTGAGCCCTCACAGCTTTTTAAAAATTATTTTAAAGTGGTAGCAGCATCCATGTGGCTGTGCTTGGCAACCCTAATTTCTGGTGATCCCTAGGGCTACCTGGAAGTGACAAAGGGTAGATCTAGGAATCACCGGGAAATTGTCATAGAATCACCATCACATCTAACCCCCCCCCCCCACACACACACACAAACACACAAAATAGATAAACTCTCTCAGCTAGATGCACTGGTAGGTCCATGATAGTTCTCTCCAGCAAATCTTAAAAGAACTAGCAGCTGCCCACTTTCAGACTGGGTCTGTTCCACAGAGGTAGAGGTTAATTCCCTCCTCCCTTTCCAGTTCCCAGAATCTTTTCTTCTTCATGTACTGTGGTTAGACCTGGGAAAGGGGAAAGACGAGCGAAAAGAAGTTATGTATCTCTCTGTGTGTATTGAATTTGACTATATGATCTCAATTTTCTCCCCCCCCCCCCCCAGCTCCTATTTACCAATGAAAACTGTTCACAGATCTCCCAGTATTTCCATTCGTCATTAAAATCTGCCATGGGGAAGGGAGGGGAGGGAATTAGAATTAGTGTTGGGGGAGGGCTGTTTTCTATTTTCTTCCTTCTGTGTCACTTCTCCAGTCTAAGCAACCCCTGTTTGCTTGATCGTCCTCAATTCACTCTTAACTAAAAACAGAGAGATCCAAACTGCACGTGACAGCAGCTGCCCCATTTGTTTAGAACTATTTTGCCCTAATTAATTATGAAGTTGGGAATGAGGAACCCAGTTTGAGGAATGGGGAAAATCCAGCCTTCATCTTTACACTCTTTACTGTAAGAATTGGACCTGCAACATGCTGTTTAATATGCAGTTGGGTTACAGTCAGGGTTAGACAAACAGGATCTACTAGTGTCACTTGTAACTGGATTCTTGCTGGAATATTTGAAGAGAGATTTTATTTTCAGTAATCAAAGACAGCTCATTCATCCCTATCTGCTTCTCTTTTGAAGGGCTTTTCTATGCAATCAGTGTTTGGCATGATAAATGTGCATTGGTTTCCCATTTGTTGTACATAGATTGCACATTGTCTATCATGATGCTGCCTCTGAAGGGATATTGTTTTCTCAGCACAATGTTGTGCATCTAGGTGAATATGATGCTTCCCTCAGACATTGCTGCTGTGATGTTTGGGTGGAATGTGGATGCCTTTTCTCTCGAGCCAGTGCCTATTTTAAAGTTTGTTTGTGCTTACATTACTGGGGGCAATGCACTCCTCTTCTGTCTTTTGCAGATTTAACACACACCCATACAAATAGCAGCAGCAGTGCATTAACAGTTTTGTGAACTTCTGTGTTTAATTCTTTGGTTGCTGGCAGTGTCCTCTCTTGTGATATTAAGTCTGCTGTGGGATCACGTATGGATCAAGGGGTTTTTTTCTGCCAAAAAAGTGGCAATCACAACTCCGTTTCCCAAGTTAGACAAGTTACTGTCCTGTTGTCAATGAGAAGTAACTTATAGGAGTGTCATGGAGCAAAACTTTGTAGCTCAAATAATGTGATTGTGCCAGAAGGTTCTGGATATTTTCTAGCCAGTTTTGGCTGCAGATACATGATCAAACAGAATATTGCTAATAAATCATTGTTCCACATCTAAGGGGGTATTAGCCACCTCCATTCATCTGATGAGTGAGCTGTGAGTCTTTTCCATGTTTTGAGGAAATCTTCTGTTCCCATAGACTGAAGAGTTTTAGGGACAGATGACACAGGCTCAAATGGAACTAGGAAGATTTGGGTGCCTAAATGCCCATCGATATAATAATGCCCTGCCTTCTCTCTGTGAAAAGTTTCCTCACCAACAGTATGGTTTCAACACTTCAACCAGGCATTGCAGATATTATTCTTACGCCCCCTTTTTTCATAGACAGGAGTGTAATGATGACTCCACTATCCAACATTTCCATCCTGGTTGCTCTGTGATTCTCAAAAGAGGTGTATACTATCAGAGGTCAGCTAGTTTGTGAAGGGCTGTTGCGATGGAGCATTTCTACAGCAGAATTATGGAAGCTTTCACAGGGTCACATTTCAGTAGACTCCATGATATTCCAGTCCTGGCTGACAGGCACTTTCCTTGAACAAGTTTCATTGGCTTGGGAAATAGGATGGCTGCGTTTGACACCGCTCTGTATGGAATGTCTCAGTGATCCTAGACGTTTCCAAAGCCTGAGTTGTGGCTCACTGGCATCTTCAGGATGATAAGGCATACACTCACGTGGCCCATGGCAAGATTGATCTAGAGCTGCAGGCTTGCAGAGAGTGACAAAGATGAGGCAGGTAGCCAGAAGGAGGAAGATGCAGATGAGAGCAATGATAATAGGCAAGGAGTCAGGCTTCTCTACATTTGGCACAGAGCTTAGTGGTACCGGCTCAGTAGTAGTATTGAGAAATGCAAGTACATGGGTGGTTGGAGACGTCTCACTTGCAGTTTCATTTGTATTCATTTTTCCTATAAGACACAATAAGGAAAGAGATGAGAGAACTGGAATAATTGGCAGATGTTAGAAAAGAACTGAGTGGCATTTATGTAGGGCTATCGAGTTTAATGAAAAGACCAAACAGAATTGGAAATACTTCTCTCCATAGTGTAATGGTTCTAAACTTTTTACTTAAAAGAACCATTGGTAGAACTGTGTTCAGAGTTCTAGATGGCACCCCTTTATTCTCTTATGCAGTGTTATTTTCCAGTCTTCACTTCTGGCTCCCTGATGATCTATCCGTAAAGCTCCCATCACCTACTGAATTTGTCCACAACTTCTTTGGGTAATTATTGTCAACATCTAATCCCTGAATAGTAGTGCTGAACTATAATGAAGAATCTAAAGGTACCTGCATTAGATTTTAAGCCAGCAGGCAGAGCCCTGTCTGGATTTTGTCATTGTACTGTTTACCTCTACCAGCATAAATTAAGATGCTGAATTGCTGCCTTCAGTTTCTGGGGGAATTTAGTTAAATGGCAGGCCTCAGCGAGAGGTGGGGTATTAGGAAGGACCTCCTACCTATGTTTACAGGGATCTTTCCCTTTGAGCTCTCAATGAACCAGTCCAAGGGTAAAATAGAAAATGTTTTATTCAGGACAATTAAGGAGATTAAACATACAAGGAGCACACATGAAACACACACATGTTTAAGATCTATGGGGAATTAAAGAGAGGAGCGGGAGAATGGCGGGGTTGAGGTGATAGCTACCTTTCCTGAAGACATCTGTGAAGGAGAGATGGCAAAATGACTAGTGCTTTGCTGAGAGGAAGGACCCATTATACTGGGGGTGCATGTTGAGAACATGAACATAGCAATGGAGTTGCACTGGGCTAGTTATACCCAAAAACATGTCCAGAGGGCTTGCTAATACCGGGGTTTCCCTCAGAACTAAGAACTGATGAGATTAATCAGGGATGAAACAACACAGTTTGAAAACTTTGTATAGAGTTTCCAGGAGTGGATGAAGGAAACCAGAGATTCTCTTCTAGATGCAAAGTACAATTTGGGTTGGGTTCCTGATTACTTCTCCGGCAGTTGAAGAATTAATGGACTGCTAATTTAAACTAATCAAAACAGTACTGCTTGATGAGCCACCTGGGCTTAGGGTGTGGGAAAGTAATAGAAGTTAGGGCTTTCTATTATGAAGGAAATGTGAGGAGGAAAGATGAGATCAGATTGATAGGATTAGTAATTGAGAATGAAAGAAGTAACTCTGGGGCGAGGCAAGTCCATTATGCAGTATATGCAGATATTGGCAGAGGAGGCAGGAATTGCAGTTGTCAGAGCAAGATCTCATGTACTTTCCAGGGTCACTTCCTAGGCATGATTATGGGGCCTGCCAGTCCTGGCGTCCATCTTTGTGTTCACTTATGTCAAGTTGCTTGGTATATTGACTTCTGGAGTACCCCTATGGGGTCCATTGCTGATTGAAAAGACCCCTCTTGAGAGACGGGGTTAGCGTACTTACAGTATAGTACCTACTATTCATAGACCCTTAAATAATGCATAAGGTCCATATCTAGTGGCAATCTACCTCACACTTGGAGAACCACTGGCTTAGAACCATTGGCAAGAACCACTGCCTTTCTGTTTCCATACTCAATCCAACACTAGAGCTATAGCATAATTACTGTGTGTTCTAACAGTGACAGGGCAGTAAGGAAAAATAAGTCGAAAAAGAATAGTTTACCCAGTGCATTGCAGTACTTCCAATATGGTGTTTAGAGTGGAGTTTTAATAGTTTGCTGATAACCCTGCTGTGGTTAGGATTATAGAGAGTATTTTCTTAAATGTCAGAAGAGATGTGACTAATTTTAGACTTTGGGGGGCTATGCAGTTCAGTGGGGGAAATCAGGCATTTAATGGCTGCCTCACTAAGTGCACATCTAAAAAAATAAGGTTATTTTAAGTTCAGTGTGCTAAATGCATTACTAAAATCACATGGGTTTGCATGCATATTCTGATTTCTCTTACCTACTGGTTTGCTTGGATTTTCTAAAGATTTGGACAAGATGTAGTTTTATGGGATACAATGCTAAATCAAGATTGCTACCTTCCAGCCATTCAAGGCATGTAAACTGTTGATACAGAAGAAGTGAGGATAATAAAAATGCCAGCATTAAGAGGCGATTTGCCTACTCTTATTTATGTTGCTTTTTACAATGAAACTCGTGATCATAAACAGTTCCAGAGATGCTGCATGCAAACATGTTTCATAATTCTTACTGTGTCCCTACTAAGTCAATAAGAAGAGCTGGAGGTGGTCAGAGTGATGTCTTATGGGTATAGGTAAAGGTTTCCCTTGCTCAAAAGCCAGTCAAATCCAACTCTAGGGATGTAGTGCTCATCTCCGTTTCCAAGCCAAAGAGCCAGCGCTGTCCAAAGACCTTTCTGTGGTCATGTGGCCAGCATGACTAGACACCGAGGTGCACAGAATGCTGTTACCTTCCCACCGAAGCGGTACCTATTTATCTACTTGCAATTTCTTGCTTTCGAACTGCTAGGTTGGCAGGAGCTGGGGCCAGAGACGGGAGCTCACTCCGTCATGCAGCACTCGGGTCTCGAACTGCTGAACTACCGACCTTCTGGTCTTGCAGTTCAGCATCTTAACCACTTGAGCCACTGCAACCCCTGTCTTATGGGTATACTAACCCCTTAAAATATGAAAACATATTGCTATTGGAGTAGGAATAAAGGGACAGCTTTCACAGTGGAGGGAAGTGAGCAGTGGGGTCCCATGAGCAGTGGTATTCTGGAGAGTGCTGTTTACATTGTTCATAAATAATTTAAAAATTGGGGGTGGCCAGGTAGCCAAATTTGCAGATTATACCAAATCATTTAGGATGATGAACACTGAGGCGCATTGTTAAGAGTTGCAGGAGGATCTCTAAATTGGATGACTGGGCAATAATGTGGCAAACAATTCAATGGGAATAAATGTAAAGTTCTGCATTTAGGTAGGAAAAATCAAATGTATAATCAGGGGTCATTTCGAGCAGGAGTGCACAGGAGCACCATCTCACGAGTAACAAGCCTAGGAGCGGGCACATATGGTGATGCATTGTGGCAAAAAGCAAAAGCATACTAACTTGATCTGTATTTTCATGCTTGTTGTAGGGTAGCTTCCCTGCAAGAGCAAAGGAAACCTAAAGTGTCTTTAGTCAAAGTGTAAAGCTGCCTCGCCAGCTCTGAGTTGGGAAATACTGGGAGATTTTTGGGATGGAGCCTGAGCGGTGGGTGTTGCCTTCTGACATACTTCCAGCAATGTCAGGGGGTGTGGCATATGCAAATAAGTTATGCTAATGAGCTCCTGCACCTCTTTTTCTACAAAATGACCTCTGTGTACAATTATAGGATGGGGGAGACTTGTCTTGGCAGTAGTATGTGTGAAAAGGATCTAGGGGTCCTACTAGACCATACACTGAACATGAGTCAGCAGTGTGATGTGGTAGCTAAAAAGGCAAATGCAATTTTGGGCTGCATTAACTGAAGTATACAGATAATGTGAAGTGATGGTATTGCTTTACTCTGCTCTAGTTAGACCTCACCTAGAGTATTGTGTTCAGTTTTGGGCACTACAACTTAAGAAGGATATAGACAAGCTGGAATGTGCCCAGAGGACACAAAAAAGATGGTGAGGGGTTTGGAGGCCAAGTCCTATGAGGAAAGGTTGAAGGAGCTGGGTATGTTTAACCTTGAGAGGAGACAACTGAGAGATGGTATGATAATCGCCTTCAAGTACTTGAAGAACTGTCATACAGAGGATTATGCAGAGTTGTTTTCTGTTGCCCCAGAAGGTCGGACCAGAACCAATGGGTTGAAATTAAATCAAAATTGTTTTCGGCTAAACATCAGGAAGAACTTCCTGACAGAGTGGTTCCTCAGTAGAACAGGCTTCCTCGGGAGGTGGTAGGCTCTCCTTCTTTGGAGGCTTTTAAACAGAGGCTAGATGGCTATCTGACAGCAATGCTGATTCTGTGGACTTAGGCAGATTATGAGAGAGAGGGCAGGAAGGGTTGCCTCAGTGCTTAGTTCTTAAGGCCTTTTCTTACACACCAGGGAAATGCTGATCACCACTTGGTCAGGAAGCAATTGTTCTCCAGGCCAGTTTGACTGGGGATCCTGGAGGTTTTTTGTCATCTTCTGGGTATGGACTAGGGGCCACTGGAAGGCGGGAGGTATTTGTGAATTTCCAGCATTGTGCAGGGGGTTGGACTAGATGACCCTGGGGATCCCTTCCAACTTTATAATTCTATGACTATTCAACATAATGTGTAAGGCAATGCATATTGGACCCCCCAAAATTCCGGATTTTAAATGTATGTGGATGGGGTCTAAATTGGCTGAGACAGAGATTGAAAGAGACCTTGGGGATTTAGTGGAAAGCTCAGTGAAAATGTCAACTCAATGTGGCGTAGTGGTGAGAATGGTGAACTCAGTTCAGGGGACTGAAAATAAAACAGCCAATATTGTAAAAACCTTGTATAGCGTTATGGTGTGGCATCATTTGGATCTCCAAACTGCAGTAGTGGCATCGATCCACATGGTGAGCATTTCTCAGTGCTGCCATATGTAGTTGTCTCTAAGTAGAAGCATTTCCACAGACCTGTAGCTGTTCTAAAATACATCACTCAAAATATTTTTCATCTTTGTACTTTGGACACCTCCAAAAATTCAAGAAAGGCCGGCAAGAAGGAACACAAGCACAGTGACTCCTGGCTTTGCCATATGCCAGGGGCACCCGTACCCCTCCTTGCTGGCCAACACCACATCCACGCCAACAAGGAGGAGCACGGCATAGCAGTGGCTCCCTTTGCCCTGTGCTGGCCCCAGGCACGGTGCAGCTGGCATGGATGTGGTACAACCAGCAAGGAGGAGCATGGCATTACTAATACTTCTCCCTGCTGACCCCGTTGTGCCCAGGCTGGTGAGGAGGAGCTTGGGACAGCAGTGCCTGACTTCACACTGGGCAGGCTGAGGTGTAGTATGTCTGAATGGGAGAAGCAGGGGAGTGCCTGCCCCTGCCCTGCTGGCTCTTGCGAGGTGCAGCCACCAAGAAGGAACAAGATGGAACCTCCTTTCTCTGCCACTGGCGCTCTGGCCTGCATGAGATGAGAGGGTGTGGCTGCAGGAGGGGCATGATTTTTGGCTTACGGTCCACCTCTGACAAAGAAGATTCAGCAAATTGTTAGATTTTGGCATACTATGATCTTGCTCAGCTCCCCCATGAAGCCATATTGAGCTGCCATTCCATTTGGTGTCACCATTCACAGGTCACATCTTAGAGCCATTTATCTCACTTGACTGTCACTTCAGCACAGAGCCCTCCTTTCCTTCCTCCACTGGGCAAAAAGTTTTCCCTCATGCCCACATCATCTGTCACCTGTATGTATTCTTTCCTTGTAGACCCCTTCCACTCTCTCTGGTTGCATTTCCAATAAAAAAAACTGTTTTGGTGCTCTTTAAAACAGAATGGGCACCCTCAGTACACAATTGAAATGGCAGTATTTGGCTATGGTGCTACTTTCATACTTTATAGTATTCACTGGCAGATAATCTGGTAGACAAGCAGCAAACTCACCTGTTGTGTATGTAATGAAATGGTCCTAAAGGACTCAGGATTCTTAGTAACTGCTAGGTGTGAAGGAGCCCCAGTGGATTATTGGAATTTGGTATTTGGTGGGCTGAATGCAAATACCAGTGTTGTTATTTTTGAACTGCATGATGCTGTGATTCTCTCTAAGTACTTTTTCTACAAAGCAATACTTAGCAAATTTATTCAATTTGTTTAGGGTTGCCAGGTCTGGGTTGGAAAATACCTGGAGACTTTGGGGGTGGAGCCGGGAGAGGGTGGGGTTTGGGGAGGGGAGGGGCCTCAGCATGGTACAATGCCATAAGAGTCCACCCTTCAAAGCAGCCATTTTCTCCAGGGAAGCTGATCTCTGTCAGCTGGAGATCAATTGTAGAAGCGGAAGATCTCCAAGCCCCATCTGGAGGCTGGCGACACTAAATTTGTTGCCTGTTGTCTTTAGGGATCCTAAAGACTCTGTGCAAATTGTAACATATACATTTTTGAGAACACAGCCACATAAACAGTGGAGAGGCTTCACAGAGATTAACAAAACATATATTAGGCTCACATCAGAACATGTGTACCTTACAAAAGTATGTATCTGCAGCCATTATATTTATGTCTTTATTTATAAAAGCAGCAGTTGGTGGGGAATTTGGCAATTGCATCAGAATTGCTCCTTATGTAAAGCAGACTTCCAGAAATAGGTGAGGAGGTCCCACATCTTTCATAAAACATGCCTCTTCAGATACAGGTATGTGTCCTTGAGCTTCCTAAAAATGAACTTTGAAGTGATTCTGATCAGTCAGCTCATACTACCCCAAAGTATCCCAAACAATTTTGTATTTTCTCCCCTTGGGCCACCAATTTGCATGTGCTGCTTCCAAGAGAAGTCAAATAGGGAAAGTGTAGCAGACAAAAGGGGTGGTTGCCACTTCGTGCACTGACCTCTTTCTTGGAAGCTGTCCTTGGGGAAAGCTGCATCACCTCAGCTGCGGGAAGGATCTGAGGGCACTGGTTGCCTTTGTTATCTTTCTGAGGCAGTTCTCCTTTGCTGCTGCTCTGTTTTCCCCCTTTAGTCTCTGTCTGTCTGTCTGTCTGTCTCTCTCTCCAGCTTTACGGGGAGGTTTCCTTTCAGTTCTTCATCCCCCAGTCCCTTCTGTTGTCTTTCAGCCCCTGACAACTTGGGGGAGGGGTGAAAAAAGCAGCAGGGTGTGTGGAGAGGGCAGGGGGATGAGAGGAACACAGAAACTTAACACCAGCAAAACACTAAAAGACTCTGGACTATTTCAAAATGCAGGCTTTCTGAGTGCTGTGAGGTTTGGTTTGGTTCTGAAGGGCACAGGAAAAATTGCTTCTGGGATGGAAACCTGTGGCGAATTGTAATTTTTTTTTTTTTTTTGCCTCCAGCAGCTGTTCCTTCCCCTGCTGAAAGTTTAAATGGTACAGTCTGGTCACTGGCGTCTATTCACTGAATGCCAGCTTTCCAGTTGCTCGGAAGCTGGTTTGGGATCTGCAGCTGGGGGGAGGGGAGGAGAGAAGGGAGAGCCCCTGTCTGCCTTTCCTCGGGCAATAGTGTTTTTATCTACTCACTTTGGGCTGATAAATTTCTGTCCCCCTGTATTTATTCTTCTATCTGTCTTCCCTGCCTCCAGGATCATCCCCCTCCCAATATGGTTGGGGAAGATGAGACAGAGAGAGGGAGGTCTGTGGAGAAACAGGCAAAGAGAATCAACTGAGGCTTTCAGACAGATAAATGTGGGACTCAAGTGGAAAGAGGTTTGGGAGGAGGGAACAGAGCAAGGCAAAAGAACTTGGGTGTCATTCCTATTGAATACCCACACTCCCCTGAAGGGGAACAACACAGCAGTGGCTCCTAATCTGCTCTTTCCTGAGTTTACAGATGATGAGAGGCCTGAATGGTTGAGCCAGGCTTAGACCAGAAAATATGGGCTGGAGCTTTGTTGCTATTCATGTGGGCAGTAGGTACCCTTGGGGCAGCTCATGGCAGGCTACAGATAAGAGTAGCACTGCTTCTCGTCCAGGGCATTGTGACTGTAAAAACTTGAATGAGTATGCCATGTGGCAAGTTACAACATAATGAATGGTACCACCATGCCAAAGAAAGGAACAGGTGCATGTCACTGTTGCTACATGTGGCGTGTGTGTTCAAAGTTCAGAGAAGGGCATATTGCAGTGTACTTATGCTCAGACAATAGGTTATATATCATAAACCTGTAGTTTTGTAATCTGTTTTAACTGTGTGGCATCTTATCTTGATTATTGTTTTTCTTCTTCCTATGTTTTATTTGTGTTTTATTTAGGTCAACTTCATAATGGTTTTTGGCCACACGAAATAAACATTTACTACTACCACCACTACTACTACTACATCATAATCATCATCATCATTTGCATTTAGAATGCAAAATCTATCTGGGCCATTAAAAAAACAGCAATGTAATAACCGTATTTCTTTTATTTCCTTACAACGCTTCACACTTTTCCATCCCATTTCTAGGAGTTTTCTCTCCCTGTTTGCTAAACAGTTATGTATGTGTGTATATTAATATCAGTTTTTGGTGAAACATTCTGCATATAAGCCATATTTATTTCAACTTCATCAACAAAAACTGGTGTACATCAATCAAAAATAGGCTTAAACAACACATAAGTTAATGCAGTTTTAACTAGGGTTGCCAGCTCTGAATTGGGAAACTCCTGAAGATTTGGGGCAGGGCCTGGGAGGAGAAGTATCTCAGTGGGGTATAATGTCATAGAGTCCACCCTCCAAAGTAGCCATTTTCTCCCGTGGAACTAATCTCTGTCATCTGTGCATCAGTTGTAATTCCAGGAGATGTCTCGCCCCCAATTGGAAGTTGTCAACACTACTCCTAATTGAGGTTAATGGGTTGGATCCTATAGACTGGTTCTGCTAATAGTAGAACTTTCCTCAGGTGCTAGGTGTCTTCACCTGATGCCTTCTCCTAGTAGAAGAACCTGTTGCATTAGGGGAAAGCACCTTGCACTGAAGGAAGGTGCTACTGTTAGTGGAACAATTCCATAGGGACCTACCCATAGTCTCAGGGGAGGGAGGACAAGTAATAACCATTAAAATAAGATGATTATTTGTGACTGCTTCCATGTGGATCAGTCTGTCCTACATGACAAAAGGAATGGTAATATGTCTTAACTAGCAGTAAAGCCCATTGTAGAAGCAATACAATAGGCTCTAGAAAGATGTGACACATAACACCCCCCCCCCCCCCGTTCAAGGCCCTGCTGGCCTAGCCCAGCCACCCAGAGCGCTCCCCCTGTTCAAGTTCCCTCTGGCCCAGCCCGGCTGCCTGCAGCTCCCCCCCATTCAAGACCCCGCCACCCCAGCTAGGCCACCTGCAGGTCTCCCCACCCCCCCAATCAAGGCCTTGCTGGCCCAAGTCAGCCAGCCGGGGCTCTCCCCCCCCCCCCCGGATCAATTCCCACCAGCCCAGGCTCTCCCCCCCCCCCAGATCAAGGCCCCGGCAGCCCAGGCCAGGTGGCCACAGCTCTCCCCCCAGATCAAGGCCTCCTGGCCCAGGGCGACCATGGCTCTCCCCCCCCCCCCCAGATCAAGGCCCCGCCAGCCCAGGCTGGCTGCAGCTCTCTCCCTGATCAAGGCCCCGCTGACCCAGGCCAACAAGCTGCAGCTCTCCCCTCCAGATCAAGGCCCCATCAACCCAGGCCAGGCAGGTGCAGCTCTCTTCCCGCCCGGATCAAGGTTCTGTTGGTCCAGGCCAAGCAGGTGTGGCTCTCCCCCCCAGATCAAGGCCCCATTGGCCCAGGCTGGGCAGCCGCAGCTCTCCCTCCAGATCAAGGCCCCACCAGCCCAGGCTGGGTGGCCGTGGCTCTCCCCCCCAGATCAAGGCCCCACCAGCCCAGGCCAGGCAGCTGCAGCTCTCTTCCCCCCTCCCCAGATCAAGGCCCTGCTAGCCCAGGCTGGGCAGCCGTGACTCCCCCCCCCAATCAAGGCCCCACTGGCCCAGACTGGGCAGCTGTGGCTTTCCTTTCCCGGATCAAGGCCCCGCCAGCCCAGGCCACAGACTCAGCGAGAAGCAAGAGGGTCAGATTCTCCGCCCTGTCTCCTGAGGTGAACCTCTCTTCTGAGGTGAGTTTTGGTGCCTGCTGCTTCTGTGGGCGAGTCTCAGGCAATGCAGCCAGTGCCTATGGAGTCCTTTTGAGTGAGAATTCAGGGAGCCAAATGATTTGGGAGCACATGGAATGTTCAGGAATGTGCCACCCCAAAATACAATTGTATATAAGGGAGATAAGTGTAGATATATCCTCAATGCACTGTAAGTGACAGGGAATGACTCTGGCCAAGAACCCGTAAGGACTTGGAGGAGGGAATCCCCCCCAACTCGAGGGAGAGCAGTGGTATGTGAAGAGAGAGCAGTTTTTGAAAGCGAGAGAAACAGAAACAGGCATATACTGGTGAGTGGACTGAAACATCTTAGGGGTGCAAGATCTCTCTCTCTCTCTTTCTTTGGAATCAGATGTACAGTAGTGGATCTGCTGCTCCTTAGGAGTGCATCTGTGCCTCCACCTGTGCTCCTCCTGTAAATAAGGAAATAGTACCAAAATGCCATGTTACTAGTGCTTTCTCCTCCAAATACTTCCACCGTGACTTACAGTGCTGGGGGGGGGGGGGCATATAACACAGGGAAACCAGTTCTGCATGCATGCTCCTTTTACAATTAAACAAGTTAGAACAGGGGTGTCAAACTCATTTGTTACAAGGGCCAGATCTGACATAAATGGGACTTTGTGGGGCCAGGCCATGTGTGTCAAAAATGTAATGCCAGGCAGCAGAGATATAAACTTTATAAAAGATACAAACACAAATATATATTTTTAACTTAAAATACAAATATGCTTAAAACTCTTGTGATATTTTGTTTAACAGTCTTTAATAACTGACACCTCCCAATATGGTTGCCAAGTCCGGGTTGGAAAATACCTGGGGACTTTGGGGGTGGAGCCAGGAGAAAGTGGGGTTTGAGGAGGGGAGGGTACAGCCTCAGCATGGTACAGTGCCATAGATCCCACCCTCCAAAGCAGCCATTTTCTCCAGGGGAGCTGATCTCTGTCAGCTGGGGATCAGTTGTAAAAGCAGGAGATCCCCAGGCCCCACCTGGAGGCTGGCAACCCTACCTCCCAAACCTCCCCCCCCCCCACTTTAAAATATGCCTGCCTAAAATGGAAAGATGGGGGAATAATGAGATTTGGCAATGCAATTTTTAAAATAAAACATCCCAAAAAAAAGCACACGGATCACAGCAAAAACTAAAATATACACTAAAATATAAAATGCTCTGAACTTAGGAACATAAAATGGCTGGGCATTGCAAGCTTCTCTCTCTCCCCCCCCCCCCCCCCCCGATATACTCAGAGTGGCAGTAGCTCTCCAGTGTAACTTCCCTCTTTGACAGTGGGTGCCCAAGTTAGAGTACCCACTCAGGCACCCGTTCTCAAGTCCATTCAGCAGAAATAAGCTGGCTCAAAACATCAACCCTGTATTTGCAAGGAAACAACTCCATCAAACAGCAGCTTCAGCTATACAAACTTTGGAAAGTGAAACTACTTGAGCTCCAGTACATTGAAATGTATTGCTGCACAGACAAAGTTGCAAAGAAAATGAAGAATGGATTTCCCATTAAGGTCTCTGGGCCCAGACAGACTACTTTGGGACTGGAATGACAGCCACCATAGTGAAATGACAGTCCCTGGGAGCAGCAGAAGCATTCTGGGATTGGAATGAGGGCCACCGGAGTGGAATGTCATTCTCAGAATGCTGCTGCTACTCCCAGGGACTGTCATTCCACGCTGTGCCCTATCATTCCAGTTCCAGAACACAGATTCTGTTGCTAGGGACCATCATTCTAATGTGGGGACTCATTCCAGTCCCAGAGCACTGTTTCTATTGCTAGAAACAGTCCCAGAGTAGTCTGTCTAGGTGCAGAGACCTTAATGGAAAACTCCATTCCATATTTTTTGTAACTTTGTAAGCCCAGAAGAGCTTCCTGCCAAAGTAGGCAAAGACAAAGACAAGATGGAGGGAGCTGGGAACTTCGGCAACCTCAAGCTTTAAAGGGGGAGTACAGGAGGGGGAGGAGAGGGGAAGAAAAGAGCCGTGGGCCTGATTAAAGCCATGGGTGGGCGGCTTCCAGCCCGTGGGCCTTGACACCCCTGAATTAGAAGGTCTAATTCCAACTGCGGTGGGGTGATCATCTAAAGGCCAGTGTTTTCTGAACTATTGCATCTTCTTGAACAGCTGGATGCCAAAAGCTTATGTGTGACTGAGCTTCACTCACTATGGGCTATAGCCAGCTTGTGAACAATCCTAACTTTCCCTAGGTACTTGTTTGGATGGACAAATGTATGTGTGAACCAAATATTCATGAATATGGTTGGCAATGGCAACAATTATTATAATTGCACTGAGACTTGTTCTAGCATGTGCATTTATAGGTATAGCTGTATAGCTGATCTTCATGTTTACACATACATGTCCATACCCAAGGGTGGTCAGGACTCCAGATATAGAAAAATAATGCATTATGTGATCTGGCCCTGTTTTCCACTTCAATTTATTGTCATTTCGGATGGTAAAATCTCATGCTTTTCATGAGCTCTTGTACATATCTCCCCCCCCCCAAGAATAATCTAGAATGGGGTTCCCCAGTGTGGTGCCTATGGGGACCATTGCACCCACTGACACCTTTCCTGGTACCCCCTAACTGTTTCTAGAAAGTAGGTGGGGTCAGGGGGGTTTTGCCCCACAGGCCTTCTGGTTGATCATTGGAGCTCGGATTGGCGGTGCAGATTTTTAAGACGTTGCTTTGGCGGCAGCTGTATGACTGAAGATAAGCTCTGTGTGTGTGATTTTTCCCACAAAGGGGAGTAGTGATGGTAACATTTTTGCTGGAGACCAAACCAGATAGAAAGTGAAATTCCCCTGCCTACTTGGGAGGTTTTGATTTAAATGTCTGGATTTTGATAGAGCGTCCTTGGATTGAATCCTTTGGAGAAAAGCAGGATTGGAATGTAAATGTGACTGATCCTGAGAAATCAAACCATCCCTGCTTTGTATGTGAGTCTACCTACAGCAAGTGCAAGTCTCCCTAGTGCTAAAACAAATTCCAATCTCTGCAATTGTTCTTAGGGGAAGAAGGCACTTGCAGTAATCATTAGCAACACCAGATGGTACCATTGTGCTATGCTTCTCTTTAGTGTTACAGTGTGTAACAGGTTTAACGCCTGTCTCACAAACATGGACACGGTCTGAAGAAACTGCAAGACTGACTTCACACAAGCTGCTGCTCCACCCCTGCTCTTCCCTTTCCCCCAATTGCAGGCGTCAATTTCCCATTATGTGCTCCGCGGCCGCATTTTGACCCGCAGCTTTGCCCGATTTCCTCCACATCTTCGTGATCCTATTTTTTGAGATCTAGAAGACACAGAGGAGACTGGGCAAAGCTGCGGGTCAAAATGCGGCCGTGGAACACATAATGGGAAATTGACTCGTGCAATCAGGGGAAAGGGAAGAGCAGGGGTGGAGCAGTGGCTTGTGTGAAATCGGTCTAAGTGTTATCACAAGTTCTGAACCAGTTTTGGGCAATGACCACTCACTATCAATAGCAGTGTTAAAGGAGTATCAGACAGCTGAGAAACTTGCTCAAAACCAGCAGTTCTTCAGCTTTGTTGAATTTTGGATCACCTCACTTCTGATTCATTGTTTATTTGTGCCCCACTACATTTTTACACAATAGCTGCTATGTGACAGGCTGCTCAGAAGGCTTCTGAATTAAAATTGATTCCTCATGTGTTTTAATGCAGCTGTACTAAATGCTGAAAAAGAAAAAAGAGGGAACTATTGCATGGTGTATGTATGCTCTGTTTTACTGACAGAAGCATCAAACATTACTAAGTACCTACTGCCAGCCAAATGCACAATCACTTCTGTATTCAGTTGATGGCACTTGGTGTTTTGTTCAGAGGGGAAGTTGCACAGAGGAAATGCACGTTCTGTATATGTTCCCTTTGAATATTCTATGAAATATCAGTCAAAAAGGGAAGTGACTGCGGTGTTCACTTGCTACTTGCTTGAAATTTGGGAACTGCTCTGAGATTTCTTTATTTGAAGTATTACTATTTGGCATCCTCCACTTGAAAGACTCACAGGGAAGCAGTTTGTTGTTGAAGACACTACTGGAACTCACTTGCTTACCTGTCAGTGCTTCCCTTCCTCTGCATCCTACAAACCCAGGGCAAAATTGTACAGTACAGCACAAGTAACATGGGATAAGCACACACAAAAAGCAGCAAACTGTACAGTGCTCACTGTGCACAAAATTGACAATCAGTAGAGATATACAAATCATGATGATTAAATAGTCTTCATGGTGGCCATCTGAAGACAATTTGGATTCAGAAAAAAATTGCTTTCCCAAACTAAATACCTTTTTTGCAGACAAGATGCCTTGGGATCAAGGTCAATGCAAGTCTCATAAACCTAAAAAAAGTCAAGTACACTCCTTTACTTGTCTCCACACCAAAAAAACATTTCATGATGGAAAGATAGGGTTGCCAGGTCCAGGTTGGGAAACTCCTGAAGTTATGGGGATAGAACCTGGGCAGGACAGGGACCATAAAGGGATACAATGCCATAGAGTCCACCTTCCAAAGCAGCCATTTTCTCCAGGGGAACTGATCTCTGTCATCTGGAGATGAGCTGTAACTCTGGGGGTTCCCCAGGTCCCACCTGGAGGTTGGCATCCCTGTGTGAATTTATTATAGCATTCATATCAGATTAAGTTCATGTCACTCCATAGTGTGATTGCCATCTATCACTCCTGGTGGCGATGGAGGCAGAACTCCCAGCTTCATTCACTGGCCAGTGCTGTTCTGGAAAGGGCAGGCAGGTGGTGCAGGCAACTGAGCATAGATGGTGGGAGGGTTCACAAGCGGGAGAAGGATGCACAAGGATGTGGAGGGCAGGTGGGAGTGGAAAAGAGCGTAGTAACTCTTTCCTTTCACAGGGCTTTGAATCCAGCACTTTTGCAACAATTAATGACTCTTAGGTGTGAATCCCAAAATGATTTTGATTTTTGCCACTGGCATCTAAGTTGGAGCAAATATAAGAAAATTTACTGGCAAAAACTGAGCAAAAGAATCACAGCTGATTTGTCACTATGCCATGCAGTTGGGATATCTGTAGCACCTTCTGCTTCTTATTTGATGGATAATTTCAGTTTGCTGTCCCTAAACAATGTTGATAGGATGAGTAAAAAAAGGCCCTGTCCTTTCAATATAGGCTTAGTGGGACATTATTTACTAGGTTATGTTATTTACCCTCCATGCCATGGAAAGCTTCCACTGCCCATTTCCACATATTAAGATAGGACATTTTTCTCCAGGCCTCTGGGCAACCCTAAAAGGATCCTGGGTGTTGTGGAGGGAACTGGGGCTCTTTTTTCAGGGGGAATGCGCTGGAATGCAGTTCTGGAACCTCTTTGACAAAATTCTTTTAAAAATGTTTAAAAGTTCATGAGTTTTCAGTGTACAGACTGAAAACTTCATTTCCCTCTTGAGAGTTCCAACACCTCTTTTAAAAAAAAAGGAGAAAGCCCTGGAGGTAACTATCTGTAATTTGGACACCTGCTGGTCCTAGCTAAAAAATCTTACTCAGTGGTTGTAGGGGCTCTTTTGTTACAAATAGTTATGAACACCCCTGTCATTAGGCCTTTTCTAAATCAACCCTTCCTAGAGAAGCAGATGTTGGCCAATTATACACTAGTGTCTAGTTCCTGGGAAAAGCGATTGAATGGGTGATGGCAGTTCAACTCTAGCATTTCTTGGGTGAAACATCTGCCCTTCACCCTTTTAAGTCTAGATTTAGGCCTGGTTTAAGGGCAGAGCTGCTTTTGGTAGTTTTTTTGGGAGGGGGAGTGTGTGTGCGTGAGTGTGTGTGTGCACGCGTGTGCACCTAGAAATCTTGATTGATTTCTGGAGACCTCTAGAGGGGCTTGGACATTTCAGAGTGGTGGCTTGCTACTGCCTGCCCCTGTGTCCCAGTCCTGGTATTCCTTGCAGGTCTCCTACCCAAATACTTGCCAGGGTCAGCCCTGCTTAGCTTCCAAGATCTGACCAGATCGAGCGTGCCTGGGCTATCCAGGTCAGAGCTGCTTTTGGTAGTTCTGATGAGTGCTCTGTGAACAGAAATGAACAGAACAAGTGCAACCTTGCTTCTCTTGCTTAATTTTTGTAGTCTTGGAAAGGGTAGTTCATTCACTATTGTTGAGGGATTTGGAGAGTGATTGAAGAAACATCTCTGGAGTGATCTGAGTTGTTTCTTTCTGGCCATGTGCATTAAGATTGTAGTAGGAGATTTATTTCTTAGAATATTTATACCCCACCTTTCTATTTAAAAATAAAATACTCAAGGTGTCTTATATTAAAAGACATGCAAAATGATAAGACTGCAGTTTGGGATCTAGCTTGGGGAGTTCCACAGAGTTCAGGGTTTCTTGATGTCTGTGTGAGATTTTTAAAGGAGTTCATGCATAGCTCAGGGGTTGGGTGTAATCAATATGCTAATAACACAGCTCTCTCTGTCTTTGACCCATGTCTGACAGCTTTGGTCAGGTAATTGAAGGGGAGCAAGCTAAAACCTAATTCTGGAACATTGGAAGTGATATTGACCAGTAAATCTGAGGTCCTGGAGGGAATTCCACTTCCATCTTTAGATGGGTTGCTTTCTCTGAAAGGTTTAGTTAACAATTTGGTTGTGGTTGTTGGACCTAGCCCTTTGCTGGAAAAGCATGTTGCTACAGTGGCAAAAAATGCACATTTTCAAATGTGCCTGACCCATCAACTGGCAATCCTGTTGTACTTGGCTGATCTGACCTCACTGATCCATTCCACAGATTCCATACCACCAAGGCTTGCCTACTGTAACATGCTTTGCATGGGACTGCTCTTGAAGACAACTTGGAAATAATTTGGGCAAAATGCTGCAGGTTGTTCATTGATGGGAGTGGCCTGGAGGTCTCATATTACCCAGTCTTACAATAATTACATTGGCTGTTGATATGTTTCTAGGTTCAGTTCAAGGTGCTGGCGCTTATCTTTAAAGCCTTTCAATTCCAGGTGCCCACATACCTGAATAACCACTTCTCCCTGTAGAAACCTGTGGGGTACCTTGGGTCATCGCATCAGTGGTTTCTCTCTGCCCTTTCTTGTAGCAGGATGCAGTAAGCTGCTGCTAATTTGTGGGCATTTTCAGTTGCTGCCCCCATTTTATGGAATAGCTTCCCTGCATGTGTGTGAGAGGCCTCCTTACTAATGGCTTTCAGGTGGAGTTGTATAGCTGAACTGTATAGAAGTACTTTTAGAAAATCCACCTTGGGGAGATGTAGTCTTTGCCAGTAGGTGATTCTTTTACTACTTAGTTTTATTAGGCCAAGTCATTTTCTTTGAGCATGAAGAAAACTGAAAGTGCTAACCTTCACATTTACATGAGGATTTCTGCATGATTACCATAAGGAATCGGTAGGACATTTAAAATTACTAATGTTTACTTTCTACTCTTTGTTGTCTTTCAAAGGTGAAAGCCACAGATGCAGATGAAGGTGTGAATGGTCGTGTGTGGTACAGGATTGTCAAAGGTAAGTCCAGATGTTTCTCAAAAACGTAAAGATATCCTATGTTCTGAGTAATAGTGGGCTTTTTGATTTACAGTAGGACTTGTAAAACAAGGCCATATTCACTCTGCTTAGACTCCAGCAGCCCAAAAGGCACTACTCCATTTCTTTTCCATTTAAACCTTAATTAATTCCACTTCTGATATATGCGACTTTCACTATAATGAAATTACAATAAAGTTCCATTAACAATTCATTTTTCATAACTGAAAGATTAACTGTGTTGCAGAAAGTAGCTTACATTGTATCAGTATGTCTTAATCTTGGATATTCTAAGATGGGGATCCAAATCACACTAACTTGGAAGTCAATTAAGCTGGCCCAATGAGAGTCGCTTCCAAGTAAACCTGCTAAGACAGGAAGGGTGAGACATTAAGCATGGCTCCAAAGGAGAAGTGCAGTCACTTGGGGATAGAACTCTGACTGGAAGCTGGAAGGAAAAGAACTTTGAGGTGTGTTTGAAAAAGGAAGTTTGGAAAAAGACAGTTGAAGGATTGCTGAGGAGAGAAGGCCGCTTGGAAAGGGCCCTGGGAGAATTCGAAGAAGAGACACAGTTGGGAAGAGCAGGTCAGCAAGAAGTGAACCAGATTCAGTGCTGATGACAGCATGAGACCAGAATAACTTTATGAGTAGTGTAAAGAAAGAGTGAGTGTGCCCAAATGAAATAAGGAGCAAACTGCACATCACCAGGAAATCTGTGTAGCAATACCCTGATCATACTTTTTAATAAAAATAACTGGTTTCTATAAAACATAATTTTGGATTAGGGGAAGTTTAATCCTTTCCCTGCCAGCAGTTTTGATGCTCTGATTCACCCTCCAAATTGTGGCCAGAGTTCCAGGAATTTATTTGACGAGGCAAACACATGAATGGAAACCCACACAAGGAAAAGCAGTACCTGGGTGATTTAGAAGATGAGAAGCAATTGGTGGGGAGGAAGGATTAAGTAGCGATTTCTGTCCCCAAACAATTCTCTACTTAAAATTATCCCTCCCAGGAAGGCAGTCCAAGTTTTTTTGTTACATACAGTTGCATGTAATGTGCAGTTTGGCTCTATGAATGCCACAGTATTCTAGCAGTAAAGCCCAATGTTTCTTGTGAAAGGAAAGATGGAAAGGGATGGAGCAGTCTTTTTATAACAAAAGTATTACAAGGCTTAGTGTTGTTAATGAGGTTGAGAAAATATATAGGGTACTTGTATTAATATTTGTGTAAGTCTGTATCATTATTTGTTACATTGACTTATCTCTCTATATAATAATTCTCTGATGGTGGTGGCACTCTCTAGAACATTCCACACGCCACCCCAGCCTTTGGTCCCCTGGCCTGTCAATCAGAAGCTGTCCCTATCCACTGGCTGTGAATACTGGCATGCCATTGGTTGGGTCTGCTCCTCTTCCCCGCCCACTCCTTCAGCCTCTGTGCCCTGTCAGAATTCCTGACAGATGGTTTTTTGCTCTTGATGAAGACACTTCTCCAGCTTCCTTCCTGTGGGGGGATTAACTGTTACCTCAGTGGCTGTTCGCAGGTGAAACGAAATGATAGTTACCTGTGTTTATAAGATGGCTGCTGCCTGTGGTTTGTTTAAAATGTTCCCCCATAAGGTTCAACTGTTACCTCAGTGGCTGTTGGTAGGTGAAATGAAATGGCATTTACCTGTGTTTAGAAGAGGGGCTTCAGAGCATGGTAGAGGCTGCAGGTGGGTCGGGGGATGGAAACCTGAAGAGTGAGGGGGAAATTAAGGTAGGTTGATGTTTGGCTGGGAAGGAGATGGGGTTGCCAACTCCAGGTGGAGAATTCCTGGAGATTTGAGGGGTAGAGCCTGGAGAGGGTGAGGTTTGAGGAGGGGTGGGGCCTCAGACAGGTACAATGCCATAGACTCTGCCCTCCAAACCACCTATTCCCTCTTGGGGAACCACTGCTGCCAATCTCCAGGTGAGGGCAGGAGATCACTCAGAATTACAACTGCTCTTCAGGTAGCAGAGATCAGCTCCCCTGGAGAAAATGGTGGACTCTGTGTCATTATACCCTGCTGAGATTGCCACAGCAAATTGACGCTGAGTGCCCAAGGCCTTGGCACTCTCCCAGAGCCTCTTTCTAGAGCCCATTGTATTTATTCCCACAACAGGCCTTATTCCTAATTTATAAATAATTTCGAAACTGTCTTAAGGTGTGATGTCAGTATTCCTCCATCTCACTTTGTATCCTGAAGCATCCAAAGCATGCCATTGTATGCTACAATTGTTGTGACACAATGATGTTTTTGCTTCTGTTAAATAGGTTTGTACATTTCATTTCAAGATAGAGTACCCTATGAAAAAGATAGCTCACAAGCAGGGGTCATTTGGGGCCAGAGCAAGGTGGAGCGGTGCTCCGCCAGCCCAGCAGTGGGCACTAGGGCAGCCACGGGCTGAATCAGATTCTCTGATTAAAAAAATATATATTTGCACACCCCTAGTGGGCACAAATGGCAGTGGTGACAAGCCCCTCCCCCAGCGGGCCTGTGGAGGAAGCAAAGTGAGAAGGGGTTTAAAGTTTAAACCCCTTCTGTTTAGAGTCGCACGGCACAATCTTTCCATTGTATTCTATGGGGCCCTTCTTGCTTCACTCCCCCCCTGCCTTGGCAGGCCAGCTGGGGAAGGGAAGGGGAGGGGAGGCTTTTGAAGATGCCCCCCTTTTGCTTCCCTTTCTGGCACACTTCCGGTGATGTCAGGGGGCATGGATATGCTAATATGTTATGCTAATAGGTATGCTAATGAGCTCCTGCACCTCTTTTTCTACGAAATGACCCCTGCTCACAAGAACTATTAAACCTTTTACAGCAAAACTGTACATTAAATGAAAACATAGGAAACAAGTCTTTAAAGGCACCGTATTCAAATCAAGATGTTTTGCAAAAAGGGAAATTGGTGTAAAGAAGGCAGTTTGAAATTCTTTAGCAAATTTGACATTGTACAACATCACATAAAAAGGGATAATCAGTTTTTGTAATAAGCCAGCCATCTCTAGGATTTGCTGAGCTTACCACAGCAAGCAGTTGCCCCATTCAGGTGTTGATTTATGCTTTCAATGTAGCTATGCCTGTTTTTTACCAGTGAGAGTTCATCAGGAGGGGTCACATGCTGGCTGGTTAGATCCTGCCCTTGAATGTATTCTAGATTCATTTGTACCTAGTATTCTGGCAAACTTATGCCTGCATCATACATTGCATGTCCTTTTGACCTCACTAGCTGTTAAACAAATGAAATATTTTTTCTTATTTCTGTACTGAGGGTAGCTATGACTCCAACTGGGAGATTTAGAGCAGAGAAGCAATAGAGAGTATTTAATGCATCATCCTCTTGCCACCTTTCTTCTGTAAAATCACACGTATATACCCAGTTGCTTCTAGAATTCCAGTCATGTGTTTACTCTTGCAAATGCACAAGCGGACCCAAGCAGGGAGAGCAGCTGGGGGGGGGGGGGAGGTGTGGCAGCATATTAGCCTTATCTGAAGCTATTTTCCATATAAAAACAGCCACTGCTTCCACACAGGGATTAAAAAAGAACATCACCCTGATATTGTGTTCTTTCCAAGACTGATTCATTCATTCCCAGGGTTTTCCCCTATTGAGCTGGATTAAAAATCAACCTGTTTTTCTCTAGCTCAAATGTGCCTATGTGGACACTCCGTACTTCCAGAACCTTAAAACGTTAGTCAAGTAGAATAGAGGGCCAACAATAAAAGCTTAATATATAGTGTATAAAAATATACATGTATTTATTAATAAAGAATTAAAAAATATTTAAGGGCCCGATCACACCTCATGTAAAAATAACTGATTCTAACACACAAGAGCTAATAGACTTGACCTGACGCATTTCGGCCTGTGTTGTCCTTCTTCAGAGGTCAAACACAGTGAGGAACATATTGGCTTAAATAATATTACAGTACAATCATACAATTATACAATATAGATACAAGATGGACCAGAAAAGAATTGCTGTAAAAATAGAAAAATGAGAAATTAAATACATATAATAAAATGAATAACTAAATTATAACTATATTCTACTAAAAAACATATTGACTTACCTCCAAAGTGAAACCACTAGGCCCAGAATTAAAGTATAAATGAGGCCTCCAAAGATGCAGTCACACGCCAAGTGATATTTCACTGATCATCTAGAAACAAAAGAATATGTAAACCAATACATTCCACAATACTAAAACTTAATTCAGAAAGTAATTAATAAATAAAATTATTTTGTTATTTCTGGTCCAGAAAGTGCCTTCCAATGATTGTTAAGCCAAAGTGTCCTCAGTAGAATTGTCCTTAAGCAAAGAGTAGTGCTGATCAAGTAAAAGTGCTGGAACTTTATACCAGGTGAAGGATGATGCAATCATTGTGGAGTGCCTTGAAACATTCGTGTGATTGCACATCCCACATACAGCATAACATTTAAAACTACAAAACAATATAAATTCCAAACTAGATGTTTAACTGTCAAAAATTCGTACATAGATGTTAAACTGTCCAAAAATCAAACTACACACCAGTCCACCTGTTCATTTAGACCATATGGGGTTAAAGTTTTGAGGGCATGAATCCAAAACAATTCTCTGTTGTTTGATAGATGGTAGTCATAGACACTTTCAGTTGGGCCACTTTTCAGGGCCACTGTGCAGGGAAGGCCATGTGATTGGACATCCGCCGCCTCAACCAAATGCCTGGTGGAACAGCTCCATTTTACAGGCCCTGAAGAACTGTAATAGGTCCCGCAGGACCCTGATTTCAAGTGGGAGCTTGTTGCCCCGCAATGTTTTAAACCAGTACAATTAGAGGCGGCACCATATCACGCCAAGCCACCAGTGTGATCACACCCTATATTACTTTCACACAGCTGGGTAGGGAAAAGGAAAATGACAGCAGGGGAGGTGTGAGGGGTAGGGGCAGCAGTGGGGAGTGAATGCTGTTGGCCCTAGTTCCCATGCTTCTGTGGTGCCCTTTTTCACCCCTTCCATGCAGTGCATTCTATTCTTTGTAGAACTGTCTCTTCCTTCATAATTATCATTTGTAGATCGCAATCCTAAATGTATTTAGTAGGATATAAGCCCCATGAGCTCAGTGAGATTTACTTCTGAGTAAATGTGGTTGGGGTGCACTGCACATCATTGTTATCATGTAAAATTTCCCCCTAATGTAGTCGCACCATAACTTCACGAGACCTGAAAGCTCTGCCCCTTCTCCAGGCTACAAGCTCACATTCATATTTGAGAAAGCTTGTCCATGCAAATGGAAGAGATTCTTCCCTTGTTTCAAAAGTGCACAGTAACACAGGAAATAACAGCAAATGGTTTTCCACGTTAGTCTGTGTGTATGTGTGTGTGTGTGTGTTAAGTGACATCAAGTTTCTTTCAACTTATGGTGACCCAGTGAATTAATGTCCTCCAAAACGTCCTATTATTAACAACCTTGCTCAGGTCTTGCAAACGGAGGGCCATGGCTTCCTTGATTGAGTTGATCCATCTCATGTTGGGTCTTCCTTTTTTCCTGCTGCCTTCAACTTTTCCTAGCGTTATTGTCTTTTGCCAGAGTCTTGGCTTCTCATACTGTGACCAAAGCTGATAGTCTCCATTTGGTCATTTTAGCTTCTAGGGAGAGTTGAGGCTTGTTAATCTAGTGTAGCAAAAATATCAGAGTCCTGTGGCATCTTAAAAACAAAAGAGATTTATTGTGAGGTAAACTTTCATAGGGGGCTGCAGTGGCTCAAGTGGTTAAGATGCTGAACTGTAGACCAGAAGGTCGGTAGTTCAGCAGTTCGAGACCCGAGTGCTGCATGACGGAGTGAGCTCCCGTCTCTAGCCCCAGCTCCTGCCAACCTAGCACTTCGAAAGCAAGAAATTGCAAGTAGATAAATAGGTACCACTTCAGTGGGAAGGTAACAGCGTTCCATGCACCTCAGTGTCTAGTCATGCCGGCCACATGCCGGCCACACGCTGGCTCCTCAGCTTGGAGATGAGCACTGCATCGCTGGAGTCGTATTTGACTGGCTTTTGAGCAAGTGAAACCTTTACCTTTACCTAAACTTTCATAGCTCAGGGTCTTCATGCATCTGATGACGTAATCTCTTGCCAACAAAAACTCATTGCACAGCAGCATCACAGGATTTAAGATCTGCTTTAGCAGATTATGCTTCCAATGAATTTTATTTTATTTTTTGCTGTCAAATCACAGCTGACTTATGGCGACCCTGTAAGGTTTTCAAGGCAAGAGATATTCAGAGGTGGTTTGCCATTGCTTGCCTCTGTGTAGCAACCCTTGACTTCCTTGATGGTCTCCAATCCAAATACTAGCCAGAGTTGACTCTGCTTAGCTTACAAGATCTGATGAGATTAGGCAAACCTGGGCTATGTAGGTCAGGGGCTCCAGGGAAGAGGGGGATTAGATTTATTGAGGTGATGGTATACTAACATGTACTGTGCTGCCTTGCACTATTTTGTCATCAACAGGAAACAATTACAACAATTTTCGGATCAACCCAAGCAGTGGACTGGTCATGCGGGGCTTACGGCCCCTGGACAGAGAACGCAATTCTTCCCACGTCCTGGAAGTGGAAGCCTACAACAGTGAGCAAGGACCAATGAGAAGCTCTGTTAGGGTAATGCTTCTTTGAGACATAATAAGTGTGTGGGGTGGGATGAATGCCACCATACAATCAAATATCCATCCACTGGCAGTTATTGCAGATATTTCAGTGAGATAAAGCCTGAATCAGGTTTAGAAACTGGCCAGTGCTATGTGGAGAGGCAATTTGGAAATCCCATCTGCTCCCAAATCTCTCCCTTCAGGATTCTCAAGTTTCTCAGGAGCCTGAGCAGGCCAATTCCCCTTTTCACCTTTAATTGACACTCAGTTGCTCTCAAGTTTCCATCTGTTGCAAAGCACTTTCAGTCCTCATCGGGCTGGGCCTTTTTTAAAGTTAATTTACAAATTCATATATTTCTGGATATCTGGACTAGACAGAGACCCATACCTTGTCTGTGGGTGGTCCTGCTATGCAGCTTTTATTGTCCACAGAGACCATCCAGTTTACAATTATATACAGTGGTAGGCAAACAGGACTAAACAGTTTCAGTGCAAATGCTGCTGATTTCTTCATTTATATATAGATATATGTATGTAGGTTTTACAGAGATGAAAATCTGGGCCAAATATTTGCTGAATGGCTAATACAGTTCTGTGATTCTTTTGAAGTAAACAGCATTTTCCTCTGCACTTCAGGATCAATTCCATAATAAATTTTAAAAATCAACAATGAATTTCAAATGCAACATATGCATAATGCAGTGTTTTATGTCAGATAGACTGACTTACTTGGAGACTTGAATCAACAGCCTTAGGATGAAACTAGATGAGAAACTGGAGATTCATTATTGGATCTTCCGACACTTTCAGTTTCTGTCAAAAGCACCTGGAGGGCTCATTGAAAGAGACTGGGCTGGCTGCGCTAGGGGAGGGGCATTAACCCTTATGCTGTTTGCCACAACAGGAAAAACATTAGGCATGCATCAAAAAAGGTCAGACTTGTTTGAAATTCTTTAATTTCAGTAGTAGAAACAGAACTGTAGAATTGTTCAGGAAGACATTAATATAAAAGGAACAGGGTTGTAGATAATGCCTGTGAAATTTTAGGCAGCTTTCACTGAATTGCTCTCAGTTTATTATTTATTTACATTATTTATAGTCTGCTTTCTCACTGGGACTCTAGGCAGATAACACAGAATAAATCAGTACAATCAATAAAGTGTAACCTCCAAAAGACAATGCAATAGTCTCTCCAAGTTTGCTGAAGATCGGATATAGGGGGATTGAGTTACAGCCCCCCAAAGCAGGTGCCCCCAGGAAAGTGCTCTCTGGGGAAATCACAGATGCAGGTTCAGAAGTATGCCAAATGGACTCCCAGTGAGCTAGAGGCATCAGACTAATAGAGGACCTCTCCAGAATGCTCCTCTACCTGCCCTCTATGTTTAGTGAAGATTGGCTGGGGGGGGTGAGTAGGGCCCCTCCAAAGCAAGCGCCTTTAGGAAAGTGCACTCTGGGGAAATCACAGCCACAGATTCAGGAGTGTGTTGAATGGACCCCCTGCAAGCTAAAGGTGTCAAACTCATAGAGAACCTCCCTGGGCTGCCTCTCTTCCTGCCCTCCAATTTTGGTGAGGATTGGTTGGTTGGGGGCAAGTAGCGGTTCCCCAAAGCAGGTGCCTCCAAGAAACTGCTCTCTGGGGAAATCACAGCTGACCCTTTTCCTTGAGCCCAGGAACCAGTCATGGTGACTGGGTTTTGGGGGTGGCCTGCCACCTCCCCATTGGGCCAGCAGGAGGAGGTGGTCACCCAGTTGTGAAGATGGATTCTGGGGGTGGCCAACCTTTTCCCTCTGGTCTGGGAGGTAGTCACCCACCCTACTCCCACTGGTGACTGTGTTTTGGAAGGTGGCCCGCCACACTCCCTCTTGGTCCTGGGAGGCGGTCACCCAGTTGTGAAGATGGATTCTAGGGGAGGACAGCCCTTCCCCTCTCTCCTGGGAGGTAGTCACTCACCCACCTGTTCGTTGAGGGACATAGATTATGGGGGTGCCCACCCCCTTCCCCTTGTGCCTGGGAGGCAGTCGCCTGCCTGCCTGCCTCATTGGGGACATGGATTCCGGGGGTGGCTAACCCTTCTCCTTGGTCCCGGGAGGCAGTCACCTGCCCATTGTTGCTGTAGATGGGGAAACTTTGGTGCAGTCAAACAAGCTCACTTGCATGGGTGGATGTTTGACAAGGTAGGGGTTTGCATAGGTGGATGTTGGTCCACAAGGGAGGTGTCATGCTATGAAGTAGATCTTGATTCATGAGGCAGGCGTTGCACTATGAGGTAGATCTTGGTTCATGAGGTAGGTGTTATGCTAAGAGGTAGGTCTTGGTTCGTGAGTTGGATGTTGCACTATGAAGGAGATCTTGGTTCTTGAGGTGGGCGTTCTGCTATGAGGTAGATCTTGATTCTTGATTGATGCTGGGACACAACTCCTGAGGAGGCAGACATGGGCAGAGGAGGGGCTGGAAGTGACAATTCTTGGTGAGACACAACTCATTAGGAGGCAGGCGTAGATGGGGGAGGCTAGAAGTGATGGTTCTTGGAAGGACAGATATGGTGAAGAGGCATGTGTGGATGGGGGAGGCTGGAAGTGCTAATTCTTGGGGGGGACAGAAATCATGAGGAGGCAGACATGGAGGCTGGAAGTGACAATTCTGGGGGGGGGCAGAAATCATGAGGAGGCAGATGTGGACATGGAGAGGCTGAAAACAACAATTCTGAGGGGGATGCAAAGGCATAGGAGAAGGTATGCATTTATGGGGGAGGCTGGAAGTGACCATTCTTGGGGGGAAGCAAAGACACAGGAGGAGGTATGCATTGATGGGGGGAGGCTGGAAGTGACAATTCTTGGGGGACAGAAATCATGAGGAGGCAGATATGGACATGGGGAGGTTGAAAGTGACTGTTCTTGGGGGGACAGATATGGTGAAGAGACGTGTAGATGGAAAGGCTGGAAGTAACAATTCTGAGGGGGATACAAAGGCATAGGAGGAGGTGTTCAAAAATCCCAGTGAGGGGGAGTGTGGGACCTCAGTTGAGGAACCCAGCAGCTAAGCCCCTCTGGTCAGTTTGAACAGAAGGACAGGTGCCTCAGAGCCCTGAGTAAAGCACCAAGCACAACTCCAGCCACGGAGAGGTGTTCACAAATTCCAATGTGGAAGGGTGTGGGTCCTCAGTCTAGGAGCTCAATAGCTAAGCCCCTCTGCTCAGCGTGAGCAGAAGGACACCATGTTGTGCCATCAGCTGGATGTTGCTTGATGAGGTAGGTTGTGCTGTGAGGTGAATATTGACCCTCTAGGTATGAGGCAGGTTTTCATTTTGGGGTGGAATCTGCTTGGGTTGTGCGGGGACCCCCAGCCCACCTACCCCTGGCAGTGGCAGCCATCTTCCCATCCAAATACCAAGAGTGCAACCCATATACTGGATGACTCAGAGAAAAGGGGGGGAGGCAGGGATCCTGGATCTTTACTCCCCAAGGTCCAGGGAGGAGTAGACCAGCAGCAGGAGGTTGACCTTGAGGAAGGCCAACTCATCCACCAGGGCCAGGCGTGAGTAGTGGTGGCTGAGGATGTCTCCCAGGTGGGAGAACACCCACTCACTCTGGACACTGGGGGGGGGGGCAGGAGAGGAGGCTCATGGCTACACAGGACAGGTCAGGCCAGATGGCAGCCTTGTGTGACCAGTACTCCAGGGGATTGGAGTCAGCAAGCTCAGGGGGATTAGCAAGGTACTCCCTTTCCCTCACCTCTGCTGAGTCCTCCACCAGGGCACACCTGACCTCCCCAATGCCACCAGTCTCCCAGTTCACCACTTCATACTGGGGATCCTTCCTGGCTGGGTTCTTGGGGGCTCAGGTGCTGGGCTTCTACTCCTTTCCTTCCTCCTCCCCCGCCCCAGCCTCTTCCATCTCCTGTTCTTTCTGGCCACATAGGTTGGCCTGTAGTCTCCATACTTCTCTGCAGAGGTTCTGCCTCCATTGCAAGAGCTCCGCATTATGGAGAGCAATGCTGCCCTTTATATGAGGGTCACAAAAGCAGGCCATTTTGTACTCCCCCTCCATGCAGAGAGGATGCAACCAGGTTGCCACACCCACCTGCAACCTCTCTGCCAAGGCCCTGGCCCTCAAGAGAAGAGCTGCCCCCTACTCCAGTGCAGAGGCCAGCTCCCGGTCCAGCCCACGGATAAGGGGGATAGCCTACCCCAGGCTGGCTGTATGGAAACAGAGGACATTGGTGGTGTCCTGGAATGGCTTCAGGACATGCACCATTTGGGAGAAGGTCAGCCAGTCATAACAACTTATGCTACGCTCCTGTCCCCAATGCAGGATGGGCATAGAGGAGATGACATCCTGCACTGCACTCCTCTACTCCACCAGATGTTCAATCATTGCATAGGTAGAGTTTCAGTAGGTTGGCATGTCTTGTATGAGCTGGTGTTTGGGCTCCCACCTCCCCCTGTCTCTCACGCAGCCAGCAGGCAGATTTGACGTTGCAAGAGAAGTAGGCAGCCAGGTGCCGGCAGGTCTCCCACAAGAAGCATGTCTCCAGTGTGGCCACGTCCCAGATGAGCTTGACACTGCTCCCCAGCCCAGAACATGCACCAGGCAGACAATGCCCTTGAGGAGCACAGCCTTCACTGCTGCCAGCATGTTGGCACTGGGGTCTGTGACCACGTATCCATGCATGATGTCACCCATGCCCACCTGCTCCCTCAGGCCTGCCAGGATTGCAGTAGCTATGTTCTTCACCATGTGGTCTGCATCCATACCCTGCACATGGAGCAGAACCACTTTGTAGCCTGGTGGCAGGACTGTCCCCTCCTACTGGGGCCCTGGTGTCGCCCCGGCAGTCCAGAGTTCCTCCAGTTGCCACCAGTGGGTGGTGAGGGAGAGGTAGCTATGCTACTGGTAACTCCACAGGTCTGCCATGAAGTGCACAGTCCACCCTTGTGCTCTGGACAGCTCAGCCTTATCTATCTCCACTACAGAGCAGTGCATGGAGGGCAAAACTGGCTGGCTCAGGGTCCTTCGTGAGGGAATGGAATACCAAGGAGCAACATAGTGCAGCAGCCAGTGAAAGGCCACATCCTCCATGATAGACAAAGTTGGCCGTCCATGCTAACTGTCTCATCGACAAGGTGAATGATTGCCTCCTGGGCCTTCCCCCAGCCCTTTTGCTTCCAGCGCCAGCATCCCCATGGGAATGACCTCCTTGAGGGTGGCCTGCCTGTGGCTGGAGGTTCCACTCCCACCCACAGCACCCTCAGTGGGAGTCTTTTTGCTTGGAGGGGACTCCCACTTCCCCCCTAATCCCTGCCGAGACAAAGCGGGCCTCTTCTTCCCCCTCCTGGGTGCCACTCTTTGCTCTGGAGTCAACAGACTTGGGTGTGCCCTTTGCAGGTACCTGCAGAGGGTGGAGAGTGGTAAGTGTTGGGGGTTTGATCCCCTTTGGATCTGGAGATTGCACACCAGGGACTTTGCCACACAGGGGTCATTGGGGAGGGTGCAGAAATTCTCCCAAAGTGTGGCATGAAAATGGGGATTCAAAATTGGGGCAGGCCAGAGACTTAGCTGCTGAGGTGTGTTGCTGGGCTGGGAGAACTGACAAAGGGGAGGACTCGAGGTGGGAGCAGCCCCAAGGAGTTGGGATGTGGAGGGGCTGGCTGCTTCCCCACCACCCCCTAATTCACACTGTCAGATTCCTCCTCTGCAAACAGTTTTAGCAACTGCTGTGGTTTTGGCAGCAATAAAACTCTTTTTCCTCTGAGACCATCCCAAAGATCACATCGGGCAAAAGAGGCTCTGCTTCTGAGACCCCTGGTGACCCCCCCCCCCCACAGCTGGGCACCGGTGGGCTGGCAGGACAGGATTGTTCTACAGGAATGGGGGCCTGTGGGATGGGGGGTGGACTTCTTCCCTTGCAACAAGCACCCTTTTTCCCACTCTCAGCCTGGCTATAGCAGAGGGACAGTTAGTGGCCCAGAGCCCTGAGCCCACCAGACACCACCCCAGCCAGGAACAGGCGTTGAAAACTCCTACAGAGGGGGACTGTGTGAGTCCTCAGCCAAGGATCTTACTGGGTGAGCCCCTCTGCCTGGCTATAGCAGAGGGACAGGTGCCTCAGAGAGCCCTGAAGCACCAACACTGTTCACAGTACTCCTTCCCTCTCTGCCTCTAGCCATTAACTCCCTCTCTGTCTAAGTGCCTGCTGCCACGTAAAAAGAGCTGTGTGAGAGCTGGGGGTTTATATCCATTCTGCTCCCCTAGAGTAGAATGGAAGCTCACTTGTTGGCAGCCAGAGCTGCCTGTCAAGCTTTGGAGGGCCACTATAGGTGTTTCCAAGGCTGCAGAAATCGTCCATCCCACCCTCCATCCCCCATTGCTTTGACAATTAATTCATCTGCACCAGCATGCCTGGCTCACAAACCTCTATGAAAAACATGGCAGTTCCGTGGTGAGATTCGTGCCCATCCCTAATTATAATGTTGCTGTTGCGTTGTTTTAAATTGTGCAATATATCGTAAGTCTCAGTGAGGAAAGTGAATAAATAAATCTTTCCAGTAGCTGTTTCCATTGCTTTTTCAATGAGTAGGTTTGTGGCTACTCCAGTTCTGTTTGGATTCTTCCTAATATTTGGGGGAGGGGTTGTTGTTTGGATCTGAACTTGATTCATACATTTCTGTTTGCACATTCCTTAGAACAATTTACACATTTTCTTTATGTAGGGAAATAAGAGCTCAGGTATATTTAATTTATTTAGGAGATTTCTGTGCCACCTCTTCAGAATCCTGCTCAAGGTGGCTTACAATTAAAATAACATGTGCAATTATACCATTAAAAAGCTTGAAAGATAAAACCTTTAATTAAAAGTCTGGTGTTCTTAGAAAAAGAAATGTTTTGGCCTGATGCTCAAAAGATATTATAGTACGTGCCAGACCAACCTCAAGAAGAAGGGCATTCCAAAGATGAGGTGCCACCACAGAAACTGCCCTGTCTCTAGTTATCACTCACCTGACCTTTAAAAGTGGGGGCACAGTCAGCAGGAAAGGCAGATCTTAAACTGGTGGGCTAGACAGTACTGGAGTAAACAGTCCTTCAGGTATGTGCAATGTTCATCAGGAAAACTGAGTAAAAGAAAGGGTCCCGCTTTTTCCTGCACAATGTCACAGCCCTGATTCATTCTCCATCCTCTCCCTCATGTCTGCTATTCATAAAAATAGAAAGTAGGGATGCCAGTCCTCAGGTGGGGGAATCCCCTGATTTTGGGGGGGGCTCCAGACATCAGCCAGCTGGCCGGCAGAGGGGAAGCCCTGCCCCAACAGTCATCCACAGCCCCGCTTGAAAAGAGAAGGCACTGTGTGTGCCTGCCCCACAAGCTAATTCAGACAATCAGAAGTTCCAGATAATTATAGTTTAGCAGACAGGTTTTCTGCAGGTGTACAGGTGCCCCATTTTTCTGTATGTATCTTGCAGTCAGGGTTGCTCACTTTCCTTTCAGTTATGTCAAATAAAAACAATATTAAGAATCAAGGCATGGTGACTTCCAGCAAGACTTGCGATAATGGCGGACGTGCTCCTCCGCAACTGCGGGGAGCACAATCCGTACCCGGCGGGAAGAAGGGGCTCTGGACTGGTGCCAAGCCCCCAGAGACCCCAGTGAGGGGGCTCTGCCTGGGGTGGCACGAAGGGGATCTCTCCCTACAGTGGCGATCGAGGGATCGAGATCCCTTTTCATCACCCCCATAGGTTCCCCCGCAGTGAGAGCCGTATGGCTGAAAGCGCAAATCCGGGAAGCAGCAGAGAATGCGAAGCAATGAGGCTGGAACTGACAGTTACGCATGGAGAAAACGTGAGTCTGAAGTAAGAAAAGCAGAATACAGCGGGAAGATGGCAGGAGGAGTGAACCCCCCCCCCGGGACTGGCGTACTTACCAGACTCTTCACGTGGCGTTATTGCATGAATAAAAGCCCATCCGCCTTGCTAGATGGCAGCATCGCTCACTTGGAGATATAAACTTTAAAAGGACATAAGTGCTGTTCGAAAATTTGCTCCTTTCGTTCATCTTATCTATCTATAAACAAAGAGCGCAGCCTCAGCAATGGCGGGGAAACCGAAACCTTCCCCCAAACTAGGAAGTACAGCTCCGAGTGCAAAGGTTGATACCACAGAGATGAGCGCGGTGTTCTCCTCGTTATTGCGACCTCTAGTGGACCAAATGACAGCTCTCAACGTGAAAATGGACAAAATGCAGTTAGAACTAAAAGAGTCAAATAAAACCACAGAGAAGCTGCAGCGAGAACTTCTGGAAGTAAAAACTTCAGTAAAAAAACAAGACTCAAGACTACAAAAGGCAGAGAAGGAAAAGGCCTTCCACCATGATCAGCTTTTGAAATTACAAATGGAAAGATCGAATTTTTTCCTAAGACTTCAGAATGTGCCAGAAAACACAGGAGAAGACCTTAAAAATTTGCTAAGTGAAGCACTTGAACCAGTGACAGGCATGAAAGCAGCGGATATAAAAAGCGATATGGATATGGTTTACAGAACCTATCCAGATTATACTAAAAAGAAAAGCCTGCCTGGTGAAATTATGATAAGGTTCTCCAAAAAATCTACAAGAGACGTGGTGCTTAGGACCACAAACAAAGCAGCTCTGAAGATCCTGGGAGAAGAAGTAAAAGTGATGAAGGATATCCCATTTGAAATAAGGAAAAGAAGGAAAGCCTATGGAAAATTGACATCTTGGCTCCAGTCTGAGTCTATCATCTATCGCTGGAATACTCCAGAAGGACTATGCTTCAGCATCAAAGATAAGAAGTATAAGATTGACTCTGTTCAACAAGCAAAAAAATTTCTGGAAAAAAGCAAAGAAAAGAAAACGGGGAGAGACTCAGATGGTTCACTGGCCTCGCAAGAAAGCATGTATGGATTTGATAGCTCAAAGAGTGAAGAAGAAGTGTCTGACTCGGAAAAAGGAGCAGCAGCTCCAAAAGTAGATGAGACTGTTAAGACAAGAAGAGGACGAAAGAAGAAATAGTGATTAAACTGTTTTATTAAGCATTGCACCTATGTATTATAAATTGTTTAATTAACCGTATTTCTCTAGGTGGGCGTGCCTGCCAAATAGTTTCGATAATTTTTATAGTAGCAGTAACAACATAATTGAAATTTATCCAAGGTTCTAAATGCTTCATAATTATATTATGTAACATGGTAGTATTAAGCAAATGATAAAGTACTCTCTGTATAAGGTATATGTAGCTTAGATTGTAGCGTATTAGTTGTAGATATAGGAAAAATCAATAAAAAATTATTAAAAAAAAAAAAGAATCAAGGCATGGTAAAGGTGATTGTCACCTGAGCCGACTTTTCCTTTGCTCTCAGAGATTGAATATTGTGGCACTCGAAGGCTTGGTTTAGGACTCTGAAGTTGTGGCAAAGTTTTGTTGGAGAGATGTTAGGGAAGCAACTGTTCCATAGTACCTTATCCCTTGCTTTCAGCTACAGTCTTCTGCAGCGACTCCAATCAGTTCTCTGTGCAGCGTATTCTGTTATGGTTTCCGGGGCATGAGCACCCTGTTAAAATGTGGAGGATGCAAGTGCAGAATGGATTTTTCTAGCAGCTCTTGACCCTACCAAGTATCAGTAAATTCCTTAAGAACCTATTTAATGAAATTCTTTTTAACCATATATCATGCTGCTAAACTTGAATGGAGTTTTATAAGAGCAGAGAAAATCTGGGAGATCCTCTGTTCTTCATTTCTAAAGCCTGCTACAAAGACTTATAAGGTGGGGGAAAAATAATGCTGCAGTTTTATAACAGAAAGTATTAGCCAAGCTGATCCCAGTTCTCTCTTTATGATTAGCTGCATGGTTTTCAGGTATGTTGTGCACATCCAGGAATATCCTATTCCACTTTTGAGGACTAGACTCTACATAATTAGTTACTGACATAACATAGATAAGTAACAACTTATTACTGAGAACAGACTAACTAAGAAAGGTATGACTAAAACCCTGAAAAATTTGTTAGAATATTCCATTATTCTGCTTGCCTCATTTGTGAACCACTAGCATGAGGAAGAATTCTTCCCTTTCATGTTATACTAGATTGTCTTTCCTTCTTCTAGGGCATCAGCTGTTGCCATGAGTAGAGATTAAAGTGATGTCATGCCTCTCTAGGGAAAACCATAGAGTTTCCAGTGATTCCTAGAGAGGACTAATATAACTTATGGGAAAGACGTGTGGTTTCCTCAGAAGTGATGGGTTGCCGTTGTTGACAGTTGCCCACCACATACACACACAACCCAGTCTCCCATTGGTTGCCAGACCATGCCTGGCAAACTGAGCCTAAAATAATCCTTTGTTGTAGAGTAGAGTGGGTCTTTTGATCTATTACAGCTCCATAATTCCATATGATAGTATCCAAACAGAGGCTCTTCATCATGTTTCCAGAACAGATTCCAATAAATAAATGATACATATTTTACTATTTCCTAGGTAATAGTGTATGTAGAAGATGTCAATGACGAAGTGCCTGTATTTACCCAGAGGCAGTATAACCGGCTGGGGTTGCGAGAGACTGCTGGGATAGGGACATCTGTTGCAGTGGTCCGGGCAACAGATCGAGATACAGGTACAGAGACTGCACAGAACGGCAACAGTTATCAGATGGCTCTGTCTCTCCATGATTTATATTTGCTCTCTATGATCTCTTGCTTACCTGCCTGCCTTTATTTTTGGTGGCCAGAGGCAACACTGTTTGTCTCACAGAATCTGTTTTTATATCTTCATGTTGTATGTCTACCCCCATCTTTCTTTTTCATATTAAGAAATCGAGGTGGCTAAAAAATCAAATATGAAATACAAATTGGTTAAAGCAGGCCAGTGGAAAAGGCTGTCTTTCTCCCCCTCCCACTATAGTGGCTGCTGCAGTAAGGGATGGCATTCTGGGCTTTCCTGTGAAGCTGCGGCTTGGCTGGACACAGATGGAGATTTTGGTGTATAGAATGGATTGTAGGAATAGACTCAGAGAGGCTATATTGGGTTATATCAGGGCAGATCCGTCTCTATATTTTAATTGCTGGGAGGTTGCTGTGTTAGTTTGTTGTAGCAAAATAAAACAGAAGTCCAGTGGCACCTCAAAGACTAAAAACATTCGTGAGTCACAGCTGAATTCTTCAGATATATAGAAAGAAAATCTTTTTGAGAATACTTATATGGAAAATTACAGAAGTGGGGAAGTAGAAATTGAAGCAGAGAGATATTTAGTGCGAATCCCATCATAGATATTTCAGGTGTAGTTTTTAAGCCATTGTATGGATTAGAAATATGCGAGTCCTCAAAATATGTCTCAGTTTAGTGCCTACTTGTCAATTAATGAAGTGTCACCTAAAATCATCCACCCTTCAACAGTCAGAGCATCTGTCTAATGGCTTTTGGTTAGCCTCTTCTGATTTGAGTCTTATTGGGATTAGGGTTTCACTGTTTTGTAGAAACCTGTAGCACCTGCAGACTTTGTTTGACAGCACATGGGAGCCATTTTGTAAAGTTCTTTAAATTTGTGTAAATCTATTCTCTTTAGTCATAATCTTTTGCTGACTGTCAAACTGCACATGATATCTGAGTTCCATTACCGGAACTCCCAAAATCATGTATTTTTGTTCTAAACAGCAGCTGCAAAATAACCCAGTATGGAAGAGGGGATGACCTTTTCTCCTCATACTACCAATCCAAAATGTCCCCTTGACATGCTTTCCATCTCCCTAGCAAAAACCAACAGGTACCCTTACTGTGCCTAGGTTGCTTTTTGTCTCTCCCCACCCTGACTGGGCCTAAAATGACTAAGGAGGGGGCCATTTTTGATTAGGAAAATGTCATAAAGAATAATTAACAGACCCTTTCCTAGAACCACAGCCCTAATCCATATTAACCATGATGGCTTTTTTAGGGTTGCCATTCCCCAGTTGGGGGTGGGGGTTCCCCAGTTTTGTGGGCTCTAGCCCATCGCTGGCCGGCTGGTCAGCAGGAGGAAATCCTCCCCACAAACATCACCAGAAATAAACATGATATGCCTATATTACTCAGAAGTGACGTAGGCATGTTGGTGATGTCAGGGGTGGGGGCGATGCTCTGGTTTTTGAGCAAAATTCTATGGTTTGAGGCTGATTTTACCATAGAGTTTTGCTCCAAAACCAGACCATTGTCCCCCAAATGACTGACATCCCTACATCACTTCCAGGTGACATGGGCATGTCGTGCGACAATGCTGCTGGCTCCCAGAATGTCCCTCCTACCCCCTACCCCCCGCTGGCATTTCTGACAGACCTGACAACCCTAGGCTTTTTAGAGCCAGGAAACAAATTGGAAGTTCCAGTTACAGAACATGAGCATTAAGTGTAGTTGCTCTCTGAAGTGAACCTTAGCTACATGTGACTGCACGGATTCACATTCATCCCTTGTTTATCTTGTTTCTCTGCTCCCTCGCTTTACTGTCTTCCTCTTCCTTCTATTTATTTGATTTTATTTATTGACAAGATTTGTATCCTGCCTTACCGCCCCCATATGGCCATCAAGGTAGCTACGTGTTAATTTAGGCTGTAAACCATTTTTACAAGGTCTGTGGGTTTGTTTATGTTATTCTGTGAAGTAACGTATGCAGTGCTGCATAAAATAATAGGAAGAGGTGTTCCCTATTAAATATGAAGCTGTCAGTTGAACAACACTTTGCCATTGTTGGACTTCTGCAGGTGCTATACTCACACTCTTTATACTCTATCTATACTCCATAGTATCTAGAGATCCTATCTATTTGTAGTCTGTACATCCCCACTCTCTACTGTCTATACTCTATCTATATTCCCAAAGTGATGGTTCCAAAATCACATAAAATGTTTTAGCCCTCTTCTGATCCATGAGAACAGTTACTAAATGGTACTCTAACAATAGTTTGTTTGTTTGTTTTTTCTCACAAGGAAATGGAGGCCTGATGAATTATAAAATTGTCTCAGGCTCTGAAGGAAAGTTTGAAATTGATGAGAGCACTGGCCTCATTACCACAATTGACTACCTGGATTATGAGACCAAAACCAGTTACCTGATGAATGTTTCAGCCACCGATCAAGCACCCCCAAAAAACCAAGGCTTCTGCAGTGTCTATGTCAGCCTCCTGAATGAACTGGATGAGGCTGTGCAGTTCTCAAATGTCACCTATGAAGCAGTGATCACAGAGAACATCCCCTTGGGCTCTGAAGTGCTGAGAGTCCAGGCACGCTCCATTGACAATCTCAATCAAATCACATACAAATTTGACCCCAACACTAATGCCCAAGCTCTGTCTTTGTTCAAGATCAATGGAATCACTGTAAGTATCCTACCTACAGCTTCCTTCAACTGGTATAATAGCCTGGCACGTGGGAATCCATGGCTTTTATGTATTTATGTGAACCATGAGGGTCAAGCTAACAAAAGAATTATGAAAAATATAGGCATTTATTAGGGTGTACACATAAATAAAACATAAAAAGTTAAAAGAGACAGTCCAAGTATCAAACATATAAAACTTGGTTCATTAGGAACTAATTGCAGTGCATGTCAAACTGATGGATAAAACCTTTGACCTAAGGTCCATACGCGCTTCAGCCCGTACGGGTCTTCCTCAGTGGTCAGTATTCTTTATTATACAATAACACACTGTCGGCATATGAAGAATAATATGCTGGCAAGATGACAGTTGTGTCAGGTAGATCATGGTGATCTAGGTGACAGCTGGAAGGGTCACGTGACTGCCTGAACTGTATCAGCCAGGGGAGGTGCAGGACTTCAGCACTTCTCACTGATTGGCTGCATAACTGTATATATTGGACTCAGTTCATACCTGAATGTGCCAGTCTTGGTATCCCTTGCCTTGCGAAGCCCTTTGTCGGATTGCTCAGCTAGTGCAACTAGAGACTGTAAATATATGTAAATAAACCTTGTATATACTTCACCTCACCACAGTGCGTGGGACATTCTGTTATATACCGCACTCCTCTGCGCCGACACATACATCCAAAAATACATGCATTCAGAATTTTGTATATACATGTATAAATGAGACCAGGTGTTGCTTTCTGAAATTGTAGGGGAAAAGTGGGGGGGAGAAAAAGCCAGGTTACTTTTGTGTAAACAGTAAATATATGTAATAATAGATTTTATAAGAAATAGAAATAGATTTATGCTGGGATTACCTTGTATGCTATGTATTTGCTACTAGTAAAATGAGCATATGGTAGCTGTGTTTTATATATGTGTACACACTAATAAATGTCTATATTTTTCGTAATAATTCTTTTGTTAGCTTGACCCTCTCAGTTCGCAGCTATTTGGGGGGTTGAATTCCCCCCTTCCCCCTCCCCCTGCTTTTAATGTATTTATTCCTTTCCTGGCAGGGTGTGATCACAGTCAAAGGACAAGTCGACCGAGAAAAGGGAGATTTCTACACCCTAACTGTAGTAGCAGATGATGGCGGTCCAAAGCTTGACTCAACTGTGGTGAGCTATTTTTTTTTTTGTAATTCCGTTTGTGTGCTAAAAAAATGTTGCCTTGGCTACTATTTTCAAAGCTAGGTTGGTTTTTATTCCAAAACATTTCCCATATGCAAATATTGTTACTTCCTAGTTCAATTCCTTTTTCTATTCCACTGTTTCTGTTTTGGTTTCTAGCAAACCTTTTTACAGTGTTACTGAACAAGTCATCTTATAAAATGCCTTTATTATTGGGTCTCTGTATAGCCTTTGCAACTCCATCTTCGTTACAAGCTGGTGCTTGACCTTTAGTTGCATTGAGGCCTCTGAGGGGATGGCTGTCAGGCCACGCCCAAAAGAATATTCTTCTCTCTCATGGTTTTTAGCAGCTCATCTTCAAAATCTGTTCGTTTTCTCTCACCACTAGATGCCAGGTGTGAGACAGCCAAAGTCATCTTAGTGTTTGGGATTATAAAGTCATTATTTTTTTCTCACATTTATCATAATATGCATCTATGGGTGACATTAAAGGGAATATTGGAGGACTAATTCTTCGTATAGTCTCCCAAATTCTAAATAAATGGTCAGTAGTTATATGGCTCCTGTTCTGCATTATATTTTTTTGGATTGATTTTTTTTAATCCACAGCTATGCAATCCTGTGTCCAAGTCTGCTGTTTCTAATTTTATTAATATCTCATATGGGTTTTTAATCCAGTCCGCAATCCAAACCAAGCCGGCTGCTTGGTAGTATGATTTGATATTAGGTATTGCTAGGCCTCCTCTTTTTTTCTCATCTTGAAGAGCTTTAAATCTAATTCTTGGGTTTTTGCCATCTAGATATATATAAAAGAAAGTCTGCTCACCATAAAATCAACACCCAGGCCAAACCGCTGGACCTAGAAGCACCAAATTTGGGGAGAGCATTCCTACCATGGTGTAGATGCTCACTAAGAAGGGATTTTTAGAAATTCTACCCCTAAGTGGATCAAAAGGGGGAAAATGTGCTCCCCCATTGATTCCTATGTGGCTGTCTCCTTGCACCCCCACACTCTGATTGGTCAGCTGCAGAGCTCAGCATTCAGAGGTTAAAAAAAAGTTATAGGAGACTGCAGAGAGATAACGGCAGTTGAGGAAATCAGGAATGGCCAACAACCACCTGTGAGGTGCAGTGATGCTACTGGCCTGTTAGGTGTAGGAGAGGAGGTGGGATGCTTACAGCCACCGGGGAGGCTTGCTCAGCAGGACTGCCTTAGCCCTGCTGCTGGCCCAGCCTCCCAGATGCCTTTAAACCTAATCCCCACACACATACACCAGACAGGCAGGTGTCTGTCAGGTGTTGGAGCAGGGCCAGGGAACTTTAATGCTACAAGGAGGAGGCAACTTAGGAATGCAGCAAAGACACTTGCTCATAGTACTCCTGTGGTGCACTGAGCTGTGCCGGCCAAGTACCAGCAAGATCACCCTGAGGCGCTCAGAACAACACAGTCTCCATATGAGCAAAACAATCCAGGAACACCAGTATAAAGGCCATCACTTTCGTGGAAGGTGGCAGGAGTTGACTTAACAGCCACCTGCTTCTTAAATGGACAGATCTATGTTGCCTGCTCCAGAGTGAGCTCACCAAACAGCCTGGTGATCCTAGCACCTGAGGGAAGAACCACCAATGTGGTCTACAGTGAGGTCCTTCAGTAGAGAGGAAAAAAACAGTCCATATGTCTCAGTTCATTTTTTACACTACAATCTTTTCCTTTAGAATTCCTACAACAAATCTTACATTTCAAACTTCACATTATCAGTATTATAACTGGATTTACGGAACTTATCAGTATTATAACTTCACATTATCAGTATTATAACTGGATTTACGGAACTTAAATACCATAGCAAAGCACAGGTATCAGGCTAGTTCCATATAAACTTATTTCTTTGTTTCTACCATTCCTTCAAAGTTTTCTCTTGTATATAAACTGGTAGCATCTGAAATTTAAAAAAAAATAGTTTTGGCAATACGTTCATTTTTATTACAGAGAGTCTTCCCAATCATGATATTTTTAATATGGACCATCTCTCCAAGTCCTTTTGTATCTTCACCCATGCTAGTTTGTAATTATTTTTGAATTATGTATTGTTCTGTCCTGTCAGATTTATTCATAGATAGTTAACTGGATTTGATGTTATTACACATCCTGCGGTCTTACTGATACTTTCCTCTTCCTGCTTTGTTAGAAATTTTAGAATTATTTTCTGTTGATTTTATAACCTGAAAAGAACCCAAATTTTTGAGTTTGTATGTTGCATGCAATTATATGTTGCGACAGATGGGGATTTAAGAGTGTCAGAACCACATCACCAGCATAACTTTTCATTTTAAATTCTTCTCCATCCACTTTCAGTCCTTTAATTTTTAGGTCTTGTCTGATCTTAGCAGCGAACACTTGTAACACAAGAATAAATAAAAGTGGTGATAGTGGGCAACCTTGACATGTTCTTTTTTGAATTTGGAATCCTTCAGTTAATGCTCCATTTATTAAAATCTTTGTACGCTGCTTTGTGTAAACAGTCTATCCAATTCATAAATCTTGAGCCACAGTTCATATATTGTAGCATTCATAATAAAAAAGACCAGGTCATATTATCAGATGCTTTTTCAGCATCCAGAAACATAAACACCGCTTTCTTCCCGTTCTTTTTCACAAATTCTATTGCATTTTTAGTGACAAAACATTCATTATCTTTCACAAATTCTCTTTAATACAGAACCAGTCTGGTCTGTATGAATTAATTTTGTTATACAATTCTTTAACCATTCTGACATTATTGAAGTAGTAGAAGAAGAAGAGATTGGATTTATACACCATCTTTCACTAGCCAAACGAGTCTCAGAGTAGTTTACAATCTCCTTTCTCTTCCCCTCCCCACAACAGACACCCTGTGCAATGCTCCCTCTAAGTTGTGGAGTCTTGTGAGCAAAAATTCTATTTTGTAAATTACTGGCATTAAAATTGTGAGTGAGTGATTTGGCTACTGCATAAATTAATCTGCTCTAGAGCCCTCCTGCCTGAGCTAAGACAAAAATGTGTGAGCCCGAGGCTAAAAAACTGTGAGCTAGCTCACACTAACTCAGCTTAGAGGGAACACTACCTGTGAGGTAGGTGGGGCTGAGAGAGCTCATTCCAGAACAGCTCTGAGAGGATTGTGACAGACCCAAGGTCACACCAGCAACTGCATGCGAAGGAGTGGGGAATCAAAACCAGTTCTCCCAGATTACAGTCCACGCTCCTTACCACTACACCAAACTGGCTCTCTGGTAAAAAGTTTATAATCTACATTCAATAGTGAGAGAAGTCTATAAGATTGTGGTAGTGCTGGATCATTGTTTTCTTCATATATCAATGTTATGTGAGCCTCTTGCCATTAGGGAGGAAGTGGTTTCTCTTTGCTTATCTCATTCATAACTTTCTGCAGTGGTATCATTAATTTTTCTGCCAAGCATTTATAATACATTGATGTAAGTCAATCTAGGCCTGGCGCTTTGTCTTTTTTCAGTTTCCTTATTGTTTGCGAGATTTTATGGATCATAATAGTTTGATTCAAAATATCCCTGTGTTCAGATGTAAATTTCTTGATATGTGTGTCTTTTATAAACTCCTCAATTCCTTCTTCTATTACTGAATAATTCTTGTACAATTTTGAAAAGAAAAGAGTAAACTGTGCCTGTATCTCTTTTTCCAAATGAGTAATTCCATCTTCTTTCTTCACTCCTGTTATCATTCTCCTTTCAGTTTCTTTTCTTAAACAGTGTGCCAGTATCTTCCAGGTTTATTCACATGTTCAAAATGCTTCTGTTTTAAAAAGCTTAATTTCTTCTGTATCTTTTCAGTTTCAAGCATGTCTAATTGTTTTCTTAATTGCTTAATCTCAGTTAAAATTGTTTTATTTAGCAATTTTATGCTGTTCTTCCAGAATTTGAATTCTATCCATTATTTGCTTAATTTGCTCCAATTTTTCTTTCTTTCTTTCTTGAAACTATAGCTATTAGATTTCCTCTCATATAAGCTTTACTGGCTTCCCGTACTGTTGCTGTGAGAATATCATCCATGTAATTTAATCTGAAGAATTCTTCTATATCTTTTTCAATTTTTGTATTATATCTTCTTGTAGCAGAAAATTGTTGTTTAGTCTCCATCTTCCTCTTCTAACGTTGTTTTCCTGCTAAATTGCTACTAATGAGTTGTGATCTGCAAATATCTTTGGTTCAATCTCAATATTCTCTAAATTTATAATTAAAGTTTTAGATATCCAGCACATGTCGATTCTAGAATATGTTTGGTGTCTGTCAGAAAAGAAAGTATAATCTCTAGTATTGAATTTTTGATCTTTGGATCTTTCAGTTGTATCATTTCCATGTAATTAAAGACATTCTTAGGGAGTTAACTCACTTCAGTTTTTTTAGACTTATCTTTTTTTGGATCTATTACTCCATTCATGTCACCAGAAATAAATATCTCTCGGACAGCAACCCTACTTTCAACAAGCAATGTTTAGTTTTAGGCAGTTCTGTGGGTGAGGTGTGAGAAGGAGTGCCTGGGCATTTTGTGTGTTGATGTAGGAAGAAGTAACTAATCCATGTTATGTTTCTGATCACATGATCAAAAACAAATTATATTACAAATCAGTTGCTGTGAGATGTGAATATTGTATAGCGCAGAAGACAGGAAGGAACTTTGAAGGGACCCAATAGCTTATGAGATCGGTGCACTCTGGCACAAGGTAGGTTTAGGATTGCCAACAGACGTGGAGAAAAATGCCCTGCCCCTTTAGTTGAGGCTTAACATGTAAAAATGGGCAGAGGAAGTTTTCATGGCATGGAGGTTAATAACATAAATAACAGCCCTATGAGAATAATGGGGGAGGGGGTTTCTTCAGGCATTTGGCTGCTCAAAGTAGATGGTGGCTTAGTAGGAATAGATCAGTATTTGCTGATTGGTCCTAGGTGTTAAATTTGTGGCTGATCAAGACACTAGGTGTTAAATTTGTGGCTGATCAAGACACTAGACAATGTAACAGCAGAGGATGAGAGCCATTAGAAAAGCAGTTTACTCAGGCTGTTTCTTTCACAGCAACTATGACTCCCGCAACTTCCTCCAAACTACTGATTTCAGCCTATAATGTGTAGAAGGCTGAAAAAACTAATAACCTTTTTTGTCTGTTTTCCCTTCTATGTGGCATATGCGGACCCTTCCAACAGAAGGCAAGTAAATTTATTTTCCAGTTGTGGTCATCTTTTCTTTATTCATTGCAGCCTTTGGTACTTTTTGGGCGCGATCATACACACCCATTTGTGACACAAGAAGGACGATTACCCGCCAGTTCAATGTGGCACGATCACACAAGCACATCTGGGAAGCGTCCTGCAGCTGGTGTCAAACTGTCACAAACCACTTTCAGCCGGCGGGGAATCAGCTTATTTAGCTACCAGTGAAAAGGCAGTCTCAAATGGTTTGTGACAGCCCAGAACCGGCCTTTCCCTGTGTGATCACGCCAGCGCAAACAAGAGGCGGCGGGGAGTGGGCTTTTTGGTTTCCCCCCCCCCTCATCCCAGTATGCGCATTATCGGACGACCCCGAGGGTGGAGAGGCAAGTCATCGATCCCTTGTAGAAGTGAATAAGCGCACTGAAAACGGCTGGGGGGGGGGGAACTCGCCCGCGGCTGCGTGTGATCACGCAGCAGCGGTTCGCCCTCACAGGTCCATGGACCTGTATGATCCTGCAAAAGCGGTGCAAATTGCGCCGGCGCAAATTTGTGTTGATTCCCATCTGGCTTATCTCACTCATGTGGATGGGGCCTTAGTTTTTTTCCCAAAAACACCCCAACAGCTGCCACTACTTACTTTCATAATTAGCACAACATAGAATGCCAAATGTTAGGTGATAGATGCCCTTATTAGACTGGATATGAGGCAAATACGTTCTCAGCTATATGGCCAGAATTGCTTACAAATATAATGCAAGCATTCTGTATCACATTGAGGTGACTGTGCTGTCACTAAAGATATAGTTCAGCCCATGTGTGCCAGATAGAATGACCCATTTCCTCTATGCTGACTTTAAAGTGTCCTAGAAGTTGTAGCCATTTTTTTTACTGAAATACCTCATGCTCCTTTGTGATGTTCTTGGACAAAGCCTTCTCCCTATACACACAGCTGAGGAGGTGGAAGAGTAAGGTTTCTTGCAGATCTTTGAATTACATGTGCCCTCCCCATCCACAGTTTCTTAGGGCTTAGGCAGATAGATGAAGGTCACATGTCCTGGTCCACCCATAAAACGCAACTTGCAGGCTCCTGCAGCCTCATTTTACTTCAGGCCCATACAAGATAGGGCTTTTTAACTCTTCAACATCCACTCAGTTTCACTGACTGAAACCAGCTCCTCCTTTCTGCTATTTGGATTTTAAATGAGGGTAAAATCTCCTCTCCTTTCCCTGTAGGAAACAGAAGCAAATTAAGGCTGCATGAGCCTGCAATTTGTTTTACCAAAGAACTGAGGTGCATGATCTCTTTCTCATCTGCTTGAGCCTTTAAATATAAGAAACAGCAAGTTGGGCCTTGTGCAGAACTGAGAGGAAAAGGTTTTTGGCATTTTTAAAATTTTCCATGTTTTCACACCTTTACAAGCTTAGATCTTTCACCTCCAGAATTAAATTGAATAAGATGAAAGCCCTTCTAACCTGGTTTCATTATGAAAACATAGCACTAGAATATGTGAAAAAAATAGTAAGGAAGTCTTGTATATTTTAGTATGGCCCCAGAAATTTGAGGCTAATATGGCAAATAATCCATATAAGTCAGTAACGGGGGGGGGGGGGGGGGGTGCTGAGGTGAATTAAAGGAGGCAGGTTTGGCCTTTATGTCAGCAGTTGCAGCTGTTTGTTCTTGAGATGGAACAGAGTATCTCCTCTTCTGACTGATTTTTTTTCACTGCAACAGTAAAAATGACCCAAAATCAAAATAGAAACAATAGAGAGAGTATTAAATATTGAGTCAGGAGGCGATGAATCCAATGCAGGCTTTTATTCTAAACATCGTTCAGCTCAAAAGACATCTCTGTCAAGAGTGGCACTTAACTTATACTGTTCCAACACATAACTATATACATTGTAACTAAGGATACTAAATCTGATTGGACCTAAGCAGGGCTCTTTGATTGGTTCCTAGGATTGGCTTAAGGACCAATAGGAAGTCTTTATTCAGCAGCCATAAGATTGAGGGAGCTAGAATACCAGAGCCCTAATGATGCAATGTAAAACAACATAAGAAACATAACAGAGAGAGCTTGTGTACTCAAGGTTTTGTCCAGAAGTAGGCTGTGTTGTCTAATTCTGCATCTGGAGTCTCTAGTCAAGTAAATAAAAACTCAGGAATGAAAAGATATCCCCCCACCCTTAGGTGTGCATATATATATATAGATGCCGATCAAGTTATTTTTAGAGGTGAAAACATTTCCTTTAGCTAACAACAGAAAACACAGCTTGGGAACTCTTTGGGTGATTCTGAACTCATGACTGCAGCTGCAGTGAATCCATAACAGCTAGCCTTCTTCCTTTTTACTGTTATGAAGGAACAATCCTGGGAACATTTTGCTGCTGTGGGTGTTTGGAGTTCTTACAGGCTTTTGGAATGTCCATATCTTGCTGGCCTAAAAGAGTTCATGCAGCAGCACCACTATGGAAGGGAGTAGCCTCCACATCAGTTTCCAGGTTCTCTCCCCCCCATCAATGTTTTTGTGTGATGATTGGAGGAATTGCACTAGGTCTGTACAGATATACACCTTTTTCTTCCAGTCCTGAAAGTACTGGGGACTCAGTCTTTCAGACTAAGGCCCCCATCTTTGAGACAGAAATTATATTTCAAACTGAAGTAAGCAGAGGGGTGAAGGAGGCTTTATATATAGCATATGTTGGAAACACCTTGGAAACTAGTTTTTGTGATCATTTTTGACTTCTCAGAAACTACCTTAAGTCTGTTAGATTCAAGTCCAGTAGCACCTTAGGGACCAATTTCAGGGTATAAGTTTTGAAGAGTCAAAGCTCCCTTCATCATATGAGTTAGCTTTGACTCACGAAAGCTTATACCCTGAACATCTTGTTGGTCTCTAAGGTGCTACTGGACTTGAATCTAACTGTTCTGCTTCAGACCAACACAACTACCCTCTGAAACAATCTTAGATCTGTTTCAGGGCTACAGCTCCTAGAGCTTTTTCAGGGGTAAATTAAACCAGGTTGCATTTTCCAGTCTAGAAATGCTCAAAATCTCGTTGATAAATTGCTCCAGTTATTCAAAAATCTTGCCTAGAACAAATCGGTCAGTAGCTGTGCTTCTGAAGGTGAGAGGAAATAGTTCTCATTCATATTTGCATTCTCCATTGGACAGGTTACCATCACCATCTTGGATGAGAATGACAACAGCCCACAGTTTGATATTACTTCTGACTCATCTGTGAGTGTACCAGAGGATAGTTCTGTTGGACGACGGATAGCTTTGGTCTTGGCCAGAGACCCTGATGCAGGAAGCAATGGGCAGGTAGCAATGCTTGTGTGATTTCACAATGTATAATTCCTGTGAAATAATTATGTGTGATGGCAATGGGATGGGTGGTCAATCAGATTTGGCTTATTCCACTATGGATCAATGCTTTGAATGTGGGATTGGAACTGATGAATGGCTAGTTTCTGTGCAAGAGTTCTGGAGATTAAAAGTAACATTGCACAGAGTATTAGCAATATACAAATGCTGACTATTAATTGTACCCCAGTCTTCTTCCCCTAATTGTTATGACACATACTTTCATTGTTACTGCACACTTCCTGCTTTGTGCTGAATACTTGATCCATCCTAAGTAGGAATACACCCAACTCAGGGTCACAGAATCAGATGTGCAGACAACTTCGTAGACTGACAGAGAAACCACTGTTCTTGCACTATTCTTCCAAACACCTGCTGGTTTGAATTAGGCAAAATCAGAGCATGGGGAGCCAATATGAGAGTCCTGCTGGGCCCCACAGTCACCAAACATCTCTGTCAATTTGATTATTGAAGTTGGAAAAGTATACTTAAAAATCTGCAGTTTCTGGGATAGAGCTGTATTTAATCTGGAGGGAGAACAGTGCAGTGACATGATAGTATGGGAGCAGAGGTCCATATGGTTCATATGGAGCAGAGGTCCATCAGTGGCTATTAACCACAAAGTATAGATAGGAACTCTCAGTCTGGGGGAAGTGATGCTCTGTATTCTTGGTGCTTGATGGGGGGGGCAACAGTGGGAGGGCTTCTAGTGTCCTGCCCCCACTGCTGGACCTTCTGAGGGCACGTGGTGTTTTTGGCTACTATGTGACAGGGTGTTGGACTGGATGGGCCACTGGCCTGATCCAACATTGGCTTCTCTTATGTTCTTATCCCTGCAGCTGTTGTGGCTGCCATACAGGGCAACAGCAACGGGGCTTCCACATGATACATTTCCACACATTTTTCCTTCCCAGTCTCCTGGCAGCAGCTATCATCCTCAGGCTACTGGGACTTTTTTTTAGAAAAAATGGCTATTGAATATTGTCATACCACACCAACACTATAACAATCTGTGTATTAGTTTGCTGAACTCCCAGCTTTCTTTTTTTAAAAGTGAATCTCTAACTCCTTCCACTGCAGAGATATGCCTTTCCCCTTTCTCTGAAATGGAAAGAGCTAAAGGTTTACTTTCTAATACTGAAAGCTGGGAGTTCAGAGACCCTGATTCACAAATGGTTATAACAATGTTCAGTTGCTGATTTTTAACCCAATCCCCCCACCCGTGATAGGAAGAGAAAAGGGACAGGATAAATAGCTGGCATATTGGCAGGATCAACAAAATCTGAACTTTCCCACCTATATAGTAGCCATCCCGGCTTTACTGTACCCGTTCTCAAAATGTCACAGCAAAGCAGATTTGAGAAAGATCAGAGAAAAGCCAGGGGAAAGCCAGGAGGTGCACAAATGCACCATGAAACTGTGGAGAAGCGTGAGGGGGACTTCCCAAAAGCATCAAATATGAATAGCAACACACCTCCCAACATCCACAAAGCTTTACATTTTGAACAAAGATTTTTAATTTTGTCCACACATATATCCCTCCATATGCTTCTATTATTAAGGCAAAAAGTATAGACCACTCATGTGAACCAGATTCAGAGTATTCTGGTGAAGTCAGAGGGAGCAGCAGAGACCACAAACAAGATTTACTGTCCTAGTATGCCTACCAGTGCCAGCACAGGGTGGTACTTAAAAAATGAAAGGAGGCCTTGTCCTGGACTAGGGATGGGCACAAATTGGCTAGCAAACTATAGTTTGTGATTAATTTTGGCCAGTTCATGAAGTGAAGTTCCTGGCAGGTCAACCAGCACAAACTGTCCACGAACTTTCAAACTGTTCGTGGTGGTTTGTAAATGTATACATTTCCAGCCAGGCTATCTCTGCTCAATCTAAATGTTTACCAAACTTCAAAGAAATGGGGGGGGGGGGACTTGGAGGGCATGTAGAGGAGCAACCAGGAGAGGTCTCCAGCAACTTTGATTTCTCTAGCATGTGCAGGATCCATTTGATGCACTCCTGAACCTGTGCCTGTCATTTCCCCAGAAAGCACTTTCCTGGGGGCACCTTCTTTGGAGAGCCATAACTTGGATGCTGTAAATCCAGTCCACACCAAACTTGGAGGGCAGGTAGAGGAGAGTCAGCCAGAGATCCTCTGTGAGATTGGTGTCTCTAGCACACCAGGGGGGTACTATATCTCATCACAAACCTGATGAACCAAGCCAGTTCATTTGGTGGCTAAATGTTCATGACTATTGTGGTTTGCAAACTGCACATACCATGAACCACAAACTAAATAGCATTTTCCCAGTTTGTGCCCATCCCTACCCTGGACCCCATTCGTTTCCGCTTTCATAGTGGTAGGAAGCCCTAGGGTGACCAAATAAGAGTGGTGACATGGCAACTTTGATCCATTCATAACTCATTAGATCTCTTTTTGGCACTATTTCTTCTTGAATTCACACATGACCCTGTTGAAGGGACTATATATAGGCAGTCTCTTGCTGCTGCTGCTGCCTCTGCTGCTGCCACCCCCACTGCCACTGACAAGAGTGATTTCTTTTAAATGAAGACATCTAGGGGTTATGGACCTCACCATGGGTCGGTTCCCCAAATCCTATATTGTTACTCTTCTTCTGTCCTCACTCCCTCACATTCCAGCACTAAGTTTCTAATATTGACCTGCAGAGCTTCTCTTCAATATAAAGTGGCTAGTGGTAAATGTAACTCAGCACAATTGCTGAGCAGGTGGCTGTGAAAGATAATGGGGTGGGGGGGTAATGTGTAAAATATGTCCTTTGGTGCCAAAAAGCTGCTTGACAGCTGACAGACAGGACAATGGACTTGAAAAATCTGAAAAACAGATGCTGCCTTTCTCACCACCACAATGTACCAAAAGGAAGTTCCCTCTAGATTCAGACAGGAAGTACTCTGCCTTTAAGGTGTGGCATTGTTTTGTTTTTTCTTTCCTTTGACTTTTGGTCTCAGTTAGTTAGCTGTTGTAAATTTCCCAAACCATGTCATGCCCAAAGGTATATTCTGCTTTCATATTCTTCATATTGAATTTATGGTGAATGTACTGAATAGGATTCACAAGAACAGTTTATAAGAGCACTTAACAGTGATTAACTATCCCTTCAGTTGCTTTGGCCAAATTTTCTATTCAAACAAATCAAGATTTTAAAGACAAAGGAATGTGGAGACCTGCATTGTTGGAATTGTACTGCAGAGCAAGATTTGGGCAATTTTGCATCTAGCATTTGCTCCACATTTTCTCAACTGGCAAGGAAAAGTGCAGCTCAAAACCACAGAATTTAATAGTGGAATTTGAGTGTTTCTTAAAAAGTGTTTTTTAGGCCCTTATTCTTGACGAAAGACAATGGGGTGACAGTTTCTATTAAAAACTGGAGAAATCTCTATAGATGTTTTAGCACTCAGGGACAAAATACTTCTTTACTTCACTTAGCACAGCTCTCGCTGTCAGCCCTGTTCATCATCTCTTTCCTGTGAGGACTCTCTACTACAAATCAATTAGTTAATTAATAATTAAAATACTTTTTAATTACATAATTTCCCCTATGAACACCAATCTTTATTTCCCATGTGTTCCTCCCCCATCATGCACAGTGAGTATGTATCCAGAAGGGAACACTAAACAACTATATTTGGCACTTTAGACTAAATAAATAAAAACTGAATATGGCTTTTAGCCATGCAGAGCTGTATGTAGCCATACTGAGTACTAGCCATGAACTCTTCTATCATCATCCTTTACACAAAACAATACATAGAATCTAATCTGGAACTTGAATGGCAGCAGAGTTGTATAAATATTGCATGGGTAGGCTCTCTACTAACTGATTCCCTAAACCACTAGAAATGTATGTGTGTTTTTGTTCATTCCCGTAAAAAGGCCATGGTGTCATTTTATGACGTTGTTCTCTTCCTGTCTCATGGATGGCAATGCTCCCCACTTGTCCTAATCAGTCCTTCATGTTTTATTGTTAATTGTACAGGTGGCTTTTTCTATAGTGTCAGGAAACATAGGCAGGGCCTTTGAAATCCGCACAACCAATAACACCTATGGAGAAGTGTTTGTGGCCAAATCATTGGATCGAGAACTGATAGAGCACTACACCTTAAAGGTAACTGGGAGATGCCACCCATCCAAGCTGAATGCTCCTCAATGGATATTATTTGCTGGATTCGGGCAAACAGCCCTTCACAAATGTGATTCACCATCGTGTTGCAGGCTAGACTCAGTCATGTCACTGAGTGTGCCATTTGCATGTTACAACACAGCTGACTGCCAAACTGATACTTTCATGACAGAAAAGTTACACTTCTGTCGTATTTTTAAATTGCAGGTCTGTGATATATGTGTTATTTCCACATCTGCTTGAAGTTTTGCATCCTGTAAAATAAAATTTTATGTTTTATGACACAAATTGAAAGTCATTGCATAGTTCATTGGCTTGGTAAGATTGTAGTTGCTTTTAACTGTCTGCTGCAGAAGTGGATGTCCAGCAGTGGTTCCAAAAGAATAGTTATGTTGCCTCTGCTCTCTGCCTGCCTCTTTTATTGTCATTGATTTGTAACTTTTTATATTCATCTTCTCTTTCCAAGAAGCACTTTAATCACAAAACAATCCTGTGAGGCAGTCTAGACTTGAAAGAGAGTGACTTGCCCAGGGCCATAACTGAGCAGCTATTCCAAGCAGTGAGGGTAAAAGCAGCCAATTGCCTTTCTGGCAGACACTCAGGAATAAGGCTCAGATTGCCCCTAAACAACTGGCAGTCCAAAGAGAACCGGTTAAACCAAGAAGAAGAGGGAGGAGGGGAAAATAGTTTTTCTCTGTTATTTTAAGCTTAGTTTTAGATATATATATCACTTGCTTGAATTAACATGTGCACAGCCAACATTGCTTTAAATTTACTATCATGTTTCTGTTTAACTTGGTTTAAGGGAAATTTCATTTAGATATGTATTTGAAAAGCGTTTTTACATTATTTGCTTTAAGTAGGGATAGTTTTGTAGTTTTAGGGATAGATTTTTTATAGTTGTAGAAAATGCAATAAAAAATATTTTTAAAAAAGGAATAAGGCTCAGATCATGACCCTTTATTCAGAGGACTACTGATCATGCTAGTCGTCGACCCATCGGATCACTCTGGCATGACGCACTGAAATAGCTATTACCGTTGCTGTGTCTACTTCTATCAGGTACAGTTAAAGCTAACTGATTGATCTTAAGCCTCTTGTACCAACTGTATGGGTTTGGGTAGAGTGGTATCTTCAACTGTCTTATTTGAAGAAAGGTATGATTTCTCAAGGCTATGACCTTTCCGTCTTCTTGTTTCTTTGCAGATTCAGGCAGCTGACAGAGGTATCCCACTTCGTAGAAAAGAGCACACCTTAAGGGTTAATATATTGGATGTTAATGATAACCCACCTGTCATTACAAACCCATATGGATACAATGTTAGTGTGAATGAGGTAAGCTTTTCTAGTGGCTGGCTTTCTGCACAGAGGCTCACAATTCTGCCTTTCCCCATCCTGCCCCACATAGTGGATATGGTTGTTTGCCTATAAGCAGGGGTCATTTCGAGCAGGAGCTCAGGGGAGCGCAGCTCCGGGAGTTGGTGCAAACCCCCCCCCCCATCATGGGGGAATGCCTGCTTGTGTCGTGGCTGCAGCAAAATGACCCCATCCCCTGGAAAAGTCCTTGTTCCTCCGACCAGCCTTCTGAAGGCTTCAGCCACCACTGAAGCTATCCTCCCAAAATAGTGGTATTTCTGAGGCTTGGATTAGTAGTGGTCCCCTCTCTGCCAGCTCGCTCTTTCTTTCTTTCTTTCTTCCTTTCTTCCTTCCTTCCTTCCTTCCTTCCTTCCTTCCTTCCTTCCCTTCTGACAGACTTCCAGTGATGTCAGGTGGTGTAGCATATGCAAATAAGTTATGCTAATGAGTTATCCTAATAAGCTCCTGCACCTTTTTTTTTCTACGAAATGACCCCTGTCTATAAGGAGATCTGATGCCAGGCTTTACCTTTTCCCTACTTTAGTTGTACATAAGAAAGTTCTCTGGCCAGCATATGGCTTGTAATTTGGAATTAGAAAAAACAGAGGGTTTTGCTGATTGAGCAACAGAAATATAATCAGCCGTGAAAAAGGCAGCTATGCTTCTGACAGCCTAATCCCTGCACAAGGTCATTTCGGTATGATTACTAGACAGAAATGCTGTCTGTGTAGTTGGTGGGTTTTATGCATATTATAATTACTTTAGTTTCCTTATTAGATTATCTAAATTCTCCTGTCGTATCTGATGTTGGTCTGATGCTCTGTGAAGTCAGCTGCTTGTTCTGCATGTGAAGTACGAGCCACAAAGTCAGTGGGGTGCTGCCCTAGAGGGCCACTACTGCCTGGTGATCCTACACCTCCTATCGTGTCACCTTAACCCAGACCTAGCTGAATAGCCCCAGCAGCTCTGCCAGCACCACAGAGCAAGTCTGGGCTGCTGAATGTACCTGTAGCAAGGCCTGGGTAGGAGCTTATGCTGGCAACTCATGCTAAGGATGGGTGCTTCAAAAAATAGGACTTAATTTCAGACCTGTGTTTGCGGGAGGACACTTTTTAAATTACTGCAAAGTTTCCAGACCATTTCATTACCATTTCAGCTTTTTTGGGGGTACATTTTTCAGGTCCTGAACAGACTGTTTTCCAATCCCTGTCTCCTGAGGCAGTAGCAGCAGGGAGAGAAGATAGTAGAGAGAAAGCCGGATGCACCAACCAGCTGTTGGTCAGCATTTCTTGTCCCTTTAAATTTTAAATGGACTCAAAGCCCTGCCTAACAGCTGATCATCTGATGGACAGACACCCGATCTACCTGCCACTGGAAACAATTGCTCCATTCCCTATGGGCTGTAGAGAGGCCAGGTCTGTCTATAGGAAACTGTGGCCCCATTATCAGTGGTTAGTCAGCACCTGCTGTTAGGCTTCTGGTCCCTTTAAAATTTATAGGAACAAAGATGCAACTAACAGCTATTTGGTGGTCCAGCTTGGTGTAGTGATTAAGTGCGCGGACTCTAATCTGGGAGAACCGGGTTTGATTCCCCACTCCTCCACTTGCACCTGGCTGGATGACCTTGGGCAAGCCATAGCTCTGTACCAGCTGTGTTCCCTCAAGGACAGCTTGGGAAAGAGCTCTCTCAGCCCCACCTACCTCACAGGGTGTCTGTTGTGGGGAGGGGAAGGGAAAAGGAGTTTGTAAGCCGCTCTGAGACTCCCTTGGGGAGTGGAGGGCAGGGTATAAATCCAGTCTCTTCTTCTTCTTCTTCTCTCTCTCTCTCCCCATTCCTGCACCTGCTCAAAACTGAAACACTCCCCAAATTCTGGGAGATAGATTTTCATTACTCCCAGAATTTAGAGAGTGTATTTTATCATTTCAGATATCGCCATGCCAACCTGAATCAGCTAATTTCTGGTTTAATTTTGGGTCAGGCATATCTAGATGCACACCCTTGACTCACACCTCAGGCTACAGGCTTGCCTAGAGCACTGGCACAAGCAGCATTGCTCACAGGTGCTGAGCTCTGCCCAGTGCTCTCCCCTCAGCCAAGAGGTGGGAATGGGTGTGTACCAAGAGGAGTATGCTTTTGTTCTTGTAGGTGGGCTTACTCACAGAATAAGCCCATAGCACAGGATCAGGCTCAAAGTGCTAGACATTCTAGAGAGGTAGCGCTATCATGTCCTAATCCTGTACATGTTCCAGGTGGTCAGCCATGTTGTTCTGAAGCAGTAGAACAAATTTAGAGTCCAGTGGCACCTTTAAGACCAACAAAAGTTTATTCAAGGTGTGAGCTTTTGTGTGCAAGGCAGATTTTTTCAAATACGGTAATATGAAATATACTGTTCGCCCTTGCCTACTTCCAAATTACTGTAAATTGCACAGTTGACTTAACAGAGCATTTTTGGAAGCAACGTGTTTCATTTTATGTTTCTAAGTCATGAGGCAGATGTTAATTCCCATTTCTTACCGTGATCTCTCTCCCCTTCATGTAACTATAGAACGTGGGTGGAGGCACTGCTGTAGCTCAGGTGCGAGCAACTGACAGGGATAGTGGCCTCAACAGTGTCCTTTCCTACTATGTCATTCATGGGAATGAGGAGATGACCTTCCGCATGGACAGAGTGACTGGGGAAATTGCCACTCGCCCTTCCCCTCCAGATCGTGAGAGGCAACAGTTTTACCAGCTGGTGGTTGCTGTGGAGGATGAAGGCAACCCAGCCCTTTCGGTAGGTGATGATTATGGGGTATATATTTGCCTAGTTTGCAGGAATATTTGCCTAGTTTCATCTTTCACTGAAACCAGAATCTTTACATCTTTACTCTTTACATGCATTGTGATCTGTATTAAACTGTATTAGAGGTTTTAAGTGTGGAATGGTGGAAATAGAAAACTGGGGATAAGCCACGTTGAATAACTATTTAGGATTACTTCCCAAAGATCTAGTCAGCTCTGTATCCTTTGATCTCCTAAGGATCTGTACCTTCAATCTGATGAGAAGCATGTAGGGCTGGTGCTACCATTAGACCAAGTTAGGCGACCGCCTAGGGCACAGACCTCAGAGGAGTGCAGAAATGGACAATCAGCGCCCCTCCAACTGGCCACAGGCTCTCACACTCACTCACTCACCAGCCCCGGCTCTCCCATGCTTTTCCTCCTCCAGAAAGTCATGGCAACTGCAGCAGCAGCAGCTCCCTTCAGCTTTGCCTTGCACCCTGCCTGCCCAAGCCCACACAAAATTAGCAGGGTCAAGTTTTGTGCTTTTAATTTTCCCTAGAATTTATCTGTTTTTGAGAATTGGTTAGCTGGGGGGGGGGGGGCAAGTAGTTAGCCTTGCCTAGGGCGCAAAAAAGCCTGGCACCGGCCCTGGAAGTATGGACTGGGTCCCTCTAGAAATTATTTCCAGGGTAATTTCAATCACCCAATCTGCCCCCTGCTCTCTTGCTTTTTTTTTTCCTCCTTAAGGAGGTAGCAGCAGGAGAGGAGGGGGTAGGGTGGGGTGGGGTGGGAAGAGAGAGAGGGAACTAGTTGGATTTTAGCGTCCAGAGACTAGAGTCACTTTCTAAAGTAACAACTAGATTTAACTAAATGGGACTTATTCCCAAATATCAATTATTATTCTGTTCACAGTATCAGAAATCCAAGTGATTTGTTTTGTTATGATGCTTGTTTTGGATCGGGGGGGGGGGGGGGGGACTCAGGTAAAAATTTTGCCCAGGAGCCCATGGTGGCTCTTGGCAGCTCTGTTACTAAACATTGAGTTCCTTCCCTCCTCAAACTAATATTTGTTTTCATTCATCTTCATTAGTGAGGAACTGAAGCAAAGAAACAATCACCTGTGTTACCACAACCTCCACAAACAGGATCATATGTTCAGACTAACATGGGGAATTAGCTTCCCTGTTTATGCAGGGAGTGGAAAACCAGGATCTTTGACCTAAACAGGTGGCTGTGAGTGGCAAATTTCAGCAAAAGAAGGATGACAGAAAATAGATTTAAAGGTCTAAAAAAGATTATGGTGTTTATTGAAGGATTTGGAACAACAGTGGAGAGGAGGAGAAACTTATCCCAAGCAAATGCTGACAAACACTAAATCAAAGCACAGATAAATGCAGCACATTCCTTATCCAAACTAACAATATAACAACAGCAACCAAAACCAACCAGAGCTATTCCGGTTTAGACCATGTGTTACGTTTAAGCTAGAGGTTTAAATGTGGGCAAATGGGGAATAGGACAAAGAAGAAATGGAATCCATTGGAACCGAGGTGTCCAGTCTTCCAGATGTGAGGTCTAACTAGCAGAGAGGAGCAAAGAGCCAGCTCTCAGTATGGTGCAGGATAGTTTGGAAAATAAAGGGAGATAGAGCAAGATGGGGAGCAAAGATACTTCCTGCCCTAGTCTGCATAGAAATCTGGATGGAAGAAGGAAGGATCAAGTGTGTTGGGAGCCTTAGCTGCAGTTCAATTTGTAGCGAGGATCAGACCCAAATTTCTGGCTATGACGCCAGGCTCGTTATGCTGGTTGGAAGCCACAGGATAACATGGGTTCCTTTCAGAAAACAAAGGACTGCAATAGAGGATGAAGGAATAATCTGGGAGTTTGGCAATTTATCAAGATAAAACTATAACACTGATTAAAACAGCAGTCCCCAACCTTTTTGAGCCTGTGGGCACCTTTGGAATTCTGACACAGAGTGGTGGGCGTGGCCACAAAATGGCTGCTGCAGGAGGTGGAGCCAGCTGCAAAATGGCTGTTGCACCTTAAATTCAGTCACATAGTAAAGATCTTTGTGGTGTGGTGGCAGCTGCTGCCAAGGCAACATGTTTTAAAAATCTGCACAGTTGATCATAGCTCCATTTCCCAGTCAGAAGTCTTCTTGGGCAAAAGCCCCACCTGGCCCCACCCACTTGGTTGGCACCCAGAAAGGTGTTGGCAGTCACCATGGCACCCACAAGCACCACACTGGGGACCCCTGGATTAAATTAACAGGGAAGGACAGCAGAAAGTTTTTGGTTGGATTGAATTATACTTCAGAATTACTGCAGAATTACAAAACTGGAGACGTGATGCTGAGTCATGTATTCAGCAGGAACTTTGGTACAATTGGAAGATTTAAATCAGAGGTTCCAGGCTGTCACTGGGAACTTAACATATGAATTGCATTAATGGTTATTTACCTCATACCATGTAAAAGATAATATTTGGAGAGGCATCTTCTAGCCTCGTGTGGCTTAATTGCGTTAGTCCTGTTGGTACATTTACACTTCTGATTTCTCCCAAAAGGCTTCCTTGAAAGTTGACACTGCTGAAAGATCATTTGCTGTGTTCATTGTTGCAAGACCCATCTTGAGACACAAAACATGGTGGTTGCTGTCAATGCTCTGTGCTTGTCTTGAGGGGCTGAGACTTGCTCACGTGTTACATGTGCAATATATACATTCAAACTAGGAGGGAGGAGTGTGCAGATGAAAGAGAGGAGGCTGGGAACACTTGTTCAAGGCTTTCTGAAAGGTTCATTCCCTTTCTCATCTCCAGACACAATATTCCCTCTCTCAGTGAAGGAAGATATTCTATAAAGGATCATTTCTTCCTATCCACTGCTAAAACTTTCAGTCCCCTCCATCAGGAGTTTCACTCAGTTTTCATCCTGCCTCCACCAAGACAGCCAGTTTTTAGCATTTCTCAGTCTGGAACTGTTTCACTCAGGAAACCTTTTCACTTCTAACCCCTACCTCTCCACCATCTTAGCTATACAGCACAGAAAGAGAAGGAGGAAACGCACTTTTGTCAGACTGGGAGATAGAGGAAGCCACAACCAGCAGAAGCTAGCAGCTTGACTCAAAATATATGTGGCCTGAGGAAGCAGCAGCAACAAGAGCATCAGCATGGGGCTTTACCCCACCTGGGGCACACCCCAGCTTGAGAGATGATGATCGGCTAAGCACATGAACCCCCCAGATTAATGGGCACAACCTCCTAAATGCCTTCCTGCTGAAACCACAGATAGCAGGCAAGCTAGAAATTATGTGTGACACAAGACAAGACAGATGTGCCTGACCTGACTCACTGCTACACATAACTTGTATAAATTGGGCTTACTCACCTTAAAAGCTCTTAGTCGCTCTGTTGGGCTCTGAAGTGCTGAAAGGGGGAAGGGCTTCCAGCATCCCTCCCATGCTGTTTTTGCCAGTGGAAACTGCTGCCAGGAGGGGCTGTTTGCCCCTTTGGAGCCAGATAACAGCATAAACAGCCTCCCACCCTGCAGCCATTCTCACCAGTGCAGGAGGGAAGCCAGAAGCCCCTCCACCTGCCCTTGCAGTGCTCCAGAGTCCAACAGATCAGCTGAGAACTTTTAAGATGAGTAACCCCACTTCATATTACTTGTTAAATGTGACAACAAGTTGAGTCAGTCATTTGTGTCAGTCATTTGTGTCTCATATCACATGTAATGTCTAGTTTGTCTGTCACAGCAGTTTCAGTTGGAAGGCATTCAGGATGTTGTGGCTCCCTAAGAATCAGGCAAGTGCAGCCCAAAATACAAAATGGTAAAAGTGCAGGTCTATCAGAGATGGTAAGCAGGTCCAGCAGGGGTAACCAAGTCCCATATTCTTCCTCATCAGTTCATTCACAGACATTATGCTGAATTTTTCAGCTGCATAATGACTCATTTGGTTTGGGAATGCAGCATAAGAGAGGGGTTGTGGCTCAGCGAAAGAGCCTCTGCTTTGTATATAGAAGGTCCCAGGTTCAATCTCGGGCATCTCCAGTTAAAGGGGTCAGGTAGCAGGTGATGTGAAAGATCTCTCTCTGCCTGGAACCCTGGAGAGAGTAGACAATACCCACCTTGATAGATGGTGTGACTCAGTAGAAGGCAGCTTCATGTGTTCATGGGGGGGGGGGGGGTTTAACTCTTTCATGCTGTGCTGTTTTCCCAGTCTCTGTCTGAGGACTGAGGCTGGTATTTGCCCTGTTTGGAGAAACATATCAATTGCCTATTTGGTGCCTATATATTTGAATATGCATGTTTGGTGTTGTTCATTCATTAGTTAGTTCTTATGATCACTTGACCAATCATATGAAACATTTACACTTAAAAATTCAGGCATACGGTGGACTAAATAAAACAATTTAAAATTAAACTCTAGTTACAGTACAGTTTTCCAAGACCTAAATATCACCAGACAGAATCTAGCCACTTGATGAGTAATCTTGGCATTTTAGATGCCAAGATGATAGAAGGTCTAACTTTTTCAGTGAGGCCAGAGAATTTGCCTAACAACGAAGTAATCTCATAAAATGCTGCCTCATAATACAGGCTGCTAAAAAACATGTACCCTATGGTTTCTGTTCAACCGCTCTTATCAGACAGGAGCAGAGCCTTTCCAGATAGGGAGTTTTGTTATATCTGCCTTCCAGTACTGCAGACGGGTGGACCAAACACCTTGCCAGGGTAAACACCTTTTTGAATCCATTTATTTCTAAAGATGTTAAGTAAGCTGCTGGCTTCACAATATTTTGTAAGTTTGACCATAGATACTCATTTTGTAGGCTAGCAATATCAGTTTGGTATTCTGTGTCCTCAGTCCTGTTGTGACAGTGGCTGCGGTCACACACACTAAATAACCCACTTTTAATCCATTTTCAGTGCACTTTTCAACTGGACTTTACTGTGTGAACTGGCAGAATCCAGTTGGAAAATGAATTAAAAGTGGATTGAAAGTGGATTATTTAATGTGTGTGACCACAGCTAGTGATTAGTGTGTTGGCCCAGGACTAGGGATACCCAAGTTCAAATCCCCACTCTGCCATGGAAGCTTCTTGGTGACCCTGGGCCATTCAGTTTCTCTCAGTTTATTTCTGTGAGGATAAATTGGAGGAAGGAAGAACCATGTCCACCATCTTGAGCTCCTTGGGGAAGGGCAGGATGAAATGCACTAAATAAATACTTTCCCTTAGAAGGTAAATATCAGCTGTGGTGGGTTTGTTTGATGGAGGAAAAATGGCAGAGTGAAAAAGTTGAACCCAATTCTCTCATGCCATTGTCAGGCCTCCTGCAGCTGTTACTTACAAAGGAAAACACTCTAGAGATCCAATCATGCATCTTCCAGCATCTCATCTTGTTTGACCCTCTGGTTTGGAACTTTTTGGAGAAATTTGTCAGCTACTCAGGAGTTGTTCTTGGTTCTGTGGATTCTGATTCTGACGTTGCTACATCCAAGGTCCAAGGACCTTGCTACATCCAGAGAGCAACAATTCTCCATGTTGCTTTGATTACCCTTGCAAATGCAGAGGATATTGGCTGATAAGTGGACTCCTGAGCCACTCTAGCTGTCTTACAGTTTCTACTCGCATTCCTTTCCAGGCAATCTGGGAAAAAACTGCCCGTTTCCCCTTACATCTCTGCAATGAAGAAAGTTGGAGAGTTACCTTTTTATAAAAATGAAAGCTGTGGATTCAGAGGAAGTCAAGGCAATAGATCATTGTCAATAGATCATTGACTTTCATTGTCACAGTAGCAATTACTATTTTTGTAAAAAAAAAAAAAACTCTCAGTGCATCAGGGAAAATGGCCCATGTGAGGGGCAGATGGAAAGAAAATAGTACCAGTGTGGGTGGGACCCCAAAAATGTGCATCTTCCCATGGTTGGATGGCATCCTTTCTTGCTTCCTGACTTTACTTTGATGCCTGGCTATTTTTAGGACCTCTCCTTGTTCATTGAGTGAATTTCCCTTTTCTGTTGCCTTCTGATCGCCTGTCAGGCAATCCCACCCTGATCTGCCCACCCCTGTGTGGATTCGCACCTGGCAAAACTGGATAATCATGGAACTGAAATTCCTCTGCTGACTTACCTCACATCTTAAGTTCAGAATGGAAACTCTGGAGACCATACTGCAAGTTCTGCTTACAGGGAACTTTCTAGACTCAACAAACCTTTTCAAAGCCTCTCTCTGCACAACAGATTATGCACCTTGCTCTGAAATACCTTAGAGATCATATTGTTCTAATCAATGTCCAGAAAAATTCAGATTCCCATCCAGCATGTAATTCACTTGAGAACTATCTTAAACATGTCCAAATGATTGCAACTTCCACATCCATGTACAAAATGCTACATCTGCATGAGGCCATTCAACAGACACTAAGTATGAATAACAAGCAGCTGTTCCAAGTCTAAACCTGATCTCTTTCCTGAACACTGAATTATGGGCTACCGGTCCTTTCATAGAAAAAGAGGCGCAGGAGTTCATTAGCATAACTCATTAGCATAACTTATTTGCATACGCTACACCACCTGACATCACCAGAAGTATGTCAGAAGGCAAGAAAGAAAGGAGAGAGAGAGAGAGAGAGAGAGAGAGAGAAAGAAAGAAAGAAAGCTGGCAGAGAGGGGACAGCTACTAATCCAAGCCTCTGAAATACCACTATTCTGGGAGGATAGCTTCAGTGGTGGCTGAAGCCTTCAGAAGGCTGGTTGGAGGAACAAGGACCTTTCCAGGGGACGGGGTCATTTTGCTGCAGCCATGACACAAGCAGGCATTCCCCCGTGGGGGAGGGGAGCTGGCACCAACTCCCAGAGCTGTGCTCCCCTGAGCTCCTGCTCAAAATGACCCCTGCCTAGCGGTATATATATTTTCATCACATCCTTCCTCCAAGGAGTTAATACCACTGTGTCAGGTTTTTTCCATCTTCTATTATATCTGCATAACCCTGTCATGTAGGTTATGCTGACAAAGTCCTTTGTCCGAGGCCACCCAAGAAACTTAGTAGCTGAGTAAGGATTTGAATATATTTTGGAAAGTGCTGCAAGAAGTAGCAATCCTAACGGATGCCTGGTGACACTGAAGGCGGATGGGCAAATATACTTTTCTCAACAGTTCATCAGTTTATGACTTCAGACTGAGGCTGCACAGGTGCCAACATCTATGGATGAAAAACTTACTGCAAATTACTAACCACAGAAACACATGAAGCTGCCTTATACGGATTCAGACCATTGATCCATCAAGGTCAGTACTGTCTACTCTGACTGGCAGCAGCTTTCCAGGTGCTTGGGAAGTGGTCCTTCACATCACCTACTACCCGATCCTTTTTTAAAAGCTGGAGATGTTGAGTATTGAACCTAGGACCATGTGTATGCAAAGCAGATGTTCTGTGAATAAACCATAGCCATTTCTAAAGGGCATGTAGACCCCTTAGGAAGAGGAACGTCAGATCAATTGATTGGAACTCAGAGCATTCCAACTACCTCTTTCTAGAACAAAATGAGATGACTGTATCCTTACAGATAATACTACCACAAAGGCACATCTGAAATACCAGAGAGGACAATATCATGAGACTTGTACAAGGAAGTGATTGACAACTGTGGGCTAGGAAAGCATATCCAGGGCCTTCTCCACATGTAGGCAAGATATCATTATATTAAGAACTGAGCAGCTGAATATTTTGTCTTCTAATGAAAAGATTACATCTTCGCAGGTGGGCAAATTCACGTTGCTTCAAACCATAATATAAGAAATTCATCCCAAAGCTCCTTTACAAGGAGCTGGAAAATGTCACTGTCTTGTCTGTCCTGTGTCCAGAAGGTCTCTCTGTGCTCTGTGTACAAGTTTTACAGAAAGAGAGCCTTGAGTGCTACACAAGGACAGAGGGCCTTATTCTCAGAGCTATGGCAGTAGAGCCACTGTTATTCCTTCTGGTGGAGGAGACTGTTCTTCAACAAGTCCTGATTTCATCCATGTTTGGGCTGGATGCACCTGACAGCCTGTATATTAATAAACACAGGTTGAATGCCTTTGAGTACAAGACATGTGAAGTCAGCACAAGGTTTCCTTGTGGTTTCAGTTTGTCCCTCAAAGTCTTCATCTCTCTGTTTCCTGTGGCAATTGAAAACATAAGCTGGGCAGCTGCCTGGCCCTGCAGCTGTTTTTACTGCAGCTCAGCCCAACAGGGTGTGTCCTCCACCCCGCCAAGCATATTCTGTTTTTTCATAAGAGTGGTGGAATCCACTGGAGTTTCTTCTTGCCAGCTCTCCGGAGATGGTTTGCCTAGAAGCAAAGATCTTATTGAAGTAAATGCTTGCCTCTCTATGCAGCATTTGTCATTTTTAAATACCAAGAAGCCTGTGTGTTTGCATGATTTACCCTCAGCTAAGCAGAGTTGTATTAAAAATTTACATGCAGAACTTCTATTTTAAGTGCTTCCTGTTTTAGCCCATCCGTCTGCCACTTTTCTTTAATGGGGATACTTTGTTTTCACCCTGACCTGGATGGCCCAGCCTAGTCCAGTCTCATTCGATCTGGGAAGCTAAAGAGGGTCAGCCCTGGTTAGTACTTGGAGACCACCAAGGAAGTCTAAAGTTGCTGTGCAGAGGCAGGCAATGGCTAGACACCTCTGAATGTCTCTGCCTTGAAAACCCTATGGGGTTGCCATAAGTCAGCTGCAACTCAGTGGAACTTTTGACCATCACTTTTTCACTTGTCGAGTTAAAGTAGACATTACATTAGTAGCTTCTGAGCCTATTTAATACAGTTTTTTGAGTCACCAAAAGTACAGATTGAATATGTCTGGTCTATACAGAGCTAGTGGCAAACATCTGAACTCTACTAAGCGCAGATTATCTGTGCTGACACTGGTACTTCTTTTGGCAATGGGGGGACCTTTGTCCCATTTGATCTAATACTGCAGTGTAGATCCTGCTGTCTGGACATAGCCAGTCGTATCCACAACTGTTGCATGTTGCATGCCTATATATTTGTGGAACTTGCTCAATTAAGAATCTGCCTCAATATTTAGTGGGCTGTACATAGGCTGAGCATGGAAGAATAAATGCTTTTGAATTATGGTGCTGGAGAAGACACTTGAGAGTCCCGTGGAGTGCAAGGAGATCAAATCAGTCAATCCTAAAGGAAATCAACCCTGACTGTTCCCTGGAAGGACAGATATTGAAGCTGAAGCTCAAATACTTTGGCCACCAAATGAGAAGGGAGCACTCATTGGAGAAGACCCTGATGCTGGGAAAGATTGAAGGTCAAAGGAGGAGGAGACGGCAAAGGATGAGATGGTTAGACAGTGTCATCGATGCAACAGACATGAAGTTAAGCAAACTCCAAAACATGGCAGAAGACAGGAGGGCCTGGCATGATGTGGTCCATGGGGTCACGAAGAGTCGGACTTGACTGTGCAACTGAACAACAGCAGCACATAGGCATAAGATCCAAGCCAAGCCAGCTCAGTGCAGGGAAGGGATTGTCTGACTAGGACAAGAGAGGCGCAGTTCAAATCCTCACATTGCTGCACTGGATGACTTCAAGCGAATCATTCTCTCTCAGCCTGGCTTACCTGACAGAGTCCTTTTGAGGACATAAAAGGGAAACTGTGACATCAACTTGAACTCCTTGGAAGAGTGAAATATATATATATATATTACTTGGGCTCCTGCTCACTTCCTGATAGCTGTAGGTCAATTACTATGCTTAATAGCTTCAAAACTTTACTCCCACTTTGTGCCAAAACCCTTAACTCCAATCATTTGCCATAGATGTTCCACTGTTCAGTTATTTACCAGTTCAGTTATTCATAGCTCACCACCTTCACAAAACATCAGTTATCTGAATCACAGCTACCTAATGCCATTGTTTGTTGCATCCAGTACACTTCCAATTTGTCCTAAGTACAATTTACAGGGATGTCCTTCTGGATATTTCTTTAATCCGCTAGATTTATGAGAATTAACTATTCTTATATACACTTGTATCCATTTCCCCAATACTGTGTCAAATTACTGTTTCTTCGTGTATCTTAGGCCGTGGTCACATGCCCCTTTAAATCTGGGAGCCCTCCTGGATTTAAAGGGGCTGCTTCTTTTAAGTTCAGGTTGAGATGTTTATACATCCCAACCCGCGGCAGCGGTGGCCACGGCGGGTGGCCGCAGTGGACAGCAGTGGTGGTGGAGAAGGAGGCTGGTGGTGGTGGGCAGCAGCGGAGAAGGAGGTTGGCAGCGGCAGAGGCTGGAGGCAGCGGCTGCAGCGGCAGAGGAAGCAGGCAGCAGTGGCAGAGGAGGAGGTGGTTGGTGGCGGAGGAGGTGGTTGTCATCGAAGGAGGAGGCAGCAGCGGGCGGCGGCCACCTGGTAAGTTCAGCAGATTTTCCCCCCTTTTGCAGTTGGGCGCTTGAGTGCCCAAGTGCAAAAGGGGAAAAAACGGGGGGGGGGGATCTGGACAGCCCTCTCTCACAATGATTGTGAGAGAGGGCTGTCCAGATAGCTCAATTGCAGGTTCCTCCTGCGACCACCAGGAAAACACTCAGTTTTCCCGGGGTCGGAAAACGCGGGAGGAACCCGCATTTGAGCCCGCTTCGGTGCAAGACTAGCCGCAGCCATTATGCGGGAGGAAACAGCAGTTCCCCCCCGCATTAAAGGGCCATGTGACCGCGGCCATAGTGCATGTTCATCCAAGTGGTTTGCTTCTATCTGACTTCCTAGAGCCTCAAAATCTGCCAGAGAACAAGAGGATTCTCTAGTGCCACCTCTCTGAAGTATGCTTTGTTCTTATTGACTCCAAAAAAGTGTCACTAATTGAAAAGCAATTGGGCTATTTTGGTTGTAGAGAAGGCACAGCACTGCTCATCAAGATGCAAAAAACAGGAAAGCCACAATTTTAAGAAAAAAATTAAAAGAAACAATGTAAAGGAAGTATGGCAGCTCTTTGCACTTTTCCCCTCTTTACATTTAGTGTGTATGTATTGCAGAATGAAGATGCTGTTTCAGCAGCTGAACATTAGAATTATGCCCACTTTACCTTCTTAGACTGAGGTTGAAGAAATGGTCCTTAGTCAGCAGTACTGGTTGCAAAGCAATTCATATCACACTGTGTTCATTTTAAGTTCTAGGAAGCTTAGAAGAGTCACATTTTTGGCTTATACCCTCAATAAGTGCCATTTTTGTGAATTACACATTCTTCCTTGAAACAGCTGTTTGCGTGCAGAGCTGTGTGCATTGTGCACAGATTCACCAGACAAGCAGAGAATCATGTATAAATTAAGCATCCTGAGGATTCTAGTTTGTTTTTCTGTCAGCTCTTGGACTCTGTTTTGAAAAGCCAAGACAATATTTGGATGTTGCAGTAAACCATGGGTTGTTTAACATGTGGTTTATGCAATAAACTCTAGTTAATCCACCATACATAAGTCTTGGATCCTGATTTTTGCACGTACCATGGTTGATCTGGATCTTGTCTAACCTGCAGCTTCCATCAAGAAAAATGTTGTCTCTAAACTGCTGTCTCTGGGGTCAAGCAACTCTAAAGGGTGATACTATATATCGAACTGTGGTTTGTGGATTCCAATGTCACAACAAACCACAGTGAGTCCAAAATGTACTTAACAAAACATCTAAGAAGCTGCAAACCCCGGTTGGAAATTCTGGTTTTATGCTAACCAGCAAACAAAGATGTTTTTTGGACCATCTACATTAGAGGTTGCAGCTAAATAGGGTTTGATCACATGTTCAGTACACCCTCAGAAACTGGAAGGGAGATGTATAGTGCTTCTAGTTCTCAGAAGGTAAGGTTTCAAAGACAACAGTTTCCTATCCTTCTACTGTGAGTAGTTTCTCTGCTGAGCCTTCATTCAACCATCTTGGATCCAGTCTTCATTGCCTATCCTCCTTTATAGCATTTTTTCCATGTCACTTTCATCTCGGAAGTTGCAAGATTATTTTTTAAAAAAACATAAAGCAAATATGATTAGCTTGCATAAGTGCAGGATTTGTATATTCTTGGTGCAGCATGTGTGTTGATCTTATAGCCTAGACTGTCTTGCTCATGTTCATGGGAACATCCCACTCTTGTTCAAAACCACATATCAACTCCCTAACTGAAGGTATGGAAGCTTCTAGCTGATCGATTCAGTTGGAGGGTTTACTCAGTTTTGTCCAGGATCTTTTTCTGTTACAAAAGTGAAATGAGGCCTCAGTAAAATTTTATTGTATCGTCACATCATTTTTTTTTTGGGGGGGGGGGGGGGGAGACAAATGCAAAGAAAGTCAGAGAAACTGAGAGCAATTGGGAGGGCACAACACATATGCAGTCCTCATCCCTGCCCACCCTCTGCCTTCCTAGCAGGTGGGGACCAAGCAGGATTACAGTCTCTGCATACCAGCCCCTAATACCATGTTTCCCTTTTCTTAAATCTTAATAATAATGAACAGTAGAATGTTTACTCCTAAGGCTTACCAAATTATACTGAAATGTTTCAGAGGTTGAATACAGATAACTGTTTACCAAGTGGAAACTTGTCATGGAGTACACACAACAATTTGGTAATCTGATGATCTGTAACATTCTGCCAAACGGCAGGAAAACTTTTACATAATTCTGCACCTAATCATGAATCCAGGTCAGAAGGGGACTGGTAACATTCTCCTTAGTAGGACAATATGATTTCCCCAAGGATCAATGTAAACAGTGATCAGTTAGTTCTTGATAACTTGTTGCCAGCAGTTACGTATTTACCTAGCTGACCACGAACAGAACAGTTTCTCAGATAAGCTGAAACATATGACCAAGCTGAAACCATTTTGTCAATGGGACCATGCAAAAGATTTCTTTGATTAATCATCCTGATTTGTACAACATGTGTTCACATACCTCAAGGGATTCCATTATACTTAAAACCAATTATTTCGCTGCTTAAATCACTTCACTATACAGTGAGCTATTTCACAATAAACTTTGTTTCCAGACTCTGATCACTACCAAGTAATAAGTGCAGCCATCTAGTGATGCCAGAAAGTAGTTGTTATGGTTTAACGTCCCTGGGATTATTGCTAATAGCCCTGAAAGCTTCCATCTGTTTCACTGATGTTATAATTCTGAAAAGTAATCAACAGGTAATAGTTTGTGCCAACAGATCTTTATCCTATCTATTTGGTACTCTGAAGGCAAGTTAATAGGGCAACTGTGCAAAATCACAGAGTAACAGCTGTGTTCTTAATAGTCTTGGACCAGTCCACAAGGCCTGGCAGCAAGTAGCATAATTGGCTTTGCACAGGAGGACTAGCTGCTTTCACTCCGGTTCTCCATTCTTCATGTGACTGTCATATGTTTCAGATTGAAGCTTGAGAGGCAGACTGACTTTTTTATTACAGAACTAGCATACGAATAGGGAAAGAAGAGGGATGTAGGGGTCAGCTGGCAGCTCTGGTATAAACTCCCGATGTTCCCTTCATTGTTGCAAGCAATAAATGTCTTTTAATTTCAACCAGTTTAACTTCAAGCACGCTTATTTAAATGGATTCTGGATTAGATGAGACAGTGGAGACCCTGGAGCAGAAGGTGTCTGTTTGTAATACCTTACAAAAAGACAACGTCTATTGTGGCTCCTACAGCATGTTTTAAAAATAAGCATAATCTGCTGCTGGACATTAAAAACACCCTGCCAAATATACATTCTTTGTGTACCTTTCTGTTTCCTGTGAGGTCTGTCTTGGAAATGTCATGCTGAAGTGCATTTGTTGGTTTGTCTCCACAAGCTCTGGACGTGCCTGCTGCAATCTCATGGTGAATGTGCTGTGACCAAAGAGTCACACATAGCCTTGCCTTACAACAGAGTTTGCATTGTGTGCTAAATGGACTGTGAAACCAGATTAACCTGAGGTTGTTAAAACATTTTAAGCTAAATTATTTCCTTATATACGCTGTCTCTGAGAGGCAAGCACTGAATTTCTGATAGAGAATGGATTCGATTGAAACACTAGATTCAGATCAGTTTTAAAAATCAGAATGGTCAGCTCCAGATCCAGAATGTAATCCAAAATTCACAATTCAGGTCTATGACTGAAGTAAGTATGAATCACTCTGCAAACAGCCCCACTGTTTGTTTAGAATAACTGAATTTGACATTAGATCTAAATTTTTATCTGCAGGACTACTTACAGTTCACTGCTACGCCATCCTTCTCACAGTTTTAGTTGTGTAAGTATTATTTGGCAAAGCAGTCAGAAGAAAACTAAAAGACTGACTCAGAATTTGGAGTCCAGATATAAGTCGGTCTTCTTAAATCATTATGATAGAAAAAGAAAGGTTAGTTAGTTAGGATTGCAGCCTGGTAGTGGGACACATTCATGTCTGATCTTCTAACACAGAACTACAAGCAAAATACACAGCTTGCTATGCCAAAGCACCAAAATGGTGCAGACTTTAAAATTACATATACAGCATAATCTATATAAAGAAGGATATAGTACATTTACAAAAATTCTTCTGAAAGAAAGTTTTGAAGATATTTTTCTCCATCCCGTCTTTTTAAGTGAGAAGGCACTAGGAATGCAGGGTGGAAATTCTTAGGTTCCTGTGCCTTTTCTTAAGGCTTTTGGTGGTGGTGGGGTTGCTCCCCATAAAGTCTAGAAATCTTCATACATCTCCTCTCATCCTGTGTAGACAATCCCGGTGTAGTGAGAGTACACTACTACAAAAACGTGTTGCTGCAATAATTGTCCATAAAATCATCCCCTTCTCTGTGAAGTATAATACAAAGCCTGCAGAATGTTAGAAGGGTCCAGTATTTCATTATCTTCCTGAACAGAATTTCTAAGAACAAGGAGCACAGCAGTGAATTTGAAGTGTCAGGCAAGCACCAACACTCTGCTGGTATTTCTCTCTTTTACAAAAGCCTGCCTTCCCCCCCCCCCCCCCCCCCCCGGGTAGCAAGCAAAACCTTGTCCATACATTCAGTGGAGACATTCTTCCTAGGAGATGTTATTAGACATCCATCAGGTTTGGTGAATCTGGAACAGGCTCTGAAAAGGAGAAACAGTGCTGGGTTAGTACATTGTCTCTGAGTATTTGAGCATAAATTAGACTAAGAGAGACAGATTTCCCAAAGGTCAACCAGTGAGCTTCATGACTAAGCAGAGGTTTGAGCCCAGACCAGCATTCTAACCACTACAAGCCTTTCTGCACTTGTCTGTTCCTCCACAGTTTGTGCACAGCCATGTCGGAAGCAGGATCTCCCTCTGCATTGCATCCCACTCTCACTCTCCTCCTGCATTGCTGCTCTTTCCAGATTCTGCATTGTTTTAAGGCCATTCAGAGATGACTTCTCAGTCTTCACAGCATTGCCCTGGGATATCTGAAAGTGGTTTCTCCCCAGACCTTTTTGCTCTTCAGCTTCTGATTTGGAGGGAATAATAAGTTGACTACTTGATGTGGCTTTAGTAATCTCCGCCCATTTGTCCATCCCTATTTCTGCTTCTATTTTGATGCTTCCAGTTGCGGGGGGGGGGGGGGTTGACACACTCCTCCATCCTTTGCACATTGGACCCTAAGGAGGGATCTTTCCCCCCTTCCCCAAAGCCAATCTGCACACAACTTGGAGGACAGATAGAGGGGCAGCCTGGGGATGTCCTCTGCAAGTTTTATGTTTCTAGTTGGGGGTTTGCACATTGAACCCTAGGGAGGGATCTTCTCCCTACCCCAAAGCCAATCTGCACACAACTTGGAGGGGGATTATTAAAAGGAATGACAGGATTGCCCATTGGAAACAATGGGAGAGTCTTGAAGGGTGCCACCCCTCCCAACAGACCAGCCAGCCAGTCGCCAAGCCATCCCTCTATGGGTCATGCATGCCTGGAGTAGCCCAGTGGCAGCTAGCCAAGACGGTTGGGAGAGCAGGGAGGAGAGGAGAGAGAGGGGAGGGTACAGTGTGCCCCCATCCCTTGCTCACGCACTTGGCCAAGTCAGTGGCAACTGGATGCCCCCTCCACAGGTCACAAGTGACATTAACCACAATTTAGCAAAAAAAAAGGTGGCTTTGGTTGTAGATGCAGAATACATACACAAAATAAACTGGAGAAAAAAGAACATGAAGTTAACCTTAAAGGTACGGCTGCTCGGATTCTCTGGAGTAAGCTACAGTGAGCTGTTAGTGCAAAAAGGACCTACATCGCTCTGGCTGTTCAGAGCTAGCAGTCACAGCTTGCAAAGTCTTTAGCTGGAGCCATTGACAAACAGCCTTTTTGCATACAGAATCTGCAGCATCACGCCCTCACGCCAACTAAGAGGCCAGAAGACATCTCAAGCTTCCATGGGGCTTACCTTCATCCTCTTAAAGCCAGTGCTCACAAACTGAATCTGGTTCTTGACTAGGTAGGAATTGACTGTCTCACAGACTCAAGAGAAAATAATATAAATCTGGGAGCTCTTGGCGGGGGGAGGGGAACATGATGAAGGCTGCTGCACAGTCGTCGTTTTTCCCAATTCTGCCCATGAGGGATTGGAAAATGTTTAGCATGATCTCAGCATGAGAAAAGCCCCATGTACTCAAAGTGCCTGCCCAGGTGTTGCTTCTGAATAAAAGTAAGCATTATTGCACAGTTAGTTAAGGAACAGAAAAATGACTTTCCCCCCATTAAATACTTACCCAGCGATGGGAAGAAACATTCCCCGGCACTTGGAGGTGAGAGTGGGGTGTTGGGTTCTGAAAGCAGATGCCGACCTGACTCTGACTGTTGTCGACTGGCCATATAAGTTAAATGTGGCCTGGGCTTGGATTCCAAATTAGCAGAAGGAGCGTCATCAAAGACAGGATTCTCAATGCCTTGGGCATTACTGCAATAGAGAACACAGAACCTGATTGCCTACATCAGTTTAAGTCCTCCCTCCCCCTCCATCTCTTTCACTTTAATGGAAAAGCCACATGTCTCTGAGGTTGCTTTTGAAATCCTGCTATTTGAAACCTTAGGGTGAAGAAAAAGGAGGTGTATTTATGGCTTTCAACATGTGTTCAGTGATGACTGGCAGGCTTGACTTGAGCCGGGATGGGACGATTAATAAATCTAATAAGTAATAATAAAAATAATAACACTAAGACAAGCCTGGATTTACTTCTGCTAAAATACTCTCTTTTGTTTAGTTTATCCACTATAAAAAGTTAATTTCTCAAAGGTAATCAGCTGTATTCTGCTTATGTCAGTAGCAGCACCAAGATTAACATCTGTCCTTCAGTTTCCTGTTGATCCACTTGGTTTTTGTTGACCTGTGAAACAGCAGTGTGGGTTCAAGTAACCAGTATAATGCTTTCAGTCAGACTATTTTAGAACCAAGGGGATCACAGTTTTGTTTTGTTCAGTGCAAGCAGCAGAACATGCATTAGTGCTCGAGCAAGAAAGCTGCCTTTTAGATGGCTGATCTGGCCAGTTTAGGGAACACAGAAAGGGCCACACAGGAACACTGGATCTGAGTTTGTTCTTTCCTGCTAGCACAAGGGGCTGTTTGGTTATTTTGCAGTGGCATTATTTGGCTTGGAGAGTAGGCCTCATATCCATTTCAGCCTGATCCACATATACAGATCTATAAATCAGTAAAAGGCAATGTTCCCTCTAAGCCGTGGAGTCCTGTGAGCAAAAATCCTACTTGGTGAGCTACTGGCATTAAAGTTGTGAGCGAGCAATTTGGCTACTGCATAAATCCGTGTGCTCTGGAGCCATCCTTCCTGAGCTAAGGCAAAAAGGTGTGAGCCGGAGGCTAAAAAGCTGTGAGCTAGCTCACACTAACTCAGCTTAGAGGGAACACTGAATAGGACTGGCCAGTCTTGGGACACAGACCTGACAAGGGACCATGGTTTTCTCTTCCCCATTATTGACAATGTTGCAACCTACTCAAAACACTCTGGAGCAGAAACCCTCAGATCATGCATGATCCCTTTTTTGAGTGGGGAGGGAGGCTAGTACTCTCTCGGAGTTTCTCCTCCTTCCTTAGACAGCTATTGGGGGTTTGGCTGTGGCTGAGATTCCAGTAGAATGATGTGGGAGAAGTTAAGCAAACCTGTGGCACACAGGCCTTCAGCTTCCTGTCACGTAGGAACATATAATGCCAGTTTTTAGACCACTTCACTGGTTCCTAGTTAAGTTTCAGAGCCCAGTTCAGTAGCTAATCAGGTAGTAGCCAATGTGACTCAAACCTTGAACACATTAAATGACTTGGGCTCAGAGTATCTCTTCTCATATGACACACTTCACTACCCTTGGTAGGTCATCTGGAGAGACTCTGCTTCAGACACAAATATCAGGGAGATTAGTGTGACATTTATTAAGAGAAGGGCCTTCTCAATATCCATCCTGTGGAATCACTTCCTAGAGAGGGCTGGCTAGACTCAGTCCTTTAAGGCCTTTTATCAAAAGGGCTTTTGTGATCACAATGATTTTGGTAGGCTGGGTCTACTATGTTAATATGGGCTTTTCACGTAGTTGCTGGTTTTTGGTGACACTCTGCTCTTGTGTGTGGTGTCTGTAAGGAAGAGGCCAGCTCAGCCACAAAACTGCAGCCCTGAGCAGCTAAGTGAAGGGTAGAGGGGGAGGGCTGGCCTTGCAAGTCATTGCAGGAACTGCCCGCTTTTCATCTCACTAAGAGCTGCAGGGCTGAACTATCTTAATTAACAGCTGGACTGAATAGAGGGTTTTTCAACTTGTTAACATGTTCCTGCCAGGATAACAGCCAGGGAGGTTTTTATTCTGCCAGCTTATTCTGTCGGTCTGCGATTATTGTTTTAATGTTTATCACTGTATTTTAAAATTTTAATTGTATTTATTGTACTGCTAATTTGATGTAACCTTCCCTGAGCCCACTAACAGGATGGGCGGGCTATAAATACAAATAATAAATAATAAAATAAATTTTAATGTGCGTTATTCTGGCAGGGCATTTTCCTTGCCTCTGGGGCTCTTCCTGCACCCGTCTGTTTCCCTGCTGTTTTTCCACGGCCACATCAGAACGTTAATCTCCCTCTGCACTGCATCTTGCTTTCACTTTCCTTGTGCATTGGGTTATTTTGGAACTTCTGCATAGATTTTATGGCTGTTCAGCGTTGACTTTGTAGTCAAAAGGTGTTGCCCCAGGGTATCCGAAATAGCTTTTGGACCTTTTGCCTCTTCCATTTCTGATTCGGAGGGAATAATAAGTGACTTTAGTCATCCCCACCCATTTCCCTCCTCTAAGCCAATCTGCACAAAACTTGGAGGGGAGATGTATTAAAAGGAATGACAGGATTGCCCATTGGATATAATGGGAGAGGCTTGAAGGCCCATTTGGGGTTTTTTTTTAATTAAAAACCCCTGGGACACCACCCCTCCTGACAGACCAGCCAGCCAGCCACCAAGCTGGTGTCCCTCTATGGGTCGTGCATGCCTGGAGTAGCCCAGCGGCAGCTAGCCAAGGGGAATGGAAAAGTGGGGAGGAGAGGAGAGAAAGCGGAGGGTACAGTGTGCCCCATCCCTTGCTCATGCACTTGGCCAAGCAGGTGGCAACTGAGCACCCTCTCCACAGGTCACAATTGATGTTAACCAAAATTAAGCAAAACATGCAGGGTTTGGTTGTAGACACAGCATACACAAAAATAAACTGGAGAAAAAAAGAATAGTGCAGAAGGCAGGGACACAAAATATGAAGTTAACCTTAAAGGCTCAACTGCTCGGATTCTCCAGAGTGAGCTAAGTGAGCTGGGTTAGGATCATGACATTGTATGAATGAGTGCTAGCTGATTTTAGTGACTTGTATTTTGATAAGTTTTAGAATTTAAACCTTTTTTTGGCTTTTATTATCTGTTGTTATACTAACACTGTGTCATTTTTGAATAATATTTTTTTTCTTTGTTTACTGACCTCGTAGGGTTGCCAGGTCTTACCTGGCTGCTTGCAGGGGTCAGGGGTTCTTCTTCCTTGTTTGGAGATCTTCACAAATACATCATAACACAGGGCACATTGTGCAAGGGGCTTCTGTCATTCGAGGAAAAACCATAGAGTTTTTCCTCAAATGATAGAGCATCCTCTTGCAACATGCCCTGCATGATGACATCACCTCTGGGTGACATCATCATGCAGGGCACATTGGCCTGAACGTGGCACTTTGGGGGCGGGGAGCCCCCTACCGGCAAGATCTGGGCTGGCAGATCGGGGGCCCTAAAAGTGGGCAAACCCCGCCCTCCTGGGGGGAATGGCAGCCCTATGACCTCCTGTGGAACCTGAGTCTATGCACCCTGGAGGAGAACCCCTAGCCTTAATCACACAGTGTTATTGTTGCTTTATCCCTTTATTTTCAAAACAGAAACAATAGTGAGATTTTTTTAAAGTTACCTGTTAGTCACTCTGAGTGTTCTTTGGTGGGCCAAATTATGTCCAAATTATGTCCAAAAACTTCAGCTAGTCTAAAATGTGGCAGCCAGGCTACTGTTAGTTGCAGGATGCAGGGGACTGTTATCACCCCAGTTCTGAAAAACCTGTACTCGCAGACCATTTTTCTCCAGGTACAATTCAAAGCACTGATTCTTTTATTGAAGGTAAGTGTAGTATAGGCATTAGAGTGACAGTGTAGGATCTAGGAGATCCTGGTTTGAATCCTGACTCTGCCATGTTGGGTGATATCGGAACATAAGAAGAGCCCTGCTGAATCAGACCAATGTTCCATCTAGTCCAGCAGCCTGTCTCACACAGCAACCAAACCAGTTCCTCTGGATGTTTAACAACAGGGCAGATTGGTGGCCCTAAAAGTGGGCAAACCCCACCCCCCTGGGGGAATAGCAGCCCTATGACCTCCTGTCATAAGCTGGTCAGGGCAGAGAGGCTGAGGCCTTCTGATGATGTTGCCTCCTGGTACTGATATTCAGAGGTTTACTGCCCCTGAATGTGGAGGTTTCTTGGACCAGGCACACACACTTAGGCTAATCTACCTCATAGGGTTTTTTGAAGATAAAAAGGGAGGAGGGGGGAAAGATGCAAGCTGCTTTGGGTCTCCATTGCAGAGCATGGTGGGGATATAAAGGAAGTCAATGAATAAATGACTTGGGACCAGGGTAATTGAAGGACAACATCCCACTAAAGTGTCTAACCAGCTAAGATCTTCTGCACAAGCCCTGCGCTCCATCTTCAGAGGTAGGACAAGTGGTGACCAGAGACCAGGCTTTTTCAGTGATGGCGCCTTGTCTGTGGAATGTCCTTCCATCTGAAGCTCTCCTGGTGCCTACACTACTCTCTTTTAGACACCAGTCCAAATCCTTTCTTCCCACCCAGAGTTTTAATTAAAGGGTAGCTCTTTTATGGAAGGGGCTATGGCTCCACATTTGAACATTTGCTTGGCATACGTAGCATCTCAAGTTCAATCCTCAGCATCTCCATAGTCGGTGATATCACAGACATCTCCCTAAGACTGTGGAGAGCTGCTGCCAGTCTGAGTAGACAATACTGACCTTGATGGACTAGTAATTCAGTATAAGGCAGTTTCACATGTTCATGTGTAACACCATTTTTATAGTCTGTTTTTGTTCTGGAAATTGTAAAACTTGTGTTAAACTCCTCAGTGTTCTATTTTTTTATACCAAGGCTCAGTTTTTAATGCTAAATTGTCAAAAAGAGTTTTAGTGGTGTTTTATGTCTGTATGGTGTTGTTTTTATTATATTTTATTTTGTAAGCAACCTTAGACAAGTTCCCTGAAAAGGCAGCACCAAAATTTTATAAATAAGTAATAATTAAATAATAAATTATAATAGAATTCCTTACCTATCCATTCTGACAAGTTCATGCGCACCTGCAAAATAATACAAAGTTGTTATATCGATTCCATTTTTGTCCCACTCTTGCTCTAATGTCCACAGAATGGCATACATGAAAGGTGTCCCATTTTATCCTAACAACAGCCTTGTGAGATAGGTGTGGCTGACAGTATGTCAGTGGCCCAAGATGACCTAGCAAGCGCCATGACTGCAGAAGGTTGCTAACTGAAGCCCCATTTCCCTTCAAAATTTAGTTCATAAAATGGTAGGCATGAACACAAAGATCATCTAGTACAGCCCACTTATGCTGAAGAAAGATCCTTCCAGTATCAGCCCAAGAAACCTCTCAGATTAGCAAGAGGGATCTAAGCATTCTATCTCAGAGCAAATATAAAGATACATATTCACAGGAACAGTCTTAGCCAAAAGGCAACCAGAGTAGATGTCACTGGCCGCATGTTGTGGGGTTCCTCGACCACCCATGGCCCTTCTTTCCTCCCCACCAAGAAGAGTAGGTTCCTGCTACTGCCACCACTCAAGCCTGCACTACCTGGGGCTTGAACAACCAGCACCATGGTGCTAAATTCCACCTGCCTCACACAGGATGAGGACCACCCTTCACTTCACCCCAAGATGGGTGGCAGTGATTCTGTGGCCTCATCCTGTATTTTCGTCCAGTGCCCCAGAATTACTATGACTGTGCATGCATATTACATTTCCTCTTATGTTTTTGCTTTTCTTTGCTTTTCTTTGCTAAGCAATTCCTTTAGTTTTTGTTTGTTGGCTTGGCAATTTGGACTGGAAACTAGTAATTCAAATGACAGATATTGGATTTAAACATTTTAGCAGCGGCCTTCAGCTGAATCTATTCCTTCACATCACTTGTTTTTGAATGAAAAGTTTTTAAAGACGAACAAAACCTAAATCCCAGCAGATTTTGTTGCATGTAACACAGGGTTCTCACACATGGACATTTTATTTGTATCTATCCTCAATGGATGAATCCTTTGCTAATAGTCCATTGGCTTATGCTCTTTGACACCATTCAAATGAGTACAGGATGAAACAGCATCTAGCTAGAAAATGCTTTCAAGAAGAAATAGAACAAAGTTTGAATCCAGTAGCACATTTAAGACCAACAAAGTTTAAATCTGGGTTTAAGCTTTCGCATGCATGCATGCATGCAAACTTTGTTCTATTGGTTCAGACCAACATGGCTACCCACCTGAATCTATCAACAAGAAATAGTTACAGAAAAGAATCAAGTATATTCTGGTCCAATTTGCATTGGTGTTTTCCACCGTTGTGCAAATCATCTCACATTTTCTCAAAAATTTCAGTCTACATTAGTGTTGTCAGCCTCCAGGTGGGGCCTGGGGATCTCCCGCTTTTACAACTAATCTCCAGCTGACAGAGATCAGCTCCCCTGGAGAAAATGGCTGCTCTGAAGGGTGGACTCTATGGCATTGTGCCATGCTGAGGCCCCTCCCCTCCCCAAACCCCATCTTCTCCCGGCTCCACGCCCAAAGTCCCCAGGTATTGTCCAACTCAGACCTGGCAACCCTGGTCTACATTTGATGCCACATCCACTCTCCTGTTGTTTCATCTCAGCATCAGCTGTCTGCATCATTTTATGGCCATTTAATAGTGACTGCAATGTCAGTATGGCATCTCACCGCCTTATCTGAATGTAGTTTTAAGGTGGTACAACTGCTCCTCCCCACTGTTGAGCCACTCTGAGCAAAAAGCAGACAACTGGAGCTGAATTCTCTCCCCCCCCCCCCATCTTTTCTAAGGATAGAGGCAAATTGTCACAAAGGAAACAAGTTAGCTGAAAATCCAGTCATCTGCATTTAAAAGTAGCCAGGGAACATTTTTCTGCGATCATATTGGGGGGGGGGGGGGGGCTGGAAGCATGCCCACCTTTAAACCATTTGTTATTTCCTGGGGCAGTCTCCAGAACGCCCTGGCTGGCAACTGCTGGGTGTTGTGTTTTTTACCCAGCTTGTTCCATCTTTCCTGCTCCCCCCCCACCTCCCCCTCTGCCAGGTCACTCCCTTTTACTTGGGGGGGGGTGGGCCATTTCCTCCCTGCAGTGCAGCGCAGTACCCTGCTGGCGCCCCTGGGAGGCCACTTCTCCCCCCTCTCTCGTGAGCTCTCCCTAAATGCATCCTGATGTAGACAGAGGAGAGCTTTATACTGAGCCAAATGGGAAGCCAGCACCACAGCAGCGCAGAACAGCTTTACATAGTAAATGCAAATTGGGCCTCTGAACACAAACCTGCATAGGTAAATAGTTAATAACCGTAGAACAAAGGTCCAATGGCACCTTTAAGACCAACAAAGTTTTATTCAAGGCGTGAGCTTTCATGTGCATGCACATTCCGTCAGATGATGAAATGGAACTACATACCATAGTTGTACATATAGGAGTGTCTTGTTAAATTAGCTTGCAAAATAGTGAAGTTTTTTTTTTTTTAACAGATCAAAAGAGTGACAAGCTGGGTTTCTGGTTATCATCTGTTTGTGTTCAAATGGGGGGGGGACAACATAGGTAGTAATAACCTGGTGGAGCAGACAGAGGGGTTTTATGATATTAAGAGCTGTTAATCAGCAGGTGTGTTTTGTATTTTTTGACATTACAAGGCACATGACTTCACTCGTAGTTTGCATTTGGATTTCTGCTGTTGGTTAATGGTTTCTTTAAGAATACATTGCTGTGAAGTGTGGTAATAGCCACATTACCATTAAAAGTACTGTTCAATATTTGTGCCAAGCAGGGCTCCGCTGGGGCCGGAGCGAAGTGGAGCGCCGCTCCGCCAGTGAAGATGCTGGGGGACGGGCACATTACAAAGCCCCGCCCCCAGCAGGGCCGCCACCCACCCCCGCTTAATGTCCCCGGGCCGGCGGCGGGCCGGCGGCAGGCCGCCGGCCGGGGGGGGAAAAACCTCCCTCCCCCCCACTCAAAGAAACCCCCTCCCACCCCCACCCCCCCGCTCAATGTCCCCGAGCCGGCGGCAGGCCGCCGGCGGGGGAAAAAACCCTCTCCCCCCCCGCTCAAAGAAACCCCCTCCCACCCCCCGCTCAATGTCCCTGAGCCGGCGGCAGGCCGCCGGCCGGGGAAAAAAAAACCTACCACCACCACCTCCACTCAATGAAACCCCCTCCCACTCCCTTCCATGGCGTCTGGCCACCGGGCGTAGGCTTGGTGCGGTGGACCCTCCCCTGTGGGCAGGTGAATGGGACTTCGAGCGCTAGGAGCCAGTTCTCGCTCTGAAAATCGGGGCCAGACCGCGCTCGGGCTTCTGTTTGAGCACCCAGAGCCAGCCACTTTGCAGCGTGTTTCGTCAAGTCAGTTTTGCCAGCAGGGATCAAAGCTGCGGAAAGCAGCCCTGGGTGGCCGCGGAGAGGCCTTCCCTGTGACCAGGAGCCTCCCTCAGGAGACATGCAGGGCTGGTGCCAAGAGCAGCTTCCTGCCTTGAGCTTCCAAAAGTGCGCCCGACGCCCTTCCACTCCCTCCCGTTCTGGTCTGTGAACCTCCGCGAGGACTCCAGAGGCCGCGCCCTTCCCTCTCCACCCAACAGCCCGAGGTCTGCCAGAAAGATCCCTCCAGAAAGCCGAAATCTGCAGGCCTAGCCAATTATATTTGTCTCCGTTTAAAAAGACAAGTTGTCGCTTACGTGAGCAGGGCTCGATTTCAGCAGGAACGCCGTTCCGGCTGGCCTCCGAGCCTGCCCCGCCGCCTCCCTGCCCGACCTGAGCTTTTTATACTTGAAGGGAAAGTTCCTGCAGAGAGCCAGCAGGAATAGGCTCCACCAGGTGCTTTCCCTTTAAGAACAAAAAAAGCCAGTAGGAGAAAGCCCCGCCCAAAGATTAAGCACAGGGGCTAGGCTTTCTGCATTTGGCTTGCCGACACGTCGCGTGGCTTTCCCTGCACCAGTAAGTTCTCTGTTCTCTTTTCCCTCTCTCTCTCCCTCTCTCTGCCCCCCCCCCCCCACTTTCTTTCTGTCTTTCTTTCTGTCTTTCTCTCTCTGCCCCCCCCACTTTTCTTTCTTTCTGTCTTTCTTTCTGTCTTTCTCTCTCTGCCCCCCCCCCTTTAAAAAAAATTGAAAAGGGAGGTGGATGTAAAAAAGCAGAGAGCCCAGGAAATGCTGGTTTTGACAATATCTTTAATTTTTGAGAATCTCTTTAGTTTTCTCATGGCATCTTCTGCTTAAGAAAAGTAACTTTGAAGCCTGAGTTCAGTAGTGTCTTGTTGGGAATGGCTTGCAAATATATGGGTGTTTAAAGTCTGTATTAAAGTGGTTTGGTGCTTACTGCCATGTAAGAGAAAACATCTGAAAAAGTAGCTTCATTGTTGTGTGTGTTGAATAGAAACCAGAATAGAAACCACGCACTTAACCACTACACCAAACTGGCTCCTAGCATTGTTCTGCCAGTGAACTAGGGTTGCCAACTCCAGGTTGAGGAAATCCCTGGAGATTTGGGAGTGGAGGGTGCAGTTTAGGGGAAGGAGGGACCTAAGCAAGGCATAATGCCATGGACTCTACTTTCCAAAGCAGCCATTGACCTGTAGTTTGGAGCTCAGTTGTAATTCCAGGAGATCTCCAGACCCCACCTGTAGTTTGGCAACCCTAAAAAATCATATTCAGCGTACTAGTTCTGCAGGAAGGCAACCTGATTTCCATGGGAACCTAACCCTTAGGAATTGATTCAGTTGTAATTCCAGGAGATCTCCAGTTGTAATCCCACCAGATCTCCAGACCCCACCTGTTGTACTTCAGTTGTAATTCCAGGAGATCTCCAGCTGTAATCCCACCAGATCTCCAGACCCCACCTGTAGGTTGGCAACCCTAAAAAATCATATTCAGCGTACTAGTTCTGCAGGAAGGCAACCTGATTTCCATGGGAACCTAACCCTTAGGAATTGATTCCAATCCAGTGTGGGAATAATTGTTGGACATAAGATATTGGTTCAGGCAAGGTTTTGTATAGATGGGACAGAAAATAATGTTTTTATTGGTTTTGTCAAAACTATTTTGACAACAAGGTAAACAGAATAAGAAGCAAAAGGTGGATGTGGCTGGATGACCACACTTCTGGGAACACTGGGTGTGGCCTAATATGCTAATGAGTTCCTGCTGGGCTTTTTCTACAAGAGCCCTGTACATGAGTAAGAGACGTTTCTGTTTTCCGACAATAGTTTAGGGCAGCCTGTCCATTTCTTTGCCCCTCACCCCCAAGGAGGGGCACCATTAGTGGGTGGACGGGTGGGTGGCTGAGTGGGAGGGAGGGACGGAGGGAGAGAGAGAGAGAGTATTTAGAAGCCATGTCTTGTATGGATTTCCCTTCGTAGAAGGTGTTATATTTTGGACCTCTGGTCCATCTGGCTCAGTCCTGGCAGAGCTTCTCCGTGGTCTCAGGCAGAGAAAAGTCTCTGTCATTTCAGTTTGAATTGGGGGCCTTCGAAAGATGCGCACTGCCACTGGGCAGGGGAAGAATTGGCAGGCGGGCTTCAGACACTGGTCCCATCCTTTGTTTATAGCCAGTCTTGTGGCACCTGCTGGATGGGGTAGAGAAGCGCCTTGTCTGTTTTTCTTTCTTTCTTTCTCCCCCCACCTACCAACCTTCCTGCTCCTTCCTTCCTTTTCTTCTCTCTCTCCCTCCCCCACCTACCTACCTACCTTCCTGTTCTTTCCTTCCTTCCTGCTTTCCTTCCTTTCTTTCTCCCCCCACCTACCTACCTGTTCCTTCCTTCCTTTTCTTCTCTCTCTCTCCCCCACCTACCTACCTACCTTCCTGTTCCTTCCTTCCTTCCTTTTCTTCTCTCTCTCTCTCTCCCCCACCTACCTACCTACCTTCCTGTTCCTTCCTTCCTTCCTTCCTTTCTTTCTTCTCTCTCTCCCCCACCTACCTACCTGTTCCTTCCTTCCTTTCTTTCTTTCTTCTCTCTCTCCCCCACCTACCTACCTTCCTTCCTGTTCCTTTCATTCCTTCCCCCCTCCCTCCCTCCCTTCCTTTCTTCTAACACAGTTCCAGTGATGTCAGGGGTGTGTGGCCTTCTGACACTTCCGGTGACGTCAGGGGGTGTGGCATATGCAAATAAGTTATGCTAATGAGCTCCTGCACCTCTTTTTTTACGAAAGGACCCCTGGTGCCAAGAATTAACAAAGAAGAATTTGTTTTACTTTTCACCAGCTTCCCTGCACTTACTTGCACTTCTGATTATGTTTCTGTTTCCTGCTTGCTAGTTGCACAGCAAATCCCCTGCATGCACATTAGGTGTTATACACCGCACATAACAGTCAAGACTGCCTTTTCCTTTAAAAGGTGTAGAGCTGATGCAGCTGTTCTCAGTCCTCCAGTGGTTTCTTTGCTCATCTTCCTTCTCTGCTGGGTACCAGGCAAAACTAAAGTTTTGCTTGATGCAACAGATGGCAGAGGCTTGTGGGGAAATGGCCTGGTGGAACTATAAAGTCCACAACAACTGCCTATTTTTTTCTCTGCCTATTTTTTTCTCTGACTTCACATATTGCTGGTTCCACTTTTTAAGATTTCTGACTCCTTAATGTACTAGAGCTCTCTTACATGACTTTCTTCTTTAGCAAAATTGTATGGCTTAAACAACTGGTTAATTGCCAACCACAGTGATAGTCACATAAAGTTTGCTGCTTTGTCATTTATTTGGGGGCTATAAATTAAACCCAAAGGTTTTTTTTGCATGCTGCTGCTACTCCTAAGAACACTTTCCTGGGAGTAAACTCAGTGGACTAAAATGGGACTTTCCTCTGAGTAGACCTATTTAGAATTACTGTGGAGGGTATGAACCTGATCCTTCAAGGGATCTACAACTCCACCCAAAACAGACCGTAAAACTAATCCCGGGATCAGTTTTGCCTCCAACCAACAACAATTCTATCTTGTTGGGATTATGTTTCGGTTTATTTATTCTTTATTGTCCCCAAATGCCAGCTAGCACTGTTGCTCACACCTTTATACTGCCCAGGTTGGAGCACTGCAATGTGTTTTATGAGGGACCTTGTATATAAAATGTTCAGATGGTACAGCTGGTCCAGAATGCAGCAATGAAGTGTTTTAACTGGGGTCTGCCACACAGACCATGTTATTCTAATCTTTTATTTATTTATCTGACTCCCATTTGATTTGTGGACCCAACTCAAAATGCTAGTACTGTCTTTTAAAGCTCCAAATGGTCTGAGACCAAGATATGTTAAAAACTGCCTTCTCCCACATGAACCAGCCATTCACTCAGATAAGCCGCAGTCACACGGCCCTTTAAGGCGGAAGGAAGAGCTGTTTCCTCCCGCATTTAAAGGGACTGTTCAGAACAACTCCCACACCGAAGCGAGCTCAAATGCAGGTTCCTCCCGCATTTTCCAACCCCAGGAAAATCAAGTGTGTTCCCAGGAGTCGCGTGAGGAGCCCGCATTTGAGCCATCCAGACAGCCCTCTCTTGCAATCATTGCAAGAGCAGGGCTGTCCAGATGGTCCCGTCCACCATTTTTCCCCCCTTTTACACTTGGGCTCTTGGCCACTCAAGTGCCCAAGTGTAAAAGGGGGGGGACCCCAAACTTACCAGGCGGCTGGCAGGGCTCAGGGAAGGGTGCCTCCCCTGGCCACCGCTGCCAGTCGCTGCCAGCCGCCGCCAAAGAAAAGCCACCACCAGCCACCTCCTCCTCCGCTGCCCACCACTGCCGCCGCTTCTTCTGCCTCTGCCGACTCCTCCGCCCGTCGCCACCCGCCACCACAGGGGTTGGGATGTGTGTACATTCCAACCCGAGGTAAAAAAACACGGCCCCTTTAATCCGGGAGGGCTCCCGGATTTAAAGGGGCCGTGTGACCACAGCCACAATCTTTGGAGGCTCTGCTGCCTGTTTTGCCACTTCCAGATGTACAGCTGCTGGTTATATAAGACAGGGCCTCCACTGTAGTGACACCTAGAATGTGCAAGTCTCTCTCAAAGGACAGTTGCCTGGCTTCTTCATAAACTGCTTTTCATAGCAATTCATAGATTGTTTTTAGATGGCAAGTTAAAACTTTTTCATAGGACTTTTGTTCCTCCTTTTCCTTATTAGTTTTATTTTTGTTTCAGTTTTGTGCTGTAATTATGTTATTAAACTGATTTTAATGTGGCTTGTATTCATTCTGAAACTGTCTTGCAGACCTCATGATGGATTGGGTGGATACAAATATATTAGCTACAGCTATCATGTCACTTAAACATGTAGAACCACACCGCTCACATCCCCCTTCCTGTATGGTTTGCCCCAGTTATTTTGGCTCCTGCCCTCCTTTTGCATTTTTAGCGCTTCCTCTCTACTACACATTTCTTCATTTATCAGCATCTTTAATTTAGATATGTTGTAGGTTTTATTTGTAATTACTCTCTGTTGAAAGACATAAGTAAGTTTGTAGATTTGGAAAATGGTGGTAAACCTCCTAATATTACTCCCCTGAATTTATCTTTACTGTAGTCAGAGGGACCCAAGGCAGGCCATATCACAAATCCAGGTCCACCATGAAAGAGAGATTCAATCCATATTTGCAGCAGTGGAAGTCCTAGTTAGTGGTCTTAGGGTTTCCAGATCCCCTCATCACTCCGGTGGGGGGATTTGGAGGGGTGTTCCAGGGGTGGGTAGGGATGCCCCAAGCCCCACCATCAAGAGTGACCACTTGCCTGGCCATCCCTCTCCCTTCCCTCCTGCCCAATTTAAAGGGTTTCACCTGATCGGCAGAGACCACATGGCCTGCTGATCAGCTGGAGTAGGGCTGCCAAGTCCAACTTGGGAAATATCTGGGGACTTTGGGGGTGGAGCCAGGAGACTTTGGGGGTGGAGCCAGGAGAAAGGAAGTGACATCATTTTGTGATGTCACATCCTGTGATGTTGCTTCCACATGCTGACACATGAACTCATGAAGTTTCCTAATACTGAATCAAGCCATTGGTCCATCAAGGTCAGTATTGACTACTCAGACTGGTAGTGGCTCTCCAGGGTCTCAGGCTGAGATCTTTAATGTCACCTATTACCTGATCCTTTTTTAGCTGAAGAGGCTGATACCTCCTGCATGTCAAGCAGATGCTCTATCACTGAGCAACAGCCCTACTGAATCCTTCCTCATCTCGGCAGAATATGAAGCACTAAGTGCTACACAAGTGCTAAATATGATTTTCATATCATAAGAACAGGAGAGAAGCCACAGTGGATCGGCCCATCCAGTACAGCCCATCCAGTCCAACACTCTGTGTCACAACAGTGGCCAAAAATACCAGGTGCCCTCAGGAGGTCCAGCAGCGGGGCCAGAACTCCAAAAGCCCTCCCACTGTTGCCCCCCAAGCACCAAGAATTCAGAGCATCACTGCCCCAGACAAAGGGTTCCATTTAGACCTTGTGGCTAATAATAGCCACTGATAGACCTCTGCTGGATGGGGACAGAGAGAGAGAGAGAGAGACAGACAGACAGACAGAAAAAAGAAAGAGGGAGAGAGAGAAGGAAAAAAAATTGGCAGAGGCACTTACTTCCATTTAGACCTTGTGGCTATAATAGCCACTGATAGACCTCTGCTGGATGGGGACAGAGAGAGAGAGACAGACAGACAGAAAAAAGAAAGAGGGAGAGAGAAGGAAAGGAGCTGGAAGAGAAACTTACCTTGCCAGCCACATGCAAAAGCAGCTCCTTCAGTCCCTCCTTAATCTCTGGGCGGACCTCTCTTGCTGTGGAAACTCTCGTGCTGACTTCTTAAAGGGGAAATGTCTGGTGAGGCTTTTTACTGCAGGGCAGGCTCTCTGCAGACATTTCCCTTTTAAGGTAGCCATTTTGTCCCCCCGGTGGCCAACTTGGAAAAAGCGGGGGAAAGCACTAAAAATCGGTGTTTTCCCCGCCCTATTGGGGGACTTGGCAGCCCTAAGCTGGAGGGACCTTTAAATCTAGCAGGAGAGGAGGGAGAGTGGCGGTCGCAGACCACAAACTCAGCTTTTGGGGCTGGGGCTTGGAGCGGGGTTTCCCTCACCAGCCAGCTGGCCAGGAGTGGATTAGAGCCCCCAAAAGCAGGGAAAACCCCACCCGGACCTGGGGGCTGGCAACTCTAAGTGGTCTTCAGCCATGGGCTGGGACTCTCAGGTAGGTCAAGGAGCCCAGCCTGGTGGGTCATAAGCCCCTGTAGAGCTGCCTCTTTTTTTGTAAGGACCTTTCTGCTAGTACATATGTATAGAGAGCAAGGGTACAATGCCTCCTGCACATTGTTGCATGCAAGCTAAGAAGAGCAGTAGCACGCAGGGGTGTGCATTCATATATACCCAAGCCTAAATTTAAACCCAGAATTAGCTCTTTGGGTTGGACCAGGAACATCCAAAATGACCCAAAATACTCCCCAAATTCTGGACGTGCCCTTGAAGCTACTATATCCCAAGCAAAGTTGCACAAAGACACTAGCCTCTCTACTTAGCTTTGGATCAAATCCAAGAAGAGTAGGAAATCCATCTCCTTTACTTTCTTCAGTCCCCTGAATATAGGGTACAGCTTAAATATGAGCAGCAGATCAGACTAGACCAGTATCTTTCCCCTAGAGTCAAGGTAGAGGAAAAGTGCTTCCGGTCACAGGGTTTTTTTTCCCCTGTGGCAGCCCCAGGGCTTTGGAACAGCCGTGAGGAAGGATACTGTGCTAAAGAAACTTTGTAAAACCATTTGAGACTAACATCTTTTTGTTTTCCTTTGGCTATTAATCCGTATGTAGTGTATGTGTTTTTCTAAAAGAGGTTTTAATTAACACTATGGTTTTAGCCTGTTTTGTAAGAATGGGACCACTCCATCGTACTAGAATTCAACATGACATTGCAAAATCAGTGACAATAGGGAAAACAGCTTTAAGGGAGCAAAATGCAGACAATACCTCATTTGAATGTCTAAAATAAAGTGTGGAAAATACCAAAACATTGTTCAACAGAAATTGTCTGCATAGAGCTACACTTGCTCCAGGAAACTACAATTAGGAAGAAAACAGGACGCATCCTCCCAGCAGTTGTTAATGCAGAGCACGGCACATGTGATGTGAATACCATCTAAGCAGAGACCAAGTATTTGCCACACCCAGGCACAGAAAACAACATGCTGATGTATTTTTCATAGCTCTGCTACACAGCCCCACCCTTTTCTGTAATTTTTTTTTAAAAAAAATACTGATCTTTTTCTAAGAAATATGTACGAATAGAAAAGAAACTGCCACCTTTTCTGGACTGTAAAAGCAGTTGAAAGCCTCCTAAGCCCTAAATGTGGATTGTTGATCTTTTAACAATTATGTCAGAACAAGTGAAGGGAAATCCCATTCCCCCCCCCCAGTGGTCTCTGCTTCCTCGTTCTTTCTCCTCCTCTTCTGCCACCACCTCCTCGTCTCTCACCGCCATTCTTCCACTGCCTACTTTTTTCTCCCCCCTTCTGTTGCTGTCACCCCTTCTTCCTTCCTTCCTGTTTTCCTGTTTCCTCTTCCTTGCTTACTTCTCCCACTGCTGCCTTCTCACCCTGCTTTTGCTGCTGCCATTGCCATTTCAGTATTGTGAGTTGCTAGGCAACCGACAAAATGGCAAGTGAGATTTCATGACATTATATCATGAGATCTCTTTAGGCTGTAAATTCAACAAGTTTGGGAGTTTTAAACCTTTTTCCTCCTCCTAATCCATGGGTACCCCCCCCCAATTTTCCTAATCCATGGGTGGGCATGAGCCCCCCCGGTGGGCCCCCCCTTGCAGATGTATGATCCATACCCACAGGGGGCTATATTCAGAATTAGAAAGAGAGAGAGCTTTGACCCAAGTATTACAGTCCCAAAACTAAAAAGAGCTTTTAATTTGGCAAAAATTAATGTTCTTCCCTCGACAGTTTTGGAGGGCTGATATAATAGAATATCATACTCTAATAGAACATTCAGATGCTCATATAATAACATCATCAAACATATGATTACGGAGTCCCCTATATCCAATGAGTTGAGTGCTAATTTAGTCACCCCTTTACGTAAAAATACAGAATTGCTAAATGTGCAAGCCCAGGAGTCATGGCGCCTATCAGATACAAACGATTGTGTCACCCTGTCAGTGGCAAAAGTCATAGGCACAATAATCAACATATAAGAGAGTAAGCTCTTTTAAAATAATTTTTGGTTCTAACTTCTGCTTAAGGTGATAGCCATATGTACAGTACTTGATAGGCCCAAATATTAATTTTATTAAAACTATCACAATTTGTACGAGGTACGCTTTGGTGGGAAGGTAACAGCATTTCGTGCACCTCGGCGTTTAGTCATGCCAGCCACATGACCACGGAAAACATCTTCGGACAGCACTGGCTCTTCAGCTTGGAAACAGAGATGAGCACTGCCCCCCAGAGTTGGATTTACTGGCTTTTGAGCAAGTAAAACCTTTACCTTTACCTTATTACATAAGTTCTACTTAAAATATGTTATAATAGTCTCCACTTTGGGGCAAAAGGGAATAGTTTATTTGAACAAGGTAATAAATGATTAACAGATATTTTTCCTGTATGCCCAAAGTTATCAGATCCATATACTTTATTGTCAAGGGTTTGTTCAACTTAATTTCAACCTAGGATTGCCGGATTTCAACCCAGAGTTCACACAAGTCTTTACCTCAGTGCCACAGCATCTCCCCCCTAGGGACTTCACTTGTCTTCGCATTCTGCCTGCTCTAAGGCTAAAGATGTCCTGTTGTGGCTCCGGCATTTTAGAGGGAAAGGGGAGCAACCTGGCACACCATTTTCCACTGCCACAGAGCCCTTCAGAGACCCCAGCTGAGGCCTTGACACCCTCTTTCTATCGTCTGTGCTTGGGTGTCATAGATGCACTGGCATTACATGTTAGAACCTTCTCTTCAAATGTAACAGTAAAGGAGAAGAAGTAGACAGGTACATCAATCTGTATCGAACAATTAAACCTTTGTAGGATAGTGGAAGAAATAAATCAACAAGGGATAAAGAGAAAGGGGGCAGATTACGATACATACGCCTGTTAGTGATGGCTTGTCTCTGCTTGTAAATAAGAAGCAGGATCAGGGGTAGGCACAAAATGCCCACAATGCAGGCCCCTGTTGCCAGAGCAGCTGCTGTGATGTCTGGAAAAAAAAAGAATAAAGAAATGAGAGGCAAAATAAGCAGGCGAGCAAGAAATTTTTCCCATTGCTGAACCTATTCTGTGTCAGCAACCAACAGATGCTGCTTGTGAGTTTAAGACATGGCGATATAGTAACGACAGCTTCACCTGGTTGGTTTCTGCCTGTAATGCAGCTGTTCAAAGTACTGGATTCCAGACAGGCAAATATGGCAGTTCCAAATCTGTGTCCAGGAGATAAACCACTAAAGATTTTTTTTTTTAAATAAAGCATCTAAGTAGTGAAGAAACCAAGGTTATTTGTGGGGGAGATGGGTGGGTTTAAAACTGCATTATTAACTTGTCACCTACCCTTAAAATACAAATGATTATGTACACATTAATGAATGTGAAATATGTATCTTGCTAATGAATGAAAGAAAATTTAAAACTCATTAGATAGTGTTTGGGTTTATATATAGATAGAGATAGATAGATAGATAGATATATACACATACACACACACGTGTGTTTGTGTGTAGTTCAGATTGGTTTGATGATTCAATTTCATTCTTGGGCTACTTTGGAGGAAGGGTTTCCAAAGTCTGCCGAACCTTACCGAAGTTATTTTGAAGAATATTCCAAATAGCATCATTTTGTTAATGCTGTAACAAGGGGACATTGTTCAGTCCCATTAGTCCAGAGATAACAGCAAAAATGCTTCAGCTGTGAAGACTGGATTAGATCCAAAACCTACTGAAGTCAATGAAAAGACACTTCCTGGTTTCATTGCTCTTTGGCTCACATCCATGACAAGCTAATGAAATATAATAACACTTAGATCTTTGTGCTTTAATTAGCTAGACTGCTCATTCCTAAATTTTATTATGTTATAGTTGGCCTGGTAAATTTAGGCTTGCAAATACTGTTTATTCATCACCTTGCTATCCATTTGCAGATTTAAATAAGTCAATAAAATCCAAATTCCAATGGTTGGACACAAACCAGAAAAGTGCTTTATTTATAGATACTAAATTTTGTCCAGCATACATAAAGACCTAACTAAAAATGGAAACAGTAAAGGGGTAAGACCTGGCTGTCTGAATGGGAATTTGCTAAGATTAAGAAGAGAAAGTTTGCTCAAGTCTCTGAAAGTTTATAGGTGAAGATTTGGGAAATGGGATTTATTCTTCCAACTTGTATAAATTATTACAGTAATAGCATTTACAGTGTCACAGCCGCTATTTCACATTTGATCCTGCCGTATGTTGATTTAAAAGAGCCTCAGATACCATCATACCAGGAACCCCAGGCTTATATTTGACCTAAATCACTGCAATGAACTTTTACCCATCACACTTAGGAATACCATTGAAATGAACGCCAGACTTGCAACCACATTTTCCTGGAGGAAGGTAAGATACAAGAGAGTAACATTTTTGTTCTTCAGAAAAAAGTACAAAAGTGTTTTTGGAGCTGGGACAGAAATGTACAGCAGTTCTTTGCACTCGTAAATATTTGCCTCCTTCCAAACCCCCATGTTACTGTTGAAAGCAAAACCCCCCAATTAATTACTACTACAATTTTAAGATGTATTATGAATACTGATGGGCACTGTGCACAGCATATGCATAGCCCACAGAAGGATTAAAATCTATATTAGGCTTATACTAAATTGTGATCCATTTTAGTCATGGATGAGACTGACATATAAGTAGTGGGTTAAAAGGTAGGGAAGCATTAATGGAAGGAAAAATAAGGTCCAGGAAAGGTCTTGTTAAATTTAAAAAATCATGAGAAGATGTTGTAGTTTCTGGCACAGGGAACTGCATGGCAGAAGGGAAGAAACAGAGAAGGGATGACATAGGAGATAAAACAGATAACATGATTAAGACTGAAAATAGAAATCTATATAAGATATCATGTGATTAAAACCTCAAACATCCAAGCTGCTTAAACTGAATGTGCTACTTGCCAGTCTCTTAAATACAGGGCTATTTTTGGAACGCACAGCAACGGAGTTCTGGCTGGCTCCTGAGTTGGCCACGCCTACAACCAAAACCTCTGGCATGTATGGCTACAGAGCACGCTGCCCTCCCCACATTACACGCAAGAGGGAAAGGTGGCATTTTAAAATGCTGTCTTTCCCCATTGGGATTTCCTTGTCAATTTCACTCCCCCACCAGTCAGCTGAGAGTGAAATTGATAAGGAAAAGCCTCTCTCTGCCTTCCCTTCACTAGCTGACATGTCACAGCTAGATGTCCCCCAATCTGGGGGAGGGAGAAAAAGGCATTTAACCATGTCCCCCCCACACCGCACTTCCCCAAGTTTCTCCGCAATTGTGAAGAAAGGCAATGCTCAAGTGGGCCAAAGAAGCGCAGGGGGGGAAGAGGCAAGCTTTCATGCTGCCCTGTGCTTTCCCAGCCCCCCACCTAATATGCTAATATAGTGTCAGGGGTGTGGCCTAATACGAAGAAGAAGAAAAAGAGATGAGATTGGAGTTATACCCCGCCCTTCACTCACTTGGAGTCTCAGAGCGGCTTACAAACTCCTTTCCTTTCCCCTCCCCACAACAGACACCCTGTGAGGTAGCTGGGGCTGAGAGAGCTCTTTCCCAAGCTATCCTTGAGAGAACAGCTGGTACAGAGCTATGGCTTGCCCAAGGTCATCCAGCCAGGTGCAAGTGGAGGAGTGGGGAATCAAACCCGGTTCTCCCAGATTAGAGTCCATGCACTTAATCACTATACCAAACTGGCTCTCCATATGCTAATGAGTTTCTGCTGTTGGGTGTGGCCTATTATGCTAATTAGTTCCTGCTGGGCTTTTTCTACAAAAAAAAGCCCTGCTTAAATATATAATTTTTTCCCTTTAAAATAATCATTTTTCCACATATTTGCCTATTCTAAAGACAATACAATAATAATGAATGCAAAGGCAATCTTACTTTCACTTTCTCTGCTGACAGGATGAAACGTGCAGTTGGGAAGTGTGCCATTTGCTGTGGAAGTGTTAAAAAGAGTTAATTTCATGGAAATTCAGATCTTGTTTTAAGTACAAAAAAAAAAAAACCTTTGGTTGACCAAAGTCAAGACAAAAGACCAAGCTCAATGTATCAGAGATTTTGGGATGCCAAACAGAGGGCTTTTTTAGTGGCCAGCCTAGGGTTGCCAGGTCCTTACCTGCTGCCAGTGGGGGGATTTGGGGGGCATTCCAGGGATGGGGGAGGCATCGTCGACACAATGACGCAACTTCCAGAAGTGATGTCAGTGACCTTGGAGCAATGTTCTACTTTTTATGCAAAACTCTATGGTAAAAATGGCTACAAACCATAGAGTTTTGCTCAAAAAGTAGAGCATCACCTCCGATGTTGCAGACACAACTTCTGGGAGTGATGTCATCACATCAACAACAAGCTTTTACTTCTGGGAGTGATGTCATCACATCAACAACATTGCCAAGGGACGTCTTTTGGGGGGTACGGTTTTCTCCAATGGACAGCTGGCCAGTGGCAGACCCAAGCCTGCAAGAGATCCCCCATCACCACCTGGGCTGGCAGTTTGCATAGTGAGTATGGTAATCCCACACTATTTTTCTGAATAGGGGGTTAAAGACTTATTATTTACTTCAATTTGTACTATTGCATTTGAGGAAGGCTTACAATTCAATCCTAACAGGATTGTCAGCAGCCTGGAGAAATAACATCCTGTCCCTTTAACAGAGATTTTCTTGAATGTTCTTTAATGGAATGTTACTTACCAGGTAATGTCACTTACCTCGATGCCATGAAAAGCTTCATCTGCCCATGTCCGCACATTAAGCTTCTATTAAAGGGACAGGGTATTTTTCTCCAGGCCTGATGGCAACCCTAAATCCTAAACACAGTTACACCCTTCTAAGCCCAATGAACTTAGAAGGGTATAATTGTGCTTTGGATATAGGATTCAAAGGGCAGGGGGAGGAAACCCTTTAGACAAAAGTACAAAAGGGTGTGACAGGTGAAAAAGATATACAATAAAACTACCCTGAACCATCTAACTAAAAATGATAAATATATTCAAATTAACAATATCAATTAGAATAATTAGAATATACCATTTTCATTAAATCTGAATCAAGCCATTGTCATCACTTGTTGTGAGCCACCTTGTAGTGGACAGATGGGGCAGATTTTTTAATACAATAAAATAAATGGTGATTGCTGCTACTAGGGTTGCCAGGTCTGAGTTGGGAAATATCTGGAGACTTTGGGGGTGGATCCAGGAGAGGGCGGGGTTTGGGGAGGGGAGGGGCCTCAGCATGGTACATTGCCATAGAGTCCAGCCTTCAAAGCAGCCATTTTCTCCAGGGGAGCTGATCTCTGTCAGCTGGAGATCAGTTGTAAAGGTGGGAGATCCCCAGGCCCCACCTGGAGGTCGGCAACCCTAGCTGCTACTGACAGACCAGGATGCTTCCCTTGTCATCACAGTCATATGAGAAGTAGAAGTTCTGAACAAAAACCTTGAAAGTGATAGTGGGCTGGGTGAAGTAAAGCTGAGTCTACATAAGACTGAGAAATAGTTGATCAATAATATAGCTATATTATATACATAGTGATTAATAAATGACCCTGTACTTGGTGGTCTTGCAATTTCTCTCAAAGAGTCACAGGTTGTAGTGCTATAAGTGAAGACAAGGGCTTCCCCTATGATTTGTATGACTTCCAGTCAGTTTTGGTTGGGGTGACAGCTGTGGCCTTTCCTGAAAAATGAGAACTGGCCATTGTAATCCATGCTGTAATCAAATCCAGGTTAAATTACAGTAATGCAAGTGACATAGTTTGAAGACTGTTCAGAAATTTCAGACAATTCAGAATGTGATCCCAAGACTGTTAATTAGCACAGGATACAGAAAACCCATCAGTTCGGGGGGGCAGGGATTACTTAGCTGCCAATTAATCTTCTTTAAAGCCCTAAATGGTCTGAATATAGGAAGGATTCCCTACCTCCATATACACTTGCCCGGGGGCGTAGACTTTTTAAATCCCGGGGGGGGGGGGGCTCCCTCGTGCGCGCTCACAGAGCGCGCGCGCACGTTTGGGACCATGTCCTCACCGCTCCCCCCCCAGGGAGCCACCGCCACCGCTTCCCTCCCCCGGGCCGTGACCGCCCGCCCGCCTGCCCGCCGCGCTCCCTGCCCCCCTCCCTCCATCTCCCCGCTCACCTCGGGCGCCGGCGGCCGGCACGTCGCCCTTGCGGGCCCCCAGCTCCCGCTCTGCCTCGCGCTCGGGGTGTGCGGGGGTGGCGCAGATGCCTCCCCCCCGCCCTAGGGAGGCAGGAGGGCAAGCCGGGGGTGGGGGGGAAGGAGAGGCGGCGACGGCCGGCTGACTGACCACCAGGCGCTCCATTTTCCCGGGGGTGGCTGAGCCCCCCCCCCGGGAAATTTCGGGGGGGGGGCTCGAGCCCCCCCGTAGTTGACGCCCATGCACTTGCCTGCCAGTTAAGTACAGCATCTAGGCTTGCCAGCCTCCAGGTGGGGCCTGGGGACCTCCCGCTTTCACAACTGATCTCCAGCTGACAGAGATCAGCTCCCCTGGAAAAAACGTCTTCTTTAGAGAGTGGACTCTATGGCATTGCACCATGCTGAGGCCCCTCCCCTCCCCAAACCCCACCCTCTCCTGGATCAACCCCCAAAGTCTCCAGGTATTTTCCAACCCAGACCTGGCAACCCTAACAGCATCAGAGGCCCATTTTTCATGGTTAGGAGGGTGACAACCACAGAGCCTTTTCTGTGATGTCACTTTGATTGTCACACATCCTATCCATGACAGACACCTGACAAGCCCGTTCAGTTTTAGGCATCAAGTGATTTGGTTGAGTTTTCTTGGTTGAGTTTAGCATTTGAGTGAGTGTTCTTCTTTCACTTTATGTCTTCATTTCCATCCACTGCAATTACTATACTATTATTTTAGTTCTGTTTTGTCTATTTCTATTGCTGCTTTTATCTATTTTTTGTAGGTTTCAGGGCTTTATCTCAATAGATCGGTTTCGAATATGCAGGCAACAAGTGGGATTAAATTTGCTCTAGTTTACAGCAGCTATCATGCACACAAGATCCTAGAGTAATTTCTCTCATAAGACCACGATATTTATCTGAGAGCATCAAGGTGCTACACAAAGCATCGTTTTAAGAACTCTTATTTTACTGCTCTAAATTTGTTATGATCTTGACAGATGGGTATCAGATGACTACTTTGGGCACCAACCATCTCTTGCAGCTTGGGCCTGTTTGAAGGCTTTCTTCCTTAAAGTTAAAATTATACAATCCGACATCCAAGAGAGGACTCTTATGTTTCCTTCTGGGATAAACTTGTCGAGCAATTACTACAGTTCCTCAATCTTTCCTTGGATTCCAGTTACCAGAGAGGAAGCCATAAGAATGATTAAGAAATGTCTAGTTAAGTACAATTATAACAGTACAATCTGGAGAGCAAACAACATGTTTGTTCTACTCAGTTTGTTGGTATTCTTCCACCTGGAGAGCTCCCCAGTTACTGCTCATATTGACTGTTCCTCACTACAGGGGTGCCTTTATGTTGGCTGCCCCCAGCCCTACACTCAGTTGAGCTGGTGGCAAGCAGGCCACTCCCACCGAGTCAACTTTGGGCTGGCTTCTCCAGCAGCCTTGTTTAGACAGGGCTGCAGGAGAAGCCAGCCCCTAAGTTCAGCAGAGCTGGTGGGAATCAGTGTCTCCCACAAGGTCAGCTTTGGGCTGGCTTCACCTGCAGCCTTGTTTAAATGATAAGGTATTTGGGGGGTATATTTTCAGCTGGAGTAGATTCAAATGCACACCCCTACTTAAGATACCATACTCTGATAGAGTATGTGACTTTGGTGCAAGTAGTGTAGACACCTGTATCACATAATCTGTGAATGCAATCATTTTTCTGATCCTAGAAATCTTTTACTTCTTCCTTTGCTCCTAAATATAGATCATATGGAGACATTACCTCTTTTATTAGAAGATAATAGCAGACCTATCACTATTTTAGCTGTGAAATTTTATGCATCTATGATAGATTTTTGCAGCCATTCAAATGGGGTCTAGCTTTTTCTGTATTTTAGTAATCTGCTTAAAACTAATAAGTTAAGAAGCAGTATGAGATAGTAGTAGCTTTTATCTACTTTTAATATTTGAAGTTTAATTTTTTTAATGTGACATTATTCTTATGTTTTAACGTTGTGAGATTCCTCAAAAGTGTGTGTTTAATGCCGTTTGGTCTTGGTGCTTGTAGTACAACAAATTTTTAACCTGCCATTTATTGTTACTGTTATTTATGATTTCTGGACCAAAAATTCTAGTATTTCTTGCATGGATTTTTCCCAAACGTTAGTAAAGAAAGTCTGAAGTGAATAAATGGCAGGGGGCTTACTAGGATCGTCTGGCTGCAGAGATTTATAGATATGGTTGGTATCCATCCAGGTGGGTAGCCATGTTGGTCTGAAGCAGTAGAACAATTTTTGAGTCCAGTGGCACCTTTAAGACCAACCAAGTTTTATTCAAGGTATGAGCTTTTTGTGTGCGTGCACACTTCTTCATATCCATTAGAATGGAAGGTAATAGTTCAAACTTATAGACAGGCTGAATAGCAAATTAGAATGTAACATGATGAAGATTGTTTAAGATATGCAAAGACAAAACTAAATAACAAGCTAAGGTTATGAGGTCAACAATTGTTTTGATTTAAGGGGGCAATAAATATGTCAAAATAGGAGATAAATGCGTGAGGTGTCCTTTCTAATTGTGGGAAGTAAACTGCTGTGCTCTCAGGCATGGATACTCTCAGGTCACAAGATGGAAGAGATGTGAATATGTCCTGCATGTTTTTTGCTGAGAAAAATCACACCCAATCTAACCTTGACTTCACTTTTTAAACACAAGTCTTGAGCATGTTGAACATGGCTCTGCCGTTGTTATCTTGATTTGTTGTTGCATTGCTGCCTTTTTTTAATGGCACTTTCTTCCTATGTATAGTCATCACAGACAGTTGGGGATCATGCTGTAAACTTAGGGCTGCCAAGTCACCCCGGGGGGCGGGGGATCCCCCGCTATAGGGGTTCCCGATCCGCTGGCCGGCATTCGGCCGGCGGGGGGAACCCCACCCCTGAAGTCGTCCTGCCTGGACAACTTCCCCAGCGTAGTGACGTCACCTGGAAGTGACATCACCACGTTGGAGACGTTGCCAGGGCAACACTCTGGCAACATCTCCAATGTGGTGACGTCACTTCCGGGTGACGTCACCGGCCGCGCGCGCGAAGTGCGTGCATGGCAGGAAGGCTCCCGGGCGGCTCCCGGGCGGCAAGGGATTCCCCCCCGCCAATCGGTAAGTAGGACTTGGCAGCCCTATGTAAACTTGACAAGTTTAAAGCCAGTCAGGGTTAGTATCATGACCAGGGCTCCGTTCGCACAGGAGCTCAGCGGAGCGTCGCTCTGGGAGTGAGGAGGCCAGGGGGCGGGCACATGCCCAAGCCCCGCCCCCTGGTCCCAGGAGCCCTCAGTCTGCCACGAGGAGGCAGAAGGAAGAAGGAAGGTAAGCAGGGGCCTGCAGAAAGGCCTGCAGAGGCCGGGCACCCCCTGCCTTTCTGCAGCCAGTCTGGGGCTCCAGGAAGCAGGGAGAGAATGGTTGGTTGGTTGGGGGGCAGGAGGCAGCAGCGACAGGAGCTCCGGCTGGCTGCAAGTCCCAGAGTCAGCCGAGAGGGCTCTCGGCTGGCTCTGGAACTTGCAGCCAGTCTGGGGCTCCAGGAAGCGAGGAGGGAATGTTTTCGCGGGGGGGGAGCGGGAGGAGGCAGTGACAGGAGCTGCAGCTGGCTGCAAGTCCCAGAGTCAGCCGAGAGGGCTCTCAGCTGGCTCTGGAGCTTGCAGCCAGTCTGGGGCTCCAGGAAGTGGGGAGGGAATGTTTTCGGGGGGGGGGGCAGGAGGAGGCAGCGACAGGAGCTCCAGCTGGCTGCAAGTCCCAGAGTCAGCCGAGAGGGCTCTCAGCTGGCTCTGGAGCTTGCAGCCAGTCTGGAGCTCCAGGAAGTGGGGAGGGAATGTTTTCGCGAGGGCGGCGACGGGAGCTCCGGCTGGCTGCAAGTCCCAGAGTCAGTCAAGAGGGCTCTCGGCTGGCTCTGGAACTTGCAGCCAGTCTGGAGCTCCAGGAAGTGGGGAGGGAATGTTTTCGCGAGGGTGGCGACGGGAGCTCCGGCTGGCTGCAAGTCCCAGAGTCAGTCAAGAGGGCTCTCGGCTGGCTCTGGAACTTGCAGCCAGTCTGGGGCTCCAGGAAGCGGGGAGGGAATGGCTGCAAGTCCCAGAGTCAGCCAAGAGGGCTCTCGGCTGGCTCTGAAACTTGCAGCCAGTCTGGGGCTCCAGGAAGCGGGGAGAGAATGTTTTCGCCGGGGGGGGGGAGCCAACAATGGGAGTTCTGGCCACAAACCTCTGCCACAACCCCCCCCCCATGTATCTTGGAGACCAGGTGTGTGGGGCTGACTGGGCTGGAGAAAACTCTGGGTCCCTTTAAGAGCTTCTGCAGCCCGCAAAAGCTGCTGGGAGACCAGGCAAATCCACCTGCAGAAGCTCTTAAAGGGACCCAGAGTTTTCTCCAGCCCAGCCGGCCCCACAAGGTAGATCTGGCTGCAGAAGCTCTTAAAGGGACGCAGAGTTTTCTCCAGCCCAACCAGCCCCGCGCGCCTGGTCTCCTAGATACATAGAGCGGCCGGGGGGGGGGGGTGTCCCAGGTTTCACTTTCTGCAAATGGGGTAGAAGAAGAGATTGGATTTATACCCTGCCCTTCACTTTTTTAGTCTTAGCACTGGGGCCATTGTTGGGGCAGGGGGGGGGATAGGGATCCATCCAGGGGAGGATGAGGTACTTGGGTTAGCTGGGAATGGGACATCCATTCTGGACTGTCCTGAGGCCATCCTCTCTGCGAGGGATGGGGTTGCCTGCCTACGCCCAGGTGCTAGGGATGCCAGCCTCCAGGTGGGACCAGGGAATCCCCAGGTATTACAGTATATATACTGACATGAGAGATCAGTTCCCCTGGAGAAAACTGATATTTTGAAGGGGACCCTATGGCATTGTACACCCCTTCTCCTCAGTCTCCTTCCCCAAATCTCCAGGAGTTTCCCAGCTTGGCTCTGGCATCCCCTGCCAGTGGCCAGGAGGGACCTGGTAACCCTAGTATGAGCTGTTTTAACATACATGTATGTTAAGTTGGTGCCCATTACATCAGTGCTCTAGTTCCCAGCTTGCTTGCTTTTGCTGAAAGATGGGAACTAGTGCATTAACACACTATAGCTCTTGCTGATTTTTGTTTTTTAATCTCAAACCTCTAAAAAAGTGATGCTCAGAATCATGGTGATCCCATGGTGCTGTAAGGAAGGTAAATAGGCTGCCTTTCCCAGGTGCTGCATATTGCAGTCCTTAAGGAGCTCTCTTGGCATTGTTCAGCCATAGTTGGAGTGGCTGGCAGGAGACTGACATGTGATTGAGTCACCGTCTCCAAAGGAAAGGGGGGATGTGAAGTGTTTACCCATTTATTCTGGCCATGAGCTGCACAACAAAAAAATTCACAGCTCCCAGAGAGGGCAACTGGATAAGAGGCTGTCTGAACCATTTGAGTGTGACCTTGTCAGATCTTGGAAGCTAAGCAAGGCCAGCCCTTGTTAGTTCCTGGATGGGAGACCACCAACATAGTCCAGGGCAACTAATCTGAAGCTTGGACTGTCCCTGCAAGAATTTCTTTGTTCCCACTCATTTTGTTTTCCCCATTTCTTCCAGAGGGAGGTGACCCCCCAACTCTTTGAAAGTGACCTTTCAGACAAAAACAACACTAAATGGCAGTGATATAAAACCCACAGTTAACTATAATAGAGAGGAAGGCTGCCAGTCAAATAGAAAAGGAACACTAAAGCACCTCAGTCATCAATGCCAAGGAGAATAAAAATATATTGACCTGGTATCCCTCCTCTTTACCTGACATGGGTGGTTTGTTTGTTTTCCCCCACGTGTGCCATCAGGTTGGCTTGCCAGCTTTGAGTTGGGAAATACCTTGGAGATTTTGGGGGTGGCACTTGAGTGGTGGGTGTTGCCTCCTGACACACTTCCGGTGATGTCAGGGGGTGTGGCCTTCTGACACACTTCCGGTGATGTCAGTGGGTCTGGCATATGCTAATGACTTATGCTAATGAGCTCCTGCACCTCTTTTTCTACGAAAGGACCCCTGAACATGACAATGTTACTAAGCCAGTTGAGAGTTAAGGTGCTACTTCCTGGAAGCATTGATCTTGTTCAGAATAAACTCCTTCGTCTGTTTCCCCCAGTGGTAGTCTACAGATCACGATCAGTCCACTCATTTGCCCAGGTGATTCTAAAGAATTATGATGAGGGGACAAAGGATACATGACTTTAGTTGCCCTTGGTTTGTGTACAGAGTTCACTTACCTTTTTGTATATGAAGTTCCATGAAGCCATGAGCATGTTGCAGGACATGTGCCTTGTTGTGCTCCTTCTTAGCCTCCATGACAAAACAGCAGTAGATCCCACTGTCCTGCAGAGTAAGGTTTGCCATGGTGATATGGAACGTCCCATGGTGATCTGAGGAGGTCTCTAGCCCATGATGATTTGCTGGTTGCCCATGGAAAGATGTCTCTGCAGTGATGTTATTGGGTAGTCCATGCTGTTTCCCTGCTTCATGATGCAGCTCCCTCCCTGTGACATTGCGGATATGCCCTCTCTCAGAACAACTGTGATCATTCTGGCTGCTGAAGTACCACAATCTGTACAAGGTATCATGCCGGTCAACAAAAGGTCCACTGAACTTGCAAGTCAATGTAACATTTTGACCTTCAGGACAGATGTAAAGTGAGTAAGGAGTGGTGACTTGGAAGGTTGACTGTACTATATGGAGAGAAAAAGGAACGTCAGAGAAATATTTTGTAAACGATGGAATGTGCTTATGGCAAACAGAGAAAAGCATAAGTTTTCCTGTTCAGCCTAAGAATAAACAGATATGCAAAGATTCACAGAGTCACATAGCACGCTGTTATCCATATTAACCATACACTTTTAACACTTTTTCCCACCATAGAGAACAATGAAGGGGATGAGACAACCTGTTTGGGGGCCCATAGAATTGGACCCCCTGGTCCAATCTTCTTGAAACTTGGTGGGTATTTCGAGGAGAGGCCCCAGCAGCTACCCTGTAAGTTTGGAGCTTCTCCCTCAAACCGCCTTTCCTCCAGCCCCTCATATACCCTATGAGTTTTTGCCATTGATTTCAATGGCCCATAGGGTATAATGGGGCTGAAACTGACATTCCCTTTCTGACACACTTCTGGTGATGTCAGGGGACATAGCATATGCTAATGAGGTATGCTAATTAGTTATGCTAATGAGCTCCTGCACCTCTTTTTCTACGAAAGGACCCCTGCCGCTACTAACTTTTTTTTTTTTTTTTTTGCTCATAAGGTAAAATTTTGCTCACAACACCGTGGAGCTTAGCGGGAACACTCCCCCCATTTCTGTGCCATTTTTCCTTCACTGGCCAGCTGATTGGCAGCAGGGGGCGGCAGGTAGGGTGGGGCTCTCTTGCCTTCTGCAAGGGTGGGGGGGCTGGCAGCCCTACTTTCAGGGAATGTATGTGATCTAGAAAAGACAAAGTTCATGGACTTCTGTATCTAGTCCTCTAGAGCCAGAGCCCAACCTTTCACTGCTTTGCTTGAGACCTTTGGTCATGTAAGCCGAAATAAATAAATGAAATACACTGCTTTGCTCACCTTCCAACAAAGCAACATGCAGGAAGCCCTTCATTTTAGCCTGTCCCTGGATAGCTTTTTTGAGGGGATAGAATATCTCCGACCATCTTAGAAAAACTGAAAGCTCACTTCCTCTGTATCTGTGGATATTGCCTTCTTCATGGTAATTTATCTAACCCATATGTTTCAGAAGGTTCCAGTTTAGTGTTACTGTATTACTGACTATCCCAAGTTATTAGGGCTGCTGGATCTCCTGCTCCAGCAGAAGACTTCCCAGTCACCCAGTTTGTTGACTGCCACCACCTGAAGCACCATTGGAAAGAATGGAGGGTGGTGGCATGTGCAGGTATGCTGACAGCATTTCAATATTCACCAGACATGGCATCATGGGACAATCTCTGATTTACAATAACTCTATAGCAAATTCTAGAGTGTCCCTGGAAGTGTAGGAAGGAGGTCGGAACTTTTTTCCATGCTTGGTGGATGTGTAAAAAAAGTCAAAAATATTGGATAGATATTCATAGAAACCTACAAGAAATTCTTGGTATTAAAATACCATTGCAGCCAGAACTCTTTTTATTAAGTATTATACCTGAGAAATACCAGAAAATGGATTATTATATGATAACACATATAGTAACAGCGCCTAGAATTTTATATGCCAAATTTTGGAAGAGAAAAGAGACATCTACAAGGGAAGAACTGATTGATAAACTATTGGAAACAGCAGAAATGGATAGACTTACTATGCTTTTACAAGGGAGAGATATGGCTATATTTGAGAAAACATGGGACAGACTTTATGTATGGTGTGAAAACCTATTTAAAAATAAAAATGTTAATGTATAGATGTAACTGATGTAATTATTCATATTTAAAATGTCAGAAAGATAAATGTGGGTCTAGGTTCTATTTTATTTTATCTTTTTTTTAGGGATATAAATATTGTATAGATACAATGTTGTTACAGTGATACATAACTAAAAATGTTACAATTGTTAAAACTAATTAAAAAATATTTAAAAAAAGCAAATTCTAGAGTGTCCCATGATGCCATTTCTGGTTTTCATGGGAAGTGATGTCAGTGCACCAGGCAACCCTACAAGTGACTGACACAAGATTGTCCACTAACTTTCATGGCTGAATGATGACCAAACCCAGTTCTTCCAGGTCCCCATCTAGCTCTCTGACTACTACACCACACTGTTTCTGAAAGGATTGTGTATTATGTTTGCTGCCCTTTGTAACTTCTAGTAAAAGGAATTACTTAATTAAAAGTTACAAAACTTGTATCTTGATCCTATCCATGTGGGCTATAATACATGCCCTTCCTGCATGGCTACCTAATCAATTATGCAAAGGAAAAGAGCCTTTGTACATGTGGGCATGTCCACACTTTCTGAGGAATTACTTTATTAAAAATATACAGAACTTGTGAAACTGGTTCAGTAGTTATTCCCATGGCCTAACCATCAGTTCTCTGTGCCAGATACATAACTGTAGCATACAACTTTCCTCTCAACCCTTTCCTATACAATCACATATGTCATGGTAAACAATATTTCTTTTCTGAAATAAAAGAAATAGACCAAATTATAGTAACAGACTTGCAACCCAGGCCAGGTCCCTGGCATCCTTAACCCCTGATAAAATGTATGCGTTCTTCCCCATACCCGAACTCTGATTATTCCCTCTCTGCAGGGAATAGAAGAACAATTTTACTGTGAGGAGAAAGCTAGGGATCTCCAACAGAATTATCCATACTGACCAGTTTCAGGATAATTTCAGGGAGGTAGCTATGTTGGTCAATAGCAGCAAAATTAAACACAAACCCAGTGGCACATTAAACTGTAACAAAATTTATTCCAACAGAAGCTTTTCTGAGTCATGGCTCTCTTTGTCATATGCGTCAGATGTATCAGGTCCATCAGCCAGAAACATTTCTACTTAAAGCTACCAACCCTTCACCCAAAAATAACAGCAAGACAGGAGGATGGAAGATGATAGGATGTCTGGGATTTCTCACTCACTACTGGTTCTAGTATCTTAGCATCACCCATGCCTTGAGCATAAGGAAATAAGGGGGGATATAAATATTACTGGGGCCTGTGCTAATAACGTGGGGATCCATTCAGCCCCATAGCCAGGAATTTGGAGGGGGGCACCAGGAGGTGCAGTAATTAAATTAAATTGACAGCTTGCATGAAATTCCCAAGCCCTCTGGATGCGCCTCCCAGCCCGGGGTGTGTGTGTGTCTCCGGTGCATTCTCTTGACTTGTGTGCAGAAGAAAGTGTGGGACTTTCAACTCTTTTCACTTGCTCTTTTCGCCTTTTAGTGTTGTGATTGGTTTGCTGTTCTTTAAGCTCTCACAAGGGCTTCCACTTTTCTTTTCTTTTTTTTGCTGCAGCGAACAAACACGGCTGGGCTCTATTCTTTGAAAGCTTATGTGTAGAAACTGCCACTAGACTGTTGTTTTCCTGTTGGAATCTGTTCCTTTCTACTCTGCTTTTATCTTCCCCAACTTTACAAGCACAGTACCCCCCCCACACACACACACACACAAACTGTATACATTTGCTTCCCCTTTCCTTGTTCTTTGCATATGGCTGAGAGCCAGGCTGGCGCAGGAGCAGTGAAGGGGAGTCTGGGAGGGTTTAAGCCATGCCAGGCTGCTGGACCAGCCTGAAGGTGGGTTGAGTGAGCAAAAGGGCGGGGGTGCTGCAAATTCTCTGGCTACAGCCCTGCACCCTGCTGCTTCCTCCTCGAATCGGAGGCTCCTGTCTTTGGCTCACTTCAGAATCACTTCAGGCCAACGCAGCAGCCACATGGCATGGTCCAAGCAATACATAGAAAGTGAAACAGGAGACTGGGGTGGGGGCACTGCAGATTCAAAGGGGGATACTGCCCCCAGTGCCCCACCACTGGCTATGGCCCTGGATCCATTACACCTCCTATCTTTATCCCACCCACCCCAATCACAGCTGCCAGGCCAAGCTTCTCCACACACACACACCGGCAAGGCCCACACAGCTCCTGGCCACCAAGGCTTCTCCCCCCATCAATGACCATGCTGGTGAACCTTGCCAAGGGTCCCTCCCCCAGTCAATAGTGGCGAGGTCTGCATGGCCCCCAGCCTACGAAGACTTCTCTCCCCACTATCAATAGCAGTGAGCCCCATGAGGCTCCCAGCCACCCGGCTCACCAAAACTTCTCTCCCCGGTCGATGACCGTGGCAGCAAGCTTGGTGTGGCTTCTAACTGCCAGGCCCACTGAGCTTTCTCCCCCTCAGTGATGACGTTAGCAAGCCCTGCACAGCTTTTGGCCACCTCCAAGATTTTTAACCTCCCAGGGATGACATTGGCGACACCCACGCAGCTGCCAGTTGCTGGGCCCGCCGAGGTGTCTCCCTCTCCACTGTCAACACTGGCAAACCCAGTGCTGCTCCGGCTCCTAGCCGGGATTTTTTAAATAGGCCTCCCCCGCTTCTCCCTCAAAGCATATGAAGGGTCTCTTTAAATGCTTTGGGGGAGAAGCAGGGCCTGTGCACCTACACTCCAAGCCGAGATTTGACCAGCAATGGTGGCGAGCCCCATGCAGCTTCCAGCATCTGGGCCCACCAAGGTTTCTTCCCCCTAGGCCAGTGACGATGATTCATTTGACAGAAGAGGCATGCCCAGACAATGCTTTTTTGGAGGGGGGACTTTAGTCCTCCAATGGATTTTTAAAACCTTTTCTGATTTTTCTGCAAATTTGGGGATCCCCCCCATGTTACAGATTTATCGTTAGTGTGGCCGTGATTCACAGATTCAGATATCTGCAGGTATACAGATAAATAAATATTATACAGCTAAGTAAAGTTACAGATGTTAATATGTCCAGCTAGCCTTTATATAGTCTCTGTACTTTTCTAATTGGATTTGTTTATCATGTCTTACTCTGTACTCTCCAGGATATTAATTACTCTGGACTTTCTAGGGTGTTAATCCCATTTTAACCACCTCTCAGCAGTTGTGAGTAGTCCCCACCCATTTTGTGTAATGTATTACTTTTTTTTTTTAAGTCGCAGCCAATTCATGGCAACCCCATAGGGTTTTCAAGGCAAGAGATGCTCAGTGGTGGCCTGCCATTCCCTGCCTCTACACAGCAACCCTGGTATTCCTTGGTGGTCTCCCATTCAAGTACTAATCAGGGCCAACCTTGCTTAGCTTCTGAGATCTGATGAGACTGGGGTAGGCCAGAGCATTACACTTTGGATCGAATATTATCTTAATCTAGTCTCACGTTGTAACACCTTCTTCTCTTCTCTTTCTAATGCTCGTGTATAACTGTATATGCCTAATGGATATATACTTCAACTTGTTTTGGCTGAGCTTAAGACCTTTGGTCATAGAAGCTAATAAATGAAAGAAAGAAAGGATAAATACTTCCTGCATCTGACTCACAAAAACTTATGCTGGAATAAATTTTGTTAGTCTTCCTCTGGACTCTTCACTTTTTAAAATCACTTCTCCTATAAGCTTACTATGTGGCTGCTGGGCTAGGGGCTGTAGCCAAGCCACCCTCTCAGTCAGCATCTGCAATAGGGAGGTAATAATTATGGTTACAGCCAATGCTCCCTCTAACCTGTGGAGTCTTGTGAGCAAAAATCATACTTTGTGAGCTACTGGTTTAAAGTTGTGAGTGAGCGATTGGGCTGCTGCATAAATTAGTTTGCTCTGGAGCCATCCTTCCTGAGCTAAGACAAAAATGTGTGAACCGGAGGCTAAGAAACTGTGAGCTAGCTCACACTAACTCAGCTTAGAGGGAACATTGGTTACAGCCCTTGTTGCATGCTAAGTGCCTTACAGTATTAATCCAATTTGGCCTCATAGTAACCCTGAAAAACAGGATATAGATATTCCCATTTTATAAATGGGTAATTGAATCTAAAAGACTGGTACTTGCTCAAAGCGATCTAATAAATCTGCATAGGTATAGACTGGTCCAAATGCAAGTCTGGTTGATATTTCAGGGGAAAATTTTGATATTTCTTTACAGCTGAAGTTGCAAGATTGTTGATTACTTTGCCTGTTTGTGCAAAGTGCAGGAATGATTAAGTGCTAAAATGATCTGTTAATTGTTCCTGTCACTCCTCTCCCTTTAAGACTGTTTGGTAGGCATGAGTGATTTAATCTGCAGTGATCTCAGCTTCTCTTGGCAAACCTCAGAAGCCACAATTACAAACAAACAAAAGTTCCTCTGGTTCAACAAAAAGTACTTGAGTGCTTGCATGAGTGAAATCATAGCTCTGCAACAGGTTCACCTGAGGGTACCCAGCCCCAGCTGAAGGCCTGCACCCAGCTGTGGGCTCTCCCGCCCCTCCACAGACTCATGCAGCTGTGATTGCTGAACAGCTCCCTTTGACGGCAGTTGGGAGGTAAACTGGTCAGCGATACAGCTGTGTGTGGGTGCCAGCGGCATCGCAAGCGTGACACTTCACAGCATTCGGGTGCCCGTACACCCCCACAGGAATGCGAGCAAAGCTGAGGAGCGCTGGGGACTGCAGAGATGCTCTTCTTGGAACTCAAAACAAGCACCTTCTGTGCATCCCAAAGAAAAGTGCCATTCACATCAAGGCCGGAGACCAATGGCAACGCCCTGCTCTCTCCGAGGCTAGCCAGCCCTGCTTATCAGCTCGGTGTGGCAGAGAAACCTCTGGCTGCAACTGGTTCAAAGTACCGGGGGGGGGGGGGAGACACGACGAGTCGTTTCAGACACCTGAACTGTGAACCTAACTGCGAACTCTCGGCCCGTTTCTCACCCTTTGCCCCCGCTTTCCCCCGTCCACATGAGCCGCGCACTCTCCCAGGAGGAGGACTGCCTCCATCGCCCCCCCTCCGCCTCGTCTCTTCAGCTTGTTGCGCCGGCAGGGAGGGCAAGGCGCTGTCGCTCGGTGGCCCCGAAGGAGACCGGACTGTCCGCTGCAACCGTGACGGGGAGGCGAGCTCGCGGGTTCGGGCGCAGGGACTTCCAAGGCTGCTCTTACCTTGAGAGGCTGCCCAGGCGAGCGTCAGCTGCGCCATCAGCAGCCACCGCTTCCCGGCGCGCTCCATGCCGTCCCGCAGGCAGGCGGCTCGCCCCTCGGATCCCCTCGGCCCGGCCGGCCGGGCTCGCCTGCGCGCGCAAGGCTCTGCGTGCGCGTCTCGTGCGAGCGACTGGCCGCGCGGCTGGGCAGGCGGGCAGAAGCAGCGAGGGGACTGCGAGACGGTCCGGAGATTTCACCAGCGCTGCTGCTGCTGCTGCTGCTGAGACGCCGCGCGCCTCAGGCTGCAGGAGCGAAGAGCGCCCTCAAGAGGTCAGAGGCGAGAGGGAGCGGTTGGGGGCCTGCCTGGCACGTGACGCGATTTGACAGCTTGAGGGAGACCGCCGGCCAGTCACCTGCTGGAGGTTAGTTGCGCGCTGATAATAAATGTGGCGACTGCAGCGCCGAGTGGCCGAATAGCAGTGCCAGGAGTAGGAGGGGAGAAGCTGTCAGCCACTGTTCATCGAACGAGGGAACCTCTGCCCAGGCCAACTCCGGATAGATTGTGTGTTTGGGGAGGGATGTCGCAAATCATTGTTAATAATGCCCGAGTGGAATTACAGCGCAGTCTGGGAGCACCTGAGCTTTTGAGAGTCACTGCTCACAAAAGATAATACATTATGGTAGTGAGTCTGTAAGGGGCTTCTGGACTCCTGAGTAAATAAGTGAGTGTGAAACTGCAAAAAACTACGTTCAAGCAGCCTGAGGGGTTTTACATTAAAGTTATGTACGTTATGAAATAACTGTACTGTTAAATAATGGTAACCAATTTAAGAGCCAGTCTTTTAGGCTAGTTAAAATTTAAAATTATCACCATGTAACTGGGTAGAATATAGTCTATATAATCTCCATTATAGTTCCATTAGTTAAAAAATACTTGAAACTTGCCTTTTTTTAAAAAGAAGAAAAGGGGTAATTGATAATTCACGACAAGGGAATGTCCCACAAGGTTGTCTATGGCCCTGTCTCATACAGGGACAGCCGCTAGTGTTGTAAGAATATGCCAGTGTTGACGTTTCTGAGAAGTTTCCCACAAGGCAGAATGGAAAAGAAACTGCAGCCATTAGGCACAGAGCAGTCTTATGAGGTGGGGGTGGGGATGAGAGGCAGGGGAAGGGGGTCTTGTTTTGCTTGCCTGGCATTGGACTGCAGCAGGCCACATGCATGGTCTCCCTTGATACCCCACCTGCTCAGGATGGCTCATACTGGGCAAAGCCAACGGCATCGTCCACCATATGGAGTCACGAAGGAGAATGATGTAGGCTTGTTGCATTGCATTCTGGGGACACTCTTTGCTTCCAAATGTGTACAGAAATGGAGACCACAGATATATACAGGCATGTTTAGTACAGTTTGCTGAATATGTTTTGCTGTTGCAAAGTACAGGTATAGTGTCCAATGTATATTAGCGGTTGTGCCTTTCTAACCCCATTTTTCTCCCTGGCTTGGCTTGTGGAATAAATTTATATAAAAAAATAATTTATATAAAAATTAGTCATTCAGGACTGATGTATGTAATCCTATGAATCCAGCTGCCCTCAGCCTGTGCTGACTTCCAGAACTATATCCATGTCTCCTTGACCTTAGGTTGATTTTTTTTAAAAAATCCTGTAGTGGGAAAAGATGTTATTATAATCAACTTTCAGTTACAATAGTTTGTATGTTATTTAGCTTTTATTTTCTTTATAGTTTCAACAAAGTAATGTTAAAGTTTTAAAATAAAGTAATCATTTCCGTTAAAGTGGTACAGCACTGAGGGAAGGAGGGCAAAGACCAAAAAAGGGAATACAAAGAGAAAAAGCAGTTTCATGCACATACATGCACGGAGTGGCTTGCAAGAGACACTGTGAATGGCCAAACGACACTGCAGCCTCAGGATGTTGCACAATTGCTTTGCCATATATAACGTTTTAAACAGTGTTTCAAAGTTTGCAGAGGCTTGGTCTAAAATGGGAGCAGCCAAACTTACTGACTTCCAGGCCACCTTCAGAAATTATTAACCTTATTAAAAAATTAAGATTGTACACACTGTTATGGCTGATTTAGCTGTTTCTATCTCAGTAAGTCAAAATACCAGTCCGTAATACATTTGATTTTTAGAATTAATGCCTTATTAAGGTTCTCTTATACAAGAGAAAGGAAGGAAAAGAGCTGAAGACTCTCAATTCACGAAGCTCATTGGGGAGGCACAGTGGAATTTTTTTTAGTTAGGCTTATAAACTGATAACAGAAATTCACTAATGCTGATCCAATCAAGGGAGGGGAAAGGGCGTGGTATAGCCCTATCTCATCAGATTTCAGAAGTTAAGCAGGGTCAGTACTTGGATGGGACTGGGAGACCAGCAGGGAAGGGTCTGCAGAGGAAAGCAATGGCAACCCACCTCTGCTTCTTGCTTGCCATGGAAGCCCCTTGCTGGAGTTGCTGTATGTCATTTGCAGCTTGGTGGCATTTACTTTCATAATCCTATCTAACACGGTCCAACCTTGACCCTGTTCCTGGGACTCTGGCAAATACAAAGGGAAGCGGTCAGTTTTGGCCTATATACTTCTGTAGAAGTAACATGATTGGGTGACCTGTCCTGGCTAACAAAGAATTGTTCATCTAATTTTCTGAGCGTCCAACTACCCTTCCCCTACCATATTCCACCCCTTTGCTCTCCTTGGGCTCCCCACAAGAATCTCCAACATCAACTTTCTCTCACCTAATTCTAAGAAAACCTGCATAGGAGCAGGCTGAGAGGAAACATTATCTCTCTTTACAGAGCTCTTTTTCACTTTTTACAAATGACAGCTGTGAGCCTCCCACCCGAGGATGGTGGGACGATCTTCCCCCTCCCAGAAGAGACTAGTTGAGCAAGACAGTTAAGCAAGCAGAAATGGGTGAAGGGAACATATCAAATAGGGAATTCAGCACTCTTTTGTAGCTATAGCTAGCTACAGAAAAGTAGGGCAGTACAAGAACTAGTGGTGGCTGCATGAGGAAAAAAATACCCGCCATTAGGGGAAAGACACTAGAGTGCTCTTGAGCGACAAAGCATGCTGGTCCATAAGCCCCACATTGGCTTGGGTCTCATGATAAATTTTCTCTAACAGAAGGGGGAGCAGTTTTTTTTAATCCTCCATCCAGTAGTGATCCCCAGGCGCAGTCTTTTGTGGAGCATTTGGGGCTGCAACAGGATGGAGGAGCTAAGGAAGTCATGCAGACAGAAATGCCTCTGATTAGCAGAGATTTGCTATGGGATCTAAGCCTTTACCTATCAAAGAGCCACATGAATTTTCCAAGGCATTATATGACTTCTCGTGGTCTAGGAAGTGGTGCAGAAATAGGGAGTAGCCCATTAAGCTGACCCAACTTCAGAGGTGCGAGCAAATGTAGCGTGCTGGCAACCATGAGACACATTCTTAAGTGCACTGACACTTACACTGGGCTGCAGTGCCTGATATTCAAAATACTCCATAAACATGTAATTTGAAGAACAGAGTTTGAAATACTGGCTCCTAAGTTTTGATTGTTTATTTTTGTTTTATTTGTTTTGAGGGGGTCAATGGGAGGGTTGATTGATTTGTATGAACAGGACATTCTATTAGAAGATTAGCTAATGGCTCCGTCATCTCAAGGATCCTTGTGATCCCTTAAAACAGCGTAGCAGGGAATTCAGTAACTTGCTTTCATCAGCCTTGCAGTTAAAGATGCCGGTTTAAAGTATTTTTTCCCAAAGAAAAATTACAGTCACAAAATGAATATTCAACATACTGTTCTTTTTTTCACTTTCAATAGTCATAATACATTTTGTTTTGAAGAGAGCAGAAATGTGACTTCAGTTTATCCATGCTGCTGCCACAGTTTCCCCTTCTTCATCACTAAGATACAGGAACTCTTTGTTTCTCTTCCATGTGGACAACTTTTCACCAAGTCACTGCCCTGTCTCCTACTATTCCACTCAGCAAAAGCAGTAACCTTCCTCCAAACTAAGGAGTCTTCCTCTGGCTGAAGAGCCACAAGTTGGAGGAAGGCTCCATGATGCAGCTATCATGAAAGCTATTGGAGGACCTCTGAGGGCACCACCCTAGCCCTTAGCTGCCATCAGCTTGGTGTCCTAACTCCCATGGGACCTCTCAAAGAGCATGCCTCATCATCATCATGGCTCAGTATTTTGTTAACCTATCACATCCTTTCTTTTTGGCGGGTAATACCACAATTCCATGGTGTCTCTTATTTCTGGCAGACATGTACTAATTGCTAAATGACCTCTTTAACTGACTGTTGTATTCAAGGGCTGGAAGATACCTCAGACTTCCAGAAGTAATTGACTTCATGAAAAGTACCAGCGGATCTATTTGGTATCTCTCAGGGGCACTGTGAAAATAAGTCTCGCTTACTTGATGCTCCTTGATCTCACTTACTTAATGCTCCTGAGTTAATTAATTCCTTCCCTTGCCCTGTCTCTTGAATACCATCAGCAGTCTTTGGCACCAGTTTTATATTTTGATGTCTTTGATGCCTGTAGGACCAACATTACATAGCAGTACAAAGAGATCTTAAAATGTTGGTTCACGTCTGGTTCCTTTATCCTTTTTCCTTGCATGATTTCAAGTGTACCTGTGTTTGCCCACAGGCTACTACTACAATATATGTAACCATCTTAGATGAGAATGACAATGCCCCAGTGTTCCAGCAGCAGCAGTATGAAGTCACACTTGATGAAGGCCCAGGCACACTCAATGCCATCCTTATCACCATCAGTGCAGTGGATCTGGATGAAGGATTGAATGGCACAGTTACATATTCCATCACAGAGGGCAACATCATGGGCACCTTCCACATAAACAGCACTACGGTTAGTACGTGACCACACCACTGCTTTCTTTGCATCACCATGCTTTGCCCCACCGTCCACATTCCACGAGAGGCTGCCCTCACTGTTGAAAACCAGCTCTTTGTGTTTGTTTATTTCATTTTAGGGACAAATACGCACAGTCAAGGAACTGGACTATGAAATAAGCCATGGGCGCTACACTCTGATAGTCACAGCCACAGACCAGTGTCCAGTCCCTTCACGCCGTCTCACCTCTACCACAACGGTACGTATCTTCTGCACAGAAAAGCATGAACCCTATGAATAGCAAGCATATCTCTAAAAAGACTTCCCAGTGTGGTGGACCCTACCACACTCCTCCCAAGACTTTGAACAAAGCCTTTTTCCAGAGTAAGGAGCCGTCTTCCAACTTAAGTGGCTCTTCCATTGGAGAAAGTGCCACTTAAGTTGGAGGAAGGTTCCATAGGCTGAAGGAAGACCCTGTAGAGGATGGCTAGATCCGCCCCAACTGCTGTTTACCATTATCTCACAGACATATCCCTCCACATTTTTTAATAAAAAGCAACAATTACTGAAATTAATGCTTTCCCATTCTATAAAGTTTGTAAAGCAAAGTCATCTCTCTGCTAGTCAGTTACCACTGTTGTATACAGGGCCAGCATCAACGTACCCTGAGATGGGGAAGCTGCTAGGACTCAGAGTTTCTGGCAGGGCAGGGCCTATTGCTGCAGAGGCCTCATAACCACAGATTGCCTGCTGGGCACAATGGTGGTGTCCCTACCTGCACACATATCACCCAGCTGCACAAGGGAAAGGATATACGGTCAGTGGGAAGGCTCACAAACAGGCAGGGGAAAGAAACACACAAGGCTGGTGGGGATGTGAGTGGATTGGAAGAAAGGCTCAAGTGGGGGGGCTGGTGGTTGTCAGAGGAGGAGAGGGGATCCCTGGGCACTCTGCCGGGGGCCCTCCACTGTCTGGAACCAGCCCGGAGTGTATAATTATATATTATATCATTGTCACTGTATAAGCAGGGGTCATTTCGAGCAGGAACTCGGGAGAGCGCAGCTCCGGGAGTTGGTGCCAGCCCCCCCCCCATGGGGGAATGCCTGCTTGTGTCATGGTTGCAGCAAAATAACCCTGTCCCCTGGAAAGGTCCTTGTTCCTCCGACCAGCCTTCTGAAGGCTTCAGCCACCATTGAAGCTATCCTCTCAGAATAGTGGTATTTCTGAGGCTTGGATTGGTAGCTGTCCCCTCTCTGCCATCTATCTATCTTTCTCTCCCTCTTTTCTTTCTTGCCTTCTGACATACTTCCAGTGATATCAGGTGGTGTAGCATATGCTAATGAGTTATGCTAATAAGCTCCTCCACCTCTCTTTCTACGAAATGACCCCTGTGTATAAGAAAAGTAATTCAAAGGAGCCACTATCAGTGATTTACAAAATGGTTATGATCAGTTTTAGAGGGAAAGTGTACTTTTTCCTGATCTGTCCCCAAGATGCCTTTTGTTTAGATTAGGACTTGGGAGTCAAAATGACAACCACTCCTTGGGTTGACTCATTGTCATCCTTGGGAACCAGTAGGAGCAGTGTGGTATAGTTGTTAAGAGTGTCAAACTAGTATCTGGGAGACCAAGGTTCGAATCCCTACTCATGCTGTGGAAACTTGCTGGGTGATCTTGGGCCGGTCACACTCTCTCAGCCTAACCTACCTCACAGGGTTATTGTGAGGATAAAATGGAGAAGAGAATGACGTAAGCTGTTTTGAGTCCCCATTAGGGGAGAAAGGCAGGATATAAATGAATCAAATAAATAAACTCCATTTTCCAAAAGCCTTTTTTTTCCTTTTCCAGGTACTTTAACATTAATGTAGTAAGGACATTTGCAGTCCTTCCCTTTTTCTCCTTTGAATCTATTTGTTCTTACGAATGACAAAGGCAAGTGGGCCCCCCTAGTTCTGATGCAGGGTTCTGAAGAAGGCCAGTTTATGCACCATGACTACGACAAAGCGCCCTTTTAGATTGCTCTGTGTGTTGGCTGCTCATGTCAGTGACTCACTGTAAAACCAGCAAGTGTTTCATCATAGCACTGCAATCACCCTGAAAGAGGGGTTTGCAATGGCTTGGTGAGCCAATACATTCAAATTGTTCTACCTTGTAATAATTGCTGTCACATAGAGTGATGTCAGGTGACCTCTGTGGAAGAACAGGCTCTTCGTGTGACAGATGTAAAATGTAAATGAGCAGCCATTCTGTTAAAGGCACTGCAGTTCTTTCTGACTTAGGCTGTTTTTACATCTGACTTTCCCGCTGGAATCATTCTAGTTCCAAAAAAACCTGCCCACACCTCTGTGCGGTGTGAAACCGTGCTGCTACTGAAATGTCCACATCTACTAATTGCCCTCCTGTGGTCAAGCTAGTATTCAACCAGCTTGATTCTGCTCTAAACAATTGCTGTTATTAGGGCACTTAGACCCCCTGGAGTGAAATTTCACACCACTGTGAATTCAGCACAGGAAAAGACAGCAGTCAAACTACTTTAGAGGGGAGGTGTAAAATGACCCTTAAAGAGGCCATAGTCTGTGGGGACTGCCAATGCAGTAGCATCTACTCTGTCTACAAGTTCTGTTTAGTAGGAGAGGGAGTTTTCTTTTGACCTCTAGTATTTAGTAATTCCCCCCCCCCCTTTTCCTACTTAGTAGATGTCTATCTCTGCTCTCCAAGCAGCATGATAGTGACAGTCTTAGTGGTCATATGCAGCCTTTTCTAGATCTGATATGAGATTCCGCTATCCAGCGAGCATTTTAGAACTCTTCTGTGCATTTTTGTGTTAATCTCAGGTATTAGTAAACTTGAATGATATCAATGACAATCGACCAACTTTCCCACGTTCTTACGAGGGGCCCTTTGACATCACAGAAGGCCAGCCAGGTCCGAGGGTATGGACTTTCCTGGCTCATGATGGAGACTCAGGGCCCAGTGGACAAGTGGAATACAGCATCATAGCAGGGGATCCCCTTGGTAAGTGGTGGGAAAGAAAGAGAAATACAGCTCTGGCTCTACAGTTTTCAGTCCATCTAGAAAACTTAAGGTATGCAAATGGAGGAATGCTTATCTTATAGTCAGTGATAATGCAAGGCAGGGAATCAAAGTTCTTTTCCTACCTTATCCCTTACTTTCCTAAGCAAGTAACAAGTTTTAATTAGCCCAAGATTTCCTGCTTCTGAACCAATGACACTTTCCTCTGCCTAAAGCACAAGCTGAGTAGGGTTGTCCATTTTGGAACCTTGAATTGAACCACAGCAGTCTATGTTCAAATGTCTGCCTCACTATTAATTTTTGACAGATTATTCCTCTGCCTATCCATAAAATGGGTGGTCTGCAGAGCAGTCCTGTACTCAGACTACATCGGATTGTCCTGCAAGTCACTTACCATATATTATAGCGAGGATGAATAATAAATTCTATGGAAACTGTGAACATTTATATTAGAAAAGAGGGATATGAGTAGAGTAAGGAAATCTTAGGTGACTACTTATATGTTTTATTTGATGAACTGTTAATTTATTAACTTTGTATATGAGCAAAAATGGTGATTCTGAAGTAATAATTTTAGTAGACACATTTTAATGTGGATAAGAAAGCAGGCAGTAAGGCCATCAGCAGTCTTTCTACATACTTTGATTTAAAATAGTAGATTTAAAAAAAACCTGTCCAGTTAATTGAAGACATATATTTAGTCAGTCAAAAGAGATTTAATCAACTGTATATTGCAACTATTCAATAATAACGTTGTTATGGATTGATGGTATAATCTGTTCTGCTCCTTAATACTTAATCCCCCATTATAATTACAAGAGTAATTTGGTCATATCAGTAGGCTTCATATTGTAAAAGATGGAACTTAAGTAGAGTTTCTCCCCATTTACTTTATGCCAGTTTTTCATGAAGCTGTCCGATAAAAAGCCTTTATATGCATGCTTAAGTGTTTTTAGAATTAGGGCAGTTCTCATGTTAGATTTAGACCACACTGGTTAGACTGGCCTTGCTTATTCAGATCAGATTGCTCCCTTTGAAAGCCCTACAATGTCAGGCACACAATAAAAGCACAAAGAGGCTGGTTATTTTAATGCAAAGCATTCAGTGAGAAAAAAAGGGGAGTGGAAAAAAAAGCAGAAATGTCTTAGGAAAGTGAATGGAACATTTCAAAACCATCCCCTGAGGCGCCTCTTTCTGAGAAGTTGGAGTGTCTACATCAGGAAATCCTGTTACAAGCAGCATCCGCCATGCAAGAAAACATTTCAACCTGTTGTACTATTATCCTTCCATAAGAGGCTTGAGCTCTTGCGGCTTTATTTCTTGAACACAAAAGAGCATGTTAGAAAGGCTATCCAGTTTGCCTTGGAAGTGATTTGACTTCCTTACATGGTGAAGCGAAATCTGCTTGCAAACTCTAGTGACTAAAAACTGTAGAAGTATATTTCTTTGTTCTGGTCACAGTGAACTCCCACATGGGTACAGCTCCTGCACAGGCCTGTCTTGAAAGAAGGTTCTAGAACTCTTAAAGCAATTCAGTTACTATCACCCCTACCTGATTTTGCAGCTTTTTGCAGGTATGAAGAGGGAGCAAGGAGCAGTATCCCTCTGTTCTCTCTCTACTGCTGTGGAGGGCTGAAGCTTCTTATGCTTTTTTTTTCAATTTTCCACATTTCCTCTTCTCTGAGGGAAAACATAAACCTAAAGTCCGCCTTTCCTCTTCTGTTTTTTTTTTCTCACCTCATTCTTGAGACTGAGAATAATTTTTTTTTCTTTAGAGAAGAGATACAGTTAGGCATTTAACTTTGCCTTTTTGCAAAGGAAATTCTTCAGATCATGTTGACAATGGCATTATAATGGCCTGACCAGGGCTGCTGAAATCCACCATGGGGCCCGCATACAAAGATTCCGTCCCCCCCCCCCCCCCCCGACCCTGATTCAAAGCAAATATCATACCAAAACAAATCATTTGGCTGGCTGTTACCATGCATCTATAATAATAGAAGAATCCACATATCCATGTGTCTGTTTGTTTTTGGCAGGCATAACTCAGAAAATACAACCAGGAACCTCAAAATTAGCCACCACCTTCAGGATGATAGTGGGAGTTCCAGGGCCAAAAATGAAAAGAATCAGAATATCTTGACCCAGGTTTTCTCCACACACATACACATACACACACACACAATGATACTTGCAATGGAAGCTAAACTAAATTCTAGCTTCTGTTCCTCATTTATTACCATTGAGGCAGATTAACATTCTATTATCAAGCATGTAAGGGGGGGAAGCATTCTTTTACTACTTTGATAGATTATGTGGAAATATTAACTCCTCCCTTCTGTTCATAATAATAACAAAGGTTTGCTGCTATAGTACTATTAAATACGTTCTAAATTGCCAACCAGAATGGATGAATAGGAGTTGGGATTAAGAATGAAAAATAAGAAGGAGGGATTAGAAGTGGGGATAGAGGAATGACAGATCATGAAAGGAAGACAGCAAAATGAAGGAGAAGGAAAGTATGGAAAACAGGGAAATTAACGGAAAGGCCAACAAAGAGTTGTTTTTTTTTTGGGGGGGGGGGGTTATTTTGCTACCACACACTAACAGTGCTGTTCTTTTGCAAGATCTGGCTACAAATCAGGCCCATGGCCAGGATTTGGTGGACTGTGGGGGTCAGGCCCGTCGCCACAGTGGGGCATGTTGGGGCACAGCCCCCTGACTTACCACAATGCTCCCCCCGACTTCCCATCCAGGCCAGGTGCTCCCTTGGGTGGGTATGCAGGGTGCCCCCTGACTTATTTAAGGCCCCCCGAAATTAAAAAAAATCCTGGCTACGGGCCTGGTGGGGCTGAAGTTCTCAGTGCAGAAAGAAAAGCCAGAATTCTGAGGATTATGACTCAGCTACTGTGGAATCAAGTCTTTTAAAATCAAAGCACAGAAGCTTCTGCAGATCTTAGCCCCAGAATGTGACAATAACAGGCTGAGAAGGGGGGGGGGCATAAATTTTCTGGTAGATAGTAAGCATGGCACTAGAAATATTTATCTGGGTTTGGTCAGAAGACTCACTCCAATTTGTATAAAAACACATAAAACTTTATTTACAAAAACAAAGGACAAACAAGACATAGATAGGGGTTCAGCATGGAATGCAAACCAAAACAAAAAACCTATCTGGCTATTCTACTCACTACTTTTCCTATCGGGAATGTAGCTCTAACATCTTAACTGGCATTCCTGATGAGCAGAGCCTCTAGAAGCATAGCAGCAGGGTAGAAATTGAAGACAGCTTCGAGGCAGTCTCTTCTCTCTCTTAGTCTTCTCAAGCTGTCTAATTCCACATAGGTGTTCTTAACCATTTAACCAATAGAAAGCTGTTACCAGGATAGATCTCTAAATTGCATGCTGTCAATCATTTTAGATGACAGTTCTCAGCTGCTGCAAGTTAATCACTTCCAGCAGCCCAAGCAACAATTCTGATAACAAGCTGGCAGGTGGGGGTGATGACTTCTATACCCAAGAAAGCTAACACTTAGGCAGAAAAACTCTCTTGAAGGAGACCAGTTTCTTGATGCAGAGTTAGAAGGGATCCAACCTTGCACCAATGCTGACTTGGCTGATGAGTTAAGATGAATCTGAGAAGCAAGGGTTTCAATGAGGCTCTTCCTCACAGGAACACCTGGCCAGGAGAGTCAGAACAACTCCCATTTGCTGTGCTCTGCTTTCTGTATGGGAAGATCTTGTCTCACTAACCTTTTAGAGTTCATTGAGACAAGCCCATAGTCAGAAATTTTTCCCGGGGGGGGGGGGGGGGCAAAGAAAGGGCAGTGACTGGCAGTGGTGGGGGGGGAGCCAGCAGGGGAGGAGGGATCTTGTTATGTTTTATGAGCTGTTATTCTGTATTTTGTCTTTGATTTTAATAAAATCTTTATTTAAAAATAAATAAGATGTATCTAATTTAGGAAATCATCAAATCTGGAGAGATAATAATCTTGATAATCTAAAAACATTAGTTATAGATGAACATCTGCTGTTATGTGATGAGGCTGTATTAAGAAGGTGTGGAATTAAACCCCAACTCTTTAAGGTTTTTCAGGTTAGGCATTTCATGCATATGTTGTTGTAAAAATATGAAAGTGTGAGACCTGAAACACCTTTTGAATTATTACTGAATGACAAAACATTTAAGGGTATCATTACAATATAAACTCATGGATAGGTAATTTTGGTAACTGTTACTTGAATTATATTAAAAACGAGTGACAGTCCTTCTAATGTATTGGATTAGTACGGTGTGTTTTTGTCAGTGGGAGGATGTGGTTGTGTGGTGTGGCTGTGCAAGTAGTTGAAAATGTTATTTGTTTATTATGAGATTACCCTTTTTTTCCTTTATAGGTTGCTCTTGCTCCAGAACGTATAGACTTTGTTTAGCAATGTTTGGGAGAGATGAGGGCTCCAGGAGGGAATGCTGATTGGCTAATGCTGACAGCAGGAAGAGTGAATGGCAGTTTTTATCTGATTGCTGGGTGGGAGGATTGAGTGGGTTCTGACTGAGGGAGGGATAGAAAGTAGGGGGATATGAAGGAAACAAAGAAACATGAGGAAGGAAAATTTCCTAAGGATTTACCTTTTGTTGTCATTGTTAGACAGTTAATCTCATTTGCACACAACCTTCAGTATGTTGTGCTTCATTATTTATTTGGTCTCTGCATCTGTGGCATTAAACAGTTTCCAAGTATGCCAAAAACTCAAATGACAGAAGTCCCAGCATACTTTGTACCTCTTAAATTCAAGTTGGATTTTATTTTGATACAAAATCAGCTCCGGAGAGTCAGTAATAATAAAAAAGAGAACACATGTACTGCAACAAGCATAAAACAATGAGTGCAGATGGGGTGGGGCAGAGAAGATAATTCCCTCCTCCAACAGACAGGGAGAGTATTTGGGACTCAGTCAGTCACTTGCATATCTCACATGCCCATAGGCAGAATTTGGCAATGTTATTAGTTATCTTCTCGGAAAAGTCTGCAAAAAGAAGAGAGACATAAAGTTGTTCAAATCTTCCTGGTAAAGTTGACAGAATTGGAGCAATATACTGATGTCAGATGTCATTATAGAATGGGCAACACAGCAGAACATGTTCAATACTCAGTTTTCCCTGTGTGATGTGGACAAAGTTGTTGATGGAGCAGGAGGGCTGAACAACTTCTTCCAAATATTCCAGAGATGCTTAGAGTTGCAAAAAAGAAGACGTGCAATACCCATGGCCCGTCATCAGCTGTCAACTGAAGAGACAAACGAGTAGTTTCAGGATGACTGCCAAGGAGTTGGCTGGGAGTTTAGCTCATTAAGACTTGGCTATAAATTCAGCTGGGAGAAGCAGCAGTTTGTGGATACAACAAGTACATTTTGCTACTGAGCCAACAAACTTGCTGCTACTGGACCTCTGCAACCTTGAACTGGACATAACAACCAGCTTTTCTGGAACCCCCAACCTTGGACTGGACTTGCTGCCTGGAACTCCTTGACCCTACACTGGACTTTGGTAAACCTGCTCTCTGGAACCCCTAACTTTTGGACTGGACTTTGGTTACTCTCTGCAACCTTGTCTGTGACCTGCCCTGCTGGACCCCGCCTATGCCTCCTGGGGAAGCTGCATCAGTACAATATGAGTAAAGAGTGCAGTGAGCATTGGGGCCCACTTGTCAATATTTGATTTTATCATCTCTGGGGATATTATATCATATCCAGGAGCCTTGCCAGATCTCAATTATTATTCTGTTAACTTCATTAACTGTTACCGGTGGCCATGCCAGGAGGCTTCATCGTTGGATCTCCAGGGATGTATGTGTGTCTATTTTGGACAAATAAAGGGCATGGAAGTGAGATTCTGAAGGTCAGGGCAAGATATTGCAACTTATCTTTGGAGACTCTGTATAGAGCTCAGCCCTAATGAAGTACCAAAAGGTTGCATAGTTCTTTGATTTAGGGGCTTGAATCATTTGGGTCCAAGAGTCCCTTTGTGCTTTTTGTTTTTTCTCCATTAGAAGGTTTTTGTAGCACTGCTTTAAGGTTTTGAGCTCTTGGGGAATTTTGGATGCATTACATAGCTGGTACAACTTGAATTTGGCCACTAAATTGTTTTACACTGCATGGCAGTATGCATCAAAACAGGTCTTCGATTCGCTTATCCTTAATGGTTGGATATTGTGGCCATGAGGTTTCATTAGGAGGGTTTGCATCCAGCCAAGAATAAGTCATTGGTACAATGAAATGACTGTGTCTATAGCATTTGCTGAGATCACGTTTTGGAGCTGTTTTGTCTGAGGTAGAGTATTTTTGACACTGATGATCTACTTTCTCAGACAAACTACCTTCTGTAGTTTGGAATGGGTTCTAAGTCATTGCTGAGTTGCTCAGAAGTATGTTCTGATAGGTTACAGATGTTGAGGTCCAGAGTGATTGGGAGATGGTCACTATCTTATCGAGTCACTACTTCTAGGTATATGTTGTGACTAAGCAAATTGTAAGATGGCAAAATAAAGTCTATATTGCTTGCACCGCACTCAAGACCAATATATATACTCCCTGGGGATATTTCCCTGGGTAGCCCCATTAAGAATGAAAAGGTCTAACCTAGAGGCAAGCTATAGTAAGCAATAACCTTTCCAATCCAACTTGCTGTTTTTAAAGGTTCTAGGGGAGAGGATGTTTAAGGGAACTTTCACTGATAGTACTAAATTGAAGGAGATACATAGTAATTCATCTGACATTCCAAGTCTAGCGTTAAAATCTTCTGCGACCACAACAGTTGCATTGAAAGAGGATGGGTGCAGTGAGTCTGGATACAGCTCAAACTTGGCCCAGATTCTATGTACCCATTGTCTGGTGCCATAGGAAGGTAGATAACCATTTATAATTAGGAGGGTTTGTTTCCTGTATTGGACCATGTAAGCCTAGGCCCAATGTTCACATGGTATCAGCGGGTTGACTGTTGCCTGCAATCTTGTACCTATAAGAAGAGCCAGGCCTCCTTTAGCCCTTTCTTTCCCTTCCCTTGGTGTGGCTGAAAGGTTATTTATTATGAATCCATCTACAGACCAGGTTTCTTGGAGGCAGATGATGTCATGTTGGGCCAAAAAAAAAGTTAAAAGTGTTATCAGCTCTCTTGTAGACCCAGTCTACAATATTCCATGTTAGGAATTTAATTGAATTTTGGGGTCTTAGCCCAAAGGAATCGGTACATGATCTTTCTTAGTTGATTGGCAAGGTTGAAATTGATATTCATTCAGCCTTTTTTTAAAACACTTACCTTTCATTCCATTGTATTTGAAAAAGTGTGCATGCACATGAAAGCTCATACCCTGAATAAACTTTTGTTGGTCTTAAAGATGCCACTGGACTCTAAATTTGTTCTACTACTTCAGACCAACACGGCTGACCACCTAGAACTAATTTCAACCTTTGTGTTACTTTGCAAACATTCTGCCCGAGTAATAGCTTACTCAAGGGTTGGTAGGTTGAGAGGATCTAAAAGGGACTGCTGCAAAGTAACTGACTTCTGGGCAGTGTTCCCTCTAAGCTGAGTTAGTTTGAGCTAGCTCACAGTTTTTTAGCCTCCAGCTCACAGATTTTTGTCTTAGAGCAGGAATGATGGCTCCAGAGCAAACTGATTTATACAGTAGCCAAATCGCTCACTCACAACTTTAATGCCAGTAGCTCACAAAGTAGACTTTTTGCTCACTAGACTCCACAACTTAGAGGGAACATTGCTTCTGGGGTGTAAAGAATTCAAGGGAAGCAGGGCTCGTGGGTTCTAGTTCACTCTGGCTGCAGTGTACTTGGCTAAAGTGAGAGCTGCTTTCATAGAAGTCAATTATGGTATCTAGTATTTCAGAGTTTAATTTTGAGATATGGGGGGTAGCATAAATATCTATAAGGTCGTGGCTTAAATTTGTTACAGTTTATTAAGGGAGCCTCTATTTGAAATTTATGAAGGTTTTTAACGGAGCAGCTCTAGATCACAAATTTCTTAAAGATCTCTTTAAATCAAGTAAGACAGACTCTGTATCTTTAGACACTCCTGTAGGTAGAGCTTTAGGGAGATTAGATGGCTGCGTTTCTGTATTTCTCTTGATGAATTTACTTGAGGACTAACAGTTGGCTGCAAGCCAGATCTCACTCTTCTTGCAGTGTGATAGAAGATTGGTGTTATTTTACTGGCACTCATCAAGAACAGAGGGAGTCTCCTGTGCCTGTTGCTTGGGAGGAATGAGAGAGATTACACGCTCATCAGAAAAAAACCTCTGTTATCAGAGATTCTGAGGCAGGATGCTATGAAAAGTTCCATACAGCCTCTAGCAGAGTGATTCCACCAATAGCTGTCTCTAGTCTTACCTCTGAATCCTATAGCGCAATGGTATTCTGGTACAGAACAGCTGCATGGCCAGTTTGTAGACGTGTGGCTCTACAGAAGTGCACCGGGAGGCATTATAGCTCTCTGTTCCCAATGTATATTCTTGCCTTTCTGCATAAACATGTTTTCTTGGAAAGGGAAGCATGACAGCATGCTGCTTTTGAGTGTCTTCTCCTCTCCCTCTATGTGTGTCCTTGTGTCTTTCTTGCAGGAGAATTTGTGATCTCTCCAGTGGAAGGGGAGCTACGAGTGCGAAAAGATGCTGAGCTTGATCGAGAGAACATTGCTTTCTATAACCTCACAATTGCTGCCAAGGATAGAGGGGTACCTCCTCTCAGCTCCACCGTAAGTCATGCTGATCCAGGGGGCCAGACTGAAGGCAAGGCTGTGATATTTCCATGAGTCTTTAGAGAGGATCATAGTTTGAAAATGAATTGAAGAAGAACTTGGGTAGTTCTTGGCTTTTGTGCAGCCTGGATAGTGAAAAATAGAAGAAGCCTATAGATTATTTTTTGTGGTGATATCTTGAGACATAATAGACTTATCTGCTGCTTCTGTTTGTTTCAGGTCATGGTGGGTGTGCGTGTTCTGGACATCAACGATAATGATCCAGTGCTCCTGAACTTGCCGATGAATCTCACCATCAGCGAAAATGCACCCATCTCAAGCCCTGTCACCCGCATCTTTGCCAGTGATGCTGACAGTGGCCGGAACTCTCTTTTAACTTTTAGCATCACAGCAGGGAATATAGATAATGCCTTCTATATCAATGGCACAGTAAGTCTCCAGATTTTTTTTCCACCTGCAGAGCTCCATATAGGGCTTCCTGCACCACATGATCTGGCACAAATACCAGCTACCTAGAGCCTTCTTCAGTACTTGCATGGATTGGTTTTCAATACAAATGGACATATGTACATTAAAGGGAGGCTTTATTGGATTATTTGTTTTTAATTAGGCTCATGATGTTTTACAAGCACTAGCCACATATCTGAATGACATAGATAGTTCCATATCACTGTAAATTTTAAGCAGTAATGACAGGCATATGCAAAACCTCAGCCTTCCTTTCCTGGAGGGGCTGGGAACATAAGTGCATTGCTCAGTGTTCACTGGTGATGGTGCTCAGCAGTGCATGTAACTGAGAGATCCAAATGTTTTAATTTTTACAACTAATTTTAGACACCCCCAACTTGATGATTAAGCACTCACAGCTCTTTTCAGGGATGATGAGCCCACTGTGTCTGGAAATACGTTACTAGTTTGTTCCCAAAAGAACTGTGTTGAAATCTTTGGTTTCATTTCTTTTCCTGCATCACCAATGCACAGATCCTCAAGTAATAGTCAAATTCTGACCTGCTTTGTGCAACTGTGATTCTGACTGTAAAGGGCTCTTTTCCCTATTAAATGGGTACACACATAGCATGTTGGTTGCAGAACTGAGATGGGATTCATGCACGTCCTTTTTGCCAAACTGCTGGAGGCGGGGGGAGACTATTATATTATCCTCACAGAGTCTTGTCCAAAATTTTAGCAAGGGAGGTTACACTTCTCAGCACAACAACTAAGCATTTCTATCTCAAGAGAGACTCTTAATTCTACATCCCTCTTCTCATGGAACTAGTGGCCATGGTGACTTTAGAATGTTTGTGGTTCCTGTCCCACCAACCTTTTGGAGCTCTTTGAGAAAGCGAACAAGCATGTAGATTACGGTGACCCAGTAGGCATTATATAGTTGGGCTTTTCAAAAGCTTTTGCAAGGTATCGCTCCAAAGGCTCCTGAGTAAAATTAACAGTCATGGGATAAGGGAATGGGTAATGGGTTAAAATTGGTTAAATGACAGGAAGCAAAGAGTAGGAATAAATGGACAGTTCTCACAATGGAAGGAAGTAAAGGGGACCCACAAGAATCAGTATTGGGGCAGATATGATTTAATTCATAAATGATCTGGAACTGGGGGTGAGCAGTGTAGTAGCCAAGTTTGCAAATGACACAAAATTATTCAGAATGGTGATAACCAAGGTTGACTGCAAAGTGCTCTAAGAGGATCTCCACAAATTGGGTGAGAAGGCAGATGAAGTTCATGCACAGATGTGGAAGATGTTCAGTGTTGTTAAGTGTAAGGTGATGCACATCAAATAAAAAAAATCACAACTTCAGATATAGGGGGTCTGAACTTGCTGAGATTGAGAGGGAGAATGATCTTGGAGTTGTAGTAGATAGCTCAATGGAAGTGCCAACCCAATGTGCTGCAGGAGTGAAATCGGCAAACTCTGTGTTATGGATTATTAGGAAAGGGATTGAAAATTGGCCTACATTATAATGCCCCTGTATAGCTCTATGGTGCAGCCTCATTTGGAATACTGTGTGCAGATTTTGCTGGAAAAGGATGTTGTGATGGCCACAGGCACAGACAGCTTTAAAGGGGGGTTAGATGGACTCATGGAGGATAGGTCTATCAGTGGCTACTAGCCATGGTGACTAAAGGGAACCTCCATGTTCAGAGGCAGTAAATCTCTGAATACCAGTGCCCAAGGCAATGGCAGGGGAAAGTCTCGGCCTCTATGCCCAGGTTGTGGACCTCCAGAAGAACAGGTTGTCCACTCTGTGAGATAAGATGCTGGACTAGATGGATCACTGGTCTGATCCAGCAGGGCTCTTTGACGTTGTTATGAGGGCATTTAACCCTTTCCCTGATCAATTTTAAAAGTTCTTTACAAAACACCTGCTAAAGGGAGCAAAAGATGTAGACATGTTTATGGTGGAATCCATGGCTTCAGATCATCTGCATGGTTTTATTCCAGCTTCTTCCAAAGGTGTTTTTAAAAGTTGGGAGGGAAAAGTGGAAGCATCCCCAGTGACTCTTATTTTAGCTGAGGAGACCTAGTTTTCCACAATTTTAGATCAAGTGAAGGAACAGCCCTTGGTATTCAGGACTGATTCAGTAGTTTCCTGGCAACTGAGCAGTCTCAATTAGGGTCACTTGGTTACTTGCAGGTAGTCCTATCCATGCTCATGGCTTCAAAGCATACTTCTGTTAATGAGGTACATGAAGTTACATGAAGTTATATGACATGCCTTTGTAGGCTGATACAGGAAGAAAGGAGTTTCAAATAAATATTCTGGATGTTGTACAGTTCTCTAGCAGAGCTTTCCACTAAACCAGTTTGCTGCCCTTAATGCTGTCTTAATGCATGCTCCCATATGAAGAGGCTCCTGAAGAGGGTGAAGCAGTTTTCATACATGTTCAGTTCACTAGTTTCCCACACAGAGCCTTATCACTATCTTGCAGGCCCTCTCCAGACCTGCCTTCTTAGAAGAGAAACTATCATCTGGCAGAAAGTCCATTCTAACTGTTCTATCTGTAGAAAAGACTGAGATGCTTTCCCATACAGACAAAGTGATCTGTCAGACTCCAGCAGGGTCCATGGCCGCTCCACATGAGATGGGGATACCATCCCCAGACATGATCATTCACACAGATCTGGGGTTTGCACTGAAGATTATCTGACATTTTTAAAAAAAATAGATGTGCCTTCATGCATTCCTTGCTTGGCTGAAAGAAGAAGAAGAAGAAGAAGAGATTGGATTTATACCCCGCCCTTCACTTACTTGGAGTCTCAGAGCGGCTTACAAACTCCTTTTCCCTTCCCCTCCCCACAACAGACACCCTGTGAGGTAGGTGGGGCTGAGAGAGCTCTTTCCCAAGCTGTCCTTGAGGGAACAGCTGGTACAGAGCTATGGCTTGCCCAAGGTCATCCAGCCAGGTGCAAGTGGAGGAGTGGGGAATCAAACCCGGTTCTCCTAGATTAGAGTCCGCGCACTTAACCACTATACCAAACTGGCTCCCTAAAGACAATGGCATAAGCTGTTTGTATAACACCTTAAAGGCCTGTTGCAAAAGAATTAAAGGCTCAAGAAATCTGGGATCCTTTTGTTTATTTGGAATGGGATCCCTGAGGATTAGAATTTCTAAGCCTACTCTGGCCAGAAGTATGAAGAGCTGTATTAGCCTAGCCTACCAAGTATCAGGCTCCTAAGGCAATTACTGCCCACTCTGTCACACACACTTCAGCGTCTCAGCAGCCTTCTGGGATCATTCTCTTATGAAAGAAATTTGTACAGCTGTAACAGTGAATTCCCATTCATGCATTTGCCAGACACCATATGGTTGCTGCTTGGGCATTGGTCAATGTCCCATGCAGTTGCAGAATCTTTCAGACCAGTAAGTACACAGATGGTCTTGGAATCAATTCCAGCTTATGTAAGTCTTCCTGTCCCAAATGTTCCTCTGCCCATCTGCAGAGAAAAGGAGTTTTTCTTTTCTGATTAATCTGTTTTGAGGGCTTGAGCAGGAGGATAGTCCATCACACACTTTCCAACTCTAGTTCAGTGTTCCTTGATAAGCGTATTGTTATTTGACTGAGGTCTTGAATGAGGGTGGGAGCCGAACTCCGTAAAGGAAGTCCTTGTTAATTTCCTGCCTCCTGTGTCTCAAGGAAGAAGATGAGATATCCAGAACAAAGTAAGACAAAATCTCCCTTTCTCGCAGCTTAGATACACTTATTCCACTCAGAAACTGTTGTGCAAAATGCCTGTTTCGGTTGTCTTATATTTCCAGTGTATTCTTCTCTGTCAGCAGCATTCCCTTGAAGAGGGCCAAGCTAGATGTCAGGGTTTTGAAAGCATTGGGTCCAAGTTCCCTGCAGCCACATAGCAGCTGCAAGGAATAGCAGTTAAAAAATAAAGAGCCCATTTTTGGCTCCAAACACTGCTGTGGGGGAATAAGAACTCCTACACCCCAGCTGTTTTCTCTTGCTGAAACAGCACTGGGGGGTTATTCTTCATTTGGAGTATTCTGTGCATGTGGAGCAGCAAAAACAGGGAAATAACTCAGCACTATTTTGGTGCAAGGAAACAGTTGGGGTGGGGAGGCAGGAGCTCTTCCTCCCCTCACAGTGGCATTCTGAGCCCTTTATTTTTTAACAGCTATTCTTTGCAGTGGATGTACAGTGGCATGGAATCCGAGCTAGGTCCAGGGAACCCAGACGTAACTCTTTGAAACCCTGCACATTTCAGATTGTTAGGCTACGGGCCCAGGGCTAGAGGGGATCATAACAGTACCACATTGCCTGCTTTGCTGTTTGTTTTCTGAGCAAGCTGATGCCTGGATTTTTACCTACCACCTTTCCAGTATAGCTAATAATGAGAAGTTAATAGCTGAACATTAATAACTGTCAATATATTACATAATCTTTGGCCTATCCAAGTTGTGCCAAGCTCAGGAACCTCTGCTACCCCTCTTATTTATACTACTGAGAACTTACAGTGGATATCCTAGTACCCAAGACCATGGCTTTTGATTTAGGGAAACGGCATGGTCCCTGACAAATTTTACCCCTGCTTCAGGTATATCAGTTGCTGGCATTTGACTGTAAAATAACAGTGTAATTCCATCCCATTTGATCCCCCCTGCTTTTTTCTTTGTTTTTCTCCCCAGACTGGCATTGTATGTGTAAACCGCCCACTGGATAGAGAATTGGTGCCAGAGTACAAATTGACTGTGACAGTGAAGGACAACCCAGAAAATGCACGGAATGCGAGGCGGGTAATTATATTCACCACCAGGGTTTCCCACTTTAGCACTGGGGTTACGCTTACCGAGAACTTTCCATATAATACTATCCCAGAGAACGGATGAAGTTATGAGGTTCAAAGACATACAATTCAAACTTTGGGTTGTATCTGATGAGGGAAGTTTTGACTCTCAAAAACTCATACCTTGAAAATTTTGTTGGTCTGTAAAGTGATACTGGATTCATATCTAGCTCTTTTCCTGCAGACTAACACAGCTACCCTCTGAAACTAAACCCAAACTTAGTTTCTCTTCTCAGTCAGTGAATCCAGACCAAAAGTTTCAAGGCCAAAAAGTTTCAAGGCCTTCCTTCAATACCATGAAGTTACTTCACACACTTGGTTGTTTTTTAAAAGTGTGTGGGTGGGTGTGGGTGTGGGTGTGTAGGCACATGCGTGCCTGGAAGCCATGGTGACTTCTGGCAAACTCTACTGGGGCATGGAGGACATTCAGAGAAATGGCTTGATACAGCCTGCCTCTGCCTCCTGGTCCTGGTATTCCAAGGAGGTCTCCCATCCAAGTACTTGCTAGGGTTGGCCCTGCTTTGCTTCTGAGATCTGATGAGATTGGGCTTACCTGGGCTATCCAGGTCAAGGCACACACTTGGTTTTTAAAGGTTTGATCTCATGTCCTGATGTATCAGACAGCTGAGCAAATGCTATTTTATAATGCATTATCACCTAAAACCAAAATAAAAGGGTTATTTTATGAAATTGTACTTGTGATAAGTAATATCCCAGAAACATTTCATTGTATAACTGAGTGACGCAGAATACTGAACTTATTACCTCCCAAATCATCTGCAGAAGCGATTGTTCTGCTGCTCTGATGACTGCGTTGGCTTTCTGTTCTCTCCTAGAGCTTTAAACTAATGAAGCTTTACCTAGATTAAGTTGAACAGAAGCCACCTCATCCCATGAGTCTTATTGTGATATCTCAGATCTACTGATAGAACCCTTTAAATCAGGGGTGTTGAACTAATTTGTTACGAGGGCTGGATCTGACATAAATGAGCCCTTGTTGGTCCGGGCCATGTGTGTCATAAAATGTTATGCCAGGTAGTAGAGATATAAACTTTATAAAGGACACAGACAAACACAATTAAAGATTTTTTAAAAACTTTAAATAAAACATGCTTAAAACACTAGCAATCTTGCAATATTTTGTCTATTTAACCGTCTCTGATAACTGACACCTCTGCTCTGAATTATTGCATCAAAATGTCTGTGCTGTTCAGGTGTGTATCTGTAAGCTGCAAACCTGCTTTTGATTTATTGACATTTATTACAAAAATCTCATGCTCAGTGTTCCTAGCCTAGGACCCAGGGGAAAACATGAAATGGCTGGGCATTGCAACCTTTTGTACACAAGTTGCTTCATGTGCTGGTCAAGAACACGAGAAGGCATCCTAACACAGACTGAGGGCCATGTGTTGGTCCACAAAACTATACTCTTCCCCAGAGAAATAACTACAACTTCCTACAAAGGGGGTGAACTTGGTCTGGACACACACAAGCAGCCTAATCCACCTCACTGGCTTGTTGTTATTCCTCCTCTAAAATAGTTCACATTGCTTTCTTACTGAGAAAGACTGGATCATGAGGGCATGACTACAGTGAAAAAGAAGAGGGGAACCCATTTGCACCCAGGACAGCCCTGGCATAAAGTAAGAAGTAGGAAACAGCCAGGGCCTTGTGGGACTGATTGGGGCCCTCTGAGGGCCTGATCCAGCCCCCGGGCCGCATGTTTGACACCCCTGCTTTAAATCATCCCATTCCCTTACTTAAGGTTTAAACAGCAAGGACACAAAAGAGGAGCACTTTGGGTGCTGCCACCTCCCCCCGGAACTCACCAAAATCCAAGCCTGAATGCCTCTGAGAAGCACTGCAAAATCTTTGAGGTTTGGGGTTATATTGGCCTACATGTCCATGAAAGCTTACTTAGATTAAACTTTATATATTTATTTTGCAAAGGTTACCTTCCCCAAGCAATTTTTGCTTAGGCAACCTGTACACAACTAAGCAAAGAAATATATAAGACATTGTCTGTCTAGGGACCAGCATTATTGTTTCAGCAGGCAACTGTGGAATTTTTTTTGTCATTCTCTCCTTTCCTTTTAATTTAGGATTTTGACCTGCTAGTGATTGCAGTAGCAGATGAAAATGATAACCACCCAATCTTCACTCAGAGCTCTTACCAGGCTGAGGTTCTGGAGAATTCCCCCCCAGGTGGGTGTTTCCTCCAACATATCAGTATCTCCAGACCTGCAGAATGTCTCTTTGTCTAGTATCTGACAAACTGTTACTGGAAGGATCGGTTTTTCCTTATGGCATGAGTAGTGTTAAAAGCACAAGAAGTGCTTTCTCAGGTTGTTTTCTGAAAGTCATGGTTGATTCTCCCACATAAGTGGTGAGAACTTTCCCTTTTACTGTTTTCCTCAGCAGCTTCTCAGAAACAGGAATGCTTCCCAGAAGCCCAGGCAAAGTGGAAGTGGCAAAACAAATTCCTCTGCTCTTACCTTAAATGAATAACATGACCTCAAATGAATTAAACCTGTTCTTCCTTGGAAAAGCAGTAGATACAGACTACTGACATGCCAGATGTTAGATTTAAGCAAGTTGTACTACACCAGTGACAGAAAATGAAGAACAGCTGTATCCAACAATATACAAAAACTATTCAGTAGAGCTGGTGAGAAGCTTGTGAAAAATGCTACATGGGGGAATTTAATGTGGTATGGTATAACTCTTGGAAAAAGAAAGCTTGCTTAAAACACCTTGGATTTTTCAGCAGTAGTGCTTCTTCTTTGTCTAAAAAAATCCATTAAGGGCCTTTTGTACAGATATAGAAAACTGAGTTGCGGTGACTACTTAAATGCCCAGTTCTTTTCTTCTCTCTTAAAATTGCAGACTATTTAACTTCATTAGTTTTACAGTTATTCCACCAGTTGGTTAAGATTTTTAGGAACTCAGTTTATAAACTTCATGAATGTAGGGCATGCCCCCCCTCCTAGCTCTCTCCCTTGAATGATGTTAGTAGTAAAGGAATGAGAGTATAGTAGTGTGACGTGCTCTCACTTGCTGATACCAGCTATATCAGTATAGATTAGAATGCATATTCATGTTTCACCCTTCAGATTTAAGTAATTGCACACAAATACACATCTCCCTTCCGTTCACAGTCACAGAAGTTCTTTATTTGGATCCTTTCTGGCACTCTGTTTGTTTCTAAAATGTTTATACTTTGTCGAGTCCCAGTGCATCTTTACCTCCCACACTGATATGCAGATTAGTGTGAATCTAGGAGTCGACTAAAGAGGCAAACCTGCCACTCAATTTCCTTTCATTTAAACATGCTGATGGATTTGTTTGTTTTCTCTTAGCAGGGCTTTAAGGCTTCTCCCAGTGGGCTTCTTGTTTCAGTCTGCCAAGGTTGCACCACACAGTCCTCTGCTGTCTCATAGGGCCTCACCCTTTCATTCATTTATTCATTCATTCATTCTTCACTTTTGATCATTTGGGTAGTAAAGGGAGGGGAAGATGGAGGAGTCTATTAATGTTGTTCCTGTTATTGAGATCTTCATGTTCGATTCAGGAACTCACATCACAGTGCTTAATGGACCAATTCTAGCTTTGGACCGTGACCAGGGTATCAATGCAGTAGTGACATACCAGCTGCTTGGGATGGCAACAGATCTTTTCATCATCAACAACAAAACAGGTAAGACAGTCTTCTAACTGATAGCCTAAGGAATCTTCACCCTGACCAATGGGAAAGCAGGCTGGAAGCAGAAGAAAGGAACTTTGGTTGGGTGGGTAAGGCAGTTTAGAAGTTGGAATTCTACCACAGTTGGAGAAGAACTGGGAGATAAAGTATGTTGAAGTAGAGGAAGAATTAAAAGCTGGAGAAGAGGCAAGAAATGCAAGTTACAGACAAATCTGAATAGCTGGGAAAGCTCAGTTGATCAATGACAACTTGAGGTAAAAAGCAGCAGCAGCAAAGAACTGAATGGTTTGAAAGGCCATAACTCTTGTTTGTTGCTGGATGTAGGAATTTTTCTATTGGTAAAGAACCTAAGAAAATAAGAAGAGTCCTGCTGGATCAGACCAGTGGTCCATCTAGTGGTGGTGGTGGTGGAAAGTGCCATCAAGTCACAGCTGACTTTGGTGACCCCATGGGGTTTTCAAGGCAAGAGATGTTCAGAGGTGGTTTGCCATTGCCTGCCTTGGCATCATGCCCCTGTTATTCTTTGGAGGTCTCCCACTCGAATACTAGCCAGGGCTGTCCCTGCTTAGCTTCAGAGATCTGACAAGATTGATCTAGCCTGGGCTAGCAAGGTCAGGGCAGTCCATCTAGACCACACAGTGGCCAGCCAGTTGCCTTGGAAGGCCAAACAAACAGGGTTTAGCACCTGAGGCCTTCCTCTGCTGTTGCCTCCCAGAGGTTTGTTGTCTCTGTAGATGGAGATTGACTAGTCATCATGGCTAGTAGTCTTTGATGGACCTGTGCTCTATTAATCTATCTGACACACACACACACCTTTAAAGCTATGCATGCTCGTGGCCAAAACTACCTCCACAGGCAGTGAATTCCCCAGTTTAATTTTTTTGTCTGTCCTGAACCTTATTTACCAACAATTTCATTGGGTGCCTCTGAGTTCTAGTATTGTGGGAGATGGGCAAAAACCTCCCTCAATCCATTCTCCACTTCATGCATAATTTTATACAGGGCTCATTTCATAGCAGGAGCTCCTTTGCATATTAGGCCACACACCCCTAATGTAGCCAATCCTCCAAGAGCTTACAGAGCTCTTCTTACAGGGGCTACTGTAAGCTCTTGGAGGATTGGCTACATCAGGCGTGTGTGGCCTAATATGCAAAGGAGCTCCTGCTGCGAAATGAGCCCTGATTTTATAAACCTCTAGCATGTCTTTCCTTAGCCATCTTTTTTCTAGACTGAAAAGTCCCATAAGAAAGGAGTTCCAATCCCTTAATCATCTTGGTTGCCCTCTTCTATACTTTTTCTAGCTCTACAATATCCTTTTTGAAATATGGCAACCAGCACTGCATTCGGTATTCCAAATGAGGCTACATCAAAGCTATATACAAGGGTATTACAATATTTACCATTTTATTTTCAACCCCTTTCCTGATAATTCCTAGCATAGAGGTTGCCTTTTTCGCCTCTGCTGAACACTGAGTCAACTTTTTCATTGAGCTTTCCACTACAACCCCAAAATTACTTTCTCAGCAAGTTCAGTGAGTTCAGATCCCATCAACATATATTTAAAATAAGGATTTTTTTCCAGATATGCATCACCTTACACTTACACACACCGAACTTCATTTGCCATGTAGTTGCCCATTCACCGTTCAGAGAGATCCCCTTGTAACTCTTCACAATCTACCTTGGTTTTCACCATCTTGGATAATTTGGTATCACCTGCAAAGAGGACCATGTGGAGTGTTTCCAGGGGGTATATGCCGTCTGGGTTTTGGCCCTCTGACTGAGTGCCCTGATGGACAGGCTTGCCATTGCCTTCCCTGTCATGGGGCAAGGCAAACACCTTTCTGCTGGCTGATAAGCAGAGAGGGCAGTTTTCTGATACAGCCAGAAAATCTGATTTGGAGGAACCTCATACCGTATCCCCTATATAACTTTAACAAACAGCACCGTTAGTTGGGTTGTTATCTGTAGTAGAATAGGCATAGCTTAGATACAAGCAGATGATGTTGTATGGGTGAAGGTGGTAGTAGTAGCACTGTTTACTCTTGCCTCTCTTCAGACCTCCAATCCACTGGTACCTGTACGTATTACAGCATACTAGTATGGTCTCTACTAAATATTAATAAATTAGTATTTCTGAATAGATTCTTTTGACTTTTCTTTGTTTTTAAAAGTTTTGTCCTACCTTCCTTCTTACACAAGAACTCAAGGTGATTTTGAAAGATGTAGGACTACATATAGAAATGTTGTGCTTGCAGTAAAGAATGACTACCAGACATGTATAACCCAGATAGCTATATAACCCAGCCCCTACCAGTAGAGCAAAAGCAGAAAAAAAAGCAGAAAAACAGAATCACCAAGTAGTGCACTTGTAGCTAGGCTGAACCATTTCATTCTGCAGGTGGGAATAACTGAGTGCTTCCTGCACATACAAAGCTAACATAGTAAGAAGGCTAACTAAAACATGCTAGCTTTGTATGCATGAGGTATATTTTAAATGCAATTGTGCTCATTCCGTCTCCCTCCCTGCGCTATGACACATCTAGCAACAGATACATCATGTGGTCCTTGTATTAATCTGCTTAGCTCATAGTGGGGCAATTCAAGAAAAGGCTACCCACCAATGGAGCTGGACTTGTCTTAGCCACACATTAGGTTAGTTGGAGGATTCACCATACTGTTTATAGCAGGGGTGTCAAACATAAGGCCTGGGGGCTGGATCCAGCCCATCCAGAGCTCTTATGAGGCCTGTGAGCAACTGATGCAAGGGAGGGAGTGCTAGGGGAGAGTGGGGCTGAGGCATTCCATTATGGCTTTAGTGCAGCAGAACATCCTCGCTTGCAGCAGTCAAGCATCGTGGAAGCATCTGCCCAGCACTGCACTGCTGCCTCTCCAGTATGCCTCTGTGGATTTTCCTCTGCACACCCCCAGGGGGGCTTGCAGTGAGGACACACCAACTCAGAGCTTACCAGCTGCTGTCCTTTATATAGTTTCTATTTCCAGTACCTGGCATTATGTTTAATGGCCCACATAACCCGGCCTGACAAAGAGACATTTATGTTAGATCCGGCCCTCATAACAAATGAGTTTGACACCTCTGGTTTATAGCATTGCCTGCTTTGGTTTTTCAGCCCAGCACAATATCTGTGTGCATGTTAAGTGCCATCAAATTTCAGCAACTTGAATTGACCCTGTGAATTAATGACCTCCAAAATGTCCTGTCATTAACAGCCTTGCTCAGGTCTTGGAAATGGAGGGCCATGGCTTCCTATATTGAGTCAGTCCCTCTCATGTTGGGTCTTTCTCTTTTCCTGCTACCTTTAACTTTTCTAAGCATTATTGTCTTTTCCAGTGATCCTTGTCTTTTCATAATGTGATCAAATTCTATTTAAAAGTTGTCTGGGTTATAGACAACCTACACAAAGGTGAAGTCACAACCTTCCCCCAATGGTCATACCATTTTTCTGGTAATCTTCACATATGTTTTGTGATGTGTGTGATATGGATCACAGGCTTGACAAACCAAGAATATAGAATATAGTGACATGAATGCATTTTCCAACTAATGAAGTCTCCAGGCGTCTTTGTACTCGTTACAACTTGCAAGTGAAAATCTATATTTTGAAGGGTACAGTTTGCTGCGGTTTCCAGTTTGGGTACCACATTTATATCTGTAGCATATTTGGTAGAGTTGGAGAAGCTTTTGATTATATTTATCTATAGTTTTTATCCTCTCTAACTGATGCTTCTAAATCCCCTCCAGGTGTCATCCTGGTGAAGCCAGGACAGTTAATAGACAGAGAAGCATTCTTGAATCCAGTTTTGGAGTTTCTGCTGCTTGCAGTGGATGTTGGCAAGCTGAACAGCACAGCTAGGCTCACAGTGACTATCCTGGATGATAATGACAACAGACCAGTCTTTCACCCATCAGCCTTGACTGTTCGAGTGATGGAAAACATCCCTCCAGGTCAGAATAACAACAAAGCACAAAAGGGTTTTTGAATCTGAGATGTGGATGGGTATTGCAGATTTTATGCCCTGACCTGGAAGCCTCAGGGTAGCCTGATCTCATCACAGCTTGAAAGCTAAGCAGGGTCAGTTCTGGTTACTGCTTGGGTGGGAGGCCACTGAGGAAGTCTGGGGTTGCTACACAGAGACAGGCAGTGACAAACTACCTCTGTTTGTCTCTTGCCTTGACAACCCTACAGGGTAGCTATAGGTCAGCTGTGACTTATGGTTGCCAATCTCCAGGTGGGCATAGAGATCTGTCATAATTACAACTGCTCTCCAGATGACAGAGATCAGCTCCCCTGGAGAAAATGGCTACTTTGGAAGGTGGACTGTATGGCACTGTACCCCACGGAGGTCTCTCTCCTTCCCAAACCCTCCCTTCCCCAGGCTCCACCCCCAAAATCTCCAGGAATTTCCAATCCAGATTTGGCAACCATAGACTAGATAGCACACACATTCACATGGCAAATTTTAAAAGACTGAGAAACCAAAAATAAGTGCTGAGCAAGTGAGATAGTTCATTGTTCTTTTTTAATGTTGTCGAAGGCTTTCATAGCCAGAGTTTGTTAGTTGTTGTAGATTTTCCGGGCTGTATGGCCATGGTCTTGGCATTGTAGTACCTGACATTTTACCAGCAGCTGTGGCTGGCATCCTCAGAGATATACACTAGTAATAATCACAGTAAAGAAACTATGCAACATAAAGAACTGTATATAACGCAGAGAAATTCATTTAAACAAAACATATACAGTCAAGCAACATAGGAAATTACATAGAACAATTTACATGGGAATAATAAACCCTAATAATAATGAGACACAGACTCAACATGGTCAAAAATTATTGTAATGCAAAGCAAACCTGTCATATACAATGTTTAAAGGATATTATAAGTGGGTACAAAGACCAAAACAATCATATTAAGGTACAAATTATTATTAACAACTAGTACAGAGCTTTTTTCAGGTCCAATGACCAGGGTGAAAAATTCAAATATGAAGATGCCGGTTTGTACTCTTTATTTTGTTTGAACTTCCTCAGTTTACTGAAGTCTATCTCATAGACAAAATCTTCAAAGTGCATAGACAAAATCTTCAAAGCCGACATCTTGAGAGTTTGTCCTGTTCCTGAGTGGCAGCCCGTCTTGAAATTCTGTTTAGATACTGGAGAAGTATTTCTTGGGTTCTGTACATTTTTAATATGATCAGGGCTGGAAACCATGCCCTATTTATTTTTAAACTCTCTTCTTTCCTGCTGATCGACAAGACAGAAGAGACCCCCTCACTTCTGCAGGAGTATACTGCATACCCTGCAGTTGTGGACAGGTTTACGTTGGGACCACACAATGTAGCATCCAGACAAGAATAAAAGAACATGAAAGACACTCCAGACTTGGCCAATCTGAAAAATCAGCAGTGGCTGAACATAGCCTAACTCAAACAGGACACAGTTTCTTATTCCAAGACACTGAAATTCTGGACAACACTTCCAATTACCATGTCAGATTACACAGGGAATCCATTGAAATTCATAAACATAATTTCAACAAGAAAGAAGAGAGTTTAAAAATAAATAGGGCATGGTTTTCAGTCCTGAAAAACAAAATGCTCGACATCTTACAACAGCACTATAGATAAGATTCAAATTTCAACAGCCAATCCATATGCAAAAGAATCTCCTCAGGAAAGCTCCTCCATTAGCATGTCACAGCCTGGGAAACTCCTACAAGATAATCACTCAGCCCTACCCCACCGTCCTGAATAGATATAAATTACCTGCCTATCTTTTTTTTTTCTTCTCACATTGACACAGAGAGTACTTCATCTTTCTGTGTTATACCTCTGAGGATGCCAGTCACAGCTGCTGGTGAAATGTCAAGATCGCAGCCATTCAGCCTGGAAAATCTACAACAACTAATTTCTTTTTTTGTCAATAATCTGACACTGAGGTTATTTTCCCAGAAGGTTGGACACTGAATCTTTGTGGGTTTTCACTCGCCATTAAGTAGCAATGCCATCAGTAGAATTCAAAAGTGTTTGTGTGTGCGTGTGCAGATTGCCTGCAAATTTTTCTAGCAGGCATTGATAGTTTCTCTTCATTCTAATGTGGGTTTTTTGTTAGAGAATAAGGAAGAACAGCAATTTGATTGTATGTGTGGTTTATTTTCAGTCACCAACTTAGTTTTTGCCAGTTCATGTTTGTAAAAGTCATCATAGTTTTTCTTTCAATCCAAGATGACATTTTATATAGGGCCTTTATTCAAGTCCATAGAGTATGCAGTTTATCAGCTTTTCTCCCCATATATGAATGACCTTGCGCAGTCTTATGGTATTAATTTAGTTCCCTTGGCCCTGAAATTCTGGAAAAAGCTGAAATTCTGGAATTCTTTACAAATTACTGAAAGGAGACATTTCTTGCTGTTGCTATCATGTTGTATATATCTTCCTTCATAGCAGGCACTAGTACTTACTCCCAGGAATTGGATCCTGGACACGTCCCTCTAAGGAATAATGCAAGATGGCACCTCTTTTGTTCTAAAGACTCAAATAACAGAAAAGCTCTCTAATGTCAGAGTCTGGGTTCCCCCCTAGGTTTTTCTGTCCTTCAGGTAACAGCAACCGACAAGGATAATGGCCTCAACCAACAGCTGAGCTACCGGATTGAGAGTGGAGCTCAAGACAAGTTTTTGATCAACAGCAACACCGGGGTGATCAGTGTGGCCAACACCACTATAGACAGAGAAGAAAAGGACAACTACCGGTTGACAGTGGTTGCCATGGATCGGGGCACAGCCCCCCTCTCTGGCACAGCCACTGTGAGTATCCTCATTGATGACATCAATGATTCTCAGCCAGAGTTCATCAACCCCATCCAGACGGTCAGCGTGCCTGAGTCTGCTGCCCTAGGCACAATTGTTGCTGAGGTGACGGCAATAGACAGAGACCTCAGTCCCCGGTTGGAATACTACCTCATTGAAATTGTGGCCAAAGATGATACTGATGCTCTTGTGCCAGACCAGCAGGGTGCTTTTGCAGTGGATTTTAAAACAGGTACTGGAGCTGGGGGGTGAATTCTGAACAATTTTTAATTTAAGTTTGTAGATGTTAATAACATACAGAGTTATTAAGGAAGATTAAAGCTCATAGAATTAAGAGGGAAAATAAGTATGCTATTTCAGCTATGAGTATGCTGTTTCAGCAATGCTATTTCAGCTGTTGAAAATAAATATCATTGGTCCAAAAGAGCACTTATTTTTACTATTCTATCAAATGAGACTGTTGAGGAGCTGGGAAAGTCAATTCTTTGCTGTTAAAGGTCCCTTTTCCATTAAGAAAGATGCTGGTGCAACTGACAGTGATGAAGATGGTTTTTCACTTTTTCTATTGTTCACTATTTCTCTTTCCTTTACACATCTTGCTCTTTCCCCTATCTCCTGTTTCTTTTTCCTCTGTCTTTTCCTTTCTAACTATTCTCTGCTTTCTCTGTTTCTCTGTATACTTCTTGACTGGTACTTGCTTCAACTAACTATTCTTTTTGTTTCTCTTATGGCTCTCAGACCTGCAGGTTTGATATCTATATTTCTATCAGCATATTCAGAGTTTGCCTTCCATTTCAGTCAGCACCTTTTCCATCCTCATTTTCATCCTCCCTGGTTTAGTGCTGCTTTGTGTCTTGCTGGCAGACTGCAGTTGAAATGCATCCCTGCCATGCATTGTGTTCTAGCCTTCACAGACTGAATGCTGACAGCCTCTCAGAAGCCCAAAGCTGGTAGGGAATGGGAGGGGCAAACATGTTCAGAGTATATGACCTGTGTTTTGGTGTATAGGGGAAGGAAAGCAAAGGGCCTGAATCAAATGTAATCCAAAGTAGCAAACAAATTATCGCGGGTAGTGTGATCCTAAAAAAAATTGTCCCTGGTTATCTGCTTGCAATTCACATATGTATCCCAGTTTTTCCCAAGGAGCTCCAGTTTGACATACATGATGCAACCTCAGTTTATTTTAAGCAAAGCCTGGTGATCTGGGCTAGACTAAGAGGTAGTAACATGCCCAAAGTCATCTAGTGAGCTTCAAGGCTGAGTAGGCAAAAGCATATTCGAGTCACCCTTCCTATAAAATATGCTGTCTGTTTCTGTATACAGGTATCTTCAGAATATACAAATACTGTTCATAATAGAAAAGTATGCACTTTACAAGGGAAAATTTAAAAGCATAATGTTAAGCAGTGGAACGGGACTGAAAGCAGTCTAGATTAGTGTTTTGTTGTTGCTGTTGTTTTGTATACAGGATTGCTAGCTAACAGTGTGATCCTATGCAGAGCTTCTTCTAAACCCATTGATTTCAGCGGGCTTACACTGGAGTCACTGCCTAATACTGAATTGTAAATTAGGGAAAGCTCCATGCAGATAGACACAAAAAAAAATAAGAAGAAAAAAGTTTCCATATTCAGTGTAAGTATAAAAGGGCAGGATTTTGTGTAGTTCAACAACATGATTTAACTGACATTCTGCCCTTTTTTTCTACTTTTCAGGTGCTGTGAAAGTTAAGTCCACCCTAAACAGGGAGCTGGTGGCCACATATGAGGTCACAATTTCTGTCTTTGACAATTCCAGCGATGTGGTTGATCGCTCAGTTAGTGTGCCAAATGGTAAAGTAATTCCTACTACAGATAGGCAATTTTTTTTTGAACTAAGGGTGTACAATTTTTTTAAATTCAGTATTTGGTATTCAGATCTGGGATTTTTCGGCAATCTTGAATTTTTTCAGGTCCAATAGACTCAAGAAGAAAAATACCAGACTTTTGTAAAAGGCAGCCCAATGCTGGGTCTGGCTTGATTTCTCCTGCAGCCTAGTTTAAACTAGGTTGCAGGATAAGCCAGCTCCAGGATCTGTGTGCCTCAGGGAGATCACTCCCCAAGGCATGCAAATCCTGGCTGGGGTAGCTTCTCCTGCAGTGTGGTTTAAACCACGCTGCAGCAGGTGACAGACCCAGGATATGTGTGCCTCTGTGAGATTGCTCCCTGAGGCATGCAGATCCTGGCTGGGACAGCTTCTCCTGCAGCGTGGTTTAAACCACGCTGCAGAAGCAGGGCTGGTGCTACCATTAGGCCAAGTTAGGTGACCGCCTAGGGCACAGACCTTAGAGGAGTGCAGAAACGGACAATCAGCGCCCCTCCAACTGGCCACAGGCTCTCACACTCACTCATTCACCAGCCCTGGCTCTCCCATTCTTTTCCTCCTCCAGAAAGTCACGGCAACTGCAGCAGCAGCAGCTCCCTTCAGCTTTGCCTCGCACCCTGCCTGCCCAAGCCCATACAATTTTTTTAAAAATTAGCAGGGTCAAGTTTTGTGCTTTTAATTTTCCCTAGAATTTATCTGTTTTTTTATCATTGGTTAGCAGTGGGGGGGGCGCAAGTAATTAGCCTTGCCTAGGGTGCAAAAAAACCTGGCATCGGCTCTGTGCAGAAGGACCAGACCCAGAATCTGCATGCCTCAGCGTGATCCCTTCCCAAGCCACGCAGATCCTGGCTAGTATGGCTTCTTCTGCAGCATGGTTTAAACTGCGCTGCAGAAGGCGCCAAACCCAGGATCTTCATGCCTTGGGGAGATCCCTCCGTGAGGCATGCATATCCTGGCTGGGATGGCTTCTCTTGCAGCCCGGTTTAAACTGAGCTGCACAAGAAGTCAGCCCTAAGTCGAGCTGGTGGGAACAGTCACCCCCCCCCCCCCAGCACAGCTGATCCTGATCCTCAGGCTGTCTTCTGCAGCCTTTAAACTTTAAAGGAACTTCAGTAGAAGCCCGACAAACAGCTGAGAGACGGGAGCAATTTGCTCATGTGTCTCCTCTGTTTTCAGATCTTCCAGTAACTCTAAAATATATCTGAGATTGGGGGGGGGTCCAGTTTCCCTTTGAAAATCCGGATATATTTGGGAAGCCAAAATATATCCTCAAAATACAGATAAGGTATTTAGGGGGTATATTTTCTGTTTGGGTAGACCCAAATGCACATTCCTAGTTAGGGCTGCCAAGTCCAACTTGGGAAATATCTGGGGACTTTGGGGGTGGAGCCAGGAGACTTTGGGGGTGGAGCCAGGAGAAAGGAAGTGACATCATTTTGTGATGTCACATCCTGTGATGTTGCTTCCACATGCTGACACATGAACTCATGAAGTTTCCTAATACTGAATCAGGCCATTGGTCCATCAAGGTCAGTATTGACTACTCAGACTGGTAGTGGCTCTCCAGGGTCTCAGGCTGAGATCTTTAATGTCACCTATTACCTGATCCTTTTTTAGCTGAAGAGGCTGATACCTCCTGCATGTCAAGCAGATGCTCTATCACTGAGCAACGGCCCTACTGAATCCTTCCTCATCTCGGCAGAATATGAAGCCCTAAGTGCTACACAAGTGCTAAATATGATTTTCATATCATAAGAACAGGAGAGAAGCCACAGTGGATCGGCCCATCCAGTACAGCCCATCCAGTACAACACTCTGTGTCACAACAGTGGCCAAAAATACCAGGTGCCCTCAGGAGGTCCAGCAGCGGGGCCAGAACTCCAGAAGCCCTCCCACTGTTGCCCCCCAAGCACCAAGAATGCAGAGCATCACTGCCCCAGACAAAGGGTTCCATTTAGACCTTGTGGCTAATAATAGCCACTGATAGACCTCTGCTGGATGGGGACAGAGAGAGAGAGAGAGACAGACAGACAGCTTTTTCACTTACTCTTGCCCAATTCCCAGGCTTTATGTCTGGCCCTTGTTTCACCCAGCTGTTGTCCATGTAAGTCCCATAACTTCTCTCCCCCCCCCCCCCCCCAGCATAGGCTTTTTGGTGGCTAAAGAGGACCTTTGTCCTCCCCTTTTCGCCAGCAGAAAAGCTAGTTGGATCCATCCCTAACTTAAAATACCGGTTACTTAATGTACAAATGCTTTTAAAAATGCAGATTTTTACTGCCGGAGGGGGGGGTGGACATGGTTGAAAGAAACAGAAAATTGGCATAAAAATGAGGAATCCCAACTTTTATTTGCAGAAGGGAAATGAGGATTGGGGGGACCCAAGCAGCCACGACAAGACATTTTAAACAATCCCACTCCCAGACCTTCTACAGGCAACCTCTCCTTGTGATGTTTACCTCTTTGGAAGTGACAGTTTATTCCTTTGACAAAACCACAGTGGACAGACAGACAGAAAAAAGAAAGAGGGGGAGGGGGAGAGACAGAGAAGGAAAAGAGCTCGCAGACCCCAGCAGCTTACGCAGCTTACTCCAGCAGCAACCTTGCACGGAAGCCCTTCAGAAGAAAGAGTTTAGTCCCTCCTTAATCTCTGGGCGGGGCTGTCTTGCTCGATCAGCTCTTAAAGGGGAAATTTCCCTTTTAAGAAGTGCAAGAGGCCAGCAGGGCAGGCTCCGAGGTTCCCCTGCTGGCAGCCATTTTGTCCCCCCGGTGGCCAATTTTGGAAAAGCGGGGGAAAGCTTTAAAAATCGGTGTTTCCCCCGCTCTACCGGGGGACTTGGCAGCCCTATTCCTAGTTTAAACTGTACTGTCTTCAGTTTGATTTGTTACAATCCAAGATCAGAATTCAAACAAACATGTACCTTATTTATAACTTATATACTAATAACACGGAGGTAAGATAAGGTGCTAGGTTAAACTGTTACAAACTGTAGTAAAAGCGATCATAAAACCCATAAAATAAGCTAAAATAGGACAGCACATACTCTACAATAAAAAGCCCTTGCAGCCATATGCTCTAAAAAAATAAACCGGGCAAACTGTACCGTCAAGATATAAAAAAAAGAATATTGTCAGACTGGATAATGTTCAGGGATACTTAATTCCTTGCTTCCCATTTCTTTCCTTCACCTTCTGTCTCTCACAGCAAAGCTGACAGTGAATGTATTAGATGTCAATGATAATGCTCCTCGGTTCCGCCCTTTTGGGACAACATTTTTCACAGAGAGGATCCTGGAAGGGGCCACTCCAGGGACCACTTTGATATCTGTGTCAGCTGTAGATCCAGATAAGGGTGCTAATGGACAGATCACCTATGAACTACTCAACCTTTCTCCTGAGGGATATGTCCAGCTTGAAGACATCTCAGCAGGTTGGTGGACAATACAACCATTTTCCTTTTTACTGAATTCTGAAGAGATTTCTCCACAAGAAGGAAGGGAGACTATTCTCCACAAGGTAGAAATTTCCAATGGCACAAAAAGTTTATTTCTTTATGCATTTGACTGGCATCATCTACAAAAGTACCTAATACCAGGTAAACAGAGAAGTATATTCAAACTGAAAGGTGAACAGAGCTGAGCATCAGTGCTTCATCCTCTGAGCCAACCAAATTCTTCCTCCTTCTCTAATCCAGCTATAACTCCTTCCATTCAAGTGTTACATATTAGGGTGCCTTTTCTCTCCTGCTCAGGTCATCAGGGTTGTGCTGGTTAAGCCCTTTCAGCTGTTATCACTTTGGCTTTCCTCCTTGTACTATGAGAGTGCACTATGGGTAATCCTATTAATACACACAATCCTCTCAATACCCAATTCAAAAGCCTTTAAAAGGTTTCTGATTGTATGTACCAAAGCAGGAAAAATTAGTTGTCTCATTCACACGAATGTCCCATTCACACAAAAACAGGATTGTGTGTTGTGTACTCTCACAGTATGTGAGATGGGAGCACCAACACTAAAAAAATGAAAAGGTCTTTAGTCGGGCTCAATTCAGTTTTTATTTTAAAAAAAATATCCAAAAATTTCTCATTTCCCAAATTGGACCAAGAATTCTACATCATTCTTTGCCTTTTTAATGGGGTAGGTTTGTGTGTGTGTGTTTTAATAAATATTAGTTCAGAAAAGGTTTAGTTAACTGGCATCCACAGGAAATTGGGGTGGCCAGTTAACCAAATAAGTGGTACCCAGTGTACAGGCAAAGTGCCTCAGGTGTTACCTGCTCAAGTTTCTCTTAACGGGACCCACCCCAGAATTGCAGGCCCAACTCACCTTTGCTGAGACAAGTCATATGCAGCTGGTAGCTGCTTCAACCTAACCAGGATGTTCCCAGAACAGGCACAGCAGGCTGCAGACTATGGGCTAACTAATGAGTATAGCACCCAGGTGGAGCCCCTCACATTATCAAGCCCCGGCTGGGGGAAGAAACAAGCCAAGAGGTGATTACAGCTGAGATGGGGATCCAGAACACTTCCCAGTTGGATGAAAGGGTAGAAAGGAGGATCTAGTCCCAGAAGGGGATTGGAAGGGAGGTCTGTTTAAAGAAGATTTGCAGCAGATTATGATGGATGCAATATCCCTGCTGAGGCAGTGTAAGAAAGAAGCATACAGAAAGGAGGAGGAGATGGTACAACCCCCTTTCCTCTCCAGTCTGAGGCCTTGTGGTGTCCATGTTGTCAAGTTAACTGGGTGCCAGTTAATAAGGTTTTATGGTAATTATCTCTATAACTAGGAATAAGGCCTGTTGTAGAAATAAATACAACAGGCTCTAGAAAGACACTCTCGGTGGGTGCCCCAGCCTTGGGCACTCAGCGTCAATTTGCTGTGGCAACATCAGCAGGATATAATGACACAGAGTCCACTGTTTTCTCCAGGGGAACTGATCTCTGCCATCTGAAGAGCAGTTGTAATTCTGAGTGATCTCCAGGCCTCACCTGGAGATTGGCAACAATGGTTCCCCAGGAGAAAATTTCTGGTTTGGCAGGTGGAGTCTATGGCAGTGTACCTGTATGAGGTCCCACCCCTTCTCAAACCCCACCTTCTCCAGGCTCCACCCCTCAAATCTCCAGAAATTTCCCAGCCTGGAGTTGACAATCCTATCTCCTTCCCAGGCAGCCATCAACCTACCTTTATCTGCCCCTCTGAATTCAGCTTTCTATCCCCCCCACTGCAGCCTCTACCTAGGAAAAGTAGTCTTTCTCTGCAGTGGGGACCCAAGCAGGAGGGAAGTGACCTCAGCAAGGTATAATGACAGAGATTCCACCCTGCAAAGCAGCTGTTTTCTCCAGTGGAACCGATCTCTGTCATCTGGAGTTTTAATCCTGAGTGATCTCCAGCCCTCACCTGGAGATTGGCAGCAATGTTTCCCCAGGAAGAAATGGCTGGTTTGGAGGATGGAGTCTATGGCATTATACCTGTCTGGTGTCCCACCCCTCCTCAAACCCCAACCTCTCCAGGCGTCCCCCTTCAAATCTCCAGGAATTTCTCAACCTGGAGCTGGCAACTAGTCAATACTAGCCCCAATGAGTTCCCCACAAAAGCTAAAGTAGGCCTGGAAAGGTTCTCCTGCCCCTGCCTTTTTACTGACACAACCAAGCTTGGTTCCCTAGCAACAGCCACTGAGGGGTAAGTGAGCCCCACAGCAGGAGGAGAAGAGAATGGTTTGATGGCCAGTGGCTCACCTCAGTAGCCAGCCAGCCACGGAGGTGCCAATCAGCAGCAGAAGCATCTTCATCAGGAGTAACAGCCACTTTGGCAGTTCATTCAGAGAGGGAAGAGTGTCGAAGCTGGCAGTGGGCAGGGGAGAGGAGCAGACCCAGCAGCCAGCCAATGGCACATGAGTACTCTTGAGTGGTGGTTGACAGGCCAATGGCTGATGGAGCACACAGCACAGCCAATGGGAGAGCCGGAAAGTGCCAATACGCTAGGGCTTTTATATATATAGGATGCTATCAATTACAGACAGGGCTCTTTTTGGGCAGGAACGCACAGGAAAGGAGTTCTGGCTGGCTTCTGAGTTGGCCATGCCTACAGCTCCCCCCCCCCCCCGCCTCGGGTTCCCCAGGCACCTCACTAGCTGCAGGGCACCTGGGGAAGCCAAGCCGATCCAGGGAGGGAAGACAGTTTAAACTGCCTCCACTGCGGGGTGCCTGGGGAAGCTGATCCAGAAACTGCCTTCCTTTCCTGGGGTTCCCTATGTGCCCTGCAAGCCGTGGGGCACCTGGGGAAGCCAATCCTGGGAGGGAGCTGTGCTATCAGGGGTGTGGCCTACTAGGCTAATGAGTTTCTGCTGCTGGGTGTGGCCTATTATGCTAATGAGTTCCTGCTGGGATTTTTCTACAAAAAAAGCCCTGGTTACAGAGTAATATAAGCAAAAAAGATAAGTTCCTTACCCAAGAATGTATATTTCAACAGTCTTGGGGTTAGGGTTAGTTCATGATTTCCAGCTTCCATTTTGATGGCACTAGCATTCACCCATATCTATATATCTCTTTCCCAAGTGTGCCTCCTATCTGCAGATACCTAAATCCACAGATAGGGGACACACCCCAAACAGGTTTTTCAGTAAACTTGGGTGACCCCCTAGGTTTGCAGAAAAATCTGACAAGTAAAAAAAATACATTTGGGGTTTAAATCCCCCCCCCCAAAAAAAGACAATGTACTTACCATTGAGCTGCTGGAGAGGGGCCCAGTGGTTGCTGCCACAGTGGCAGCAACAGAGCCTCGGAGCTACCATTGGGATCAGCAGAGACCAGGAGCTGCTGACAGGGCCAGCAGAGACCAGGAGCTGCTGACAGGGCCAGCCGTGACAGTAGCAGAGACCAGGAACTGCTCTAGGCCTGGCTGTGGTGGCAGCAGAGTCTGGAAGCTGTTCCTGGCCCAGCCATTGCAGTGAAAGATCCTGGGAGCCACTCCCGGTTCAGAGTATCTCCCAGACACCACTGCCACTGTGGCTGGGCTCTAAGGGAGTTGCACCAGACAGTGATAGGGACTGGGATTTTCCCCTCCTCTCAGAAGGAAGCCACTCTGGTTCTGCCTGGCCTCAGCATCAAAGCTGCACTGGGCCTGGCTGTGGCAGAGGAGGATACCAGCAGCTGTGCTGAGCTCAGCTCAGCCGCAATGGCAGAGGACACCTGCAGCCATGCAGGGCCCAGCTGTGGCAGAGGAGGAAACTGGGTTTATCCCCTTCCATGAGTCTCCTGGTCCCCCACTGGTGAATTGGCTGCAATTGGCGGGAGGAATTCACACACATACATGAGTATCATGGGTCCCCATTTGTCAGATTCTAAGAGTTAGATAATCAACATCTCTTATGAATCCCTCTTGTAATGGCCATGAATGTGTGTTTCTTACATGAGGTCTAGAGATCCCCTGGAATTACAACTGATCTCCAGGCTACAGAGACCAGTTTCTCTGGAGAAAATGGCTGCTTTAGGCAGTGGAATGTATGCCATTGTACCCTGCTGAGGTCTCTCCCATAGCTGTACAACTAAATATCTACAAACTTCCCAACCCACAGTTGCGCATTTTGAAATGTTCTCCATTCCATTTCCAATTGCCATCCATGTAGAACCTATCATCTAAAAATATACAGAATGTCTTTTTATATACATTAAAAAGGAGGAGGGCAGTAGAAGGATCAGACAGGATGACGGTCCTAACATCTACCTGTTGTCTTCCAGGAAAGGTAGTTTCTAACAGGACGGTGGACTATGAAGAAGTACAGTGGTTGAACTTCACTGTTCGGGCTTCAGACAATGGGTCTCCACGGAGATCAGCTGAGATTCCAGTGTATCTAGAAATTATAGATGTCAATGATAATAACCCCATCTTCAGCCAACCCTCCTACCAGGTGAATTGAAACAGGGTGTATGTCTGATAAGCCCTTGTTTCAGGGTTTAGCATTTAGAATCATGAGTGACAAAAGGATTTAAGAAGGCAGAGCCAGAAGCAGGGAAGGGGAGAAATGTCAGTTGGAAAATGACAGTTAGAGAGGGAGAAAGAAAGAGGGAGAGAGAGAGAAGATGGTGTCTGTAAGAAATAGAGTAGAGGATAACTGATTTTGTTATTTTATTGTTCTGGTATAGTAGTAGATGTGAAGAGTTCTTTAGTCTGTTTATTTATAGTCTTACTGCTATTATATTAAATATAGGACTAGCTAATGTACCATCCACTGTTTCTGCCTCTTCCACTTATTAAGACTATAAAAATCCTGATGTGTAGGAAGGTCAATAAAGATGTGGAGCTGTGCTGGAGCAAATTAGATCTTCCACTGTTTAGTACTCTTGACACTGCAATCTTGTGTGTTCTATCAAATTTTCTACCCTTTTCTGTTAAATGTAGTTTTGTTTTAACTTCATTTAAAACTTAGTAAGCTAAAAAAAGAATGTTTACATCATATCTGGGGCAGGGAGAAATGCAGTTTAGTCTTGGCTTATGTTTTTCAATCATACATGAATTTAGGGTTACCATATTTTGAAAAGGAAAAAAGAGGACATATTTCCTGACTGACTATTTCAAACAACTGACCACTATGACAAATCTATATGCTGTGATAATTACTACTAACTAGGAATATTCCTAACCTTCATTGTTTTTAAAGAACAACAATTTTAATTGATTTATGTTGTTTTCAAAAATTCTATAGAATTCTGCTTTAATACCATCCGAGCCTGGTGCCTTATTTACCTTTAATCTTTTAATTGCTTCTGTTATTTCCATTGTTGATATAACATCATTTAACTGTTTTTTTTTGTTCTACAGAAAAATTTTTGTTGATAAATTTATCAAAATATATCTGCGAATCCTCTATATTAATCTGCTCTTGTTTATATAATTCTCTGTAATATGTGTCTATTATCTCTTTAAGTTCTTCTACAGAGGTACATTCCTTACCGTTGCCATTTCTCAGTGCTTTTATAAACCTATTTGCTTTTTCCTTCTTAATTTTATAGGTTAGCCATCTATTAGGCTTGTTGGCATTATCGAATAGATATTGTTTGGCATACGTAATTTTCCTTGCTAATTCCTCAGATAGTAAACAGTTTAGCAAGTGATGTAACTTCCGCAATCTATCTCTACTCCTTATAGAATGTGCATCTTCTTTCAACTCTTGTTCCTCTTCCTTAATTTGCTGCACTATATTTAGGTATTTAATCTTTTGTTGTCTCCTTTGCCAACTTTCCTGGGATATCATTTTGCCTCTCACAAAGGCCTTGAACGCATCCCATACTATATGGATGCTTACTTCTGGGCCAATGTTCCTAGTAAAAAATTCATCAATTTCTGACTTACATTCATCAACAAAAGTCGGATCTTTCAATGTCTGATTTTTCATTGACCATCTACCTCTTCTACTCACTTCCTTGAAGGTTAAAAGCATTGGGTTGTGGTCTGCATAAGTCGCAGGCAAAATTTCCGCTTCTATGACGTCTGCTACTAATAGAAGGGAGGACCATATCATGTCAATGCACGACCATGACTTGTGCCTATGCGGGAAAAAAGTATAATCTTTTTGTTTTCCATTTTTATGTTCGCATTATGGGACAGAATGGCAAAAAAACCCTGTACAATCTTCAAAAGTTCTGAGTGACACAAAATGTTTTTTGAACTCTCAAAGTACTTCTGATATGCCTGGAAGATTAGTGAACTCATCACCTTTGCATTCATTCACAAACTTCTTGAGGTTGCTGAATTGGTTGAAGCATTTCACATCATCTATGGCCACACCTTTGTCCAAGATATATTTTCTGTAAGATTCTATTGTATCCCACTCGGGTGACTCACTAAGAGCATCTACATAATGCATGGAAATTCTTTCATAGGCTCCATTCTTTTTTCCTGATATTCTATGCAGCTGTCATATAAGCCATTTTCTTCAGCACAGAATTTGTCACACTCAGCACCAAGACCTTCCTTACGCTTTTCTTCTAGCGGGCTCTTGACTTTGAGGGAAATAAAGTTTTTACTCTTTCATTCAGTGAGCATGGCTTGAACAGATAGCAAAACTTCTAAAACTGAATTATTTTCCTTTTCCAGTTCTTCAGTAGGTGAATCAAACATACTCATAAGAGAATGTAAGTGCCACAGATAAACCTCACCAAACTCATGTTCAAAGAACTTCTTGATCACTGTTGGTGGTTTATTCTGTGTGAGAGAAAAATGCCTTGATGCTGGGAACATGTGAACAAGCCTAGTGTTGCCTGGAAATAATGACAGTCGCCTTGTCTTGCTATGAGACAGCAGCTTTTAGTACTCAATGTCTACAAATTCACAGTATTCCTTTAACTGCTCTGTTCAAACTGTATAGATGAGAAAATGCTGATATATCTTGAAAATGATGCTGTCAACATTGACTTCCAGTGTGTCTGCTGCTAGATGAACACAGTTATTCAAAATGTGTGCTGTACATCCTACACCAATTAAGGCTTTGTTATCGAACAGCTTCTTCAAATTTGCAGACATAGTTTTTCCCTCAGAATCCTGTCACAGTCCTCCAAACATTTTGTGGGAGTTGTCGCCTGTGAATGCTATACATTTCTGAAGTAGTCTTTTACTTTCAAAGGTCTCCCTCAGATATGATGAAATTGTGTCTGCGGTCTAATTGGGTTGGCTTTGCAGTTAAATTAATTTGGACTGCAAACCACCACTTTTCCAATCAAAATCTTGAACAATTATTGGAAACAGCTTTACAGAACCGTAATTGTTCCTATCAGTAGAAACTCCACAGTAATTTATTTCTTCAGTACTTTTCAAAACATTTTCAACAGAATGGGGTGCCAAGACAGAATTTATAACTGCCTCTGTCTTAGTTCTTGTGCTTGAAAAAATTTTCTTCCAGCATCCGAATCTGGGAATGTCCTCTTTAGTAGGCCTGATGTGCAATCCATCACTTTGTAACGATTGTGGTGCTTAACAGCGTGGAAAACAAAAGCACCTTCGGCTGCAGTTACTTCATCTTCTAATTTGCTACCTAGTTTTAGAGTTGTATTCGACTGGCTTTCGAGCAAGGGAAACCTTTACCTTTACAAAGAATTCTATTAATTTTCCTGAAGACATTGCAAGCTTAGCCCTTCTTTATTCACCACAGACACAAACCTACCTGGCTTACATATCATGCATTTGGCTTTGAAATCTTCTCTACCACTTCTAAAACAGGAACACTTTTTCTAAAAAGAGGGTATCTGGTAACCCTACATGAATTGCAACTTTGATATGTTGCGAGAATATAAAAATTATTGTCCATCTACTCTGAAATTTCCCTCCAGCTCTGGCAAGACAAATGTCCCAAAGAAACTCACAAGCAAGATATAATGATGACTGCTATGACTTGTTGTCTGTCCCCTGAAAGTTCAGTTCAGCTTTTACATCTAATATCAACTGATGAACCAAGAATTTGTCTAACTCTTTTAGAACAATCAAACTATCCTGTGGCAGTGAATTTCAATTGATTACCTGTTGTGTGAGTCACAGATTAGGCTTTATCATCATAAACTAATTCCTTAGCTGACTGTGTGAATTAGATCTAACATGTCTTTTGATTAATAGTACCAGCCACAGATACTGACTTCAGTTGTCTCCTCTTGTGCTTTCAGAAACCTGTCTTTGAGGATGTCCCTTTGGGCTCTGTCATCTTGAGGGTCCAAGCCACTGATGCTGACTCTGGACACTTTGCCCTTCTCCAGTATAGTCTGGGAGATGGGGAGGGCAAGTTTGGGATCAACCCGAACACGGTAATAAGCTTAACCAACACACAACTCTTGGGCTAGTCACGCCTGCATGAGTTTTATTTTTGTTTTGCATCTGAATTATTTGCTATTGAGCAACCATAAATTATAAATTATTACAGCATAGGAGAGCAGCTCTCAAATTAGCTTAAGAGCTACTGACCAGCAGGGGATGAGTAGGCCATAGAGAAGTACTTTTATATACTGTCAAGGGGTGGGCGGACTTGAAACTTGCAACTTCTAAGACTGGTTTTGATTTAACTCACCCTTTCTTCCATTTCCTACCCAAAAAAATGTGTGTTCCCTGACTGATTTATGATGTGGATCAACAACTGTTAAGTGTATAAGCTGTGTCTATGAATACTTTCAATAATTTTCTGAAGGTCTTTGTTCCAGGGGGATATCTACATTCTATCAGCCCTGGACCGAGAAAAAAAAGATCATTATACATTGACTGCTGTAGCCAGAGACAATCCAGGTGACATTTCTAGTAACCGCCGAGAGAACTCTGTGCAGGTAACCAGTAACACAGACACTTTATCACAGGTTTTCACATACATGCTCAAGGTTGCCATCATCTCTGCAGTAGGCAAAGTTTAATGCAATCTGCTTTCCCCTCCATATGTTACTTTCATTCCAGATTTCTAAGCAAAAAAATGTGTTGTTATTGCACAGAGTCCGGGGGGGGGGGGGGGGGGGGGTAAAGCAAAGCAGACAAAAGCCTTAATAAAGTGGTAAATATATAAAAGTTCAAAGCATATGAAAGGCAAGTGAATTTTTAAAATTAAGCTATTACTGAATAAAGAAAGGAACAAATAGTCTTAGAGTACAAGAAGAAGAACAGATATTATGGGGAAAGGGAGAAAGGTAGTACAAATTGAAACTACAGTCCAGTTCTTACCTTAGAGCAGGGGTCCGCAGCGTGGTGCCCACCAACACTTTTCCTGGTGCCCACCAGGTGTTTTTACAAAATGGATGGGGCCAGGTGGGGCTTTTGCCCAGCAAGGCTTTTGACTGATCATTGGCAATTTGGTTGTGCAGATTTTTAAAGATGTTGCTTTGGCAGCAGTTGCCAACCACAGGACAAGGATCTTCACTGTGTGACTGATGGTAAGTTGCTTCAGCCACTTTCTGGCTGGCTCTGCCTTCTTCAACAGCCATTTGTGGCAGCCACTTTGTGGCTGTGCCCACTGCTCTGTGTCAGAATTCCAAAGGCGCCCACAGGCTGAAAAGGGTTGGGAACCCCTGCCTCAGAGAAATGTCATAAATGCTCATTGCCATGTTGTTCCAGTAATCTTGGAATGCAGAAAATGCATTCGAGGAGCAAGACTGTATGAGGGGGGAAATTACCACATAAGAAGTTGAAGTGTTGCTCAGGTCTTTCCTATGTGCATCGAACCCTCCAATGTGGCCTCTGCATTCCTGTATTACCTGAGCAAGATGGGGTAGAACTAGGAAAGAACAGCCAACACACCAATCTTATGAAGTAAGAATTTGCCTTAGTGCCCTTAGTGAGAAGAATTACTATAAAAACACCCACCTGCTACAGCCAGGAATGTGTGTTGTTTTTGTATAAACTCCTATACTGTGGGGTTGGGAGAGTCACTGCAGTCAGGCAATGCAGGATGCCCAGAGTCCTCTCTGCACATAACCACAATAGTGCCTTGTTTTTATTTCAGGTCTTGATTACTGTCCTGGACATCAATGACTACCGCCCCCAGTTTGCCAAAAAGCAATTCAGCACCAGTGTGTATGAAAATGAGCCAGCAGGAACCTCTGTGATCACAATGACTGCTACTGACCTTGATGAGGGAGACAATGGAATAGTGACATACAATATCGAAGGACCTGGAGTAGGTATGTAGCCCCCTTAATAGTGTATAGGCATCTCAATAGTTGTCGACAGATACTGGTTAATATCCTAGTGATTTTCAAAGGCACAAAGACCAACTCAGGCATCCTCCCCAGAGGTGGACTGGCTGGCTAAAATGGCCCTGGAGAAGGATCATACCCCCTTTTGCAGCCACATACCCCAAATCTCATGGAGAGAAAGGAGGTGTCATCATGTTCCTCCTTGCCAGCTGCATTATGCCCAGGCCAGCAGACAAATGCATGCACAGCCATGCTTCTCTTTTCCAGCCATACTATGCCTCACTGGCACAGGGCAAAGCCAGGCCAGACACTGCTGTCCTATGCACCTGCTCACCAGCTTGGGCACAGTGGGGTCAGTGAAGTGGAGTATAGATAATGTCAGACTCCTCCTTGCTGACTATACCACAATTGCATCAATAGTGCAAATCCAGGCACTGCTGTGCCCACGCGCCTCATCCCTAGCTGCAATGCACCAGTGCAGGACAAAGCTGGGCACTGCTGTGGCTGTGCTCTTCATTGCTGGCCTGGGCATGGTGGGGCTGTCAAAAAGAAACATGGGTAATGCCAGGCACCACTGTGCCCATGTTCCTCTCTGCTAGTTTGGGTGTGGTTGGACTGGCAAAGAGGAAAATGGGCACTAATGGCATAGGCTGAACCCAAGTACCACTATGCCAGTGTTCCTCTTCACTGGCTTGGTCAAGAAGCAACATAAGCACAGTGGCTCCTGGCTTTTCCCTATGTCAGCTGTACTCATACTCCTCCTTACTCATGAGTGGAGAGGGCTTACGGCAGCAGCCACTGGGATTTCTTTCAGTAGAGTAAAAGGCCAGTTTGCCTCTGTTTCCTCCTATTTCATATAAATGATTGCTATGTACATATATGGCCGAATGTGTTATCATATTTTGTACGCATGCTTAGTTATTAACATTACTCATGAAAATCAGTTTCATATAGAAATTATGATATGCAAAATGCTGTATCAACTGATGCTATTTACCATTACATGAAACCTGGGAGACAGGTTACCATATCCCTTTTTACAAGTTGTACATTACACTTGAGGTGGATCTTGAGTCAGGCCTGTGTCCCTTCTCCCTTTTATCTCCCTTTTCTCTTAAACTGATGGTCAGCTGTCCTCAGCATTCCATGACCCTGCAGGGTCATAAGCACCTTCAGTTTTCACAAGGCCATGCTTTGGTGTTTTTCCTCCTTACTCTTCTTGCTGCTTTGCAACCTAATATTGTGCCTTGTGACATAAAGCATCCCTTACCTAGTTTGTGACAGGCCATGATTCACTGCCCTGTTTATAGGCACTGGAGCATCATTTTTTACTAGTAGGAGTGATGCTATTATTATCTGGATTTGTTATGTTGGTATTATGATGAGCTGTACAGCTGATGGTTTAGTATGAATGGATTTATACTCTGTAATGTGCTGGTATATGAATTCCCTTACTAATAAATTCTGCTGAATTTTCCAGGTCTTTTAAAATTCATGCCCTGTGACAAACTACAAAACTGCTCTTCCAATGAAACAATGTTTGTAAGCAATTTATGCAGTATCCTAAGTGAAATGTGTCTCTTCTGTTCATAGAGGCCTTCAAAATTCATAAAGACTCAGGGCTCATAACAACTCGCAGGCGTCTGCAGTCTTATGAGAGGTTCAACCTGACAGTGGTAGCTACTGACAAAGGAACTCCACCGCTCTGGGGGACTACCATGCTGCAGGTGGATGTCACTGATATCAACGATAATCGACCGACATTTGTCCGACCCCCCAATGGTACTATCTTGCACATTAAAGAGGTAAATCCTCATCTGGACATTCTCATATTTCTAGTATGATACAGAGTTCCAGATCTGACCTTCTATAGATTACACAGTCCATGTTATTTAGCGTGTCTAATGTCTACTGCTAATATATGTGCAACTTTGCTTTGATTAGCATAGCTTGTTATCTTGCACTGAAATTAACAAAACCAGGTTGGTGATGGATTAAATCACAAAAGAACACAGTGAGTGTTGTTCTTTTGTTATTTAGCAGGACATGAGCAAATCTCCTCAGATTTAAAGAGCTCAGCAGGCTGGGGTGGGAGGATGGTGATCTTGACAAATAAAGAGGTTCTAGTACCCTGGCAGTTCTTAAAAGAACATGACCCTGCGGGGAAAGGCTAAAAATTACATATGAATCAACTATGCTAGACAGACAGAATCCATTAAGGACAGACCAGTCCTGAAGCCTGGCCTTAGAAGACACATATTTCTGAATTGTCCCTGCTTGTGTTTACTAGAATATGGGCACAATTAGGAATGGGCACGAACCAGGAAAATGTGGTATGGTTCGTGATGCGCCCCGTTCGTAAAACAGGGACCATCACGAATTTTTAGCCATCTTATAAATCAGTTTGGTTCATGAGGTTTGTGACCTAGTAAAATGACCCCCAGTGTGCTAGAGACACCAAACTCACAGGGGATCTCCATCTGACTCTCCTCTGCCTGCCCTCCAAGTTTAGTGAGGATTGGATTTACAGGGTCTGAGTTATCCCCCCCCCCAAGAAGATGCCCCCAGAAAAGTGCTTTCTGGGGAAATGAACCTGCGCCTGTCAAAATGACCAAGGTTCAGGACCGTATAGAAATCCTGTGCAAGCTAAAGACATCAGAGTCACAGCAGGTGCCCAGATACTCCTCTACATACCCTCCGAGTTGTTGGTTTGAAGTTTTGTGAATATTTTAATTAAGTGGAGACAGTCTGTATGGGAATGTATCCACTCACAAACTCGCATGAACCTCCATGAACAATGTCAAAGTTTGTGGGAAATTCCTGCTGAGCGCCCTGCCACGAACTTGACTTCGCAAACCACAAACAGGGCAAAATTCATGATGAGTTTTGCTTCATGGTTCAATTTGTACCCATCCCTAGGCACCATAGATATGCCTAAATTGTAAAAAAAAAACCCCTCTGCTTTAGTAAATATTAAGTTAGGCATCTCTTGTAAAATATGGTTATGTAAAATATGGCAGATGTGTAAATATGGCAGATATGTCCACCAGGTGGTGGTAGTATTGCAAACAAATGAGGAAAGATGTTTGGATAGAATAAAAAAGAAACATGCATGAATTTGCCTTAGCTAGACTCACATCCCAAACTGTGCCACACATTTCTTTCAGCTGCTCTCTCCACTTATGGTAGTGATAATGAGTGAGCTTGCAACTCATTGATCTCAGGGCTAAGCTATGTGGGACGAGTGTCCCCAGACCCACCTCACTTTCCCCACAGTCTTACAACAGTTGCAGAGAACATCCATTTAAACCTCTCTGGAGGCCCAATATGACTTGGGACTACAGTGCAGAGAGAGGAGCTCCTGACTCCCTCACACACACCTTTTTCCAAAGCTGAAAGGCTCAAGGGGGAGTCCTCCCTGCTTTTTGCTGCTGCATGTGCATGGATACTGCACATCTCACTCCAAAAAGGGCAAATGGGGCTGCTGGGAACCCAGACTCAACTCATTAACAAAGTCTTGTGTAGTCTGTCTGTCAGTCAGAGCAACTTCTCCAAAGTAGCAAAATGTACCACCTGGGTTATGTAGGTAGTCACAGCTTAGCTGGGACTTTCTTTAAAAACCACTGACACTTAGAATTATTTGCTGAAACAATTCCTGCTATGAGTGTGGCAGGACACACTTCTTTGAGGAGAATTTAGTGATGGAAGAAAAATGTGTGAGTCCAGAAGCAAGTACTTGGAGTTTGCATGCTGGTAGTTTTCTCTACTGATGTAGTGCTCGCATTTGCTTACAGGAAATCCCTCTGCGATCCAATGTGTATGAAGTCTATGCCACTGACAAGGATGAGGGCCTCAATGGAGCTGTACAGTACAACTTACTCAAAACTGGTGCAGGGAATAAAGACTGGGAGTACTTCACCATCGACTCTAACAGTGGGCTTATTCAGACAGCAATGAGGCTGGACCGAGAGAAGCAACCTGTGTATAATGTAAGTCATAGAGCAGGACTGTTGGGGCTTTCACGGGAATAGTCCAATTTATGTTATCCAGCTGCTGAATGCTTTGCCTCAGTGGTACAGAAGGTTCTCAGCTTCAGCCTTCCAAATATGTACCCTGATATGATACCCAGGCAGGTGGGGAACTCAAGCTAGAACAGCATTTAGAACACCATAATGAAATTATTAATAAAAGGTATGTTGAGGGTAAACCTGTACAAATGTGATGCAACAAGGTATAAGAGCTCAGACTCTGTGCATGCTGACATATGAAAATATGCACAGCAGCCTAAATCCCGCTGGGATTTTATCCGGGAGTCTTCGGGTTGGGATGTTCAAACATCCCAACCCTGGCGGTGGCAGCTGGTGGGCGGAGGTGGCGGAGGTTGAGGTGGCTGGCAGCTGCGGAGGCGTCGGCAGCTGGCAGCAGAGGTGAAGGCAGCTGGCACCGGCAGCAGAGGCGGCTGGCAGCGGTGGTGGCTAGTGGTGGTGGCCAGGGGAGGCACCCTTCCCCAAGCCCCACCGGCCGCCGCCTGGTAAGAACCTTGGGGAGAACCTTGGGGGGGGGCAGGCAGCGGTGGCCAGCAGGGCTCATAGTGGAGTGGGGGGTTCCCCTTTTTGCACTTGGGCACTTGAGTGCCCAAGCACCCAAGTGCAAAAAGGGAAAAAAGGGAGGGACGATCAGACAGCCCTCTCTCACAATCATTGTGAGAGAGGGCTGTTCAGATTGGCTCAATTATGGGTTCTTCACCCAACGGGGTTGGAAAACGTGGAAGGAACCCATGATTGAGCCCGCTTGGGCGTGGGAGTTGTCCCGGCCGGTCTGATCGGTCCCTTTAAATGCCGGAGGAAACAGCACTTCCTCCCGCTTTAAAGGGTTGTGTGACCGCTGCCATAGACTGCAGGTAGGGATTTCTGGAAAGGTCTGAAAGATAGCCACATACAAGATATTGGAGGCCAAGGGATAAGAGAGAGAGGCAGCACCATTCTGTTCAATACCATTCTGATAAAAAGAAAAACCTTCATTCTGTGAGAGCACTGTGTGTTTTCCCTTGGTACTTCTACAATGAAATTTTCTTCATTTGTCCCTCTTTCCATTCATATTCCTTCAGTTACCATTCTTGCTTCAGGGTGAGTAAAGCCTTGTTTGATAAATGTCCTTCAAGTGGGTGTAAGATCATACAATCCAATTTGCATTAGGTGACACACTGTAGAGACTTAAAAACTCGAAAAAGCTGATGGGGAAAACCTTCAGTGTCCCACCCTTCTGTTCCAAAGGCAGGTTCCTCCAGCCCAGCTCTCCAGCTTTCTCTTTGGGATTTTTTATTGGGTCTCATAAACTTTCTGAAGCCATCAATTCCATTTCGCCTATATAGATTTCCTTGTTTGCAGGCACTGACTTCTAGATCCTCAACATCCGAGAACCAAATGTTTAATGTATAAAGCCTCTGTTTTTGTTTACTTGCAGTATTTACTATTTAAATACTGTCTTTCTTATAATGTTTACTTATTTATTTCAGGCATTTGTTGTCCCACTTTTTCAGGGCTGGCCAAAGGGTTTTCCACACCCTAGGCAGGCCAGCCCAGATACTACCACCACCCAAGCCACCAAGCAGCTGGGCAGCCAGGTCTCACTTGCCCACTGATGCAACAGGAAAATGTGTCAACATTTCCATCAGAACCCAGAAATGATGCCGTAGACATTTCAGTGTTCCTAGAGCACCGACTCTCACTTCTGGGTTCCCGTGCAATTCCACATGCCCTCCACTTTTTCCCACCAGGTCAGTGTGTAAGTGATTGCCCAGGCCAGCCAGCTGGCCATCCCAAGACACCAGCCAGCCAGCCAGCCAGCCAGGGCAGTAGATCTGGGGCCAGAAGCACTCCTGGTGCCCCCGCCCTCTAATGTTCTAGGCAATAGCCTAGGGCCCCATAGTGCTCAGGCCACCCCATCTCTTTTCTTCCCAGTGAGGACCCAGAGCAGCTTACCAAAATACCAATTTAACAATTTAAATAAACAAAATCCAGTGTAAACAAAAAACGAACATTACACTTAGCACCCTGGGCTGGGCTGGGCTGGGCTGGGATCGACTAGAACAGTTCATCAAGGCCACAGGCTGTGAGTCATAGGCTAAAGAGACAAGGTCCAAGAACCCAAGTGCTTACTTCTCTGGCCATGCCCAGGCTTTAACTTCCTGCAACAATCAGCTATCTTTCCACAGTTCATCATCAATCTTCCATCCAGTCCCACATGGTGACAGCGCATGAGCAGGTCTGCCATCAGAGAGGTTTTTACAGCTAAAAGCCTCAGGGGGCACTGAGCACCAGAGCCAGAAGCTTGTTCCCACCCAGGGACCACATGTTGCCACACAGCAGTGCCCTCACCCTCAGTTCCTCTTTTGCTGCTGCAGGAGAAGGTTGTCTTTTTGGGGTCTCCAGTTTTCACATCAATAAAAAATTGCTTCCCCGGTTTGCTCAGGTTATTCTGGCTTCTGAGTTTATACCACGGCTCAGAAAGCTCTTTTCAAAAAATGTACCCAGTTGTGGGTCGAAGATGACCCAAACCAACAAACACAACCTATGTCTGTTTTGTTTGGGAGAAGAGCGTGATGCCTTTACATGTAAGGCCTGCCAATCCTTCACCCCCAAAGCTCGAGGGGATAGGGCATCAAAACTTAAAGAAGGATTGTGGGAGAAAGCTTTCAAAGCATCAGAGCCTTTGTCCAAGTCAGCCCCAGAAAAACTGTCCATTGCCACATCCTTGAAATCAACATGCTCAGCTCCACCTCCCGGATCCATGTCACAATGGGTCCAATCCGGCCAATCCCCTCAGGCTCATTGCTCCTCTTCTGTGCTACCAGCTAAGAGGGCGAAGACCAAGTCCAAGAATAAGAACAAACACAAGTCTTTACCCAATACTGCAGAAAAGATCATTTAGTAATAAATTACCAAAAAAACTAAAATTATGGCATTTGGCAGGAGACCTAAAACCTAGGCACGGAGCTTAAATGGCCATAAGATAGAAAATGTGGTCAGCTTTAAGTATCTAGGGGTTGTACTGCAATCCTCTTGTTTGAGGAAAGCATACTGTGATTACGTAGCTGTTGTTGGACAAAAATCTGCCCACAATATAATCAAATGTTTATGTACTAAGGGTGGACAATATATTCCAGCTGCTCTTAAATTATTTCAGGCTAAAAGAGTGGCTCTGTTTTTATATGGGACCATGGCTGGGCCACCCTCTTCTAGTTTTGCACCTCTGGAGTGAGAATAGAAATTTCTGAGAACAGCTCTTCAACTGCCCCGTGTCTCAAATGCAAATTTGTGCTTGGAGCTAGGGTGTGCCTTGCATTCATTAATCTTTGGCTAAAGCTAAATTTTAATCCTCCTCAGGGCTTAACTCCCTTGATTCTTTGAGACAGTTATCAATTTATATGGTTAAAGGCAGTTAGTAACAAGTTGGCAAGTTTGGGCTTTTCCCCTCATTCTGTCTTGGAAATGGGGTTTGAGCAGGCAAAACAAATTTTAAACAAAGGGTGATGGATATTGAGCGGCAGACAGACTGAGAGAGGTCACCGGTTACCTGTCTTCAGAAGGCTCTAGATATGTAGTTTCCCCAGGAGTTTTCCTCTCCCAGTTGGAGATTCCTAGTCACAGGAAGGCATTCTCCCTTGCCAGATGCCAAGCTCTCTCTTCTGCGGTTTTGGATGGGTGATAAAAAAAGGGCCCCAAGGCAAGAGAGATCGAAACTACAGAACGTGTATTACTTCGCTGCTGTTTTTATCAAGAGATCTGTTCCAAGTTTGATCTTCCCTTACTCAGTAGGTCAATCCTGGTCAATCAGACTCGGTGTATGCTAGAATGTTGTTTATAGATAAAGACCCACTGGTCTCAGCACTTAGTGCAGAGTTTTGTGCAGCAGCTTTTAAAATCCACCAGATACATATGCCTATTGAAGAATTTTAATAATATTTTTACTTATTACTCAATACATATATGTATTTTATGTGGGAATTAATTTTTAAGTTTTTTCTCATCCACTGTGGCTGCAAACCTTGTTATGACTTGTTATCGTTTGTGCTGGTCAGTTACCATTTTAATACAGATTGATTGACTGATTGACAAACGCAAGTCTGCATCTCCTGAGCCTACTCCAACTCAACAGGAGAAGCCCAGGACTCCATCCCGGGGTCCAAGATCCCCTCCAGTTTCAACCTTTGATGGGGAGGTAGAAGCGGGCTTATCAGCTGGTCAAGTCCCGCATGACTGAACTGAAGTAAATGGCAATGATCCCTTGGTCTCAGCCTCAACCACCTAGGCAATGGCTGTCGCACCCATACATGATGTATTCAGGCTATCTGGAAGAGTGGGATGACAATTTTGCTCATCCCAGGGATATGAATTTATATCCCTAACCTCATCAGGCTTCCTCATATCCACCTTCAGCAATGGTGTCTTTTCAGCCTTGCTCTCCTATACCTGCTGTGAGGGGAGAGGATGCAGCCATTGAATCCAACAGATCCAGCACTACATTGGATCCAAGTCTAGATGAGAGGGTGGGTGAGCTCTCTCTGACGGAAGACCTCCCAATTTTTGAGGAACAGATGATCTGTATGGCCCAGTCTCTTGAAATAGAAGTCATTACTTCTGAACAGAAACTGAAGGACAAGATATTGAGTCATCTCTATATGGAGTCTCCCAGTATTTTTGTGTTCCTGGTGTTAGAGGGGCTTGGGGACCTTACACAGGAGCTGTGGCAAAAGCCTTCATCCCTCCAACACACATTTAGAAGAGTGGAACATTTTATCAGGATCAAGCAGCAGCCTTTTAACTACTTAACAACTCATCCCCCACCATCTTCTCCGGTGAGGGAGGAAATGCAACCTTAAGGCTGTCAGGCTTACCACTCTGCTCTCATTGATAGAGAGGGATGAAAGCTGGATGTCCTGGTATGGAAACTATATTCTTCTTCTGCGTAGGGTTTCAAGATTTCCAACTATGAGACCGTTATGGCTGGTTATTAGCTTTTCTTATGGGAGAGGCTCTTGCCATTCCTGGAGCTTCTGCCAAGGACAAGTGGCCCCTTGCTAAGGTCCTGCATACTGAGGCCATCCAACTCTCAAAGCAGCAGATGAATGCAGGTCAGCATTCCTCAGATTCTGTGGTGCACTCTGTGGTGAGTTCTATCATACTTAGACACCACACTCGGTTAAGATCAACAGCGTTGCCTGTAGAGACCAAGCACAAGATTGAGGACTTACCCTTCAAAGGTTCGACACTCTTCTGTACTGGAACTGGTGAGATGCTGTCCCTGAAAAAGAAGAACAAGCTGACAGCTAAGTCTTTGGGGGTGTCACAACTGGGCCCATCCCAATTCAAGCAAAGATTGTTTGTTCGGCAGCCCTAGCACCTTTACCAGAAGGATTACTGCTACGCTAACCCTTCAGGGCCTCAGTATCCTACCTCTAAGGCTTTTACCCCACAAGAGGGTTATCATGGGAGTAAAGGTTCTAGCTGATATAGGTTGACCCATCAATTGCCACCTCCTAGACAGTCAGCCGTATCCCAAAAATCTTCCTTCTGACTAGGAGTGGTTTCCACTCCTGTTAAGTTTGGAAATAGGCTAGCTCAGTTTTATGCTGCCTGGAAGGCTATTGCTTCCAACAAGTGGATTTTGTCCATAGTTAGACTAGGTTATAGGTTAGAATTTAAGTTGGTTCCTTCATGTTCCTTGCCCCTGGAGTTGCGTAGCTAGGCAGCATCGGACCTGTCCCAGGTTCTAATTGCTCTAATTGATAAGGGTGTGATTAAGGAGGTGTCAGAGTCTCAGACACCCAAGGGGTTTTTTTTCTCTCCCAGAAAATGTTCCTGGTTGAATAGAATAATGGGGGGGGGGGGGTAGACCCATTCTGGACCTCAGAAGTTTGAGCGTTTTTCTTTACGCATCTAAGTTCTGCATGGTTTCTATTCCTTCAATTTTACAATTATTAAAATTCAACTGTTGGTTTATTGTTATTGACTTTAAATATGCTTACTTTACCATTTCCCATCCATCCTCAACACCACAGATTCCTACTCTTTTCCTGTGGAATGCATGTATTCCAGTGCACTATCTTGCCCTTTCATTTGGCCATGGTGCCCGGGGTATTTTCAAAGTGTTTATCCCAGTGATTGCCTATCTTTGTAGGCAAGGTTGCCATCTAGTCCCTCAACTGGACAATTGGCTGTTGGTGGTAGACTCCAGAGGCCAATTATTGAGGCATTGTTCCCTAGCTCCCTAGTTTTGGAGACCTGCCAAAGATTGGGACTCCTTATGAATTGAGAGCCAGTTTGGTGTAGTGGTTAAGTGGGCGGACTCTAATCTGGGAGAACAGGGTTTGATTCCCCACTCCTCCACTTGCACCTGCTGGATGACCTTGGGCAAGCCATAGCTCTGTACCACCTGTTCTCTCAAGGACAGTTGTCTCCGAGCTCTCTCAGCCCCACCTACCTCACAGGGTGTCTGTTGTGGGGAGGGGAAGGGAAAGGAGTTTGTAAGATGCTCTGAGACTCCAAGTGAAGGTTGGGGTATAAATCCAATCTCTTCTTCTTCTTCTTTTTCTTCTTCATTTGGTCCCATCACAGATGGTACAATTTATAGGGACCACACTGGATTCCGTAGTGGGAAAGGGTTTCTTGCCCCTCAACAGAGTGCAAGCCATCTCTGTTTTACCCAGACAGTTTAAATCAAACTAGTTCCAATCAGTTCAGAAAATCCTTTGCTTTTGGGGGTATATAGTTTCTGCCACAGCAGTGTTGCCCCTTGCCAGCTTACATATAGGACCCCTACAGCTCTGATTTCTGTCCTGTTATAGAGCATGTTTACATGCCCAATAGCATAAATTTTCTATTCCTAGATCTGTTTTCCATTCTTTGTCATGGTGGCTCTCACATGACAATTTATCCCAGGGCATTTCCTTTGGAGTTCCTGAGCATGAAGTCATCCACATTACAGACACTTCATTCTTGGGATGGGGAGTTCACCATGAGGGACTGTCTGCACAGGGTATGTGGTCAGAATTGAGAAACAGCTTCATATTAATCTGCTAGAGCTGGGGGCAGTTCGTAATGCCCTTAGCTGTTTTTCAGATATCCTGCAGAACCAGCCCATACTTGTCCAAACAGTCAATACTGTTACAATGTTTTATTTAAACAAGCAAAGGGGCACAGGATCCAGGAGTCTGTGCCAAGAGGCTACTCAGACCTGGTTCATGGCACTGAAGCAAAATGCTTCCATTCAGGCCATCCATATTCCAGGGAATTTAAACATGGAGGCCAACAGGTTGAGCAGAGTGGGGATGCACTCTCATAAATGGTCCATAAAGGCCACGTACCTGGAACCGATCTTCACCCTCTAGGTCCCAGAAGTCAATCTTTGTGTGTTAAAAGAAAAGATGAAGGCTGCAAGATTTTGCTGTCTCGCAGGGAAAGACATAGGTTTCCATGGGGATGTTTTCCAGTTTCATTGGGAGTAAGGTCTTTTCTATGCATTCCTTCTATGGTTTCTATGGGGATGTGTTCCAGATTCATTGGGAGTGAGGTCTTTTTTATGCATTCCTTCCATTTCTGCTCCTTATCAAGGTTCTAGAAAAAGCCAGGAGGGAAAGATCAAATATGATCTTGGTAGCTCCCTTTTGGCCTCGTCAAATTTAGTTTCCAACCCTTGTGGATATCTCCCAGGGACAGTACCTCCCTTTGCTCAAACAACTAGATTTAATCAGTATCAATCAGGTATTTCATCATGATCTAAATCGTCTCAACCTGATGGTTTGCAGACTTGGGACAGATATTTAATATTTCCGCAGGAAGTTAATGATGTATTCCTTCATTCATGCAGGCCTAGTATTAGAAAGTCCTATATGTATAAATGGAAGCAGTTTTCTCTCAGGTGCAGTGAGAGGGAAATTTCTCCAGGTAGTGCTTCATTATAAGTGATATTTGAATATCTATTGCACATGAGGAATAAGGGTTTGGCTTTTTCTTCATTAAAGGTCCGCCTGGCTGCCATCACTTGTTATGATAGGGGAGTTGATGGAGGGTCTGTTTTCTCCCATCATTTGTTCAAAAGTTTCTTAAGGGATTATGTAAGCTTTTGCCCACCTCTGGACCTATTGGTTCCCCAGTGTTCTCTCTCCATTGTTTTGGCACAATTAATACTTAAGCCCTTTGAACCCCTTGCCACATTCTCATTGGCAGAACTTTCAGTGAAAGTCTGTTTTCTAGTGGCTGTTTTCATCAGCCAGGAGGGTGAGTTAGCAGCTCTTCATGTGGAACAACACCCCCCTCCATTTTTGAAGATCTTTCCAGTCTTAGGTTTATTCCTAAGGTAGTTCCCAGGTTCCACTTATCCCAAGATACTATTTTGCCCATTTTTTCCCCTGCACCAAGCTTTGAAAAAGAGTGGTTGTTGCACCCCCTAGATGTTAGAATAGCTTTGTTATTTTCCCTTGAAAGAACTCTGGAGTTCCACAGGGATAGAGCACTGTTTATATGTTTTGCTGGTCCTAATAGAGGAAAGGGGGCTTCATCTCAAACTTTGTCCTGGTGGATTGTTTCAACCATTAGGGAATGCTATGGTTTGGCCATGTTGCCATGCTCACTATGTTGCCATGCTCACTAAAGATTCACACCCATTCTACTAGAGCTATGGCTTCTTTAACAGCTTCCTTTGATGGAGTACCATTGATAGAAATCTGCCAGGCTACTACTTGGTTGTCAGCAAACATGTTTGTATGCCACTACACTTTGGATCTGCAAGTGTGGCAAGAAGCTCGAGTGGGGAAAGTAGCACTTTATTTACCGTTCAGCTGAGGAGAGCATGCCTCACATTCTGGTGAGTAGCTTTCTAGAATCCCCATGTGGGACTGCTCAGAAGATTGATGATGAAAACAAAGTTGCACTTACCTGTAAATGTTGTTCATTGAGTATCTTCTGGGCAGGCACACATACTCTCCCTCTTGCCCCACTGCATGCTCCTTGCTTTGGCAGTGCTAGAGGTACTAAGAGTGGGTATGCTGCTGTGTGGGAGCACATAGTCTCTGGGTGAAAACAAGCTTCTAGTTCCAATGTGCAGAGCCCTCTGAGGGCTTTTAGCTGTTGAAACCTCTCCTGTGGCAGGCCTGCTCATGCACAGTCCCCATGTGTGCCTGCACAGAAGATGCTCTATGAACATCAGTTACATGTAAGTGCATCTTTGTTTTCCTTTTCCTTGCTGAAACAGCCTCTGGCCGTACCCAGGTTCTGAATACATGCAAATCAAGGCAGTTTAAAAATATTAAAATAGTCCAATGTACATTAAAATTCTAACAAAACTAATTAAAAGCACAGATATAATAAAGTGTCACAGATATATAATAGACACAGTATCAGTAAGACTTAACCCAAAGGGTAAGACACTTCTAGTCAGAATGCATGAAAGCAAATGAAATAGATGCTAAGCCCAAAAGAACGGTTTTTCACTCCTGCAGAAATGTATGAGACTATCCATCCATCCATCCATCCATCCATCCATATCTATCCTAATCTAGCTGTGTTCCTGATGACTCACCTTCTACCTGACTGGACCAGCCTTTCAAAGTCATTTGCATATGTGAGCTGATTGGGCTTCACTCCATTCCGCATGTCATCTTCTTCCCCACCCCCCAATAGCCAGTTGGAACACAGAGGTCATTTGCATAGGCGGCCTGATTGGCCCTTGCCTCCAACATTCTAAACAGTTTGCTGTTGGGAGTAATTGAATGTGTCCTGACTTAAAATACATCTCCCAGTCTTTCCCTAAATATAAGGCCCATTGTGAGAAGAAATACAACGGGCTCTAGAAAGAGGCTCCAGGTGAGTGTCCCTGCTATGGCTGGTGGGGCGATGGAGGGAAGGGGGAAATAGAGAGAGGAGAGCAATGTTTATTTCCTTCTTCTTAGCTTTAAGGCAGGGCTGTCTCAAGTCATTTTGCTGCCTCAAGTGGGTAGTATGGGAGAAGATCCATATGGTAACAGCCTTGTTCCCTCTAAGCTGTGGAGTCCTGTGAGCAAAAATTCTACTTTGTGAGCTACTGGCATTAAAGTTGTGAGTGAATGACTTGGCTACTGCATGAATTAGTTTGCTCTGGAGCCATCCTTCCTGAGCTAAGACAGAAATGTGTGAGCCAGAGGCTAAAAAACCATGAGCTAGCTCACACTAACTCAGCTTAGAGGGAACACTGGTAACAGGTATGGTTCCCTCCACCCCTGACTTATGTTGATTTGGGGCTATGCAGTAGTAACTAAGGTAGAAAAGCAGCTCCTCCTATGCCATGTCTTCTGGGGTTCCAAGGGTCTGGAAAGCAGTTCCATAGCCAGTTACAGGTTTGCCAGCTCTGGGTTGGGAACTACCTGTAGATTAGAGGGGTAGAGCCTGGGAAGGGCAGGGTTTGGGGTGGGGAGGGACCTCATCAGGGTATAATGCCATAGAGTCCACTGCCCGAAGCAGCCTTTTTCTCCAGGAGAACCAATCTTGGTCATCTGGAGATCAGCTGTAATAGCTGAAGATATCCAAGTGCCACCTGGAGGCTGGCAATACTTAGGAGAGGAAATGATGAACAGTATTACCCCATAGAGTTCTTAAATGTGCAAACACCAATAGGAATGGTTCTTCATACATTGAATTTAAAAGTTGGAGCTATTATCATGCTCCTGAGAAACCTCAATACAGAACAAAGATTATGCAGTGGCACAAGGCTAATTGTCAGTAAACTGAAAACAAATTTGATTGTTTCAGAGGTATTAACCGTTTCCACATCCGGTGACATTCTTTTTATACTGCACATTGACCTTGCACCTACTGACATTAACCTTCCATTTACATTACGAAGGCAACAGTTCCCTGTAAAGCTTGCCTTTGCCATGACCATAAATAAATCACAAGGTCAAACACGGGAAAAAGTCAATGTCTACCTTCTCAAACCAGTGTTTAGCCATGGCCAACTTAATGTTGCACTGTTCAGAGTGTGATGTTTTGAGGATGCAAAGGTTCATATTGTCCATGGACCACAGCAAGGCAAATTAATTGCCAATTCTGATAACACCTTCACCAAAAACATTGTTTACAGAGAAATTCTGCAACCAGGGCCGGTGCTACCATTAGGCCAACTAGGTGACGGCCTAGAGCACAGACCTCAGAGGAGCACAGAACTGACAATCAGCATTAAGGTGTGAAATCTGTCACACATCTATCAGGTTTAAATATAGTAAAAAAGGAGGAAGTTGAGGTAAACAGTGGGGATCCTGTCATAAATTCTCCAAGGGTGAATTGTCTATGCAGTTGGCTAGAACAGAATTAGCAGTTAGCAGGGGGTGGGAGTGAAATCATCTTGGAGTAAACAGAGAGTGAGATTAAGGAATGAAAGGATATGAAAGATGTTGTAGCAGGCTCAGAGGTAAAGAAAAAGACACAGAGAAGGAGAATGTTTCACAATAGTCCTGCAGGACTCTTATGCTGGGGAAATTATTTTTGACAGAACAGGAGACACATAATAAGGAATTTAGATCCAGAAGTAAGTGAGCACAAGTCTTCTTTGGCTAATATATGCTAACCCACAGGAATCTTATTCACAGAGAGGAGGGCTGTGTTGTTTCATGTTTGCTCTGAAGGCTGAAAGTTGCTAGGAGAGGATCCCACCTCAGGGATCATGCCACTTGTGCTCAAGCCTATGTTTGTTCCCTTAGAAAATAACCCTACTCACAGCCTGATCCTGTGCACTTTATTTATTTTATTTACATTATGTATGGTCTAACTTTCTCACTGAGACTCAAAATGGGTTACACTGTGTAAGTCAATGCAATAACTCACATGAGACATCTATGCAATAAGACTAGGATTACAGCAATTTGAAACAGAGCAAAAATAATCACACTTGGTGTGTCAAACAGTGCAGAAAATCTACTTGTGCACACTTCTTCACATACATTGAAACACATTTCCTCAAATATTACATGCAGGTAGGAGGAGTTAGTTGTCAGGAAGAGATATTAGGGTCAAGGTGCATAGGTAACTGAGCAATAAACACAGGAAGATTGGAATAACAATATGGTAGGACATGTAACTAGCAGTTCTCTACATAGGACAAACAGGTCAAACCCTATGCGAAAGGATAAATGGACACAAATCTGACATCAAGAATCACAAAACTGAGAAAACTGTAGGAGAACTACTGCTGCAAAAGAGACTACTTGGTTTGGCAGTTGAACACGCTGAAGCATCAGCACTTGACCTGAAGGAATTGGTGACAAAATTTGCAAAGGAAAAGGCACGCAAAATGAGATTTTGATGTGCCTGAAATAGAAACATTCAAGAGGCTTAAATTTTAACATCATAGTTCATAGGACTGTTCAAAATGAATTGTAATCTGTGTACTAAAACTGTTTTCTGTTTGAGAAAGAAAATCAAAGATGGTTGTATTACTTATTCTCGCAATTTTTTTAAAAAAAATAGCAATTTCAAGTTTTGTGCTTTTCATTTTTTTCTACAATACATTTGTTTTTGAAAATTGGTTAGCAGTGGTGGGAGGGCGCAAGCAGTTGCCTAGGGTGCAAAAAAACCTGGCACTAGCCCTGTCTGCAACGCTGATGACTGAATCCTCTATACCTCCTGGCCAGCTATACATTGGATTGTCCACAGACCAATACAAAGAGGATGTCATACTTCACATTCTCCAGGTACCACACCAAGGTGTAGACAAATAATTACAAATGATGATGACTGATTTCATACTAACTGTATATACTTCATCCATGCAAAAGCCCACTAAAAACCAAACACTGCAATACATAACAACCATAAGCAGCACAACATCTTGACCCAACCAACTATGCAACCATCAATACCAAAACAGCAGATGCAGACCATTGCCCCAACATGCACTGCAGCCCCCTCCCCCCCAAATCCGGGATATTTGTCCATAGCCTCTTTCTAGAGCCCTGTATTTATTCCTACAATGGGCCTTATTCCTAGTTTATTATAAATGTAGATGGTCCAGCATCTATAAAGTTAGGAAGGAATTTCATTTGTTAATACAATACTTATGAACGTTACCAGTTACATAATTAAAAGAGTAAAGTTTCTCAAACCATTTGAGTCAGTTTACTTTTGTTCTTCTATTGATACTGTAAATTCAGAAAATGCCCCACCTTCAGTTTTTGGCTGATTTTCCTTTTCACATTCAAACGTCAGGAATGGGAAATGGGGAGAAAAAAATAGAGATTGATTTCATTTTAGAGCTTTCATTATTGCTGTTGGTAGGTCAAAATCATAACCAGCCTTTGTGTGTGTATTTGTTTCTTCTATAGCTGATCATTGTGGCATGTGATCAAGGCCAACCACCATATGAGACCATGCAGCCCCTCCAGGTGGCCCTGGATGATATCGATGACAATGAACCTGTCTTCCTGAAGCCACCTGTAAGCAGGTCTATCCCTTCCCCTTCTGGACTTCACTGGAGTTATGGAATATCAGATCCTCCTTGTAACTTTCATTTTTGGTGGACATTTTTTAAAATAATTTTGTTTATATAATGGTGACATTTTGAACACAAAGGAAAAGTACTTTGTTCCTAATACTAAGACAATGAGAGCCATTGAGAAAAAAGCAGCAATGTTTTAAGAGTAAAGCTGATGAAATATAATGGTCCCTTATTATTAATATAAGATGATAGTCTTCCACCAATGGGTTCAGGCCCTTTGGTGAGTCACAGAGTTCCATCTTCTGGGTTGTGGTACTCTGTAGAGCTGCCATTTAATTGCATTTTGAAAGGACTGCTGCTTAGGCAACTACATAGAGAGTAGCTCCCTGCCTCTTTGAAACCTATACTGAGAGGCGCATTGGGACAGGCTGATAAGGTCACTTGGTGGAGAGTGTTCCTCTTTTTTAGCACAGACAGCTTCAAAGACTCTGGCTGCTCATCTTTTTGTCACGTGACTCTGATGCTGTGTGTTTACCACAGTGAGTTCCTACTGGAGCCCAGGGGTTAAAGTGGGTCCCAGATGTCAAAAAGTTGAAGTTCACTGATTTTTGACCACTGGCCAAACCATCTCAGCCTTGCCCAGCTGCTATCCAGAATCTTTCTCCAGAGTTGTTTAATCCTAGAATCTTTTTAATGGGGATTCCATGGACTGAATCAGAGACTAATACTTTCAAAGAATATTATTTTTAGCATGTGGGATATAGCATGATCTTATCAGATCTTAGAAGCTAAGCATAGTTGGACCTAGCTAGCATTTGGATGGGAGACCTCCAAGGAATACCAGGGTCATGACACAGGAGCAGACAAAGGCAAACCCCCTCTGAAGTCTCCTGCCTTGAAAACCCTATGAGGTTGCCATAAGTCAGCAGCGGCTTGACTCCACCACCACCAAGAAGAAAATACTGGATCCCATGGTTTTACTCTTGAAAAAACCTGGATAAATTAAACCACTCTCAGAAAGAAAAAGATAATTAAGACAAGGGCAGGAGTTCTTGCTTCTTTTAAGGGATTGTTGCAAATTTTGTAATTTTGAAATGTTTGTGATTTTAAATTTTTAAGAAGTTTGCAATTTTTAAAATGTTTGAGTCATAACTGCTAATGATTTATGACTAGATGATTTTACTGTGTACACGATACCTCATCTGTAGTGGATAGTACTACACTTTGTTTAATATTTTTCTCTGTGACATCATGTGATTTTATATTTACTGCCCTATAACTCACATTCTCTCTCTTCTCCATGACCTCATTTTCAGAGAGGAAATACCCCATACCAGGTTCTTTCTGTTCCTGAACACTCACGTCCTGGTACTGTTGTGGGGAATGTCACTGGAGCAGTGGATGCTGATGAGGGCTCCAATGCCATTGTCTATTACTTCATTGCAGGTAACCTTTAATAGTCTTTCTTGTTGTTTTATGCCTGTGTGGTGGCATGAAGATGGCATTGTGTGGTTTGAAAGTTGCTTTAGAAATGTGTTTAAGAAATGCTAGAAAGAGAGAGACAGAGAAACATAGAACTGATAAAGAGGAGTTTTAGTAGCAGATGAGCAGGGGACCTGCAAGTACTTGCCGGGGGTATCTCATTTTCTCCTCCTGCACTATTTTCTCTTTCCCTTTCCTGAAAGCCCCCATAGCATCTCCCCTTTTCCTGTTTTCTTCTTCACACCCAACCGCCAACCTACCTTTATCTGCCCCCCCCCCACTCTTTAGCTTTCTCTCCTCCCACCCAGTAGCTCAGTTATATGATGCTGGCCATTGTGTTACCCCCAAACGCTATGTGTTGCCCAAAATGGGCTGTCTCCTGTTTTTTGTTGGGGGAATTAGCAAGCGGACAGAGAGCTTGTGAGAGTGGGGTAATCTAGCAAGTTTGGCTACCAGCATTTACAGGGATCTTTCCCTATTAGAAACTCCCAGAAAAGAACCAGGCAGTTGCTTAACCTAGAAAAGGTTGCTTCATTGAAAGAGGAAATAATAAAATAATGCACACATACAGAAATAAATGCACACTGGAAAGCAAACCCAAGGTGGCCTGCCAATGACAAGTCATGCCCAACTCTTAGAATTTCCTCCCTGAATCTTTCTGGGACTAACAAATTGTTTTCCATGCCCCAAATTAGAGCTGCTTTTCTTAGGCATATACTCCCTATATAATAATCCATTTACCCAACCAAACCTGACGTCTCCAGGCTTGTCCAGCGCAGGATTATTTTCCCTCACTGCTTCTCTGCACTCCTCAAGGGTTTGGCATTCCTCTAACTCCCATTTATAAACTACTGGATCTGTGCTTACAGGAAAGGGCTCATCCTTTTGAATCAACAGCTCATCTTCACTCCCCCTCATTTCTTTTCCATTTCCTCCTGGCCGTTCAACCAAACTTGTTGCCTGGGGCAACTCAAAGTGGGGTTCACTTGCCTTCACTTGTCTTCTTGTCATTATCGGTAGTTGAGACACTGTCTGTTTTTCTTTCAATACTCTGTATTGAATATCCATACCTACAAGAAACTGCGGATCCCACCCCTTATGCACCAAAAGGGGAATGATATCACTCCAATTCCCCACCCCTACTTTCATAAACATAGCAGGCTGTTCTTTGGGTTTGGAGTCATAAGACTGTATTTCTATTTTACCATCTGCCCGGAGCCTTAGCTCACGAAAAATATCCTGAGACACTTGACATATCTGCCCCACTATCCCACACCACCTGAAGATCAGTGCAGTCTTGCATCTTCACTTCCATGGCCCTTTTCTGAGTACACCAGTGTGCTTGTTCTGGACTAGTGTAGCAGGAAATAGATTTCTTTGGCAATGTACTTAGCTCAATGTAATTCATTTCTGAATATTCCCCCGGTTGTTGCTTATGGCCTTGGGGGCTTCCCTGTTTTTGTTATTTCTTACCCCTGTTTTTCCAATCAACCCTCTAGAGTCCCGGGGACCCAACTTACCCCCCTTATCTGCCTGCACTCTTTCACTTTTATCTCTAGCTACTAACTGATCTTGAATATCCATTTTCCAGTCTTCAGGCTGTTGTTCCACCCAGGCATTTAGCTGGGCTTGGGACCAGCTTGAGACCACTTGCACTTTTGGTTGATGTCTGTCTCCCTTAGCTACCAATTTAAGGCACTGGGCTTTAATATGTCCTTGTTGTCTGCGATAGTGACAGATCACCTGGGCTGAACTTAAATTTCCTAACCCCTTTCCTTCTTTGACCAGGATTTTGGCTGCAAACTGAGCTTGCTGCCGAGGAACTGCCCTAAAGTCATTTTGTTCTTGTTTGTACTGCTCAGAGGGAGGTGGCCCCTTTCCACCTCCTTGCTGCTTCCAAGCTGATAATTTGCGGCAGCAATTTCATCCAAGACCATCGCCAGCTCCTGGGTAGTGGCAGGCCTCTGAGCATGTGCTAATGCTGCATGCTCTGCTGGAATGATTTGATAAATGTGCTCCCGAACTATCAATTCTAATAAATCATAAAATGTCTGTGCTTGCGCCGATTCAGTCCAACGAAGGCACATTATCTGTACCCTGCTTACAAACTAGCTGTAAGATTCCTTCCGGTTGGGAGCTGCCTGACAAAAATTTTGCCAAAGTTGCTCTGTTGAAAGTCCGAACTGCCGTAGAGCTAACTGCTTGAAATATAAATAGTCCCTTACTTGCTGGGGGGCAAGCTGTGCAAGTAACTCTGCAACCTCCCCATGCAAGCACCTAAGCAGAGCTGCCATGTATTCAGTGTCTGGCAAATGGTAGTCCTGTGCTGAGGCTTCAAATAAAGCAAAAAAAAAGTTGCCACATCATATCCAGATCTTAACTCAGGAAACTTCAACTTCATCCATCGTCTCCGTGGTTGCCTACTAAATACTTCTGCATTATACTCATCTGCTGCCCATTTTGCCTGAGGAGCTGGGTCATCAGAGCACATAGCTGCTGCACTGGGTCACCTAGTTGCCCTCCCACTGGAGCCATGTCTGTCTTTACTGCCGTATCTGCTTCCTTATCCTTCTGTACTTCTGTTTCCCCAGCTTCCCCATCTATCTTTGATTGTGACACAGGTGTTCAGGGGGGTGATAGTTACCTGTCCTGAAGAGCAGAGATCTGTGGATAAATGCTGTGAAATGAACCAGCATCTCACAGAAGGACCCAAATGGATTTCGGTGTGAGTTGTCACTAGGCGCCCAAGACAAGACACACTGCAATGGAGCTGTGTATGTCCAGTTATAGGGCAAAATGCATGGTGATGCGATTGTCACTTAGAACCATGTACTGGTGGGATTAGCTGGGAGTAAAACAATTTGTTGGGATCATGCTGAATAGCATTCCCAGGAATGGACAAAGAAACAGGACATAGTTGGGAGGATTTCCAGATGTAAAACTACCTGATCATCCTTCTTTTGTGTGGGATGGGAAACCTGTCTGTTAGGGGATGCTTTTGTGAGAGAAATGTGGGTGGGCAGAAGATGGTATAAGATTGATAGGATTAACAATCCAGGTGGATAGTGTTAGCTCTGGGGCAAGGCAAGTCTATTGTTCCAGTGTATGCAGAGGGGTAGCAGCATGGTCAGATCAGGATCTTACACCTTTCCAGGGTCCTTGCCTAGACATGTATGTGAGGCTTGCCATCCTGGCATCCATCTTGTATACATTCAATCCAAACTGCCTGGCATATGGACTCCTGGGGTGCTATAAATGAAGGGTGCTCATTTCCAAATAACCCCTCAGCAAAGAGAGAGAGTCAGCCTGCTTACAACTGGGCCCACTTGCATGGTAGGGAACTTTCAAGGACTTGTGGGGAACACCTCACTTTTTCCTGTATCCTCCCAGCACTATTTCCACTTTCCCCACTTCAGGCAATCTCCCTGTCCCAGCACCATAAACTTCAGGAGGGAAGTGGGAATCAGGTCCCCGCTGGGCTTTCCCAGCAGCAATGCACACACCCCAGCTGCCCGGCCATCCAGTATTTCCAGGTGGGGTCAGTACTCCTGCCCTAGCTGCAAGGGAGCGTCATGAAGCTGCTCAGGCTGTCAAGTTCTCTATTTCAGCCAGTACTGTTTGTCTTTGTAGCAACTTAGTAAGTTCATAGTAGGCACAGGGCTGGTTTTGCTTGTCTGTCTGTATAAAGAGGGTAAAAGGACCTTCAGTGGATCATACTGCCTTTGAAGAATCCCATTTTAGGAACCAGCAATTACTTGCTTTGGAGAAGGTAAGGTCAAGGCTATGCTATGCTATGCAAGGCTATGCTAACAAGTGCCCAAAACCTTGGGCAGGAGACTGATTTACTAATAGGATACATGCATGGCACAATGTTCCCTCTAAGCTCCACAGAGCACAAATTCTAGCGTGTGAGTAAGAAAAGCTAGTAGCATTAAAAGTTATGAGCAAGTCTACCCTTACTTTCACATAAATTAGTTTTTTAGATTACTTCCATAAACTTGTAAAAATCTCAGAATAAATTATTTTAAATTATATTTAATCTATATTTTAACATTAATTTAAACATTATAAGAGAAAACAGAATCAAGTCAAATTTCACCCACCACTTTCCACTATATTGGTAGACCTGTCCTCCAGAGAAAAGGTCTACCCACCTCAGTCCACTATACTAGTTCTCCTCTAGAGAACAGGTCTACCCACCCCTTTCCACTATATTTGTAGACCTAGCCTCCAGAGAACAGTTCTACCCACCCCTTTCCACCATATTGGCAGACTTGTCCTCCAGAGAACAGGTTTACCCAACCCCTTTCCATTATATTAGTAGACCTGGCCTCTGGAGAACAGGTCTACCCACCCCTTTCCACTATATTGGTAGACCTGGCCTCCAGAGAACAGGTCTACCTGCCCCAATCCACTAATAGATCTGGCCTCAGATCGTCGCCGTGTGCTGAGCCTTAGAAAACATACCAGCACTTAGGGGGAGAAAAAATTCTTGATGTCTGCTTTGGTATTTTAGTGAAATATGACAACCAGCATTACAGAGCAAGTATAACAGAGGAGGAATAATCACTGTCAGAGCCATGCCTAATCTAACAAACAGGAAGTTGCTTAAATGCTATCAACCTACCCAAACCACATATTTATTCAAATATTTATATCCCACTTTTCCGTTACTCAAGGCAACTTACAAATCATATTGAAAAGCATAATAGGGCTATGCAAAAATCATTTTCCCCAGCTCCATTGTAACTTATAGGGATGATTATAGTAAATAGACCCCATAGGCTATAATGGAGAATCAATCTTGGGGGCTGGGGGGGCTGTTTTTTTTTTTGGTAGAAGCACCAGATTTGCAGCACTGTTGGTGCCTCTCCTCAGTCCTCCTCCAAGTTTCAAAAAAATGGACCAGGGGATCCAGTTCTATGGGCCCCTGAAGACTGTGTCCCCATCCTCCATTGTTTCCAATGGAGGGGAAAATGCCTTGTGGGCTGAAACAGAAATCCTTGCGCTGCCTGTTAAATTTTTGGGTGCCAGTGCCCCCTAGCACAGCTTAGCGGGAACTATGTGAATGCCCACCCATCACCACAGGGGTTTGTAAAGCCATGCACCAATGTATTTTCATTAGCAAATTCAAGTTTTACTGAGTGTAAAATCTAATTACTATCAAGCACTCAGGTGAGCTTGATTACGTTTTACTAATCTTGCCTGAATGTCCCTTAGCCTACCAACCTGCCTTATGCAGGGGTGAAACCTCCATCCTGCCAGCCCTTTTGCCCATCCTGCAGGTATGCAATCACCTTTTGTTACCTTTCTGGGAAACCCCTTCCCCATAAGGGTTGCCAGGTCTCTCCTGAGAACTGGTGGGGGATGGGGGGGGGGACATACTGGGTGCAAGTGGAAGGCCCAGCTGACATGCAGCAACTTGACTACATCATTGCCTCCGTGACTCAGAAGTGAAGTCATCACGCCAGGGATGCTGAGGCGACACTCTGGTATTTTGGCAAAACCTCTATGGTAAATTTGGCTTCTACCATAGAGTTTTTGCCCAAATACCAGAGTGTCACCTCGATGTCCCTGACATGATGATGTCACTTCTGGGCCACGTGGGCAGTGATGTAGACCTATCACTGCACATCGGCTGGGCCTCCCTCTTTTTCAGGGTAAGTTCTCCTCACTGGCTAGCTGATTAGCAGTGAGGCAGGGGGCCTGGCAGCAGGGGGCACCTGCCTACACTGGGGGGGTCTGGCAACCCTACTTCCCCAACTCAGTCAGAGCCGGGAAATCCATAGATTGTCCTGGACTAACCATGAATTCTTGGATCTTGCAATTATTTCTTTGATATTCTTTTGTGCTGATATTCTTAGGGTTGCCAACCTCCTGGTGGTAGCTGGAGATCTCCTTGCTTTGGAGAAGGTAAGGTCAAGGCTTTCCTTAGGCTATGCTAACAAGTGGCCAAAACCTTGGGCAGGAGACTGATTTACTAATAGGATACATGCATGGCACAATGTTCCCTCTAAGCTCCACAGAGCACAAATTACAACTGATCTTCAGGTGACAGAGATTAGTTCACCTGGAGAAAACAGCCACTTTGGAAGGTGGACTTTATGGCATTATACCCTATTGAAATCCCCCTCTCCCCAAACCCCACCCTCCTCAGGCTTCACCCCAAAAATCTCCAGGTATTTCCCAACCTGTAGTTTGCAAACCTGTCTTTTGTTCTGACTTCTATAACTATTGCTGCTCTGTTGGCCAAAACAGCTGAGCAGACTGATGTCAGGTAAACTCCTTCCTTCTCTCTGTTCATTCCTTTTCTCTCATCTCCTGTTCTCTCCCCTACCCCTTTTGTGGGTGGTCCTGGCCAAGAATTTTCATTCAACCAGAGGCCAGACTTTCTCTCACTTTCACTTTTTCTCCTAGACCCTCTTTAAAATAAAGAATTTTTTTATCCCATCTCCATTTTATGTTTAGATTGGTATGTTGGGATGGGGTCCAAAAGCGGTTGCCCAAATATCAGAAGTTGTGTGTTGCGGGGGGACAAGCAAAGAGCTGTGGCCCAAATGATAGATGCTGAGTTGATTTTGGTATGCTGGGGCCTGCTTTCGAGAATAAGGAATTAAAGAGATGGGGATATTTCTGTCTTTAGCCATGTGTGCTGGGGCAGGCTGGGTGGGGAGTAAGTAGAGGCTGTGGCCCCCATGGTGGAAGTTAAATTGATTTTGGTATCCTGGGATCTGCTTTACAGGAAAGGAAATAAGAGGAGATGGGAATATTTCTGTCATTAGCCATTTCTGTTTGTCTCTCTGAATCTGTTCATGGGGAAAGGTGAGGAGACAAAGCTGATTCTCCAAATATGGCAAGTGGAGATTCTTACTGAGTATCCGGTATGTGAGCAGTGTAGTTATGAGAGTCTTGGTCTAAGATTGGGGAGAACACAGTTCCCACCCCCAGTTAGCCATGAAGCTCACTATGTGACCTTGGGCCAGTCACACCCTCTCAGCCTAACCCACCTCACAGGATAGTTGTTTGGTTGGTTGCTTGGTGTCAGCAAATGCTGCCACCTCCTGCCCAGGAGGTGGGATGCGTGCCCCTCGTGACGTCGGAAGTGTGGACTGTTATGTTATACTTCTCATGGCTTGCTTATCGCTCCCTGCACCATTCTGACCTTGGAAGACTGCTGGTGCCTGCCTATGTATCATTTCTTTTGTCTGACTCTGGTTCTTCCCGCTTTTTCCTTGGGAACTTCAGGCCAGAATTTGAGCGCCTTTTATATGATTGTATGATTAGTTACAAGCCATCGCCAAACCCCTTTTGAATTCTGTCTAACTATCCCACTTGGGGGTCGTGCCAGCTATTACTAACACAGGACATGTAGATGACCACAGCAGACCTTTCTTAATAAAGACTTCCTTTCTTTAAGGACACTTGTTGCTGACTGACTCTATAGGACCCTCACACTTGGTTCGTTGTTTATCAGATTTGTACCCCACTACTCATTTGATAAGCAAGGCTTGAGGTGGCTTATAACAAGTAGTTGTGAGGAAAAGAGAGGAAGGAAGGAAGTATTTTGTTTCATAAACAAAATAAATATTTACTCTAATTGTCACAGTGAAGGAGTTAATGAGTTAATGAAATCTGACCTTTCCTGATTGTTCCAGTTTTCGGCGACTCAATGGCGGGTGCCTCTTCCCAGCTCTGGGAGAGGTGACCCGGACTCAGCAGTTTGAGGGGGTTCTGAACGGGTTTTGGACCCCCAAAGCCTTCTCCTAAAGCTCAAATTACTCTTCCGGGCACGAAGTCTGAGTCCAGCACAGACCTGACTGCAGCTTTGGCAATAGCACTATGCCCTCTGATGGACCAGCTGAACGCTGTTAATACTAAGCTGGATTCTCTGCAACAACAGGTGTCAGAGGCAAATAAGAGGTCAGATCAGATGGCTAAAGGGTTGGCAGAGGTTAAAACCAAAGTTGAAAAGACTGATTTAAAGCTGATCGTGACGGGAAAAGAAAGGATTTCTGATAAAGATAATTTGCTGAAACTTCAGATGGAGAGGTCTTTCTTTTATTTGAGATTCCAGGGCATACCCGAACAAAAGGGTGAGAATCTCAAAAATATACTCAGCGATTCTATAGTTCCAATGATGGATTTGCAAGCGGATGAAATACAAAGCAATTTGGATATGGTCTATAGGACCTATCCTGAATTTGTAAAGAAAAAAAATCTGCCTGGAGAAGTTATTGTGAGGTTCTCCAAAAGGTCAACCAGAGATGTGGTGCTCAAGGCCACCGATAGAAATGCTGCCCTGAAGATTCAAGAAGATATCAAAGTGTTAAAGAACATTCCATTTGAGGTGAGGAAGAAGAGGAAACCCTATAAAATTTTTGACTGCATTTCTCCAAACAGAAAACATCATGTATCGCTGGCTCATTCCGGAAGGCATGGGTTTTACCTACAAAGACAAGAAGCAAAGAATTGATTCAGCTGCAAAGGCCAAGAAATTTTTGGACTTTTGCAAAGAAGGAAAGGGCAAAGCGCCATCAGAGGATTCTTTGGACTTACAAGAGAGCATTTATGGTCTGGAAGGTTCAGGCACATCAGGAACTGAAAGCTCAGAAGATGAAGAGTCAGACTCAGCTTTGGGGGCAGCAGCACTGAAACCCCAGAGAGGAAAGAAGAAAAAGGGAACCAGTAAAGGAAAATAAGTTGTATTGGTTGAAAGTCTTATGTGTTTTTTATCGTTCATTCGGAATATCAGCAACTCATGCATTTGTAAGCTTTTAAATCAGTAATGATATCATTTTAAAGCCTTGTTGATTATAAGTTTTCCTCAAATAAATAGAAGCAAGATATTAAATAGCTTTTTTTTAAGACTTCTGTATTCATTAGGGTAGTTTAGTATTTTAGTTATGGTAGTGGTTTTAGTTGTTGTAGTTATAAAATCAATAAAAAAATAATTTAAAAAAATCTGACCTTCCTCTTTCAGTCTTTTTTTTTTTTTACTGAGATTCAGACTATTACGGGGGAGATTTAAACCACATGATTGTTGATGGCAAATGGTTCTTGGAAATATAAATAGTTCCATATTTAAATAATTTAATATTAATTATTAAGTGTGGGTTCAGCTCCATACCTCCACTACCACCCCAGCCATATCCTCACTCCTTTCCCTGTCTCATTCTTTCCTTCTCAGCCATTCACCAACCTACTGCTGATTTGCCCTCCCATCTTCAGCTATATTTGATATTTATTTACTTCATTTATACTCCACCTTTCTCCAGTGAGGACCAAAGCACCTTGCTTACAGCATTCTCCTCTCCTCCTTTTTATCCTCACAACAACCTGGTATGTGACTGGCCCAAGCTCATCTAGCGAGCTTATGTGGCACAATGGTGATTGGATGGTAGGTCTCCCAGACCCTAGTCTGAAGCTTTAACCCTCTACATCAGGGGTGGCAAACTTATTTGTTATGAAGGCCGGATCTGACATACATGAGACCTTGTTGGTATTGTAAAGATGGATAAAATAGTTGGTAATGTAAAGATGTGTCATAAATTGTATTGCCAGGTAGCGGAAATATAAACTTTATAAAGGACACAAACACAAAGGTTTGGGGTTTTTTACTTAAAATAAAAACATGCTTAAAACATTAGCACTCTTGCAATATTTTGTTTGTTCAACAGTATCTGATAACTGATACCTCTTCCTCTGAATTATTGCATCAAAATGTCTGTGCTGTTGCAATTTTGAGTATGCTGTTCAGGTATGTATCTGTAAGCTGCAAACCTACTTTTGATTTATTGTCATTCACCTCAGAAATCTCATGCTCAGAGTTCTGAGTCTAGGACCCAGGGGAAAACATGAAATGGCTGAGCATTTGAGAGAATCTGGTGAAGCAAGCTATGATGCAACAGCAGCAGCAACAGAACTGGAAGCCAGAGATTGCCAGCTCCAATGCAGGCCTGATAGAAGCCCTCCTGGGGCTTGATCCGGCCCCCAGGCTGCATGTTTGACACCCCTGCTCTACACCATGATGGCTTTCATAGGGCTGAACAGTAGCAAGCAACTAGATCTGTCCAAATATTTTCTACTTGTCCTGAGAAGCTTTACTTCCCCCCTCCCCGACAGCCTCCTTCCACTTGATAGAAAGAGCCCAAAGCTATTAGATACTAGAGAATGAAAGGGGAAAGAACTCGAGGAATTTCTGTACCCATCTGTGTTTTAATACAAATACTGTCACAGGCAACCCATTATGGAATAGAACAGTTTTAAAATGTAACAAATGTTTTATTTTTCTAGCTGGTAACAAAGAGAACAATTTCCAGCTGAGTAGGGAAGGGAAGCTGCAGGTGCTACGAGATATGGACAGAGAGAAAGAACCCTTCTACTCTGTCGTAGTGAAAGCATCTAGTAATAAGAACTGGGCACCACCTCGGGGTCACCGTGCAGCCAGGTTCCAAACCATGGACCTCAGCACTGATCCTACCTTGCAGGATGTACGGATCTTTCTGGATGATATTAACGACCAGCCTCCCCGGTTCACCAAGTCAGAATATACGGCAGGTAAGATATTTCAGTGTGGCTGTCTAATGGGGATGCCGCTTTTCTGGAAGTTCTCTTACTAAAGAGTAGAATAAGACTGCCATCCACTGAGAAATGTTTTCCTAGGATAAGATTCCTGCCAGAAAATTGGTCTCCTGAAGACAATTGTAGCAACAGCAGGGAACTTTTGAAAGCGGAGGGGTTCTAACTGAGGCACCCATCACTACGCAGCAGACAAATCTGCCTCACCCTTCTCTTCTGTCTTCTCATGATAACTTACCTCGAAGCAGACCAGGCACCTGCTGCCACCACTCTGGTTTGTGGATTTTACTATAACTTGGGGAGAAAGGTTACCTCCCACACACTCAACAGCGCCTCCTGACACAAGGTGGGTGCTACCTAGATGTAGGATTTGCAGGCATAGCTTGGCAACCAGTTGGAGACCTGGAGGGCAGGGATAGTGGGGAGTGCTGTTGGCAATGGTGTGATGTCACTTCCAGGGAAAAACCTGGAAGTGATGCCATGCCTAAGAATCACTGGAAATTCTATGGTAAAACCTTATGCATAACTAGAAAGGATAAATCTTTTTTTCTACAGAATCGGTACTTTAAAAATATTTTTAAACAGTATTTTAATATTTTAATTTTTCAGCTGGAGTAGGAGTTCATGCCTGCAAAAGGCAGCATTTAAAAAATGAAAGAATAGGCAAGTTTTTATTCAGGAAAGTTAATCATTTAAAAGTTTTTTTAAATCTATTTTTGTCAGGGGTTTTTTTTCTACTCGGCAGATTTATGCTGGAATGCATCATTTTTTTCCACAGAGGGTCAAAATTGTCTTATAATTAAAAAAATTAAAGGGTTCTTGTCAGTTCTGGAATGTTTCGATCCCAATATATAACAGTTCTACTAAAGTGTACCAGTGCCCCAAGGGGCCAAATAACACTTTTAATTGTTTTAAAATATTTTTAATTCAAAAATGTTTTTAAAAAACCCCAGAAGTATTTTATTTCTCTGTGTTATTTCAACTGAGCAACTAATTTTCCTTCCTGTTCTGACAGGGGTTGCAACCGATGCCAAAGTGGGTTCTGAGTTGATAAAGCTTACAGCCCTTGATGCTGATGTAGGAAATAATAGCCTGGTCTTGTACAGCATTTTGGGGATCCGTTACATCAAACAACACTCCAATGACTCTGAAGAGGTAGCCAGCATCTTCAGCATTGGTAAGCATTCCAGTGGCCCCTCATGAAATCTGTGTCTGTTAAGCTGCCAATTTCTCACTGTCTTGTGCTGTGTTTGTGAAATAAAGCCTCTTTTGCTTGACTAATAAAGGCAAGACATGGATGTTGATAGACTGTTCATCAAACATCCATCCTGCATTTTATTTTGGTCTGTAACAGAGATGAGCAGCTAGGCAGGGACTACTTTTATTAATTTAAACCTTTTTTTGCTGCTCTCCCAGTACCTAAGGGTGCTTTCTTTCATCATCTTATCTATATGTTATTTCCTTTACTAGACCCAGCTAATCTACTCACACTTAGGCTTGTGTAACTTGGATGTGTAGTACTGCGATATACTTCTAAAAGTGTAGATTGGCTCTAATCCAAGTTCATTGCTTGTTTTCATTAAAGATAATTTAGATGGGATCCTTCGAACATTTGATCTCTTCACTGCCTACAACCCTGGCTACTTTGTGGTGGATGTCATGGCTTCAGACCTGGCTGGTCACAATGACACTGCTGTTGTGGGAATTTACATCCTGCGGGATGATCAGCGGGTCAAGATCATAATCAACGAGATCCCAGATAAAGTACGGCAGTTTGAGGAGGAGTTCATAAGCCTGTTATCTAACATCACAGGGGCCATTGTCAATACAGACGATGTGCAGGTAATGATTCATTTGAGGCAACACAACCATTCTCTTGTGAGCTGTTAAACTGTGTTCCCTCTGTGTCAAGAGTGTTGGATAAAAGCAGGACCAGCCTTCTGGGGTGGCACACCCTGGAGCTGCCTTGTCACAGGAAAATGTCATAGCATGTCATGTAATCAGCTGCCTAGAAGAAGGGCCATCTGTTTTCTCTCCTTTATAGTTCCATGTTGACAAAAAAGGCCGAGTGAACTTTGCCCAAACAGAATTACTGATCCATGTGGTGAACCGGGAAACCAACCGGATTCTGGATGTAGAACGGTAAAGATGCTGTGTCTTTATATAGGTTTAGACTAGAACATAGAATGAAAGGTAGGAACTGGGAGTCCATGTTACAGACAAGAGTTAGCATTGTTAAACAGCAAGTAAGTTTAATCATACTTGACCACCTACAAAGCATTTCTTGCATTCAAAGCATTTCCCATACCATATGAGTTCCCCGTTTACAACTACAGGTAGCAGATGAGGGGTGGAGGAAGTGAGGTGGCGGTATAATGTCTTACCCAAGGCTATCTAATGATTTCATGGCCAACATGGGATTTGAAGTTTCCAGCATGTCCTGCTAAGGCAGAACCACATGTTATATGTAGTTATGTAATTCTTTTCACTAACTATTTTTATTTTACACAGTGTTGTTTTTAAAGGGGGAAACTTACCCATTGTTCTGTACATCCTCTTCTTTTACAGAGTTGCCCTTCCTAGGAACTCTGAACTTCAACAGTTAGGAAGGGACCCTTTAACTGACAGACAGCAAAAAAACTGCTTCAGTTCTAATGTTTTCACAAGTAACCAATTCTGATGTTAGTATAAGTAACAGCTCCTACTCAGCAGTTTGTCACTTCAGAACACTCTGTTTATAATCTTCAGAGGAGTTTCAAATAAATAGGTAACAGTGCAGTCCTAAGCAGAGTTATACCCTTCTAAGTACATTGACTTCAGTGGGCTTAATGGGTGTAACTGTATTTGGGATAGCACTGTAAGCAGCTTCAACTTAAATAGACAGAAAGTCTTTGCACCTGTTGCTTTAGTTTTGGCAGCAACATGGTCAGTAAGCATCTACCACAAGTATTTATTTTAGGTAGATTCTGAAATCGATTTCGTTTTTAGCCAACACTTAAAACCTCTAATGATCAAAGCAGCAAAGCCAACACTTAAAACTTCTAATGATCAAAGCAGCAAAGAAATATTTAATCAAATCACCTAATTCAGGGTCATACAGCCATTGATTCTCTGTGGAATAACTTTTTGGCTGTTATCTCATGATAGTGAGTCACACAAAACCTGTTCTTGTATATCTAGCTGCCCCATCACAGATGTTTCACCTGAATTTTGAGCCTAGTGGTTGGGGAAAAAAGAAGAGCATGGTAGGTTTGTTCCAATATGCTTTTAATGCTGTTTAATGGTGAGGGTTTCTACTTTCAGAGTCCACTGAATTGGAAACTATAGCAGGGAGGTGAGGGTTGATCATCCCTGTCATATGCAGGTTTTAAAGTTTTTTGTTTTGTTTAGCAAGGTAAATTCATAATTAAATGTATGTCTCCAGAGTTATACAGATGATTGATGAGAATAAGGAGCAGCTACGGAATCTCTTCAGGAACTATAATGTCTTGGATGTGCAACCAGCCATCACAGCCAGGGCCCCAGATGACCTCTCAGCACTGCAGGTAAGATGGATGGTATGGTTCTTTACACCTGAATCCTAGCTTAGCTTCCAGCTACCAAGCTTTTCTGGAGGTCTCCCCCAATGATAGAATGGATTCAGTCATGCAGGGAGAAACTAAGCCTTCATAAATTATTACCTAACATTGTCAGCTTCTTCACTGACAGAGGCCCCTACATCTTCAGGTAGCATGCAACAGCCAAATATTATATTATATTTATTTTTATTTATTTATTTATTTGTAAATTAAATTTATGAATCACTCAGTACCTCATCCTCTGGATGATGTACAACAGTAAATAAAATCCAATATGAACATTCAGTATGATCTTAAGAACAATTCCCAGATGGCATCTATGAGTTGAATTTTAAGCCAGTTCTGGACTGTGTTGCCACCTCACAGGCAGGACTGGGAGAGGCCAAAAGAAAAAGATGGAATAAAGGAGTGGGTGCCTGCCATGATAGAGATAAATATAGCTGAACCTGCTTGTCATGCACCACAAATATTCTTATAGGGAAAGGAGCTGACAACCTTAGATCAGGGTCTCCCAGAAGTCAAGAGGCCCAGACCACTTCCATTTTTTAAAGGTCCAGATGGCAGCAGCAGTGGTGGGGGCAGGGAGCCACACCAGACCCACCTAAGCTGCTGGCCTCCTCCACCACTACTGGGGCCCAGAGCAACTCCTGGCCTCACTGACAGCAACAGTGGAGGAGAATATTAATTCATAGAGTGCTACAGGAAGTCTGGCCCAGTAATGCGATGCAAGTTTCAAGCTGTATAATCAATGTTCTTTCAATCCTGTCAGTGAATTTCTGTGACTGAATGTATAACTTTCTTTGGAGATAAATTGAAGGTCTGAATTTGAGGTGCTCTGTGAATGTGAGGCTCGGGCCAAATGGCCCTCCTGCCACCACCCCTGCCCCCCATGATTGCCCTTCTTTAAATTGTGTCTTCGTGAAAAGAGCACCTGTAATGCTCTGAACATGGTAACAATCGCTACAGCAATTAGTTATGTCCAAGTTGGTGGGATGGCAAACAGAATGCAATGAAGGTTAGTGAGGCATGTTCTGTGAACATTTTCCTCATGGATTAGTTGCATCTTCCAATAAACCATAAAGTCACCATTCATTCCTATTTATATTATCTTACAATGTCCTGAGAACAAGGGCAGCTTGGAACCATTTCAACAGATACTGATATCCCAGAGTTAGTAGAATACTTTCACCCTTCTGCAGTGGCCTAGTAATCTCCTAGACAGTCCACCCCTGCTGTAATGGTTGGTTTTGTTTTGTTTTTTGTTTTGTTTTTTTATCATTTCTAGATGGCAATAATCATTCTGGCTATTCTCCTCTTCCTGGCAGCCATGTTGTTCATCCTCATGAATTGGTACTACAGAACAGCGTGAGTAACCTTAAGTGCCCGCACACTGTAGGGCAAAATGAGTATGCCTCGTGATCTCAGATACAGTTTTGGACATGAGAGGTCAAAAATTAATATCTTAATACCTTGAATGTGGAAAACAAATGTTCTGATTCAGAGATCCACAAAGTATTAATGGCTATGAATTTTCCCCACTCACCACACTGAACAGACAAATAGTGAGAATGTGAAAATTGATGTATATCCTGAGTTTCCCTCAAACACAGCTTTGGGCTGGGCACAATGTCTCCTTTGTAGTGATAAAAGGAGATTGGTTGCCCTTAAACTGTGCTTTCATCTGCTGCTGAGAGTAAAGCCGTAATCTATTTCATGGGGAAGACTGGTGTCGGCAGAGAGAGAGGCAGGCTGGGATATGTGTGAGCGGTTGCACTCACAGTTCTCTGATCAAGGCCAAAAGATCGGTTGCTGTATTGGGGAAGGTGTGGGGGGATACCCAGTGGTTCATGACTAATGCCATGGGAACAAACCTGTTACCTGAGGATGAACATCTCTTTGTAAATTGAAGCCAGAATCTGCAATTTTATGATTGTGAATGTTTGAACATAGCTTGAGGAATTAAAATGAATAGACTTGGAAAAATTGTAGCACACTAGCGCATATGGTTATTAGAATTAACAAGAGATGGGACCCGCGGAATCCGCGGGGGAGAGGAGAAGGTGGCAATCCACCCCCCCCACCTCGTGCCCCCATCCTTGCCTCGCTTCTTCCCGGTGAGGCCTGGCTGGGCCGGGCCTCGCCGCCGCCGCCCCCCCGTCCCTGCCCCACTTCTTCCCGGCAAGGCCTGGCTGGGCTGGGCCTCGCCGCCACTGCCCTCCCATCCCTGCCTCGTTTCTTCCCGGCGGCACGATTAGGGCCGAGGCCTACCGAGGCATTCCTTAGCCGGCGGTGCGATTAGGGCTGAGGCCCGCCGTGCCGCCTCCCCCCTCCCCGGCCCCCTCCCACCGTCCTTCAGCAGGTGGCTGGGCTGCAGCCACCCTGCCGCCAGTAGATTGTCCGCCGCCGCCAGGCAGGTAAGTCCCGCACATGCGCGGGTATTTTTTTTAACTTTTGGGGGGATGTAAGTTTTTTTTAAAAGATTTAGGATTTTTCTGCAGAGGGGGGGTCGCCCCCCATCTGCAGAACCCCCCCCCCTGCCCCCCCCCGCGCGGATTTAGGTATCCGCACGCGGTGCGGACTTTGGAATTAGATATATAGATTATTTTGGAGTCTGGAAAACACATTGAGAGAAAAAATAATGATGGACAAGCAAAAGATTGCCTTGACATTGAAGGTTCTCAACCAGTCATTTTTCCATTTTATGACAGGAAATGAAGCAGTGTGTGAGATATTTTTAAGGGACTAAAATTCACAGGAAACAAACAATTTTCACCTTAAAATTCTTGTCTTCTTTTCCTCAAATGTTTACTTGTTTTAAACTGTTTTGCAGACACAAAAGGAAACTGAAAGCAATTGTGGCTGGTTCCACAGGTGAGAGATACTGAGAGTTGTTATTTCTAACCCATGAAAAATGAGTACTAATGAATGTGGGGAGGTACCTGAAGCGCTGGTTGACAAAAGCCAACAGACTGACACATACAGCTTAAACTGTGACACTTTCCATGGCATGCAGATGTGATCGGGCGAAGCCCTAACCAGCTATGTTTTTAATGTGTCAGGTTGCTTTAAAGTAATCAGAGCAGGAACGATTTTTAAAAAGCAACCCTAAATTCAGTTGATGTAAATCCACACATGGTATTTTACAGGTAACCGAGGCTTCATGGACATCATGGATATGCCAAACACAAATAAATATTCCTTCGATGGGTGAGTCTTCAACTATTTTGAAAGCTTTTAAAATTAGTACCCCTGTTGAAGTTAGAAGGGACAAGTGGAGATGTCACAATACTCTCAGGAAAGATCCCTCCCTCCATTGCTGCTGATTCTCCACATGGCTCACTGGGGGGGGGGGGGGAGGGAGAGACTCACAGGGGAAATCCCATATCCCCCCCGGCAAGCCTGGTGTGGCTACAAATAAAGCCTGGCATCCTCTGCCACTGCTGTTGAGCCTGGTGCAACAGCAGGCATCCTCCACCACTGTGGCCAGGCCCAGCACAGCTGCTGGTGTTCTCCACTGTCTGGCCCAGCCCACCTACCAGTGCTCTCCTCCTCTGTGGCCAGGCTGAGTGCAGCTGCCAGCTTTCTCCTCCACTGCTGCTGGGCTGAAGCGCCTGCCAGCGTCCTTTGACACTGAGAAAAGGCCCAGAGCGGCTGCCAGGATCTGCTGCCAGGCCAGGCTGGAGTGGCTCTGTTCTCATCTGGTACAAATGTATTTGAGGGAGGGGGCTTTCAGTTCCCCTATATATTTTTATTTCAGATTTTTCTGCAGATCTAGGGAGTCCCTCAAGTTTGAAGAAAAATCTGTCTAGTGTCAGTGTGGTCCAGATTTGTGAATGTAGGTATCCACAGATGGGAGCCACATGTTGCTATTAGTTTATAAACAAAGGCATTGAATAAGTTCAATTTTTAAAATGAAAGAAAATGTAGTACTTAGCACACAGAAAAATTTTCTGTAGAGCAGTTTCCTTTTTAGTTAGCTGCTGTGTTGGTGAAATAAGAATTGAGCAGGACGATGTGTCTCGGCCCACTTAAGAAATGTTGTTGACATGATTGTGTACAAGATTTTGAAGGAATTTCTCTAGCTGGTCCAGTTTTTTATTATTCTGAGTATGGTGTCTCCCCTTACAGAGCAAACCCTGTGTGGCTAGACCCTTTCTGCAGGAATCTGGAACTGGCAGCACAAGCTGAGCATGAAGATGATCTTCCAGAGAACTTAAGTGAAATAACAGACTTATGGAATAGTCCAGCCAGAACTCATGTGAGATGGAGTCTCATTACTTTCAGGAGTTAAATTCACAGTATATTCAGAATATCTATCAGCCTCAATCAGGCTTCACTTCATGAAGCAAGCACAACAGAAATTCAAACCCATATGTAGAATTATTGCTCTTCCTGAAACTATGACTGAGAATTAGAAGTTGTCACTAATGAAGCATCATCATCTCATTAAAATCTCTCATGTATCATTCTTAAGCATTCTGCTCATGCTATTCCAGGCCTGGTATCCCAGGCACAATTCAATAGTCATTGCAATAGCTTTTGTTGTTGTTGTTATTGTTCAGTCGCACAGTCTAGTCCGACTCTTTGCAACCCCATGGACCACATCACACCAGGCCCTCCTGTCTTCCACCGTCCCCTGGAGCCTGCTCAATTTCATGTTCGCTGCATCGATAACACTGTCTAACCATCTCATCCTTTGATAACTTTAGGATCAATTAAATATGATAAGGCTGGTGATGATATACTTGATGAAAATGCAGAGATGCAGGGTATTCCATCTACATGACGCACATAAATTCTTGATACTAACATTGTTAGTAAAAAGTTACATACCTGTGTTGTTACTGAAATTTTGTCCAACTTATTATGTTCCCACTTAGTTATTAAACAGTACAGTGGGGGATGGCCAGCAAAAAAATGAGAATGATTTAGACAAAGATTTATAAGGTTATTTGTGAACAAAGATTGCAGAAGGATTTCCCTTCAGCCGTATTGAATGAGAAACCATTTTCAAAAGCCTCTCCTTATTTAGGGAACCTTTGGACGAGAGCCTTCTGCTGCCAAACCTTCAGATGATCGCTATTTGAGAGCAGCCATCCAGGAATATGACAATATTGCCAAGCTAGGCCAGATCATGCGAGAAGGGCCAATCAAGGTGAGTTTGTCTTGCATTGTTCATTTTGGCTCACTAACCCTACATGTTTATGGCCAACTCTTTCCATGGTGGTATTCTAAGAGATATGATCTCCTTGGTATACATAACGATAGCATCTGCAGCTTTTCTTCTAGGGTAATGTTCCCTGAAATTGTTTAGCATATGTATATTTAACTAGGAACAGGCTCTGAATTTCTGAATCCAATTTCAACCTCTAACCAGCAATCACTTTTCAGAGTATCATTTGATGAGATGAATGCATTGTGACAAATACTGTATTTAAAGTAGGATGACACCACAAGTGATTGAAGAGTATTCCTTTTAAACTTTAGCAGACCTTAGGGCCAGAATTTTTTTATGAAGAAGAAATGCATGTTTTACTCTGGAATAGCTTCTTAAGTGGATTTCTTAACTGAGGTAAGTTTCAGGAACAGATGGCAAAGTGCCCAGTGTAACTTCTTCTGCACCCATTCCCTCCATCCTTCCAGGGCTCTCTCTTAAAGGTAGTCTTGGATGACTATTTGCGACTGAAAAGACTGCTTGCCGAGCGGATGGTGCATAAAGCCACCACGGGTCATGGGGACCAGTCTTCGGTCTCCGAGGTAGAGTCTGTGTGCAGTGGAATTTTTAAAAATACTTGTTTGTGCCCTCTGGGATTATGTGTGTGCTTTTCAAAACTGTACCCTTCTCTGTAGAACAACTTTTTTTTTTCCTGTGGCTCTAAGCACCAGGTTGCAGAGGATTCACAGACCAGGTAGAACAATCAGTGCTCAAGCCACTTCTGTCCTATTTCCTTGGCACTTAAAATTTCATGCCACCTGCTGGTCATGCCTGTGCATGTTTGATGCTGGCTTCTTCAGATGCAACAGTATCAAACTATTAAAAAATGAGGTAGCCAGACTTTGAAAAGTGCATAAGTATCTGATGGGTAAGACAGAGATAGAGGAAGTCCTAGATCAGTGATTCACAAAGGAAATGTTACAACTCACTAATAAGTGCTAGGGACTTTGTGGGGAGTCACCAGACTATTAGAAGGATGGAAATAATGTAAAACAAGATGCTGAAGGCAAGAGACTGACATAATATTTAAAATAGGGGGCCCTTTAAATACCAGATCTGCAAGGATAGGTATTTTTAATTAGGATGAAGAGGCCTTGCGAAGAGGGAAGAAAAGCAGATTATTTACTCTCTGTTTTTGCTCTCTGAAGGACAAAAGAACTAGAGAAATGCTGGAAAATAAGTTAGTTACTCCTTCTTTGGTCACAATTCTGGAGAGCTGAACACTTAACTCTGTGTTTGGAATTGTAATTAAAGAATTTTCAGGGCAGCTACTTTTTTCTCCATTGTCAGGGAAGAGTAAGGAGCTTATGCCTTCATTTGCATGTAGTAGGCCTTCAAATTCTAATTGAGCTCAACTATATCCCATGCTGTAGGTCTAAGCCCCTCTTGAGTTGTCTTCCTGCCTGCTAGACTACTTCTTCATGGTCTCTGTACTGGTGGAAATTCTAACCTGTGTTGAGTACTGTTCAGAACCTTCAAGGACTAAAGAGATTTTAGCTATTGCCCTGCATACTCTGGAGGTATGGGCAAAATTACAGATATCCAGAGTGGCTGTGGAAGCACTTCCCATTCATTTCTTCTTTGGCCACTGCAGCAGAGACATCAGAAGGAAAATCTGTCTAGTGCTCGATGTGCTGGGCCATTCTTAGTTTTTTTAAAAAAAAATCTTTAGATCTTTATCTCTGTTACTTCCTGCTCTCTTCCCTTTTGCTCATGTGTATGATGCAACGAATAAAAAGTGTCACTTATACAGGGGCAAATTGCCAACATCAGACAGCTGCTATGTTTTTTCTCTTCATTCCTAACAGGCACTGCATATGAAGAGCTCTCTGGCATGCAGACATGACAGGACATGACATGAGCTCTGCTGGGTCAGATGAGTTGTCAATCTCATCCAGCATCCTGTTTCAGACAGAGGCTAATGAGTTGCCCCAGAAGGCCAATAAATATGGCACAGAGGCCAGGGCCTTTCCTGATGGTGCCTTCTAGCACAACTTTTCAGAGGATTATTGCCTTTATATATGGAGGTTCCATTTAGTCACCATGGTTAATAGCCATTGATAGTCCTTATGATCCATGAATCTGAAATTCCATTTTAAAGCCATCTATGATTTTGGCCCTTCCTACATGCACTGGCAGTGAACTCCACAATTCAATTATTTATTGAAGAAGTATTTCTTTTTGTCTGTACGAAATCTATTGCCTATGAGGTTCATCGAATGCTCCCGAGTTCTAGTACTATGAAACAAGAAGAAAAAGTTCTCTCTATACAGTTTCTCCAAGCCATGCATAATTTTATAATCCTCTGTTATATCTCCCCTTAATAGGCTTTTGCTAAATTGGGAAAGGTGCTCTGACCCCTTAATCATCTTGGTTGCTCTCTTCTATACTTTCTCCAGTTCTGCAATACTTTTTTTGAGATGCAGCAACCAGAACTATGTACAGTGTTCTAAATGAGGCTATCCCATGGATCTGTATAGGGACATTACAATATTGACTGTTTTATTTTCAGTCACATCTACTAGATGATTGTATCCACATACTTGTTAACCTTTCTGTAGAAGTCCAAAAGGTCAGTGAGTTAGGACCTCTTCTTGCCTAGTTGATTTTCCCTCGGCAGACTTAGTTCACCTATATCATTAAGAATTCAGTATTTAATTATAGTTTCTACTAATTTACCTGAAGACAATGTTACGCCAAGAGGCCTGTAGGTCCCTGATCCTCTCTGCATCCCTTCTTAAAAATGGGTGTAACATTTACTCCTTTTGAGTCTTCTGGTATGGAAGCCAATTTTAGTGACATTACATACATTGGTCAGTAGATCAATAGTTTCTCATTTGAGTTCAGCCTTTTATATATGGTGGTTTCCCTCACTTTCACAGCACCTCTCTGTTGCGTTATTTTTTTATTCTGCATTTCCCCCCGCTTTCACCTTGCATTTCCGTTGGGGTGGTGGTGGTTAGTTCTTCATTGATTTTCATCCCTCAGCTCTTGGTTCACTTTCAGTTCACTGTTTTCCTGGCTTTTCTGAAAGTCCTTTTGCTGTGATTTTTCCCCGGCTTCACTTCCAAGATGAAGTAATTCATAAGCAGAAACATTCTCTCTGATTTTTCTACCCACCCTCTTTACCACCCCTGTGTGCCCACTCCAGCGCCCACACTGAGATCAAATTGTTCCTCCCACTCTGCAGCTTCCACCATCTTCCCCCCTTCATCAGTGCTCACTTCTAAACTTTCAGTTTTTTTAACAAGCAAGACTAGTTTAACTATAGGAGTTTATTGGTAAATGAGGTGTGTGTGTGCTTGGCTGAGGTTCTGCTGGGCAGCCCAGCAGAGCACACCAAGAGTTCTTCCTGCAGGCTTGGCTGTGGCTGTCCCCATAGGATTGGTCCCCTTTGCGTGCTCTGTTGGGCAGTCTAAACCAGGCTCCCCAGCTGAGCCTGTGCGGACTTCTCTTTGGCGTGCTCTGCTGGGCAGCCCAGTCTAAACTCCAATGGACTGCTGATTCCAGATTTGTGGAAAACTCTCCAAATTCATCAAGCTCTGTATGTTCATGTGAAGATGGATGCAGCATTTGGCAGAGGGGTTCTAAACGTCTTGTTCATGTGACAACATCTATTCCCACCTTCAGATTGGTCAGCTTGCTTGTCTTTCCCATCAGTGTGATGTACAGGGACCATAAAAAACAAATTGTTTTCTTGTAACGAGTGTTATTTTTGCAGTCACATGTCCTGCCCATCTTCCACACAACAGGTGTTTCTGTTGTTTTTTTCCTGCTGTGATGTTTGGAAGAACTGAGTAGGAAATGCTACCAGGGCTCGCATTGGAACTGAGCGAATCAGGCTATCTCTATTGAGAGTGTGGCAGTCGCTAAAACGTCACTCTAGTTCAGTTCCCATTAGTGTAACTGCCCAGATGACCATCTGAAGAATACCAGTTACAGTTTTTCCATCTCCTTTGGACCTACACAACTCTGCCAGGCTTTTCACTTTTTAAAAAAATCTGTCTCCCCTAATCTATTTTTTTGTTTTTTCCTCTCACTATCTCAACCCCCCTTATTTTCTATCCCTGCACCTCTTTGTTTACTTTATTATTTGCTTTGTATTGAGTGGACGAAGAGGTGGAAAAGTCATGGTTGGTGCTAGATTGTGGCCTTTGTGTTTAATCCAGCTTCTTCTGTCCCTTTTCTTACTTCCAGAAACCAAGAAGTCACAGCTAGACTTCCACCTGTCCTCTGGCTGACAGTTAACTACACAGATCTATCTCCCTGTTCCTGGATGTGTGTTTTTTTAATTGCTGTTAATGTGATAATCTGTTCTTCTCTAAATGGTTTACATCTGGCTTGGGGGGGCACAATTTGGTAATCCTCAGACCCAGATTTGCTTAGCTTCTGTGACTGAGCTACATCAGACCCTTTCTGTGAAATTTCGTGCCGAAACTACCACATTTTGCTGTTTGGCTTTTAACAAGCTATTGTTCAAAAACAAGCTAAAAAGGCTAATGAATTGCATTATATTCTTTTTTTTAGTTCAGCTGTTAAGCTCTTTGTGGGAGGAATACATCAATGAAGACAGTAGGGTCACCACTGGGTTTCTACCCTAATCCAAAGAACAAATACTATTAACTTGAAGAGAGCCATGCATTTTTTTCAGGAATAATCCAAGGCATGTAGCCCAGTCCAGTGGTTTCTTCTGAGAGTGTGAGCTTAAATTCATGTGTGGACTCCTTCAGCCTGTAGTGACTTTTCCATTCATTTCAATGAAGAAAGTGAACCCATGTGCACTGTCTTTTGCTCATAGAGATCTGCTCTTTTAATTGGAAAGAATTAAGCAGCTTAAATTCATAAGTGTTCATATTTGAGTGCACTGGAATATTTTGATGAAGTGGCTTAATTATAGGTATAACCCAGGTATTTAAAAATGTAAGAAGTGCCCTTCACACTGGTTCCAAATTAGCTGAGGAAGGAAATGTGCCTGCCGCTGAAAACAATGTAATCAAATTGGCTGGAGAAGGGAAGGACTCCAATGCGATGTGTTGATTTTAATTTGAATCTCTTCCAGCTGATCCAGAATGATCTAGATGACGATGATGACCAAAGGAGTCCAAGCCAGGGGAGCCTTCAGTTCCGGCACAAGCAGCCCATGGAGCTCAAGGGACCTGATGGTATCCATGTGGTCCATGGCAGCACAGGAACTCTGCTAACTTCTGACCTCAACAGCCTTCCTGAAGATGACCAGAAAGTACTGGGCCGCTCTTTGGAGACTCTGACTGCAGATGGTGGGGCATACTGTGACAGAAATGCCCGCACTGAGTCTGCCAAATCCACCCCTATGCACAAGATGAGAGAAGTGATCATGGAGAGTCCACTAGAGATCACAGAGTTATGACTAGAAGTGGCATCGCTGGTGTAGCACTCCAAGGAAGCCTGGGCCCGCACAGACTGTTGCCACCAGAGGGAAAACGAGGGACAAGTATGGCAGGAAAAAAATCCAGGGCCAAGGTAGTCAGTGCCAGGCCATCACCTGTTTCAGAATAAATGTGTCCAAGATAGCCAACTGTTTTGTTATGGCAGCCTTGGGGAGCCTCGCCCCAGGGGGAAGGTTCTCAGAACTGTTTGCTTTTACCAGGCACTCACATCATAATGCGCATAACTTTTAAAATTTTTATTTTTAAATATAAAGTGTTAAAAACAGACATGTGGGAGGTCTTGAGGTATAAGCCTAAGGCTAGAATTGCAATAACCATGGTGCCATGTCCCTTAAGTGGAGCTGACTTGGCTCCCCATCATGTCCTGGATTACATCATTATTTTTGCCACCAGCCATTGACCAGGAACTACCAGGGTGGAGGGGAACGATGGCTGCCAACCTAATGTAGCTAAGATGACCCTGGGACTATCAACTCACACAGGTGGATTGTGTGATTAACTTCAGGAAACCCCATAAATGTTTGGCATTAATCTGTGTTGTCACTTTTCCAGAAGGGGGAAAAAACCCTGAAGCCATTTCTCCATTTTGCTGGCTTACCAAAACACTGCAGCATCAAAAGAAACAGAGTGACATTCATTCGGGTTCTGAACGTAGAGTGTTTGTGTGTAATTTTTTAAAATTATTTTGGTTTCAAACAGTAAATTGTTGAGAGTTTTTGGAATGGTCTGTCAAAAGAACCAGAAATACACTATTCATGAATTTGGTTAATCTGTGTTTTATCTTTTCTACCCTAATTATCACCCAGATGTTCTTGATTTAAGCGTAATTTCCAGGGCAGTCCCTGTGTGAGCAGAGAAATCTGAGCAATAGCTGTGCTCATCAGTACACCAGTGTGTGCATTCCCTTTCCATAAAACCATCAGGGGGATTATAAGTGTGCCTTATTCAGGGCTGTGTATATGATGCACCAAACAGAGATCAAAAGTCTGCAGTTTGAATAAATTATGCAAATTAAGCAACCTTTACATCATTCTGCTTTCATGATTCAGGGTTTCAAAGGATCTGCCAAGCTAGGAGGGTGGCAAAAGAATGTAGCAAAGAAAAAGCATGACATGAAGATTCAGATGCCTAGTAAAACTGCTAGAGGTAAGGAGAAAGAGACATGAAAACCAGACCATGAACTGTATAGGGAAGTCTTTAGGTACAAATTTGAGCATAGTTAACTGAGTCCCATTGATTTTAATGGGGATGGAATGTGCGTAACTTTCTCTGAATTGTGTCTTCACTTCCTGACTAATGAATGAAAGCCTCCCTTCTCCTGACTTTCAGATTTTCACTGCCATGTTTCTGAAACATTCCCTGCAACCATGGGCTAGAAATCTGCTTTTAAAAGATAAAAAATTATATTCTCTAGATGCCAAATTCCATGCTGTCACTTTAACCACAGTCCACAAAGATCTTTAAGTCTTGCTTGTCCGTCCCTAGCAAAATAAATAATGTATTTTCTTTGAACTACCCACTCCCTCCCTCCCATTACATGCAGAGCTTTTGGTTAAAAAATTGTCAGAAACTTTGCTGCACATATATAGTTTGTTGCACAGATCTTAAACCAAAGACATAGCTATGCTTTAAGCACTCATCATTCTCACTTTAACCGCATTAGCTGCAGTTCAGCCATTCTTTAGCTATAGTTCAGCCACACTCAGCTTTGCATGAGGCAAACCACACCTTAGCCATGTATTAAACACGTCACCCATGTTTCAGGCACATATTAACAAAGCTGTTGCCATGCCCCAGTCACACTTCAACAATGCATTTATTGCTTGGTAAATGCATGACAGGAGTGTGGTTATAACAACACCACTGCAATTCACCCACACTTTAGCCATGCTTCAGCTAAGCATTGATCACACACTATTTATATTTTAGCCATGTATTAGCTGCACATTAAACACACTCTAACCATACAATAGCTATACACTAAGCATGCATTAGCTACATTGAAGAGTACCTGCTTCACCATGCATCAGCTGTACATTAGTCACATCAAACCATGCATTAGCCACACTTCAGCTGTGCAGCACTTTAACAGGACTCTATGCATTAATCACACTCCAACCATGTGCTAGCCACACATTAGCCACAGTCCAACCACACTACATAGCCTGACCACATTTACTCCTTACCTGTGGTTCAACCATTATAAGACACTGTAGCCATGCTTCAGACACACATTAGCAACACTTTGGCCATGCATTAGTCACAATGTAACTATAGCTACCATACTAGACATACCCTAAATGTACATTAGCCATGCTTTAGCCACATATTAGCCACACTTTACCCATAGTTCAGCCACACAGTAACTGAATATCCGCCACATGCTAGCCGGTTCTGAGGTTGTGGGCACATTTGGACCTTTGAGAAAAGGAAGTGGGCACTACCACCACATGGCTGTCATAGGGTGGAGCCAATCACCAAATGACTACCTCAGTTGGACAGCTCAATACAAAATGTTGGGAGGTTCCAAGCCAAGTGTCCTCCAAGACAGTTGCTTCCAAATGGACTTTCCTGCATATCCACAAGAAGAAGTTGGGGGAAAGCCAGAAGTGCTGTTTTGCTTTAGGAAAGAGATGCTGTTTCCGAAGAAAGGAGAGGATTTGCTGCCTGCACAGCCACCGCAGAGAGTCCAAGCCCAGCAGCTTAAGGAAGTCTGTATAGCTCCTACCCAACTGGCAAGGAGACACCAAAGCTCCATGTTTGTTTGTTTTCCTATTCCACTCTAGACCTTTTGATTTTATCCCCAAGACTGAGGAAGCAAGTGGTCACCCAGAAACACATTGGTGGACACAACCACACCCCCGGGCTGGGGATCACTGTGTTAGACAGAGACAATATATGCCTTTTATATGTAAATAAGACCAAAATATAAAGTTTAACAAAAACAAGTATGGCGAAGAAGTCCATAGTAATTCTTTTAATGTTTCATAATTACAGGAGCTTCGGTAAAATGCTCAAGATAATGTTCTTATAGGAGCAACCGCATGTGTTCTCACCAGGTATATTGGGGGGGGGGGGGGATTGCAAGTTTTTACATCAGACAAACCCTAAATAGTGATAACACAAAGTCACCCCAATATTAGAGTATGTCCCCATATAGGCAATGGAGCCCAGCCTCAATAAAGAACAGGCTTTTGTATCTTAATAGCTGTGCAAAGGAGGGAATGTCTATCATCTTGATAAGGTATGCTTGTTAAACTCTCTTCTGTACAACGAGTAGATGCATATGCTCAGTGCTTACCAACAAATGTATTATCTTGTAGTGGTCTCTTTAAGAGGCTTGTCTGTGCTTTTGCATGTCTCTGAAACTGCCAGCTGTAACAAATTATGCCAGTGGCTTTGGAATTTATCTTTAAACAGGTACCAGTATGTCCTACACAAAATATTAATCCTAGCATAATACTTGCTGGTTGGTATACTTGCTCCTGAGCATTTGCCTCTTTTTCTACTTCGCAGAAGAGCCCGAAATGAAACTCCTGCTCTTTTGTTTGCTGCTCAGCATACTGCAAAAGGAGCAGTAATTGCACATTACCTTGGTGGTTGTCTTTTAAATACACATCACTTTCAGAAGCCTGAACAGACCCATTATAACAGGAAAAAAACAGCTATGCATTTCTGTCCTAATTAATCTAAAACCCAGGCTAGCTAATCACATCAGTCAGGCTAGGAGAACATATTTCTGTGCATGCATTCCCATGTGGTTTGAGTCACCATGTATACTGGACCAGCTGGACACATTTTTTGATACAGCAGGAAATGTGCATCTCTATCTGGGGGTGGCTAGAGTTGGAGCCAATATGTGTATGCAGCTCAAAAGAGGAAAAGGCTGAAGCCATGTTTAAGCTCTCCAAATGGAAATAGTGGTTCCCCCACACTTCACATGTACAATCAGGTAGCAACAATTCATTTTTTCAGGCAACTCTGCAGAATATTTTTTTACACAGGGAACATTATTATATTAATGTCAAAGTGGCTGGTATCAAAAGCACCAAAAGTAGGCCATCCAGATATGGATTTCTACAAACTCCCAAAGTATGCAGGAAAATATTATTTTTTAATTTAACCAAAACAAAAAAAATAAAACCCCATCCTTCAATATGCTTCAGGAAACACAGAATATTAAAAGCAACTGAGAATCAGTTAAAGGGGGGAAAGCTGGGAAGATAAACTAGGAGATTTGGGGGGGAGTCTAAATGATTCATATCGCTCATGATTCCTTGAGGGCCCACAGTGTGCTACTATCATTTTTTTAAAAATAATAATAAAAAGGCAATTTGTTCACATTAAAACATGTCCTGTGGAAATTATCAACTCCCTGAATGCATGCCACACTCTTCCAGCTTCTCTTCCCCACCCTGGTCCCTTCCTCATCATAGCTCTAAAGACAAAACTAAATGTATGGTGTTTTACAGCATCTTTAACAAAGAATACCAAAGAGACTTTTCCCCCCTTGAGTAGTGTAAACACCCAGTGGGAAGCCACACTCCAAATGAAACCAAAGGTAGAAAAGAAATATGGGGTTCTTCCAAGTTTACATATCTCTCTTTCCCACCAAATTCCAGGACTTCAAAACAAAAGCAATGTTCACCCACTGAACAGGCTTCCTCTAGTTCCATACATGACGTCTGCAGTATTCAGTGGCCTGTATGAAAAATAAGAGGACTCATGAAGGAAAGGTCATTCCCACTATTCATCTCACAGCTGATGACACAAAATATGCCAAGGGGGCCTCAAGCCTCAAAGTACATCAGAATAACAGGGGTTGGCTGATTCTCAGCCAGTTAGTGAGATTTATGATCCATTAATCTTCCTTTTAATTAATCATTTTGTCTAAATTACATGTGCTCTAATTCAATGAAAGAATAGGGTTGCCAGGTCCCTACCTGTTGCCAATGGGGGGCTCCAGCCTGCTGTCCTGGATATCCTGGCGCACACGCACTGTGATGACATCACCCAGAGGTGACATCATCACGCAGGGCATGTTGCAGGGGGACACTCTAGCATCTAAGGAAAACCCTCTATGGTTACCATAGTTTTTCTCAGATGCTAGCACACCGGTGACGGCACCACCACCACCCCTGCAACATGCCCTGCACGGTGACATCATCACACCGGGCATGTCCGTGCAGATGGGGCTGAGCAGTGGCAGATTGGGGGTGGATTTGGGGCCCCAAAAGCAGGTAAACACCATCAGGGGGATGGCAACCCTATGAGAGAGAGCTGCATAGCAAAGCAGGCTTTTATATACACAGCTGCTACAGATACAAATGGGTGCCTAGACGTGCCTTATAGTTCTTGCCCAGGCCCCACTGAACTGACTCTTATGTAGAGGCACATCATAACTGTGAGACTACTGAATGTGCACAACTAAAGCTGCCTCAAGTCCCATCTCATTTGACAGCAATGGAACAAATTTTTCCAGAGAAATGTAACAGTGTGGCTTAACTAGGTGTTATGGACATAATTTTAAGCATACTTAATCTCCGTCCATTGTTCCATGTCATTCTAGCGTGCACATGAATCATCTTTTTCAGTGCAGGAGACTGCTCCAGATGTACAAAAGAATGTGCTTGCCAGACTGGCTATTTCTTTGAAATGAGTAAGGGAAAGGGAAAGGTTTCTCTTGCTCAAAAGCCAGTTCAATCTGACTCTAGGGGGTGGTGCTCATCTCCATTTCCAAGCCAAAGAGCCAGTACTATCTGAAGTCTTTTTTGCAGTCATGGGGCCGGCATGACTAGATGCTGAGGCACATGGAACGCTGTTACCTTCCCACCGAAGCAGTACCTATTTATCTACTTGCAATTTCTTGCTTTTGAACTGCTAGGTTGGCAGGAGCTGGGACCAGGGATGGGAGCTCACTCTGTCACACGGCACTTGGGTCTTGAACTGCTGAACTGCCAACTTTCCAGTCTGCAGCTCAGTGTCTTAACCTCAGAGCCATTTGTGTGGGGGAACTCAGTGTACTAATTAGAGCACTCGTGCATCAAAGGTACTGAGGGATCAACGTGGCTTATTCAAGCCACAGAAAGGTAAAAAAGAATTTCAAAGGATGCCCTGAGCTCAGCACCCTTATTCCACAAAGGAATCCTGTTTACAAATCCACAAGAATAGGTAATTTTATATTTGATTTTGCCCTCAGTTTCTTTCTGCCTTGGCTTTGTTTCATTGGTACCATCCAATCAATCTTCAATCCAGTCAAATCTTCAATTTTTTTTACCTCTTCTATTTTATTACATTATAATGCTCTCCTTCTGTTCCTTGGGAAATCTCTTCCTACTTACCTGGCACTGAGCTGCAGTCTCTGTGTTCATGCACCAGTAGGCAGGGCCCCGAGCACAGACTTCCATGCCCAAAAGATGGGATTCAGGACAAGCTCCTATTTTCTGTGTGGTGAAAGAGTAGACAGCATTAAAAATGGCAGTTATTCAGTTACAGACTTCCTAACCTTTCTGCTTCAAGTTCATATTGTTTTCCACTTCCCTAAGTAGTAGAAAGTTCCAGAACAGCTTTACAGGGTCAGTCTTCTTGTGAGGAGAGTAAATACTAAGGACTTGTGCCATTTTTGTACCCGCCATTCAATTACAAGTGTACAGGTACAACAGCCAAGAAGAAAGAAAGCACACAGGCAGGCTGTTCTGAAGTCATATCACTCCTATTTAGTAATTTAATGGTTTCTGGTTCTGTATTTATTTATTTATTATTTATTCAACTTATATCCTGCCCTTCACTAACAACAACAGAACACATCCAACAATTTAAAAAGTTATATAAGCAATAATTGTTAAAAACAGTTAAAATGAGAAAATATCAGTCTAGTTAGCAGCAATTCATGGATCTTGCTATGTTAAAAAACAAGCAAGAGAAACAGGAAAGCTGCCAACCAAAGGCGCGATGGTAGGTTGAAATTTCACATGGGCAGATTTCATAGGGCAAGTTTATGAAAGAGAGCCCAACTGAGCTTGGAACTGGGACATGTGAAAGGATGCATCATTGCTTACTGCATCATGGGCTGCATGGCTAAATCATGTGCTGTATTCTGCTCATGTAGAGCAGCCAAAAAGGGGAAAATACCCGCCCCAAACCATTTTCTGTTTCTTTGGCTACATTTAAGACTGCCACCCTTCCACCCCTAATGGGTGAGTATAACCACACCTTTTAAATAGTTGTGTGATCTGACAATCTCTTATCCATTATCTAGGCCAGGGGTCCTCAAACTTTTTAAACCGGGGGCCAGTTCACTGTCCCTCAGACCGTTGGAGGGCCAGACTATAGTTTAAAAAAAAACCTATGAACAAATTCCTATGCAGGAGCTTATTAGCATAATTTATTTGCATATGCCACACCCTCTGATGTCACCGGAAGTGTCAGAAGACCACACACACCCTGACGTCACTGGAAGTGTGTCAGAAGGCAATACCCACCGCTCAGGCTACACCCCAAAAATCTCCAAGGTATTTCCCAACTCAGAGCTGCCAAGCCTATCTGATGGCAAAGAAAGGAAGGAAGGAAGGAAGGAAGAAAAGAAGAAGAAAGAAAGAAGGAAAGGAAGAAAGAAGGAAAGAAAGAAGGAAAGGAAGAAAGAAGGAAAGAAAGGAAGAAAGAAGAAAAGAAGTAAGGAAAAGAAGAAAGAAATAAAGAAATAAAGAGGAAAGAAGGGAGGAAGGGGGAAGGAAGGAAGGAAGGAAGAGGGAGGAAGGAAGGAAGGAAGGTGGGGTGGAGAGAGAGAGTAGAAAGAAAGAAAGGGAGGGAGGGAGGAAGGAAGGAAGGAAGGAAAGGAACAGGGAGGAACGAAACAGGAAGGAAGGTAGGTAGGCAGGTGGGGTGGAGTCAGAGAGAAGAAAGAAAGGGAGGGAGGGAGGAAGGAAGGAAGGGGGAAAGAAAGGAACAGGAAGGAAGGTAGGTAGGCAGGTGGGGTGGAGACAGAGAGAAGAAAGAAAGGGAGGGAAGAAGGAGGGAAGGAAGGAAGGAAGGAAGCGGGAAAGAAAGGAACAGGAAGAAAAGAAACAGGAAGGAAGGAAGGTAGGCAAGTGGGGTAGAGTCAGAGAGAAGAAAGAAAGGGAGGGAGGGAGGGAGGAAGGAAGGGGGAAAGAAAGGAACAGGAAGGAAGGAAGGTAGGCAGGTGGGGTGGAGACAGAGAGAAGAAAGAAAGGGAGGGAGGGAGGAAGGGGGAAAGAAAGGAACAGGAAGGAAGGTAGGTAGGCAGGTGGGGTGGAGTCAGAGAGGAGAAAGAAAGGGAGGGAGGAAGGAAGGGGGAAAGAAAGGAACAGGAAGGTAGGTAGGCAGGTGGGGTGGAGTCAGAGAGGAGAAAGAAAGGGAGGGAGGAAGGAAGGGGGAAAGAAAGGAACAGGAAAGAAGGTAGGTAGGCAGGTGGGGTGGAGACAGAGAAGAAAGAAAGGGAGGGAGGAAGGAGGGAAGGAAGGAAGGAAGGGGGAAAGAAAGAAACAGGAAGGAAGGTAGGTAGGTAGGCAGGTGGGATGGAGACAGAGAGAAGAAAGAAAGGGAGGGAGAAAGGAAGGAAGGGGGGAAAGGAACAGGAAGGAAGGAAGGTAGCTAGGTGGGGTGGAGAGAGAGAGAAGAAAGAAAGAGGGAGGAAGGAAGGAAGGAAAGAAAGGAACACGGAGGAGAGGAACAGGAAGGAAGGAAGGTAGGTAGTGGGGTGGAGACAGAGAGAAGAAAGAAAGAGAGGGAGGGAGGGAGGGAGGAAGGAAGGGGGGAAGAAACAAAGGAAGAGGAAGAAAAGGAACAGGAAGGAAGCATGGGGGGGTTGGGCGATCTTCTCCCGGGGCCGGCGGCCTGCCGCGCCCCAGGAATGGTGAGCGGGGGAGAGTGAGGGATCTTTTCCTGGGGCCGGCGGCCTGCCGCGCCCCGGGAATGGTGAGCGGGGGGGAGTTGGGGATCTTCTCCTGGGGCCGGCAGCCTGCCGCACCCCAGGAATGGTGAGCGGGGGAGGGTGAGGGATCTTTTCCTGGGGCCGGCGGCCTGCCGTGCCCCAGGAATGGTGAGCGGGGGGGGGTTGGGGACCTTCTCCCGGGGCCGGCAGCCTGCCGTGCCCCGGGAATGGCGAGCGGGGGGAGGGTTGGTTAGCTTCTCCCAGGTCTGGCGTCCGGCGCCAGGCCTGGAGAACGCGGCGGCAGCCCTGCTGGGGGCAGGGCTTCATCATGTGCCCGCCCCCATGCGTCGTCAATCCCGGAGCACCGCTCTGCGGCACCCGGGCTCCAACGGACCCCTGAGGCAGTGGCCCACCCGGCGGGCCAGAAAAATGCCCTCGGCGGGCCGCATGTGGCCCGCGGGCCATAGTTTGAGGACCCCTGATCTAGGCCATACCAAAGGCAAATGGCCCAATACAACATCATAGATCTGGGTTTGTGTGTGTGTGTGTGTGTGTGTGTGTGTGTGTGAAGTGCCATCAAGTTGCTCACACCTTTACCAATGCAAGTTAAGATTAAGATAGAAATTGCACTAAATAAAATGTTTTTAAAAAAGTTGCTCACACCTTAGGGTTTTCAATACAACAGACCAAAAAAAGTAGTTTGCCATTGCCTGCCTCTTCGTAGCAACTTGCTTGGTGCTCTCCCATCCAAGTACTAACCAGGACTGATCCTGCTTAGCTTCTGAGATCTGATGAGATTGGGCTAGTAAAGCAGCTTTACTATGGTGCTGAAGTTACTTGTCCACAGGAACCCACTTCTTTTATGCCAAATGCAAATTTCTTGTTTTAGTGTCAAAGACCCACAAAGAAGCAGAAAAATCAGCCTAACATTTTCCTCCACACTCTTACATTTTGATGATGGCAAAGAAATATGGTTGTTTTATTTCCTTCAGCTTTGCAGAACAACAAAATCTACCCATCACTTCATAGGGTTTGGAAGTCTTGCTAAATTCTCTCTGCTGAATATAAGCCACATTTATGACATCACTTACAGTGCATACAAAGGTTGGTTCCATGACCTGAATCAGAAGGCGGACAGCAGCCGGTTCATATTGCTCCACAAATTGATCACACTGCAACAAAGCAAAAGAAGTGAGGTTCAGTCCTTTGCTACATGCAGCATTCTGAGAGAAACTGAGTCTATTGTTTGAACAGGGATCCCCCAATCTTGTTGAGCCTGCGGACATTTTTGGAATTTTGAAACGGAGAGAAGAAGAGATTGGATTTATAACCACCCTTCACTACCCGAAGGAGTCTCAGAGTGGCTTACAATCCCTTTCACTTCCCCTCCCCACAACAGATACCCTGTGAGGTAGGTGGGGCTGAGAGATCTCTTTCGAGAACTGCCCTTGAGAGAACAGCTCTGAAAGAATTGACGACTGACCAGGTCACACCAGCAGCTGCATGTGGAGGAGTGGGGAATCAAACCCGGTTCTCCCAGATTAGAGTCTGCACTCTTAACCACTACACCAAACTGGCTCTTGGGTAGGGGGCACTACCATAGAATTTCTCCCGTAGGTGCTAGGACCATGAACAAAATGTTTGGAAACTCCAAGCCAAGTGTTCTTCTGTGATGGAGACAGATATTCCAAAAGGTTGTTCCCTGCAGACACAAAGGTGATGCCTCCTGAGCTGTTCTGAAGCAGTCCTGCTCCAGTGAGGTGGAGGAACGCCAGGGTTGGCTTGCTGCTTTGGGGGAGAAAGAAGTGGGTGCCAAGGTGCCCATAGGTGCATGTTGGGGGATCACTGGAATAAATTTTTGTTTCCACAGCTGAATCCACAAGCTGTAGAAATGTGCAGAAACTGGCTAAGAAATTTCATTGGCCTTCTCCAAATGCTTTTTGTCTTTCTCAGTTCTCACTGAATCTATTATCCAAGTGGGAACCTCCACATTCATCTTAAAATTTCACTTTAGGCAAAAGTCAATGGCAATTCTAAAATGAACCAACATTTGTATCCTGGAGGCCAAACAATGTCTTACAGTTAATACATGATCCCAATGGGAACTGGCAGCAGGATGCCAAGTGCTCGTTCCCCATGGGAACTGAATTCTGAAGTGCCACAAGGACCTGGTTCAGATCCAGACCATGGGGTGGGGTAGGAGGGGCCCCAGGCTTTTCTGCATGCCTTTTTCTCTATTCAAAATGGCCCTCAGGGGCTGCTATTTGCTCGGGGGGGGTGTGTGAACATGCTAAGTTTCAGTGTACACACAGCCCCTTTATAGGGCAAATAACCCATCTTTGGGGCATTTTGTGTTAGGAAAATGGTGCCCTCCTGACACATGAATCAGCTCCCTGCAGCACTTTAGAAGTGAGTTCATACAAGGAACTTACAGCTGGCATGCTGTTGCAAGTCTCTGAGATGATCGTGTGTTAAATGTAACATGCTGTTTGGGCCTTATATGAAGAAGAAGAAGAAGAAGAAGAAGAGATTGGATTTATACCCCGCCCTCCACTCCCCAAGGGAGTCTCAGAGCGGCTTACAAACTCCTTTTCCCTTCCCCTCCCCACAACAGACACCCTGTGAGGTAGGTGGGGCTGAGAGAGCTCTTTCCCAAGCTGTCCTTGAGGGAACAGCTGGTACAGAGCTATGGCTTGCCCAAGGTCATCCAGCCAGGTGCAAGTGGAGGAGTGGGGAATCAAACCCGGTTCTCCCAGATTAGAGTCCGCGCACTTAACCACTACACCAAACTGGCTCTCGTACTTTAAGGAGAGTAGCTTCCTTTACCACTTGCTCCCAGGATAAGCATAATCACATGTGCCACAGAAATATATTTGTACAAGGACAGTGGTAAGAGAATGGTGAAAGGAGAGCTGTACCTCCTCCCCCACCCCAGCTATCCAGCCTTCAGAATCTGCAGCTCTTATATTCTGTAATTGTCATGTAACAGACTTACCGGATACACCAAAGCTTCTGGCAACAATTGGCAGCCTCTAGCAAGCACAGTTCCTATGTGTTCCTGAGTTTCATTCCTCTCCAATGTTTCATCAACATATTTAATGAGAATTGTACATATATGGCAGAATTCACTGGCCTTATATGCATCAAGGTAGTTCGCTAGCTGCTGCAGAGCTAGCATCTCTGAGGAGAAACAAGAAGCAATTGGATCGTTTGCAGCCAGCAACTCTCCCGTCAGTGCATTCACCTCAAGCCACAGAATGTGATTGCATGTTGAGAAGATGAGCACTTAATATGAAGGACCTACCAGTGGTCAAAGAGAGGTCTTTGGGGCAGAATCTTAGCATGATGCACACAGCTTCAGGTTTAGTTGCATCCAGGAGCATAACAACAACAGCCTTCCCATAGGAATCCACAAAGTCCTTGCACTGGGCTAAGACCTCATGTGGCAGTACATAGCAGACTTTCAACATTCCACGGACGATTTCCTCCTGGAACATCAAAGCAGGAAATGGGGAAATTACCCAAGGAAAAGGGGGAAGTGCTGCACCTTGGGAAAGGATAGCAATCTCCTCTTTCACAAATAGCCAAGGTACAAGAATTACAACTGGCCTAAAAACCCCAGCTACACTAACAAGAAGCAAAGATGATCAGGGGGGCTTATTGAATTATTTGGGGTATTTCTATGTCACCTCTTCAGAGTCTTGCTCAAAGTGGTTTATAAATAAAATTGCCACAATATTAAAAACAAAGCCATTAAACAGGCCAATATGCACAAGTATAGTCTAAGAATGGGTATATTGACAGATGCAGCCTGTTACACAGAGGTGCAAAAGACACCCTCTAGTAGAAAGAGAAAAATTGCGCATACTACTTGTTTATCCCACTGTTGCTTGAAGGAGTGCAGAATATATAATGGCCGTGGACAGACTGGTAGTCTGCCACGCCTCCACGGCGCGGCAGACTAAGGCGGGGGAATTTCCCCCGCAGCGCAGCGTTTGCACGCCGCCGGAAGGAAGCCGCCCGCAGTGTTCAGACTGCAGGCGGCTTCCTACGGCGGCGGGCAGACGCCGCGCGGCTCCCCCTCCCAGCGCGTGTTCACATCTGCTCCGGCGGGTGGAATGCGCGCCGCAGCAGCTGAGCACCACTTTGAAGTGGTGCTCAGCTGCTGTGGGAGGAGCGCGGCGCTGGACGCAATGCGTCTGTGCTGCCTCCTCAGGGCAGATGCAGCCGTCTGAACGGCCACTCTGCCTCCGCTTTTGAAGCAGAGGCAGAGCGGCCAAGACTGCCAGTCTGTCTTCAGCCAATGCTTCCCACACCCTTTTATCCTCAGAAGAACCCTGAGAGATAAGGTTGAAAATGAGTGACAGAGCCAGATTCACTAGTGAGATTAATGGCAGAGTTAGGATCTGAACACTAATCTCCCAATCCCAGTTTAACATTTTAACCACTAACTAGGTGGGTCTGCTCAAGTGATGTCCCTATTTTCTACACAACCCTGCCCCCCCCTTGTGCCGAGACACCCTTAACTCAGCTGTGTTGCCATACCAAATGCTTGCTAAAAGAAAAGTCTGTTGAAGGCAGTCTGTGAAGAATATCCCCAAAATGGAAGCAATGAGGAAATGCAATATTCTAACGCCCTCTTCTAGAGTAGTGACAGCGGGGGGGGGGGGGGGGGGAGTATAGTCCTCCAGACCAAGAGATGCCCTCTCAGCCTTACTTACTTCTGTGACGTTGTTCTCCAACAGACCTTCTGCAGTCTCAATCACTTTCTTGCATATGCCGCATGCCAAAAAGGGCTTTTCCTGCCTTACAGCTTGCTGCAAGATACATGTTTTTAAAATTAATCAAACATCTCTTTCTTTAAAATGGAAAAAATAAATAACAATATAAACAAATCCAGTTTATTAGGGCTACAGTGAAAGCAATATCTGCATAAAACGTAGCAGCATCAAAGGGCATTTTCATTCCTTCTCCTTCTGACAGTATTTCAGAGATTGTTTTTGAAGAGTTTGAAAGTGAACACCTATTAAGAAAATACTGCCTCACTTTAAAACTGACCGGTTTCCCTAACTGATGTAACACATGGTCAAATCTTGTTGGTGACATAATATAGTAACATCATCCCATGGACTATGTGATCCCCAGTCAGCTGTGATAGCCCATTTGACTAATCCAAGAACATGAAAACACAATGATGGGGGGGGGACTATGGTGACCAAGCAAAATGAAAAAAGATCAACATTCTGGATTGGGGCAAAATATTTCTGCCCCGTCCCTGAACGTAGTGACTTTTACTCCAAAAATCCACACCCAGAAATACACCACCAGCAGCCTCAGAGTCTGGATGCCTAGTGTATGCCTCAGAAGGGAGGTGGCACTCAGGCATCAGACTACACCTGGGAACAGGCCAGAAGAGGAGGCCAACAGCAGCTGGGGCCTCTTGGATATGGCTGCCAAGCCCCCAGAATGGGCAAAGGATTCGCCTGCCCCCAGCTCCTATTGCCTACTGCCACTCCAAGTGGCAGCAGGGGGGGGGACAGTCTATGCACTCAGCAGAAGTTGATACAGGAAGTGAATCTAAGAATCACTGGAAACTCTATGGTAAAACCACAGAGCTATGATTATCCTGTGATTCCTAGAGCTACGCTTGTCATTTCCTGTATCAATTTCTACTAAGTACATGAGGCTGTATTTTATTTTTAAAAAATCCTCCCATGACACTGTGCCCCCCCCATACCCCAGTTGCCAGACATTTCCTGACAACCCTACCCTAGGGTCCTGTGCAGGCAGGCACAATAGCCTCTTAAAGCCTCAAGGGCAGGAGGGGCAGCAGGAGAAGGAAGGCTCCAGCCAGGGATGCTATTGGCCCAGGCTCCATTCAGTAGGAGCCCTCCCCTAAAGAGAGGGCATTTGGGGAGTCCGGGGTGAGCCCACTCCCAGGAAATCTTTTTTTAGGCCAGTCCAGAGAAGGCCAAGGAGTAAGGGCTAGACCACTTCCAAGATACCAAGTGAGAGGTGCCTAGTGGGAAAGAGAGCAGGGTGGAGGTGTGTGATGATTTCAAGTTATATGAGTGTGTTTCTTTAAATGGTTGGTAAGTGTCTGAAGAACAAGGGGGGGAGTGAAAGAGGGAGTTGAGTGAGTGAGGTGATTGGTTGGTGACTGAGAGTGAGTGGAGAGAGAAAGAGAGAGAGAAGGCAGAGTGTTCAGTCTGAAGTGTGAAGTTTGAAGGAATTTAAAGAAATTTAAAACTACATCACACCAAACCACACAAAATAAGAGAGCAAGGTACCGTCACATGTGTTGGCTTAGCAGTGGGATATAAAACATTCTGAGGAAGGGAAAAGACTCAAGGGATATAAAACATTCTGAGGTGAAGGACTTGTCCCAAAGGATAGAAAACCCTGGGAGGAAAGAAAAGTCTTGAGAGAAAGATTGCTGAGATTTAACGTTCAATTGCATTCAATGAGAAAAATAGAATTGTTATAAAGGGGAAAGACCTAAAGAAACTAGTAGAATTCTTACAGAAAACAATCTTGTGAGGTTAGGAAAATTGCAGACAGAAATACAAAAAGAGAGAGAAATGGCAGAGTTTCTGGGAATGAAGGAGGAGGCTCTGATTCAGAAGAGCAAAGAATTAAATTTACCACATGAAGGGGAAAGTGTAGAATTGAGAGTTATTCTTTTACAAAGGAGTGGGGAGTCTAGTAGAACCACAACTGAGAGAAACCCTGAGGGGATTTATAACCCCAGTTCAGAATATTTAGAGTTTCTGAGAGAAAAGTGGAAAGTTGAAGCAGAGGAACATCCCAGAGAAGGAGATGACCTCAGCCCAGCAGTGGAACATCCCAGAGAGGAAGACGACACCCCAGCAGAGGAGGACCGTAAGTTAAAGAAACCAATGGCTTTAAAATAAAATCAACAGAAGAGTGAGAATGAGATTTACCTGAACCTACAGAGACTATAAAATATTCCCTTCTCCAGAGGAAGCTGCACACAACTCTTTGGGGAAAGAGATGTGTTCCACTTAAGGACAAGGGGGAGATTTGTCATGATTTCAAGTTATATGTGTGTGTTGCTTTAAATGGTTGGTAAGTGTCTGAAGAACAAGGGGGTGAAAGAAGGAGTTGAGTGAGTGAGGTGATTGGTTGGTGACTGAGAGTGTGTGGGCGGAGCTAGGAGGGGTGTGGAGAGAGGGAAGGCAAAGTGTTCAGTCTGAAGTCTGTAGTCAGAAGTCAGCAGCTGTGGTCAATCTACACAGAGTCTGAGAAGTAGTCTTCTAATTAGAATCATATAGAAGTGCTGTGAAAGGCATTAAGATTCTAAAGAAGGAAGAAAAGTACTTCAGGGGATAATTCAGGCAAAGTCTAATATTGTCAGAGTACTATAAGGGGTGGGGGGGGGAGCTTACAGAGGCCTGAGTAAAAAGGGAAAGATTTTACTGAGCAACTTAATGAAACATCTTGTAACCAATATGCTTCTTTTACCAAGAAAGTTTTATCTTGTTTATTGTTAACCCAGAGACTTATCCTCAGAAGCACATAGACCAACAAAGGAGCCTTAGAGCTCGGGCACAATACTGTGGGAAAGGTTAGTTAAAGACTGCAGTTAAATTCCTGGTGGCAGCAATAGATACTTTGAGTAAGAGAAAGAAACATCACACCTAACCACACAAAATAAGAGAGAGGTACTGTTACAAGGTGAATCCGCCCTTCTCACCCTAAAACTGAGGCTCTTTTGGGGCATGGCCCGGAGAAAGGGGGACACTGGAGGGCACTACTACCCCTGCACCAGCGGAGACTGACAGTAAGCTTTATTCCACAATATCAGTTGTAGTCTTCTGAACATACAGAGATTGCTTGCAGACTGGAATTTATACCAAAAAAAGTTACCAAAAATTTATACCAAAAAAAAGTAATAATGGTACTTTTGGACAACTTCTTAAACAGACTTAGCATCATTCCCCCCACCCCACCCCACCCCAAATTAAGGGCTTTAAGTCCATGACGGATTTCAGCAGAATTAAGTGCATACTTCAATTGTGTTCATGAGACAGAACGCCCTCTCCCCACCCCCACCCCCCAATGAAAGAGCAGCATCCAACAATTTCCTTTTAATGTCAGTGGGAATCCAACACTGAAAATTATCTTGTAAGGACAAGGCATCCAGAAGTTCTTTTTCTAAGGAAATGTGCATCTCCTGCTTTCAGAGAAACTTCATTCATCTTATCCAAACTTTTAGGATTCCATTCCTCAGATGTTTTGCCTGTGAAGGAACCTCTACATTTGCCTTGACTTTTGCATTAGGTAGAATTCTAGAGAGATGCAGAACAATACTAAGAAATTAATTCTATCAACACCAATTTTGCTTCCCTCAGAATTCCTCTGATGTTTTACCCAAGCAGGAGTGTCTGAATTTGCTCTGGATTTTGCTTTAGGTAAAATTCAGTGGCAGTTCTACCATTCTTTGAATGCAGGTAGATCTCTAGGCTCCTCTGCCTTTCCTCATCAGAGTGGTTGGAAGGTTCATTACTCTTACCTCCTCAACCAGTGCTGCGTACAATTCATGAAGGTGACTGTCTGAGACCAAAGTATAAACAGGCTTAGGCAGTGGAGAGTTGCAGAATCCAGCTTCTCTACAAATAGTCTTTGGTTGCTAAAAGGGGGAAAACAATTACAGACTTCAGTGTCTTATCCTACTTTAATTTAACAAACACAGGGTGTCTGAACATATCTTGCCATTTATGTAACCCAGATCCTGTACAATGAATTGCAACTAAGGGGGTTTGGTTCAGTATGGGGTATAATAAGATATAGATCAATTCTTTAGTCTAAATTGGTGGTACTCTTGCAGTGGCAATCAGGAGGCACCTGTGGCTCTTCTGAGCACCAATCCCCAATGGGGCACCTGCTCCCTGTTTCAGGAAAGTGGGCAGAGCCCTTGTCAAATGGGGACTGCGGCTGATAGTTGGTTCCAACCTTGGATATCACTGCTCTAAAGTATTTAGTGTTCAGTACATATATTGGCTTATCCATAGTGTGAATAAAAACAATCATGCGAATTAAAAAATATATCATTTGCACTAATTAAATCTAAAACAAACCCAAGGAGTTATTTGAATTAACAGGAATAGAAAAGCAATTACCATGACAACAAATGTCCAACCCCTTCCAGTTTTTAAAGCAGATTCTTAATAAAAGAACCCTAATCCACCTTAATATGCAGACAGCTCTCATTCCACCCCCCCTTCAGTTCTTTTATTCTGAACTGCTGGATAAATAGAGGTGGTCCAGTTCTTGAGGTGACACCAACTATAGTTGCACACCCAAAACTCTCTCTGTCCCCACTGGAAATGCTGAAAGCATTCCACAGTAGGTGAAAGTGCCGTTCAACTGTCAGCTCCAACTGTCACTGAATGTCCCACCCCCTCAGCCCCTCCCTTCGAACAGAAACAGAGGCAGAATAATAAAGAACCATATGCAAATCAGCAGAATGAAGGCTTCCAGGACGGGAGGACTTTCGTGCCTTGCATGTGTGTTTTCTAGAATGCACATCTGGCTTGGGCACTTTTTTACATGGCTTTTAGAAGAAAGTTAAGAGTCCAATCTATACTCTTCTCCTTTTCATCAGAGGCATGTATGTGTTGTGGAAGGATATAGGGCCAGTCTTGCCAAGGAACTTTGTCTAGACAAATGCTCAGACATTCAGGTGGTTCAGTAAAAAAAAAAAAAAAACCTGTATGAATCTGCCTCATTGCTGGACTTGTTCCTCACTCCTCCCCCTTCTCATGCCAAGAACTGTAGCTAAATGCTAACTTTGGTTACTTGTGACATGAGAAAGCAGGTGTACAGGTTAACCGGAATGAGTCCCTCCCCCCCAGAATCTAAGTCTGGATGGTTTAGAATCCCAGTTTGTTGGGGTGGGGGCAATAAAGCCACATTTGTTAATGTTTTTACTTAACTGCAAACTTAAGTGTGACATCTGTGATCAATGTGGGCACTGGGGGGAATGGCATGCCAGATCACCCTCTTCTCTACAAGTTCCCTTTGAGCGGGCATAGCTCGAAGCTGACCATATTTTCTTATATCTAACAGCACTGTGTGATCCACTAAATTTCATTTGGAATTTACGGTACTGTTAATGTGCCTAATAACTGGGAAAACTTGAATCCAGGGGACCTGTTTTTAATCTGTATCATTATTCTCAAGGAGGGAGGTGTGCTGGGAAGGCATCCTGCATTCTTCACTGAAGTTCTGTAAACGCCAATCCCCAGTTCTACAGCAGAAGTAAATACATTAACATTAACTGAACTGGCACACTTAACTACTTTGCTCTGGTGCTTTTTTGTTTGCTTAAAATATTTAGGAAGTTTCATTCCAATTCAGTTTTCACGTGCTGTCAGCAGAAGATCTGTGGCTTATGAATGTTCAGCTAAGGCAGGTGGGGGCACTGGTAGTTCTAGGTATCCGGAAGACAGGCATGCAGGTGGCAGTGGAGGGACAGGAAGAGCCCCCCCCCCCAATGATCTATCTACTATTCTGCTAAAGTCTAAACTGAAAAGCAAAATCTGCCCAGAGTTTCCAGTTGTCCTCCAGAATCACAAGAGCCAGAAACATGATGTTTTAAAAATGGCAGAACCCATTGTCCAACCATTTTGCAAGAAGGGAGCTTCAGTGGGGCCCTTTGAGGGTGGTCATCATAGCCCCCACCCTATGAAGCCCTTTGATGCTATCATGCTTTGTCTAGCAGTGAGAGCAGGCAGAAATGATACTACAACTGGACTTTGTAATTGACTTTCAACCTCCCTAGGAGCTCCATTCATGAAACTCCCATGATCCCATGTCCCTCTGTCCAAGAGGGCTGCAGTGGTTTGCCTGGACCCCACACACAATGATGCAGCAGAAGGATCCCTATGAGTGACAAGCAAATCACAATTACAAGGCAATATTCTCACGTACCTGGTCCTGCGATCCATTACAAAAGGGGCAAGTGGAAAGAAAGAGACAACAGTTAAAATCATCAGAAAATCCTGAGAGTAAATTCTATAGGCTGGCCCATCCTAAAAAAAAAAAATTACCACCCACTTTTCACTATATTATAGTTTAACTGTGCACCTGTCCCCTTGCTATTTTACATATGGCTATGTCAGATTATCCCATGCTTTCAACAGTGATTAAAACACCACCCTTGGAAGGTGTGAATCTTCCTTAAAAGCAAAGAATGTGCTGCCTATCCAAACAGGGAAAATAGATCTGCTGTAGTACTGTATTTCTCCCTCAAACATTAAATGGATTTGTTACTATTTGTGAATTAAATAACAACATGCTATTTGTGAATTAAATAATGACATATCTGCTTCAGCAACTAGAAACCCTTTTTGCCAAAGCCAGGATCCCAAGTGGAATGCACTCCAGGCTGCATCAGTTGTTCTAGATCAAGCAAACTAAAGGCCACTTTCATGTCACTTTTTAAAATGCCAGAGGTTTTGCTACAACTGTTGGTGTAGATTATATTCTGGGGGCAAGGTGATGTGAACTTCAGGATCAGTGGGAGAAACCTTGGTCTCTTGCATGCAGATAGGTAAAAGCTAGAAGCCACGTCATGCCAGTACCGGGGCTGGGGGTCCCAGTGATTGGGGGTAGAGGGTGATGGGAGAAGGTACTGGAATGGAAGGAGACGGAGATATGGCTGTGCTAAATCTCCTTCCAACCTTCGTCCCATCCCGAGATACATTGGTGAGAGGGCTAGGAAACCATACCCCCCTTCAACACTGATGTTGTGTTGAGTGCCAGTTTGGTGCAGCGTAGTGGTTAAGAGTGCAGACTCTATTCTGGGAGAACCAGATTTGATTCCCCACTCCTCCACATGCAGCTGCTGGTGTGAACTTGGGTCAGCCATAAGTTCTTTCAGAGTTGTTCTCTCAGAAGCATTTCTGGGAAGAGCTCTCTCAGCCCCACCTACCTCAGAGGGTGTCTGTTGTGGGGAGAAGGGAAAGGGATTATAAACCACTCTGAGACCCCTTCAGGTAGTGAAGTGCAAGGTATAAATCCAGTTCCTCCTCCTTCTTCCTTCCTAATGCCAGGTCCATTAATAATAAGACCTCAGTGCTGCAAAACTATATTACAGCATAAGATATGGACCTGGCATGCATGATCAAGACCTGAATGAAGGATGGCGAAACAGTCACCTTAAAAGACCAGACCCCCCCAGGTTTCTCGGTCTCTTATCAGTCTTGAACTGATGGGTGGGGGAGTAGCAATACTCATCTGAGAGGCTTTTTCCTTTAGGGCACTCCCTATCCTGGGGATCACCAGCACTGACTGTGTGGGCCTGGTCTGGGACCCTGAGGAGAGTTAGGCTGCCTGTCTGATGTGCCTGGTAGAAGCAGTAGCTGCCTGCCGTGCTGCTAGAAGCAGTAGCGGGCTGGACCTTGGAGTTCCTGAGACGGATAGTTCTTGGGAATTTCAACATTCATGCTGATGCTGCTTCCTCTCAGCAGGCATCGGATCTGGTGTCCTCCATGGTATCACTAGGGCTCTCCCAGATTGTGTCAGGTCCCACACACCAAGTAGGCCACACATTGGACTTGGTCTTTGGTATGGGGATGGATATGGGTCTGGTGGCCAGAACAATGGTGCCATGGCCAGATCATTATGCCCGGAAGGTCTAGCTGGGTGTCCCTGCCCCCCGCAGGGTGGCGAGCAGATTTATGCTCACCCATGGAAACTAATGGATCCAACTGGGTTCCAGAATGCTCTGTGGGAGCCAATGCCCTCTGCCAATTCATTGGATGTCCTGAGAGAGGACTGGAACTCCCACCTCTCTGAAGCCATTGATGAAATCGCTCCCCAGCATCCTCTCTGTTCCCGGTGCAAGTTATCCCCCTGGTACACTTTGGAGCTCAGGGGGATGAAATGGGAACTCAGATGACTAGACTGAGTTTGGCAGTGTACTCATGACGAAGCTGCAAGAGCATCTTATATGACGTTTACGCATTGGCTAGGTCTCGCCTAGCACAATTATTTCGGATAATTAGATCCTTAATTTCTCTCACTGAGAGAACTCAAAATATTAGGAATTTGGCCATTAGCTGTGAGGCTTTTGCAAGCTTTTTTTTGCAGATAAAGTCTTGTCACTCCGCCATGATCTCTCAGCCAATATTGATACAGTAAGTGAACTGGAGGCCCATTGGCCATCTTTGGATTCAGTATTTGACAGCTTCAACCGGTTCTCCCAAGCTGATGTTGACAGGATTCTGGGTGCTGTTAAGCCAACCACATGCCTCTTGGACCTGTGTCCCTCATGGCTGGTGAGAGCCAGTGGTGAAGGGATACAGGGGCCCCTGGTAGTCATCATCAATCTGTCCCAGGTCTACCCAGAGAGGCTGAAAGAGGCTGTGGTTGTGCCGCTCTTGAAAAAAACAACCTTGGATCCTATGGATCCTTCCAGTTACTGCCCAGTCTCAAGTCTTTCATTTCTGGGTAAGGTAATTGGAAGAGCAGCAGCAGAACAGCTCCAGAAATTCCTGGATGACACATCAGTGTTGGACCCATTTCAGTCCAGTTTCCGCCCCAGCCACAGGACAGAGATGGCTTTGGTTGCCCTCACAGACAATCTCCACAGTGAGTTGGATCAAGGTGGGTTGGTACTGCTGTTATTGCTCGATCTTACAGCAGGATTTTACATGGTCAGTCATGATCTTTTGACCCACTGCATTGTCGATGTAGGAGTTCATGGCATAGCCTTACAGTGGTTCACCTCATTTCTCCATGGTCGGAGACAGAGGGTGGTGCTGGGTGAGACGGTGTCAACTAGGCACCCACTAATATTTGGGGTTTCTCAGGGGGCAATCCTCTCCCCAATGTTATTTAACATCTACATGCCCTCCCCCCAACTGGTGTGGAGTTTCAGGCTGAGATGTCACCAGCATGCTGATGACACCCAGCTATACCTGTTGATGGGTGGCCAACTAGATTCTGTTCCTGCAAATCTGGCTGTGGGTTTGGAGGCCATGGTGAGATGGTTAAAGCAGAGTCAGTTGAGACTGAATCATGATAAAATGGAAGTTCTGTGCGGTGGGGACACAGATTTGGACAGCCAACTCCCAGCTCTTGATGGTGTGCCCTTATTACCAGCACTGACTGGTGTGGTTCTGGATGCCTCCTTGTCAAAGGAGGCCCAGATCACAAATGTTGCCAGACTGGCATTTTTCCAGCTGCACCAAGTTAGGCCACTGGCCTGCCTCACCCTGACGTAGGTACAGTAATCCACACAACACTACTTCAACTCGATCTATGTAGGGCTATCCTTGAGGTTGACCCAGAAACTCCAGCTGATCCAGAATGCAGCTGCGGGGGTCCTCACTGGGACCCCTTCTGTGGCACACATTCAACCTGTGAGCTGCACTGCCTTCCAGTGGAATACAGGATCGGGTTCAAGGTTGGTGTTAACCTTTAAAGCCCTTAATGACCCAGGACTCATGTACCTTCAGGACCGCCTCTCCTGGTACACACCCAGAAGAGCCTTATGCTCAGGAGATAAGAACTTCCTAGTGGTCCCCAACCCGAGAGACATCTGTCTGTCCTCAACTAGAGCCAGGGCACTTTCAGCCCAGGTTCCTACATGGTAGAACTCTCTGCTGAATAACATCCTATGGGACTTGTTGCCAGGGGTCATTTCGTAGAAAAAGAGGTGCAGAAGCTCATTAGCATAACTCATTAGCATAACTTATTTGCATATGCTAAACCACATGACATCACCAGAAGTACCGTATTTTTTGCTCCATAAGACTCACTTTTTCTCCCCAAAAAAGTGGGGGGGGAAAGTGTGTGCATCTTAAACCCCCCTCAGCTTTCCCAAGCCATGGCACCGAGCGGAGCTAGGTGTGTCTTATGGTCAGGTGTGTCTTATGGAGCGAAAAATATGGTATGTCAGAAGGCAAGAAAGAAAGGAGAGAGAGAGAGAGAAAGAAAGAAAGAAAGAAAAAGAAAGAGAAAGAAAGAAAGAAAGAAAGAGAGAGAGAGAGAGAGAGAGAGAAAGAAAGAGAGAGAGATGGGACAGCTACTAATCCAAGCCTCAGAAATACTACTATTCTGGGAGGATAGCTTCAGTGGTGGCTGAAGTCTTCAGAAGGCTGGTCGGAGGAACAAGGACCTTTCCAGGGAACGGGGTCATTTTGCTGCAGCCATGACACAAGCAGGCATTCCTCTGCGGGGGGGGGGGGGGCTGGCACCAATTCCCGGAGCTGAGCTCCCCCGAGCTCCTGCTCAAAATGACCCCTGCTTGTTGCCATTCCGCAGGGCATGGAAGGCAGAGATGTTCCACAAGGCATTCAGTTGAGGACAGCGATGGTCCTCCATCTAGTCTGGCACTCCTCTTCCTCTTCATTTCCCCGCCTCCCTCCTCTACAAGGCAATGACACTCCAGAATTATCACCATCAGATTGGCTTAGGCTGCTGTAAATTGTAAATTTTATTGTATGTATTATTTTAAATTTTGAAACCTTTGTAGGATTTGTAATTTTACTACTGTTGTACACCACCCTGAGCCCTGTGTTTCAGGGGAGGGCAGCTTAAAAGTCAATAATAATGATAATAATTTTAATAAACATAAAATCAAGAGGTTAACATTAGCCATGCAGTCCTAAACAGAACTATAACTTTTTAAATCCATTGAAGCTGACAGGCTCAGAAATGCATAATTCTGTTTAGGACCGCCTGGTTGGTAAGGTTTACAAACCTCACCACTAATTACTGTTATTTGTTATATTTCCAAATACTGTTCTTCTATTTGTAAAGAGTCTGAGCCCTAATTATGTTGATGAATGCTGAACAATGGGGCCTCCCACAGACAATCTAGGGATCTCTCCAGGTTCTAGGGGCCTCTCCAGGTTCTAGGGACTCTCCAAAGATGCAGGAAAATATTACTTTGGAAATTACCCAAAAGGCAAAGTCCCAAATCCAGCCTGATTAGAAAATGATGCACAATATTGAGAGCAGTTAAGAGTTGGTTAAAGGAAAAAAGGGACAAGGGGAAATTAACATGCTTCTAAAGCTTAAGAGGAGCCCCTGGGGTGAAATATTTTGGATCTGAGGATGGGATTTCCATGTTATTCCACCCCTCTCACAATTCCTCCCAGGCACTATATCTCTATTGTACAATTCACAGTTATCTAAATCTCCTGATTACATTCCTATGTCAATTGTATCTATGAATAGCAATCCAGTGTGTAGAATATCTAATAGCATTCAGAATAATACAATTTCCCCATTTTATGGCTATACTGCCATAAATTTGGGCCAGAGTGACCATGCTTTGTTTAAACAATCTGTAGAATGCCAAGAAACTAGTAGACTGAGATGTTTTCCATTAAAGAAGTTAACAGGTAGACACTGGAAACAGGGCTTTTTCTCTGGTGACACAACCCTGTGGTGGCCTTTTCTGTGGTGGCACCTTATCTGTGGTGGCACTTGCCTGGTTCCAGGTAAAGTGGACCCTGTTTACTTATGCTCTTAATCACAGATAGATCAAAGACAACTGCTTATTTTCCATTGTTTTAGTCCTGCATCTGTTAACACCTTTGAATCTCATTGGTTTAGAGTGTTTGGTTTTTATTGTTAGGCTCTGATTGCCTCTAGAGTAGAATGACAGGATCATTTTTTTTAATAAAATAAGCAAAGAAACACACTTACCAAGAATTCTGTCATCAGCTGGATAAAAATATGTGCATACTGGAAGACATACTTCTTACACTAGGGAAGAAAAATAGTTCCACCAATTACTGACAACTACTAACCATGAGCACCAGCTAGTCATCTCAGATATATATATAGTCACGCCATATTGTAGAAAATTCTATACCCACTCCTGAATGGGCAAGACTTCCCAAACTGCATTGTATTTGAATGGCTTTTTATAGCACTGTGATCAAAGATATACAGTATAATAATATTAGGCATACATAGCATTTTAAGCACTCAAAGCCATTTACATACAACAGACCTGTAGAGTAGAAATGCATTGTTATGATTCCTATATTGGAGATGGGGGAGGTGACCTGAAAGTAGCTTGCCTAATGCCACAAGAGGTGAGATCTGAACCAACAACTTCCATTATCACATTTCTTTAATCACTAGGCAAACTTGTGCGGTAGAGGAATACTATCACTAAAGGAAAATGACTTGTGCACACACAGGCTGGAAATGTTCTGCTCTGGCTTTAGAAATCCTTTGATTGGGTCCTATGATCTATTTGATTGGTGAAAGGGAACTTCTTCCAGTGGAGGGATGGTAGATCTGCCAGAATTCCTCCTCCAACTGTGAACCCCACCACCACCACGTTGTACCTGTAATATCAGGGGCAGCATTTGAGGGATCACACAGTAAGACAAGGGGAGGGGACTCTGTTCTTCAAGGCAAGTTCCATTCCATTTGTGGATCATTCTATCCAACTGATTATAATTCAACCCTTAAAGATCTACTGCATTACTTCACCTATCATAATTGTTCCAAAATTCAAGACCTGCCCAGCCTTTTCAATAAATTGCTACCAACAATAAATGTAGGTGCTAGGAGAAAAGCAATAAGGAAAGTGAAATACAATGACATGGTAAATGTCAAGGGATCCTTGACAAGGATTTGCTATTCATCTCCAGATTAACCAAACCTAATAGATTAAGGCATTAGTATTATCAAGGAATGAAGGTTCATCCTTCAACACCTTGATCATTAGCAAAGTTCCTGGATAATTCCACCAGCCTTCTTTCTCAGTGACAAACAACACTCCAGCTCCTGACTTTATTCCCACAGAGAACCTGATTGTTCTCCATATTCCTCTTCCTCATTTTCTCTAACGTCCTTACGCAGTAGGGTTTTCCAATTTGGTAACCCCACCACCGCCACACATGTTTCACAGCTGTTTCAGCTCTTGAAAATGGCATGTGTGGGGGGAAACATGGCCCCTCATCTCCCTCACAACAAGGTCCCTGCAAGGATGGGACCTCTATAGCGTTTTTAGAAGTAAAACAATAGGCTCCAAAATGGCACACTCAGGGATATGGTATCTTTTAGTTTGGCCCTCACTTCCTCTCTCCCTGGATCCCAGAGCAACAATAAACGGACAAAGCCTCTAGCAAGGGATGAGTGAAGAGCAGCACTAGAACCAGTTATAGTGCTACACAATCCAGCCTCACCCCTCTTGAGGTCTGCAGGGTGGTTGCTGGTTCCGTCAACAACCCAGGCTGTGGAAGGCCACTGAACCTCTCCAGCTGATGCCACTGTGTGGTAAGCAATAGGCAGGAATGGGCCCAGTTGTTGTACTGTAAGGCTGTTTTTACATCTGACTTTCCCGCTGGAATCATTCTAGTTCCAAAAAACCCTGCCCATACTTCTGTGCGGTGTGAAACCATGCTGCCACTGAAATGTCCACATCTACTAATTGCCCTCCTGTGGTCAAGCTAGTATGCAACTGGCTTCATTCTGCTTTAAACAACTGCTGTTGATTAGTGCACTTAGACCCCCTGGAGTGAAATTTCACACCACTGTGAAATCAGCACAGGAAAAGACAGCAGTCAAACTACTTTAGAGGGGAGGTGTAAAATGACCCTAAGACTAATAGCTGCTACCTGCATATATTAAACAGGCTGTCATGGGACAGGACCCTGACTTGGATGGCCCAGGCTAGCCCAATCTCATCAGATTTCAGAAGCTAAGCAAGGTTAGTACTTGGATAGGAGACCACCAAGGAAGTTGAGGGCAACTTTGAGAAGCAGGCAATGGCAAACCACCCCCGTTAGTTTCTTGCCTTGAAAAACATACAGGGTTGCCACAAGTCAGATGCAACTTGATGGCACTTTCTTCACCACCATGGGATAGGAAAGACAACACATTGTAGAAATTATTGCACAATGATTAAAAACAAGAAACTCAATTACTGCACAGTGATTAAAAACAAGAAATGTTATGCAAATCCATCTTTAAGGTCCTGTTGCAAAGCTGCTGTTTTACGAAGTGATGGCCTCCTTCCTCCCTGGTGCTGCTGACATGTGACGTTTTCAGACAGGGACATCAGCAGTTGCCATTAGGCACGAACAACACATCTTAGCAAGTAGTTGGCTATCTTGGTATGTTGAATATTGCTCTATCACTTGAGTGACCCAGGAAGCCCATTACCTCATTGGCCACGGCAGGCCCCAGACTTTCACAGTGTTCTTTGGCATAGGCAGCTAAGGACTGAACAAGGAAGGGACTGTTCTTCACAGCTTCCTTCATATCAGCAACTACCTTTGCACACTCGCGGCAGGAATCTCCTCTCTCCTGCCAGAACAAACATAAGGTGAGAAAATGAAGAAAATATCTGCCCAGAAAATAATGTGACACAAGTTTCTCTCTTTAAAAAGGAGAAATCTTGTGTCTCTAGACTGTTTAAAGGTATTGATTGGTTTGATAAGTAAAGAAATCGAGACAGGATAAGGCCGTCTTGCCCAGATTCTAGCACTCAAATATTCTGCCTGATTGCTATTTTTCACAGTGAATTGGACATAGTATGTTCCATTCCCTTCTCATGGCCAGTAAAAATCAAGAAATGGGTGCTCTGATATGGAAGACCAATCCCTGCCTACCACCCCCTACTAGGGCTAGTGATGGCGGTTGCATATGCAGCTACTGTGTGGGTCCAGCCATGGCTATTTGCACTAACTAAGAGTGTGTATTTATGTGAGTTTACACAAGGCATTTGGTCATGCCAGAAGCAGCATTAGAGCTTATGCACAGTGCTTCAGGCATGGGAGGTGTGAGTTCTGTGACAGGCCATTCCCCAATAGGCTAGTGATATTTAACTCATTTACAAAATGCAATTTGCCTGTCCCTGCTGAAAATAACACACTGTGTAGCATAGGGTCAAATGAGATGCCTCGGTGATGTGAATTCTTTCTCCCATCTCTTGCACCTAGCCCTTTTTCTCTCAGCCTAGATCCGATAATGGGAGAAAAAAGCTTGAGGCAATGGACAGGGAGATGGGGGGGGGGGCGTGTTTGCTAGCCCTGATCCAGCAAATGCTGCGAGATTTGGGGAGCAGTGCCTAGGGAAGGTGGAGTTTAATTGGGGGTGATGGCCTTCCTCTATTCCACTCTAGGAATTCCTGCAATCTCTAATGTCTTTACCATAAATATTGGGGAAATTCCTTAAAGCAGCACAGAAGTGGTGTGACTTCTGGGTGGAGGGTCACCAGCTATGATGTTACTTGTGGGTGATGCTTTTGGAATTCCATCTCTATGGTCTTAATCATACAGCTCAGGGGAAATTCCTACAGCATTACCATCAACATCATTCCTCTCCCCCATTTTTCCTTCTGCCACTAAAGTTACCATTTTTGTACACCCCTACTCTGTTAAGTACAAGAAACATTTATTTATAGGTTCATTGGGCCTAATCTACTCTATCAGTCCCTCCAATTAAATGTAGCAAAATGGCTCCAACTGAAAGCAGTCTGTTTCTGCTGAGTCCAGTGTTGGAAGCAACTGCTGCAAAACTGCCATAAAGCAAGCTGCTGAAAAACAGGAAACATGGGGCACTGTTCATAAGTACCTATGCAATTAGTAGGGTTGCCATGTCCCCCCCGAGGGGGGGGGTAAACCCCCGCTCCAGTAGCCCGTTACCCACCCGCCGGGATCAGGCTGCCTGGGGGAACCCCACCCCCAAACTGCCAGGCTGAGGGGACGTGCCCCATGCAATGACGTCACCCGGAGGTGATGTCATCATGTTGGGCATGTTTCGGGGGGACACTCTGTAATTCGAAGGAAAACTCTATGGTTTTCCTTCGAATTACTGAGGTCCTGCCCCCGACATGCCCGACGCGATGACATCACTTCTGGGTGATGTCATCACAGTATGTGCGTTTTGTGCATGCACAGGGACCCTCCCAGAGTGGCGAAGACTTCCCCCCACTAAACGTGAATAGAGACTTGGCAACCCTAGCAATTAGGCACTGTGTGACTGTTGGTATAAAGGCATGGACAAATCATACTAGTGAGGCCTCCTTACACAGATGCCTATGCACAGTTTGCATCAATGATATGAGACAGGGTAAGGGGAGGTTTTACAAGCCTTCCTGAGGCACATTCTTCTGCCTCACCCATATATAAGCTTCATTACTTGGCTGTTTATGAACCAGCATGAAAGCTTGATTGTTTCAAGAGCCCTTTCAAGCACAAATGGCAAGATCTACCCTTTTGCTCAAACTTTCTAGCCTGCTACACACAGCAACCCTGCATATTCACTGTATGTGTGGGGAGGGAGAGCAGGAATGAGCACACAGGTATAAAGTTTATATCTCCGCTACCTGGCATTACATTTTATGACACACATGGTTCGGCCCGACAAAGTTCAATTTATGTCAAATCCAGCCCTCCATAAAAATGAGTTTGACACCCTTGAGCTAGGGTGTCACCCCAGTATGATGCCACTCTTCCAGGTTGCACCAGAACTGACATCATTGCACACAGATGAAGCTCCCCCTCTGTTTTGCCGTCCTATTTCCACCCACTGACCAGATGAGAATCAGCAGGCATCAGTAACAATTACCAGGTGTTTCCTCATCATTAGTGGGGAACTGGTAAGCCTATCTACACAGTTGCCCCTACAGACAGCCAGATGACTGTAAGGGGGCAAGGCCAGTGCTCTCACTAGTGCTGCGAAGCTCCCAAGTTCCCATTGCCCACCATTGCCAGAAGCAGTGGCAGGAGAAAAAAGAAAAATATGGCCTTATCTGCTTATAGAAAATTCTTCCCGTAGAGTTCCTGGTGATTCCTAGAGTTACCCAGCAGTGACAAAGGGTGGCTCTAGGAATTGCTGGGAACTCTATTGTTTCTGGCAATTCCCAGAGCTACCCTATGTTATTTCTGGGTAGCTCTAGGAATTACCAGGAAATAACTTCCTTTAAGTAAACAAAGTCCTATTTTTCTTTTCAGTTCTTCTCCTGGGATGCTGACTCCACTGTCTCCCACTCTCCATTGCCGTGTATTTAGTGAACATATGGGGCTGTCATGTGCACCAGGCTACTAAAGGCCATTCCTTCCTGCTTCAGTTTCAGCTGGAGGAGTCAGATCAACCTCTCACTGCATCCTCACCTGAGTATCCTCTTGAGGATAAAGGAGAAGAGGGACATTAGCTATAAAAGGAGACATAATTGGGGGGAAGTCTAGTTCAGGCTCTCCATTGGACTCCAGTGGCTTCTGGAACTTCAGAGCTCCTTGGGGAGTTTCTTTCTGGGTGCACAACTTGAAAGCAGTACACACTATTTCAGGTCTATCCTAGAAAGAGCAATAGAGAGAAAAAGTTTCCATGACATCACCAGTATAAGCAAGTTTATACACACTATTGTCCCTGCAACACTTCATTTTTTTTCCATCTGAAGTTGTTGTAGACAAATTATTTTTTTCCCCAGGGAACTGAAAGTTGTAGAGCAGAGAGCTTGTTTCCTGTGGTGCACACTCTCATCTTACTACCATCTTTGGTCAAATGGGTTTTACAAATTCTTTTAATGCTTCAAAATCTGTAAAACTTACCTAGCCAAAACAAAAGGCAACAATTGAAGAAAAGAAGAACAAATTTAGAGCCCAGTGGCACCTTTAAGAGCAACAAAGTTTTATTCAAGGTACAAGCTTTTGTGTGCATGTATACTTTTTCAAATATATTGGAATGGAAGGTAAGGTTCAAAATTATAGACAGGGGATGAACAGCAAATGTAACATGTTGAAGTTTTAAGAAAAGTGAAGACAAAACAAAATAACAAGCTAAGGTTATACGGTCAACAGCTATAAAGTAATAAATATGCCAAAATAAGACTGAAACTCTCTCTCAGACGTGGAGATCACTTAACAACACTTTTTTCAGGGGGGTTTAGTGTTATGTCAGACAAATGTTCCAATTTTCCTCGTATTACATTCAGTAGTTTAATGTACTATTCTTAAAAAGAAATAAACTGAAATACAGAGGATATATAGTCTCTCTGTATGAGAACATACGCTAACTCATTCAATCCTCCCAAACCCTAACCCTAATAACGCTAATCCTAACCCTAACCCAAACTACTGTGATGCAAACCCTAACCCTAATAACCCTAACCCTAACAACTCTAACCTAGAGATGTGAAGGCCCAGGAAAAAACTGGGAAAATTCAGGAAAAAAAACAGTTTTTCCCATTTTTTCCTGAAGCCTTTTTTGTTTTTTCCCAAAAAATTGAAAGAAGAAAAGAATTTTTTTGATTATGGAACATTTTATTTTAACATGATGAATAAAATATTTTAAAACAAGGTGTACAAATATTTTCCAAATATTTTCTAAAAAATATTTATGGTATCAGATTAATCTGATTTCTGTGCGCTGAGGACAAGCACGTCCTAGGTTACAAACTGAACTCTCCAATGCAAGAACAAGATGCATTTCTTCCTTTAGGAGGTGCTATTGTCACAAGAAAATAAAAAGGTTTCAGTTTTGTTTTTGCATGTGGGTGGATATACTGGCACTCAGGCTTTTCTTCAAAGCATTGGAAGAAAATACAGAGTAACAAAAAGGACCTGAAAGTATAGTTTTTAGAGGTCCATAATAACTGTGATAATGAAAGACACAACAGAGTAGCTGAAGAAGCAGAGACTGATACTGAAACTGATAATTACAGCTCAGAAAATGATTCTGATTAAATCTCTACTCTAACCCTAACTTTAATAACCCTAACCCTAACTTTCACACTATCTCTAACCCTAACCCTAACAACCCTAACCCTAACTCTAATAACCCTAGAAACCCTAACCCTAATAACCCTAATAACCAAAACCTTAACCAAAATAACTAACCCTAACCCTAATAACCCCAATCCTAACCCTAATAACCCTAACCATAAACCTAACTATAGTAACTCTAACCCTAACTTTAACCCTAATAACCCTAATCCTAGTCCTAACTAGAACCCTAATAACCCTAATCCTAACCCTAGTAATAGGGTTGCCAAGTCCTTCTGACTTACCGGCGGGGGGGAGTCCTCCTAGGGCGGGGAGCTTCCCTGGCGTGCACGCTTGCATGCGCGCTGCAATGATGTCACCCGGAAGTGACATCATCATGTTGCGGGCGTTGCCAAGGCGATGCTCTGGCAATCACCCAAAAACTCTATGGTACCATAGAGTTTTGGGGCAATTGCTAGAGCGTTGTCCCGGCAACGTCCCCAACATGATGACGTCACTTCCGGGTGACGTCATTACGCTGGGGAAGTCATCCTGACTGGACAACTTTGGGGGTGGGGTTTCCCCCGCCGGTCGAATGCTGGCCGGCAGATTGGGAACCCCTGTAGTGCGGGATCCCCTGCCCCCCGGGCTGACTTGGCAGCCCTACCTAGTAACCCTAACTCTAGTCCTAACTTCAACCCTATCCCTAACTGTAACCCTTGCCCTAATAACCCTAGTAAAGGTTAAGGTTATTAGGGTTAGGGTTATTAGGATTAAGGTATTTAGGGTTAGGGTTACTAGGGTTAGGGTTATTAGGGTTAAAGTTAGTGGTATTAAGGTTAAGGTTAGGGTGAAGTTTGAATAGAAAAGGTGTGCTGCTCCTAGTACCATATTATTTATTTTATATAATTTTATTTACTTCATATATACCCCACCGTTCTGCCCAATGGGGACCCTTGTTTTCCTCTTTTCATTATTATTATCCTCTCTTGAGTATTATTGTTGGGTTTTGCTAGTGTCATCCCTTCAGTCATGAAAGGGTTAAGTTTCTGTAAGCTGCTAATAGCAAGTTTAACACAGAGCCCTATAGATTCTTCCCACCAAAGAGAGGGAGGTTTTATTCTTAAAGAGGGGACCCAGTATTTTTGAGATAGTTTGGGCTATTGTGCATGTACATAAGGAGTAGACCTTCAGGGGGGGAATTCCATTCCTTCCTTCTTAGGGTCAGAGGAATAAAGAAACAAAATGGAGTAGATCAGAACTAGAAAGATGAGTTAAACTGTTGTTGTTTTCTTTCCATGTAATTGTTTGCCTAATTTTTAGGTAAACTGTTTCTTAAAAGTTAACCACACACGTTTCTGTGCTGCATTTTTCCACTGTGCTTCATTTACTCTGCTAAATATCCAACAATCATTCTCACAACAATCCTGTGAGATAGGTTAGGCTGAAGGTACGTTAGCCATAGGTCACCCCATACACTTTCATTGCAGAGTGAGGATTCAAACCTGGGCCTCACAGATACTAATCCAACATTCTGACCACTACACTACACTTGCTCTCAATCTCTGGATCTTGGTGAGATCCCTTGGATCCCAGAGTGATCAGGGCCACTGGAAAATGTGCCTGGTCCCTCCTGTCAGCAACCCTGCCTGAGAGGGAAACAACGGCTTTTGGAATGTTGAGGATGGTGAGTGGGTGCTATCACTGAGGTTGCCAGCATTGCCTCAGCAAATGCAGTGAGATTTTGAATGCAATGCCTAGGGAGGGTGCAGTTCGGGAGGGTGTGACAGTACTTCTGAGTGAGGCTCTAGGAATTTCCCTTAATCTCTATGGTAAAGATCATAGACAAATTTGAAAATTTCTGGTGCTTCACTATGGAGGCCATTTTCCAGCCATTTTTCTCCCACACCTCCATTTCTTAAGGGCAGGGAGTTGGGGCTCAGATTGAGAGAGGGAAACCTAGCCACCACAAAATGGTTGCCACAGGAGGCAATAACCAAATAGCTGCCATGGAGTGCTAAGGCCAATCACAAAATGCGGCGAGGCTCCTGCAATGGAGGCTGCTGTTTCAGAATGGGTGCTCCTTGCAGATACATAGATGATGCCTCCAGGGCTCTGCTGAAGCACTCCTTGCTCCAGTGAGGTGGAGAGAAGCCAAGACAGGCTGTTAGCTTTGGGGGAGTGATGCTTTCTTGTAGAAATACATGGAGATCAAGAAACCTATTGCAGTTCCTAGGACACCCACAGGCACTATGTCGGGGATCACTCTTGTAATCCATTTACCTGCACTTGTTTTCCAAGTTCAACCAGAATTATGACTCCAGTGTCTACCATCTTCTTGCACTTGACTGCCCAGTCTTGGAAGGGAAGATACTGGCATCCCCGCTCCAAGAACCTGGAGAGTCTTTCCTAAAGGCAGGAAAAAATTAAAGGAGCATTATGAGCCATTCTTTTGTTTCTGATTTCCATGGGTTCAGGAAACATTACAGACCATTTGTGAGGTCCTCCTCTTCCAATTTCAAATTTAAACACTTCAAACATCAGCTCAAGGTCATAAATTATTGAGACTATCCTTACCCATAACAACTAACTGATCACATGAAGAAAATATAACATGACAGGCTTATATATTTAAACAGAAATCACAACGCTGGCAAAATACCTTCACTAGGACTGCCACTTTTTGAACTGTCTTTTGTATGTATTCTCTTTAATAATGGCAAGATTTGAAAGTGTTAGCTCACAGTGATCTCAGACCAGAGTTCCACAATCAAACTGTTGTTAAAAGGCAGAACAGGCTATTTTTTCCTCTACTCAGGTGGCAACCAGTGTTCCCTCTAAGCTGACTTAGTATGAGCTAGCTCAGTTTTTTAGCCTCCGGCTCACACATTTTTGTCTTTGCTCAGGAAGGAAGCAAACTAATTTATGAAAGAGACAAATCACTCGCTCGCAACTTGAATGCCAATAGCTCACAAAGTAGAATTTTTGCTCACAGGACTCCACAGCTTAGAGGGAGCATTGGTGGCAACCTCATTGGAGATGCCTCGGGGGTGTTGGTGTACTTACATCTGTGGTATTGTCTTGTAGAACTTTTGCCATCATGATTACAACAAGTTTACATATAGAACATCTGAAGTTGAACTGAGGAAAAAAAAAAGAAGAGAATTTCATGAGGAACTCACACAGAACTTTGTTTATGCAAACCAAAATTAATTTGCTACTGCAAATAATTTTTTTTATTTAATTAGATTTTAGGCTGCCCTTCTTTGCAAGCAAGGCTCAGGGTGGCTTACAACAGAAAAAGGCATACAATGAGTAATTAAAAAATTTAAACCATTAATATATACATAAAACATACAGTCATTGCTAGTGGAATCTATTGGCATAAATACTGTCTGACAGCATTTCATAGCTGACGTGTTATCATATTTACCATGGAGCAAGAAGGAACTATGTAAACCGTGCTCCTTAGAACAGGATGAAAACATAATACAGCCTATCTGACAACTGATAGATCAAGAGATTTCACACTTTTACCCACCCCCCCAAATCAAAACAAGCAAATAAAAAACAGTGTGAAAAGTAAGAATCATGGGACTTGATTCCCACAAAGGAGTTATGAAGTTGAAGTGGGGATTGTCAGGTCAAAACAACAGGAATCAGGGGCATAGAGTTTTGTACTCACTGGAGGGCAGGGGCTCTTGCGCGTATGCACTGCGACGGTGTCCCTGCTGCTGCCCTCGCAAGAGCCTCCCCTCCCCGGCCCAGCTGGCCAGCTCCCCTGAACCCACTGGCTCCCTCCCTCCCTCCTGGGGCCCCAGCGTGATGATGTCACCCAGAAGTGACATCATCATGCCGGACACATTTCCGGGGAGATGCTCTGGCAATCACCCCAAAACTCTATGGTGCTATAGAGTTTCCGGGTGATTGCTAGAGCGTCGCCCTGGCAACGTGCCCGGTGTGATGATGTCATTTCCAGGTGAAATCATCATGCCAGGAGGGAGGAAGCCAGTGGGTTCAGGGGAGGGGAGTCAGCCAGCCAGCTGGCCAGGCAGGTGGCTCTTGCAGCGGCTCTTGCAGGGCGGTGGGGGGGCCGGCGGGGGGGCCGGCGGGTGGGCCTGCCTGCCTAACACGGGAGGTGCAGCAGCAGTGGGGGGCGGGCGCCCAGTTTCCCCAGGGAGGCTGAGACCCCCCTGGGAAACTTCAGGGGTGGCCTGAGCCCCCAAGCCCCCCCCCCCGTAGTTGATGCCTATGACAGGAATAAGAAATTCAAAATCATCCAGGAAGGGACGAGGGAAGGGGAGGGAAACGAGATCTACAGCATAATCCTAAACAGTTAGATCCTTCTAATTCTATTGAAGTCAAAGGGTTTTAAAAGGTATAACTCTGCTTAGGATAGCACTGTAAATCTGAACAGTGGTCATGTGTTTAACATAATACATAGTTCTGGCCTTTGGTGCCAAAGATCCAGCAGGCCAGGATCCAGCGCGGCATCCAAGGCAGCCATGGCTGGAGGCCAGCTCGGGGTGGCTTTGCTGGGTAAATGAGGATGCCAGTGAGCTGGTCCCACCCACTGCTCTGCCTGTCAGCCTCCTCCACTTGAGATGTCTCAAGTGGCAGTTAATTAGATTAGATTACTAATTAGGTTACTGCTAATTAGATCACTGCAAAGGGGGCAGCAACATGTGGGGCTGGCTGTGAATGGGACTGGCAGCAAGTTGGGCAGTGATGTGCACACACCTAAAACCCAAGCAGCTAATCGCAGCTGGGAAATCAGCCCCACACACCACAGCCCCCACCCTGCTTGCAAAAGGACCTTTTAAGGAGTCTTTTTGTGAGCAGAGCATGTGGCCAGCAACAGCCCCTCTCCCTCCCTCCTAAAATTTAAAGGGCCCTCCAGCTAAAGGGCCCTCCATTAGCGGGCCATGTGCTCTCCACTGATCAGCTGAAGCTCTTTAAATCGCACAAAAGGGAGGGAGAGGGGAGGCCCTGAGTGGTCCCTCTTGGGGGCAGGGCTTGGGGGCATCCTCACCCACCCCTGGAAGTCCCCCCTAATCACTCCACTGGAGCCATGAGGGGACCTGGCATCCCTACAGTCCCCTAATGGGGCTAACATGCTACATAGATCAATTTCCCTGGAGAAAATGATATTATACCTTGCTGAGGTCCCTCCCTTTCCTAAACCCCACTCTCCCAAGGCTGTACCCCCAAATGCTCAGAGTAGCAGAGAGAAAAAATAAGTTTAATGCCCATATGGCTGCTGGGCCAACAGCATGACATCACTTCCAGAGGAACCCAGAAGTGATATCAGCCCTGTCTAGGAATTACTGGAAACTCTGTGGTTTTACCATAAAGTCTCATGCAATTCCTATAGAGTGTAACATAAAGGTTTTTCCAGAAGTGATGTCATGCCATCACTAATAGCACCCCCCCCCCCATGCCCCCTGGTCTCCTGCATGTTGCTAAGCCATACCTGGCAACCATAGTGCTGAGGCAATATGGTGAACTCTCAGGAGCCAAAGAGGAAACAGAAAAAGATAGCTCCTGGGGAAGAGGGGAGAAGGAGGTGGTGGCCTATATCTCTTTGCCCTTCTACATGAACACAAAAATTAAAATGTGTTTCATTTATGTAGTTTGCACAGCTTTTCTTGGGTATAATTTCATTTTGATTTTTAAAAAAATTCTTTTATTTCTTTTTAATTTCCCAACATCCATGCTGGAAATTACTACATTCTCCATGCCAGGAATTGCTTTTGTCTTAATTTCTTGCAAGAAATGTGGGGAAAGATACCATGTGATTAATCCAGCCATTTTGACGGCCATCTTTTTTTCTGACAGGGCACCTGTCCCTGTGACAGCTACATAAGAGGCAGAAATTCACTCTGTGGAGTTTTTCTCATCACCACATCTCCATGTTGGGATGAGAACCACTGTTGAATTTACTTGTCACACACTGCCAAAGGCACAGAGGCCCAGTCAGAAAGGTGCACTCCTACAAGCAATCCCTCCCCCTCTCCAGGAAGGCATGCATAATTACTCTTTCAGAAACATCCCAACATTTCCTTTAATGACTGTTCTGGGAATTACACCCCTTTGCCTTGGGAGTTCTCTCACACCCTAGATCTGTGGAGGAAGACTGTGGTTAAGTTTCAAGTTTACACTCTTGAAAATAAAACAAAACATTCTGGTACCTAGTCAGGGCCCAGGAGTGGACCCCAGAGAAGGCAGGTGAGAAAAGGGAGGGGGGAGAAGGAGAAGCTGAAAAAAGGAGAGAACAGAGAAAGGTTGTTAGGTGGCTGGGAAAGAAGAAAATGGAAGAGGCCTCCAGGAGGAGGAAGCAGGGAAAGCTGAACTGGAGGCTGGTAGATAGTTTTGTTGGTGAGAGGGAGACAAGGAAGCAGGGAAAGGGGAGGCTATAGGGGTCCAGGGATGGGGCCCAAGTGCTTTGAATGAGTCCAAGAGTGGAACTTAATGCTGAGTGGATCTATGAAGCAGGGTCCAGTAGCCCGAGCATCATGCACAGCAAAACATGACTGTGGCCAACAGAACTTTCCAAATTCTTATGAGTGGAATCTGTCAGGAGTTTAGGAAGCCCTGCTGGTCATGTGTGACTTGCTGCCCTATGTTTAAGGATGCCCAGGGAACAAGGAGGGAAGGAACACTGGCTTCTGAAGGGGAAGGCATCCAGCAGAGATAGGGTTGCTTACAGCTTGGAGGAATATTATCCCTTTAACAGAGGCTTAATGAGATGTTGTTTACCAGTTGATGGTATTTACCTTCCTGCCCTGAACAGCTGGCCAATGCTGCACATTTAGCCTCTATTGAAGGGTCAGGACATTTTTTTTTCTCCAGGCTGCTGGCAACCTTAGGCAGAGGTGGTGAGAGACAGCAGAGGTGGACAGGTAGAAGCCAGGAGCTGTTTCCCTCCAAAGCCACCCCTTGCAAAACAGCCACTGCTTATGAAGATGGTTGGCAAGGCATCCCTGGATAGTATACTCACTGCAGGGGAATAGTTCATGCTTTGTTGACAGTAATCCAAGGTCCCGCATTTCAATGCTGTTGGGAAATCCTGACACCTTGTTTCTGGGCCATCTGCACACTCTTTCTCCCAAGTCAGAGGACTTGCAGTAGCTGTCAATAAGGTGGAAAGGGAAAATTAGACTAAAGCTGTACAGTGGAAAGATATTTTTGGCCCCTTGTGAAAGAAAGTGTTGTTTCGCTTCACGGAATCCATTTCTACCATATTAAGCTGATGGGCAGTGTTAAGATTTAGAATGGAAGGACCAAGGCTCAAAAGTTAGCACAAGTAGAGACTCTTAGGAATAGCTACTGGGACAAGTACCTCAGCCCTACTTGTGATAGTATCATACGTGGACAAATATAATATAGTGGAAAATACAGAGATGCTACACAAATTGTTAAATATATTTACATATCCTCATACAATAGTTTTAAAACATCCATTTTTTCAAAATAATTTCTTCCTCAGATAAAAGGCAGGCTAATCAAGCATCCTTTCAGAGAACAAAATCATAGACTTGTGAATAAAAATAAGCATTTTTAAAAAATATAAGTAAAATAAAAGCAAATAATACAAACCATATTTATAGAATAAATAACATATTTATACAATAAATAACACTGATTCTAACATAAGTTAGAATCTATGGTCTGAGACAAAAAAAAATCCAGCCACACTGTTGTAGGAAGAGAAACATTTGAGAGGAATAAGTGGGGGAAGGCACATGAAAGAAACGGGGAAGACCCATTTGGCCACCACGGTGCAACAGAGATTCACCTGTAGCACAGCTCAACAAGCCATGTGCTCCAACAATACCTTTTCCAGGAACCAATTTCATTTTTCTGATACACCAGTGGTCAATCATTGCCCCAATGTTGTCCAGATTTAGGCTTCTCTGTCTAAACATGATGTTAATGCGAATGACTAGACTTTTCAAAGTTCAGCTCCATCCCAAGGATCTCTAGAAGATAAACTTCTGGTGAATACACTGACATGAATACAAAATGATGTGTCTGTGAACAAACACACACACACTGGCATGGTCTCCAAGGGCATGTAATGTTGCCACTAGGGATGAGCACAAACTGGCTGATGAACTAAAGCCCATCATGAATTTGGGGCAGTTTGTGAAGCAGTGTTTGCAAACTGAAGAACTGCCATGAACTGCCATGAATTTTGATGCAGTTCATGGCATTTAAACCCCTGCTTTCTGCTCTTCAAGAAAAACAGCCATTTAAATCCCTTTTTTCTGTTTTTCGTGGAAAGCAGAAAGCAGTGGTTTAAATGGCTCCTAGCTCCCCGTCACTCAGCTGTTTTGTTTAAATGCCCCCCTGCTTTCTGCTGCCCATGAAAAGTAGAGGTTTAAACTTTAAATGGCTCACAAACCAATAAGAGTTGGATCAGTTCACAAACCAGCCTCCCCATTCCTGTGAGTTCATGGTTTGGTTCGTGGTTCAGCCACGAACCACAAACCGAACCACAAAAATGTGTTTCATGCCCATCCCTAGCTGCCACTTTACTGAAGCTGAGAAAATATGGACCTGGTCAATGTCTGGATGGGAGAATGTCTGGAAATCCTATACATGATACCGTGAACTCCATAAAAGGTAAGGTTTTTTGTACAGTCACAGGAACATTATGTCATCTCCCCCCCCCCCCAACATAAGAGAAAAAATCCACCATCTAGGGTTTTTAATTAATGGAGGATAATTGGCTTTTGGACCACCACCATCATAATCTCTACCAACCTTCACTATCAACAACAGTGATGAGGGCTGGCCCTGAAGGAAGCTCGGGCCGGAAGTCGTGCCAAATACAAAACCGTAGTGTTACATAACTAAGGGAAGTTGTAGGACGCCATTTGAACTTTTTAATTTACTATCTCTGTGAGCACTTTAATTGTAAATTTGTGATTTGTTCTTGTATTTTTATGGTTTTAAATGTTTTATGCTGATCGGGCACTGTGTGCTCCATTGAAAGACACCCTGAGCCCATTCATGGGGAGGGCGGGGTAAAGTACAATAAATAAATAAATTGAACAATACAACGCCCAACAGGCAGAGCAGAACCTTCCACAATGGAACATAATGGTGAGGTTGGGCTCTAGCAGTGATCCTTGGTACAAATATAGAGGGATTACCAGCATATCCTTATTTTCATTGGTGAAGGCTGGAGGGTATGCAAGCCAGGGAATGATAGAAAGAGTGAAGGCATCTAGCCAAAGAGCCTGTAGTGACTTAATACAGAAAAAAGAGAGGCATCATGGCTGCAATAACCTGAAAGGGCCTGGCTAACCTGGTATGAACAGATCTCAGAAGCTAAGCAGGGTTAGTACTGGCATGGGAAACCACTAAGGAAGTCTAGGCTTGCTGTGCAGAGGCAGGCAATGGCAAAGCACCTCAGTTCTTCTCTTGCCTTGAAAACCCTATGGAGTCACCATAAGTCAGCTGCATACTGATGGCAGTTTCCAGTATTGTTGTGGCTGCAGAGTAGCCAAGAGGATTTAAGGGGACTGGGGCAGGTTGGGGCCTACAAGGAGGATCCATGTGTGTTTGAAGCTGAGAGTCCACATGTAAGAAAACCTGAAACAAAATGCCAAGAATTCTGGTGATCAGTTTGGCAGGATAGGGGCAGAGGTGAATAGTACGCACAGAAGCTGAGGCAGGGGGGCTTGCCTTGTAAGGCCCTGAGGCAAATTACACTACTTGCCCTGCCTCCCCCAGGTTGCTCTGGGTAGCTACTTCAAATAGGACTGGCTTTTGTGGCTGCTGGAATGGTTGCCTATCCTCCTGGGGCCAGTATTTTATGTCGTTTATTGACTGCCTCCTTGTGACATCCTCGCTTATTGAGGAGACTGTTTCTCCTTTAAAACACACTCTGTGTACATGAACTTGGTAGATTTCTGCTGCCACCAGGAATTAAAAATTCCAACTCTCACTATTTTGGTAGAATGATCCTGTGTCTGGGCGCTTCAGAGGACTATGTGGCCCTGAGGAAGGAGTGATCAGATTACTGGGATAATTTTAAACAAATAACAGTTTATTTATAAAAGAACAAAATAGGTTTCTGGGGATTTTTGAACTGTTGTTGAAGAAAGAACATATAACTGACAAAGCTTGGTGTCACACACAGTAACTCAAACACCAAAACTCAACTCTGACAGCCTTCTCTCTCTCTCTCATATAGCCACACAGGCTGAACTGTCTCTCTCTTAGCTACACAGACTAAACTGTTTTGCTCATATATATAGCCACACAGGCTGAACTGTTTGTCTTAGTCACACAAAATAGACTCAAACTGCTTCTTCTGTCATACAGACTCTCACACAAACTCTCCACTCTCTTCTCTTCCTAAACAATGAATCACAGAATCACCTTAGAGACATCTCTCCTCCCACACTTTCAGTCATCAGCCAATCACATCACACTTGTCTCCCCTTGACTCTTTTTACATTACTGCAGTCAAACTAAACATTTAAATAAACACACACACCAAAACATGAAATCATTACACTCCAATCTCTTCTTCTCTTCTCCTCCTCCTTTTATTTGGTTGAATAGTTTTTAGATGATTAATCAATGGTGCTGAGAGTAAGAGGGACACTTGCTTAGAGTTTTTGTTCATTTTACTGTCAGTGTTTTGAAGACTGAAAAAGAAAATATGAAAGATGATCTTTGTTTATCTCAATTCATGATAGCTTTTGTTTATTAAATTGGATATTCTCCCATACTTCCTTCAGTATTCTCAAAATTATTACTTTTGGCTGCTAAATTTGCTGAATAGAATTTTTATCATTGTTTTATTCAACCATATTTGATATTGTTTTGCTGTATTTTTATGTAACTCCTCTTTGAGTGTCATAAAACCTACATAAATATTTTAAGTAAATATGTGAATCATGTTTTTAAGCGTGCTAGAATCTGAGATCTGATAATATAAAAACATAGTTAAATTTGATTGCTTCACGGAATACTTAAAGAGTAGATCATTATTGTCTTCACACCTTACAGAATGCACAGGTTGAGTCTGTGGGGAAACTCATGTGTTCTCTGGAATACATATGGATTTCCCTCAAATTACACTTCCTCCAGGAATGTTTCAAATTGGGAAATTACACTGGAAGGGCAAAGCCCCCTCTTCACATGTGCTGTGGTTCTGATGCAAACTGAGCACTGTACATATTTTCACTGAGGAGAACCTGCAACTCAAATCAAACTGTATATGTAACAGGTTGGAGACCCCAGACTCAACCTGTGTATTTAGGGTTGACAGCTCTGAGTTGGGAGATACCTGGAGATTTTTTGGGTGGAATCCGAGGAGTAAAATGCTGCCTTACTCAAGGGTAGCCCCAACAGCAGAAGCACCCCACTTCTAACCTAAACCAGAGACCCACAAACCCAGGCCAAGGAAGGCACTCTTGGCCTGAACCACAGAGCTAGCCAAAAACTCTGGAGAAGGGTTTCAATTTCAGGTTTCATAAGGCAGCCCTCCAAGCAATCTCCAGTCTTTCCTCTCCAGCAAAGGTATGCAGCTCAGCAAAGGTATGCATATGAAACAATGCCGAGTTTCACCAGGTACAGATCTGCATTTCCATTAAGCTATTCAGTAGCCACCAGGCGAACAGCCCTTCTATCTCCAACTCTGCATGTAGCCCTTTTGTGTGCACCTATGTCTATGTGAAAATGCTTTGTCTTCACAACTGTCTTTCCTGCTCCATCTCTCAGGATACAGAGATAAACCAATCATACATTCAAATGTTTTAGCAATCCTTCCTGATGCTAATCAAGAACCCATCTCTCACCTTTTGTGTAAACCTGGGAAACTATTCAACCTGCCTTGGCAGAACTATTAGTGGTCATCAAACCCATTCAGCTAAACTACCCAGCACCTGCCTAAGCCCATCAATGCTATTGTGAATCCAGACTCTGCCCCTCTGGAACCTCCTAGGCTTTGCCCCTCTGGACACCTCACCCCCTGGGACTCATCATTGGCCCAGGTAATCTTTTGTCTTTACCTGGGACAAGCACCTCAAGGTTGCTTTCCAATGTCTATATCCATCAAGGCACATGGCCTCAGATTGTGTGCCTCTACCCTGGTGCCAACTGGCAGTCCACCCCCAAACTTTTGCTTAGGCTTACAAGACTCCACAGCTTTAGAGGGAGCATTGGCTATAATCCCTTCTTCATGAATCTCTGCACATCCTGACAGGTAGCTATGCAAAAAAAAAAACCCTCACGCTTTGCCCTTTTATCTCTGATCTCTAAAGATCGTCTCAACTCTTATTTCCTAGCTCTTGTGTGTGTGTGATCCATTTATTTAATTAGCTGAATGTATTAGGTTTATTTTTCTTAATAAATTTCATAAAAGATATTCCTGTCTGTCATCTGTGTAAATTCCAATTGGGTCCTGATTCTGGAATAGCTGGAGGTCGGCCCCTAGCTTGTGCACGTATTAAAGAAAGATCTCTTAGCTAATTTTCCCATCATAATTCATACAGAGACCCGGTGTTGAGGCTAACAGAGGTTTGGGGACAGGAGGGATTTCAATAGGGTACAGTGCCATAGAGTCCACCTTCCAAAGTAGCCATTTTCTCCAGGTGAACTGATCTCTGTCACATGGAGATCAGCTGTAAAAATGGGAGATCTCCAGCAACTACCTGGAGGCTGGCAACTCTATGTGTACTCCATAATTTGTGAATCAGCAAGATCTGTTAATCTCTAGAATACCCTATAACTTACCTTATAACTTATATGATATCATGCTTGAAACTGCACAATCTGTATAATTTTTTTTGTTAGATACCCTTGGGGTTTGTGGGTGTCTCAAATGCATAGCCTTGCTTTAGGGCAACTAGTTGACCAGACAAAGTTTTATCTTGCTTATCCCCATGCCTTTAATTGCCCTTTCATCTGCAGAAATCATAAGCTGAAACATTTTCCAGCATGTTCCTACTAATGTCTGCAGATGAAGCTGCTATGAAAGGTACTGGAATAGAGGTAGATGCTTTGGAGGGTGGACACTATGAGATTGTGCCCCACTGAGATCCCTGTTTTTCCTAGGCTCCACCTCAAAATCTCCAGCAGTTTCCCAATCTGGATCTGGCAACCCTGCCCACCTACACCACACCGGTGGTCAAGGGGGACCTGGCAACCCTAACCCAGGTTGCCATGTAGGGTTGCCACGTCCGGGTTGGAAAATACCTGGGGACTTTGGGGGTGGAGCCAGGAGAAGGTGGAGTTTGGGAGGGGCCTCAGCATGGTACAATGCCATAGAGTCTACCATTTGAAGCAGCCATTTTCTTCAGGGGAGCTGATCTCTGTCAGCTGGAGATCAGTTGTAAAAGTGGGACATCCCCAGGCCCCACCTGGAGGCTGGCAACACTATTGCCATGTGATTAAAAGCTTCACCTGCAGATTTTTGTAGCTCAGGTGTCTGTTAAAGACACAGGAGTAGGCCAGATAAAGATGTATATTTCTGGTAAATTGGCAGCCCTAAGTGTTGCCATGAATTTAAGGAAACTAATCCCAGAAATTACACCTAAGTAATTCTTTTCAGGATAACCCAGGATAGTCTGCAAACACTATGTGACTACCACGGTATTCAAGTATTCTTTCAAAAACCACCCAAAATCTTTTACCAGCAAAGCAATCATGGCCTAGTTCTTTCTTAGCATGACTTAAAACAGTGGGATTTTGTACTAATTAATGCTTTTAGACTAACGCCTTTGTTATTCCCTCTTTTCCTTTGCACAGAATTTCCCTTTAGAAATCCAGCTTGCTTGGAAAACCTTTGCTTGTATTCCTTAAACTTATTTTCCTTCTTTGTCTTGTAATTAAAGCCAACGTACTCAGTACAATTTAATGTTGTTGATGGAATAGATGTTGGTTAGTAATTAGCTGCTTCGTGTTGCTTCTGCCTGAGTTGATTGTTATTTGTACAGATGAAGGCACTGATGAAAGAGCTATCTTCCTGGTCAGCTGACAACCCTGACCTCAGGATTCCACAGCTCATAGAAAACTAACCTGTTGGCACCTCACCCACACCACAGCAAGCAAAGGAAAGTCTCATGCCTTAAAATTACTATCACTTATGCAGAGAGCCATGTGCGCAAGTTAGGGAAACATGAGTGGCCCTGATGTGGGAAGAAAAGCAGGGCATACATTTTGGAAATAAAATAAAGTTTCTTTGTGTAGGTGTAAGGCACTATGCTGTGCTCAGAAGCATCACATTCATGCCACATATTTACACAGTACAGCTACACGAGCCTAGCTATGTAAGGCCGAAACTGGGGAAGATGAGATGTGAACCCTTGCCAGACATTTGATTTTGGCACTTCCACTGCTTCTGACAGGAATGTACGCTACCCATGATCAGTGTTCCCTCTAAGCTGAGTTAGTGTGAACTAGCTAAAAGTTTTTTAGCCTCCAGCTCACACATTTTTGCTTTAGCTCAGGAAGGATGGCTCACTCACAACTTTCATGCCAATAGCTCACAAGGTAGAATTTTTTGCTTACAAGACTCCACTGCTTAGAGGGAGCATTGCCCATGATCCTCCCAACACGTGCAGTTGCCATTTTGTGTGAATCCCAACCCCAGCTGCTCTTCTTCATGCCTTAAGATTGCAGTCTGGAAGTACTATTTGCAGAACTGTCTTCATTAAAGCTCTATACTTTAGATGTACAATTATCTTAAATTATCATTTTGTGCTAGATCAGTATATTGGTAAGCATATCCTATAGATTCTATAGTTAGAGTTGCCAGTTCTGAGTTGAGAAATCCATGGAGATGTGGGGGGTGGAGCCTGGGAAGGGCAAGGTTTGGGGAGGGGAGGCACCTCAGCATGGTACAATACCATAGAGTCAATCCTCCAAAGCAGCCATTTTCTCCAGGGGAATTGATTTCTACTGTCTGGAGTTATAATAGCTGGAGATATTGTCTGAAGCAGCAGGATGATAGTGGGAGATACTGCCTGGAGTTGTAATAGTGGGAGATCTCCAGGTCCCACCTGGAGGCTGGCAACTCTATCTACAATAGTAAGTATGAAGAGCAAACATATAGGCATAGCCCCACTTAGTTTTGTAATATTTACTTTTATGTGGCATGTAAACTATGTGGAACAGTTGGGGGGGGGAATAGAATGTTAGAGCTGTGGGCTCAGAACCATTAAGCTCAAGGGAGCCAGGATTAGGCCAGGCTCTGAAGGCCCTTTTTCAAGCACTGTCCTGACCTGACTCCTGGTCCTTCAGCAAGGGCTGCTGTCATTTTCGAGGTGATTCCCTGAGTCTCACCGACTTCGCTAGAGTCTCAGGAAAGTGAGCCTGAGTCCTGAGCTGCACAGACGAGAATGTGAAATTTCAGGAGTTAAACACTTATGAGCTCCCTGACAGCGCTGACCTTGCAAACTTTTAACTATTTCAAATAGTCTGATCTGGCTAACCACACAGGAGCAATTAATCATTGCCACAAACTGCTCTGAGGAGTTCTCTCTTATTGAAAAACTAGGAATAGCTATCGGATGTTTTCCCCTGTCTTAAAAATCCTGAACAGTCAGCATCTTGTGTAGGAAAGTGTGGTGAATATATTTATTTAAAGACCTATGGAGAAGAGTTGGTGTGCATATCTCCTTCAGCATCATTTCAAGGGAGGACAAAGAGAGTAATTTCATATTTTACAACCTTATGGCCCATTTTCATACTGTGCCTTCTAGGTGAAGTGCCTACCAGATCAAAACCCACAAACAGAATTTCCATACTACTTAACCATCAATGAAGATGGTTCTTCCAAGTGCTTAGCTGAGAGACATAGCAACACCACATCTTTCAGCCAGGTTGAAATGACTGTCATGACTTCTCTTCTGCTACCATAGGAATTGTATTTTTGTGCTAGGGGGACTGATAGGGTTGCCAGCCTCCAGGTGGGGCCTGGAGATCTGCTTTTGCAACTGATCTCCAGCTGACAGAGATCAGCTCCACTGGAGAAAATGGCTGCTTTGAAGGGTGGACTCTATGGCATTGTGCCATGCTGAGGCCCCTCCCCTCCCCAAACCCCACCCTCTCCTGGCTCCACCCCCAAAGTCTCCAGGTATTTTCCCACCCAGACCTGGTAACCCTAGCTGGACTGAAAAGGCCTCAGCCCTTTCACACATGCACAGTTCTCCAAGCCATTTTACTCTGAACCATGAGAACCTGAACTGAGCTTGTATTTAACCTGTGCTACTGATGATGAATTTATACTGACATGAAATTCATCCTGAGAGTAACGTGCACTAAAAACAAATTCAACTGCTGGGACTTTTATTTAACATTCCATACTCCAGTTTGCTTGGAAAACCTTTGCTTGTATTCCTTAAACTTATTTTCCTTCTTTGTCTTGTAATTAAAGCCAACGTACTCAGTACAATTTAATGTTGTTGATGGAATAGATGTTGGTTAGTAATTAGCTGCTTTGTGTTGCTTCTGCCTGAGTTGATTGTTATTTGTACAGATGAAGGCACTGATGAAAGAGCTATCTTCCTGGTCAGCTGACAACCCTGACCTCAGGATTCCACAGCTCATAGAAAACTAACCTGTTGGCACCTCACCCACACCACAGCAAGCAAAGGAAAGTCTCATGCCTTAAAATTACTATCACTTATGCAGAGAGCCATGTGCGCAAGTTAGGGAAACATGAGTGGCCCTGATGTGGGAAGAAAAGCAGGGCATACATTTTGGAAATAAAATAAAGTTTCTTTGTGTAGGTGTAAGGCACTATGCTGTGCTCAGAAGCATCACATTCATGCCACATATTTACACAGTACAGCTACACGAGCCTAGCTATGTAAGGCCGAAACTGGGGAAGATGAGATGTGAACCCTTGCCAGACATTTGATTTTGGCACTTCCACTGCTTCTGACAGGAATGTACGCTACCCATGATCAGTGTTCCCTCTAAGCTGAGTTAGTGTGAACTAGCTAAAAGTTTTTTAGCCTCCAGCTCACACATTTTTGCTTTAGCTCAGGAAGGATGGCTCACTCACAACTTTCATGCCAATAGCTCACAAGGTAGAATTTTTTGCTTACAAGACTCCACTGCTTACAATTTTTTGCTTACATTTTTTGCTTACAAGAATTTTTTGCTTACAAGACTCCACTTACAATACTCTCACGCTTTCGTACTTTCTGCATTATAATTCTGGGGGCCAAACTGTATGTTGTGTTTAACACGTGGCACCAATGGGGACTTGCAGCAGAATGCTAGCTGCAGGTTCCCCTTGGCAGTGTGTGTGTGTGTGTGTGTGTGTGTGTGTGTGTGTGTGTGTGTGTGTGTGAAGTGCCATCAAGCCACAGCTGACTTATGGTGACCCCAGCAAGGGGCTTTCAAGTCACGTGAGAAGCGGTGGTGGTTCATCATTGCCTTCCTCTGCAGAGTCTTCCTTGGTGGTTTCTCTTCCAAGTACCAGTCTTGCTCAGCTTCTGAGATCTCGCAAGATCAGGCTATGTACCATGCTGCCTTCCCTTCCACAGTACATGTAGGGTTGTACAAAGAAAGGTTGTCAAATAAAGGCTAAATCCTGTGATCTGCATAAACAAACAACCAAGGCTCACTTTCTGACTTCTGAAAATGCTGTTGGGCTTCCTCTGGCTCTAGAGATCTAACTGGCCATTGCCCATCTCCTTTAAAGCCTATTTTCTCAGTCGGAAGGACTATCAAATTCCCTTTTACTAAACAACCTGTGTAAATCATGTACACATGAATGACATTCAGACCCCATCCTCTGACCTCTGAAAATCCTGCTGAGGTTTCCTCTGGCTCTAGATATCTAACCAGGTATTGTCCACATTCTGAAAAGCCTCTTTTTGCTGCCTTGAGGACTACCAGGCTACCTGTTCATGTATTTATTTTTTAGGCTAATGCAGCTGGCATAAGCTAACGTACACCTTCCTTTTATGCTTCCTTTTAATCCTGTCCTGCTATTTTAAAGTTTTTTATAAGACTGGAATACATTACTGGCTATTAATATTCTCTACTTGACCACCATTTTATTTAGGTCCCATTGGTAATCTGATCTCACTGATTTGTGTTTGGGAAATGATGCCTGGTGGTACATTCATCTACAAGATGAATCCAAGGCACATGAAGTTGGCTCACAGCAACTTGTGCCATAACAAATGGGCTCATCTTTAAGGTGCCACAAGATTATAAGCTTTTGTTTTGGGTGCATCCACCTAACAAGCTATCTCTCTGGAATGTCTGATGATCATGTCCTTCCCCCCCCCCCCCCACATCTGTCTTTTGCAACCATGTCTTAATTGCCAGCAACAAGCTTTCTCCCTTCTGCACTCTTTCTCAAACCCTGTTGTCACCTATTGATAAACTTCCTGATCAAAAGCATTTTTAAAATTTTTTATGAGCAGCTGAGGAACTCAGCTGCTAATGAATCAGCATGTGGGAAGGGTTTTTAATGGGTTATCAGAGGAAAGAATGTAGCATGGGAAATGTGATTTTTATCTCTCCGTAGGTGTAGCATCAGTAGCGTGTGGCAATGCCCGTGCATGACCAGATTTAGAGCATGCACCACCACTTACAGCTAGCTCCACCTATTATACTGTGTCACCTTTTTTGCTGCTGGGGGCTGGGCTGGCCCCATCCAGTAGTAGGCAGAGATTGATAGATTTCCCAAATCAAACTGGAAACCAAGGGCCATGTGGTCATTTTAGCATTTCTGCCTCTATGCTCTTTCCAGTACCCTGCATCTACCTTGAACCTCAAAGTTCTCCTTCACTGATGGTAGCCCAAGTCAGTAGGTCTGAACACCGACACCTACTCCTAAGGAACAGGATGTCCTTTTGTTTTTGTGTCACAACACCTGGCCTCATTTCATAGCAGGAGCTTCTCTACATATTAGGCCCCACACCCCTGATGTAGCCAGTCCTCCAAGAGCTTACAGTAGCCCCTGTAAGAAGAGCTCTGTAAGCTATTGGAGAATTGGCTACATTAGGGGTGTGGGGCCTAATATGCAGAGGAGCTCCTGCTACAAAATGAGCCCTGCACAACACAGAAGCAATGCCAGGGGTGCGGTTTAGACAGGGCTTTTTTTTGTAGAAAAAGCCCAGCAGGAACTCATTAGCATAATAGGCCACACCCAACAGCAGGAACTCATTAGCATGACCCCTGACAGTACGCTCATTAGCATATTAGGTGGGGGCTGGGAAAGCACACAGCAGGCATAGAAGCTTACCTCTTCTCCCCCCTCCGAGCTTCTCTGCCCCACTTCAGCATTGCCTTTCTAGTCTACATCCCCCTCCCCCTCCAAACCACATGGCTGGGGAAAGGTGCTGCTGAAGTGACTGGGATCAGATTGGGGAGGGAACGAAAGGCATTTTCAAGATGCCTGGGTTCCCTGCCTGCCCTTTAGCAGCTGTGACATGTCAGCTAGAGAAGGTGAGGCAGAGAGAGGCTTTTCCTTGTCAATTTCACTCTCAGCTGACTGGAGGGGAGTGAAATTGACAAGGAAATCCCCACTGGCTCCCCAGAGGGGAAGAGGGCACTTTAACATGCCTCCTTTCCCTCTTATGTGTAAAGTGGGGAGATCAGCGTGCTCTGTAGCCACGCATCCAGAGGTTTTGGCCGTAGGCGTGGCCAGCTCAAGAGCCAGCCGGAACTGTGCGTTCCTGCCCAAAAATAGCCCTGGGTGGAATATTTACATTAGTGTCAACTCATTCTACCAATCCTTTCCAGAGCAAAAGTAAAGGACTGAAAACAGTAACTTATTGAGGTATAGCAAATCTTGCATCAACAGCATATCTACACAATAAAATTATATTTCAGTTTAGTTATCTTGGCTTTCTCTCAATGAATCTTGGGAACTGTAGTCTAGGGAGAGAGCTGAGAAATCATTTAGCAATCCCTATATAAAATACTGGGTCCAGAAATATGTTGCAGTGAAATCAGCTCATAAGTTTATTGATGGTACAATTCCAGGCTACTGAATGGGGCTCGGGGGTCTGCTTAAATACACCAGGGTTATTTCTGGGCAGGAACACACAGGAACAGAGTTCCGTCTGGCTCCTGAGTTGGCCACGCCTACAACCAAAACCTCTGGCATGCATGGCTACAGAGCACGCTGCCCTCCCCACGTTACACACAAAAGGAAAAGGCAGCATGTTAAAATGCCGTCTTTCCCTCTGGGGAGTCTGTTGGGATTTCCTTGTCAATTTCACTCCCTGCCAGTCGCACCTGGGGAGACCGAGGACAGCCAGGCAAACATGTCTGCTTCCCTTCCTGATCTTTCGGAGGGGGGGAGGTAAGGAGATTAGAAAGGCAATGCTGAAGTGGGGTGCAGAAGCTCAGGGGGGTAAAGAGGCAAGCTTCCATGCCTACCCTGTGCTTTCCCAGCCCCCTGCCTAATATGCTAATAAGCTGCACTGTCAGGGGTGTGGCTTAATGTGCTAATGAGTTTCTGCTGTTGGGCGTGGCCTATTATGCTAATGAGTTCCTGCTGGGCTTTTTCTACAAAAAAAAGCCCTGTCTAAACCGCACCCCTGGCATTGCCCAAACTCCCTGATAGGATTACTCCCTGGTAGGATTACTCTGATAAGATTACGCTCCCACTTCCTGATAGGATTAGTCATGAGTTACCTTAAACCATGGGTCCCCTGGAGGAACCTGGGTAGCCGCTTTGTCTAATTTACAATAAGGCCCAGCTATTGCCTCTCAAAGCAGAGCTCCGGTAGCCAGCCTGGCCACATGCATTTCTCTGACCACATGCACGGTTGCCATGAGGACATAACACCCTAGCTGTCCCTCACAGAACTAAATGTTGCAAGGTCCTCTGGGGAGGCAGAGGTTGGTTACTAAACCCACTTTAAGGCCATGGCTACATATTCCGCAAAGGGAAGTAACAGAGTGTGAGGGGAAAGAGTGGGACTTCAACCATTTTGGGCTGCAGGTGATGTTCCTCAGACATTAAAAACAATTCCCTGCAAGTAAAAAAAAAAAGCAGTAAAGCCGTTATACTAGTTTCCTACTTGCTGAGAGTTTTTATATAAAAGAGCATTCAGATATGCCATCTGAAGTACTCTCTCGGCTTCATTCCTGTTTGATTGTATAATATGTAGAGATCAGTTCAAACTCTGTCATACAGGTAAACTGTATTCCTTTCCTATTTAAAAATGTCAATCTTGCCTTTCCAGTATCTGCTTAAGGCAGCTTATCATCAATCAACATCAGACTTTTCCAGGAAGCGCCTTATTTGGGGCTTCTCTCTTTTACAGCTGCATCCCAAGACGTAGTTATATCCCAATCCCTTTTAGGTGAGGTTTAGCAAGGTGAGAGGGGGAAGGACTTCTAGTTGCCTCTACGAGGAGGAATAAAAGCAAGTTTGTGGTACACCACAAAATATATACAAATCAGGCACAAAAGGTTACCTCAAAATCCACGACTGGGCAATTTTGAAACAGTGATTAGAGGAAGTGTCCACTGACTATCTCAGAGGGAACAGTAAGGAGGACAGACTGCATGTAAGAATATAATCATAGGGTACTTATGCAAATCATTACTTATTAAGTAATTATGCAAATCATTAGTTATTCAGTAGAAAGCTGGAAACCAGGACATTGATGCCTAACTGACACTATTACTTTATTACATTCCTACCAAACCATTACTTTAATGGGAATTTTTTTGAAAGCATGGTTCTTATTATTCTGCCCCCACCCCCACAGGCCTTTTGAAACTGTATGCTGCCCTGATTCAAAGCTTCTTTGGAGATGCCATCTCTTGGGGCCAAAGCAGACACGGCTCTGAGGAATCCATCAACTGATCTTCCCAGAAGGGAAAGGAGAAAAGACACCTAATGCTGGTGACAGACAACATTAGGGACTCATTTCTGATGGCCAAAACCACACAGATGGAATGTTAAGCCTCTCTTTACCCCTACTGTGAAGACCTGATCCAAATAGAATTAAGGTTAATTTCCAAATAGTAACAGTACTTTTTCCTAACCTGGACAGTCCAGGCTAGCCCCATCTTGTCAGATCTCAGAAGCTAAGCAAGGTCAGCCCTGGTCAGTTTTTGGATGGGAGACCTCCAAGGAATATCAGGGTAATTAAATGGAGGCAGGCAATGGCAAACCACCTCCACATGACTCTTGCCTTGAAAACCCTATGAGGTTGCCATAAGCCAGTTGTGACGATGGCAAAAAAAAAATTACTTTTAAGTTATCTTTTTTTTTTCTTTTAAAGATTCCTTCTTCCAAGCCTCCCATAATAAAAAAAGTCAAATACAAATGTCTGAAAGCCAAAAGGGTAATTAATATATAAAAACAGCACACAATCCATTTGATTTCCACAGGGAGCACATACTTAATTATCTCCCATTGGAAACAACTGGAATAACAAATGCTGGATTGTTGATTTGGTATCTTTTTTATGACTCACTTATTTAGATTTTTATTTTGGGCACGATCTCATCAAAGTTAAGCATTTTTATATCCTGTTGGTTTCAACGGGAGAGATTTAAGCACATGCTTTATTTTCCTATTGAAGTAAGCAGTGACAAAAAAGGCTAATGCAGTCTTGGGGTGTACCAACAGAGGCAGAACATCCAAATTGCAAGATGTCATAGCCCCTTCCTGCACTTTCCTTTTAATCCATGTACACTGCAGTGTCCTCCAAGCAATTCTGCACCAAATTGAATTCAACCATCTTTTTAGTCCAGGTCTTTTCCCCATTCTACACTAAAATCAAGTTCAGCCTTCTTTTTATTCCGTTTTCCCCCCATTCTGCATTACATTACCTCACTTTAGTGGTCAGCCCGATTTTAGCCTGCTGTTGCCCCAGGTTATTTGGATGCTGTTTTGCCGTGGACTTAAATTGCCCCAACTTGAACACTGGGACCGATTTCCCACAAGCAGCTGTGCCACTGTCACTCTTCCATTTGCCCCGGTTGCATTGCTCAATTTCACGCTATTTGCTGTGCAGCCGCATTTTGACCCGCATCTACACCCCCCCCCCTTTTCCCCGCGTCTTCTCAATCCTTCCCTCATGGGTCAAAAAGCAGCCGCACAGCAAATAGTGTGAAATTGGCTGATGCAAATGGGGCAAATGGGAGAGCAGCAGCGGCACAGCTGCTTGAGGGAAATCAGTCTGAGAAAATCTGGAGTGGCGGGCAAATGCGAAAAGAACCATAGTCCCACTGTACACGGCATTGGTCAGGCTGCACTTGGAGTCTTGTGTGCAGTTCTGGAAGCCTCACTTCAGAAAGGATGTGGACAGAATGGAGCGGGTACAGAGGAGAGGATGATTGGGGGCCTGGAGACCCAGCCCAATGACGAAAGGCTGAGGGTCTTAGGAATGTTTAGTCTGGAGAAGAGGAGCTTGATGGGAGACATGATTGCTCTCTTTAAGTATTTGAAGGGCTGTCGCTTAGAGGAGGGCAGGGAGCTCTTCCTGTTGGCAGGACTCGCAATAATGGGTTTAAATTAAGGGCCACATTAGAATTTTTTTTAAATTCTATTTTACCTTGGAGTGGTTTCTTTGATGAATAAAGTGTTTTTTAATACTCTACAAAGGCTTTTGTTATTGAATCAGTTTTTGAGTGTAACTTGAGTGTGACTTATCTTTTATTAAATGAATCTGTCTACTTAATCTTTCAGAGTTTACTCTCCTATTTAAGTGTTTTAAATTCTGTGATGTGTTATGCCATGATTCCTGTTTCAAATATAGTAAATCTTTTTGTATTTTAATTATTTCCATTTTTTCTAATTTTCTTCTTTTTATCAATAATTGCTTATAAACCTTTTGGCTACAAGTTTGTTTATGTAATTTTTCTAGATTCTGAATCTTTTCTATTGTTTTTATTCTTATTTTCCTTTTTTGTTTGTTTATATAGGCTGCCTTGGAGATTATTATCCCTCTTAAAACTGGCTTAAGTGCATCCTAAATTATAGTTGGAGAAGATACTTCTTGGTTATTTTCCTGCAAATAATTATGTGCTCTATGATATCATCTATAAAGCATTTATCCTCTAATAACTTTTTATCAAAAGTCCAATATGAGTTGGGCGGGTTTGTTGGTCAAACACCCATATACCTTCTACCCAGGAGTGGTCTGTCCGTAATTTGTATCCAATTCAAGAAGATTTTATCTGATCTTGAATCCCCAGTGACACCAACAAACAGTCAGTCCTAGTATGAGTGTCATATTGCAACGAATAATAAGTATAATCCCGTTCAAATGGGTGTTGAAACCTCCATATATCTGTTAGTTGAAAATCTTAAAATAAGTTTGCCAGTTTTTGAGCGGTTTCTATATTTTTTATTTTTGTACTATTTTTCTTTTTTGGTGTTGATCTATCTAGTACTTAAGATTATCTAAGTAATTCAAATCACCTCCTCATATTACCTCAACATCTTAAAAAAATTCTAAAATTTGTAGTGTCTCAGTGATAAAATTTATTTGAATTAGGAGCATAGATAGATCCTATTGTAATTTTTTTATTCCCAAATAATCCCTGCACAAAAATATAGCATCCTTTAGTATCTTTTAATAGCTTTTGTTGGGTAAACTGAACATTCCTGGAAGATAATATAGCAACCTCTCTGGACTTTGAATTCCCATGTGCTTGAACCTGATAAGAAAACCAGTTAGTTTTGAAAATATTTTGCTTAGATTGTTTTAGATGTGTTTCTTGAAGTAACACAATGTCAGGATATAGTTTACACAAATTATTAATGCTACTGTATTCTAAACTTAAATCTTAGACTATACTATTCTATTCTATTTCTAACCTGAAGGCTCTGGCAGTAACCCTGCAGAAGAGCAGAAGTCCTTTTCTGCCTCCTTTTTCAGTTTACCTTTTTCGTGAGGCTTAATGTAAATTTAGTTAACAGTAACTAGTTTTCCCCTCCCCCCATCCCAAAAGGTATTTTATAAACACAGAAAATCAGCCATTTTTAGTACTTATACAATTGTTCCATTACACTCCTTAAGGTACAAAAGCCTTCTTTAACTGTTCATTTTTCCTCACTGAAGGTACAGGAATTCTACATTGCTTGATTGCAGTTTTTCTCCATTTTTAATAATTTGCAGTGTTGCAGGACCAATCCATTTATATCTTTGTTTAATTCCTTGAAGTTGGGTAGTTATAGGTTTTAGTTCCCTTTTCTTAGTGATTGCTTCAGAGGGCAGATCTGGAAAAGCCTTAATCTTATGCTTCTCATATTTAAAAGATCCTCTTTGTCTTGCCACTGTATTTTTTCCCTCTCACTCTATAATCCAAGACTGAGATTACAATGTCTCTTGTCCCTTTTTGGGGGGAATTTCGTGGAGATCCCAGTCGGTAGGCTTTAACAATTACTGGCACTATTCCTTCCTCCAAATTTAACTTCGAAGCAAGCCAATTTGCCATAAATATTTGTAGCTCCGCTGCTGTGTTTAATTGTTCCGAAAACCCTCTAAATTTTATATTCTTTTTTCTCAGTTCCATGTCAAGTTGAATTATTTTGTTTTGCATTTGTTCATTTTCGCATTGCAAGTTACGCATTTCATCCTGTACTGTTTTGGCTAGAGTCATTGTGCACTCTGCTTTTTTCTTCCCTTCTGTTAATACAGTTTTTATTTCTACTAATTGTGCCTGGATAGGCTGTATTAGGGAACTTATTTTTAACAAAATTCTGTCCTCCAGTTCCACCAATTCCAATTTAGAGGAATCAGTATCTCTCGATCTTCTATCGTTCCATCTGCCATTTTTATTTTGTTGTGACTCCCACCTCTGGTATTTCTCTAGCGTTTTAAAACAAAGAATTGAGCTTACCGGCCAGGATTCTGCAGCTGATGTTGTTTTTAGCAACATCTTCTAAAGTGGGTTGTAGCCAATGAAAGTTTATGCTCCAATTTTGTTAATCATAAAGCTTTTATGGTGCCACACGACCCTTAATTGACATTGATGGGATTTATTGTTCTTCTGGAATTACTGTATTACTTTAATCATTACAATAATAGCTTCTTTCTGAGGTGAATTGCTGTGTGTGAAAGTTCAGTTATGGTGCCAGAGCAAACCACATTTAGGTGTCATCATCATCATCACCAGGTGCCACATCAAACTTCCATCTTGCTGGGTGAATAGAAACAAACAAACCGGTTTCACCCATTCTTCTCCCAGCAAACATGCGATTCCGCATCAGATGACTCATTTCCGACTCACTTGCATTGCCAAGGCCTTAAAGCGTAAATGTTAGGACAGCAAACTCTGCTTGAGCTTAGGAAACACACTGGGTGTAGGCCAAGAAAAAAGAAATTGCCAAACCTGTTTTGTTTGTTTTTTATAATAGCATTCGCCTGACACCATCCACAACTCTGGGCTTACACAAGTGCCTCTTGCAGAAGCCCTGTAGGAGATCTCCCAGATCCCACCCTCTGATGTGTACTTTGCTCCAAGTTCCAAGACCTGTTCTTTCCCGAGTTATGGCACCAGCAATACCGCACATATTATTACTAACCGAGATTGCTTGAAGGGGGACAGGCAGCATCTATTTGCTGAGCCAGTGTGGTGCGGTTATTAAAGTATTGGACTAGGATCTGGGAAGCATAGATTCAAATCCGCACTCAGCCATGAAGCTTGCTGGGTGACCCAAGGCTGATCACAGAGTTGTTTGAGGATAAAACAGAGAAGGGCAGTGCCTTCTTTGCTACCCTGAGCACCCTGGAAAATAGGTGGGCTTAAATAAAACCCCTGACCTGGAGGACCCTGATTTCATCAGATCTCGTATGCTAAGCTGGGTCAAGCCTGGTTAGGGTTGTCAGGTTCCCCCGCCACACCAGCAGGGGGATTTGGAGGGTGTTCCAGGACATCATCAATATGATGACATCACCCAGAAGTGACATCATCACGTCAGTGTCATTACATGGCACCACTTAGATTTAAGGGTAAAATTCTATGGTTTTAGGCCAAATTTACCAAAGAGTTTTGCCCTCAAACCAGAGCATCATGTTCAACGTCCCCGACGTGATGACGTCACTTCCATGTGACATCGTCAAATTGTGGATGTCACACCTGGACGTGGCTGTTTGGGGGTGGGGTTTTCCCTGCCGGCCAGCTGGCAGTCAGTGGGCAGAGGTCCCAAAGTGGGGGGATGCCTGCTGGGACCTGGCAACCCTAGCCCTAGTTAGTACCTGGATGGGAGACAACCAAGGAAGTCCAGGGCTACTACAGGGAGGCAGGCAGTGGCAAACTATCTCTGAAGTCTCTTGTCCTGAACACCCTATTGGGTTGACATAAGTTGACTGCAATTTGACACTTTCCACCACCAAATAAATAAAATAAATTCCAACACATATGAAACTGTTTTTTTAAAAATGTTTAAAATCTTATTGACAATCTTCCTAAGGGACAGGATGTCCCTCAATTCCATCACTGTAAAGTATACATAATATCTAAAGTATCTCTGTTTTGGTTTTCCTCTCCATGCCTCCCCCCCCCCCACACACACACACACTTTCGTTATATCATTTGTTGGTTTCATAGCATCTCAAGGGCATTTTACACCATTTATTTAGAGTGTAAGGAAGCAGGCTGAAAGGACTAGAATGCTGTATTGCTCAAAGTGAAACTATCTGAAGTATTAATCTCACAGATTGGCAGAACCCACTTCCTGTTCTGCTTAAATAGTGATGCAAAAAAAAAAAAAAGCAGCAGTCAGACCGGCGTGACTCTGAGAAAAGACTTTTGAAGTGGGTATAATTATATCCAGGATGAATTTGTGTCAAGGTGCCAAATGACCTTGTTCACATCAGAGCACAAACATTGATGTGAACATTCACTAATAGTCCCTCCTTTAATAGATTTGAGGGAATCAGCTTGTTCTCCAACTCAGTACAGTTCCCCCTGAACCATATTTCAGGTGATATAGAGCAGGGGTGTCACATACAGTCCGTGGGCCAGAACTGGCCCATCCAGGGCTCTTATCCGGCCCATGAGCAGCTGGTGCAAAGGAGGGAACAGGCGGTTGCTGGGAGGAGGGAAGCAGCAGGCAGAGCCACTCTGATCTTGGCTTCAGTGCGGTGGAACAACCTTGTCTGCAGCTGTCAATCAGAACTCCTTCCCTTTAGCAGCAGCCTTACTGGTAAGTTGGGGGCTGCCATAGCTGCATTCATGCAAGGTTGGGGTGCAAGGTGAGGTTGCCTGCCTCTCCGCTTGGCCTGCAGCTCCAGAGATGCTGCCCTGGATGGCTGCAGGAATTGGCATTTGCACCGGGGGGGGGGGGGGGGCTGCTGGCAGCCAGCATTGCCACCATATTCGTGCCCCCCATGTGGAGCCTGCACTTTGGCCCAAGGGGGTGGTGGTGGTCTTCAGCATTTTCTTCTGCACATGACTAGACATCTGAGCCTCCCTGCCACATGGACCACCTTGTGGCCTTCATCTGTAGGTGGCTGCCACTTCTTGGAGGGTGCTGGTGACCTCCAGTTATACTGGTTGCCAGGCAGCCTGGGGCCTCCACCACATACACAGCCTTGTGCATGCAGTGCCTGTCCCCCCATCGGACGATTTGATGGCCTTCAGTGGCTGCTGCTGCGCAGGAGTGATACAGCTTGCGGGCAATCTCTGGTTTGAATCCCTGACACATATCCCCCCAGATTGCCCGTTGGCTTTGGCCAGAGGTGGCCACCACTGCACAAGTGTCTTCAGCTTATCAAGCTTTGCTTGGGCTGGGTCCTGCCGTGCCTCACATCATGAGGGCAGGAGGCATTAGTTCAACTCATCTTCCTGGTCCCCTCCCATAGGGGCTTGGGGAGCTCACCCAGTCAGTTTGCATTTTTCCCTTGGGGCCTGGGCTCACCACACTGATGGTGGGAGCAGACTGGGGAGGGGGGTTGCCCTCCACTACCACTGCTGGCTCTCCAGTCTGCCCATGAGAGTTTTCCTCTGCACTTCCCTAGTCCATGTTTTCCTCTGCACCTCTCTAGCCCATGTGCCCTCACGGTGAGGACACACCAACTCAGAGCTCACCAGCTGCTGTACCTGGCATTACATTTTATGGCACACATGGCCACTTGACAAAGTGGCATTTATGTGAGTTCGGGCACTTGTAACAAATGAATTCAGCACCTCTGTAGAAGGTCAATCCTCAGCATCTCCAGCTGAAAAGGTCAGGTTATCAGGTGATATGAGAGACCTCAGGCTGTGACCCTGGAAAGTGGCTGCCAGCCTGAGTAGACAACATTGACCTTGACAGACTGGTAGTGTGGTTCAGTATAAAACAACTTCATGTGTGTGCGTCAGTGTTAAGACATCTCTCTCTGTGTCAATTGTCCAGAGCTTTTGGGATGACAGAAAATATCCATTTAACTTTTTTAAAAAATCTGGGGATCTAATCCATTTTAGATATCCCTGAGAAAGATTGTGACTCAGCTACCACAATTCCTTGTGGCTCAGCAGGGGTGATACAACAGCTATGGCAAAAATGATAACAATGCAGACAGTTGCAAGAATGCCCACATACCCTGCTATAAACAACACCGCTTCTTTCAGGCATCCCCCCCGCCACACACACCCCCCTCATCACGGTTTGCTTCAGCCCTAGTATTGTGTTGCACCCCAGCCCTGAAGCCCGGTACACTGGGCTGAGCTTGGGTTCTGTAGATTTAAAATGGTGGGGCTGAATGGACAATGCTGGAGAAGGGCAGGGCTACAAGACCATGGCCATAATACACCCGGAATCCTTCTAGACAGACATGTAACTCTACCTTACCATAAACCTGGAACATATAATTCCTGCGCACCAATTCCCCAGGCTTGCTGGTTATTACCTTTAAAACCCTTTACAGCCCAGGGCCCTCAGACTTGTCAAACCACATCATTTTTCTCCCTCACCAGCTGCATTCTTCAGAGTCCTCTCTCAGGAGCATCCACTTGGCAACAGTCAGGCCATGGGCCTTTTCTGTGGCAGGGCCAGTCCTTTGCAGTGGCTGACCAGCATGGCTGAGGAGATCACTATGGGACTGCCAGGTCCCCCCCTGGCCACCAGCAGGAATGGAGGATGGTGGTGGTAGGCTGCCAGACGGAAGCTGAGAAACGCCTGGAGGTTTAGGAATGGAGCCTGGGGAGGACAGGGACCTCAGTGGGGTCCAATGCTTCACAGTCCACCCCCCAGAAGATCCATTTTCTCCAGGGAAACTGATTTCTGTAGTCCAGAGATGAGCTGTAATTCCAGGGGACCCCCAGGTCCCGCCTAGAAGCTGGCATCCCTAGGCCACCTTCAGTTTCTGTATTCAGGGTTTTCTTACAGCACTGGTAGATGAAAAACTGTTTTTGCCAATTTGGCTGTACTGTTTTGATCTGGCTGTTTATTCTGTTTTATGCATTTGCAATTTGCCATCAATTTTTTTAGCCACTGTAGGTCTCAGGAGACAGAGTAGCATATAGGAGACTGTGGGGCCAAATCCTCCCCTTAAAACGTGAAAATTAAACCTTTTTAGACTCATAGAGGATGCTTTCATTTTACCTTTCAAATTCTAAATTTTTATTTAAGGTGCCTTTTGTGGTGCTTACAGGCTATTTAAAATCAATGTTCCCTTCATTATTTGGGCTGCTGGAAGAAATAAGGTTTGAGTAAAGATCTGTACTAGAAGCTAAATTGCTTGCCATACTCAACTGTGTACTGGAGAACAGCAAGAATCACTTGTGAATACCAAAATGCACCAAAGTCAGCATTAGATCCATTTTTTTTAGCAAGTTAAGCCAGAAATTGTATACGGATTCAATACTGCAGCAAGAACCTGTTACCCTAGATGCTGAAGAATTCAGTTTCTACCTCAGTTTCTTAATGAGAATGTATGTTTTGTATTTGCTGAATACCTTAATATATTAAATTTCCATCTGGTTTCTCTTCCTCGGGTGTTACAGCAAACCCCCACCCTTCCTCCAAGGAAGGGAAGGTAGTATACCCTAATTCTCCACTTTCATTCCAGCACCCCTGTGAGATGGGTTACCAGTACTTGGACAGTAAACCTCAGGACTAAACTACACATTATAGTCGCCACAGGTCTGACTCATGGACACCAACGCCATTTTAAAGATGAAATTGACCATTTAAAATTGCCACAAGAGCCCTGTGCTGATTGGGCCTGCAGCACAGCAGGAACAGGAGATTGGGATCAGACCCTTGTGGCATTTTAAAATGACCAACTTCAGTTTTGAAACAGCATTTGGGTTCATGGGTTAGAACCATAGATGCTGTAACCACCTAGTTTGGCCCTCAGATTCGGAGCGGTTTGGTGTATGATTAAAAAAAAGCAATAGTTTTCAGTACTACCTTGTTCTAACTATAGCAAATAAAACTGTAAGTGTATACATCTGCAATAACTATGTATGATACAGAACTGCCTGTTCTGCTTGCATAGGCACTCCATAATGAGTTGCTACTATATGCCCCTGGCAAGGGTAAAGGAAAGCCTTCCCAGGGAAGAGTGAGTGTGGGCACTATTTAAATGACCTAAGGAATGATGTGACTGAAGTCGGCCTGTATCGCCCCCCCCCCCTTCTTTTCCAGGGGATTTCTCCCATGTATTAAAAGCACCAACCAAGGCAGAAAGCAGCTCTCACCTAGGGATGCTTAAGATACCAGCCCAGCATTACATCACTGTATGCCTTGAGCAAAAATGACAGGCTCAGATGGGAGCCAAGATACAGCTGTTTGTAGCAGAATGTTCCCCAGCCTGTTCGGCCAGTTCGTACCATCTCCTGCTTTCTAGAACTGCCTTTTTGGGTAGTTTGCATACTTTACTTCTTGGCATCTTTGAAGATGCTGGCTTGAAATGAGGGGCTTAATCAGAGCTATCTTCAATCTAATAATTCAGAACAAATTGCAATCTATTTTCAATACCAACCCCGGCCACTAGAACTTAGCAAGCGGTAGACACACCCTTTTGCTGCCATCTGCTCTGAGCAATCCCATTCTCAAACTAACAAAGCAGTTGAATACACAGGGCCGGACCGTCATAGACAATTTTTAGGCAGCTGCCTAGAGCAGTTCCTTAAGAGAGAGCACCACACTGGCCTGCTGCCCCACCCCCGCCAAAAGCCCTGCTCTGTTGCAAGAGGCTGTCTTGGTGCATGGGCTTGGCGGCTCTCCCGAGACTCCCCATGCTGCTGTGCCAAGAGGACAACCCCTGCTCTGGCACCCCTCCCTCTCCAAAAAGCCCTTTGCCACGGCACTCCCGTGTTGAACTAATGATCAGGTGTGAGGGTTTTCCACCCACCCCCATGGCCTGGAAGACTCTCTTTAACTCCAAATGGCCTACTGTGCCCCTCACACCTGATCTCTGAGATCAGCAGGGGTGCAGGAAGGGTCCCTTTCTGGCTCCCCTTGCCACTGATCTCCAGGCAGCTTTGCCGCAGGAGATTTTGTAGGAGGGATTTCCCTCCTCAGCCCAGGACCTTGAAGGCTGCCTTTAAATCCTCCTGGCCACCCGCACCGCTTAGGACTAATTTCTGAGCTGCTTTGCCGCTCAGAGATCAGGCGTGAGCAGTTCCCCCCCTCCCCCAGGCCCTGGAAAGGCTTCTTTTTAACTCCTAATGGCCAACGGCGTCCCTCATGCCAGGTCTCCAAGCATGAGGGGTCCCCCTGGAAGGCTTCCTTTAAATCATAATGGCCCCCTCGTGCCTGATCTCCAAACGGCTATGTCGCTTGAGAGATCTGGTGCAAAGGGCTTCTCTCCACTGAACAGAGGTACTGGAGCAGCAGGGCCCCCCGCTGTACCCAGCCCATCTCTGGCTCCACCACATGCTTCTGCCTCCACTGCACCTGCCACTTTTGTGGGAAAGGCCTGGCCCCACCCATTAGCAGTCCCCCCTCTTGTTCCTTTTCTGGAAAAGCTCAGAGGGGAGCCCGGATGATCCCACTCAGGGGTGGGTTATGTCTTGGGCGCCCCTCTGCCTCCCGCCCTGCCAGGGATGCTGCTCGGCTTCCTGGTGGGCAAGCCAAGCATGCTGGAATTCAATACCATGACTGCGCCAGGGGGGTTTCCTGCAGCCTGTAGGGCCCCCCTTTGACTGCCCGACTTGGGAGAGCTGCTGTCTGGAGCAGAGCTGCCTCTTGAGCAGGCGGGGTCATCTTCCTCCAGAGATTGGAGGGGTTCTCCCTCCCCCCCCCCCCGGCCCCATCAGCCCCCTGGACATTGGCAGGATCCCAGCTTGCTGCTTGCCAGGCAGTGGCGCTCCCGAAGGTAACCGCGGGACAGAAAGAGCCCCCCCTTCAACACCGCACCCCCTTCTGCCCCACTCAGAGGGTTCCCTGCCAGAAAGGCTTCCCTGGAGGTGCCTGGGGGCAGCAGTGGTGAGAGAAAAGGCACCCCCTCCCTTTGGGAATCCAGATTTCCAGAGCTTGGGGTATTTGGGGTATTCTTACCAAATGAAGCCAATGGACACTAGGTTCAGGATGGACAAAAGGCAATACTTCTTTGCACAGAGTATGATTAAAACGGAAGAGGTTGTGATGGCCACAAGTGAAAAGGGGGGGTCCCTGGGGAGGGCAGAAGGTAGCCTCACCTAATGTGCAAAAAAACCTGGCACTGGCTCTGTGAATACAGGAAGCTGCCTTACCCAACGTACAGTCAAACTACTGGCCTGTTAAGGTCAGTATGTCTGCTCCGACTAGCAGCAGCTCTCCAGGTCTCTGCTGGAGATTACCACCTAAACCTTTCATCTGGAGTGGCTGGGGTTCGATCTGGTGACCTTCTGCTGCCAAACCATAGCCATTACATCGTTATCTGCACAGAAGTCTCCCAATCTCACCGAGACCTCTCAGCCATAGTCCCAATAATTACAGTTGTGCAGTGCCTGGGGTTTACTGCTAAGAGCTTTTTGCAGACTGAAGCGTAAAATCAACATGGTGCAACAGAAAGCACGTTGAACAAGAATATATAGCCATGACCCTTGAGCAACAGACTATGATAGCGTATTAACCACTTCCCAAATCTGCAACATGGGGTTACCACCAGTTTTTCTCATTGTTACTGAGACAATAAGCATGGAAGAACATCAGTGACTACACAGAGTCAAATGGTAACCTCTTCAAAGGTAAAGAGCAATGGCATATCTTCTGGTATCGTTGGGATTTCTTCAATTCCTTCTGAATTTAGACTTTTGGGACAAAGTACTATAACCTGGCAGGCAAGTAGCACATCAGCTCAAGGCCTTTTGAGTTCAGTTGTAAACTCCTAGTACCATCATTTGCTGAGTTGTAGAGGGACATGAAGAACTTAAGATGTGGGACATTAATTCCAACCACCCCCACCCCACCAGGCCTTAATTGCCAATACCCAGAGTCCAAGCCTGAGATCTCAACTGCAAACCCTATGTTGAGTTGCACTGGACTAGTCATGGTCAAGGGTTCAGGTACAAGGAAGGGGAAGAATCAACATGGTGTGTAGAGGGGTTAGGGTGCCAGACAGAGTAGAAGAGATAGATTCAAATCCCCACACATACACACACACTCGGCCATAATGAAGCTCACAAGATGATCTCAGGCCAGTCACTTCCAGGAGTAGCCTACCAAGCAGCTTGGGAAGATGGGAAGGGAGGCACCACAAGCCACCACCTTGAACTCCTTGGAGGGAGGGTGGTGGGAGGGATAAAAATATTATGGAAGCCACCAAAGCTCAGGGCAGCCAGCAGGCTTGAGAACAGGCTGCGCTATGGAACTGCTTATCAGCCAAGCATCCAACCACTGACTATTCACAAATAAATTACCTGAAGAGTATAGTGCCGTCTGAGAAGGGAGGCTGAAACTTTAAGACAAAATGCAGAAAAGTATCAGAATTTCATATCCTGAATGGCCAGGGCTACACTGCCTGGGAGCGCTTGATGCCAGATCACCTCAGAAAAGTTTTAGGGTGCACAGAGACCTTGTGATTACCAAAGCCCCAGTCTCAGCTTTTGATCTCACTGGGCTTAGTAGGTGTTTGACTGAACAGCGCTGATCTCCTGGGGGCAAGGATGAGTCTTATTCAGCTTGCAAAGTACTGCACCTGGTGATGTTGCAATGATGTAGGAGGTGGGTGTGCCTCTTTATAGTTTGGAATTGCCCAGGTATGACAAGTGTGACAAGAACGGCGCTTTCTGTAGACCTTCAAGGCAAATCAAGCATGATGAACCCGCCTTGCCCAATGCTCTGCCTACACTATGTAGAAAAGGGCGGTATCCGTGGCCAAGCATGGGAAAAAAACGCAACATTTTTGGACGAGGAAGAACATCTTTATTGACCAATCCAGTGACGCAGTGGACAGAGGCATTCCTACAAACGCCACCCACTATTTCCAGTAATAGCACGAATGGCTGAGTATCAGACACTACACAACTGTAACAAATACAATTAACAAGGTTTCCATCAGCATACAACAATTTATCAGTCCAACCATAATATACAAATTGCAAAATAGTTTTAGAGAACCAAATTATTTTAAGTGAATAATTTCTCAACATATATTAAAGTAATTTGGTTCTCTAAAACAATTTTGCAATCTGTATATTATGGTTGGGACTGATACATTGTTGCATTCTGATGGAAACCTTGTCAATTGTATTTGTTATAACTGTGTGGTGTCTGACACTCAGCCGTTCATCCCATTACTTGTACTTTTAGCTGGGCAGTCTTATGCTTTTGTACCCTCGGTTTCCACCCTTGCATGGAAGCCACTGCTGCCAGAAATTTAACCACAGCCAAAGGAATACCAAGATCAGCAAGCAAGAAAGGCATACAAACAAGGGAAGCCTTGAAACCATCATTAGCTGTATCGACAGATCTCTCAGAGGGGCAGCCAACATCCAAAGGAAATATGGGATGATGTTTCAATTGCCCCAGACCCACATGGACATAACCGGAGTAGCATGCTCCTTTCCTTTCAACCTTAGAAGCTCATGGATACATGATCTTGAGCTGCAGAAATTTTCTAAATAAATATCTTATTTGGAATCAAGGTTTAAAAGGTCCTGCTGTGACCGCTATAGAGTTTTATAATGTTATCACCATCTATTCTAGCTCTAGCACCTTGCCCCTTATGTCTGTTATGATAGAACAACACATAAAACATCTTAATTTATTGTGCCATGTATTTTATGTTTTTATGTATTTTATGTGAGCTGCCTTGAGCCTGCCTCAGAGGGGAGGGCGGGATATAAGTCGAATAAACAAACAAATAAATATTTAGGCACACCCAATGTAGTTTTCGGATCACTGAGCAAGAAAAGAACATTTTCTGGAGAGTAGTGGGGGTTAAGTAGTGTACTCCATGGAATCAACCTACCAGAATAGCAGAGGGGAAAGCATTTAGCTTAGCCAAATGAAAAGCCATCCAAACAGAAATAATGATTATGAAGCCCTAAGGACACTGCTCTAGCACAGCATTTCGCAAACCGGGGGTCCTGGGACCTCCCTCCAAGGGATTCTAGAGCAGGGGTGTCAAATGTACGGCTCACAGACCAGAAGTGGCCCATCTAGGGCTCTTATCCGGCTCATGAACAACTGGTTATTACCTTTATTGGCAAATGACAGAGGCTGTGCATTATGTCCCTGTATACTGTCCCAGTACTAATGCCTAACAGGCAGAGTGGGCATTAGAGAAATACTGTAAGAATGTTACTGTTTTAAGATGTTTGTACTTTGAGTGTCAGGGGCTGCAGTGGCTCAAGTGGTTAAGACACTGAGCTGCAGCCCGTTAGTTCAGCAGTTCGGGACCCGAGTGAGCTCCTGCTCTGGTCCCAGCTCCTGCCAACCTAGCAAACCCCCTAGCTTCCAGCTCACCTTAGAGCATCAGCCTGAAAATGCGCTCATAGGTCCCTGGGAACAAACAGTTAAGCCCTATGAACATCAAGAAGCTGACTGACACCCAGGAGGGACAGTCCTGGTGTAGTTACATCCCAGTGTAAGATTGAACTGGTTTTCATTCCATTTGCCAATGCAAAGGATTTCAGTGAAACGTACCCTACTGTGTCCATAGGCAGTTATCAGACAATGGCAGTTCTCAGTTGAGTACCAGAAGTGCAGGTTGTGCCAGATGCTAATCTTTTCGTTTCTATGAGCTGCTTCAAAACTTACTAAGCAGGCCAAGCAGAGTTGTGCACAAGGAAGGCAACACTACCTCCCAGAAGCTTGCTTTATTCCCCCAACTGTGCTGCTCCAGGTTGGTGGTTTGAAGGAAGAGTAGGGGGAAGCTGGATGTCTGCAACAGGAGGGGAGAGTTGGCAAAAAAAAAAAATCTCCCTTCTTTATAGGTAGGAAAGCTGCTTGAAGAGCTGTGTGCCAATGAGGTCCAAGAGTTTTTACAGAACCCTTCTCACCCCATTGAGCTGCCCTCCATCTCAGAATTTCAAGTAAGTTCCATGCCATCTCCAGTATGAAGCCCTTTCCAATCAAAGAGGTGATACATTCAGAGTTATTATGACCCTACAGAATTTGACCTGACTACGCATTTTTTAAAACTTGCTTTTGAAATCCAATGGATAAGGCTGTTAAGTGCATGGGCTTGTGTAAAGGGGTGGAAATCCTCCATGTAAACAGTGCCCAGGAAAGGGTAAAAACTAATCTGAGATCTCTTTCATTCCACCAGTATCCAGCAAACTTTCTCAAAACAGGCCACTAAAACAACAGGGACAACTTTATTCTCACTTAATCCCTATTGGGTAGGAATGCGCAAGCTGCTGTTTCACTGGTTCCATTTCCTTTCTGTTTACTAAAAGCAACTAAAATGAGGGTGGAGTTGATCCCTCTATACAAACACAGAATTTTGAGAAGCCAGGCCTGCCCGTTTGCTTTCCAAAACGGGCCGAGCTTTCCCCTTAATGCAAATCTAAGACATTTCTGCAACCCTGCCCAATGCTGGGCTACCCAAACCAGCTTTATTCAAGTTCTGCCTGGAAGCCAAGACGCCTTGTAACTCTGAAAACTGGTTTGACTAGGCAACATGAATAAGCAGAAGAGAGTCTGCACATTTAATATCTACCTTAAAATCAAGTAGTTTGCTCTTCTGCAGTACAAATAGTCTCCCCTGCCCCTTCTCCAGTTGTCAAGTGGAAGGAAACGGGAGGGAAGATTCCATGCTACTTTGTGCTAGACCAGTCAGTACAAGGACCCAGATGTGACTGAAGATGAAACCAAGAACTTAACGGTGTTCTTGCTGGGGGAGTAAAAAGTGTGTGGGGGGGGGGGTTAGAAATCACACTCCAAATGGGTACATAATTTAGAGGGTAGTGGACTTCACCTCTGAACACACAAGTACTGGCCTCCCCACTCCTCATGCCTTACTAAAGCATCAGCCTGAAGGTTTGATGTATAGTCTATAGCTCATCACATACTAGACTGGAGCATATTTGTCAATTCCAGAAATAGTACTGAGGTACAGAGAACGAATCCAAGGCACTTTGCTTGCCTATGCAAGCTTCCACTTTGCAGCTTGTTAAAAACACCTATCTGTGCCCTCCTTGTGCAGAAAATACACAAGTCTACCAAAGATGTGGAGCCTTCCTTTCCATCCTGTTCTAGAAACTTTTATTCTAGCTGGTCAAACATCACATTTCTCAGGAGAGCAAACCAGAAGGCAGCTTATTCTTCATTCATTACCCTTCACAGGATTAACAACACACACTTTCAGCTTGCCCCTGATACTCTGCTCCCCAAGATAAAAGGTCTGTCCTTACCTTGGCAAGAAGCCAAGTAGAGTGCTATGAGCAGCGCCCAGCCTTTCCATAAGCCTTCCATGTTCTTCGCACAAATGACTTGCTTCGGCAACGAGAACAGCTTAAACTGGTGCCTCCTGTGCAAAATGAGCAGTCCTGCAACAGGCAACCAGATACGATGGAGAGACTGCCACCCACACCCCAGAAGTTTCACAAGTACCATTTACCACACCCATCCCTAGGCCAATGTAATTAAATGCACCTAATACGTAGGAGCAGAACCACTCGGGGAGAGAACCCGGATTTTCCACATCACAGCCAGTCCCTACCAGCTCACGAGATGCGGCTTCGTTGCTGCAGGAAACTGAGCACTTCCCAGACACAAAGTTGTTCGTGTGGGGTTTTTTGGTCTCTTCATCTAGTTAAAATTTAACTTTGTTAACATTGCAAATCTTTCTGCCAGTCAGAAGAAAAATGCAGAACATGGTTTTTTAAATTCCTACCACGGGCCATTGTAATAAATTTTATCGAGTAGCTGCTCGGTTGTTTTGGGTAAGATAGACGGTAAGATATCATAAGCCAGCCACAATTTGTAATGTACTCTACTATTTTTTGACTAGTAGGTTTCAATTTTCTTCATCTGATGCAGACTGGCAAATTATGAAAAAGACACCTTGGTTTAAAGCAGGAGTAAGAGAGGCTACTGTGGCTTCATACAGAAACAGGAACCCATAGTCAGTGGAAGGGGCTTGTGTGGGTGCAGATCCTTACCCCATGACCTACAACCTCCAGCAACCCCCTCCAATCCCCAAGAAGACTGCCTCGGGGGCCACAAACGCCACTGACAAGCGTCCATGCTTGTTGGGGGAAGGGAGTGAAGTTGTCTGTCTTATTGGCAGGGCTGTGCTTGTGGAGGGGGCAGTTTTAAAACCTTCTCTGCTATCTGACTCATGTTTGATCCCTCGGGTTACCAATCCCACCTGGCCACCTTTCCAAAGATTGAAGGGGAAATCCATACTCCTCCTGCTGGCAGGTTAATGAATCCCAGCTATGTTATCAAGAGAGAGAGAGGACTACAGACTGGTTGTTACTCCCAAGACTTCTGGTCCCTTGTTCAGTTGTAGCAGCTGCTGCTGTTCTGGGATTTAATGTAGGAACAAATGTTGGACCAGAGAAGTACAAGGCTCAGTGCTGCACACTCCTGGCAGCTCAGGTAGGAGTCTAAGCATTCAGCAGCTTTAATTATGAGAAGCCTGCCATAGGCAAGAGTATTACTGTCAAATCTGCTGAAACTTTCAGCTCTCCCAGTTAAGTGGCAGAGGGTGGCTCGCTCTTCCCTTACGAAGCATTTGCCCGCGTGGTGCGGTGGTACTAGTATCTGGGAGATCCAGGTTCTAATCTCCACTTGTGCCATGGGAACTCACAGAGGCGCCTTGGGCCAGTCACACTTTCTCAAACTAGCATGCCTCACTGGGATGTCTTGAGGATAAAAATGGAGGAGAGGAGAATGTTGTAAGCTGCTTCAGGTCCTCCACTGGGGGGAAAGACAGGGTAGGAATAAAACGGAATAAATGAATTAGTATATAAAGCCACCACAAGACTGGCATAGTTGTCTTTTGTTTCACGCCCCATTCAACAGAGGATCAAGTCTGAAGTGTTAAACCAAAAGAAGTATATATTCTGCTTTGAACTATAGGCAGCATACACTTTCACTGACCAGACTGCTCCAACACTATGTTTTATTTAGGCTACACTCCCACCAGGGGACTCCACTGTGGCCAAGTTTTCAGCACTAGAGTAATAATGCAGGAAGGGAGTTCCACCAGGAAGGGAGTTCCTATAATGCGCGTCAAAAATTCACAAAGTAGACAGATTTCCAGTTACATATTTATTGTTAAATTACAGAAGCTTTAGTGCAAAAAAAACCCCCAGTGGTTTGTTAAAGCAACTGCTTATTTTCCCCAGTTCACATCTAGAACGTGAAAATAAAATGGATATGCTAATATACAAAGCAGAAATGAAAACAGACTCCCCCCCCCCCCCCGTGCCCCGTTTCGACAATCCTTGTCCCATGAGATTATGCCACTTCATTTCCTGCAAAGAAAAGCAGCACAGACATGTAGAAATTCTAGCCCGGAAAAAGCAGCATCTACACAGTCCAGCCATCAGATGTTCAACAGCCTCTGGGGCTGAAAGGCCATCGCTAAGAAGAGGAAAACGTTTCCCTTGTATGAGCACAGGAGGCCATTGTTTTCAGTGTTGACATCTGCAATAATGTGACAAGGAAACACAGCAAAACTCTTTGCTTTTGAGTAGTAAAAACTTCGGACCAAACAGCAGTTTAATTTTAACGAAAAAAAATCAGGTCAAAGCCCTCACCGAATGCTTGTAGGAAGAATAGAAGAATGAAGCCACATGGCAATCACTTTGCTGGAATTAACTTGAAGCAATTATTAGTTTGCTGCCATCAGAATGAGTCCCATCCTGATTCCACAACCTGGAGGTTTTCCACATTCTCATGAGCTTATAATGTGCTATAATATTCAGCCTCCTTCCTGGGGTTTCTTATAAGTTGTTGAGAATTCACATAACTAAAATGTTTTAAACAGCTATGCACTCGGAGGTTCATGGGCATTATGTGGTCTCTAAAAAGTTCCCTCACCCACGTGGCTATTATAAGTCTTCAGGACTGCATACTAGAATGGAGACCAACACAAGCCACTGCTTGGGACAGAACTGACATTTGCTCCTTGCGCTGATAGCAGCGGCACTACCCAGGCCAGAGCCATCACCCCCACTAAAAAACTCAAAAGGTCAAACAGGGTCAAGACGTAGACTGCTAGCACGGCACTCTGCTTCTAAACGTTTCAAGGCACCTCTTGCTCTCCACCAAAGAATGGCTACTCGTGCAAGAGGGTGCAGAATGTTAAGCGTGTACTGCTAGAAAAGGATGGATTCCACTACGAGGAAGTGCCAGAGAGAGAATCTTGTCACTATTCTGAAACCTCAACTGGGGAAAAGGTTACTTGGCAACCATATAGTTCACGCTTGCAAACTTTTCTACCTTTTCAGTCAACATGCATGCGGCTCGCTTTTACTAATATGTTCCAGTCAGCCAGAACACACCAGGCAAACTGCTTGAGTTTTTAGTTTAAACGCGGTCATCTCCTTTGTTTTCAAGGTACTGAAGTTACATTTTAAAATGAGTGGGTGCCCCAGTCCTGAACTCTAAACAAAGTGTAAGGCTTGCTACTGTGTGGCTCTCAAAGGAACTAGTACTGCCTGCTGCATCCGTTGTCCAGGGACGCTTGTACTCACTACCTTAGATATCAGCTACCCAGTCCAATACACGTTCTCAGGCCACACACCAACAAGTCCACAGTAAGTCAGAAACTCAGCCTTAGCTGTATTACAGACATATTCATGTAGCTGCTCAGAAATACCCTTCCTTCCACAGGCAACTTCCAGGGCTGATGTAGCTTTATCCCAGCAAGCAGGATTGAATTTTAAGAGGGTTCTTTTGCCAGTAACTGGGTAAAACGAGAGCTGAAATGATACCCACTTGTAATGACCAGCACTCTTACTCTAGCAAACCATCCATCAGCAAGAGTGCCTTTAAAAAATTACTCACTGATTTTTAAGGTCAGACAGAAGGCTGGGAGTGCCTTTAGTTTACTTCTACCCTGAAAGGCACTCAGCTAATTGAACAACTTTGCTAAATAGCTGCATTTCATGTACCATAAAGGAACTAAAAACTGGGGTCAGAAATAGCATCAGATCAACACTGTGGACCATTTCCACAGTAGTAGCACTGCTATGCCAAAGAAAATCACAAGAAGTTACAGAAGATTTGGAGGGGAGAGGAAATAAGGACACCAGGATTTAGTTCTGCCAGCCTAACCCTCTCCTTTTGTTTTCTTCGAGAAAAAAAATTACTCAGGCAGGAGTTTTCTTCTAGTTCCACACATGATGTCTGCAGTGGTCGACAGCCTAGGAGAGAGGAAGAAGAGGTCAGAATTAACCTGATTCCCAACATAAAACTGATATTTTTGTTCTCAGGTCATATTTAGTGAAAACAAAAGCCAGAGACATTGGCTTGCTGCAGAACCGAGTGTTCATAAACACCCAGAAATCCAGTTTACTTACATTGCACTTAGTTGCTGTTTCCATGTTCTTACACCAATAGCCAGGCCCCCAGACACACATTTCTGATCCCAACAGAGGCTTTGTGGATGCTGCACAAACACCAAGTTTCTGTAAAATGAAAAAGGAAGGGGAAAAGCTAACTGCGTGACCTGGGGCCACTCTCACCCTCAAGTTAACCAACCTCCTCACAGGCCTGTTCGAATAAAATGGAGAAGGGAGAACCATGTATGTCATTCTCAGCTCCAAAGAGGAAGGGAGAGATCATCTACTAAGTACAAATGCAAATACCTTTTCACTGAGAGACAAATTCTATTGAGTCTGTTGCAGGCAATAAAAAGGAATTTTGGAGTACCTTAGATATAACCATAAGGACGTCTCTTAACAAAGCAGGTTTTAAGCCAGAAAAGGTTATGCTTCAATGTGTTGGTTTAAGTTGCTTCATGGCCCCATTTTTAATGGACTGGGAACCTGCCATGTGCCCAAGAAAAGTTAGCAGGCTTTCCCCCCCCCCTTTCCAAAAGTCCAAAATATCAGCACAAAAGTCGGCTACCTATGACTCCATAGCCATGTGTGGAGCCCCAGATGGCTCTCTGAGAGAAAGATCAAATCTTTTAAAGTTAAGTTATATTGGAAGGGTAGCTGGGATGCTGGCATAAACAGGAAGATGAAGGGAATGTCTGGCAAAGATTTTTATGGGACTACAGAGCTTCTTACATATGCTTTACAAGCCATTTAGCTCTAAAATTAAATAATTTCAGTTACGCAAATGAGCTCTTATACTGCCTCTGTTGATCCTCTTGCTCGGAGAGTCTTGACACACTTTGACTCTTTAATTTAAAAAAAGGTAGCAGATCCCTGCATTAACATGCAATTTGGCTTGGAAAAGGCCTCGAGTGTTTCCTTAACATCCTATTTGGTGAAAGCTTCATGATACAAGACAGTACATCTTAAACCTTTTCAGAAAGTAACTCCATGCATAATTGTTTGGAATGAAGTGCTACTAAATTGGAAACGCTGGAATTACATGTATTTAACTGCAATGTTGGTATTTATGTAATTGCCCCTGTTTTGAGTGAACCCTATGAACAGTCATTCTAGCTGCAATACTTACATCACACACAAAACCGGGATCCATCATTTCTGCCAAAAGCTGCACCGCCATTGGTTCGTACTGCTCCACAAACTGATCACACTGGGGGGGGGGGGGGGGGGGGGAGAGAGAGAGAAAGAGGTTGGGACAGATCCTCTGCTACTCCACCATGGGACACAGACAATATCAAAAAACAAAAACAGAGCTAGCTGTTGTATAATGCAACCCTGCTGAAATGAACCATATTCAAAGTCCCACTGATTTCAGTAAAAGATGTATAACCTGTTAAGCTCAGCATTAAGAGACTGAGACACTAGCATTGGCTGGATTGAGTAAGGCTCTGTATTGCAGCAATGAGTACATGTAGCCTATCTGTTGAGAAAGTGTCACTTGAGACATCCAAAGTTATTTTAATAGATATCCATTTCCAAATCACTGCCAGCCAAGGCCTAACACACACACACACCTGGACTGTGGCATATGATAAGCTTCAGTCATGGCCTGCATCACATCTGTCTGACCTTCAGATAGTGTTTCTTCCTAGGGAAAAACTCCCACGGATAAATTTGAAATACTTCTGGTATCTGAATCAGAGGGTGCTTTCCACCCCCCCCTGGGTCAAACTCACAAGCTTTTCTATCATCAGGAATACAGCAGAGATTTGTGTTCCAAATGAGATGATAAAGAACACAGGTAGGGATCAAGTGCATCTTGCATCAGTCAGAGATTACTTGTACAATCACCATCACATCTAGCAGAAACTTGCATATTAAGTGATTAGACAAAAATTGTTCAGAGACTTTAGAACTGCAGCCATTCAGCTAAGATAGCAAGCATTTTCCTTAGACATCTTGTACTGCTAAAGGGTACAAACCAAGTTGCTGTATCAGTACCTGCACCTGCTGCTTCCTAGCCAAATGCTCTTTTGTCCAAATGCACAAGTCCTACTGCTAATCAAATAAACCACTATGGCATTCTGGAAAATTGCCAGGCTTGTTCCCCTTCAGGTCTTCTGTCTCATCCCCTCTGTGTAGGGTTGCCAGCCTTCAGGTGGGGCCTGGAGATCTCCTACTTTTACAACTGATCTCCAGCTGACAGAGGTCAGCTGCCCTGGAGAAAATGGCTGCTTTGGAGGGTGGGCTCTATGGTATTGGACCATGTTGATGCCCCTCCCCAAACCCCACCCTCTCCTGGATCTACCACCAAAGTCTCCAGGTATTTTCCAACCCAGACCTGGCAACCTGACCTGTGTGAGACATTTTGAAGTTGGCAGGTTGAATCTGGTCATATGGCACTCACAAGGCAGCTTAATATAAATTCTGCCACATACAAATAAATTCTGCATTCCATAAAGCCATTATTTAAACTAAAGCAAGTTAAGAAAAGTTTTCAATGAAAAGTCATCTAATATACCTGTTAATATTTTTTTTTAAAAAATTAGACTTGTCTTATTCTACCATTAGCATCTTACCCTAATTAAAAATTACTTGCTCAGAGATATAGGAACTCTAGCCAAATATTATTCCTGCTGGCAAAGAACACTCCTGTTGGGTATCATCTCATGCTCTGGTTAGATCAGGGGTGGCCAACCTGTGGCTCGGGAGCCACATGCGGCTCTTTCACACATATTGTGCGGCTCCTGGCAGGGCGGCTGGGGAAGCAAAGGGGAGGCATGCTTTTTCTCTTTCTCCCTTCCTTCCTTCCCTCCTCCCTCCCATCTATTTGCTTTCCTAGTTTCTCTCTCTCTCTTTCTTTCCACTTCTTTAATTCTTTCTTTCCATCTCTCTCTTTTTCTCTCTCTCTCTCAATATCATTAGCAAACAAGTAATATCATTATCAATAACCGGTTTTCCTCGTTTGTTTTTATTTTTGGCAGTCCCATTTAACTTTAATAAAAAGCAAATGTGCATATTTTTAAAAATAAAAACGTGTGTGTGATATTTGTTCCTGTCTTGCGGCTCTCAGACATCTCTATGTGGCTCTTACTTTAAGCAAGGTTGGCCACCCCTGGGTTAGATCCTCCACTCCAACTCTAGTTTGTGTTCTAAGCTTTACCAATATACATTGGGCAGGGGTTGGTATATTCAGCAGCAAGCTTCTACCCAGACTGAACTCAAACATGGCATTACTTTAAGACCTGTGGCACTTCGAGTTAACCCGTACCCATTTTAACCCTTTCCATTAACTATTTTACCTGATCACGGTAAGACTGTGGCAACATGCTGCAGACTTTTTCTAGAGCTTCCTCAATTTCCACAGTTGTAGCATTCTTTAGTAGTTGTTTGTCCAAATAGGCTACAATCATTTTGCATACGTCACAAACATCACCAGCCTGTGATTGCACTGGAGCAATTTTCTCTGAGGATTCGGAAAGTGGAAGTTACAATCACAATTTCAAGAGTTAAGACACAATTCAGCTTCATGGCCCCCCCAAACATGTACTTAGTGCACTACATTGTGTTATTTAAGTTCTTACCAGCAGGAACAGCCTTGTTCGCACAGCATTTCAGCATAACGCATACCAATTTGGGATCAGTTGCCTCCAGCAGCATATCAATGATTGCTTTGCCATAGACTTCCACAAAGCTCTGGCACTCATCTCTTAGTTTTTCTGGCAGCACGGCACACACTGCCTCCATTGCATGTGCTATCTCCTCCTGAGACACAAAGACAGTTCAGGGTGTTTTTAAAATGCTAATGTTTCAAAGTTTCATAAGGGGCACCATCTTATCTGTCCTGGTTAAGTCAAAACAGGTTTCTAAAGCCATTTTCCCGACGCAAGTCAATAAACTACTTCTGTATCTTACAGTGAGGTGCCATCTTAACTTAATCCCACTTTTTTAATGCCTTCAATGTAGCACTCAAAAACCGACTTAAAGAACGTCAAAATACAACAGTAAAGGTACACAGAGCTTAACACATTAGCATCGTCTGAGTCACTTAAAGACTTCAGTTTTCCTGCATAGTATGGGGAATAGGATACAAGAGCCTGGGGAAATCAATGCAACACCACCTGCCCCCTTCCATCCACACTAAAGCAAACCGAACATATAGGAAAAGGGCACATATAGTTTAGGGCATGGGGCTGTTGAACAGCAGTCACTCTCCTTCAGGAAGGCCACTGGAAAGCCAACCTCTACATATTACAAATGGCTTTATTCCAAGGACTTATCTAAATAACAGGCAGTGAAGATCAGCCACGTCTTACAGATACAATCCATGGTTTCACAATGTCATGCCTGTTTTAGTTACATTGTCGTTTGCTTATGGAGTCATAATATGTGTTATCCCCTTATTCTGACCAACAGATCAAAGTGTGTACTGCGGTCTGTTTACAAAGGGCAACCTTATCCACTACTGGGCTTCTACAAAGCCTGAGGCAGAGATCAGCGCTACCATAATATAACCTGGAAGACAGTTCCTGAACTAACTGGACTTAACGGTTAAAGGGAAACTATTCTTGAAATTTAAACATGCCGACTTTGGTCTTGCCTAAATTCATGTATACCTGAAATGGCTTACTTTTAAGCTATGATTAATTTTGTATCTTGACCAGCTTGCCCTTACAAATTCTTAACATCTGTCAGCAGATACATAATTTACTCAAGTTCAAATACAGTGATGTGAACAATTTTCTGGTAAAGGAATTCTTTTTACAAAATGAAGAAATTCAGGGCATCTGTAAGAGCTACATTTGGAGTGGGGTTTATACTCCAAAGTACATGTCCTGTATTTGAAAATATAGACAATGTATGTGTTATTAAAAGGGTCAATACAATGTTTAATGTAAATTCTTGTCCAAAAGAATGTATTACCAGAGTGAACAGGACTTTCAAAGAACGAGGAATTCTGTGGCACTTTAAAGACAGCATATTTTAGGGGCAAGATTTCAGAGTCCAGATTTGGGGAGGGGGACTTAATGGGAGAATACCAATTTTGTACACAAAAGCTCAGGCACTGGCAGCTTCAGGTACCAGGGCAAGGAATGATCTGCAGACAAGGCCTCCTAGTTTTTGTGATCCTCTCATGGATATAGCCAGGAAATTGGGGGCAGGGGGGGGGCAGTTGCTACACTTGACTGCAGTAACTGGAAGATGACCTGAGTAATCTAGAACAATCCTACTACTGTTCTGAGTAGCCATTGCTGGCTGGCTGGGCCACTCCATAGGTTTAAGACTGCAATCCGGTACACAGTTACTAGAAAATAAACCACATTAGAGTACAAAAGCAGGGGCAAGAAAGGGTGTTATGCTTTCTTGCTGAAAAATGAAAAGGACCTAAAAAACATCTGGCGTTGCTTTGAGGTACAGAACCGCACCACGCTGAAAACAAAGCAAAACTGGCTGCAGGCTTCGAGCTAGAACACTTCGAAAAGCACAGTATGGCGGGTTCTTTGTCTTAGAAAGATAACTGTCTAGAATAAAGGCTTCCTTGTTACTGGCAAATACTTTTGTTGAACATCTGCCATACACTCCCTAGATAGCAAGATATAGTCAGTCTATTTAGTGCAAAAGGCACTTGGGCCATATCCCGATTCAGTTCCGAAAGTCCCGTAAAACAGAAATATTCTACCAGGCATACGGTTGAGGCAGCAAAGCAAAGTTTCCATCTAATGTGGCCTCCCCCCAGCTGCTCACTGCATTGTGTACCAGCTTTATAAACCGCACAGTTTCACAACCTCATCCGGATAAATTATGTGTTCAGTAGCTAATGGTATCTGATTTTAGTTTGACTTATTATGCTAAATTGTTTTAATAATTGTAATATTGTTTTAATTTATTGTACCCTGCCCTGAGCCTTGCAGTGCAGGGGAGGAAAGGCTAGAAGTCTAATAAAATAAATATCCAAAAGATGCTTTGATGTTTTACGCATACCTCGGACTTATTGCTCTCTAGAAGGCTGGCCACCTCTTCCACCATAATCTCACATGCATCACAGAGAGAGAGAGATTCTGCTTGACTCAGGCTATTCTGCATGTCAAAGTAACACAGAAAGAATTAGTATCCAACCAAGCACTTACACCCAGAAAATAACATCAGAAACTGAAACATGACATGCAGGACAACACTGGCCCTAACATACCCTCAACCTGTAAAGCTTATATGGCAATAGACATTTAAACTGACACTTAAACCAGACTTCTGCGTTTCACAAACATAAAAATAATCCAGTTTGTATTAACTTCCTATTTTACCATAAACACTTTAGTCCTTTAGTAGTGAGTTCCCATTTAGAGACCGACCAAGATGGTGCTCAGAGGTTGATGCACTTCATTGCAGCCCCCCCACCCAGGGGGGGGGGTTCCCCAGGATTCTGCAACAGCTACTTTGAACTGCCATGGCAGAACAGTAACATCAGGTATTTTGGGGTCCAGGGACACTAACAGGCAGATACCCAACTCTACCCATTTCATTTAATCCTAAAGAGGCTGTACATTTGCTTAAGTAATGCCTGAATTAACAACAGGCTGGTTGAGGGTGGGTTTCACCTGATCAAAGTAGTGAGATTTTGGCCTACACTGGTTGGGACTGTGTTCATCTCTGAAGAATCCATTTTGCAGCATGGGTGTAGTGCTTGACCAAGCATTGCTCCCTGATGCCCAGGAGTGTCTCTTGCCAATTCAGGAGACATCTGACCAACCCACATTGCCTTGGTGACATCCAGGCTAGGGGCTTTACTAGGGGCTACCTCTGAAACTTCTTACAAGCTGTAGTTCCAAACGCCACTGCCCAGCTGCGGACAGGAACAAGCTCCTTTGATCCTACTACAAGATTCACCTAGCTTGACTAGCTTCTATTTTTTCCTAGGATTAAAACCTTAAACCAATTGTGGGATCCTAGTCCCAGTTTCACTTTCTCCATCTTACACTCATCCATGCACTGAGATCAGCTTGAGAGGGCCTGTTCCACCACCAGCTAGACATTTGGCAGGTGACTGACTAAAGACAGGGCATTCTTGGTGGATGACTTCTCCCTTGGGAAGTGCCTTTGACTTCACCTGTCTCGTTGAAATAAAGAGAGTAACGATCCTTTTTCAGCAAAACCTTTGACCAAGGCAATTACAGTTCTGGACATGTTTCTAACAACTTTTAATTCTGGTTGCTCAGATGGGCATTAAGACTTTTTTGCTGTATTACTGTTTTTAATATTGTGAGAACAACAGTTTTACTGAACACACGGCCTTTGTATAGCTACAGCGATGGAGAAAAGTATGACCACTAAGCACAGTAAACAGAACCTGTATTATTGAGATTAATGATGAGTATTTACGACTGCCTGCCAGGAAGGGACACTTAACTGCCTTGCACCCGGCTCAGTTTTCTGAATTAAAAACTCAAATGTTTCATAGTTTCCCCTTTTCTCTTTATGCAGAAAAGTTCTGCAGTGCAAAAGCTATTATGCAGTGCAAAAACACAGCCAAACATTTTGCATTAAATTCTTAAAGTACCTTGGAGGATCTGTATTTGCAAACTGACTAGGATCAGGAGAAGCTTCCCTTTGTGTACAGGTAGAGGAGGAAGAGAGGCAACTTTACTATCTAGTAGCGACTCCTCTGGACTCAGAATACACTTCCCTTGGGTTTTGGAATCAATCAGCAAATGCAGTGACTTTTGCTATGCTGTGGAAGTCCCATCCAGCCTCTGGTAAGATTATGTCTGGTAGTGCAGAACCAGCATGGACGAACAGGCACAACAGCCCCTCCTGCAAACACAGCTCCACTGACAGACAAAGGTGCAACTTCACCACCGTTTCCCCTCCTTTCAGTCAATTAAACCCAAGGGTTTGTCCAAAGTCATCCTGAAACACCAAAGAACCCTTCCAGAGGTTAAAAGGGACTTCGGGTAGGGGAGGGAGCATGGTGAGCAGTCTCCATTCATTAGTGCCTCCAGCAGATGAACTGTTGGACCCAAGTCTACCTGAGAGAATGTCAGAAGCAACACACCCCGTGCCATTCTAATGGCCTGACTATCCATTAGATCCAACGAAGTTTTAAAGTAAGCCATTAGTACCCTAATTTGACTCCTTTCAGTGAAAAGGATTACACCACCAATTTCTATAGAAGTATAAAAGATGCCAAATTGTACATATGACTAAAAGATGTATCTTACCTCAAGGGGTTCTGCCTTCACTTCATGGGTGGCTTTGGCTGGTACCAGAGTCTGGAGAGGCACAGACTTCAGAGAAGAGCAGAACCCAACCATGCTACATAAGGACTGTGGTGACTAGGGACACGGATAAAACAGTTACATGTTATTCCCACATGGACTACAGGAAAGGAAGACCATTCAGGGTTAACCACCACATTATAAGAGCTATGAATCTTCAGATCACCACCACTAAGGCTGTTCAAGACTTGTGCTCGTTCTGAAAGCTCAAACTGAAAAACAGAATCCCCAAAAGCAACCTGAAGAGTGCAGTAAAAGCAAAAATATAACTTGACCTAGAACACATTTATGCAAAAGAGGCTTTAAAAAGCTACAGACTTCAGAACCGTAAAGCCACAGGAGAGGAGAAATACCATGCCCGCCAAAGCCTCAGTTCCTGATGAAACCCCAAGATCTTGAGTTCTCAGATCTCCAACTTTTAACAGTTAATTACATTCACAGAACATCTCATCTGGATCACAGTTGTGTGAGAAGGGGCAAGGGGTGGAAGCCTGTCAGCCCTTTAAATCAAAAGGGGTACCTAACTGTTTCCTTTATTGAGAACATATGGATTAGGAAACCTGACCAGGAAACCCCAGGCTAGCCCAGTCTCATCAGATCTCAGAAGCTAAGCAGGGACAGCCCTGGCTAGTACCTGGATGGGGAACTACCAAGAAATACCAGCGTCATGACACAAGATGCAGGTAATGGCAAACCGCCTCTGAACATCTCCTGCCTTGAAAACCTACAGGGTTGCCATAAATTAGCTGTGACTTGATGGCACTTTCCACCACCATGGATTAGGAAATCCAGCTTGTTTACTATGATGCAAAGGCAATGCTTAAAGGAAATAAATTACTCGCTGAAGCCCCAAGACCTATGTGAATCATATAGCTGGACTAGGAGCAAGGCCCATTGTTACATCAATACAACAGGCTCTAGCAACAGTCCGGCCTCATGCGGTCCCGGTCGGCGAAGCCCCTGCAGGCGTCAGGTGCGGCGCCACCAGGGGCGGGCTCAGGCCCCACATCCTGCCACCTGCACCCACCGGACATCCCTTCCTGTGGCTGCCCACCACCAACCCAGGTACCTGCAGGACTCAATCGCAGCAGCACCCAGAGAGGGCTCAGGCAGGTGTCGGCCGCGGCAAGAGTGGGCTCCAGTCTGGCGACCTCCATTGTCCTGCCATCCTATGACCTCCAGGCAGCCGCCCCTTTTGGCCCCGGGTGGAGCGTGCACCCCATTCATCGCCTCCCAGCCTACTGAGGCTGGGCGCCAGTTCTGTGGGCGGGTGGGCAGGACTACGGCACACCATCAATGAATTACGGGGCACATTTGGGCCTGCGCTGCATCTGTGGGCCGGCATCGGACACCGTGTCCAGTCCCCAATCCGAGTAAGGGTCCCCAATCTGAGTGGCAGTGCGTGCAGCCTACGGCTGAGGGACTGCATCAAACGTGGCCACCCCAAAATGGCTTTATTACATAGAGAGATAATATTGCCATGGATGATCACAGCATGGAAGTGATAATATATATGGTATTCTTCAAGAACTGAGTAGAGTTAAAACTCCCAACCACTTAATGCTTTATGAAAAGATAAAACTGAAGGGTCCCACTTGTTAGCGGTTTACACTGCAGCTTGGGAACTACCAATACACATTTATTTATAGTCAAGAGACCACCATAATCTAGCCAGGTACCAGAATGCTGTTTTGGTTTTAGGAGTCTTCAGAATTTGGGAAATTGTATCAAAAGATATTCAAAAAAGGAACATAACCTATAATCTGAAGCAGTACTGAGCAGAACTTCTCTTACTGCACACAGCTATTAGGAACTGTAAAACTTCCACCATATTAAGCTCATACGAGTAGTGCTTGCTGCAAGTTTTGCTTTTATAATGAATCTACTTCCCCCACTTTGTTACAAACTTTTGTTAGCTATCCCTAATTTCTACCTGTTTGTTCTTTGAAGGTGATATGCAATCTTAACATAACCGATGTGAAATTTTAAGCTCAGCTTCTTAATTCTGCTCGTTTTAAATACCATTAATATGAAAAAGTAGTGCTAACATAATAGTCATTTTGAAAGGGATATTTAAAACCTCAAGTGGGCATTATGCATAACAAAGTGGGACTGAAGATACTTTTTGAAGACCATCTTTTTTAGGAGACTTGCTGGCATTCTTAAGTGTGCATACTTTTGTTTCCTTTCTTGGGAAAAAAGTACTACTCAAGATACATTAAGCAGAAAGTACCAAACAGTATGCAGACTCAGAGTAACAATTCTAAAGGCATGCTTTTAGAAGGAAAGGATTCTGTAGTTCTAGTATCCACAATGCCAAACGATTCTAACATGGATGTTTCCAGATATCCTTTGTGAAGGGAACAACAATCCCTAAAAAGATTTTCCTTTAAGCCCTGAAAGCACTGGCTTTCCCCTCCTCCTGCTACAGTTAGAGGCCAAAATGTAGCATATATTTCTCTTTCCACACAATCATGCTTCAGGTGAGGTATGTCACTCCAGTGTTTTAGGCAGCTTGCTGTAACTTTCTCATGCAAAAGCCAAAAGGATATGCCAGAGGCATTAACAGCTCCCCCTCCCATGTCACTTCATGCAACTGCCACCAGCATTCTAACTACAGCAATACTAACTAAACACATGCAACATGTATTACCACTTAACCATGACAGACGCAAGGCCTTCAGGAAATCTGAGTCCATTTTTCTAGTCTCAAGTTACATTCTGTGGGTGCAAAAGACTCTGCTCACTACTGTTACCCGTGGAGTTACAGTTCACTGGCTTTCTGGGGCACCTGGGAGTGCCTTTTTAAAAAGGTAGCTTTGCAGGCGCTAATTTTTTTTAAATTTTGAATTGCACAATAGCCTCAGGACAAAATTTTAGTGGGCTCTTAAATGCAATTTCACCTCTGCAGTCCCCCTCAATTCCTTGTATCTGTCAAAGCTGAACTCTTCCAAACGACATACACACACACACACACACACTCTGCTATGTTAGCCAGAAATTTAACTAGATCTTCAAGTTAAAAGGAGCACGGTCCCACAAGCAGGCTCTCTCACATACCTGTTCCTGCTGTTGACAGAAAGGAGAAAAAGGAAGACAAAATAGTTAGGAATGGGGGGAAAAAACAAATCACACCAAATGGTACATACGAGATTTCACAGCAGAGAGGAAATTTTGCTAGAGACCACCACGCTCGCCATGCATTAAGAAAATAAGAATGCGCTCTGACCTGGATAGCCCAGGCAAGCCCATCTCAGAAGCTAAGCCAGGCTGACCCTGGCAAGTATGTGGATGGGAGACCTCCAGAGAATACCAGGGCCAGGAGGCCAGAGGCAGGCTATCAAGCGACTTCTCTGAACATCCCCCGTGCCCCGGTGGGAGTCGCCAGAGGTTGCCATGACTTCCAGGCCCAGGCACACACAAAAAATGCAAAAACAGACAAAAGAAAAGAAAATGAAAATAGGAATCAACTCAACATTTAGCCCAAACAGACAGAATCTCCGAAAACTCACAAAAATCAGAGACCCTAAACATCTCATTGGTCAACACTATTCAATTCCCGCCTCCATATTTTAAAATCTGTTTTTGCTTCCATTTACCTAAGGGCAGGCTCTCAACTGGTAAGAGTATTTTTTCTTTAAATGAATAAATAATAAAAAGTCATTTGTGTAAATATTACGTTTGAGGGAAACAAGTATTGTATTAAAAAGAGATTCTTCTACAGAAAATTTAGAATTTTAGCCTCTGGAGTAATTATTTTTCATACTAATGATATTAATTCTATATTAAGTCACCCATATTAGTTCTGACAGTACTAATATTACAGTATTTTAATTAACTGAGAGAACTTTTCAAAACACAAGGCATAATTATTAAAATGTGTGAAATATTCATCTTACCATCTGCACAAATAACTGAATAGCCAGGTCTGAATACTGGGAGATGTAGTCTTTGCACTATTGGGGGGGGGAGAAAATTTTGACAGGAGGTAAGTATTTCCATAGCAACAGCAAATATCAAGCATAGGGTAACTCAAAGCAGTTAGGTGGACCACAAGGGACCTTGACTGGAGCTAGGTGGTCTACCCCATGACAGCACCTGACTCTGTAACGGACCACTTATCCATTGGGGGAGAGCAGAGCATCACGCATCAGCTGACAGAGCGGTTGAGGGCTCCCCCCAAGCATGTTCCTTTGAGACGTGGTGTTGAGTCCTGCCTTCCATTCTAAATTTCTTCTTCAGTCTTCATCAGCTCAATCCCAGGCAGGGGCTGGAGTGTCCTTGGCTTGCAACCAGCTTAGGCTCCCCTCATTAAAGGGGCTTGGACTGCAGAGCAGCCAGCTTCAGTGTTTGGTAGTCAAATATGGCTCCTCCTTGCCACTCGCCTAAATTTCTTTTTAGCCGGCATAGACTTGTGCTGCGCTACCAACATCCCTCTAGCCAGAGCAAAAACACTCATCTATGGCGGGCAATAGGTCAGGGCTGCCTTCTAAGGGCAGAAGAGCCACCCAAGCCCCTCCTGCAGCGGCATCTTCACCAGTCCTAAACAAGATGAGGTTCAGCCAACCAGGCAAACTGAGCAGATCAGGATGAAGTGGTTTGGATGAGGCCAGGCCGCTCCTAGTTGCCTTGGATAAGGGCTCTGTGGCGAGTTACCACAAGCCTCCTTTGAAAGCAGCCCAGCTCCAGCCTGGCTCCCAGTGGGGAAGGCAGACAAAACCCACCTCCTGGGCCCCCTCCATCTCCAAACTGCCTCGGCAAACTTAGGCGGCTGGGCTCAAAGACACAGATACCTTGCTGCCGTCTCTCCCAGCAGGCTCATATTAACCTCATTTGGGCCCCGGGACAAGCGAGAGGGGCTCTTACTTGGTGCAGCTGGCTACATGCCCACATGCTTACACTCTCCTCACCTCAGTAACCTGCAGCAGTTCCAGCTCATGGTGCAACTTTATGCTGCTCATCTGTCAAGCAGGCAGGTCACTTTTCCCTGCCAACTGCATGGCAGTTATGGAACAACATAGCTGAGCAGGGCGTGGCAATAACTCTGCTGCCCTCGGCCTCACCAGCACCAGCCCCCTTCCTAATTGGCACACACCCAGCTTCCTGCATGCCAAAGGACCTGTGGGGAGGGGGGGATGGATTACAGCTTTATCCCATTCAAGGCCCAGCTTCCCCCTGTACCACTGGGGTAGAGAAGGGGGCTGGCTCTTGGGCACTGGCTCCTCCTGACTCTGCTGGCCTACAGCTCACTCTGGAGGTGGTGTGCATCAGGTTCCTTAGACATGATGTGAAGGGTTGGGGGGGGGGGGAAATAACACTGCCTCTGAGGTGGTGTCGTGACTTCCTCTAGGAAACTTATGGTGTATTTGAGAGAACAGGGAGACAGAAAGAAGTTTCCAAGGGTGTTCGGGGGGGGGGGGGAGATGCAGGACAAGGTTCTGCTGAGCCACACTGTTGCCCACAGGCCATACACGGTGCACCCAATTCATGATTACTCAAGTCTCTACTTCAAAAGAAAACTGGTTGTTTCCAAAATGTATGTTGTGAAGGTAGGGCAGCTTAATCTCCATTAAACGAGAGGTGTGATTCGATGCTGTAGTTTGCCATCACATGAAACAGACTGGGGACCCTTAGGCTCACATCCTTCCCCTTCAGGCTCAGAAGTAACAAAACTTGGGTTGTTTGAGTCCATGCTGCAAACAGCCTGTTCTCAGCTTTTAAAACACAAACTAGGGCAGTCACAGTTGATAGTTGTGTAACCTGTGCCAGAGATCTTCCATCCTCATGAGGACCTTAGAAAAACAGCTTAGTCTTAAGTGATGGAACAGTAACCAACTATTTTCTCCCCTGCCTTCCACAGAGCAAGCTATTTGTTCCTATACTAATTTCCACACTGACACCTCAATTGAATCCATTTGTTAACAAACCTAAGTAGTCCATTACCTGATCAACCATGGAAGGTGCCAAGTGTTCACATTCTTCTAGCGCATGCCGAATCAGCTGTTGCACAAAGGTTGAATTGCTCTTAACGGCTTCCTGAACATCAGTTATCAGCTGGACACAGTCTCTACATACATCCCCAGTTCCCTGTAATAAGCAAGCAAATTCAGTCAGCATCTCTTAGTATGGAGCCATTACAGTACCTACCCTGAGCAAAGCTTTATATTGCATGTTCAAATGCCCTTGAGATCAAGCAATTTGACTGGGGGGGAAATGTGTTTCATGGCACTAAATCATCCCATATGATGCTGAACTCTGGATATATTTTAAATCAGTCTATTTTGATTTTTTTACTACAAAGCAGAATTTGTTTGGGTTTAGTCTCATGAAACCTTGTATCAAGATCAGACATGACATTCTCACCCGAGACTCTTCTTTGGGCTGCTCCTGGGGATAAAGAAGAAGTGGCACATTAGCCATGAAAGGAGATGCCAGTTCAGAGAAGTCTAGTTCAGGAATCTTGTTTGATTGAAGCTGCTTCTGCAGTTTCACTGATGCCAGGTGCTTCTGAAGAGACTGGCACAATGTCAGAGCACTGCACACAACTCCTGGCTTATCCTGAAAAATGACAAACAGCATTACACATTTCCTTTGTCTTTACCTACTTTCTACACCAATACAGAAAGCGCCAGCCAAGTACTCCCCATGGACTGCAGCGAATGGCTGCTGGAAAACAAGACTAGAATCACAGCGTGTATAGACTTTCTCTCAACAACTGCTATTTGAAGACTAACCATGTTCATTTCCCCAGTCCTTGTCAGACAGTAAATATTTTCTCAAGACCTGAATCCTGGGCCAAACAAAAATACACACACTAGTTTTGCCTGTCTGATTTATTCGGACTCAAGAATTTGTTTTTCCTCAACGCGGAATGGCTTCGGTTTTTAATAGTGTACTTACAAGCTCCCCCTTAATCATGTCCAGAATGTTGGGCAGGTAAGAATCCACCATCTCCTTGCATTCAGACACTAGGCCTTGATCAGAAAGAAATTCACAGGCCTTACTCATGTAAGCATGGATTTCGTCCTAGGACATAAAATATGCGTATTAGTACAGACAGTTGCAGAACAGACTGGCCTCTTTTTCATTCTCAGAATAAAATCTTTAATGAAACTGGTATAGACATCCATCAAATAAGCATACCAGAAGTGAGGTTTCCCCCCGAGCTGTTTAACTTTAGAAAGTTTAATGAGGACCAAATGTTGTATCCTGTAGTGCCCTTTGGTGTGATGTGATTTCTAACAGCCTCAGAAAAGAGCCAGTCTTTGCCCATCAACAGAAATTTGGGGGGGGCGCTTCCTGATAGCCATCCATTTGTACATTCTCACATGCATCTATTATACAATAGGAAGCCCAAGCTAAGAGGCAATATGGGAGTAAGATTTGTAGTCTTAACCATCTACCCCCCAAATCAGGGCTACTTCAAAATTAGGAAATCATAAGCCAGAAACCCACAAGGACTTGCAGGCAATGTTCCCTCTAAGCCGAGTTAGTGTGAGCTAGCTCACAGTTTTTTAGCCTCCGGCTCACAGATTTTCATCTTAGCTCAGAAAGGATGGCTCCAGAGCAAACTAATTTATGCAGCAGCAAATTGCTTGCTCACAACTTTAATGCCAGTAGCTCACAAAGTGGAATTTTTGCTCACAAAACTCAACAGCTTAGAGGGAATATTGCTTGCAGGGGGCATCTCATCCCCACCCCCACTATTTCTTCTTTGCCCTCCCTCTTCTCTTTTCCTGCTTCATTCTCTCCTTACCCACCTTCATTACCCCCATCTTCGGTTTTCCCTCTCCCCCAGTAGCCTCCACCCAGGGAAGCTATGGCCCCAGGCCAGACCCAGCTACACAGTGAGGCACCTGTAAAGTGTTGCGGGGTGGTACTGCCTCTTCTCCTTTACCCACCATACGCTGATCACTGCTGGACAGGACACCGATGAATCTGTCCTCAAAGGCCAAAATAGCTCTGGAAAGTTCCCTGCTGCCAGCCCCGGCTTTTTATTGGCAGAAACAAAGGCTTAAAAGCTGGCACTGCTGTTGCGGCTGCCTATCAATGGCCACTGAGAGCATTTGTATCGTAAAAATGCAGATGCTAATTTTATAATTGGGGTTAATACGCCAATGTTTGCTTAGATTTCAGACTCCCCCCCCCCCCCCCCCGCAAACCTGTGGCTTTTCTCAGGTTCATAGAAAGATCCATCTTGTCTGTTCATGGCTTCAGTCTCTGGGTTTAAGTAGTCACAGATCTGGCAACACTGAGAATTTTATATATATATATAGTGATGCTGCACATATGGACAGTAAACGACCTCAAAGGGCATGCGTATATACTAAAACTCTAGTTTCACTGTCCTGAAGTTTGTCTTTATCAAAATAAACAGGGTGCCCTTCAGGGAAAAAAGACCTTTCTTACCTCTGTGCCATTATTCTTCATGAATTTCCCAGCCACTGTTACAATTTCTTTGCACAGCTCACAAGGGATGCTTTCCTGAAGAAAGAAAATCCACCATTTTAGCACAATAGAGAGGATCTGTTGCAGATCACCACCTCGATAGCAAATTTTTCCTTCATTATACTCTCAGCTAGTGTTCTTTTTCCCCGCCCTTCAAGAAGAAAGGGACAATTAACTGCAGCAGTCTATAAGTTCTCTTGTACAGGACAGCAAAACCAGTGTTCCAACTTTTTAAAAAACTGAATATAGAAAGGCAAAGCAAGACATATGAGGCAGAGGACATGCCAGCTGAGCTTGGTTTTTAAAAGACTGCTTCACATAACCAAGGTACTTTCTAGTTTACACAGCTGAAAGTAAAAGATGGAGTACATTTCAAGAGACTGCACATTTCTGCTCACTGGCAATAAGAGTCTAACAGGAACTAAAAAGCAGGACAGTTTGCCTTTAGATCAGTTTTGCTGCCTCTTGTGTTGCTTCCAACCAGATGACTGATTAGTGAAGCACTGAAGTCATCCTCAGTATGTCACAGCCACATGCCGTTGGCTTGTCCACAGATGGATTTTTCTTAGGGATCTGGGTTTGCAAGCCTCTCCTCCTTCTGTACAGGGAGCAAACCTTTCTTCTTTTGGAGGGGATGAAAACCATTATCTTCCCCAAAACAAACAGTTGATCCAGCTTTCCTTCTTGGTGCAGGACATGTTTCAGGAAAGCCCAGGAGCCATTGCTTGTCCGCAGAAAATATTCAATCAGAAGCAGCTGTCTTTGCCCTAGGACAGCAAATGGCTTGGAATGTCCCAGCGTTTATGATTAGCTCTTCCTTGGGAGCAGCTTTTTTCTGATTGGTCCTGGCCCAGCATCAGCCATGTTGTGGCTATGCTCACTACCTCTTCTCAGGATTCCAAAAGTGCCTGCAAACTCAACAATGTAGGGGCCCCCGAAACAAGTCACATACATATGTTTGACAAGCTATGACTGCTAAATAAGAGACATACGCTTTCATTCCCACACAAGACTGTTTAATACAGCAGCTACCAGCCCCTGCTTTCTAGAACACTCTGAGTTCTCAAATTTTCAATTCACTCGCCCAGCTTAGTGTACTTGCATAAAAATGCCAAGTTACAGCTGCTCTTCACCGTCCATGCTTCCAAGTAGATATAATTCAGTAAGGCAAACACGTGACTACATGATCAATAATTCTGAATCTGCTCTCCCAACATTTTGCCACCTTCACTTACCACTGTAGGCTTGTTCCAGACATTCTGTTGACAGTGCTTAACAGCACTGCAATGTGAAGCTGTTTTTAAGTTCTCACACCATACTTCAGGGCCCAGTGCACAATCTTTCTGAAATGCAATGGGATTTGCCAGAGCTGTTGGAATTAAAAAAAGCTCAGATTACTCATTTGAAATGGTTTTGAACCAGTCTTGCTTTCATCCTGCATAGCAGTTCAAAGTCTCACAAGGTAAGTTTAACTGCACTCTTACCAAAAAGACTTGGTCTACGGTACGACAATGACACTATGTGAATGGGGCTGGAAGGACCCTGGTCACACACTATCCCTCTTCTCCACAAATGTTGTGAGGCAACTGCATGCCTACCATGTTAGATATAACGCCAATATCTCGCTTGCCATGCAAATCATGATTGTGAAGCATGGCGTGCACAACAAGCACAAGCCATGGTTTGTAAGCTTGGATGCAGCATTAAACTGCAGTTTGCCAAAAATTATGAACTGCAACTATCTCACTGTACTTGAAGGTAAGATCATGTAGAGTACCTAAAGCTGCTTCCATGCTGATATACTACCAAACCATGGTTTCAACACTGAACTTGCACAAAAACAGCCAACCATTTGTTTTATGGGTAGTCTACACCCATGCATTAATGCGGCTGACATGCACCTATATGCAACACAGTAAGGCTCTGTTAACTATCTGTCCTTGATCATTCAGTGCATTTCTACCCATGCACATGTTTGCTTTGTTTGCCACTTCGCAAGAATAGCTGCACTAGGATAAAGACAGCTGGACTATGGCTTGCTCCCAAGGTAACATCACTAAGATAGCAAACAAACTAGGGACAGTTACTGGATTTTGTTTTGCCCAAAGGCAGTGTGACAGTTGAAGAATCAATGAAACCAAGTAAGGCTCGCCAAAACAAGCTGCTTTATATTACTTTTACTGGTCAAGAATTGTTTTCTAGAATTAGTAAGTCCAGTAGAACCTGAAGACTTCCCAGGTTGAAGCTTCTCAGAACCAAAGCTCTCTTCCTCAGATAGGGACAGAGGGAGCTTTGACTCTTGAAAGCTTATACCCCCCAAAATCTTAATGGTCGGTGCTACCGGACTCAAATCTAGCTGTTCTACTATAGACCAGTATGACTACCCTTTGAAACCGAATTGTAGTACTGCAAAGAGGGAAGACACTTTTTTTTTTTTAAAGCATGTTTCTTACCACCTCCAAGACCTGAATTTGGAGATGCTCAGAATATGGGAAACTTTCAAACCAATGTTTTACGCTAATAGTTTCAGCCAATTCATAGTGCTGCAAATCTTATATCTGAGTTTCAAGAGACAGTACTGTAAGTTGTGGCACCATAGCTACTGTGAATGAATTACTAAACCAGCAATACTCTTAAGATTTGATGCCAGAAAAGTATTTAACAGAACTCAAAACAGTATCTCAATACAATACCCTATAGTTTATTCGGATGCTCATGCCTATCACACCTGCAGACAGGATCTGAATTCCTCCATATTAAGTTGTGTATTTTATTTAAATGACTTTTTTTGTGAATTCTTATTATGTTAGCCACTCTGAACACCCAGTGCAGAAGAAAAACCAAAAGAACACTGAAATAAATGTGTCCAAATCCATATTCTGCCACAAACCTTCCTGGCTGGCTTTGGGCCCATCACACCCAACCAACCTACCTTCACAGGGTTGGTGTGAAGACCCCAAGCTTCTAAGAGGATGGACTGGATTAAAAATCCAGTTCCTAAATAGTTCCTAGCCAACCATCTCTCTACAACCATCTTACAGTCTGTTATCCGAACGTTTATGTTCATTATCCATTTTTATCTTAGTGCCCCCATTCTCACAATTCCTGTGGCCCTGCACAGTACAGCTTTGATTTTGGGAGAGACCTTCAAGTCTCCACAACACAGTTATGAAGCACATCTCCAGCTTTTCAATAACCATGCAAAGTTTCTCAACTTTATTCTCAAAGGAAAGTTGTTAAGTCACAGCTACAAGCACCTTCTAGAGGTTAAAATGCAGTTTGCTTGGCCAGGCTTTCAAATTTTCTGAAGCTCAAAGAAGGAAAAGAAATTGTGATAGATTTTCTGAACACCCACGTTAAGCTATCGTCACAGAAAACTAGGCTTTCTCCCCCCTTAACTTTACAAACTAGGCAGGCAGGTGTAGAAATCCTCGATATTTTGAAGCTGGGGGGGCACTACTGTTCTGGAAAAATGAAAGACCTGGGGAAAATTGAAATATATGCAATATTTATTTTCTTATCTACATAGGCATTTTGCTACTTTAACATAACATGCAAGGATAAAGAAAAACTGTTGGCAATGTGCCAACAGAACAAAAGGGGGAAAAATGCCAGGCTTCGTCAGGGGGAATCTATAAAAACAGTTTTATATCTAACACAGATAAAAGACCCCTTAATAGAAATTTTTCCAAAGCTATTAAAAATAGTATTAAAAGACAGGATCAAACATAATTACAAAAATAGATACACATTGGTCAACATACAGTACGAGGTAAATAAACTATACACTGGACATGAACCAAGACAATGAAAATATATAATATACTAGCCTGATCCCCATGCTTCGCTACGGTACTTAAGTTCCATAAATCCAGTTATAATACTGATAATGTGAAGTTTGAAATGTAACATTTGTTGTAGGAATTCTAATGGAGAAGACTGTAGTGTAAAAAATGAACTGAGACATACGTACTGTTTTTTTTCCTCTCTACTGAAGGACCTCTCTGCAGACCACATTGGTGGTTCTGCCCTCAGGTGCTAGGATCACCAGGCTGCTTGGTAAGCTCACTCTGGAGCAGGCAACATAGTTTTTTAATGTGAGTTGGATGAAAGTTTCCTTTTTGATAGTTATCTGTAGGGTTTTTGTATACATTTGTACATATCCTGTTGCCACATTCATTGATCAGGACATCCAGAAAATTAATATGATGTTCACTTAAACTTATTTCAAATTTGATATTATCCTGAATGTCAAGCCACCAATGAAATTCTTGCAACAGAGTACAACTGAGTACAATTTTTATTAAGATAACTTTCTATTATCTGTATTAAGTATAAAATTATATTTTTATAGATTCCCCCTGATGAAGCCTGCAATGTGAAATGCATCATTTACAATTTAGTTTGCAGATAAAATTCTATTCACCAGCATATTTATGGCATTTAAGAGTATAAAAACCTTTGTTTTCTACAAGGAAAACTGCAAACATACCCAATACTAAAGCAAGAGAGCTTCAAACTGCTGCACCCTATGCTAGCGTATAGCACATTCCACTCCTTCCAGCATTTCAAAATACGTATTCCATAGAAACGTTTAGTGCTACAAAAAAATTCACAAATTTTCCCGGGGGGGGGGGGGGGGAAGGAGCACAGTTTACCTAATTCCTCTCCCCGCCCCCTGGGGCTTCACGTCTGAATGAGCTTTTATGGGCAAAATCAAAACCAGGGGTGGCCAAACTGCAGCTCGGGAGTCACATGCAGCTCTTTTACACAGTCTAATTTAATGTTAATAAAAAGCAAATTTGCATATTTTTCAATACAAATGTGTGTGTGATATTTGTTGTTAATGTCTTGCAGCTCTCAAACATCTGATGTTTATTCTGTGTGGCTGTTATGTTAAGCAGGTTTGGCCACCCCTGATCAAAACGAATCCTGATCTCATGCAAAGATGACAGTCTGACTCAGGGAGGAAGGGCACTAACGGAAAGACTGGAAAAATCCATTTCATTGAACTGAAAGACTGTCTCTGCAGTACCTCTGCTTCTGGGAAGCTGCATCACATCAACCCAAAAGTAAAATTCAGATGAGCCAGGGGTTCCAGGATTTCAGGTGCAGCAGCTTCTGCAGCTTAAGCTTGCCACCTGACTAAGTAATTCTGAGTTTTGCTCATAAACAAGCGGACAAGTGGAAGTACTTCCAACTCAAACGCTACCATAGGCCAGTATTTAAAAGCCCTTCCACTTCAAACATTTGACCAGTTAAAATAGGTAGTCAGGCAACTCACTAGCATCCTAATCCAACTGTGTATGGTTAAAGATTTCTGTTTACCTGAACATTCCCAAAGCTAAGGGCAGATATGAACTGGAATGGGTTCAGAAAACAGCAACAAAAATGGCTGGAGAACTGGAATATAAACCCTATGAAGAATCACTGAAGGACCCAGGCATGCCAAGCCGGAGAAAAAACAAAGTGAAGACATGATTCTTATTTCAAATACCTGAATGGCTCTCACATAGAAGGCAGCAAAGAATGGATCCTAGCCACTCCACAGAGCAGAACTAAACCTAATGGGTGTCATTTATAGGAAGATACATTTCCATTGAACATTAGAAGTTTCCTAGTGGCAAAAGCAATTCAACAGGAGAGCCAATTACTAAGGGGGACCCTTTCTCTCTCTCTCTTAGAAGTCCAATGTTTGAACACCACATTTCCTGCACTGAACCAGGGTGCCAGAGGTCAAACTCATTTGTTACGAGGGCCGGATCTGACAAATGTTTCTTTGTCAGGCTGGGTCAAGTGTGCTATAATGTAATGCTGGGTACCAGCGATATAAACTTTATAAAGGACACAGGCAAACCCAGTTAATTATATTATTTTTGCTCAAAATACAAACAAAAGCAACTGATTACTAGGAGTGAAAGCAATTGCTTCACTGGGGAATCCACAAAAGCCCCAATAAATGTATTTAATCATATGCATGACTAGGGTTTTTCCAAGAGATGCCATGGGGGGGGGGGTCTTAACATTTCCTTACAAATTAGTTACTTTCTGTATATATAGCACTGACTTTAAGGAGATGAGTCATTTTCCTTGGCAGCACACATACCCCATATGCCAGCATATTTATGGCAGCACACATACCCCCTATGCCCAGCCTCAGCAGCTGAGCACAGCTACAATCCATCTCTTTCTCTTTGTTTCCTCTCTTCTCCCCATCCTACCTCTGAGGATCTCAAGAAGGCACAGCAGACCTCCCCTCCACTGCTCCATCCCCACTAACAACAACCCTGTGAGATGTTCCAGGCTGAGTGACCACCCCTGGGTGACCCAGATAACAGGATCCTGTTCCAGGCGGAGGGGGGTCTATTCCCGGCTCTCCCAAATCCCCTCCATTTCCCAGAGGCGGCAGGGCTGAGTGGAAGGCCTGACGGAGAGGATGTTTCCAAAACCTCCAAAACCAAGGGGTGCTTTTTGTCCTCCCATGACCCCTTTTCCTTCAAGGCTGAGAACAGGTATGGGAGAGAAGGGAGGTTGCCATCCCCCACCCTCCCTGACACTCACCCCTTTTCCCCTTCATTCCTCAGGCCAGGATGTCTTTCCCCTCAGAGCAGAAGGCACAAAACAGCCCGGCTGCCCCCCAATCCATGCACTGGCCCTTCTCCTCTCTCTCCTGCTGACCCTGTCCCTTTGTCCCTTTCTCTGCCATGCCCCCCACACTATTTTACCTCAGCCTCATAGTCCCGCCCACTAGCAGTTTCCTTTCTATTCCTTGACAGCTTTGACCACGCACACCTCACAACATGCACTGTGTGTGCCCCCCCTGACAACTAATCAACATAAGTCAGGGGTGGAGAGAACCATACTTGTTACCATGTGGCTCTCCTCCCATACTACCCACCTGAGGCAGCAAAATGACTTAAGGCAGCCCTGCCTTATAGCTAAGCAGAAGGAAATAAAATCAGGCCACACAATCTCCTCCCTCTAATTTCCCCTTCCCTCCGCCACCCCATCAGCCACAGCCAGGACACTCACCTAGACCCTCTTTCAAAAGCCTGTTGTATTTCTTCCCACAACGGGCCTTACTCCTAGTGCTACAATAATCAGCATGTGAAAGAAATGGCAGGCAAAGGTTAAACGGCTTCTTAGAGAAGCTTAAGAGAATGGGAAATGATAGATTGCTGGCAACTATCCACCTCTAAGTGCAAACCATGCACAGATTTATGTCTGTGCATTGAAACAATGATGCAGGGTGCTCCTGGTATTTATTGAGACCCCTCATGTGCACTGCTTCTTAACATAGGTCTCACCACAACCAAGGCTGTAGAAATTAAGGTTTATTAATCAGTGCTTCAAATATTAGTCATGTTAAGTTGTATACTTTCAGTTACACAAATGGGCTTTTTTATACAGGCTGTTAGCCTCTTGCTTTGAATGTTTACATGGTTTGGCTCTTTAAGCAAAAAGGTTGCTGATTCATGAGATACTCTCAGGTGGGTAGCCATGTTGGTCTGAAGTGGCAGAACAAAGTTTAAGTCTAGTGGCACCTTTAAGACCAACAAAGTTTTATTCAAGGTATAAGCTTTCGTGTGCTTTCGCTTCAGACTAACGTGGCTACCCATGTGGCTCTCTGGTCTCTGAATCCATTAAACCTCTCCATTATGCTGTATGCTAATTCACTGTTCACCCTCTACCCATTTGTATGGACTGGTCATTTCCATTTCATTATATCTGAAGGAGTGTGCATGCACATAAAAGCTTATACCTTGAATAAAACTTTGTTGGTCTTGAAGGTGCTATGACTCAAACTTTGCTCATGAGATAGTCTGTAACACCCTTTCTAAATCGCCTATGCTCAATGCCTGGATGGAGACCTCCTGGGACTCTCATGTTACTAGCCTTGAGTCCCATGATGGAAGAAAAGCAGGCCATAAATAAATGAATGGTCCTTTTTCTGCTGAGCAGCACAGGAGCTGCCATAGCTTCAGGTCCTAGCTTTCTTGGCCTGCAGGTTACATGGCTTCTTTTAAGCGAATTATTGCAGGGGGAAGATTTGCCACAATAAGCAATTTATTTAACTCCAGCCCTTTGAATGATGCCACCTTTCTGAAGTCATCTGGAAGGGGTTATGATAGCATTTTAGACCACAACCAATCACCACATGCCATAATACAATACGAATTATTGTGTGGCCTGATCCATTATTAATTGCAGATAAGCACTGAAGAGGGTTAAGAACAAGTACTGCTCGTGCAACAGAAATGCAAAAGTTAGAGATGGTAATTTTAAATGGTAACAAAACTGCCTTAGTTTGTAGCTCTGCAACCCATGAGTCTCCTGACATGTCTCAGCTTGGCAGGTTTCGCTTCTGAGTACAGGGAGACGACATAGTATTTGTTATGTACAGTTAGTCAGAGTGCAGCTTTTACCAGAAACCTAATAATTCTGCTTATCTTTGTTTCTGCAGATGTAAAATCTTATACATTAAATGCAACCGAAGGCCAAGTATTTAAATCTGTAAATACATGAAATGTCAAGTCAGCTACTTCAGAGAATAAGATTTAATTATTCCACATCACTGGAAGCTTCAGCAGAGCCTCTAAGAGTACAGACAGACTCTGTAGAAGTCAAGCTAACTACAATAAATGTCATCAATACAAAATCAGTTCTGGTAATAAAAGCAAATAAACCTTTAGTTGCTTTTTATTACTATATGGACCTTATTTGCACATGCATCACACAGAATGGCATATACTAAAATAACCATCCCAAGGATGAATTAATGTTTTTCAAGGTCAGATTCATGTGACTTGAGTTAGCCATTTCTCTCCGCATACAGGATACAAACGAGGTAGAATGTGGTGTCAACCCCTCCTCCCCATTTTTTGTCTCTAGTGCTAGATACAAAGCCCCAGAGAGTGCTTTACAGTTTGAAAATGGTCTATTTGTAACTCGGCCTAGCTTTGCTTCAGCCAACAAAGCTTGGATCAAAGCAAGTCTTCTACAACATATATCTCATTCCAGTCCAGGCCACAGAGTGTGGACAAAGAGTTCCACAAAACAGAGCTAGGAAAAGACACAGGTCCCAAATGAAAACACACATAGAGGGTTTTTAAAAACCCAAAACAAGCAATTTACTTCATTTGTGAATTCCACCTTTCTCTACAGTGGGGATTCACGCGAGGTAGGTCAGGCTGGCAGCGTGTGACTGGCTTAAGATCACCTAGAAAGCTTCCATGACAGAGTGGGAATTCAAACCTGGATCTCCCAGATCATAGGCTGACACTAACCATTCCTGTGTAATGGCTCTCTGCCAATGCCTGTAGCTTTAAGAATGCCCATTAAGCTCATAGCTGCCATTTTGGAGCTTGGTAGGCAGCCACAAAACTATTGCTGATCCTTCTAAGCCTTGGTTTCTGTAAAGCAAAGGCACAGGAAAAGCAGGGGTAGACCTGGAGGCCAGAACAGCCCTGGAAAGAGTCTTATCCCTCTCCCCTACCATGTTCCCTGATGGGGGATATGCTGAGGACAAGTGCAGCAATGACTACTGGAGACTCATTACCCACACCCCTTGGTTTAACATTTGTTACCACCATTCAGTTCAACCAGACTTTTCCCAAGGAAAGACTGCCAGGGGGACAGAAGGAGAAGCTGAAGACAGGAAAGCAGACAAGAAGTGGAATGGGTAGGAAGAAATGAAGGAAGCAGGAAAAGGGGAGAAGCTATGGGGACTGTCATTAAAGGGAAAGACAACATAGAAGGGATGAAATACAGGGGGGAAAGAGATGCCCCCCCTTAAGTTCTTACAGGTCTCTTGGTATTTCTATAATATCAAATATTACTTTGAACCTTAATTCTTCTGACTTTCTTGGCTCTAGAACCCCTTGTGTGTGCAGCCCTGGGTGATTCCAGACAAACCTGAGCCTGCCTGGCAGGGAGGGTGGGATATAAATTAAACAAATATAAATAAATAAATCTTTGGGATCAAGCCTGAACCTCCATAGCAAAAAGCTCTTGTAAGGTAGAAAAAGGATTTCAGATGCATCTTTTACGGTAACACACACAGTACAGTCATTTACATGATACCCTTGCCTTTGTTATTATCAGTTTACCAGAATCCCTAAACAGCAACATCACTCATTGGTTAACCAAAACCCACGTGGACCTGAACAGAAAATTTTTAGGACTGTTCTTGTCAGTACCTGTCTGTGTAAATGTAACTTTACACGATTTGATGGCATCCAATAAAAAAACTGGAGCTCACCTGAAGGTTTCTTCTCTCCAGTGGGGCAAAATCATCCAAGCTGGTTAGGTCACACCTCCGCATGGTTAGATGGGACTATGCAAATTTTTGCTTGGGCACCTATTGGAGAGATCATAGGCCGAACCCCCAGTTGTGTCCAAGCCCTGCTGTGTGAGTTCTCCACATGTATTCTTCTTGCTTTCCCTTGCGGAGATTGCATGCCTTGATGTTCCCCCCCTCCTTGGGTGGGAAGCAGATGACTTCACCCAACTGAAGAGAAGAAACCTTCAGGTAAGTTCCAATGTTTCGTTCTCCTTCAGTGGGGTGGGGGTGGGGGGCAGGGGAGTCATCCAAGCTGGTTAGCTTTCCCCAACTTTACTTCTAGGCAGGGTCCTTCCCATGTTCTATGGCTCCACCACCTACTGCAGGACCCTTCTGCCAAAGGCTGCTTGGTCAATTCTATAGTATTTAATGAAGGTTGAGAAGGATGCCCATGTGGCAGCTCTGCAAATCTTCCCAACCGAAGCGTCTTGTGAAGAAGGCTGCTGCTCTCATTGAGTGTGCGGTGATCCTGCTAGACAACACCAAACCCTGAGCTTCATATGCTTTGAATATGGACTGTCTAACCCAGAAGGCGATGGTGGATTTTGCGACCCTGTCCTCCAGATTTAGGCTGCTGTACAACATGAACAAGGAGTCCGCAAATCTGAATGCAGCTATTCTGTCCAAGTAAATGCCCAGTGGCCTGCGCACATCTAGTTTGTGCCAGGCTTTTTCTTTTTGGATGATTCAGTTATGGGCAGAGGGACGGCTGATATTAGTGGCTGATTTAAATGGAATGCTGAGTCAACCTCAAGCACAAAAGAGCAGTCTGCTCTTAGTGCCACTGAGTCCTTCTGGAAGATGCATAGTTCCTTTCTGGAGAATACTGCTGCTCTTTCCAACACCCTCCTGTCCATGGGGGGCGGTATCTCAATGTGCGGGCTTTCTGGCCAAGCTCTTTGAGGTCATGCCGAGTCTTGTGGGCACTGTACTGTTCACGTCCATTCCTTTGTTGCTCTGCACGGCAAGGGAGCAGTAACCCGAAGCTTTGGGTTGCTCTCCATGCACAGCCAGCCTCGCCACCTTCGGAAGGCCACCTCCCTCTACGGCCACCTCCCAAAGCTTCAGGTGGGGGGCCCCCCTCTCCCTTGCTTCCTTCTTCCAGCTGCTGTTTTTGTTTCTTTAGCTGCCACAGGAGCTCTTCTCACTGGGCCCTGCTCCACTTCCATGGTCCTATGCATCTGCAGGTTAAGGCTTGCCAGGAAAATCTCTTTCTCTTCTTAATCTGTTTTTTTAAGGTTCCTAGCATTCCTTAAGTTTTCCTTAAGGGAACCTGGAGATTCTTGAAACTTCCTAGGGATTTCTCAAGTTGTTTTAAAAGCTCTAGCCTCCAACCTGAGCAGTAGAGCTATCCGAAAGGGAGGGTCAGTCAACGATCTCTCCAATGGGGCCCTTGCAAGAATTCACATAGCTCTAGCAGAGCTAGTGGAGGCATGACCTAAATAGCTTGGATGATTTCCCCCCCCCCCCCCCCACCGCGGGGAAAAGAAGATTTCATTTCTTAACCAGATACTTTCTGTACTGGTTCCAATATTCAGTTAAATGGTTTTTGAAAAATGGTAATAGAACCATGAGACATTTAAGATACATTAGGCTACCAGTTACAGATTAGCTTTGTTGAAGTCTTAACAGCCATGGTTACCCCATATTTGTCCAGATACTACAACACTTTTGTCATAGCTTTAATAAAGTTACGAGAAACCGGGCTTATGATTAGGCTTGATGGGGGCAACAGTTAGAAAAATAAGTCTGGATCCTAAATTCTGGAGGCAGCACCTAGAGACAAAGACCTCACAAGACTTGTGTTGAAACAGAGTTATGCTGCAGACAGCTGCCGAAAAACAGCAACCAGAGTTAGCAACTCAAGCCAGTCAATGCAGAGAAGAGACTGAACAACAGAGAGCCTCTCAAGGGGCCACAGACAGCAGACTTCAAGACCACCCCTGCCTACTGCCCCCCCCCCCCCAATAACCACAAACTCCCTTCTGGGTCAACCCCACCAGCGCTCTTTGTTTACCTGTAGGTAAGATCCTTTTAACTGGCTCATACACAAAACAATTTACCAGCCCAGGCAGTTTTTAAAGAGCGTTTCCTACCTTAGGTTTACGCATCCTTGATCTTTCTCCTCATATACTTTTCAAATGTACAAGTTCTGCATCTCTAACATTTGATATTATGTAAACCTTCAATATTTTTAATAGAGCTTGCACCACGCCAGAGGCTGTAACAGTTGCTGCAATATGCAACAACTGCATTTTCTTCATGTTAATGCAGTTACAAGTTGCTTCAGGACAGAATGTTATTGTTAACCTTGAATATTGCTTAGGTGCGAAACTAGCATTCCCCAAATAAATAAGCAAGATCCCAACCACATGCTACAAGTAACTTAAACTTTTGCTTTCTGGAATAGGCACTGATAACCTCTGGCATACATGCCAACACCACCAAACTATTTTGCTTGACGTTTAGGGCCAGATCCCTGCCATAACAACTGAAGCACACACAGTACTTCTAAAGCCAGTGGTGCAGGAGGTGGCAACTGGAATGACCCAAGCTTGTGATCTCCTCCCAGATTTGCACAGCTACTATCCAAGTATAAAGTGGACCCTGGAGATGGTGGCATTGCAGGAGTTTGGCTTGCTTGAAGCATAACCCTAACCTCCTCCTCCCATCCCATTCTGTCTGCCAGCACACTACCATCTTCGCAGGCAGACTTATGCATACTTTTCTCAGTGCTTAGACCAAAAAAGGTCACCTAGCCCTGATCCAGAACTTTCAATGTTAGCTTAATAAAGGGCCACGATGACTTTGTCATAAAAAGTGGGATGTTAATACTAGTACATGGCCATGAATACTGGATAATCTCCAATAGCTATGCTCTGACAATACTTCTCCGATACTTTTCCCATTCATGCTTTCAGGACTGAGGCAGGAGTTCTTCAAACTGAAAACTCCTCTGTCCGATGTTAACAAATGCCTGGTTTCCTTATGCAGTCTGATTAATACAAAGGTATCAGGATATTTAAGTCAGAAGAATTCAGAGTCATGTCACTGCTGTTTATTATGCAGCCATCTGACCAACTTACTTGGGCTGGAGATCATTACACAGCTAAGGAAAACACATCATTAGCATCACAACGAAGTTTGAGTCCAGAGACATCTTTAAGATCAACAAAGTTTTATTCCTGAATCTCTAACATCATTAGCATTTCAGTGAAATGGTTGTTCTAGTCCCTCCAACTAACCATGAATGCCATGGGGAGGAAAGAAATAGTATAAAGCTTCAACAGATTCATAAATAAACGGTTGCATCCTAACAGGAACGATTTTGCAAGTTAGAAGAAAGCTCCCTATATCCCCCAGAAATTGACAGTACAGGTATACATGTGCACATACAGCAGGAAAAACAGTTGAGCTAGTAGCTTAAGGAAGCCTGGTCATAATTAAAAAGTATACATCCCAGATGAAGTTACTGCTCTGCACGCACAGTTCATTTACATGCCTCTTGCATCTACTTCCCACAGCAAATACTGGCGATGCCAAGAAGCAGCACTTTTTAGAAAAGAGCTCCGATTTAGAGAAAGCCTTTCACATATGCACCTTGATGCGCTGCCTAAACGCTCATTTGTTCTACATGACAAGGAAAACAGCAGATCATAGCTATTATATCTCTTGGTGGACGGGTTGAAACTGGCAGCTGATAAAGGCACCTTCCAGTCCCGTAATTTTCTGCATCTGCCAAGTTCATTTCGTTTGTCAGAGATCACCGAACAAAACAGCTCAGACTGGTTTTCCCAGAAGGGAGCACTAAGATTCACAGAGGGCAATCAACGGCAACAGAATAACTACAGCCATGATTCCCAGACAAAGAGGCTGCAAGCCTCTCAATACTAAATGTTATAATGAGCAAGACAGAAAGCTGGCCGTCGTCTTCATGGCCCTGCCTCCGGCCTCCTAGAAGAACACGGAGACAGACTCCTAGACCGCCTAATACAGCAAAAAAGAACTGCCGAAATCTCTGCAAAGAGATTCCAAACCGCGGATCCAGTTTGCACCCATAACACCCATGGCGTCGAATCCTCTTCTATTCAGAAAGGAAGGCGGAAAAAGGCAGAAGGGGGCAGCCCGGCTACGCCCCAGGGCTAGTAAATACACGCGTTGCTGGGGCCGCGGCCGCCACCACCACCACCACCACGCAAGGCATGAAGCATCTGGAGTTCGGCCTGGAATAGCTAGCGCTTCTTTCCTTTCCAGACGTGCCTCGGGGAAACCGCTGGAAAGAAGAAAACCCCGGAGAGCCACGGAACCGGGGGGGGGGGGGCGCAGCTAGGCAGAGGGGGAAAGTCTCCCAACTGGCGGTTGAACGAGGCCCTTCAAGGCCCGGTGAGCAGAAGCGAAGTCCAATCCCCACCGCCCCTGGCCACTGAGGCCAACGTCGACCTCCTTCGCCCTCCTAGGGCCGCTCTGGCTCCATCTCCCCGCTGAACCCCCCCCCCCCCCATCAAAGGCATCTCAACCGCGGCCTGGCCCCGCCAGCGCCGCTCCTTGCCCCAGCGCCTGCGGGAACACTGCAAGGGCGCGGCCCGCCTCACCTGCAGCCACACAGGCGAGGAGGACGAGGAAGCAAGCGGGCCGCGCCATCGCCTCTTTTCTCTCGGGCTGAGCCGGGTCTGCAATGCGGGAGCGTCAGCTGACCGCCGGCCTATATAACAAGCCCCGCCAGAGAAACAATCTTGTGCGCATGCGCCGTGGCGGGCCCGGCAGCGGTTTAGGACGGCGGCCCCGCCCCCTTCCCACCGAACCGTTGCCATTGCGCAAGCTCCGAAGTAAAGGGAATATATATTCTCCCTCCCTTCCCCGAGGGAGGCGTTTTTCGCGCCTGCGTGCCGCTTCCCCCATCTCTCCCCGCTCTTCGCTGGGTCAGGTGATGCTGATTCATCTTGTGAAAGTGGGAAGGGAGGGGATCGGGAGGACGGGGCGGTTTGAGAACAAGAAATGTGTTAGTGGTAGAGGTGGGCTTGGGAGGAAGTTTGCAGCCCGATCCTAAGCATACGAAGAAACGGGGGGGGGGGGGGGGGGTTGTACAGGTCTAAGGTTTTGTTGCTAAGGTGCTGAAAGAGTTAGATGTTTTATTTGTTAAATTCTTAAGAAGTGTTTCCAAAGAAATGACATCCAAGGCAATGTACAATCTGAAATAATAGTTGAAGTGTATCATTGAGCATCATTTTATCATAAAGACTAATAAGGAATTTTGCTGCAGGGAGTGCCTAAGTTTGTACCTACACAGCCCAATCCTATCCATATTCATTCGAAGTAATTACCGCCGTAAGCATGTATGGTCAGAAATAAGTCCCACTGACCTCAGTGAGGCTGACTCCCTACCAACACTGAATTCCTAAGAACATTTGCCTTGGAGCAAGCCCTGTTGAACAGACCTGAATAGGATTCTGAGTCGATCTGTTTAGGATTGCTCCCTAAGTGTGTTTAGGATTGTAGCCTGAGTACAGTGTAAAGGACCTCATGGTAAAAGCAGTAAGTAACAATTAGTTCAATGAACACTTCTTTCTGAGGATTTCAGAGGATTTCACCATGAGTGATACAAGGAAGTGGTTGGAATAGACAAACATAGTGCGTACTTGAACAGCTAGAAAGATTTATAATTCCTAAAAGTTAGCTATGCCTGTGTCCTATCGAGGCCTTGCTATGAGTCTAAATGGGGGGGGGGGGGGGGGTTGTTTTTTGCTTCAGTGAGCTGAACCAGGATGGCTGAAAGCACCTTTTGTGTGTTATCTTTAGAGCAGTGTGAGCACTTCGTTTCTGGGCCAAATGTAACCTTTATAATAATTCACAGGCAGAACTGCCTGTTCCATGTGGCAGCTTTGCTCCTGCCCGCAGGGCTGATTGTCTCTACCCCCTCTGTCTGGGGTCCACTCTGCATTTTCTGCTTCCTCCTCCTGAGCTGAGTCTGAGGTCATCTGACTGATTCTGCTTCCTTCAGTCCTAGCTTGGATGAGAAAGGGCCAGGAGAGGAAAGGGTTCATTTGCTGCCCTTCTTATTACAGATCTTCTAGAGTCCACATTCCATGCTTACGTTTGTTCTTTGAGTTTAATCTTAACCCCATGCTCAGTGGATACCCAATATAATTAACTTCAATTTGTCTGATCTATTTCTGCAGGGACAAGAGCAAAAAGTATAAATTTAGGAAGTGATGATCACACCATTAGGCTGCCTATTTTTTTCCTGTTAAAGCTTCTTTGGCATCTGTCCCAGATATAGGTCCAATCTGCATTGGTATTTCTCATCACTGTGCCAACTATCTCACAGCGTCTCACAAATTTCTGTCTGCATTTCATGCCACATCCATTCCTATTGTTTCATCTCAGCATCGGCTGTCTGCATCACTTTATTGCCATTTAGTGGCGACTGTGAGGTCACTACAGCGTCTCATCGCCTTATCTGGATTTGGTTTTAAGGTGCTACAGTTGCTCCTCCCCACCCTCCAACCGCTATGAGCAATAAGCAGACAACTGGAACTGAATTCTCCCCCACCCCCATCTTTTCTAAGGAGATACGCATATTGTCACAAAGGAAACAAGTTAGCTGAAAATCCAGTCGTCTGCATTTAAAAGAAGCCAGGGAACATTTTTCTGCAATCATATTTGGGGGGTGGGGAAGCATGCCCACCCCTAAACCATTTGTTATTTCCTAAGGCTGCTCCTCCCCTCTCTCGTGCGCACTCTCCCTAAGCAACTTGTGTCCTGATGCAGACAGAGGAGAGCTTTATACTGAGCCAAATGGGAAGCGGGCGCCACAGCAGCACAGAGCAACTTTACATAGCAAATGCAGATTGGGCTATATTGAGGTATAGAAACTGAGCCTGGAGATCACGAATGCATTAATCATTGCTAACAGATTTGTTTCATTCAGACTGTAATAGCTGTGAGTAGGAGAGGGTACATGAACACCATTCTTCCTATTCCTGGTGCCCATCCCAAGTATTTGTGCTAGCGCAGTGAGCAGGTTCCCAGTCCCCTGATTCGTGCTGGTATCTCTCTTAGTTGTCCCTGAGAAGATCTAAGGATCCCAACAAACCACTCCACACATTACATATTTCACATGAATATCCAAGTTACTTTACACAGGCACCTAAAATATGTAAACTGTGACTATAACAAACATGTCTGGAAACACGTGTACTTGTCAGGGAGCTGATGTTTGGCTGCAAGTTCCTGTTGATTGTATATCTGATGATAAGCGTTACTTCATAATGTTTGAAGTAGGCCTGTGGCTATGAAACAGGGAGATGCCAGTGCTCATGCAACATGCAAGCGGCACTGCTCCGGAGCTTCCCTGGAGCAAGAAAATCCTGTTTTTTTGCGGTGTTTCCTGTTTGCTCCGGTGGAGAAGCCGAGATGAAAACACACCCACTCGCCCGCCCTCCATCTGGCCCATCCCGTGGTGGGCGTTTCTTCAATTTTATTTTATTTTTTAAACGAGCCCTCCTAACGTTATATTGAAATAAGGAGGCAGGGAGCCAAGCTTCCACCACAGGGACTGCATTGGCGAGGTGGATTGGCCGTTTCTTGGTAGCAGGAGCCGAACGCCATTGGCCCGAGAGCTCCCTGTGCTTGCAGATGACCGCTGCCCTGTGTTTCGGCTGCCCCAGCAACAGCCCCTGCAGAGCTGGCGGTGGGCGCTTTCCTCCAGAAACCTGCAGAGAAGCCGCGGCAAGCAAGCGGGCGGGCCGGGGACGCGAGTCTTCCTTCCCGCTCCCTGTGTGCGGTCCTACGGACCTGAAGCATAACTACCCCCCTCTTTTTTAAAAAAAAAGGCCCTTATAACGTTATATCGACATAATGAAATATTGATGCAGCAAGGGAGGACGGCACAATTGTTGTCTTTTTATAATACACACACGTTCACATCTATTATGGGGGGGGAATGTTGTTCGGTGCTGCAATTCAGCATGCGTAGCAGGGAGACTGGACAGCTGCCGCCGCCGCCGCCGCCACCATTTCGGATGAAATTGCCTCCTGTATTGTCTCCTTTAGACGTCTCAATTTTCAGGTTTTTAAAGTTATTTTTATTTAATTACTTTACACGGACCAGCCAACATCATATTGGCTATCCACCATTTTGTCTCTGTGCTCCCGCAGGCAAAGCAGCCAACATTTTGGTTCAGAGCGGAGAATCCACCAATCAGAACGGAGAATCCACCCATTGGGGGGGAAATCCTCCACTGACATTTGCGGTCCCTGTAGATTGCCAATGGTTTTGCTTCAACCAAGAGTGGCGGGAATAATTGATTAGGAAGGAGGGAGTTGTTGAATTCTGGGAAGAGGAAGGCTACCGCAAGGTGGGCGGGGGATGCACTACTGTCATGCCACTATGATGTTATAACGTTACCATGCATGCGTTTAAAAAAAAAAAAAAGAAAGAGTGGGGAAATGAGGGAGGGGCGAGAGGGGGTGGGAGGGTAAGGGGAGGGGACATGGACAGGGGAGCGGCTGAAAGCATCGGGGCAACCGCTAACTGTGAACAAAAAACTGCGGGGTTAAAGAGGAGCTGAATCCTCTAGTGAAAAAATGGATACCGTTGCTCCAGGGGAAAATTACCGGGGGAACTGAGGAAGAAATGAGAGGCAAGTGGCATGTGTGGAATCACCCCCAGTGTTCTTCCCACAGGGTAGCTCCACATTTGAGCTTGCATATACACCAACTGCAAGCTGAGCAGGCTTTATGTAAAAGAGGGCTTTGTGGAGGAGTCAAAGTCTTCCACACAGCTAGCTTCCCCAAAGAATACTCTGAAAGCACATGATGTAGTTCTGTTGCTAAAACTAAGCAGGGGTCTAGAGCAGTCATAAGAACATAAGAGAAGCCAATGTTGGATCAGGCCAGTGGCCCATCCAGCCCAGTACTTTGTTACACAGTGGCCAAAAACACCAGATGCCCTCAGGAGGTCCACCAGTGGGGCCAGGAAACCAGAAGCCCTCCTATGTTGCCCCCCAAGCACCAAGAATACAGAGTATCACTTGCCCCAGACTGAGAGTTCCTATCTATACCTTGTGGCTAATGGCCACTGATAGACCTCTGCTCCATATGTTTATCTAATTCCCTCTTGAAGCCGTCCATGTTTGTAGCCGCCGCCACCTCCTGTGGCAGTGAATTCCATGTGTTAATCACTCTTTGGGTGAAGAAGTACTTCCTTTTATCTGTTCTAACCCGACTGTTCAGCAATTTCATTGAGTGCCCACGAGTTCTTGTATTGTGAGAAAGGGGGAAAGTACCACTTTCTCTTCCTGCTCTATCCCATACATAAACTTCTAAACCTCGATCATATCACCCCTCAGCTGTCATTTCTCCAAGCTAAAGAGCCCCAAGCGCTTCGATCTTTCTTCACAGGGAAAGTGTTCCAACCCTTTTATCATTCTAGTCATGGGCGTCAACTACGGGGGGGCTCGAGGGCTCGAGCCTCCCCCGAAATTTCCCAGGGGGGGCTCAGCCACCCCGGGCAAAATGGAGATCTCGCCAGTGGCCAGTCAGCTGGCCAGCTGGCTGTCGCCGCCGCTCCTTCCCCCCCACCCCCGGCCTGCCCTCCTGCCTCCCTGGGGCAGGGGGGGGGAGAGAGGCAGCGGGGACATGGTCCCGCGCTTCGTGCGGGCGGCAGTCAGCCAACCAGCTGGCTTCCGCCACAACTGCGTGCGGGTCTGCTTCCCTGGGGCATGGGGGGGAGGAGCGGCGGGGACATGGTCCTGTGCGTGCGTGCGCGCAAAGCACGCACACACGAGAGAGCCCCTGCCCCCCCCGGATTTAGAAAGTCTACGCCCCTGATTCTAGTTGCCCTTTTCTGCACTTTTTCCAATGCTATAATATTCTTTTTGAGGTGTGGCGACCAGAACTATACATAGTACTCCAAATGAGGTCGCGTCATCAGTTTATACAGTGGCATTATGATACTGGCTGATTTGTTTTCAATTCCCTTCCTAATAACCCCCAGCATAGCACTGCAGTTGCACACTGTCTCGACATTCTCATTGAGTTATCTACTATGACTTTTGGTCAGTCTCCACCAGTTCGGACCCCATGAACATGTATTTATAGTTAAGATTTTTGGCTCTAATGTGCATCACTTTTCACCTGGCCACACTGAGCCCCATTTGCCATGTTTATGCCCACTCACCCATCCTTGACAGATCCCTTTGGAGTTCCTCACAATCCTCCCTGGTTCTCACCACTCTGGACAGCTTTGTGTCATCTGCAAATTTAGCCACGTCACTGCTTATTCCCAACTCCAAATCATTAATAAACACGTTAAAAAGCATTGGATCGAGTACTGATCCCTGCGGTACCTAACTCCTTACCGCCTTCCACTGAGAAAATTGCCTATTTATTCTCACTCTGTTTCCTTTTAATTAGCCAGTTTTTGATCCACAAAAGGACTTGTCCTTTTATCCCATGACTATTGAGCTTACTTAGGAGCCTTTGATGAAGAACTTTATTGCACAGTAGAAGACTTTTGGGAACCACATGAGAGCCTCCCTGAGCTCCCTGAAGGAAGAGAGGAACTGAAATGAGGACTGGTATGGTGTAGTATGGTTTGTGTGTTGGACTAGGACTAGTTAAGACCTGAGTTCAAATCCCCACTCAGCAATAAAGCTTACTGTGTAGTAGATGGCTTTTCCTTTGGGATTTCACTTTGAACCAATGCAATGTCTGTTAATTTTTGAAACACCTACATTTAAAATTACCTTTTCACACATTTTGTGTGTGTCAGATGTAATACAATCTTGCGGATTCTCCTTAATTCCCATGCATGCAGTATGCAGTTATGATTAGAAACACAGCACATGTGGGCAAGGACTCATACTCCCCGCCCCCCAAGACAACAACTAGAGGAAAATCACATGGGAAGAAATGGAGCTTATGGGGCTTCTTGCCCACAGCTTGGTTTCTGTCAGACCCTTGAGTAAATTCAGTTCCCAGCACCAGTCATTTCAAAGAATGCAGTTTATTGAGAGATTGAAGAACTTCAGGTGCTTAACGTACTTTGTTAGATCTAAAGCAAAGTGGCACAAAGCAAGCAATTATAGGTAAAGCATACATCACAGGTATGGCCTAGCGCCAATCAGAGGACAGGCATAAGCCCACCAGAATAACGGACACTTATTCACAGGGGAAAGATGATCCCAGGCAGTCCAGACATTCAAGGCTACTCTTTCAGGTCAGTTGAGATTAGGGTTGCCAGTTCTGGGTTGGAAAATGTTAGGGTTTTTGCTACCAGTACCAGTATTAGAGAAAATTCAGAGTTATGGATCTTGCTTCTGGAAAGAAGAGACTGCTTCCTCTAGTTTAAAATATTTATTACTAAAGGATAAAGGGAAAACGGGATTAGCTTCAAATAACAAAACATGCTTTCTAAGGAGCAGCATTGCTCCGGTCTACACTCGAAGACATTCTACAACAGAGTGAGACAGAATGGTGATTCTGTCCTTCTTCCTGACCTCCAGGACAAGTCACCTGTGGAACAACAACCGATTAGAAATACAATAGTCTAGTAGCTTCGCAGGCTTTACATCAATTGGTCAGCTCCCAGGTTTCTTCTTCCGGTCAAGCTGCAAAACACTAGGATAAACAAGTTAACCCTATAATTGCTGGAAGTTGGGGTTTGGTCTAGGCACATATTTCTAACAGATAATACCTGGAGACTTTGGGGGTAGACCAGGAAGGGGTGGGGTTTGGGGAGGGGAGGGGCCTCAGCATGGTACAATGCCCTAGAATCCACCCTTCCAAGCAGCCATTTTCTCCAGGGGAGCTGATCTCTGTCAGCTGGAGATCAGTTGTAAAAGCAGGAGATCCCCAGGCCCCACCTGGAGGCTGGCAACCCTAGTTGAGATAACAGGATGGCTAAGAAACAAACCTAAAATTCCAGTCTACCTTAGGCCCCATAGCAGGCAATAACATGGCGAGGCCTGACAGTTTCCTTTGCCTCTTTGCCTCGTGTACCATCTGAAATTAACCTTTGTTAATTAAGTTTTGTTAATATGAAGTTTTGTTAATATGAAGTTTTGTTAATTAAGTTTTGTTAATCTGAAGACTGCCATGTTTTCCCTTTGGCTTTTTAAGGGACTTGTTTGGTGTTAGAGAGGTATTTGGTCAGTTACTGGGTTTTCTGTTTTCAGTTGCGGCATGTCCTTCAGAAGGCCAGTGTTGTGACCTGGTATGAGCTCTGCCCTGTACCACTCCTATTCAGACCTGCTTGGCATACTGCACAGGATGCTTTCAAGAGGCCTTACAATCATGGCTTCAAACTTAAAGGCCAAGTTTTCCATTCTGTACAAGAAATTTGCCAGAGTACCTGCTTGGCTAACTTTTTCTGGAAAGGGCATTCCAAGGGGTTGGAGCTGCCTGAGAAAGTGCTCCTGCCATTTCCTCTTGATTTGATGGAGGGATGCAACTGTCAAAAACCTCCGATGTCTTGGGGGCCCATACTGGGAGCAAGCCTCCTGTTTACCTTCCTGGGGGAGAGAATTACTAGCCCCATCCCCAATTTCCCATCCCCAAGGAACTGAAGTGAGAGAAAAAAGAGCCTCCACATAGTACCATTCTAGAAATTTCCCTTGGTCTCTATGGAGGCATCCAAGAACGCCTCCTAGAAGTAACATGACATCCTCCCAAGCCATCACCCCAAACCCCCAGCTGAGCACAGAATGCTGTCTGCAGCCACAAGCAATTACTCCCTCCCCAACAGCGGCCAAACCTCCTCCCTGCACTCAATCCCAGCTCCCCCCAACAGTACATAAACCCCAACTAGAACACCCATAGTTCAGTAGCTAGGGTGTGCCACACGGGACTCTGTCTCAGAGGTCTCTGCCGTGCACACTTAGAGCACACAGTGTTGCACTTAAGCGGCAGGAGAGGCATAGAGAGGGCACATAGCACCACTGGGGGAGCATTTGGCACTAACACCCAAGAGAGAGAGAGCAAAGTACTTGCCATGTGGCTAACTTGTCTCATTTCAGAACCTAATGGTTACCCCGTCTCTGGAGCCTCAAAATGAAGAGGTAACCAAGCACTGAAAGGTAAGCAGGGGTTGGGAATCCACCTGTCTCCATTGCCTCAACAATGCTGACTCCCACACCCAAAGCTAACAGTGTGTGCATACATGGGCAACCTCAGCCAGGACTACCTGACACTATGACCCATGTTATACAATGGGGCATACTTCCAGGGGAGGGTACCCAGGACAGCTGCCTACATTGTGGAGGGGGCAGGGATGTGGGCAGCCCCATGCATGCCCTTGCCAGGACTGCTCTGGTCCACTCTGCCGCAGCACTCCTGGCCTCTGATGAGCCGTGCAACTTGCTGGTGAAGGCTTAGGGGACCCAGGGTGGATACAAAGAAGCTGCTGCCTTGGGTGAAGCACAGAAGAGTTGGGGAGCAGTGTCACTGCCAAAATGATGGCTTTCTAGGCCAGCCCATCAACTGGGCCATCTTATTCCCCCTTTTGAGGTTTGTAGGGGGAAACCACAGCTCTGAGGCTTTTGTCTACCACTGGCCTCTCCCCATGTAGGGATCAAACCAGGAATTCTGGCCATGCTATCCCAGCACCTTTCCACTGAGCCATGCCTGTCTGTGCAATGGTCTCTGCCTGGCCCTGTGTGGTTGGTGGGGATGTCGGGGCTGCAGTGGGGTATGTTGTCTTGAATGCCCCTTGCTGGGGTCACTTTAATTCAGTTGTGACTTAGCCATCTAAATGCCTCTGTTACTTCAGGAGAACTCCCTCCACATTAATGGCAGAGCCTTCCCCCAGTGAGGGAGGTATTTATAACTTCAGTCACCAGATCTAATTCATGGCAACAAATAAGACAAGATGGGCGAAAATCTAATTTCAGAATCCCGTGGAATCCCTTCGCAATCCACCACAATGGGCAAGAAGAAATGATCCCACAGGTTCATTCAGTTACAGCTGGCAAAGACTCTGAAGTGGACTTTACTGGACATAAGGCAAATTTCAGTGAAGAATCTAGCGATGGCACCACATTGAATACTAGATGGTTCACTTATGGGGATTCAGGTCTAGGATAAAATAGGTCTTGTGTGAGATTGTACCAATAGATGTAGTCCACAACAGGTCTCCTTAAACAGAAAGTCCTTTATTTGCAGAAAAGGTCTTGTTGGTCAAAAACACTTCTTCTATTAGTAATGCCCAAGCATGGTAATACAACTACACTTATACTTGATATGAAATAAGCTCCCCTCACCTTCCACTAATCAGTTAGGAGAATTATTGGCGCCCAAATATACTGGTCCACTGTTCCCAAGGAAAATGCAGTAAATTAAGTTCTCAAGCATAGACACTGTTAAAATTTGTGGCGCGGATGTTCCCAAGGGTAAGATCAAGCACCTGTGAATAATATAACATGTAGCAGGAGGATTCCAGCTCAAGGCCATGAGCTAGCCAGAAGTGAAAAAGAGATAAGAGGAAAGGAAAGCTAATAAGCAGCAACCATGCACAGAGTGAGCAAGAAACTCATTCCTGCAGTGGGAGTCAGTTGACCGATGCTATCTCCCGCCCGGGACCTATAGGATCAAGAATGGAACTCAAAACGAAAGGGAATGTGAAGTGACCATCAGAATAGGCAATAGAAGTCATTGGTCGTGTTAACTGACACGAATGCAACAGAACCATTGGTAATAACAGGCAACAGGAATCATTGGCAGTGCTAACTGACATCTTGATCCACATGGAAGTACTCTTCTGCTGTGCAGGATGCAGTTGACATAATGGTGGTGAAGAGAAAAAAATCACTGTCGTTACAGAGTCAACTAGGGCGTGTTGAGTCAATTCCAAGTTTTCCTTCATCTACTCTAATATCACAAATGAACACACATGCCTTATACTCAATCAGACCACCCTTGGTCCATCAGAGTCAGTATTGTCTACTCACAGTGGCAGCAGCTCTCCATGGTCTCAGGTAGAGGTCTTTCACATCACCTATCACCTGATCCTTTATTTACTGGAGATGCTGGGGATTGAACCTGGGACCTTCTACTTGCCAAGCAGAAGCTCTACCACTGAACCACAGCCTGTCCCAAGAGCCTTCAAATGAAAGGACATGATGGAACAGCCTTTGGCTGCTTTCAGTCTTTCGTCTACACAATGATGGGGAGCATCCATAGGATTGTTGTTGCAATTTCCCATTCTCAAAGCATCAGCGGTCCCCAAATTAATGTTCTGATCTGACAAAAACTGTCATGTGCCATGACTCAGATTTTTGTCAGCTGACATCCAAACACATCAGAGTTTTATGTGGCTTTGACGCAAACTTCAGCAAAAACTCACTGGTAGGGACCTTTCACTTAAACGGCGTTGTGCAATGGACTTTCAAAATTGCTGTGCTCAGTTTGTTACTGATATTAGCTATAGCTACATATTTTAGCATCTTACAGGCCTGATCTTATTTACAAGTTCAAATTCCATTCAAACTAATAGGATTTGAATTTATCTCACTCTAGAATTGGTAGTTCAAGAATTACAGCCAAGTCTGCATTAAGAAGTGTTAATGCGTGAGCTTTTAGCTAGAAGTACTTGGTTCAAACTTCATTTCAGCTATGTGCACCCTAAATGCCTTAGACAAGCAAGCCACTCTCGCCTGCAATCCCACATCTACATAATGGAGAGAATAATATTGACCTTTCTTGCAGGCTCGCCTGGTCTTGCCAGATCTCATAAGCAAAACCAGGGTGACCCTGGCTAGTACCTGGATGGGATGACCACCAAGGAAGCCCAGGGTCACTGGCAATGGCAAGCCACTTCTGACTGTCTCTTGCCTTGAAAACCCTACAGTCAGCTACAATTTGACAGCAATGAAAAAAAAATGCCCATTCCCATGATAACTAATAGGAATCACTGAGGTTGGGACACTTTAAATGGATTGTTTTGGGTGGTTCCACATTCCAGCTTCCTTGCACTACTACAGCCAAATTTAAATAAGGGTTTACATAGAAGTTAATGTAGCACAAAAGCTTCATTAGCATCCGGCAAGGCCTGTGCCCAAGGTCAACATCCTACTATTATGTTTCCTTTATTCATTCAGCAAAGATCCCATTTCTCCACACAATTGTACCTTTAAATGTTATTTTCCAGCTACTTGTGGTGCTTCATTCTTAGCTGCTTAGGTAATCAGTTCCTGGCAGCTTAGGGTAAACCGTGCCCCCATTCCTCAATGAATCCTTTATCAGCTGCTTTCAGTGGGAGGGGGAGGTAACATTTTAAAGGTCTTTCTCTTCGACTGCAAAGTGTGATCATTTGTTTTCATTTTTCATTATCGTAACTTTGTACCTGATAATAAAAAAGAACAATCAGCTTTGTTGTGACAGGGAAATGGGGTATTTAATACCTCCTTCAACCTGGAAAAGAATCCTGTGTGGATTAACAGGAAGTAATTAAGCATAGAGAAGCGGAAGCGTCAAAACAACAGAGGCAAAGATGGTGTCCCTAGCCCTCAGATGACTTCATAGAACTTGGTCAGCTGAGGTTAGGGTTGCCAGCCTCCAGGTGGGGCCTGGGGATCTCCTGCTTTTACAGCTGATCTCCAGCTGACAGAGATCAGCTCCCCTGGAGAAAATGGCTGCTTTGAAGGGTGGACTCTATGGCATTGTACCATGCTGAGGCCCCTCCCCTCCCCAAACCCCGCCCTCTCCTGGCTCCACCCCCAAAGTCCCCAGGTATTTCCCAACCTGGACTTGGCAACCCTAGCTGAGGTGTGTTGATGGCTAGTACTGTAGATACATTGTAAATGGGGTGGGGGGAATCAGTCTGAAAAGAGATATACAGAAAACACTGGAATGCGACCAGCTGGCTATGACATCACTGAAAGTCTTCCTTAAACAAACAAAAACACCCAAACTGTAAATTCCACTGTGGAACCGCATTTAGCTTGAAATATCTCCCTGCGATCTCGTAGTTTTCCAAGAGTTATGTTTCTTATTCTTTTCGTTTAGTGTACCAGTTGCTGGGAGGAGCTACCATCTAGGCGTAGCCCTGATCTGGATAGCCCAGGCTATCCTGATCTTGTCTGACCTCAGAAGCTAAGAAGGGCCAACCCTAGTTAGTCAACCAAGGAGTTCCAGGGCTGCTGCGCAGAGGCAGGCAATGGCAGATCATCTCTGGTCTCTTGCCTTGAAAATTCCCACAGGGTTGCCATAAATTGGCTGTGACGTGTTGGCGCTTTCCACCACCACCAGGTATAGTGCAGAAAAGTTACCTGAGACAAGTTAAAGATATGGTTTCAGAAAGATTTTATATAAACTTTTATTCATCTTTTTTGTACAATCGTGTAACATAGTGTGTGTGTGTGTGTGTATATATATATATATATATATATATATATATATTTATAAAATCAACTAAAGTAAACACAGTAAAAGAACATTAAATGAATTGCGAGAAAACATGAACAGTGAACTTGGATCAACTTTAAACAGTTGAAACAAAAGAAAGGTCAATGTAAATTGGTACCACAACAAATTATATCCACCATTGGTGAATAACATTAGAGTTATAAGCCTCATAACATTGTATAATTACTGTCACGATAAGTAAACAACAGATGGAACAGATGTGTCTGAAGTATTTTAATTAAGCACAAAACTCAAGAAAGGAAACCAATGCTCTACGAAAGCAGATTGATATAAAGGGTTTTTTATGGACCAGAGTTGGTCTGAAATTTTATCCATTACAAAATGATCCTACAATTTCCTGTACCAATGTGTAGTTGAAGGTAGATCTTCATGTTTCCAGCTGGAGGCCAGCAGAGCTTCTGTGGCACCAAGAAAGATGAAAATTAGGTACTTTCTAGATAAAGGGATATTGGGGGTTTCCCACAGAATTTACAAGACTATCTCTGGGCATAAAGGTACTGTATAGCCTGTGATTCTCTTGATGTGTAAAATAATCCCCCATCCCAAAAAAATCTCACTTTGGGGCTGGAAAGTACTGGAGTCAGGAGACCGGTGGTAGTGATTTCAGCATAGCAGGTTCTTTATTGATTGTCAGATGAGGCATGCCAAAAGGGCTCCAGGGCCCACTTTTTACACTGGCCGGAGCCACACCTCCGGCCGCACCCAAACAACCTGATAGGGTCTTACATTTACATCATTTGTCACAGGGTCCTCAAAGAGAACCTAGGTTCCTTACTGGAGATCACTTAGGATCCGTCCATCTATTGTTTCACCTGGCCGAAGCTCAGGTCGCTGTCTGGCCATGTGCTCAAGCCATGTGGCGGCCGCCATTAACGAAGCACATGGCGAGCAGCCATTGTACACATCCCACATGGTACATTATAGGGGCAATCCCACCAACAATGAAGGTAGGATCTCATCACTGACCTGCATTGCTTCCATCATAAAGGAGAAGTTATTCGGGTTGATGTAGTGTAGCTTTTGGGGCATCATGTACCACCTCACCAAAATTTTAAATGATAATAATCTAATATTGATTGTTTTTATTGTGAGAAAGATTTTACATGTCTATTGTTATAGCAAGGAACGGCACACGAAAAAGCATTCCGTTTTTTGAGCGCATTCAGTTTCTAGCTAACGCACAGTAGCTGTAATCTTCTGAACATTTTATATCATGTGTCACCCTTTTTATGGTTAAATTAAGTAACCACTAAACTGGACCACAGGCTATATTGATGGGTACTTAACGTGTGCCATCTTGCCCAACTGCAATCTGGAGAATATTTACACCATGTAAAATGAGACATAGAAAGCCCTGCCCTTTCCCTTTCAGCTCTTTTTTCTTCATTCTTCTCTGCACACGGCAGGGCAAATTTAGGCCCGGTTAAGACAGGAGAATGAGATGATAAAGTGGACTGATCTGCTTCAGACTGAAAGTGGGAGATAATTTTTGTGCTTAAAACTTCTTGCAAATAGTAAACAAGCATGGCAAGCAAAGAGAGAGGGTAGAACCTTTCATCCTGCTGAAAGGGTGGCCAACCTCTAGTTAGGGGCTAGAGAGCTCTCCAAATTACAACTGATCTCTAGACTGCAGAGAAAAATAAATGGCCAGAGGCTTGAAAGCAACCATGTTGTCCTAGTCACCCACTTCATCAGTTTTATGAAATGCAAATGCATAGGCTCTAGACTTTTTTCATTATGTCATGAAGATGGTTTTGGCTCTTATTGTAAGCTGTCTTTAATCGTGAGAAAAGTCAGGATATAACTTTTTAAATAAAAAGTATAAATATACATAAATTTATTTACATAGTGTTCTCAATTGTCCTTAGAATGCCACAAAGCTGGGTCTTTTTTCTTTATGACTTACACGGCTGCCACTCCAGAATTTTTAACTGGAGGTTTGACATGCCGAAATCAGTTCATGCATCTCTCTATGACTCAGAACTCTGCATTACCACTTGCCAATCGCTGCAGATCAAGCTGCTTCTTCTAGGAACAGACACCGGAGCTAGTTCAAAAACTGACAGCCCTGCCATGGTATATTTACTGCATATATGTATGTATGTAATGGGACAGTCTGCTCCTCTTTTGATATCTGTGTGATTTAGTTTGGTCTTATTGAGTGGAGCTCTTGTTCAAGTTTCCAGTTTTATATGTTAGCTGAAAGTTGTTGGTTGCTGGAGTTGTCTCCTTGCAAATCAATGGCTGATGTCTTGGGCCAGCTTGTCTCTGCTGAACGGGTGCCTGAGTGAGTACTCTAACTTAGGAATCCACAGCAAAAGGGGGGCTTTACACTTACTACCTCATGAGGCACAGAGCAAGGATGGAATGAACTTTCAGCTTTCAAAAATGCCGAACTGCCTAATTCCTTTACAACAAAAGCTCCAAGGGTATGAAAAGTTCAATGCTATGAAATGTTCCATCAGTTCTCCCCCCCCCCCCCCGAAAATGGCTGGAGGGTAGACACTATGGCATTATACCCAAGTTAGGTCCCTCCCTGCCCCAAGCCCCACCCTCCCCAGCTGTTTCATAGCGGTGGTACTTCTGGTATGAAAAGTACAATGTCCCTCAATTGGTGAAGGTCAAAATGAAATAATAGAGCTGGGAACCTCCCTATCCTGTAAGGGATACCTGCAGTCAGTAGGCACTCCATTCAGTAAATAGCAGTCCATGATTTGTGTTCTGCACAAGTCTTTGAACCGTAAGGTATGCTCCCTAGGCAGGATTTTTAAAAAGTCCTTAATGGTTCATATTTCTGTTTAGAACCTGTTTACAATCAGCAATGATTAAATACACTTCAGCTAGGGTTGCCAGCCTCCAGGTGGGGCCTGGGGACCTCTTGCTTTTACAACTGATCCCCAGCTGCCAGAGATCAGCTCCCCTAGAGAAAATGGCTGCTTTGGAAGGTGGACTCTGTGGCATTGTACCATGCTGAGGACCCACCCCTCCCTAGACCCCGCCCTCTCCTGAATTCACCCCCAAAGTCTCCAGGTATTTTCCAACCCAGACCTGGCAACCTTAATTTCAGCTTGATGTAGGATTGCCAGGTCTGGCTTGGGAAATACCTGGAGACTTTGGGGGTGGATCCAGGAGAGGGCAAGGTTTGGGAAGGGGAGGGACCTGAGCGGGGTACAGTGCCATAGAGTCCACCCTCCAAAGCAGCCATTTTCTCCAGGGGAGCTGATCTTTGTCAGCTGGAGATCAGTTGCAAAAGCAGGAGATCTCCAGGCCCCACCTGGAGGCTGGCAACCCTGGCTTGATGTGCAGACGTCGGGGTCAAATGGGGAGGCCAAAATGGTCCTGGGATGGGCCCTCCCCATATCCCTGCCCTAATTTCTGCTCTACCTAGGGTTGTCAGGTCCCCCCGGGAGCCACCAGAGGGGAATGGGGGGGGGGTAGGTTGCTGGATCCAAGTTGGGAAACTCCTAGAGATTTGGGGGTGGAGCCTGGGGGGACAGGGGTCTCAGTGGGATACAATGACACAGAGTCCACCCTCCAACACATCCATTTTCTCCTGTGGAACTAATCTCTGTAGTTTGAAGATGCACTGTAATTCCAGGGGATCCCCCGGTCCCCCCTGGAGGCTGGCCTCCCTACCCTCCTCACCCACCATGCCCGCGACAGAGGAGGGCCTGTGTGTACAACTTGCTTGGCCACTGCACAGGCTGCCTGGCTGGACAAACCAAGAAGCTGCTGCTACCCAGATGAGTCACGCAGCTGTGTAAGTTGTACAGGCTGGGCAGCAGCTGTTCTGCTTGTTTGGGTGGGGTGGCATCCAGGCAGCCAGCCTTTATCCAGCAGTGCTCTGTGCTCAGCTGGGCCAGTGTTCTCCCCCACAGCCAGCTGAACCTGGGCAGGATGCTCAGGAGAGGGGGGCCCTGCATCTGCCCACACTGGGACTTTTCCAGTGGCCACTGTGTCGAATCCACCCCTGGAAGTCCTTTCCATGCTGCGAAATAATTCACCTGCTGATCTCTGTATATCAAGGTGCTATTAAAGGCAGAAGAGCAGGCCAAACCTTTTTTTCCCCTCGTCAGCTGGCAACTCCTGCAGACAGTATGTCTTGCCTCCATCATCAACTGGCTTTTCCAGAAGTCTGTCTGATTCCTAGAGTTGCTACCTGGCCTCACAGCTTAAGATAGCAATCTCTTATCTTCAAGGAACTGGGTTGCTGACTTTTTTTTTTAACTGCCCTGGCTCTTAGTTTGACAGACAGAAATGAATCAGCTTCAGCTGCTAAATATATCTATATCCTGGGCTTCTGTTGTGACTGCCGAATGGAAGTTATTGCAGCCCCAGCATCTTTTCCTATTGACTTAGTTTCCACGTGGGTGTTGCAGAGAAGGGTTTGGGTTTTTTTTGAATAATTAGTTATGACATTCCTGCCGGTCATGGGACTGATGTGACCTCATGGAGGCCCCTGATGATAAGATAAAGCTGAACTTTGGTCTTTGAAAACCAGATATAAGGATTAAAGCCAAGTCACCAGCCGCAATCGATGGACTGGCCATTTGTCTGTGTTCTGCATGGCTCACAATGTGTCTCTGAGAAAGACTGACAACGAAAGATTAGGATTGCTGTTCTAGGCCCCTCCCTCACACTGAGCTCAATAGATTTTTGGATGACAGCATCGCTCCACAGCACAGCTTGTCGTAACATATACCATGGACCACATCCAAGAAAGGAATGCAACAAAATGTCTGTAATTAGACCATGACCAAAGCACAGGGAGGGCTAAAAAGTGACCTTGATTCTCATACGATATGCATGGATATAATTTGCACTCAAGTCTTTACATTACCTTCCTCCTATAAAGGAAAAGAGAGAAAATCTCAAGACTAGGATTTTGATACCTAAACCGAGAGCACAATAGGAATGAGAAGCCCACAGACGGAGGCTGATTCTGCCTTGGCTTTTCCCTCAGATGTTTTACAAAACCCACGTTGGAACAGAAATTCCTCTCTGCATTGCATGCTGCTTTCACTTCCTTTGATCATCGGATTTTACGGTTGCCTCCACACTCCATGCCACTTTTGCTTTCTTTGATAATCGGATTTTATGGTACCTTCTGCATCGATTTATGGCCATTCAGGGTGACTTTACAGTCAGTAGGCATTGCACCGAGGTATTTGAATGTAGTTTTGAGCTGCATTTTTTCCTCCCATTTGAGAAAATGTGGAGCGAATGCTAGATGCAGAATCACCCTGAGTCTACAGTAACAGAAACAGTGTGCTTCCCAAAGTTTGTACACAGGCATTAGTTTCTGTCTTAGTAGTATGCAAAACTTCACAGAACTGTCTTCAATTGAAGCCAGTGGGACCTAAATATGCCTAATGTGGGTTGAATTGTGCCTGTCATTTTTGAGCAATCTGTTTTTTTCCCCTCTGGTGAAATTTTTGTCCAGAATGCCCAGAAAGGAATCGGGAGGGGAAACTGTAAATTGGCCAGACTGAGTCAGGAATTCACTGCCCAGGTGATCATTTCAAACTCCACCATACAGTCAGTTCTCTGCGTGCCAGTTAAAGTCAACAGGGTGACATTTCAGATGGAAGGAGATTGTTTGTATGTTGATACTGTGCTACAGCACAAATGTGAAGAATTAAATAAAAGGGTGGCTGGTTGCCAAGGTGTTTATAATGATCATAATTCTGAGAGTCAGTGCAGCGTAACTGCAGGACAGTGTTGAAGGGAAAAGCTGGGAACAGGGGGAAGACAGAAGAAAGGGCATAGAAAATCCCCTATGTGGCAGCTCCTTCACCAATGTGCATGTGTCTCAGGACAGACTGGCCATTAAATGTATAGGGGAATTTCCTGGCGGACCACTGCCTTAGAAGGCCAATCGCAGCCAAGCCCCACCCATTCTGACAGGGACCATATGGCTCAATCCGTTCAGTGGCAATGATTGTTGGTTTCAGCCCACCCACTGCCTACTCCCAGGCTGCTACTAGTTTGAGGAAGGAATTAATGGGTGAGCTAATGACTGGGGTTGGTACTGCTGAGCTGAGCGGCCTGTACCACACTTGGCTCAGTCCAGCACCATTTTCACTCTCCAGTCTGCTTCTGATGCCTCTTCGTTTGCAGCACCAATGAACACAAAGTAGAGAACCCTTACCAAGGGGAAGAAGCCTTGTGGACCTGTGCTTAAACACAGCAATAATATGATGTCTGGATTAGTTTCTGCCACATCCTCCCATGGGCTTTTCATTAGCATTCCTCCCCTCCCCACCCATGAGTAAATGTGGAGTCAAGTTCATGACTGCAGCCTGGAGGAAAAGGGTAGATGAAAAATAAATCCCATTTACCTCAATGCGTTCTAGTTGCCTAGTAAATATACCATGCATTGGAAAGCGTAATTTTGTTTTCTTAACATTTCTATTTTATGCTCCAGTTGTTAGTGACTGAACTTTCACAACACTGTATTATTTGGCAGTGGCTTTTAATTTTGCACAAATGATTCATTCTGCCATTGGTTTGTGAGAGTGAATGCTTATGAATATCAGTAATTCTCTTGGCATCAGCCAAAACAAAAGTGAAAGATCAGGCTGGAAACGGACTTTGACACAGACTTTGTGTTCTGAGCTGTTACATACAGTATACAAGAGATTATTTCTGTACAGGTCAGGAAGAATGAAGCTGTAAACAAGCTAAGACAGGCTTGCCCTGATTGCTGCCTGCGTCCTCTTTCTGCTGACTTTCTCCCTGTGCCTTTTAGCTGCAGCCAGAAACAAAGACATATAGAAGGTAAAGGTTTTTCTGGCAAGATAAAAGTAAATACACTATTATCAGCTCTCCTGAGGTGTCCAAGGCAAGGACTGAATCTGAGCCACAGACCCTTCCCTTCAGGTCAAGTTATTAAAAAGGCAAAGGAGTGGAGACAGATAAAGCTTATTAATATGTTGTTGGGGCAATTGTAAGAGAAATATGACTGCAGAAGAGACTACAACCTAGCTATGTGAATGATGTTCTGTTCAGGGCTGTGGCTCAGTAGAAGAGTCGCTACTTGGTATGCAGAAGGCCCCAGATTCAATTCCCAGGTACCCCGTTAAAGAATTTGGTAGGAGGTGATGTAAAAGACCTCTGCCTGACACTTTGGAGAGCAGCTGCCTGAATGAATAAACAAGACTGACTATGATGGACCAATGATCTGGTTCAGTATAAGGCAGCTTCATGTGTGTATCATGTATGTAACTGCTGAGGGGGGGTTGTCTTATCAATGGGATGCCTCCATATTTTGTTTCTTCTTTCCAGAAGACCAAGGGTGCAAGTTGAAACCAGCACCACTTCAAATCTGCATAGTTGTTCAGCATTTCACTGGCGAGACAGGACCTTAAGACCACAGTGTGAACCATTATCTTTTTATTTATGTCTCCCCCCTCCCCCCCGGCTGCTAAAAATAAAACATCCATCCTGATGGAGAGCTCTGGAGAAGTCAAAAGCTTCCATGCTGTTTTGTGTCATTTGAGTCATTCTGAAGTATTATTTGGCATCTCTTTGATATAAGTAATTTTTAATTTTTCAGAACCTGATCACATGCATCAGCCTTCCTTAAGCCATACATACAAACAGTTGCATGAGAAAAAACACATAATCCAGTCCTGGGCGCTGGCTTGCAGTTGAATTGTGGCTGTGATATGCAAATGGATGCAACTTCTTGTCAGCTAATGCTGTCATCCCCTGCCTGGGAGGTGGGATGGCTGAACCCATGACGTCAGTACTGTGGAATGTTATAGTTCTCATGGCATGCTTATCGCTCTCCCTACTGCTCTGACCTTGAGAGACTGTTGGTGCCCGCTCATGTATCTTTTCTGCTGTCCGGCTATAAGTCTTCCTGCTTATTTCCTGGGAACTGTAAACCAGTATTTTAAGCGCCTTTTTCCTGACCTAATGATTGGTTACGATGCCCTACCAGGCCTCTCTTTTAATTCAGTATAACTATCCTGGGCTCAATGGTGCCTGCCATTACTAACACAAGAAGTGCAGATGACCATAGCAGACCTTTCTCAATAAAGCTCTCCTGTTTAAGGACAGTTGTTGTTGACTGACTCTATAGGACTCTCATACTTGTACATCTAGTCCCTGCACAAGGAAAAACTGATGTGCTTTAAAAAAGCCCATAAATGTCTTGTGAAAGAGCCCAAAGGCATGCAAATAAGTGTTGGATTCTTTGGACTTGGTAAAGCCAGGGGCCCACGGAAAGTAGCAGAGTGCTCAAGACTTTAACACAGCAGACCTGGCCTGGGGCTAGGCGTGGCAACAGACATACAAAGTTACACGGAGTCAGCAGTCAGTTCTAAAACAAATAAGCAACTTTTATTAAAGGAAATACATGCTTGAGAGTGCAGGTAAGAGATAGATATAGATTACCTACTCTAACTAACTAGATGGTGTTGGATGCTGGATGCATGTCCAGCCTCCGTGGTGCAAGATGGAGAGATCATGCACCTTCTTTGTGTGTGTGCAAGAGAGAGGAGGTGAGAGAGTGGAAGCAGAGGAAATCACCCCTAAAAGTAGTATTCTACTTCAAAGGAAAGGATGCTGTTTGTGTCCTGACCTCTCTATCTCTCTAAACTCTTTGGTGCCATCTTCTCAAATCTGAGACAGGAGACAGCGCAAAGTCCTCCCCTTCTAACAATAAGAATGTTCCTTGAGGTCAGTGATAACAAAAAGACTGACTCTGCCTACCAGTGTTCACATAGACAGAAATGAAATTTAAAAAGCACAACTCTACAAAAGTATCCAGGTGTTTAAAGTTTTGGAGGTTCCGTGGGAACAGTGTCACTGGGATAGTAATGTAGTATTCAGAGGATAGGGCAATGCAGCCTACTTCTTGTTAATTGTGGTGTCTTCTAAACACCAGCATTGCTCTTTGTTTTCTTCACTTCCATTTCACCTTCACCCCCATCACAGCACAATCGGAATTGTGGTTCTACACTGTGGGTTTTTACATGGGCCTTCCCTGTCTGTGTGTCCTACCTTCCTGTACAGACTTTTCAGTTTGTGGCTTTTTTTTAAAGATCTTTCTTCATAATCTGAAGATTAGATTTATACCCTGCTCTCCACTACCTGAAGGAGTCTAAGAGTGGCTTTCAATCTCCTTTTCCTTCCCCTCCCCACAACAGACACCCTGTGAGGTAGGTTGTGCTGAGAGAGCACTTCCGAGAACTGCTCTTGAGAGAACAGCTCTGAGAGAACTTGTGACTGACCCAAGGTCACATCAGCAGCTGCATGTGGAGGAGAGGGGAATCAAACCTGGTTTTTCCCAGATTTGAGTCCACGCTCCTAACCACTATACCAAACTGGCCACTCTCCGCTGCTTGATTGAGAGCCAGTGTGGAGTAGCAGTATCTGGAAGTCCCACATTTCAATTCCCGTTTATGCCATGGAAGCACGCTTGGTGACCTTGGGCCAGTTACACTCTCTCAGCCTAGCCTACCTCACAGGGTTGTTGTGAGGACAAAATGGAGAAGATGAGAATGATGTAAGCTGCTTTGGGTTCCCACTGGGGAGAAAAATGGTGTATAAATAAATAAATAAATGATTCTACTGGTTTTTAAAGCTCTAGATTTGTCTTTGATCATATATGATGGTTTTGTGTTAATTTTTTTTAATCATATACTTTTTGAATGTCCTATAGCCACAAAACAGGGTAGAAACCTTTTCAGTGCATAAGTCAAATCACTGTAGTATGGCCGACTCTCTCAGCGATCTTTAAACTCTCCTTGGCAGTAGTCCACTCTTCCTGGGACATTTACACTTTTGGGGGACGTTGCATTGAATCCAGACTAAATTTTCCAATAGCAGAATGGAGCTTTCCTCCCACTCTCCTCCTATTGCAGCTGACTAATCTCCATTCAATGCTCCTCCTGAAGAATGGCGTGGGGGGGGGGTCTGCAGCAGGAAAGGAGAATGGGTGGGAATTCATATTAGTGGAAAACTTAGGAGAAAGTTAGGAGAAAACTTAGAAAAGGAGAATGTGTGGGAATTTATGTTAGTAGAAAACTTAGGCTAGCTCCAACCTCTTGTTTTTATACGTGTTCTGTACAGGGCTTTTTTTGTAGAAAAGCCCAGCAGGAACTCATTAGCATAACAAGCCACACCCATGACAGTGCAGCTCCTGCCCAGGATCGGCTTTTTCAGGTGCCCGTGGCTTGCGGGGCGCATGGGGAACCCGAGGGAAGGAAGACAGTTTCTGGATCAGCTTCCCCAGGGGCCCTGCAGCTGCAGGGTTTCTGGGGAACCTGAAGAGGGGAAGCAGTTTAAACTGCCTTCCCTCCTTGGCTTGGCTTGGCTTCCCCAAGTACCCCGTGGCTTGTGAGGCGTCTGGAGAACCCGGGGGTGGGGTGGGGGAGGCTGTAGGCGTGGCCAACTCAGAAGCCAGCCGGAACTCCGTTCCTGTGCATTCCTGCCCCAAAATAGCCCTGGTTCTGTGTAGTGCTGTAACACTGATTATTGAGTTGCTGGGCCAACTCCACTAATTTTGTAATATTCCCGCATACACTTCTGCCAACCTAGTGTAACACTTTAAACATCTGAACTGGTCTCTAGATCATAAAGGCACGTATCACAATACAATGGTTAGTCTTCTTGTTCTCATACACAGTGATGAATTCTATCCTGGCCTCTTCACAGTTTTTTCAAAGTTTCATAATGTGAAATCAATGCAGGAGGTTTTTCAGGACATCAGGTGCAACATTATCAACTGCCAATTGCTGCATATTAAAGGAACAACTGCAGTGGCCAAATGGATGTTTCTGCTTTCACTTCTGCAATGGAATGCAAATATACAGAGACAGATGCACATCTGAACTTGCCTTAATCCTAGAATAAACTGCTACTTTGTTTCAGTTCCTTCTGAACTTGCATTTACCATTATTAAAATTTCAGTAGCAATTTGTATTTCATCGTAAAAAAGAGAGAGAGAGAGAGAGAAATAGCTTGCCATATGTTTGCCAGTGTTTTTATGCAGCTCCAAGTTGTGTTTTAAAGATATGAAAAGGTAGAGGGCTGAAATGGGGATGGTGCAGCACATCTATACAACAAATTTAGAGTCCAGTGGCACCTTTAAGACCAACAAAGGTTTACTCAAGGTATGAGCTTTTGTGTGCAAGGCACACTTTTTCAAATGTGTTGGAATGGTAGATGAGGTTCTAAATTTATAGACAGGGACTTAACAGCAAATTAACATGTAACATGATGATGTTTAAATTATGCAAAGTGAAAAACTAAATAACAAGTTAAGGTTATAAGGCCAACAGTTGAAAAGCAACAAATATATCAAAATAGCAGATAAATGTTTAAAGGTGTTTTTTTCCTCCCTCTTCTTATATTTGTGTTACATTTATGACATTTTTATTTTCTGGAGACACGGTAAAGAAGCCCTGGACACATTCACGAATGGCTGATCACCTGGATCTATCAGCATATCTATGTTACCTTTGAACAGCACAAATTACACCTTTCCTCCACTGCTTTTTAAGAAGCAAAGTGGGGGAGGGGGATGAATGTTTAACCGCTTTCCCACGAACACAGCTCGAGAACCTTGGGTATATATTAGGTCACACAGTCCATTTTCTCATGTCAGTGCAGCATTCCGATTTGAGAATCTGCAGCTGCAGAAATTCTCTCTTGCCATTCTATTCAAAGTACAAGAACCCTACCCATGCCCCAAGTGATTATGGTTTGCCGTTGCCTGCCTGCCTCTGCGTAGCAACCCTGGTATTCCTTGGTGGTCTCCCTTCTCAATACTGACCAGGGCCAAGCCTGCTTAGATTCCAAGATCTGACTGGCCTGGGCTGTCCAGTTCAGATGATTCCCCCTTATTTCTAGCTATTTTGGTTTGATGCTCCAAGGTCCTTTGGGGGTGGGAAATATTTATGTTTGTTTTACTGAAATAAAACCATGCCTCTGTTAACTTCCTATTGTATCTGCTTATCTGATTCCATCCTGCATTGTTGCTTTTCTAACAACAGTTAAGAACTGTTTAAAAACATTTAAATAAAATATATAATGTTGGGAGACAGTTTCATACTCTTGTTTAACCTCGTGTTTTCTAGAACAGGGTTGTTTGATGTAAAGGCTATTGAAAGGGGAGATTCCTTTGCCCTTGAATTCCTTGTGACATTTCCAGAACAGTAGCAAGAATGTGTAGGCTGAAACTCTGAGAACCAGAGATGGGTGTGCTATTACTTTTGGTTTTTTGACCCTCCCATAAGCAGAAGTGAAAGAGGAACAGAAACCTGATGGCAGTTTTTTAAAGTTGAGTAATCTGAAAGAGTACCCAGACAAAATGAAGATGTCCAATAAAGTAAAAAACTATAGTTCAGGCAATTTCTGGGCAGTGACACCTATTATGGCGTTAAGAGGCACTGTGCGCCCCCTACCAGCCATACACTTGAATTACTATTCAGATGTGGAATGTCATAGACATGGTCTTCTCCCTCAGAAACTATGTATGTGTATGGGAACATGTCCATAATTGGGGCAGTTGTGCCTGTACAGTATGTTATAATTATCTATTTGTGTGTTTTAAAAATATTTTTACTCAGTGTCTAGCTCAAACGTTCTTGTAGTACCTCAAAACAGCTTTAGAAGCATGGTGGAGGAATGTCCATGTTAGGACTTTTGGTAAAGTCTGCACGAGGGTACATTATTCACAGAAACCTTGTTTAAAAACTAACTGTAAACCCAAATAAAGCCAGTGCAGTATACTGGTTAGCGGGCCTGTAGCCAGGATTTTTTAATTTGGAGGGGCCTATTTAAAAGTCGGGGGCACTGAAATTCGCACACAGTCCCCACTTCTTCCTCAACGCATTTAAAGTTTACATGCTTTTTGGGGGGGGGGGGGGGGACAGGAGCTGTGTCTCAGCCCTCCAAGATGTGAATTTGCAGATTGGAATGCAGGCACGTGTGGCCTCCCCTTCCCCCTGCTTCTCCCTCAAAGTTTAAACGCTTTGGGGGAGAAACAGGGGCTGCACGCCGGTACTCCAAGCTGCTAGAAATCACTTTAAGATGATTAAAGAGGGCAGTAGGGTTGCCAGCCTCCAGGTGGGGTCTGGGGATCTTCCGCTTTTACAACTGGTCCCCAGCTGATTGAGATTGGCTCCCCTGAAGAAAACAGCTGCTTTGGAGAGTGGACTCCATGGCATTGTGCTGTGCTGAGGCTCCTCCCCTCCCCAAACCCCACCCTCCCCTGGATCCAAAGTCTTCAGGTATTTCCCAACCCAGACCTGGCAGCCCTAGAGGGCAATGATTGTTATGCTAGAAAAATAAATTCCAAATACTTCAGCAAATCATCTCTATGTGGTTTGCTGTTTGTTTCACACTTCAGTGAGAAACCTGTGGCATCAAGCGTTGTCTCTGGTTACATCTGGGGTGTAGCTTTGAGCAGAACTGTGTTGGGGCATGAAGAGAATCAAGAGAACCCTTCTGTCTCACAATTAATGCTGACCGGCTGCAGTTCTGAGTTAGAGAGTAAAACAGAGAAATGTTCACAAAAACAAGATACTGTTTGCTCATCATAAACTTAATAATCTGCTAAACGCAATCAACCAAGTTCACAGTGCAATCCAAAGCAGGGCTATATACCTTTCTTAGTGATGAGCAACAGTAACACCATTTTGATAGACTTTGCAAAGCGCTGTAGGCAGTTAATGTTAGGCTGGGGCTTTGCCCAGTTTTGTGAACTTTTATGCAGTTTTCTAAGATGTAAGAGACAGGGGCATTCTTGTAGGAGAGATATTGAGCACAGAAGAACAAATGGTCTCTGTATTTCAATATATAAAAAGCTTATCTGTTGGCTTCCTGACACGTAACCAGACTATGTAACATGTGAGAATAGAATGAGCCCAGGCATGGAAACATGCAGAAAACAAAAGCCATTGTTCTGTGGCAGTTGTGTTCAAGGCAATTGCTTGCTAAGCATAAAGGACGATAAGAGAACAAAGGGAACTTGTGAGCAGCACAAAATAAGGATGGAAGAAATGTGTGCTTGCTACGTGAAGTTATAATATGTATGCTTGAGAGGCCATTTATTGCATACTATAAAAGCTAATGCCATAATGTTTTCAGCAGTCATCTTGGCTATTATTTTCTGGGGTCTCCTTTATTCAAATAAAGTTTCTCTCCACTTGGAAGGAATCTCTCCTGTTGTGTTTTTTTTAATGGAGTGAGGCACACCAGGAAAAGAGCCCGTTTGCTTTTTATTAGTCTGTTGACTAAGTGGGCTTAGAAGGGTGTGAGAATTCAAAAAGCCAGTTGTAGTGAACTGCATGGCTAAGAAGGAATACGGTAAGGCTAAACAGCCATGAACAGGATGACAAATGTTACACTCCAGTCAGGGGAAAAGGCAGGAGGTGAAGGAAATTTTGATTTTTTTATTTCTAAGAACACATCCAAACGTTAACTAAAAAACTTTCAGAACCAAAATCACTTCAGCACTGAAGTCTGCTAACTGTCATCTCTAAATGCCATCTCCATTTTCCCCAGAATGCCACATGGTTTAGTCTTAAAGAGGCAGTAGCATATAAACAATCATACAAAACTTACGTCAGCTATTATCCCCCCAGAACTATTCCAAAACTCCCCTGACTGGTGGGCCGCAAATTGGGCCTAGCTATTCACCAAGATCAACACAGCTGGGGTCCTCCCCTTAGGGTGGAAACACAGCATCGTGGTCAGGGCTCGTTTCGTAGGAGGAGCTCCTTTGCATATTAGGCCACACACCCCTAATGTAGCCAATCCTCCAAGAGCTTACAGAGCTCTTCTTACAGCGGCTACTGTAAGCTCTTGGAGGATTGGCTACATCAGGGGTGTGTGGCCTAATATGCAGAGGAGCTCCTGCTACGAAATGAGCCCTGATCGTGGTCCCAGTATATAAAAATTGGGGTAAATAGGTTCCCAGCAATTACTGCCCAATTAGCCTGTTGGCTATAGTCTCCAAAATGTACAGCAAATATCTCTTGGGTAAGTGGGACGACTGGGAAGCCTTCAACCAAATCATCTGCCCAGAGCAAGCAGGCTTCAGAAAAAGGCAAAGTACAATTGATCATTGTCTGATCTTATACCATCTTGCTATAAAATGCATGAGGAGCCTGTGATGGACTACATTTAAAACACTGATTTCCTAATGCAGTAAAATCAAAGAAGGGAGGTGAATAGTTAACTCTGCTCTAGAACATTGAGCTTGAATGACAAGCTGCTCCTTTTCTTTAATTGGCCAGCACCAGCTGAGGGAAGATCAGCCATGTTCATTATGAGTTCAATAGCAGTTACTGTTCAGTAAAGTGAAAGTTCAGTTAAAGGAGGGATGTCTGAAGAGTCTAACTAAAAAGACAGTCAGACAGATTCACCTTTTGAATAAATAGAGATACTCCTGGTCTTAGCTGAGTTAAACATAACCCAAGAAAGAATTCCATCTAAGAATACGTTTTCACATAGATGCTAAGAACTGGGGTTTGAGATTTTGGCAAAAAGTGACTGGGTAGCAGGCTGAAGCGCCCAATCAGACCAAAAGGAATCTCTCCTTATTATATAATTGAATGTTGGGGTGACTCTCTCCTGAATGTTCCACATGCTCCCACAGCCTTTGGCTCCCTGACCTGTCACTCAAGCTGTCCCTATCCACTGGCTGCGTTGCCTGAGTCTCACCTCCCCCCCCCCATAGCCTGTTGGAACACAGAGGTCATTTGCATATGTGGCCTGATTGGCCTTTGCCTCTAACATTCTAAACAGTTTGCTGTTGCTGTTCATTGAATGAGTCCTGAGGTAAAATGCCGCTCCACCGGCCACAGCCGGGACACTCACCTGGAGCTTCCTTGTAGAGCCCATTGTATTTATTCCCACAACGGGCCTTACTCCAAGTAGGACTATATTTTCACAGGGGAAATTTAAGTCCAGTTATACAGGGAATTGGCACTTCCCTGGTCTGTTGTGAAAGCAAATGGTTATCGACTACTCAGGGGAAAGAAAACATACTGTGATTTCAGGAAAGGGGAAAGAATTCGATACACTAAAAGAGTGACCTTTCCAGAAAACCTGAACAGTTAATAGGAAACTATATGCAGAAACATTGTAACTGAAACTTAAGTAGTCAGTCAACCATTTCTCACTGATAAGGACCACAAATTTGTAAAAATAGGCTGCTACACCACCATTTTATCTGTCAACCAAAATATATACTGTTTTACCACCATTTACCTCAGCCTTTCCAATCCTGACTACCCCATACCGTCCCTGCCTATTGAATACAATTTTTATTATTGTTCACTGTCTAAAAAGAGGGCTCCTGTTTTCTTTTGGCAAGTTCCTGAGCTGGGCAAAAGCCAAATTAGATTCTGTCACAGGGTGGGACATTCAGATTTATAAAGCCACAAATATTATCACGCTACTAGGGGGTTAGCTCAGTACCTGAAGGGAACTAAGAATTTTGGTGGGAAAAATCTGCCTTACAGAACTGTAAAAAAACCCAGACCTTTGCATCTTTAGTATCAGTTTGTCAGACCGGCCTCTGGTCAATATTTGATGGCACACATTCCATGCAACTGTAGGACCTATTTTGATCCTATTTACAAACCAGGGAAGAGTCTCGAATGAGTGACCCCATGAGATGCTAAGAGAGGGAAAGTTGCTTGTGTCACCTGTTTATAGATACCAGGCTTGTCCTTGCAAGGGAGGAGGGGTCCAGTCCTAACGTTAGAGACGAAGACAAACAAACTACCCTGCATGTGGCAAAATTTCTAGCAGCTGTTGTCAATTTTTTTATAGTAGCAACCTTTAAATTCTTCCATGTTTTCCTGTGGAATTGGGACCAGAGTTTGCTGTTTATAACTCCAGCTGCAAAAACAGTAATGACAATAAATAAATATTTTGATGTGTTTTTAAAGTTTATAAGCTTTTCTGTGTAGTGTGCTGTTTCCTTTTGCTTCCACATCAGGATGGGGTACTCATTCCGGTTACTGCTCTTATGTTCACACAGCAGAGACAAGCGTGTTTGAAAGTATGATGATGTTCTGAGCTTCTGGTTGTTGAATTGTGGCTTATAATGTTTCCAGCACATGGCAGGGGAATGTTCCTACACTCATAGGAAACTGGAGGTATTGCAGTGTTCAACTAAATATGATGAGGGCCAGAAAGTTCACCCAGCCCTTCAAAAACATCTTGGTAGTGTTTTAAAATTTCATCTTTTGGTATGGGTTCTACATGAGGCACCATACAGGCTCACTGAAGTAAGTCTAGAGTGATGGAGAAATGGAGGGTTGTCGTTTTCTTTTCTTTTTTTTAATACATCTTTATTAAATTTAACATATTTACTTCTTATCCAACTTATATTTTGGCTTAGATACAAGACGTTGTCTTCCCCTTCAATTCAGGGGTAAAAAAAAAAAGATTTCATCATTAAGACCCGACATTTCAGAACAAGTTTTACAAACAATCAAACAATCAAACATTCAGTTCTAACCAAGAGTACCATTTTTGCCATGTTTCAGAAAAAAAATTTTCCTCCTTCCCTTTAAGTTTTGTAGTTAACAGATCCATTTCTGCTAAATTAAAGAGTTTATCAATAAATTGTTGTCTGTTTGGCTCTTTTTCCCTCTTCCAATTACTTGCAAACACAATACGTGCAGCTGTCACTGCATGAATCAAGAACTTTCTATCATACTTGGCATAACTGTCTGGGATAATACTTAAAAGAAAAAGTTTGGGATCTAACTCTATCTTATGGTGGATGATTTCTTCTAAAATATTCTTGACCATTAACCAGTATTGGCCTGCATGTTTACACCGCCACCACATATGGTAATAGGTGCCTACGTTCTTTTTACATTTCCAGCAGGTTGCTGGAATTAACAGGGAAAATTTGGCTATTCGGACTGGAGGGAGATGCCATCGATAAAACATTTTGATTAAATTTTCTTTAAAAGAGACAGCTTTAGTAATTTTTATATTGATAGACCAAATTTTAAACCATTGCTCCAAGTTGATATTTTGCCCTATGTCTCTTGCCCATGCCACCATATTCGGTTTAACCATCTCGTCCAACATCTTTTCTTTTAAAAAATACTTATATAAACGTTTAATGAGACCTTTCCCCATACTTAGCCATGTCTTATCCAAGTCATTTGGGGTCAAATAAAACCCTTTCTGGTGGTCAGCCTTATAACAGGATTTTAATTGTAATTGTTCCCACCATGTCAACTCCACATTCATTTGCTTGAGAGCTTCTGCACTCTTCAGATTACCTGCTTGATCTAATAGATCACTGTATTTTACTTTCTTTTCCTTCAATAAGAGTGATGGACGTATACTGGCTTCCATTGGTGCTACCCAGAGTGGTGTTTTGACATATGATTTTTCCTTTATCTCTAGAGGGTTGTCGTTTTCAATTAGAAAGTCAATTCAGCTTCTTTAGGGTCTGCTGTGCAGTGTGACAGAATTGCCCCTTTTGTTTTGATGTGACCGCCTCCCAAAGCAACCACTGTAACCTGTGTCTAATTCAGCCTCCAAGTGGGACCTGGGGATACCCCAGAATTACAGCTCATCTCCAGACTGCAGCAATTGGTTCCCCTGGAGAAAATGGATGCTTTGGAAGATGGCCACTGTGGCATTGTGCACCACTGGGGTCCCTGTCCTCTCCAGGCTCCATCCCCAAATCTCCAGGCATTTCCCAACATGGATCTGGCAACCCTACAACCCACTGTTCCCCTCTGGCAGCCAGAGGGGATATGGCAGTCCTATGGCAAACTTGACCCTTCAGGGTTTGGTTACTGAAACTAGGCTGGTATTTGCTTCTGCTCCACTGTCCAATGTACACCTGTTACTGCAACTGTGCTGTACCATGCATTTGAATTACCATTGTGCCCAGGGCTTATTTCGAGCTGGAGCGGCCAGAGCGGCATTCCGGGAGTGATAGAAGTGATAGAAGTCTCCCCCATCCCCCCACCTGGCCCTGCCTCTTCCTGAGCAGCCCCTCAACTTGCCACGGGACTGGCTCCTGTGGCTCTGCGTCTTCCCTGTCTGCTTACCAGCCGGTCCCACCTCCTCACTTCCCACCACCCACACCCCGCTGGGCCCCCCTGGCCTGTGCCGCAGCCAGACTCAGGCATGCCCCCGGCAGCTGCCCTCCCATTGCACAGCTGGGGCATTCCATCTGTGCTGCTCAGGTTGGGCCATCGTTCCCTTCCTGGCGCTGCTTCCCCCAGCTGCCTAACCACCATCCCTCCACTGACCGCAGGACTCCTCCCTGCACTGACAGGCGGGTCGAGTGGAGGGGGGGGTGAAGTTGTGCACTGGGCCCTGGCATCTGGCTGCCCCTGCTGCCACACAGTCAAAGATGTTGGTTAGACCCAGAACCCAGAAATAGCATGCTTACATGTTGGATATTTAGCAGAGTAAATGAAGTGCAATGGAATAATGCAGTGCAAACACGTATGTTGTTTCACGTCTAAGAAAAAAATTACTTCGGAATTATGGAAAGGATTACATGGAAAGAAAACAACAATGTTCTGTCTAACTCATCTTTCTAGCTCTGATCTACTTCATCTTGTTTCTTTGTTCCCTCTGGCCCTAGGAAGGAGGTAATGGAAATTTCTCCCCAAAGCTCCACCCCTTGTGTGCATGCAGAATAGCATGAAGTAGCTCCAATATATTGATTGGCCAATAGTCAGTCTTAACCTCATTAAGAATAAATCCTCCCCCTTTTTGGTGGGAAAAGTCTACTCTACACCTAATTGGTTCTATGCTAAATCTGCTATTAGCTTACAGCAGGGCTTTTTTTGTAGAAAAAGCCCAGCAGGAACTCATTAGCATAATAGGCCACACCTAACAGCAGACTCATTAGGCCACACCCATGACAGCGCAGCTCCCTCCCAGGATTGGCTTTCCCAGGTGACCCGTGGCTTGTGGGGCACTGGGGGAATCCAAGGAGGGGAGACAGTTTAAACCAGGGGTGTCAAACATGCGGCCTGGGAGCCGTATCAGGCCCACAAGGGACTGGGTGTCTCCTGCTTCTTCCTCCAGTTCTGCCGCTGCTGCATCATAGCTTGCTTTCCCAGACTCTCTCAATCACTCAGGAGAGAGAGATAGGCAAGCTTCTGCTCCCTGCACTGGGCTGAGGCTCCTCCCCCTCCCCGATTGCTCCAGCACAGACATTTTGATGCAATAATTCAGAGCAAGAAGTGTCCGTTATCAGAGACTGTTAAATAAACAAAATATTGCAAGAATGCTAATGTTTCAAACATGTTATTATTTTGAGTAAAAAACATTTTTGTGTTTGTATCCTTTATAAAGTTTATATCTCCACTACCTAGCATTACATTTTATGACACACACAGCCTGGCCCGACAAAGTCCAATTTATGTCAAATCTGGCCCTCCATAAAAATGAGTTCGACACCCCTGGTTTAAACTGCCTTCCCTCCCTGGATTGGCTTGGCTTCCCCAGGTGCCCCGCGGCTTGCAAAGTGCCTGAGGAACCCGGGGTGGGGGTGGGGGGGAGGCTGTAGGCGTGGCCAACTCAGAAGCCAGATGGAACTCCATTCCTGTGCGTTCCTGCCCAAAAATACCCCTGGCTTACAGAAACTTTAGCATAACCCTTTCATGACTGAAGGGATGATACTTGCAAAAACCCAATGGTATGCCTTCCTCTAGTTTGGGATTGTTTTCCTCATCCTGTATGCTATTGCAAAATGATTTTTTCCCTGGAACATTTATAACAAATTGCTCTAAAGATGGGACACTGCCTGGGGATGTGTGCAGTTCCACATTTATTGCAAATTTTGTTTGTACTTGCTGGGGAAGTTGCTTGCAATGGAAGTTGCAAGCAGGGAGCTGGAGTAGTTTCATTTTTGCTGAATTGCATGCATTGTTACTTTTGCAGACATAGTTCTAGCTTGGGCACTGGAAAGAACTTCTGTTCTGCAAATATCCATAGCCTGTTCAAGGGTGAGTGCAAGGTTTTCTAAAAGCTTTTCCTTAAGCTTGCGATCAGTTATGTTGAACACAAGCTTGTACCTTAGCAGATGTGTTGAACTCACAATGCTGGGATTTTTTTTTCTTAGCCTGGTGATAAAACCATCTATTCCAGCAGCCTTATTACATTATAATTGCCAGAATGCATATCTTTCAACCACAGAATTTTTCCTGAGTTCACAGTAAACTAAAGTTTACTGCTAAAATTTTATTGTCAGGGTCTGCAAACATCCCTTGCATATTGTTATAGACCTCAAGGACATTTTCTCCCATGCAGTGAAGCAAGACTGTACTTCTGTAATCCCCAGACTCTTCTTCAGCCTTTGTGACTGCCAGGTACAGTTTTAATTTCTGTTCCTATCATCTCCAGTTCTCCCCTAAATTTCCCACAAAGGATAAAACTGATGAAATCTTGAAATGTTCTGTTAATTAATAAAGGGTATAATCAGGAATCTTCTTATACAGAGCTGAAGACCCAAAGAAGTAACAGAACCACTTCTGACACCGTGCGATGCTATATTTTGCTTGCAGATCAAGAAAAGGGTACTCACTCAGGTTCCTGCTCCGAGATTCCCACAGCAGAGACAGGTTCGTTCATAACAACATTTATTAACAAGAAGATGTAAGGGATGGAAGCAACTGGTTTCAGGACAAGAGAGCTCCTGTGGTCTACCATTTTAACTATAAACAGGGACTCTTTACCCTGAGACTAACACAACTCACACAAATATCAGAAGCAGACTGTGCCATTGGGACATAAACAATGAACACACCACAAGGACTTTATAAAATGAAAGGCAGGGAAAAATACGTTTTACAGGTTTGAGACAGGAAGCATGTGCTACGATTTCCATTTGTGATTTTGTGTTGCCATTAATGACTGACATGGGGGACAATGGGAAATTGCAACATTTATTCCCATAAAAAAACACATTGTGAAAATGACTCTCAGTGCAGAAGTGGCCGCTGCAGTCTTTCATAATATCAAATGCCAGAAGGGTGGGCTAGGCTTCTTAGCAAAACCGAGTCTTGTGACATTTTCAAAACAAAGAGAGTCGTTGTGGCATAACCTTTTGTTAGATTCCACCTATCTCCTCTTCCCGGTTGACATTAACTATTTAAGGGGTAGATAACCACACTTGTATTTGCTAAGGCCCTTTTCACTCTGGGAGTATCATGACAAACATTTCCCTGTTTTACATTCAGGTCAACAGAGGGAGACAGAGCACAGCAGTTTCTGTCACGATCTTGTGGCTCTATCCCTACAACATTTTGTTCTTCCTACTAATGTATAGCAGCAAAAAGAACCTGAGTACACAGGAATGCCAAACTGATATACTGCAAATGAAGCTTCAGTCAGTAAACCAGTCTTTAGTTTGAGGCACTGTCCTGTTGCATTTTTTTGTCTTTCAATAGTCTGCCAACTTGGCAAAATGTTTCTGAATTCTAATGTAGTCTGCTTGTGAATGCTGTACAGATCTTGCTGTTCTTATGCCCTCCCTCAACTTCACTTGGTTAGTAAAAAGCTTCTTGCAGAAGAATGTAGGAAAGCATGAAGATTTGAGGGCCATTCAATTTAATTTTAAATATCCTCTCAGATCTTGTAAGAATAGGAACAGACAAATGGAGGAAATGAGAAACTGGTTAATCACATAATGCTACGTGACTCACACTAGCCAGTCAAGGTCAATTCGAATCTGTGGGAGAACACAAGTGAAAGATCTTATTATTTCTTTCCTTCATTCCATTCATGTATCCTACCCTTCCCCCAAAGCGCTCTGGGCAAAGTATATAGGACCATTCCATTTTATCTTTAAAACATCCTTGTGCTGAGAAAGAGAGATGAGATACTGTTAAGAGTGTCAGGTGGACTGGAGGAGAACTAGGCTGAAAACCCTCCTCAGCAGTTTGAGCCAGGCAGTACTGCTCACCCTAAGCCACTTTATTTTTATTTACTGCATTTATACCCTGCCTTTCTCCTCCATGGGGATCCAAAGCAGAATGCATCATTCTCCTCTCCTTCATTTTATCCTCACAACAACCCTGTGTTGTAGGATAGGCTAACAGTCTGTGACTGGCCTGAAGTCACCCAGCAATTTTCCCTGGCACAAGTGGGGATCCCAGACTGTAGTCTAACCAGTGCCTCACACTGGCTCTTATAAAATACTTATGAGATAAATGCAGAGAGGAAGGGAATATGGTATATTATTGTTAATTTACTGGAAAGTATTGGAGTCGGGAGGCGAGTGGTAGTGATTTCATAGTAAAGCTCTTTATTGAGGGTCAGATGGAACATGGGGAACCCTGGGCTCAGAGCCCTCTTTTATGCCGGCCAGAGACAATGCCCCGACCTCGCCCACAGGTCCTCATAGGACCTTAAGTCTGTGGTTGTAGTTCATAGGTCCCCCAGCAGGAGACCTAGGCTCGTAAATGGTGGTCACTCAGGATCCAACTGGCTATTGTTCTACCTGGCTGAAGCTCAGGTAGATTCTGACCATGTGCGCTGACCACGTGGCGGTCGCCATTACGGGAGACCATGCGATCGTGGTCTTAGGACACAACATTTACAGTAAACAGATCTATCCTGTCATCTTACCCTGAAGTGGCTTGCCTTGGGGGAGTGAGAGCTAGGGTTGACAAGTCCTCTCTGGCCACCAGTGGGGGATGGGGGGGGTAGGGTTGCCAGATCCAGGTTGGGAAACTCCTGGAGATTTTGGGGATGGAGCCTGGGGAGGACAGGGATCTAATTGGGGTACAGTGCCATAGAGTCCACCCTCCAAAGCATCCCTTTTCTCCAGGGAAACTGATCTCTGTAGTCTGGAGATGAGATGGAATTCTGGGGAGTCCCCAGGTCTCACCTGAAAGCTGGCATCCCCAGCTAGAGCCTATAATAATGGCAATGTTTCTTAAGGATTGTAGATGTTTTCTTAATGGAGCTTTATTGTTGAGAAATGGCTCTGTACAACACCCAGCAAGGCAGAAGTAACACCGTGCTTTTCTGCCAAAGGGAGAGAGCACATGTGTGTAAAGAAAGTGACAGAGTAGCCACAGCTGAGAGGGGGCTGAAGCACCCTGGGGTTAGGGTTTGCCCAAGGGTTTTTGGTGCCATAGGCAAGCAATTAATAGGCGGGGAGGGGGAGGATAAGCCCCCTCCAAACCAGCTACCTGCCTGCAGACCTGCTGTGAGCAGAGCCAGGTACAAGTGGAGTCCCCAGAGGCCTTCCTTCCTCCTCCCCTCCCTCCACTGGGGCTGGGACTGGGGCAGGGCCCATAGTGGGGAAAGGCAAGGCTGGGCTGACCCTACCATCTAGCCTGCCCCATTCCCAGTCCCATTCTGTCGTTTTTAACTGAGGCTTAGTGTTATGTTATTTACCACGTGATATTATTTACCTCAGTGGGATGAAAAGCTTCCACTGCCAATTTCCGCACATTAACCCTCTGTAAAGGACAGGACGTTTTCCTGCAGGCCTGATGTCAAACCCCCTATCAGTGAACCACATGATTCCCTCAGAAGAACCAAGCACCAAGAAGGACTTTTTAGCCCACACCATCCCAGAACTCTAAAGAGCTCAGAGAAAAATTTGTCAACCTTAATCAACTTGCCCCACCTGGGTTCTCAGTCCTCTACCAGTCCCAGACAACTGGGCAGGTGGGTGTATGGTGCTGCTCATTCAAGGTTCTTTTTCCTTTAGGGTGCTCCCCTCACCAAAAATCGCTGGCATTGAATGTGTTGGCCTGGCCTGGGATGCCGAGGAGAGTTTGGCTATCTGGCTGGTGTACCATCCGCCTAATGCACCAGTAGGTACCCTGCCTGGCCTGCTAGATGCTGTATGTGGCTGGGCAATGGAGCACCCCAAGTCTTGGGGGACTTCAGCGTCCATGTTGATGATGCAGTGTCTTCTCAGGCCAAGGACCTAGTGTCATCCATGGAGGCTCTGGGACTCTCCCAATTTGTATTGACTCCCACACACCAAGCGGCCACATGCTGGAATTGATTTTTGGGATAGGGATAAATGTGGATCTGATGGCTGCCCAGAATGTTTATGAAGGTCTCTGATATGGCAGTGAAGTCCGCTAATTCTATGCAGCTTCCATCGCACCTGTGAAGTTGCGCCAGGCTCAATTGTTTAGAACTATTTGATCATTAATCTTGTTGCCACACTGCAAACAAAATGGTAAGGAATTGGACATCGGCTGTGAGACATTTGTAACTTATTTCATGGATAAAGTCTTATCACTCTGCCAAGACCTCCCGACCACAGCTGATACAGTAAAGGAACTAGAAGCCCCTTGTCTGTCTTCTGGTCCAATGTTGGACCAATTCAGCCAACTCTCTCAGGAGGATATCAACAGGGTTCTGGCAGCTGTGAAGCCAACGCCTTGCCTCCTTGATCTGTGCCCTTCCTGGCTTGTTAAAGCCTGTGGGGATGGCATTTGGGTCCCCCTGGGAGAAATTATCAATTTGTCCCTCTTTTCTGGGACATTTCCAATGGGGTTGAAGAAGGCTTCATCCACTCTTGAAGAAACCAACATTGGACCCTGTGATCCTGGCCAACTACCGCCCAGTTTCAAATCTTCCATTTCTGGGCAAGGTAGTTGAGACAGCTGTGGTTGAACAACTCCAGGCTTTCTTGGATGATGCATCCATTCTTGACCCATTCCAGTCTGGTGTCCGCCCTAGGCATGGGATGGATATGGCGCTAGTCGCCCTAACAGATGACCTCCAGAGACACCTGGATCGGGGCGACACTGCTGTTTCTCCTAGATCTGACAGCAGCGTTCGACACAGTTGATTACGATCTTATGACCCACCACCTCACCGCTATAGGAGTTCGGGGGGTCTGCCTTACAATGGTTTACTTCCTTTCTCCATGATCAGGGAGAGGGTGGCGATACCCATGATACCCACTCAAATGTGGGGTGCCGCAGGGGGCGATCATCTCACCAATCCTCTCATCTACATGCGCCCCTACGCCCAGTTGGTCCAAGGGGTTGGGCTGGGTTGTCACCAGTATGCAGATGATACCTAGCTCTATCTGGTGATGGATGGCTGCTCAGACTCCACCCTGGAGAATCTGACCAGGGTACTAGAGGCTGTGGCTGGGTGGTTGCAGCAGAGCAGGTTGAAACTTAATCCAACGAAGATGGAGGTCTTGTACCTGAATTGGGGGGGGGGGGTTGAGTCAGGAATCAGGCTACCCAAGCTGGATGGTGCATCACTTGTGCCAGCCCAGAAGGTGAGGAGCCTGGGGGTGGTCCAGGTCACCATACTTGCTAGGTCTGACTTTTATCATCTTCGGCAAATTAGGAAGCTGGCTCCCTCCCTCCCCCCCCCCCCAGGACTTAGCTACAGTCACCCATGCAGTGGTCACTTCCAGGCTTGACTACTTAGGGCTTGCCCTTGCAGCTGATCTGAATACTCCAGCTAGTGCAAAATGCAGCAGCATGCCTACTGACTGTCGCCTGTGCAGGAGCACATTCAGCCGGCACCAAGCCAGTTGCATTGTCATCTGATTGAGTACTGGATCCGCTCCAAGGTATTGGTACTGACCTTTAAAGCCTTGCTTGGGCCTGACATACCTGAGGGACTGCCTCTCCCTATATGTGCCCTGGGGAGCCTTGTGCTCTGCCGATCAAGATCTGCTGGTTGTCCCTGGCCCAAGGGACATCCACTTCGCCTTGACCAGGGCCAGGAACATGCTCCTGTTAGAGATCAGGGCCCTGCAGGACCTAAAAGGGAGCCTTTGTACTGAGACAGGGGGCATCCAACAAAAGCTGGCCTCCCTTGCTAAAGTTTTACCACCTCCACACAGCCCAGACTAACAAGACCTCAGAGATCCAGCAGCACCAGTTTTGGAGACTGTGCACATAAACAAATAGTATGACGTGTTTTAAAGCTTTTTTTTTAAACTATTTTTAATTATTCGGTTAATATTTCTATTCACTGTGGTGAGCTGAATGGCTGAAGAACGTACTTGTGATCTGACCTGAGCCCCCTTGGGGGGAAGGTGGAATATAAATCAACAGAGATAAAATTAAATTAAATTAAAAAATCCCTGGAATAGCAGAGAGCCAGCATGGTGCAGTGGCTAAGAGTGTAGGGCTTGGATCTGGGAGACCCAGGTTCCAGTCCCCGTTCTGCCATGGAAGCTCGCAAGGTGACCTTGAGCCAATGACACACTCTCAACCTAACCTACCTCACAGGGCTGTTGTTGTGTGGGGAAATGGAGGAGAGGAGAATGGTGTAAGCCACTTTGGGTCACCACTGGAGAGAAAGGAAGGGTATAAATGAAGTAAATAAACAAACACACAAAGCCAAAGCCTTCCCAGTCCTTCTCAGGGCCAAGCTAGACATTATAGCATGCACCGGTTTGTTCTGTGGATGCTGATATCATTTTGAAGAAGAATTTGGCCATTTAAAAAATCCACAAGGGAGGTGCAGTGGGACCAGGCAATCTCATCTCTTCCCCTGTGCCTTATCACCTGCCAAAATGGCATGGGGGGGGGGGAGATCATTTGTAAATGGCCAAATTTTTCTCTAAAATGACATCAGGCACATGGATGCTGAAACATCTAGTTTCCAATAGGGAAAAAGAGTTTTAAAAGACTGTCGGAATAAGTTTTCAAATAAGTTTTTTTACTGGTAATTTTTTCACATTGGTATACCTTTTCTCCTCCTTCAAATCACAACAGAGTTTAATGGCATCTGATTGGAGCCAAGGGAGAGATATAAAATTGCATATGCATGTATGAGAGAGAGTAAGAGAGAGATGGTCTGTGCTATCAGCTCAAGAACACCTTGGATTGTTGGTACTTAAGAGTGTTTTATAAATATTACATTACATGACCATAAAGTCAGTTTACAGAGACCTGTTTGTAAGAAGTGTGAAGCATGCTTTTAATTCTGTCTAGGAAATGTCCTGAGGGTAATGTGGGAATAAATTTAGAGTAAGAAATCTAAACTAGGTTATGGTGGTAATCACAGATTTTAAAACTTGCAGGTAACCAGGGGTCATTTTGAGCAGGAATATGCAGGAACACTGTTCCAAGAGTAACAAGCCCAGGAGCGGGCACACATGGTGATGTGCTTTGGAAAAAAGCAAAAGCATACTAACCTGATCTATATTTTCATGCTTGTTGTAGGGTAGCTTCCCTGTTCTGAGTTGGGAAATACCTGGAGATTTTTGGGGTGGAGCCTGAGCAGTGGGTGTTGCCTTCTGACACACTTCTGGTGATGTCAGGGTGTGTGGCATATGCAAATAAGCTATGCTAATGAGTTATGCTAATGAGCTCCTGCACCTCTTTTTCTACAAAATGATCCCTGCAGGTAACTATAAATCTCATGGAAAGCCATTACTTTGTTTTAAGAAAGTTTTAGGTTATTTGCATACGGAGTGGTCTGGCAGGAAGGAGAGGTATTTCCAATACAATTAGTATTCTATTTAAATGAAGAAGGAATTTCACCTATGCTAAGAGGAGCTGATAGACCAAAGAAATGCCACATTTATATATCCATCAGTGACTGTGCTGACACAAAGAAGGCCAAACTGCAAACTTTTAAACTAGTTCCTGCTTAACTATCCCTTTAATATTCACTTGATTTGCAGCAAATATCAGGTGATGTTATTTAACTTCATGCCATGAAAAACTTCAGCTGCCCATTTCTGCACATGAAGTCTCTGTGCAAGGGGCAGGGCACTTTTCTCTGTCCAGTTGGCAACCATGAAGAGTGGGGGAAGCACTGACCTGAAGACAAAATGAAATTTTAGCAAGTTGGCTGGCCAGTCTCTTAACATTAAGCCAATGAAAGAGTGGGGCTCATCACGGAGAGTACCACAAGTATAATAAAATGGCCAGGTCTTCACTGGGCAGATGGTTTGTTAGAGATCTAGAGCTTTAAAAACCATTCTTTGCTCCTACTCCTCCATGTTTCTACAGACAAATAGATTTATCTGACTGAGTGTATAGCTGCTTTCAGTTGCTCCTCTTGGTCATAAGGTGGGCACTGTGAATGTTTGTCTGGACTAATCGGCCTGTAAGAAGATGACTACCAGATTGAACAAATGTATAATTGCTTCCCTCAAATAAATGCATGACATTTCATGGATGCTCACAGTTATCTTGGCATTCTTTTGCTTTTGGATAAAAGTGATGCCTGAAAGTTGTCTTCAGAAAAAATACACAATCCAAATCTTTAGGCATGCATATTAATCTATTTCCCTGTTCTTTTCTGGCTGGCATTTGGATTTCTTCTGAGCATTTCCAGATGCTTTTCTACTTGGCTCGGTTGGGGTTAACTGAAACACCCATCAGCACAGAATTGGGTGACGTTCCTCACACATCACCAGTCTGGACCGAAATGCAAATATTTTGGGCTGCTGCAAGATAATTGGAATCAGATGCTCTCCCCCCACCCCTCCCAACTCCAAGCCTAAGGCTTTCTGGTTGCTTTAGCAACTTATTCCCTTCACTTCCCTTCTGATGTCATTCTTGGAACACATTGCTTTGGAACATAGTGGCAGTGGCTGCTGGGTTAAGGAGGTGTGTGCTGCCTGGATATAGCCTGCATGCTCACACACTCTTGGCTTTCGGGAGACAATCCAGCAAAACATCTAAGTCCCAGTGAAAGCTGAGGTATAAAAGTTATTCTTAACTTTAGTGCCATTGACTTCAAATAATCTAACACCACTGTGTCTAACTATTGGTGGTTTGAGCATTTGAATTTCATAGATAAAAGTTAAAGAAAGCACCAGAGTCAGTTCTTCGGCTAACTGGTCACTTGGCACATGCAATATCCCAGTACACCACAGGGGCTTGGTTCACTCCCAGACATCAACCACACAGACACCCCACTTCTGGGCAATGCAGCAGGGGCCTGCCTTGGACCCAGCGGGTCTTCACTTACTGTTCTTCTGACTCAACAGTCTTGAACAGATCAAAATCCCTCTCTCTTACAGGCAGTCATCACAACTAAATAGTTAGTAACTGTTAAGGTGGTTTTCCAATCCTCATCTACAAGGAAAAACTGGACAATTAACCTATTAAGAGGGAGGACAAATACCTTTATCTCAGATCAGACCAAATTTCACACTCCAATAAAATATGCTCTAAGGACTCAAGCTGACTAGATCCACATTTACAGACTCTGCCAAGGCCCCAGCAGGTGGAGGTTCAGGCACAAGAGGAATAGATGTACCTTGCTTGGGATGACAAAAATATCTGGGTGGCATGATAGAGCCATAGAGGAAGGGCATCATTTCTTATGGTATGCACAGTACTGTCAATTTTTCTGCCCTGGTATTGGCCCAAATAGGTTGTCTTTTTTCTCTTTTTGGCCATGCTTCAAAAACAGGCACAAAACTGTTCGACAAGAGATGATAGTAGAGTTTTTAAAAAGTATATACTACCACTGGTATTTATAGCACCAGTTTTATTTTGCTATCAAGTTGTAATGGACTTATGGCAAGAGATGTTCAGAGGTGGTTTGCCATTGCCTGGCTCTGCTTTAGGACCCTGGACTTCCTTGGTGGTCTCCCATCCAAGTACTAACCAGGGCCAACCAAGCTTAGCTTCCAAGATCTAATGAGATGGGGCTATCCCAGGTTATTCGGGTGTGCTGGCTCTGGCCGGTTGCCACGAATACAATATACGTAAGCTAGATGCAAAGTCCAAACCAAGCCAAGAAACAGTGCCAGGGGCCAGAATGCCGGGAGATCAATCAGAGTTCTCAGGAGCGATGAGTGGAGGCTGGCAGCCAGGACAAGGTCCAAGACTACACAGTTGCATCCACACCGAGGCAGGTGAGCGTGGCTGCTTATAACCAGATCTTCCCTTCCCTGGGAGGCAACCTGCAAAGACTCACAGCCCCTCATGTTGCCTTTACAACAGCTGAAGTCTGGCACTCCTCCTTCTCTCCTGCACATCCAGATGCTGGTGTGCCCTGTATCTGGGACATTCAGGTGAACTAGGTGGGGACTCTGGCCTCCAGGTGTCTCCAACTGGGGATGCTGGGCCAGGCTCTTCCTCTGACTGCACCCAGGCTCTTCACCTTGTTGCCCCTCCTGCACAGATGCTGGAGCCTCTTCTCCCTCAGGTGCTGGCAAAGGTTCTTCTTCTGGGCTGACTCCAGAGGAGGCTGGGTTGCTCCATGCCTCTTCCTCATCTGAGGAATAGTCAGCCTCGGCTGAGCCAGGACCCATGACACCAGGTCAGGGCTAGTACCAATTCTGGCTGCCTTTAAAAGGCTGCCAATTTCCAGGTGAAGTAGTTTCTAACAACATAGTACACACTCCTTGTGTGTTGTCTCAGTCTGCCACAAAATTTTTCTGTCAGACATATCCTGTGAGTTCTCTGCTAGGCACACACAAGCCTGATACAGATTAGGACCATGGAGCACTGGAAGAAGGGGCTTAGACCATCCCAACCTCACAGCCGCTGTTCACCCCCCTGGAGGCTCTACTTGTAATGATGAAGCACAAGTAGGCTTCCCCATCAGAGTGTAGTCAGGAGCTCAAGGGATGGTGGTTTCCAAGAGACTCAATGGCCATCATTTCATGAAGGACATTAAAGGTATATCCTGCAAACAGAGGAATACATCTGAGTTCTCTTCAACAGCTAAGGCAAACTGTAAAACAACCCTCTCAGGGTAGAAGTTTGATTTCATTTCCATGGGTGGTTGTGATGAGAGTTCACAATATGGCCATGGAAGATTATGTCCCTGTAGACTTTCCTCACTTGTAAGAGCCAATCATCAGGGCAAAACTGGCAGGCTAGCTAGATCTACTCAGCTTTTGGCTCATGTGTTTACTTCATCATTGCCCAGACCACAGCTTTTGTTGACTGCACCACGGTAAAGTTGGCTGCTAAAAGTTCTGTTGTACGGTGTAGTATATTTGGGAAATATTCCAAGTCAAGCCAGCAAGAACTACTTGACCGCAGCCTGAACTTTACACAGCTCTATTCAACCCAGTCTGGTTGTGTGAACTGGTACTAACTGACTGCTTGGCTCAACTACGTTACATTTTCTCTGGGTCCACTCAATCAAATGTGTATTGTGAATTCAGTGCTGGGAACTGAATTTCCAGGTGTGGGTTTTGATTTGGATCAGGACCACAGTGCATGAGAAGCTTCAGCATTTCCTCCATGCAGTCTTCCTGACCTGAAAGAGCGGGGTGGGTGGGGGGGTGGGACTGTTTACCCCACTGGGGAAACCTTGGTTAACTCATTGGTGCACACGGAGAACTGAAGTGGGAAACAGCAGTTCTTTGGGTTGTTCCAGTTCAGGAAAAAAGCATGGAAGGAAGGCTAGAGCCCCCTCTCATGTGCTATTGTGCTGATCCAAGTCAGACCTGTGTGAGCCTGAGAATTAAGTTCCCAACAATGAATCTGCAATACATACCTGATTGAACAGACCCGGGGCAGAAGCAGGGAAAGACATAACATCTAGTTAGGTCATGATATTACAAAAACAGAGATGAGAGTCAATTTTTTGCATTTCATATTGCCTGTTCAAAGGGAGGAAAGTATTGTGTCCATATGTGAGTAATGTACTGAACTTTCCTTAAGTGCTGTGAAATAAAATAAATAGGATGGCTGCACAGCACAATAATTGTTTGTTTGCATGATAAAAATGTTTCTCTCTTGATTTCCTTTTTACATGCAAAGAAAGCTGTTAAGAGTCCTGCATGCCTGAAACAGAGCAAGAATGACTAGCTTCTTCTCCAGCTTCCTTGGAATATATATTAAGCCAGCTCTTCCTAGCAAACGGAGTACTGCCTATAGGCAAGTCGTTCTCAAGTAACACATGTGACCAATTACAGACTATCTTCCTTCTGCATTCACTTCCAAAACTCTGGTAATTTTTAATTTTATTTTTGCAAGGCTCTTGGCTTAACCACAATATGTAAAAAACACACTTTCCCTTGTAATATAGGAAACACTAAGATTTAATTGTGTCTAGAAAATATATTTGAAACCCAATAGGACATGAGCAATCCACAAGACCATTATTACTTCTATAAATGCTTAATCTTATCATCTTCACACACTCAGTACTGCAAATGATGAGCACAGAGAACTCAGACTGGGAATATCACTACAATTTCATTGCCTAGTGTTAAAGTCCATGTCGCATGAAACAGAAGTAACTTCAAGCAAAAACACAGGTACCCTCACAGAACTATAACTGAAACATAAGGTGTATTTTATATATGTCAAATTGTGTCCAAAAGGCTACAGTATCCTAGAAATATTTCAGGAAAAGATTTAATCATTTTTATTGGAATGGATTTTTTTTTTTTTGCAAATTACTCCGACTGGAAATCCAGATGCTTCTGCTAATTTAACAATATGGAGCTCAAGGGGAGCCATAAAACCTCTAAACATGATGTGGAGTACTGTTTTCTATACATAAAAATGCCACTGCTTCAGTAAAAAATGGTCATGTCCCTCCAGAGCTAGATGTGAATTCCATGTCTCTCATATCGAAGTGGAATATCTCCCCTATCCAGGACCAAAAATATTTGCATTCCTAGCGCCCAGTGCTTGCTAATATTTTGAGCATATGGAAAGCAGTCTCTGATTCGCAATTTAATCTGACATGCTCTGAGCTGAAACTATAAGGAAGAAAAAGGAAACATTCTCATATATGGACTTATATTTTAAAAAAAACTGGAGTGTATTTCAAACAAAGTTTCGAATCTGGGAATTATTTCTAGTTACATAAAATTTGTGATCCAAAGGCTCCGTTGGTATTTGTCTCAGGAGATTTCATACATTACAGTGAAGAAGAAACAGGAAGTACAAGACAGGGACATTTCCTGTTTCTGTGCGTCTGGTAAGAACTGACAAGGATGAATGATGAGCAATTTACAGATGAGAAACACAGCTTGCTACACCATTTTCTTTTACACATTTCACTAAACTACATTACTATGTGTCATGGTCTCCTCTGAGTTAGGCTCAGACTCATCAAAGGTGAGCTCCAAGAATCTGGATTCCTGTGTGAGGCAGATCTGAAGGCCCGGGGAATCCCAATCACCACAGGGTTTCCCTCAGGCCCAGAGACCATGGCAGTCAAGATCTCACCACTGGAAGCTCTGCAGTCCCCAGATACTGACACCATGTGCCAAGAGCTCGCACTTGAGACCTCTCCACTGGCAGACCTTGTTAGGTTTACCATATTTTCACCAGCTCTACAGTGGAAGGGTTTGTGGGTTTTTTTACAAAAAATTGCTTTTAGTGATGGCATGATGTAACTTCCAAGGAAAATCTTATGTAGTTCCACAGGGCCTGTAAGACGGAGCTCTTCTGCCAGGCCTTTGACTAGGAGCCGCTACTGCTAGTACCATCTATTGTCGCAAGTGCCATCGCGATGAGGGTCGGCCCTGGAAGCAGCCCAGGCCATTGTGCAGGGTGTGATATGCTCTTGCATTCACCCCAAACTTATATTTGCCAAACACCATATGATTTAACCATAGAGTTTGGGGTGAATGCTATAGCATCATCCAGTGTGATGATGTCACTTCTGGGCTGCACGCATTTGCCAGGGCATTTCCTCCTGCTGCCCAGAAGAGCAACAGCAGACAATGGCAGCAGAGGGCAGGAGCTGGCAACCTTACCTTGATTCCAGTGGACATAATTGTTTGCAGGATTCTGGACCAAGTTAAGCTTTAACAAGAGGATTCCCTGGCCCCACTGTGGAAGCATGGAGGAGGGCCTCTCAGCCCATTTAAACCTGGGGTTGGGAGGGGAATCTTTCTGAAACAACCTGTATGCAAGGTTCCAGCTCTTGGGCTCTAGTTCTTTCACTCCAGAGCTAGACTCAGGCTCCAGGCTACCCAGGAATATCCTTCTTGTTGCCACATCTAGAGTCAGTACAAGAGAAAGCTGCTTGGTAACCCTGATGGGACAGAAAGGTGGGATATAAACTTTGCATATAAATAAATAATAATCCACGCCTCCATATTTTTAATGTACTATGTGAAGCTACCCCATGTTTGTTCCACTGTGCAGCAGATGACTCCAACTAGGGCTCTTAAAGGATATGTAGTTCTCAGGAAAATGTAGTATGATGCCGCCACCACCACCCTCCACAATTCTGGTTGTCTGATTGTAAAGTCACTGCAAGATGATTTTTACCATATTAGTGTCACATCGCAAACACATCGCCTTTGCATTATATCAGAGAAACCTGCTGCTTAATCTTGATGCATAAATATAACCTCTCAGTGCTCAAGGGTGAAATGAAACAAAACACATTGAAAAGCATGTGCTAAGGTTGTGGCTCAGTGGCAGATCATCCGTTTTGCATGCCGCCGGTCCCAGGTTCAATTCCCAGGGTCCTCGGTTAAAAGGATGGGATAGTGGGTGATGCGAAAGATCTCAGCCTAAAACCCTGGACACTCACTACCAATCTAAGTAAACAGTACTGACCTTGATGGACTGAAAGACTCATTAAGGCACTATGTTAACATGCCAAATATAAAGTAAGAACTGGGTTTCGTTTCATAAAAATGGAAAATAAAAACAGATGTCCTGTGTATAAGTGATGCACGAATGTGGCCATACATGCTGGGGCTGAGGAAACTAAAAGAAGGCAGAGACTGCAGAAGCAGCCGAAAGAGGTGGCAGCAGGGCCCTCCGTAGTGCCCTCCCAAAAAAGAGGGACAGGGAAAGCAAAGGAGTAGCTTTGTCAGGGGGTGGCTGTTTAAAAAGGAGTGTTTATGTGATGACAATTGCTTTTAACAGACAGGAAGCACCAAAATAAAACTCCAAGCAATTGGGTCTACTTTCCTGGAACCCTGTTAGTGTAATATGATGCAGATATCAGTCTTAAAAGCATCTTGTGACTATTTTCTATCCATGCTTGCCATGTTTGTTTGCTGTTTCACAGCTCTCTTCTAACATATGCAGGGACAGGACAAACCTTACTTACCTTCCTATATACCAGGGCTTAATTTGTTAAACAAAAACAAAACCCAGAGGACAACAAGGGATCAGATCTGCATGAAATTTATGCTTCCCGAGGTAAGAACATCCCTGCTGATTCAGACCTGTGTTCCAACTGGTCCAGCAACTAGTTTCACACAGTGAAATACAACGAATAGGGTACAGAGGCCAAGGCCTTCCCCTGATGTTGTCCCCAGCACTAGTTTTCAAGAAGTTTGCTGTCTCCGACTATGGAGATTGCCTTTAGTCACCATGGCTAAGTCACTGACAGATGTGTCCTCATAAATCTGTCTGAGAGCCAGTTTGGTGTAGTGGTTAAAGGTGTGGACTCTAATCTGGGAGAACCGGGTTTGATTCTCCACTCCTCCACATGCAGCTGCTGGTGTGACCTTGGGTCAGTCGTTTTTCCAGAGCTCTTCTCTCAAGGACAGTTCTTGAGAGAGCTCTCTCAGCCCCACCTACCTCACAGGGTGTCTGTTGTGGGGACAGGAAGGGAAAGGGATTGTAAACTGCTCTGAGACTTCTTCGGGTAGTGAAGGGCGGGGTAAAAATCCAATCCCTTCTTCATTATCTCTTAAAGCCACCTGTGTCCGTGACCATCACTACATCCACTGGCAGTGAATCCCACAGTTTAATCACTTATTTCAGCCTGAATCTATTGCACATCAACTTCATTAGGTTCCCCTGAGTTCTAGTATTATGGGAAAAGGGCAATGTTCTCTCTATTATGTGAATAACTTTATAAACCTCATGCCCCTCCAATAATTTGTATTCTAAATTTAACAGTTCCAAGCACTTTGGCCTATCTTCATAGGAAATGTGCCTTAACCTATCAATCATCTTGGTTGCCATCTTCCGGACGCTCTCTCCCAAAACTGAGGAAGGTGGCTATTGGCTGCTATATGCTATGATATTTTCAGTTTCATGCTTACTACCCCAGGTTCTCCCCGTAGCAGCAAATAATTCTAAGCTCTGGCATTCACATGATAATAGCCATGTATACTTGCTCAATAAAAAGCATTTATGCATGCATAAACCTGCTTGTGTGAGTAAAGAGTGGTCAATTTGCAGCTGACTAATGGCAACCCCAGCAAAGGGCTTTCAAGGCAAGTGAAAAGCAGAGGTGGTTTGCCATTGCCTTCTTCTGCAGAGTTTTCCTTAGTGGTCTCCCATCCAAGTACCGACCCTGCTTAGCTTCTGAGATCTGACAAAACCAGGCTATATCATGCCGTCTTCCTTCTCCCAAACCTGCTTACCTGTACAGATGGCAGGTTTTTTTCATTCATATAATACACTTATAAGTATGCATGCTTATAACTAGAGTTGTTAGTATATTGTTTTGCAAGGCGTTCTTTTGCACTAAATACCTGGATGGAATAGGTAAATTCAAAAGGGAAAGTTTTCTCTCATCACTATAGCTTTTCAATGGAAAAAGCCATAGCTCTTAATGTGCAAGATTCTTCTTCATGTGACATAACACACTCAAATTCTTTTTCACTCATGTTGCATGCAGAACGCGCTGTGAACACATACTGATACACAACCAGTTGCATTTTTCCTCAAATACCAGACCAAAAAAAAAAAAAGCCTTCACAAAGAATAATTGTTGCAGCGACCTCAGAAGTGACATTGTACCTACTGTTCTTGCAGCTGGAACCAGAAATCAATTTAAATAGGTGCTAGGGAGAGAAATTGAGTTTGGTGACTTCTTGTTAGAGCAGTGGGGATTACTACTATATTTATTTGAATCTGTGTTATGCTGTAAGCCCTTGTCTTGCTCTTGCAACACAAGAAAAAAAAATGGCAAAAAGACACAAAGGTGTAAAAGCTGGAAAATGTGTGTCAGGTTAGGGCTATTGGCCCCAAAGAGTAGCTCATCCACTAGAGTCTGGTTGCTTTGGAACTTCATGAGGAGCTACTTCAGCACCAACACAATAGTGCAGACAATCTGGGAACAGAGATCTCTCACAGAGACATCCAGGGCTATTTTTGGGTAGGAATGCACAGGAACGAAGTTCCAGCTGGCTTCTGAGTTGGCCACGCCCACAGCTCAAACCTCTGTGCATGCGTGGCTATAGAGCACCCTGCCCATCCCATGTTACACACGCAAGGGAAAGGCAGCATGTTAAAATACCCTCTTTCCCTCTGGGGAGCCCTTCCTGATTTCCTTGTCAATTTCACTGCCCCCCAGTCAGCTGAGAGTGAAATGGACAAGGAAAAGCCTCTGTCTGCCTTCCCTTCTCTAGCTGACATGTCCCAGCTGGAAAAGGGCAGGCAGGGAACCCAGGCACATTGAAAATGCCTTTCTTTCCCTCCCCGATCAGATCCCAAGCACTTCAGCACTGCATTTACCCGGTTGTCTGGTTCGGGGGGGGGGGGTGTTGCTGGTTCGGGGGGGTGTGTGTAGAAAGGTGTTGCTGAAGTCCCTGGGATCTTTCCCCAGCCATTGGGTTCGGGGGGGGGGGGGGAGGGTTTAGAAGACTAGAAAGGCAATGCTGAAATGCAGTGCCTTTCCCTGGTCTGGTTGGGTGGGGGGGTAGGAGACTAGAAAGGTGATGCTGAAGTGCCTGAGATCTTTTAGATCCCAGGCACTTCAGCAGCACCTTTTTCTGGCTGTCTGGTTTGGAGCGGGAGGGTAGACTAGAAAGGCGATGCTGAAGTGGGGCAGAGAAGCTCAGTGGGGGGGAAGAGGCAAGCTTCCATGCCTGCCCTGTGCTTTCCCAGTCCCCCGCCTAATATGCTAATGAGCTGTGCTGTCAGGGGTGTGGCCTAATATGCTAATAAGTTTCTGCTGTTGGGTGTGGTCTATTATGCTAATGAGTTCCTGCTGGGCTTTTTCTACCAAAAAAGCCCTGGAGAAATCTAAGGATGCATCTATATGTATGCATCCATGTGACTGGCATTCAAAAAGATTCATAGCTGTACTGCATACTCATGGTTTATTGTGCAAAGAAAAGAAGATGACAACATTGCATAAAAAGTTGGCCTATATCAGAGGTCCCCAGCATGGTGCCCATATTATTGCTACTGGTGAAGGGAGCAGGGCAGGAGGAGACTGATTCAGCAACATCCAGGATATGATAAAGGTAGTGATGATAAAACAGGAGTAAACGTTTTTCCCAACTATGTTTTTTAAGCTTGCATCTTGTTCAGTGTTCAATTAGCTACCTTTTCCTGGCTAGCAGGACTTCACCATCTGAGTCAGATGAGTTGCCACTAAAAATAATATGTATGCTTCAGAGAATGGGATGAATATTCCACCCAACGGGTGCTCTTTGGGTGAGAAACTGATAATGTACTACAAGACATGGAATTTAGCCTCATCTCCCCCCCCCTCCCCGCCCCCATGTTTCTTATTTCAGCAGAGCTATCCTGAGACCACCAGTCTTGGGATCTGGGGAGGGGAGCGGGTCTGAAGTGCAAGCAGCAGCTGCTCGATATAGCTGGGAATGCCTTAGGCAGTTCTCCACAGTGAAGAGAGGATTAGTGGCCCTCTCCTCAGAAAGATACCTGGGGGCTACACAGGAATTCAAATAGATTTAGCACATATATTTATTGATTTTTTTCTGTTCAAAATGCATAACAAAGAAAGCATTTGAAAATAGCGAAATTTTGAATGCAACAAATTTTGGGTTGGCTTTCCACAAACAGGGCAGTATGCACTGAACAAAATTATACACATCTCCCCATTCCTACTGCATCTAGAATTAATATATCAATGTTCACTTACTGTTCAAGAACAGTGTATCGGGAATCCAGCATTTATTACACTGTAATAATTAGCATTTTTTAAAGCCAATTTAAAAATTGCCTTTGTGTACTTGACTTATTATTCTGTTTATTTTCTCAGCCTCAGGAATCCAGATTTCCTGGGCCAGACATGTGTTTTTAAATTTTAATTTATTGGAAAGATCACCCATGGGTCTCAGTGAAAACTGGGAAACCTTGTGAAAAGATTTCAAAATACCTGAGTACCTTATGCAGGAAGTCTTGGATAGCGTGGACAGGTGAGAATTTGAATTACAGACACACTTCTGGTTTGGCTGACGCCTGACAAACATGCTAAAGGTACAGTTCCGTGGATCTTTTTTGAACTATTAGAACTTATCAGCAACTGCTAACAACCTTCAACTTTCCAAACAATTTATAAATAACACGTAACAGCTGTAAAGTTGAAGTAGTGGCAGAAATCCCGGTTTGAAGAGATAACAAGAGATAATAAGGAAATACTGCCTTGGCAGTTGTAAGAGGGAAGAACATGCCCAAGCTGGGAAATTTCTCAGAGAAAACCCCCTAATGTCTGACTTACAATTTAATACTTTGGTTGCTGGAGATAAACATTAGTAAAGAGACGAAACTGATGGTCAACACCCTAGGAGGGACTCTAAATTTGCAAATGAACATAAGGGAGTTTCTATTATAAAAGACTGACATTACCTGAAACATATAAAAGTTTCTATTATAAAAGGCTGACATTACCTGAAACATGGGGAAGAAAAGAACGTTCCCATTTGAGGAAGAGAGCTTTCCCCCTCAATCTAAACAAACTAAGCTAGAAGATTTTTTCTCTATACCATCGCAGCCAAACAAATAATGAATGCTTAGAAGTAGAGGCTGAGAGGCCAGCTAAATTACAGCAAGCTGACGATACAAAGGGACAGATGCCCTATCGTAAATTACCACCTGTGAATGAGCAGAAGACCTCTAATAGCTGGGAGAAGATGGAACTCTTAGCACAACAAACTTACTTGGTGGCAGAAACACTTAGGAAGATATTTACATTACAGGAGAGGATGCTAGCTATGCTAGAGGAATTGGCAGATGTTGTTGCTGCTAAAAAATCAAAGGGTTTCCTAAAAGGATAATGAGACCTCACTTGGGCCAATAAAAGCAGGCTGATATTAGATCTAAAAAGGCCAATAAGAAGGAACCTTTTTCCTTAGTATAGAATCCCAATTCACTTGTACTAAATGTATACCCAAGGGGAGGGAGATTTATGGATTGGAGCAATAGGTCATCTGGCTGAGATCACCGGCCTTATTCCAAAAGCTATTGACCTAGTTGAGATAGAAAGACTGGGGAATGATATAAATTTTGAACGTTTTCTTTTGCATTTCCACTCTAAAAGAATTCCATCTCATCTGCTTATGCAAGGCAATAGACTGGATAAGCTGGGCATCAGAATCCAAAGACATTTCAGAAATACTGTAAAGCAAGAACTTTTTATCGGCTACAAAATTAAAAAGCAGGAAACGCAGGAAGCGAACAAATCAACCCTAAAGGCCTTGGAAACCAGAGTGCCAGCCAAACTACTAAATCCTCAGGCTCTCCTGGATCTACACCTGTCCCCACTAATTTACCCTCACCTGTGGAAAGGCAGAGGGAAGGGATTTCAAAAGATAATCCAGATGTTAAGAATGTTGCAGCAGGCAACAGAGGGGAAAAGATAGTAATGGGAAGTAGGGACTCTTTAGAAACGGGAGTAGAGACTGAGGCCATCCTTCTTTCTTCTTTTATGACACTGCCCATTGAGGATCAGGACTCTGTATTATGCCAGCTACACACGTTGATTTCCACATTTAAAGACCTAAGACAGATGCCGAAGGAAATCCCTGCGCCCATGGGTCTACCCAGAGAGACAGCAAAACCTTCTGCGATGGAGTCATCGGGCCATTGTCCTCTTGAGTCTACTGTCTACTATAATGATAAGGAAAGGGAACAATAACTCTAATTTGATCATTTCATTGGATGACCCCCTTTTTTGCAAGATCTCAGAAGATCCTCCAATAGTGTAGGAAACAAAAGCTCCAACACAATATGCTGTTCTTATGGAAGTATGATCGGTAAACCAGCATAAATTGGAGAAGAATTCCCTTAAAATCATCTCGTGGAAGGTAGCTGGCTGGTCCTGTATAAGAGGGCTGGGATCCTCTCCCCTGCGAAAGGGATATGATATCCTTCTACTCCAAGAGACATGTGGACTGCTTGTGAACTCCTAGTTGATGGTTACCATTCTTTCACAAATGTGGCCATTCCAGGAAAAGGCCCAGACAGACTAAAAGGGGGCTTGGGTATTCTAATTCCTACAGCCCTCAGAGTGAAATGTGTACATCTAGACTCACTAAAAGAGTGTGCCATGGCAGTTCGGGTTCTCATCAACAACGAAAGATTACTAGTGATAAATGTGTATCTCCCCCCTCAACAGAAGAAATCAGATATAAGTGGAACCTGGAATAAACTGGACTCTTACATCGAAGATCTTATGAATGACAACCCTGCAGAATAGGGTGCCACTGGGTGGGGATTTTAATGCAAGGATAGGAACAAACAATAGCGCCTTCACAGTTACAACAGAGATTTCCCCCTATGAGGTAGGAGGTCATGGACATCCCACTCATTTTACCAGGCTTTCTAAAGACTCTAGAGTAAATTTTGCTGGTCATTGTTTGATCAAAATGGTAATGAGACATGAGCTTCTAATACTGAATGGCTCCACCTCAGGGGACCACCCAAGGGAATACGCACTTCTTAAAAGTACCTCATTGTGCTAAGGATATTGCTTAAGTTGGCAGTGCCCCCACTTGCTCTCAGACTATGCTCTAGAGAGCTCTACGCATGGAATGATTTTTTTTCTTGTTTCAATAGAGATCCTGTTCACCCTATGCCACCTAAAAAAACTATTTGGTAACTGGGGGAAATTGCAAACAATATTGCCAGTAATGTTGTTTGCGGGGGGGGGGGGGGGGGGGGTTAAAAACCCTGCTGGGTACATACAAGCTTCTATACATTTGTAAAGGGAGTCTTTGGATACGGACCAAGCAGAGAAGATTAATGATGAGTGGGCAAGGAAAGGAGGATCAGCTTTCTTAAAACATTAAAGCAAATCAAATACAGTATGGTCCTCACAGTGAAGAACACCGAGTGGGTACAGTGATATGAGCTGGCAAAGCTAGGCTCCTGACTGTGCCAGATGGACACATCAGATGTCCACTGTTGCCTTAGTTACTTTCTGAAAATGCACAGAAAGATTTAGCAAAGGTTTCCAAATTCCAAGACACAGATATTTGTCCTGCTGGAATTAAGCTGTTAAGAGAGGTGTCCTGACTCCCGTAACATCAAGCTTCTGGAATCCTCTTTGCTGTTGGCATGTCAGGCCTACCTCACATGCATGGTTATAGTATCCTACCTTGCATGTGGAAGAATTAGCATGAAAACTGTGTGTAAACCATAACATGTGATTGTACACACAGCAGCGGCTTTGCAGTATAAAAAACCTCACACACAAGAGACTTGCCATGCCAGCATGTGAAGATGCTGTCCAGCTTGCGGCTCAGCCATATCTGCACAGAGACCGTTTGGCCAAATCAGTGATTCTCCATGGGTGCTTTCACATATGCACATGTCATTTCTGCTATGTTGATGAAAGCTTGGGAAAACAGTGTGCTATTCATTCTTACATGGGAGCGTCTTTCATACTGGCATAAAACTTATTTCAGATCTGTTCCAGCAGTGCAAAAGCACATACTTGAGGCCAGCTTCTTACTGCTTTTGCACATGCATGTTCCACAACTGGAAGGTGTAGATGCAACCCAGGCTCCAGCACTGCAGCAAGGGCCATGCCACCTGTCAATCCCTAAGGAGTCCAAAAGGCTGGCTGAGTTGATAGGGGCCCTCCTAGGCCCCAATCTCCATAGGAAAGAAAGCGAAGCAAGGCATGCCTCCACACAGGCAGCACGTGAGCTCACTCATCGCCATCTTGTCCTTCCTCCCCCCGCCTCCCCGCTACTCGTCGCCCTGCCTGTGGCACGCGCCCCCCACCCCCCAGAGGGCACCGCAAAGTCGCCCCTTTTTATTCACCTGGGCCGAAGCCAGCCCTCAGCCTCTCGCTGCTACGTGCTCCCGCCAGCAGGCCCGCGCCTCAGGAACCAGCCGCATATTTTGTCAGAAAGGGTCTTGGACAAAGCCAACAGAAGGGTCCTTGTTAGCCGGCAACTCCCTGGAGAGGGAAGCTGGGAAGGGGGAGAGAGAGAGAGAAGGAGCGAAGAGGTGGGGTGGGGCTCGCCCCCCTCCTTGTCTCCTCCCTCGTCTGCATAAAGCGGCGGGCGGAGACGAGAGGAGGGGACCTGGCGACTTTTCTCACAGTTTGCAACTCTGGCTGCTTTGGGCGAGTGCGGCTTAATTTTACGCACACGCTGCCTTTCAGGGCCGGCGCTGGAAGCGCTTCAGGAATCCAACCGGGAAGGGTTGGGTGTGTCTTTTAGCCAAAGGGTGGTGGAGGAGGAGGGATTCACTTTTCCCTGTCCCCGGGGAGCGCTCCTCTTCGCTCCTGACCTCCTATCCCCCCGGCGTCGTCAATGTAACTCTTGTAGCCCGGCGCGAGGGGCAGGAAGGGAGCCCCGCCTCCTCCTCTCCCCTCCCCAACCAACCCTGCACATCGGCGCGGGGCAGGATCGTGAGAGCGGCTTCCCTGAGGCAGAGGCGGCGCGAGGCTGGAGGAGGAGACCCAAGGCGAGGGAAGCGCTTGGAGCGGATGGTCCTCAGGCAACAGCCGGCCCGTCCCTTTCGGAGAGAGCTACCAGCCCCGGGCGGGCCCGTCTTCGAAAGGAGCCTGCCAGCAGCACCCTGCAGCAGGGTAAGGCGAGAAATGCGCCCCGAGGGTCGCTTCCGCGCGCGCGTGTGTGGCGTGCATGCTTCGCAGCCGGCTGTGCCGCTGCCTTCCGCCGCTTTCACACTCTTTTGTTTCTTGGTGGCGAGGGAGTCCTTTTGTGCTTCAGTGGCTGATTTCCAGCTTCGCTGATGCGTCGGGCGGGAGGGAGAGAGGGAAAGATCCCAGGCTCATCCTGATGCTGAAAGAACAGGGGAAGGGCTTTCGTGGGTACCCTGCGAGGGGAGGCAGGGGAGGAGAAAAGCCCAACAAAACACACGTAGAAAGTTTTATCATGAGAGAAAGTAGGCGCAGATTTTATTCCCGCATGCACACATATTTATAATCTAAGGCACGGTGGAGCCAGAACGAAGCATTTTTTAACTCATTATAGTGCAATCCTAAACGGATGTATACCCGTCTAAATCGATGGGTCTGTGGGTTTTAAAGGGTTTAAGTGTGACTGGAAGTGGGCTGGTCAGCATTTGTTTAAGCCTGCAGTTGTAGGTTCATGAAAGGTAACCGCATTGAAGTCAGTGGGATTTACTCGCGAGTAAACATGGATCGGCTTGCACTGCCAGTTTTCTCAGATCGCACAGCAGTTACCGTGATTGGATTACATCCGTAGATTTTACTTTTTTTGACACAGGCTGTTACATCTCTGCCTTCTTTATCTTCAAACACAGAGCTGGAAGTGAAGCATTACTTTCAATCTCCCTTTAAAAAAGAAAAAACAGTTTAAGATGCAAGATGTGAATTTTAAGAATTACACAGGATTGGTTCTCCTAACTTACAAATGCTTTGATGGTGGATGAAAGCTTTCCAGTTAGGAAGAGTTCAGTAGCTGGCATATTGCATTTTAATTGGTTCAAATAAATAGTGTGTTCCATAAGGCCACACCAGACAAGGGGGCCCAATCCACCAGAAAGTTCTCATTCGTCCCCACTGAAATTGATGGGAGCTATGCAAGAGTGCTCGCGTGCAGTTCTTGTTTGCTTCAGCTCGGCATGTACAGATTATGTCAAACATTTTCTATGCAGAAATCATCTCCATGTAGGAAACTGCCTGAGACAACCCATATGTCATTCATCATGTGTGATAAATGAGTGTGAATATTTGGCATGTATAAACGCTTGATTTATACAGTTTTGCATTGAAAAGGCTACTGTGTGGGAAATTCTTCATGTATAAAGTAGACCTCGCTCTCTGCTTGACTGTATTAAGGGTTAGATTTGTATTTCTTTTTCTATTTGTTATTTATTTAGAAAATTTTATCTGCCTCTCCAAGAAAGCTGGCCAGGACCTGTTTCTTGTTTCTTTGGAAATAACAAAACTACTACAACAGTGAGTTTCGCTACTTGGTAGTAGACTACACTTGGTGGAAATAAGTTGTTGTGCCCATTTTACAGAATTCAAGCAATCAGAAAATGTACATGTACATGTATATGTCTGCCCTTAGTATTCTTTTCATAATACAGACTAGGGATCTGCTGCAGCAGAACAACAAAAATTTCACTACATATTGAAAACTAGTATGTTAGGTAGAAAGCTAGCCTAGATTTTTTTGCTCCCAGATGTGGTCGCTTTCCATATACAGGGACTTTACAAAACGGGGGTTCACTTTTAAGACCGCTCCGTCTGGATTCTGAAGTGACGCATTCTCCGGAGGGCACTGTCACATGTTTTTGATGCCAGGCCAGGTATTGTACCATGGTGTCTCAGGTCTAAGTCTTGAAAAGCAACATAATGATGTGTCTCTATTGGAGATATATAAAGGCGTTCAGGGTTGGGCGAGCAAAAATTACTATGTTGTGCAGGATTTTGTTTATCTTTCTACTCCATGGACTAACCCACCCTGAATCTGCAGTTCACCACATCTGTGTACTGATACGGGAAAAAGGAAGAAACTCATACAGATAACCAGGATGAAGTATTAGAGCTGTAGGAGGGCCTCAGTCAGGGGAGTTTCCCGGAGCAGTAGTGCCTGTCTATTTTTGGATAATTCCAGATGGGTAGCCACGTTAATCTATAGCATCAAAATGAAACAGGAGTCTAGTGGCACTTTATAGACTAACAGGATTTTCTCCATAGAAGCTTTCCTGAGTCAGAGCTAACCTGGCCAGTTACATGATGTGTACAACAATTTTGGAAGCTAAACAGGGTTGGCCCTGATTAGTATTTGGGTGGGAGACCACCAGGGACCTCCAGTTTCGCTATGCACAGGCAGGCAATGGCAAACCACTTCTGAACAGCTTTTGCCTTGGAACTCCACGGAATTGCTATAAGTTAGCTGCAGCTTGATGGCACTTTCCACCACCACCACCATGTCAATAATAATTCTGTCTATCTAACAACAGTGGGGAGTGGCACCCACCTCCTTTGAGTCAACCGATGACGCTTTCAATTGGATCTTGTTTTAACATTCCCTTTTAGCACCCCTTTCTGTTGTGTATACTAATGGATCAGTCTATAAATGTATACAGAAAGCATCTGAGTAAGCAATCTCTGACTCATGAAAGCTTATGCTGGAATAAATTTTATTAGTCTCCAAGATGTCACTGGATTCCTGTCACACTTTTTATAGCTCTGCACTGGTTTCTACCCCATCATATATTCTGCACCTAGGACATAATACAAAGAAATTGGTTAAAATGGATAATCAGTAGACAACTGAGTATTATAGGTCAGGGCTGTGTGAACTGTACACTTGTTTAAAAATCCAAATCCTACATCAAGGTCCTCTAAAATTCTGAACTGAGAAAAAGTGATTTCTGTAGCCTGCAATTGAAAAAATAAGAACATAAGTGAAGCCATGTTGGATCAGGCCAATAACCTATCCAGTCCAGCACTCTGTGTCACACAGTGACCAAAGCCCAGGTGCCATCAGAAGGTCCACTAGTGGCATCAGAACTCCAAAAACCCTCCCACTGTTGCCCCCCAAGCACTAAGAATACAGAGCATCATTGCCCCAGACATAGAGTTCCATCCATACCTTGTGGCTAATAGCCACTGATGGACCTCTGTTCCATATGTTTATCCAATCCCCTCTTGAAACTGTCTATGCTTGTAGCTGCCACCACTTCCTGCGGCAGTGAATTCCACATGTTAATTACTCTTTGGGTGAAGAAGTACTTCTTTTTATCTGTTCTGAGCCTACTGCTCATTAATTTAATTGAGTTCCCATGAGTTCTTATATTGTGAGAAAGGGAGAAAAGTACTTCTTTCGCTACATTCTCTATCCCATGCATAATTTTGTAAACCTCTATCATGTCACCCTTCCAAATTAAAGAGCCTTAACTTCTTTAACCTTTCTTCATAGGGAAAGTGCTCCACCCCCTTAATCATTTTAGTTGCCCTTTTCTGCACCTTTCCCAGTGTTATATCATTTTTGAGATGTGGTGACCAGAACTGTACACAGTATTCCAAATGAGGCTGCACCGTAGATTTGTACAGGGACATTATGATACTGGCTGATTTGTTTTCAATTCCCTTCCTAATAATCCGCAGCATAGCATTTGCTTTTTTTCAGATTGCAGTCACACACTGAGTTTACATTCTCAGTGAGTTATCTACCACAACTCCAAAGTCTCTTTCTTGGTCAGTCTCCGCCATTTTGGACCCCATTAATGTGTATTTATAGTTAGGATTTTTTTGCTCCAGTGTGCATTACTTTGCACTTGCTCACATTGAACCTCATTTGCCACACTGACACCCACTTGCCCAGGCTCAACAGAGCTCTCTGGAGTGCCTCACAGTCCTCCCTGATTCTCACCGCTCTGAACAACTTAGAGTCATCCGCAAACTTAGCCCCTTCACTGCTTCCTCTCAACTCTAGCTCATTAACGAACACGTTAAAAAGCACTGGGCCTAGTACCAAGCCCTGCAGTACCCCATTGCCTACCATCTTCCAGTGTGAAAACTGCCCATTTATACTCACTCTCTGTTTCCTGTTAGTTAACCAGTTTTTAATTCACAAGAGGACTTGTCCAGTTATCCCATGACTGCTGAGTTTACTTAGGAGCCTTTGATGAGGAAGTTTATCAAAAGCTTTCTGGAAGTCTAAGGAAACAACATGTTTGTTCACCCCCTCAAAGAACTCTAATAGATTAGTGAGGGAAGATCTTCCCTTACAGAAGATGTAAGTGAATTGCAAACAAATCTTGTTATTTTCCCTTCTCAGTAAAGGCAGCCATGACTTTCAGTGTGCAGGACCTGAACAAGGCTGTTAATGATAGGACATTTTGTAGGTCATTAATTCATACGGTTGCCATAAGTCAGAAGCGACTTGATGCCATATAACACATGCACAATTTGCATTTTAAATATTTTTAATCATTTTCTGTTTGTACTTTTGTGGCTTCTACAGTTTGACCAGATATTATCTGTGCTTTTTCAAGCATATCTTCATATGGTCTTGAAGCATGGAGGTCTTTTTAAAGTGAAAGCTGATGATTTTAGAAAGCTGACGGTGCCATCCTAAGTGGAGTTTAGTGGACTTAGAAGAGTGTAATTCTGCTTAGGACTGCATTGTGAATTCAGTGCCCAGCACCCCAATTCTAGTATTGATACACCACAGCAATCAGGTGTAGATTGCTCTTTTGCAGAAGTACACAGAAGTAGATATGCAAAGAATGCCTGTTACTGTCATAATCATCATCTTCATCAATGTGTAAAATATCAGTGAAGGCTTTCTTGCAGAATATAAAGCAGACTGTTCCTATAGAGTGGGTTGACAATCTAGTGATACAAAAATGCCCATTGGAGGAGAATGAAAAATAAGTAAAAAGTGAGACCTGAAGAATGGGAATCAAAGCATATTCTGTAGCTCTAAGACAGTACTTTTCTTCAATTTGGGGGCAGCATTGCCCATCCAGATGGAAAAGGTGGGTATACTGGTAAGCATGACTTTAAAACAATTTTTTAAAAACAACTTTAGAAACTCAGCTTTCCAACAAGCCTTGTTTTTAAATGGAATCTTTAAAAAATGTGTCATTAAAACTAAAACCACATAGTAATATAAATTGCTAGCAGATTTAAAGAGAAGCAACACTGATAGTAGCAAGAGCCTGGCGTAAAGATAGGCTTCAGCTTTTGTTTGGACTAGTGTGACAGATTTGTATCTGATGGGGATATTCTCTAGCAATGCTCTTTAATTGACTGAAGGCATACATTCAGTGGGATGCTTTGGAGGAAGATAGAATAGAAACAAAGAATGCTTAAGGCATGCCTGTAACTGCGTTCTTGCTTGACATCTGACTTTACTTTGCTCCTCGTTCTCCTGGTTCTAATCTTTGTGCATTTCTTAAATGTTTGTCATGCCCCCCTCTCATAGTTATGGGCCCCAGATTCTTTTGGTTGCTGTTTACATTAAAGCTGTATTGGCATAACAAAAGCTGTACACACCAATAATTTGATTTAGTGTGGAAAAATGGGTGGGGGAGGAGTGGAGCCCTGAGGTATTTTCTGTGTATTGAGATATATCTTGGGTTTGAAGAAGGTCAGAGACAAGTGCCTACCTGCCTCTCCAGAAAGAAATTAGCAGAGGAAATATGCAAGATTGTGGCAAATGGCTGACTTAAAAAAATTAGAGGAAGAAAATGGCTCTGCTGATGAAGGAGGAGAGGCCGGGCAATACATGGGGATGACGAATACTGAAAAACATTCATTCAAACAAATTATTGAAAGACTAATTCTTCTTTTAAAAGGTACTAACTTTTGCAAGAAATGAAAGTGGAATATGTGTATACTATTTCCCAGAGTTTTTTTCTCCCTGTGTGGATACTTATATCTGCCAAAAGAGAGCTCACTCTCCCCCAACAGCTTTTCCTACATAGTCAGGGGCCTTCCTCGGACTGCAGAAAAATCCAAACAGTAAAAAAAAAAAAAAAAACCCTTCAGGGACCATTGAATTTCATCCAGTACCTTTTGAAATGGCTTTCGCAGGGATCTAACTCCAGGCATCAACTGTGAGAGATTAGAATGTTGGGAGGGGGGGGGACGCTTCTAACTGTTTCTGTCAGTAAAAGGCAGGGGGAGGGCCCTTTCCAGTTCTATTTTGGCCTTTCAGGAAGGGAGCCTTGGGGTCAGGCTGGGTTTGGGGAAGGGAGAGGCCTCACCTGGGTATAATGCCACAGAGGCTACCCTCCAAAGCAGCCATTTTCTCCAGGGAACCAGATCTCTGCTGTCTTGAGTTCAGTTGTAATTTGGGGGGTCTCTCCAAGCCCCACTTGGAGGTTAGCAACCCTAGACCTGGCAGCAGTCTAGGGTTGCCAAGTACCACCCCCCCCCCCCGGCCACCGGCAGCAGATCCAGATCCAGGCTGGGAAACTCCTGGAGATTTGGGTGTGGAGCCTGGGGAGGACAGGGACCTCAGTGAGGTACAATGCCATAAACTCCACCCTCCAAAGCATCCATTTTCTCAGTGGAAATTATCTCTGTAGTCTGGAGATGAGCAGTAATTCCAGGGGATCCCCAGGTCCCACCTGGGGGCTGGCATCCCTAGGCAGCACCCTCTGTGTGATTTGATACCACCTGATTTGCCTGACTCAGGTAGGCCAAGCTGCTTGCTACTGTTCATCAGCAGCCACCCTATGAAAGCCAGTGTGATGTAACAGTTAGAGTTTCAGATTGAGATCTGCGAGATCCAGGTTCAGATCCCCATCTTGCGGTGGAAGCTGACTGGGAGATTTTGAACCAGTCACATACTTTCAGCCTAACCAACCTCACAGGCTTGTTGTGCAGATAACAAGGAGGAAATAATAATGTAAGCTGCTTTAGTCCCCACTGGAGAAAGACTGTAATTTTCCTAGGTGGAGGCTGCGCGGGAGGGGGGTGGAGATGGAAAGCTGAAGACAGATAAAGGTAGGTTGGCTGTTGGGTGGGAAGGAAATAGGGTTGCCAACTCCAGGTTGGGAAATTCCTGGACATTTGAGAGGTGGAGCCTGGGGAGGGTGGGATTTGAAGAAGGACTATAGTCCAGTATAATGCCATAGACTCCACCTTCCAAACCAGCCATTTCCTTCACTTAAACTACCATTGCCAGCCTCCAGACAAGGGCTGGAGAGCACCCAGAATTACAGCTGTTTTCCAGGCGACAGAGATCAGTTCCCCTGGATAAAATTGTCTGCTTTGGAGGGTTGAGTCTATGGCATTATACCCTTCTGAGGCTGCTTGCCTCCCCAGTCCTCACTGTCCAAGGCTCCACTCCCAAATCTCTAGGAATTTCCCTGGCAGCCCTAAGGTGAATTGATTTCTGCAGCTGGGAGATCCATTGTGATGCCCAGAGCACTGCCACTGCTGCTGTGGGGGGAGAGGAAGCAGGCAGGAGGCTGGGAGAGGCATGGGGGCAGAAAGAGAGAGTGATGGAGTGGGGGGCAGAAAGGGAGAGAAAGAGTGATGAGGTGGGAAAGCAGAAAAACTAAGAGAATGACGGGTCAGAAAGAGAGAGGAAGTAACATGCATGGAGGAGAGAGAGAGAATGGGTGGGGGCAGAAGGGAGAAAGAGTGTGAGAGAGGGAGGGGGAGAAGGGATGAAGCAAAGGTGTGAGGAATGGGATAAGCATCCCGCAAGTTTCTTGCGGGTCTCCACTTGTGGAATACTAATTCGAAACAATTAGGGAACTGGACCTGAGTGAGGTACAAAGTACACCAGCTCCTTGCACCATTTGCAGTGATATATCCTAGATTCACTTTTGAAAGGAAGGTATGAAATCTTCACATTCACCTGCAGTCAGTTGTAGCCTGGTATTCATATATTCTTACCCCGAACATCCAGTGAGTGGATATCCACTCATAGTGCCAGCAGGCATTTGCACAGACAACACAAATCCTTGTGAATGCCAGAATGCTGGAAATTATAGACTGGGCAGTCTGCATGAGACAAAAGAGGTATGCAGAATTCCAAGACACATTTCTTGCAAGGAAGGGGCCACTTCCTACATTTTACAGAAGTCTGCAAGTGGAGATGGTACTAGCAAGCAGCTTCTTACACAAGGCAGGAAGAAATAATTTGTAACTGTACAATTCACATTGATATCTAAGCCTACACGTCTCTTCTACTTCCATTTAAAAAAACAACAAAAATATTTCCCACATTGTTCTGACCTAACTGCCACTTCATTAATTCAGCTGCTTTAGCATCCTGGTCTCTGCCTTCAGAATGTGAAAGATGAGAACAGTTAAGTAAGCCAAGCCGTTATAACCAGGGCTATTTTGGGGCAGGAATGCACAGGAACGGAGTTCCGGCTGGCTTTCAAGTTGGCCACGCCTAGAGCCTCCCCCCAAATTTCCCAGGCGCCTCTCAAGCCACGGGGTTGAGAGGTAAACTACCTTCCCTCCTCATGTTCCTTGGGGCGCCTGGGGAAGCCGATCCAGAAACTGCCTTCCTTCCCTCGAGTTCCCCAGGCACCTCGCAAGCCATGGGGCACCTGGGGAAGCCGATCCTGGGAAAGAGCTGCACTGTCAGGGGTGTGGCCTAATATGCTAATGAGTTTCTGTTGTTGGGTGTGGCCTATTATGCTAATGAGTTCCAGCTGGGCTTTTTCTACAAAAAAGCCCTTGTTATAACTATTGTGTGGTGAGTCTTTTGGGTTTGGTTTTGGTTACATAACATTATATACATATATTGAGGTTTCCACCGTGGTCCTTTGCTTGGCAGAATTGCAGATTTGTTGACAAAAATAGGACATGGGAATCCTATTTTTGCTAGACTTAGGGAAAGGCCAGTGTCTGCGTATCACCTGCCTATTGTAAACATACAACATATTGTTAAACTGTAACAGTCTAAAGAAATTGTAAACTATAATCTTAACAGGTACACCTTGGAAAGAATTGTACAACATTGGTTATTAATATTTCTACCGACGGTAGCCAACTGGCCAGGAAGAAAAATGTGCTGCCCCTTAAATAGGGATTTAATTGAAATTATGTTGATGTTGTCTACTTCCATGGTATAAAAAACTTCAACTTCTTATTTTCACACATTAAGACTCCATTAAAGGACATTTTTCTGTAGACCTGCCAACCTTGTTTGGGTTAGTAAGTGAGACTGGTAACTTGGTTTATAAAGAAGGGCAGGATGTTATCCTCCAATTAGCTACTGTGAGTGTGGCCGGCTCTGGAAAAGGGGACAGTCTAAAAAATAGGTGGCAATTGTGTCATCCTTCATGGCAATCTTTCTTCCTTACTCAGGGGTGTAGTGCATCCTCCACAAATGCAATAAATTGTGGGGAAAATGAGCCTGTTCTGGATGTTGCAGGGATTTCAATGTTTCATTTTCCTAAGAGGCTTCTTCAAGGCTGGCATAAGCAGGTTCACGTAAACTTCATCAGTGGCATTGCTTCTCCAGCTTGGACCTCAGCCACTGTGATCGGAAGCTCTGACTTTTGTTGACACAGTTGATTGCTGCAGCCAAATTCTGGGATGGAGCAAAAGACACATGGGCATATTCTATGAGGGCGTGTAAGGACTTTTGTGGAGAATTCCTGTTAGTATTCGGAAGCGTCATCCGCATAAAACCCTCATTCATCCAAGGGGAGAATAGAGTGTTGTGTATATAAACTGCATTTCATCCTACCCTATAGTTCCCTGGGAAGAACTGGGTAAACCTCAGTTCCCTTACAGTTTTAATACTGGTTGGCTTTTACAGTTACTAATTGGGGAGATTTATGGTCTTCCACTTTTTCAACATCCACTTTTAAAACACAGTTATTTTGTCTGGTAATTTTTACAAACCTGATTTCATATTTACACTGGACATGGGGCAAAGTTTCCTGGAAATGTGCTGCATGTTCAGCTCAGGTGCATTCTGGGAAATTCATCACCGTTCCTTAGAACATGACAATGGATTGATTTACAAGGAGGAATTTTTTCTTAACACCGGTCTTTGCCTCCTAATTGAGCCCAGTATTTGCTTTACTACCTTAAACAGAAGCAAATGCAGATTCCAAACTGGTTGGAAGGAACAAGCTTCCCATTCAGCAATTTCTCTGGACTCTTCATCCAAAAGATTGACAAGTGGGAAGAGATATGGTTCAATCTCCATGCCATCTTCCTTAACAACAAGATAGAAGTCTGTAGACATAAATAATTTTCTAAAAAGAACTTTGAAACCAGAATATCTGACCTGAAAACCCAATTTATTGAGGCACAGATGTAGGTTTGTGGTTTAGAACAGGCCCTGAAGGCACAGCAGGGAAGTGTGTGTGAACACAGCAGCCAACCATGTTTTTGCTGTAGCAAAAAAGCCCCAAACAAAACACTGAACAGCAGCCAGCTACACCTCGGTTGCATTCAAATGCAGGAACTTTAAGACATCAGCCTGCTGCTCCAGGGCTTCCCAGCAATTCCTGGTGGTCTACAAAATAATTATATATAAACATTGTGTGTTTCCTTTTAAATTGACACCCAAATTCTGGTGTGTAATCTTTTAAATACTCTGAGCCACAAATACAACAAATATGAGATGCATATTCTGAGCAGTTAGTTGCTGCCTCTCACTTCTTGGTGCACAAAATGACATGGGGTTTAAGGAGTCCTGCTGGTCAGCACCAGGGTGGGCTGTGGGTCATTGAACTGCAGGCTCACAGCATGATGGCTTGGCTTGTTCTGTATTAAACCACTGGCTGCCATCACAAGAGTGTGTAGGCCTATGTGTATACTTAATTTAGGCTCTCTATCTGTTGTGGATAGGATAGTCAACTACCTGGGAAAAATGGGAAGTTATTTAGCAAGTAATGTTGTTTACCCTGATGCAATGAAAAACTTCAGTGGCCAATTTCCACACGTTAAGCCTCTGTTAAAGAGATAGGACATTTTTTTTCACCAAGCCTGTTGGCAATCTTGTCTGTGGAAGTTATAGGAACTATGTTAATGCCTCACTCACTAGGGGGGCACACACACTGTAGATATTTTACCAGACTTTATTTATTTATTTTATTTATTTCTTAAATTTATATCCCGCTCTCTCCACCAAGAGGCAGGCTCAGAGCGGCTCACATCATTTTTAAAATAACATATCAATATTAAAATCAAACATTAAACATTAAAATACTATTTCATACAGAATATTTCATACCAGAATATTTCCCTTGTCCATGAAGAATGAAGGGAGCTAGGGTTGCCAGGTCCCCCTGCACATGGTGAATCCACTGGTTTCTGGTGCTCCCCCCCCCCACGCTGGCCAGCTGGTCGGTGGGAGAGAGTTGCTGCCCCAAACAAGATGTGCCTACATCACCCGGAAGTGACGTAGGCATGTTGGTGACATCAGGGGGGAGGGACTCTAGTTTTTGGGCAAAACTCTATGGTAGAATTAGCTTCAAACCATAGAGTTTTGCCCCCAAAACCAGAATGTCGCCCCCTGATGTCACTAATGTGCCTACGTCACTTCTGGGTGACATAGGCACGATGCCCCCAGCGTCCCCCACATGCCTATGTCACCCAGAGGTTACTTTCCCAGTGCTTCTGTTATCTCACTGACATCCAAGAGAAACATTTTAGGAGGATTCTGAGGAAAATAAACAAGCATGTTACCAATTCTGACTTTCCCTGAATTTTAGTGAGTCAGTGAAAAGAAACTATCAGAGCATAGTTACAGGTTTCCTTATTGTTGGATATTTGTTTTCCTAATTCTTTTCAATTTCTGAAGATATAATTCCCTCATTCCCACCACTATTAATTCTGCCTTTCCCTGATTGGAGCTTGTTCTGATATACCAGAGTTTAAAAGTTTTATCTCTGTGGGAAAGTGGTCATTGCTGTCCCCAGGGAAGGGATATTTGCAAAGCCTGGTCACATCTCCTCCTCTTTACTAGGTCAGGCTTTAAAAACCAACACAGCCTGACTAAGTTCAGCTGCCTGCATGTGGGGGTGATCTGTGGGGAAACACAGTCGGCTTCAGGCAGCCGTCGTGCAGACTAGGCCCAAACTTACTTCCCTGCTTTCTTTCGCTTCTCTGCTGATCATTTCCTTTCACTCTTCTATGTATACATGTGGATATCATCCTCTGTATCCAAGTGCTCACATGAATCACTAGGAGCTTTAGGACTTGGTTTCTAACCTTTGGCAATTTTGGCCTGTACCAGAAAAAATAAGCATGCTCTTTTTTTTCTTCCCTGGCTCACTCAGGAAGAGGTGGATACAAGAGGAAACCACAGAATGGCTGTACCATGAATTCATCTGGTTTTTGTTCTTGTTGTTATTTGTGAACATTATTTTGAGGCAAGCAATAGTTTGTTTTCACTTAAGCTTTGGTATTAAGCCCCTATTTTACTGGCCCTTCAGGGTATGATGACTTTTCCTTCAGACAGCTGCTGAAGGGTATGTGTGTCTGTGTGTGTGTAGAGAGAGAGAGAGAGCGAGAGAGTTCAGCCTAGGCAGGGAAGTTCTAGTCTTTTTCTATTTTTCATTATATTTCTATGCTGTGTCTCTGTGTGGTCTTGTCCATCCTCAGTGCCGCTGAGAACGGATTTCCTGTTGAGATAGGTCTAATTTATCTCTTAATTGCTCTGTTCCCTTGCACATCTAGACGGGCTGCAGACTTGTAAGAAAGCAGAAGAAAGCTGTCTTGGCGTATTGTCATGGGAAAATAGGGAGGGCTTTGAGGAGAGCTGTGTGAGACTTCAGCTTTTTAAAAATTAAAACTTCCACCAAATGCAGAACCAAAACCTAACAACCCAAAGAATATACACAAGAACGAAAGAAGCATTCTAGATGTTTGTGAGCTTGCACATCTGTCCATCTCTTCTTCTTGAACCAGTTTACTAATGTGAGCAATAAAGATGCTGACAGATGAGATGAAACTGGGGACCAGTGCACGACCTATCTCTCAAATAACAGTAGCAAAGAGAAGCCTCTTACAAGGCAACTTCGAATGGTCCTTGTGACCCCATTAAGCAACAGACCAGGCTTTCCTCTCTGCTCTCTTACATATTTGTCCCAAATGGCATTCTGCAGACTTCATACATTCCGACCATCTCATATATTCCTATCATCTTGTTTGTCTCTATAATGTTCTGGGTGTCTAAGTTTGTATATCTGTCAGTCTCCTCCCTCTGAAGTGCTCCCTCTAAGCTGTGGAGTCTTGTGAACAAAAATTCTACTTTGTGAGCTACTGGCATTAAAGTTATGAGCAATCTGGCTGTTGCATAGGTTAGTTTGCTCTGCAGCCATTTTTCTAGAGCTAAGACAAAAATCTGCGAGGTGGAGGCTAAAAAACTGTGAGCTAGCTCACACTAACTCAGGGAACACTGTGAACGCTAATGGGAGAATTTGTGTTGGAAAGTTGCAAGGTAGGATAGGTTGAGAGCCTGTGTTTAAAAAATGTATCTCTCCCAAAGGCCCCTTCACCCTAAGAAGTGTAGTGTGAAAAAGGCTCTTTCAAAGCAATGTTAAGGGCTATTGTGACTTCAGCAGCCTGTAGACCAGGGTTGTCGAACTCATTTGTTATGAGGGCCAGATCTGACATAAATGAGACCTTGTTGGGCCAGGCCATGTGTGTCATAAAATGTAATGCCAGGTAGTGGAGATACAAACTTTACAAAGGACACAGACAAACACAATTAAAGATTTTTTAAACTTCAGACAAAACATACTTAAAACACTAGCAATCTTGCAATATTTTGTCTATTTAACAGTCTCGGATAACTGACACCTCTGCTCTGAATTATTGCATCAAAATGTCTGTGTTGTAGCAATCTTGAATATGCTGTTCAGGTGTGTGTAAGCTGCAAACCTACTTTTGTTTTATTGACATTCATTACAGAAATCTCATGCTCAGTGTTCCTAGCCTAGGACCCAGGGGAAAACATGAAATGGCTGGGCATTGCAATCTTTTGTACATAAGTTGCTTCATGTGCTGGTCAAGAAGACGAGAAGGCACCCTAACACAGACTGAGGGCCATGTGTTTGTCTACAAAACTATACTCTTCCCCAGAGAAATAATTATAACTCCTACAAAGTGGGTGAACTTGGTCTGGATACACACTCTCAGTCTAACCCACCTCCCTGGCTTGTTGTTATTCCTCCTCTAAAATAGTTCACATTGCTTTCTTACTGAGAAAGACTGGATCTGAGGGCATGAATACAGTGAAATAATTATAACTCCTACAAAGTGGGTGAACTTGGTCTGGATACACACTCTCAGTCTAACCCACCTCCCTGGCTTGTTGTTATTCCTCCTCTAAAATAGTTCACATTGCTTTCTTACTGAGAAAGACTGGATCTGAGGGCATGAATACAGTGAAAAGGAGGAGGGAACCCAGTTGCATTCAGGAGAGCCCTAGCATAAAGAGCTCAACAAAACACACACAGAGGCATACACACACTCTAGCGAGGCACACAAAAGCTCATACCTTGAACAAAACTTTGTTGGTCTTAAAGGTGCTTGGTATTTCTCCGGTGCGATTGAGGCAGCCCAGCAAAGCATACTCTCCCTCATTCCCTCCCTCCCTTCAGGGAGGAGCCCCAGCCAGTGGAAGGCAAGAAAGGCTGCCCTTTGTCTCCTGCAGCCTGGCCAGGAAGCGAGCTCTGGCTGTTCCCCCCTCCCCCTGGGGGGAAGAGGGGGAGGAACCTCAGCTAGTTCTTTACCAGACTCTCTCAATTGCACAGGAGAGCCTTGCCTATTGATCTCTCCTGTGGGGTTGAGAGAGACTGGTAAAGCAAGCTCTAACATGGCAGCAGCAGCAGAACTACAGATGGAAGTAGGAAACAACCAGGGTCTTGCGGGCATGATTGGGGCCCTCCGAGGTCCTGATCTGGCCCGGGGGCCACATGTTTGACACCCCTGCTATAGACCAATTCTTTTCTTGTCTCCTGTTTTTGTGTGTGAAAATTCTGAGCATGAAAAGTCCAGTTGGTCCATGATAAAGATTTGAAGGGCTCCCACTACCAGTTGGGCTTCTTCCTAATATACATGTAAAACTTTTGAAAAACTGCTGCACAGCAGCCCTGTCTTGGATAGCCCAGCAGGTCTGATCTCATCAGATCTTGGAAGCTAAGCAGGGCCAACCCTGGCGAGTACTTGGAAAGGAGATCTCCAAGGAATATCAGGACTGGGACGCAGAGGCAAGCAATAGTAAGCCACCTCTCTGAAATGTCCAAGCCCCACTAGGGGTCACCAGAAGTCAGCCATGACTTCCAGGCACACACACACACACAAATTCACCCCCCCCCCCAAAAGAAAAGAAACTCCTGCACAGCACGACATAAAAATAAAAGCTAGAAACATCTGCACACTTCTGTCATCCATCAAGAAGCGAACACATCACCTAAACAGAACAAAATAAACGATCACCACAGCAAACAGAATGTTATTTTTCTTCCATATTTTTCTTCCTAATGGAACAAGATTTTTTTCCCCTAACAATACCAGTCCTATGCAGTGTTTACCAGTAAGCAAGTTTGACTAATTTCACTTTAGGATTGCTGTGATTTATACAAGTCCATAAATAATTTGTCAGGGATACCACATTGTGTACTGGTTAAAAGTTTTGGATTGGAAAGACCTGTTGAGACCTCACTTATGCTGTGAGCTCACTGGGGTGACCTTGGGACTGTCTATTTCCTGTGGGGGGAAAAAGTGGAGCAATCCATGTACACTGCACTGAGCTCCTTAGATTGGCAAGATATACATCTGATTAATTAATGCAGTCCTATTCCCCCCCCCCCCCGAACCACACAGGTGTTTTCTGCTGCTCCACTGAAGAGGTATTCCGTTTTTAATTCATCCAGTTGTTCCACTTTGGGTTTCTGTATACTGGAATTAAGAATCCTGCAGCAAAGCAACTTAGCTGTATATCAAATTGATCTGGAAAACCTGTATACATTGTACATAGTTAAATATATGTGCTTATTTTCCATCATACATTCTGCTTCAGCTAGTTTCTGGGATAGGTTGATCACTAAGATCTTCCAACATTGCACCATGCGTAGCCCATGTACTTTCCAAATCCCTCTTCACAGAAAGGGTTAACTCCTTCAATGTGTGTGTGTGTGTGTGGGGGTTAAGTTAAAGTAAGGTTCCTGGAATACTGAACCTTGCACCCAGGACCAGTTTTTTTCTTGCATTTGCAGAACTGTGGAATGCATATAACTTTGATTCCAGTGCAGTAGCCACTAAGGATGCATCTGGATGAACATCTTTGTTCCTAGGTCAGCATTTATCATCTGACCAGAAATATGTGAAATGAAGAAAGCATGATTTGACTGGGAGAATCCCATCCTGACAACACACGTTTGGTCATGCAGATATGGAAACCCATCTGGCTCTGCTTACATCCTCATCTGCTAGGCAGAGGGGACCAGCAAAGGCTGAGCTCAGTACACATGTGGTGTGTGGAGAATGGATGGGAATGTGGTGTGTGGAGTGGTATCATGTTTAGAGCAAAGTCCTGTGCAGATCCTGAGGAGAATGAAAAAACCTAGGGAGGATAAATGGCTAGTGACTGCATATGGTAGCCATAATTTTAAGCGTACACCCTGTTTATAGAGCAATTGCCAACTGAAGACCAAAGGCAGTTTTAAACTGATGAGGCAGAGAGCCACTGTCCTGGATTTGAACCATGATCGTGATAGATTTTTAACCAAATATATGAAAGGTGTGCGAATGATTTGTCAAGGAGACATTCAGATTCTTATGCAGAGTTTTAGGTAACTTCGTGTAAGCAGATAAATGCTTTGTCAGTACTGTTCAGTTAGCACTGATAGCAACTTGGACAGCAGAGTTCATTTGACTTTTGGAAGGAATGTGAGAGAAGGCTCTGGAGCTGTGGCTAACCCTGGTTTCAGTGCTTGAAACGCTAATTATGGGAAGTCTCTTGAAAACTTGTCATGACAACGCCTTACACTTTATCCCCTTGTTAATTTACCACTAGACAGCAATACTTTTTGCCTGAATCTTTCATATGAATTTGCTTTGTGCATTTTAAAGTAGCAAGCTTTTTTTTTTAGTTAGTTAGCATCAATTTAATTGCTGTCTTATTAGGATAATGGTTTGCTAAATGCGCTCTTTTGCTTAAGGGAGAGAAGTGTCTTTGTTGTTTCAGGCAACATTAGTTATGTATTCCAGTTTAATAGTCATTCTTATGTGCAGTTGTTTTTGTTGTTGAAAGCCAGCATGGTGTAGTGGTTAAGAGCAGCAGACTCTGATCTGGAGAACCAGGTTTGATTCCCCAATCGTCTGCCGCATGAAGCCTGCTGGGTGATCTTGGGCCAGTCACAGTTCTCTCTGAACTCTATCAGCCCCACCTACTTCACAAGGTGCCTGTTGTGGGGAGAGGAAGGGAAAGGCGATTGTAAACTGCTTTGAGACTCTTTAGCGTAGAGAAAAGCGGAGTATAAAAACCAACTCTTGTTCTTCTTCCTCTTCTAGATGGGTTTTTTTTAGTTAGTAGAAGATGTTATATTGCATGAGCAAAATGAGATATGTATTGGTTATGTTGTATCTTATATATTCTTCTGATGCTTAATTTCTGGTTGATGACTCATTTGTGGTTAATATGGGTAAAAGAAGGAGCTGTTGAATGTATTCCAGATGGATCAGGAACTGCAGATGCAAATGCAGTTCCTGGCCCTGATCCAGTGTCTGGGAACCTGTGTGCTTGGAGCTCTCATAGAAAGGCAGTAATCTTGCCGATTCAGGAGGGGGGGGAGTGTAAGGGACTGCATTTAATTCCCCACACTCTTGCTGAACAACTATCTAGCGCAAGTACTACATTTCTAAGTAGACTCCAGAATGCAACTCTGGTTGCTGCATGTGCATGCTGGATTGGGGCTTTTGCTCCATAGTTGAATGTTTGTTTCTGCTTTTTCAGGATGTAACAGAAATGCATATCAGAATAAATTAGGCCAAACGTTTTAAAAACAAATTCTGCTTTTGCATACCATAGTGAAGGTTTGGGCTATGCAGAAAAATCTCAGAATGGGTTTTGAGAAAGAGGTGACAAATTGGGGAGGGGGTGGAGAGAGTGGCAAAAACTGCAGACTGCAAAGATGTACAAGACCAGAGGTGAAACTGCCTGAGGCTGTGCTGCAGGGAGTATAAAAACTGGCTATTTTATGGTTTCATAGTAAACAAAAACTACTCTGTATTTATATGAAGAAGAATGGTGAGCAGTGGGTCACTGTCCCAGATGGTATATTCAGGTTCAATATCTAATTATTTCCGGTTTCCCTCCTGACTACCCATAGTCTCAATGGGTTGCTGATATACTCACTTGCCTATGCTTCTTTTAAAAAAATGTGCAATGACATATTCACCTTGATTATTATGCTTTTAGTATGGGTATTGTTCCAGTGACAGGGCTGACCAGGAACAACCAGCTGCTGTGGAGAAAATTGGATGAGGGGCCTCATATTTGGGAAGGAGAGGGAGCAATGTTTGAAAACTTGGGAATGGACACCTTAATCACTTTCTTTTGAGCGTTGCACTGCAAGGAGGAGATTTTCATTATTTAGGATCTGGGTCTGGGTTAATTCCATTTACTGCAGCCTACTTATAAAATCCAGGCCCAAGGTGACCTTCCCATTCGCCTTAGGCAAAGGCAGCCATTTCTTTGTGCTGCTGCATACCATGCCACTGTGTCCCTGATAATTCAAGGATATTCTTGCCTCAGGTCCCCATTGCAGGCATTAGTCAACAGTGATATAAATAGTTCAGTCAACTGTTCCATTAACTGGATTTTTTTTTTGACACAGAGATCTTTTAGTGAATTGCACATGTTTTAAATGTTCAGTCTAAGATTATCAGTTGCTAATCTGTGCCATATATATGTTCCCAAGAGTTGTAAAAGTGATCTTAATTGATGGATGAAATAATTTGTGGTTGGCACCAGGCCATCTCTTGATGATTGAACATCAAGTGATGACAGGAGGGACAAATGGCCAACAGAGAGAGGACTGAGTGCCCTTCCCAGACTCCCTTCATCCACTCCTCATTGCAGTTTCAAGAAGCTGCTTTAAAAAAAATGATTAGGGTAAAGTGACGTAAAAGTTCCTGTAACATGGAGTTTGGCCATCACACTTGCATTAGTGGAGTCCTGTTAATACACTGGAGGAGCAAGGGGAGAAGAGAAAGAAAATAGATAGATTCCTGGAAAGGCAAATAGGTAGGAAGCAATTAATGGCATGAAAGTGTTTTGACAGGACTGTTTTTGATTGTCAGGAAAGAGCAGGCTTCTTTATTCAAAGGAGAAGTCAATCTTTCACCTGCTCAACAGGGCTCAAATTGAGCTTTCCCAAAATGTAGGAGTTCCTTCCTCAGGACCAGTCAGTTAATACTGTGAGTGCACTAGAGCCTCTCATCATAGACCATTTAATGACATAATCACAATGAAGTAAATCATGGCTATAGATTAATTTCCACTGGGTTTAATTTTTCTGTGATTTCAGTCCTCAAGAAGTATAGGCTGGAATGGTGAAAACATCCCACAAAGACACAGGTGTAAAAGAATCCTACAGCTAAGCTTATTCTCTGTTCTCACTTCTAGAGTTCTAGTCTAGATGAACATTTTCTTGGGAAAACCTGACTTCGTTTATTCGTTCTTTCCTTCAGATTTACTATGAAAGATGCCTCCTTTCTTGTATGAAGGCCCCCAGATATAAGCTGTAGCCTTGGTAAATGAAAGAGCATGTACACTGTAACTTGATTACTGGATCTCAGGGCTGCCAACTCCAAGTTGAGAAATTCCTTCAAATTTGGGGATGAAACATGGGGAAATGGTTTACAGAGGGGAGGAACCTCAGCTGGGTATAATGCTATGCAGCCCACCCTCCAAAGCAACCCTTTTATCCAGGGGGATTGATATGTGTAGTATGGGGATTAGCTGCAATTCCAGGACATTCCTGGAGGTTGGCAACCATAGTCCCTTTCTTTCATTTCTGTGCTTTCTATTTTCTCATTCTTCCTGAAGGCAGCATTCCAATCATATACGTTACTCATAGGGAAGAAATCATACGCTAATTTATAATTATCCTCGCTAGGTGGGACAGTGAGAGCACACAGCTGCCTGAAAGATGAAATTAGTCCCTCTGGGTTATATTTTTATTGGAAAAGAAATGATTTCCAGCCCTATCAGTTGGAGGAAGTGCTACATGAAGGCCTCAGCTCTAGAAACAAAAGGAGACCACACTAGCTTAGTCATAACTTGGTCCTGGGGAAATCTGGAATATCATAATACATCACTGGCATTAGTTGTGCCTGCCCACATATTGTAAAAGCAGAATTACACATGTTAGGAGAAACACAGGATTATTTCTGAAAATTGCATTCTCCCTTTCAAGTCCTCCCTCTCACACGCTGGAGCAAATAGTAGGATTTACTTTGTATCCTGGCTTGATGATATCGAGCATTTTACTGCCCTAAAAGGCAATGACATATGAGTTTTATGAAGGTTTTTAGCCTGCATTATTAACACTAATGAACTTCTGTTTGAAAGCAAATGCTTCATATTGCTTGCCCTCCTAACCAAATGCCTTGAATCGCCATTAACATCAGAAAGCTGGGAGCAGCTTGCCCAAAGAGGGAAGTGTTAAAAGGTGCACAGAGACGCTCTCTGTTTCAGCTAACAATGGGCCATTTGTGACTTTACATTCTGCCTCCATGCTCAGACAGCAATCCTATAAGCGGAGAATTTAATTCCAGCACTAAAGGGGGTTACAGAGGTAGGACAGAGAATAGAGGTAGGACTTACTTTATTATCTAATTAATATAATGACTGAAAAGAGGAAGTTTTGTGCTTTTTAGAGTGAATTTCTTTTAACATATCTATATATCTAATAGCCAAGGCGCTCCCTGTGTGTGGATATCTAAATCCGCACATTGGGGGCACCTAGGGGGCAAAGAGATTGCAGAAAAATCCCCAGGTGTGCAGAAAAATCAGAAAAGTTAAAAAAATATTCAGGAGGTACTTAAATCCCCCCAAAAGTAAAAAAGCATTTCCTGCGCTTGGGCAGAGAATGCTCTGGGAACTGTCCATTGCCACCGCTGCTTGGGGGGGGGGGGGAAGGCATGGTGGGCCAGCAGCTGTGAGCCGCTCAGGTCTCACTGTAGCTGCTGCTGTGGGAGGGGGAGGAAGCATGGTGGGCCAGCCTTGCCATTGCCGCCACCACCGGTGGGAAGAAGGCTTGGCGGGCCGGCCTCACCACTGCTGGGAGGGAGGGAAAAGGCATGGTGAGCCGGCCTTGCCGCTGCCACTGGGGGGGAGGGAGAAGTCTTGGTGGGCTAGCCTTGCCGCCGCCACTGGGGGGGTGGGATACCTGCTGCCGCTTCCTCCTCCTCCGGAGTTTCTTCGGCTTCAGCAGACCCTGAGCTGTGGGGAATACTCCCCCCCCCCCTTGCGACTATCGCGGGTCCTGCTTCTTCTACCTTCTATTGCTCTGCCCGCTGTATTTTTTTAATTTAATACAGCTATACAGATCATCCTCAAAGTATCAAGTGCCTAGAATTTTTATACTGGCATCTAAGAATTTTGAATCCTCCCCTCAGCCATGTGTATCATTTGTGAACAGCTACTGCCTTCAACGGGTTAATTCTCCCAAGGGGTTAATTGCCCACATGCTCCATTCTAAACAACTCATTACATTTCCCCCTCAAATATCAGAATCCCAAATAAGATAAATGGTGTTGATGTGTAAGTATTAAGCTAGGTCTCCATTTCTTATCTGGTTAAAACCAGAGACATTCTGGGAATGAAGTGGGAGTCCAAAATTTCAAGCCATTTCATCCTGCTTTTCTCTACCCTAAGGAGTCTCAAAACGGCTTACAATTGCCTTGCCTTCCTCTTCCCACAACAGGCACTTTGTGAGCAATGCGCGCTCTAAGCTGTGGAGTCTTGTGAGCAAAAATTCTACTTTGTGAGCTACTGGCATTAAAGTTGTGAGTGAGTGATTTGGCTGCTGCATACATTAGTTTGCTCTGGAGCCATCCTTCCTGAACTTAGGCAAGAATGTGTGAGCCAGAGGCTAACAAACTGTGAGCTAGCTCACACTAACTCAACTTAGAGGGAACACTGCTTGTGAGGTGGGTGGGGTTGAGAGAGTTCTGAGAAGAACTGTAACTGGCTTTAGGCCACCCAACAGGCTTCATATGGAGGAGTGGGGACTCAAACCCCAGATCAGAGGTTAGAGGATAGTTTAAAAACAGCAAAATAATAAATATAAATATACGTTGATGGGGTCCAAAATGGCGGTAACTGACCAGGAGAGAGATGTTGGAATCACGGTAGATAACTCACTGAAGATGTCAACTCAGTGTGACTGTAGTAACAAGGGCAAATGCTATGCTGGGGATTATTAGGAAGGAGATTGAAAACAAATCAGTCAATATCATAATGCCCCTGTATAAATCTATGGTGTGGCCTCATTTGGAATTGTGTACAATTCTGGTCATTATACCATAAAAAATGATATTACAGCATTGGAAAAGGTGCAGAAAAGGGCAACTAAAATGATTAAGGGGATGGAACACTTCTCTATGAAGAAAGGTTAAAGAAGTTAGGACTTTTTAGGTTGGAGAAACGATGATTGAGGAGGTGACATGATAGAGGTTTACAGCATTATACCTGGGATGGAGAAGATAAAGATGTACTTTTCTCCTTTTCTCGCAACACAAGAACTCATGGGCACTCAATTAAATTAATGAGCAGTAGGCTTAGAACAGTTAAAAGGAAGTACTTCTTCATACAAACAGTAACTAACACGTGGAATTCACTGCTTCAGGAAGTGGTGGTGTGGCTACAAGCATAGATAGCTTCAAGAGGGGATTGGATAAATATATGGTGGAGAGGTAATAGCAAAAAGGTATAGATGGAACACTTGGTCTGGGGCATTGCTGCTCTGTATTCTTAATGCTTGGAGGACAACAGTGGGAGGGCTTCTGGAGTTCTGGCCTTGCTGGTGGTCCTCCTGATGGCACCTGGGTTTTGACCACTGTGTGACACAGAGAGTTGGACTGGATGGGCCACTGGCCTGATCCAACATGGCTTCCCTTATGTTCTTATTTTCTTAAACCCAGTTCTCCAGATTAGAGTCTGCCACCCTTAACCACTACACCATACTGGCATAAGCATCCTTCTGCTCAAGGTGCTTGTACTGTCTCTTTCCTTGCTCACTCTTTCAGCTGTGATTGGTCAGTGCCCCTGTATCAGCTGTTCATTGTGTCTTGTTCAGTTTTTCCTAGTTCATCAGCCCTGCCAGGCACATGTTCTACATCTCTCTCTACCTCTGCCTTGGCTGTCTTGTGAAAACGGATCTTGGCTTGTCTCTTAGGCTGTGGTCACACAGCCCTTTAAAGCAGGAGGAACTGCTGTTTCCTCCCGCATTTAAAGGGACTGACCAGACCAGCTGCGGCTACTCCCACACCAAAGCGAGCTCAATCGCAGGTTCCTCCTGCGTTTTCTGACCCCGGGAAAATCAAGGAGCAGAGCGCGGGGTGAGCCAGCCAGCCAGGACGGGTCCGGATTCGCTGTGCCAGCAGCCATGGTGTGTGGGGGGGTGTAGAGCACTCTCGGGTGAGCTGAGCTGGAAGGGTGCCTCCCCCAGCTGCCGCTGCCGCCACCAGGGTTGAGATATGTGAACATCCCAACCAGAAAGAAAAAATCCCGGATAAAGTCCCAGCGGGACTTTATCTGGGATTAGGGTGCCGTGTGACCACAGCCTATAACCTGTAATTTCATCTTGCCCAGATTTAAACAGTTTTACAACTGGACATTTTGCTTAAGATTAAGAGAAAAGTGAAACCCAGAAGTGGAATTTTACCATGGTATGTTGGACTTGACTTTGAATCTAGAAATGAAGTGGTCAGTAGTGTATTATTAGGGTTACCAACATCAAGATGAGGCCTGGAGTTCTTACAGAATTTCAGCTGATCTCCACACTACAGAGATCAGTTCTCCTGGAGGAAATGGTAGCTTCTAAAGGTAGACTCTGTGGCATTACACCCTGGTGAGCTCCTCTCCCTCCCCAGGCACCCCCCCCCCAAATCTCTAGGGACATGCCCCACCAGATTTGGCAAACATAATGCATTATGCTAAACCAGTGGTTCTTACAGCCCCACAGGGGTGATTGAGAAATAGGAAGCATTGGGGGGGGGAGCATTTGGGATTTTAGGTAATCCTTTCTCCCCACTTTCAGTGACTTCTAATAGTCAGTTCTGTATTGCTCACCCTACCCTGAGGATAAAATCCAAGATCTTAGTTTTCTGTCCCAGATCCTTACAGTGGCACATAGCAAACAGGAATAAAACAGAGCTGGCCGATGACATCAGCCATGGGTGTCTATTGAATGCATGCCTGAGATCTGTGTATCAAATGCATGTATCATAAATATAACTATATAAATAAAGTTAGTGGTTGCACAGGGAGGTTTATAGATTTTTAGCAGTTATCAGTCCAGTTCTCTGATACACAGATCTCTCTCCAGAAACTTAGTTGTACCTCTCTGCTAGGTAATGTCTCCCCCCCTTATGCTTTCCCATCTTCTACACTCTCTGCACCTGGACACATCAGTCATTTTTTCAGAGTCAGATATGTGATCCAATGTGGATGGAGAGCAGCTCAGTAATTTCTTTGTGCCCCATGAATTATTTGGCTATGCCAAGCCTAAAGAGAGGCTTTGTAATGATAGGAGAGCAGGTGACTCACAAGGATGTATCAGCGGCATGTAAGAAAATGCTATGCCTTTCTGCAGCTGTATGAAGCATTTTGGTTGTTATATCCCCATTACTAATGTTGGAATTTGACCAAGATGCTATGCAGGCCTTCACTTCCAAGGAAAGAATACCATGAGATTTTGAATTCATATGTGTGATTGTGACCTCAGTTTGACATCTCACTGGGAAAAAGCATGGCTGGACTGATACATGATACTTTTTGAAACAGTCGCATATTGGAAAAACCCGTCTGTAAAAACAGTATCAATAACCGCCAGAAATGTGACTTACTGTGCAAGCTTTACATAGTTCCTATCATGTCTGCTTCATAATAGGATATTGGGGTGGGGGTGGGGGGAGGACAAAAGGAATTGAATGTCTGTTCCAAGACTTGGCACTTCTCCCAGTATAATCGGCATTAATGGCAGGCATATAATGCAATACAGTATATATAAACTACTGAAAGATATTTGTGGCACATTCATTTCCCACCAGTTGCCTGTCGTAAATTATTTATTCCATTTGCAATTTTATTTATTTATTCCATTTCTCCCCTATGGGGATCCTGAGTCATTCTCCTCTCCTTCATTTTATGCTCACAACATCCCTGTGAGGTAGCTAGGCTGAGAATGTATGACTGGGTCAGACTCAGGGTCACCCAGCAAGTTTCCATGGCAGAGTGGGGATTCAGAGCTGGGTCTCTCTGCTCCTGATCCGGCACTACTATTCCACACTGGCTGTCTGAAAAGGATTTGAAGAGTGTGTGGGAAAGCTCTGTAGAGGGATTTGCATACTTTTATTTCGCTTTCCTTTTTTCCAGTTGCTGACAGAACTGGATGTGTTCTGCTGGAATGTAGGCCTTGAGAAACATGGAAAGCTTTACTGTCTGGATAGAAACTGATTAATAGCAGGCTCAGGATTCAGGAAACTAGAAAGCAGCCACCTCAATCATACATTCCATCTGAATAATTAAGTGAATAGCAGCTAATAGGAGCTTTAAATACACAGACGGGTGCAGGACTGTTTCAGCGTGGGTCATTATCAAAGATAATGCAAGTAATGTTTTCAGAAATAGAGTTAAAGTCTTGAATGGACCTTGGTAATCATTTCTGCTTTTCAATAAGTTACTTTATACACCCACAGCTAGGGGAAGTTAACTGAAACAGCTCTGCCGGGAATTGGCTTCCAGAATCTGAAATTAAATAGCTTCTTGTAGTTGCTTCAGTTGCAGCTCTTAAATGAATGTTTCTCTAAGCAGCCATATATTACACTTGCCAGTGTTTGTATATTTACTATGAGCAGCAGGAGGGATGTTGATCTAAATGTGTTTCAGAAACTGAAACCCTGCAGCTGAAGAAACCAAATCTTGCAAGTTTGCTAGAATAGAATATTTTCCATACATTTTGCACCTTTTCCTGTTCTTTTCTTCTTACCTGTTGATGTGTGCCATTTCGTAAAAAGCAGAAGCTCCAAAATATTGCAGAAAACTTGTGCAAAAATAGAACATATTTGCGGTAAAGGCATTGGAAGGGTAGAAAGGCAGAAGAACCTAGTCTGTTGTGGTGCACTGAACTGTGAGGTAGATGCTGTACTAGGATAGGATATGCAATGGCAGGAAAGCTGTTCTGTTCTGCTAGCAGCACAGAAAAAGACAGGTCAGTGTGGATCATTTGGTCTTTAGCAGGCTACACTGGAAGCATAAACTTTGAACCTAACTAATAAAGCCATGGCAGGTCAGTGGTTTGAAGCATATTGTTCACAATATTCCTAAAAGTTATTATATGTTTAACAGGCTGCTGCATTAACCTCCATGTTCAGAGGCAGTAAACCTCTCAATACCAGTCTCAGGAGGCAACATCAAGGGAAGGCGTTGGCCTCTATGCCCTGTTTTGGAACTCCAGGGGAACTGGCTGGCCACTATGCCAGACAGGATGCTGGACTAGATGAACCACTGGTCTGATCCAGTAGAGCTCTTCTTATGCTCTTGGCGGTACATAAACCTTACCACTTTCATGTTTAGGTCACCAACTCATTGATGACTTTGAAACATGGATTGTGTTTTTACCTTTTGGTGGTAACTACAGTGTGAGCAATCAAAAACAGTATGAACCAAATACCTTGAATTATGTGGGGAAGGGGGTTTGGCAAAGTCTCTTTTACTCGTAAAAGAATTGTGAGGGGGAGTCTCTGGCATAGGTAACACGATGCATGAGTCAAATGAGCTGACTCCCCCATTTCTTATTCATGAGCATGACTTCAGTAAATCCACATGAATTAGCATCCTCTGGCTCTCCAAAAGCAGATTTTGGGGCCCTTTTTCATCATAAGGAAGAGTCAGTTGCTGTCTCCTCTCCCCAACTGGACAGAAGATGAAACCCCTGATCAACTCTGGTATTTATCCTGGTTGGGATCTCCCCTCCGTGGAGCTGTCCTGTAGTGCTCACCCCTCTTGCTCCCAGCATCCCTGAACAGGAAGGACCCTTCTCAGCTGTCACCCTTCTTCTTTATGGGGTCCAAATGAAAGCAGACCCAGAGCACCCCCTTTCCTTTACACTGCCATGCAACGCCCATCTACCAGAGGGTGCTACTATGGGTAAGACCTTGCGTGAGGCCTGAGGGACCTGGGCAGGGTAAAGAAACTGGGTTTATTAAAGAAAACCTGACAACAGATGGAAAAGAATAGTTGTAAACAGGCAGAAGATCTAAAACAGTATTTTCCCAACAAGCAGGTCAAAATGGTCAGAAAGGAGCCAGCAAGAAAACATAAAGTCTCTCTTATGCCGCTACCTCACTGGTTCCTAGTTATACCTCAGAACCTGGCCACTGCAGGGCAGACCCACCCTCTGTGAGTGAGTGATCACCTCCCTCTCTGCTGCCTAGCTTCTGAGAGAGAACAACACCCCTTCTTGGGAGGCCTTATGTTAACTTTTCCCAAGGCCCTCCCTCCTCTGTGACTTTTGGCTTGCCTTTTCACTCCAATTTCACCAGGCCCAGTTGTGGGCTTGGAGAGTGTCTGGCAAAATATAGGCGCAGAGGGACATTTAAAGCCCTTCATGGTCTGGGACCCATATAGCTAAAGAACTACCTCTTTCTATAATACTTCTGGGTTCACTGTGGTCTTCAGGCTGTTCCCCCACTCAGGGTGGCATTGACCTGAGTCCATGATTGCTCCCACACCATGGAATGGGCTCCCTGAGGAGATTGCGGGGGGGGGGGGGGTGCAAGGCCACTTTATTCTCTAATATTTTTAATGGGATCTAGGCTGTGGGCACCCAAAGCAGGGCCTACAAAGTTGACCAGTGTGGTCAGCTAGGTTCATGTTGGAGTAGGCAGTCTTTCAGGTGTGCTGACTCCGAGCCAAATAGGGTTTCAAAGATCAATACCAGCTCCTTGAACTGGGCCTGGAAGCAAATTGGGAGGCAGTGCAGATGGAACAAGACCGGCGGGATATAGTCCCTGTTAGAGTTGCCAGGCCATGCTTGGCATACAGTGAAAGATTGGGGGGGCTGGGGAAATGGAGGGGGGGCATTGGCATTGTTTGTGTCCTGACATAACTTCCAGGAAAAGAGTCATCTCAGGGTTTCCTACTGTTGAGGTAAGACCAAAACCGCTGTAAAATGTTTAATTTTCATTCTTGTTTGTTTGTTTGTTTTCTCTGTTTTGCTTATGACCTGTTGGTCTATGAGCACTAATAAAAGAGTGGAATGGAAGACAAGTGGAATGGAATTCTTTTTTGTTGTTGAAAGCCAGTTTGAACACACCGCAAAAGCAGGATAGAAATATTTTAAATAACGGTTGAAGCTAAATACTGTGATTTAAATGAACTGACATTTACCTGATCATGCTTTCACAAGATCAGATGCTTTTGTACTTATAGTTAATTGGGTAGAAATATATCTTAGCTATAAAACGTGTGTTGTCGAACCAGCTGCATAAGAGATGGCTTCAGGGGAATCAGTATCTTTTTCCACCATGGTCCCCTCCCCCTCTTTTGGCAGATCTCACATTTAATTAGATCTTTGTAATTCAGAACATTATGAGCAAATCGCAGATGCATCACCATATGAATATTATTATGGTGCAAATGGCTCTCCCACCATCACTGCCAAGCAGTAATTCAAGCAAGCTGTCATTTAGTTCTGTTCAGCTTAGTATAAATGGCATTTTTTCTTTGTGTCATTTGGTGGTGGGTGGCCAGTTAAATTTGTTCAAGAGAACTTCTGACTTTAGTGGAAGAAGATGGGAGATCAATGCAATCCGAAATAGTTCTACCCAGAAGTAAATCCATTTACATCCAATGGGACTTATTCCCATCTAAGTGTGTTTAGGATTGCAGCCGAACACTGCAAGTTAGTGCACTGTGAGCCTCATCAAAAGCAGTATATTTTTACTTCATGTCTGTCATGAAACACTTCTGCTTTCACAGTGTTGAATCTCTACTGCCCTGCAGTTATTGCTGTTGAAATTAATGAGGATGACAGCCAGAACAGAGGTGCAAATTGTTAGAGATAATTTTTTGCTTCTTCCCATGGTGTATGCACAGAATTATTTTGTCCCACTGTTGCCTATGATCAAATAAGCTTTGCAGATTTTTAAAACAATGCATGAACTTGCAGAACTGGTGGTTAAGAGATAAATGTGGGTTGAGTGTACACAAATCCCTCTTTCAGACTTTCATCTCTCCAGAGAAGCCATTGTTAGTCTCAATCCTGAGATGCTGTCTCCCATTTACTGCCTGCTCTGGGACTTGCTACTGGTACTGTTACTAAAGTCAGGTTTTTGGTAAGCCCACTAAAGGATGACAGCCATTTTGCATGGCCTCTTTTGAAGCTGGGCCCATGATAAGTAGACTTTGTAACACAAACTACGAAGGGACCCCATGCCAGTGCTGCTGTTTCTCAAGTCTTTTCAGTTACACGCTGATGACTACTTATTACATTAACTCTTATTGGGACTGTGCCATGTGGGTTTCATATGATCAAATGTGTGTGAAACACCCCCCTACCCGTAAACAGTAAAAAGTTTTCATTAGAAAGAATGCTTCAAAAACCATCATTCCCTGTGACATAGTATGTTTTCATTGTTTCATGAAAAAAGCCTCCCATGGAGACGATATGGTACAGTCCCTGTGTAAGGACTGAACCATGCCAAAAATAGGTGGGCATAAGAATTGGCTCTGAACTGTGCCTACTGAGGAAGGAAGGCGGCTGTAGGCACCTGGCATGTATGGGAGTTGTCTTCTGCAGTAATTAAACACACTTGGCAGGGACAGAAGTGTGGAGATAAAAAGCAAGGGCATTACTTTGTCTGCTAGATTGTGATCAGTCACAAAACACCCAAGACATACATGGCCGTCCAGGGCAGGCCAGGGGATAGGCCTTTGGGTTTTGATGTGAATTCAGATTACTACAGACAAGCCTGTTCATGACTGAGATTTCATGTCGCTCATTGCAGTTGAAAATGCTTTATTTGATCCATGTATGTATACATCCTATGCTCACCTAATTCCCAAAATCACACACATGTTCCAGATGAATCCCATGCATTCTTATTTTCTGTGTGGAATATGTGTGCCCTCCAAACGAGTGTTCATAGATTTTTCCAAGTGTGAACACTTCCCCCATGGATATAGGGTCAAATGGAAGCAGAGAGATCTGAATTTGCTTCCCTAAGATGTTTAAAGGAGAGGCAAAATAAAAATGCAATAGATACTCTGATGGCCCAAAATGCTTCTACAGCCCTACGGAGTAAAGTAGATGCCTGAACCACAATCTACTACATTCAGGCGTGAAAATCAATTGGTCTTGTGCTTAACTCTGTTAGTGTGCTTGTGTGTGAATGTGTGTGTAAAGTTCTATCAAGTCACAGCTGACTTATGGTGCCCACGTAGGGTTTTTAAGGCAAAAGACCAACAGAGGTAATTTGCCATTGCCTTCCTCTGCATAGCGACCCTAGAATTCCTTGGTGGTCTCCCATCCAAATACTAACCAGGGCTGATCCAAGATCTGACTTGGTCAGGGCAAGTTAGGTTACAGCCTTGGATTTTCAAAGCCTGATGATGTGTGTGCTGGAAGGAACAGTATGATTTCTTGATTAGGAAGGCTAACAAGAGAAGGTCCAGATATACCAAATTCATGGAAAGTGGCAAAGTTGTAGACATCCTGCTCTTCCTTCTGATATGGAAGGATTTATTAATTATTTTACTAGATTATGCCCCCCCATGGAACCCGACAGTCACAATTAATGAAGCAAACAAAATCCATGTTAAACAGTAGGTTCATTATCAAAAGCCACTGAAACATAACCACTGCACTCCCTAAAAGGGTGAACTCATCCCATGCCTGTCAGCAGGGCAGCAGAACAAGACTATCCACAGATAAAGGCTGAGTTTCTGTATACCTGGGAATATAATTTTTTAAAAGACCTATGCCCCCAAAGCAGCTGAAAAAGAACTGAACATGTTGATTGCATACATTTGCAAATAAATAAATTAGTCTTTCTAAACAACGACAACAATGCAAGCATTCTTTGTTTATAATACGATGCACCTTGTGCTGTGTTGCAGCGTGTCTTGGAAGAGGCATTCCTTCCTGTGTGAGGTTGGAGGAGGAAAGTGAGCCTCTTCTAAGGGGCTGCCTGCTTCCTGTGGGTTTCGTTAAGTGGTTATATGAAAGATAATTAGCAATATTTTTAAAACATACTGTCCACTTAATCAGGAGCACCTATTAAATTGGTCAACAGATTTGTAATCTACTGACTAAGTATCACACCTCTCTTTGTAACTACTGTTCATTGCATGGAGGTCCTTTCTGTTCACCTTTTTAAAAAATATATATATTTCTTTGTCCTCACAACATCATTCTCTTCTTTGTTGGCTGTTTTGTTCAATGGACTGTTTTCCTTGCATTGCTGGAAGGATGTATAGGAAGTGACAGCTGATATCCAATACCCAAAAATGTATTTTTTGGCTTTCAGGCTGAGTTCAAGAGTTTTCTTGTCTGATGTAATGTCTGGCAGAGTTCCTCTGGCTCACATTTATGTTGTGTTTGTAGGGGTCATAAGTGGATGATAAAAAGACCAAATCTTTATCTGATAGTGCCAGTTCAAAGCAACAATTTAACTGTAAGCAGATAAGGAGTGATCTAGATGCAATGTACTTATCAGGATTTTTGCACCATTGAGGGAAAATACCTACGGCGAATATTAAACATGAAATTTAGAAATTAGACAGCAGAAGTTAGCATTAATGAAGAAATTAGACTTAGCAGAAGTTAGCATTAAGGAAGAAAAAAACCCTCCTCTACTCCAGTCTCAGCTAGCAGTATTTCATAAAAACCAAATGGCTTCCCTTTGCTACATGAGAACCTATCGTAGTAATTGGAACATGGAAAAAATGATAGGCAAATGTCAGCTGAGCATACAGTTTGTGTTCTTGAACATATTAGCGTCTTTAGGCATATTTGGAAATGTTATTATCAGCTAACATAGGATATCTGGGACGATGTGAGTAGAGCTGTAGGTGATACCACGTGTCATCTGGAGTACAAGGAAGAAGTGACCTCCACTAGAGAGATCTCCCCTGGGGAGATACAGGCATCTCCATACTTGGAACAAAACATGGAATCGTGGAAAAGGGAAGCACAAGTCACTCCTCCTTCCATTCTCTGCCTAGTTTGAATCCATGTCTGCCCAGGCACACTTACTCAACAGACCCAAGACCTACAAGCTACATGAGGATACTGCCAGTCCTTGGAATGATAATCCATGCTTGTAGTCCTGAGAACACAATGAAGAACTGGGTCAAATGATGGGAAACCCCCTTTAGTCTTGCTGCTGTACTTTGTCAACTTTATGTTTGGTTCTAAATTGCAAAAAGAGTAGTACGGGAATTTGCTGCCTGGGTTCAGTTTAGGATTCTGAACACTCTGGGCCACGCTCCCTCTAAGTTGTGGAGTCCTGTGAGCAAAAATTCTACTTTGTGAGCTACTGGCATTAAAGTTGTGAGCAAGCAGTTTGGTTGCGGCATAAATCAGTTTGCTCTGGTGCCCTCCTTCCTGAGTGAAGACAAAAATGTGTGAGCCGGAGGCTAAAAAACTGTGAGCTAGCTCACACTAACTCAGCTTAGAGAGAACACTGTCTCTGGGGTATGTATGGCATATGAGAATATATCATAAGAGGACTTGGACTTGAGTAGTTTTATTTAGTGCTCCATTCTCCACCTTCCACTCCTTTTTTTAGTCTTTTTCCTTTTTGGCTTGATTAAAGTTATAATTTTAACTTTAAGGAAAGGAAGGGAGATTGGAAAGAAGTGTAGTCTGTGTACTTCAGGGAGAAGGGCTGGTGGGGTGTATTGTATTCTGTAAAAGAAGAAAATTATTTTAAAAACAGTTAAGAAGTCTCTTGGATTTGTCCTTTTTGGAATGTTAGCATAGTCGGCTCTCCTATTATGTAAAATGAAGCAGCTTGTTTCTGGCAGCAGATTAAAAGGTAGCAACCTTTCAGGCTTTTACTTTATTATTATATGTTACCATCACAAGAAGCACTGTCTGTTACAGATACCAAACGTGTTGGGCTACACCATTTAGATATTGGATCATGACTAACCCAGAAAGCTCCTTGGATCTTCTAACTGCTGTTTACTTTCTGTGAGTCATAATTTAAATATATAATAAAATAACGCAAAACCCAAGGAAATGTCCTTCTTGGCCACTTGCCCATGATATTTTACACCCTACTGAGATAAAAGCCATTTTGAAGAAGCATCCTCAAGCAAAGCCTGAGATGAAAACTGCAGACCGTATTGCTTTGTGAGCCACTGCAGTCTTTTAACAGGCCTTAGAAAAGCTCATAAACAGAAATATGACTTTTAAGTGGAGGCCTGTGGCGAGACAGAGGTCAGTGAGTGTGCTGTACTATAAAATTCTGGCTCGAAGGAACATACTACACTAGAAAAGTGCAGGAACAGAGGAGCAGATTTGGATTTGGATTAGTAAGAAGCAAACTTCTACCCATCAAGTGTAAGTTTCCTTGGGTAATTTGTTACCTGTGACTGTTAAGGAGAGCTGAACTTGGAATGCATCCTAAGGCAGACATGGTCTGACAAGATCATAAACTGCAAGAAAGCAAAGCTACATTTTTGCTTGGGGGGGCAGGCAGGTTTGCTCTGTTCTGATCTTTTTTTCCTGAAGTAAAACAAGCACAGAATAAACTAAAATTAAACTGACCATAAGCTGTCTCACCAGGGTTTTGTCCTCATTTCACCCTTGAGTCACTGGGTGTTGAATGACCTTGAGTCTGCGTGGAAGAACTTCAGTTTGGGAAGGCATGGGAAATATCGTTCATTCTTCTTTATCTAATGTCTCCAAGCATCCATATTGATGGCTTCTTCACAGCCTTTGTGACACTTGCTTTTTCTGTGACTAGCACAGTTTCCCCCCTGCAGCAAAACACAGTATTATATAATGGTTAGAGTGTTGGATTAGGACCTGGAAAGCCAGGTTCGAATCCCGCTGCCATGGTAGTTTTCTGGGTGACTTTGGGCCTAATTTAAAGGGTTGTTGTGAAGATAAAAAGGAGGAGAAGAGTATATAATAAATGTGTATAAATGAAGTGAGTAAATAAAGTACTTAGATGTGAACAGGCTGGGGGGGTCTCATTGGGACATTCATAGCATGTACCCACTCAATGATAGAAAATTTAACCCTGCTTGTCGTACTTCATGTGACTTCTACACTGGTGTAACACCAGAGTAGCCTTGGTAAACATGATTTTCATGTAAAGGGTCTCTGAGGGCATATATGGACATTACATTAAATGTACAGATTGCAGGTGTCATTTTGGACCACTAGAAAAAAATTCAAAGTCGACAGCAATGTAGTACCTTATTAGGACCAAGCAATATATCACAAAAGCAGTGAACAAGGTTTCAAGTTATCCAGAATGCTTCATCAGGAAGCAGTTCTTCATGTTTATAAGGTGCAGACTTGGGGTTTCTTCGCTATGCCCTATAACAAAATTTCTCTCTTCCCACCCTTTTCATTTTTTTGTATTGAAATCTAGCCTGATGAAGAGTTCTGAAGAATTCAAAAAAATGGTCACTAGTCTCTGACACTGTGGCTGGGCCTCAGATATCCCTGTTGTGACTGTATTCTTACATATCCAGTGGTATCTAAACATTTGGTCATCCCACAGTTTTCTACCCAGAGAGCCATGCCCTTTGACCTAATATCAGTTAAGCTAACATTTAAGCCAAAACAAATTTAACGCAAAGTTATCTTTGCTAGCCAATATCCAGGATTACAGTAAGTTAGGACAGTGCCAGCCAACCATTTCTTCACTGTAAATTATTTGTACCTAACAGTCCAAAACCAAGCTTCTTAATACCTTGAAGCCTGCAAGAGTCTAGAACATGGGAACCATGACGACCTCCAGCACCTTTCCTGGTACTCGCCAAGTGTTTTTAGAAAATAGGTGGGGCTAGCTGCAGCTTTTTGAGTTTTTGATGCTCGTGGTACAATGCAGATAGCAGCTGTATGTAAACTACTTTGCCTGTACAGAAAGCAGGGTGATATTCTAAAAACCCAGTGGGACTTGATTCTGACTAAACATGATTGGGCTGTACACGTGTGCAAGGAGCTCTCACCAGCTCTTCAGCACCAACTGTCATTGTTACAGTTGCTTTAAAAATGGCTGGGCTCATGACAGAAGGGCCCGTGTAAAGGGGACAGCAAGGTGAAGAAGAATTTGTGCATTCTTCCCTTTTCCTCTTGCATAAAGTCTGTCAAATGCCTGCAAAAAGACAGAAATTGCATGATGAGGGTTTCTTAGTTGTGTGTATGCAAGAATTTTTTTTAAACAATATGTTAAGTTTGAAAGCGGGGCTTCTTCCTGAAATGGTGAAGAGCTACCATCCGAGTTACATCTCACTCACTGACAGTTTGTGGTTGGCCCTGCCTCCTGTGGCAACTATTTTATAATTGGCTCCAGCACCTCTGGCAGCCATTTTGTGGTTGTGTCCACACCCTTGAGTCAGGATTCCAAAGGTGCCCACAGATTGGAAAAAGATGGGGTCACCTGTTCTAAAATATAACATATTTTGTATATAATGTTGTGTACCCTTCTCCCCCTTCCACAGATATAATTATAATGAGCTGAAGTTTGTACAGGCAAGCAAATAAAGATAACAATTAAATGCAGGAGGTAACTTTTGAGGGAGTGAGGCCATTTCCTATTCTCCTGCTCTTCATCCCAGGCTAAGGATGTATCAGCAGAAAGCTTATCTCTGTCTCCTTCCAGTAAAGTATTCTCATCTGCTTTCCACCGGGTAAGAATGAAGGACTTGACTCCTCTCTTTTTGCAGCCTCTGCTAAAAATCTGTGCCAAGATAAAGGCAGGCTCTATAAATGTGCTGCCTTTCCTTATCCTTCTTGAGATTTCTTGCCATAAAAATCTGGACACCAGTTCCAATTTGGAAGTCATGAGTAACAATGTCTTCCTTGTTGTCTCGGGATATTTTGACATGGATCTTAAAGTGATTTAGAAATAGCATATAATGATGGAAGGGGGTGGAGTAAGAAAAATTGCTCCACATTTTTCTGGGGTTGGAAGCAGACAGCTGCGAGTTAAAGCAACACAGAGCACACATACTGAACCTTAAATAAGAAACATAGCCCTTCAGGCTGTGTTAGTAAATGTGTCTGTTTATTATTGTCTTGTACAAGAGAAGCTAAGATTAGCTCTCTTTTTTTTAGTGCATCTTGTTGTGCTTGGCTTTTTTGTGTGTGAGATTATAGAGATACTCTGGATTTTTTTTTTTTGGAGTGGCTGTATGGTAAACTAAAAAAACAAACCCCACTGCTTTTCCTAAAATTGTTTTCAAGAAAGAGCATATGTTGGCTGAATTGTTCATCATGTCAGAGCCAATCTGCAACACACTGGAATAGATTTAGAAGTTGCAAAGGAGGCTATAATCTGGAATGTTACCTATGTTTATCAGTAAAAAAGGACACCTTATGCTCTGGCTTTTGTTCTGGGGGGAGTTTCTTTCACTCTGTGTTACCAAAAAGTAAAACAAAAAAGCATCCCTGCAAAGCAACGTCAGATTGTGAGCTGTTTTATACACCCTCTCTGGGCTGCTGTACCAGAATCTAGATCTGCAGCAGATTTCCAGGGGCCTCCAGTCTGCTACTGACACTAGAGCTGGAAACTAATGTGGGAGCCTGAGGTGCAGCAGGAAGAAGATACTAAGCTGTTGACCAGGCAAGAGTAGAAAGTAAAGGTTACACAAGGCCTGGCCAATCATCCATATTGTCTGCTACTTGCAAGGATTGATATCATACACAGCTATTCCCATCTGAGCTTGAACAGAGTAATAATTGGGTTGTTTTTTCCCTTACCAATGCTGTGTTCTAGAAAATGATCCTGTTTCCCTGGCATGCTCTTATTCAGATACTGCTTAATAGCTACTGCAAAAGACACCAGCTTATAACTCTAGCACTGTAATCTGTAGAACAGTTTTTTTAATTACTCTTTAAAAATACTAAATATATGGTATTCATAAGCATAACACATCTGGCTAAAGCATGCCCTCCTCTTTCTGGGGCTAAATATACTGCTTCCCCAGACTTTATGTATACATATTGGTTTTGAAATAAAAAGCAAAGAATAAAGAATCTATTTATTGCACAAGTTCTGAGTTCCTGGTTAGAAGTGCATGGGTTTCAATTATAGTTGTGATTTTGTATCAAAACCCAAAGGCAAACCAGGTGTATTTGGGGGCAGAGGGTTAGTTATTAGCAAAACAGTACTATGACACATTTCCAGGGACTAGACACTGCTACAGAGTATTTTTTCCTCCTGTCACATATAGTTTATGTCCTACCCCACTGCACTGATGTTCACAGTGGGAAATTAAAAAGAGAAAATGAGTTCAAGGAGGCTGGGATGTAGCCCTGAGTAGAACCCATCCAATCCTGGGCTGATAACTTAGATAATACTGACAGACACAAGATGGAGTCAGGTGGGGTAGCCATGCTGGTCTGAAGCAGCAGAAAAAAGTTTGAGTCCAGTGGCACCTTTAAGACCAACAGAGTTTTATTCAAGGCGTGAGCTTTCATGTGTATGCACACTTCTTCGGACATAGTGAAACAGAATTTCCTCAACCATTACATATAGGAAGAGAGAGAGAGTGGGTGGGGGTTGGTTGCCAGGAAGGGCCAATTAGACTCAAGACAGAGACAGGAACAAGAATGGAAATTACCAGTCCATATATATAGGTAGAGGGTGTGCAGTAAATTATCATACAGCATAATGAAGATGATTAACAGATTCAAGGATCAAACAGGGATAATAAGGTTAGTTTATATAGTTACCATTTGTTTTAGTTCAATTCTGGGGGAAAACATTGAATAAAATATGTCAAAATTAGAGATTGATGTATCCTTAATTGTGGAATGCTGAGAGTAATTAATTGAGACCCTGCCATCTGTCTCCTCTCAACCATGGAGGCGACTTTACAGCAGCATCTTCTTTGAAGTGGGGCGATTGATTGTGCAGATTTATCTCCCCTGTCCCCAGACCAGAGAAATACATTCCATTTTCTACTTTTCATTATGTTACATTACAGTCTACTATTCTAATCTATTATTCTGAATAAGAGATATAATAAAATGGCCCTTCTGGGGGATTGGTGAGAATACAGATGTAAGGGTTGAATGTGGTTAGCCAATGTAGTGAGATAAGAAACCAATATCCCTGTTAAGTCCTGGGGATTCCATTGTTCTGAGTGTTGTAATAACTTGCAGCTCAGCAATTTCCCTTTCTCGTGTGTTCCCAAAGTTCCTTTGCAATAAAACAGCTACTTTGAGGTCACCCATTGAATGTCCTCTCTCTTCCTATATGTAATGATTGAGGAAATTCTGTTTCATTGTATCTGAAGAAGTGTGCTTGCACACAAAAGTTTATACCTTGAATAGAACTTCATTGGTCTTAAAGGTGTCACTGGACTTAGGCGCAAAAGTGAACAAGAATAAAATGTATTTTTGGGGGGGAACACATGAGGTAAATATTAACACTTAACAAGGAACTGTGGGATTTTAGGTCTTACACAGTACATGATCAGGGAGCACTCTTTTAGGGAGGTTCATGACATATTAGCACAGCACTGTGCTTAGGGTTGCTAGGCCATGCATAGCAACTGGTGGGAACCTGGGGACAGGAGATATGGGGGGCATGCAGCATCACATGTCCCATGATACCACATCCACTATAATCCAGACTAGAATTGATATCGAGTATCTCTAAAACCATAGAGTTTGAGATGATTCCTAAAGCTACCCAACACCACTTCTCTGTTTTTGTGGAAGTGCCGTCACGGTGCACGTGACTCAAACTGTTGTTTGTAGCTGCTGGAGCAGTGGTGGGCAAAAATGGTTGCCAGCAGGAGGCCTTCCACCATAGCAAGAGGTCTGGCACCCTAACTGTGCTGTACCAGGCCTAGCGAAACCATGCTGGTCTACTGTAACACCTCAGTACACTCAAGGAGGGAACTTCAGACCCTTCATTCACATTTCTGTTACACTAACCCTTTTCTCTCACCTCTCCAAACTACCTCCAGGTTCTCAGCCTTTAGACCTAAGTTGTTTTGAGCAACAACCTCCCCTTCAGATCTTAAATTTTCCAAGTACATAACATATTGGCTGATTCGGAGCACTGCTCTGATTAGCTGTTGTGTAGAGTACATTTCTGTGCTCTGCTTGTCACAAGCCCCTGTGCCAAGGTTAGTGAAGTATGGATAAGTAGTTCATGGAGCCCTGCAGAAAATTTTGAGTAAAGGCATATTAAATTAAAAGTTTGTGATTGCAGCTTGATTCTCATCACATACAACTTCATTTGCCCAGTACACAGCTAAGACTTGAGAGAGACAGTAGACATTAAGAGGATCAGAAGTAAAAAGAGGCATCACTTTCTGTAGGGTCTCCTGTGTATGTTTATCCCATTGTCACCTGTGGTCAAAGAGGTGCTGGAGTTTCTCAGTCAAAACCTTGAAAAATCCTGTTTACCAGAGCCAAAAGCAGGATGAACGTATAGGAGCAGTCCATCCCTCTTTCAGACTGCTTTCAAGTCCTTGAAAAAATTGTCTGTCTGCAGCCCAAGACATCTGTTCCATGTTCCGGTTGTTTACAACCCTGAACCAATAAAATCTTGAAGTGTTAAGCAATAAAGAAATTCCATTTAACTGGAAATAGCACCAGTGACTTGTGTTTTCAGGTTGCAAACACACAGACTCCTGCAACCAGACAGACTGTTGAGAACAGGCATCTGAGCTAAATAGCTATGGTGTACAGAGAATTAATAGACAGTAAGGCGACCATGGCACATCCCTCACTGCCTTTTTGCTGGTCTCATAATTTCTTTAGGATTCTGTTGAGTCTATTGTTATGCATAGGATATATATCATATTATTAGTATTCATGTCTGGCATTCTTTCCTTTGATAGCAGGATGCTGGAGAAGGCCTCCTTAGGATCAAGAAGCTCCCAGGCAACCAGTTTACTGAGGTTCTGCAACAGGACTGCAGTCTCATCCCCCAGTACAATACAAGTGTCAGATCCACTAGTTCTAAAGCCTGACAAGTCCTAAATCACAAGCTGACCCCTACAAAACAGTTGAACCAGCAAAGCTTCCTTTCAACTGAGACTGAGGATTAAGTATTCCTAGAGGGAAGCAGTTTCACCCATTCCAGGTGTTGTTGCTTGGGCTTACCCTGCAAGAACATTGCTGGGCAGAATCCTGCAAGGAGCTAGGCGCATAGGAGCACAGACTGCAAGCTGAGCACTCCTTCTGCATGAGGCTATGGCTTCTCTGGTGTGGGCCCCCGGACAAAAATTCCATCTGGACCCCCCCATATGTCTCTGATCCAAATCAAATATCATTAAATCATTTGACTGGCTGTTACCATGCATATATAATAGTTAATGAATCCACATGTTCATCAGGCTGTCCATTTGCGGCAGCCATAACTCTCCAGAAAAATAAAACTAGGAATCTCAAAATTGGCCATCAGCTTTGGGATGATTGTGAGAGTTCCAGGCCTCAAAATGAAAGGAATTACAGCTCATCTCCAGACTGTGGAGATTAGTTCCCCTGGAGAAAGTGGATACTTTAGAAAGGTGGACTCTATGGCTTTGTACCCTACTAAGGTTCCTGTCCTCTCCAGGCTCCATCCCGAAATCTCCAGGGGTTTCCCAATGTGGATCTGGCAACCCGACTCCCCGCCCCCCCAATCCCCTGCCTGTGGCCAGGAAGACCTGACAACCCTAGAAGTGAACCATCATGGTGTAGTGGTTAGAGTGTTAGACTAGCATCTGGGTTCAAAACCCATTCTGTCATGGAAGTTAGGTCAGTCGCTCTCTCTCAGCCTAGCTTGCCTCACAGAGCCATTGTTTTAAGGCTAAGAGGGTGGAGAGGAAAATTATGTTGTACGCTACTTTGATGGCCAATGCTGTGTGTGTGTAGGAAAGTGGGGTATAAATCAATGAATAAGCATGCTTGTGAATTCATTAAAACTCTTCATCAGTAAAAAGCAACAGCCAGAACATTCTTACAGTAGAATTAGGAAGGTGTTAACACTGATTTGATTAGGTTAGGTCATGCTTGATACAAAAAGAATCCAGATGGAATAGGAAACATGGTTGCTGTCTTTGAAAATATAAACACCAGCAGTTATTTGGCTCTGTCCCTAGTGTAAATCGGAACGTAAGGGTTCCTTGCTAGTTTTGCAGTTCAGTATAGCTATCTGCGGTTCTGTATAGCTATTTACATTTCTGTCGTCTGCCTGGATATGGAGATCCTAGAATCAGGAACTAAATAAAACTGAACTGTAGTTTTCCAAATTTGGGCTTTGCCCTGCAACGTACCCCCATTTGTGGGTTTTGTGCGTGCATGTTGTAAATATCCAACCTTATAGAAAGTTTTGATAAATTCAGAAGCTTGCCTGTTGTTTTTTTTTTTGGTACCTTTTCACTTGAGTCTAATAAAAACATTACCCTACTGAGATTTCTGCAAGTGAACAGTTGGTGGGATGGGCAGGTTGTGTTCACACAATGCAAAAGGTTGCATTTCAGAGCTTTGCGCATGGGAGCCTGGAAAGTGGGAGGGCTTCTGCTAGAGGGGAAGTGCAGCACGGGGTCTTTTCAGAAGATTTATTTTGGGAACGGTAAGATATAAAGGGCAGAGGCTGATGGATGCTCTCAGCAGCTGCTCCTCCGGGGCAGGATGGAGGTTACAAAGAGAAAGGAGGGCCACCTGCTTTTTTTATATCGCTCTCAGGGTTACTTGGAGCCTTGTTCATACCACAGAGCAAGAACAGCATATGAGCTCTTGATGTAGATACCAGCTCTCCATATGCCGAGAGCTGCAGATGTTTCCTGGGTTGTTGAGGCAGCACAGCTGAGAGATTACAGTGAGCTTTATGTTCCCAGTCTGCAGCGAGATATGAATTTTCCAGGTCACATTAATTAATGGGGTCTTCTATCCAAATAGGTTCTCACCTATTTCTTTTAGAGTAGAATCAGATGGTGCACAGGAAATCTATGGTCCAGGATTTTCTGTATATTTAAAGATTAAGTTGAGTCTGCAAAGAGGAGGGTATGGTGAATCAGATCATGGGCCTGGAAGAGGCAGAGAATAGTTGGCTGTTTCCTTTCTGCACGTTTTCCTGGTTAATATTGTCCTCCCTCAAACTGCTATTTTCCCCACAGGGCAATGCATAAAGATCTCCACAGAGCACATATAGATTTTAGGGGGCTGGTTTAAATCATGGAAACAGTATTAAGGGAAGGGTTAACCCCCCTCTCATCCAGCAGCGTGGTTCAGGCCTTCCTGTAGCTGCTTTTTGTCTTAAAACAAAGTGAGGTACTCTGTTCATGGGTTTCCTGCATATTATCTAGCTTGACCTTCAAGGCAGGAGTGTATGTCAGGAGGGAAACATGGCTCCTAGTGCTAGTGTAGAGGTGGGAGGCACTTAAAAAAGAGACGCTGTGTGTAGGAGAGAGTTCAGCCCTTCCCCTCCCTACTAGTTCTTCCCTGCAGGTTGTTTCTAATTGATTTTGTTTTACTAGCAGTAAAAAAAGTTAAGGTCATGGGTTCTATGACCTGGCTTGACTGCTGTTGGGAAGTGGGTTTATTTCCCCCTGTTTTCCCACAGCATTTCAGTGCTTCTGTGCACTTCCTAGATTTTCATTGTCTTTCGTGCAGCCTTTCCCAACCCTACTTTGCTGAGACGTCTTGGGAAAGATTGCAGTGAAGCCTGGGTTCCACCCATGGGGATGGGAAAGTACGGATTTTCCTGCTTGTACTGCTTGTTTCCCCTGTCCTAGTCCCCCACGACTGGCAGCATCTTTTTAAAAAAATCTCCTGGTGCTGTATTGTTATGGCGTTATAACATCATAGCAATCTGTCAGACGTTCTGAATCTCCAGCTTGCGTGCTTTTTGTAAACAAAGTCTCTAGACTCTTTTGTTGCAGAAATATCAGGGGGAAACCATGTCTGCAGCAAAAGGGGGCTAGAACCTTTTTTTCATGAAGGCTGGGAATTCAGAGAACCTGATAGACAAATGGTTATAATGGTACAATGCTATAACGATAGGTCAGATGCTGATTTAAAAACAGAAACTGGAAAAGCCCCTGGTGGAACAGGGGAGCAGTAACTGCTGTGGGGAACTGGGGCAGCAAAAATGTGGGGAACCTGCCATGTGGAAGTCCTGTTCCCAAGTCCTGTATCAGCAGTTGCATCAGCAACAGAGAAAACACATTACGGAAAACACTGATAATCAGCAGGTATGGGATGGATTAAGTACCCTTCCTGCCTACTGACGTAAGTGCCCCCAGCCTGGTGGCATTTCTGTTACCTCAGCAAATTCAAGTTTGAGAGCACAGATTATCCATGAGATGCTCTGTACTGCTCCCTTCAGGCATACATGCAGAGACTTCAAAGGGCTGTTACAGAGTTAATGTCGGTTTGCCCATGTCTGTTTTTCTGACATAGTACAGTCTCTGAACAAACCAGTTTTATTGTTTCTGTTTTAAGCCAAAACTAGCTGCTAACAGTGCAACCAGTGTGGCTAGTATTCTATCAGATAGTACTTATAACGAGGGATGTCGGCCTCCAGGTGGGACCTGGGGATCCCCTAGAATTATAGTTTATCTCCAGACTACAGAGATCAGTTCCCTTGGAGAAAGTGGATCTACACATAGCTTTTTCTCTTCTCTAAGTTGAAAAACTTAAGAACTCCTCTAAGCACTGAGGGTTGGCGTGTGTTTCTCATAATTGGTCATGTTACAGCCTATAGGGCTGCCAAGTCTCTCCTGGCCACTGGTGAGGGATGGGGGGATAGAGTTGCCAGATCCAAGTTGGGAAGCTTCTGGAGATTTGGGGATGGAGCCTGGGGAGGACAGGGGCATCAGTGGGGTACAATGACACAGATTCCACCCTCCAAAGGATCCATTTCTCTCCATGTGTGCTTATCCTCTATTTATTGTGAAAGGCAAGACTATCTGGTCCAAGTACATTTTCTTATTTAAAAATCAGTTCTTTAAAATCTGTGCAGTCTTCCACCCATTCAAGAAAAGTGGTTTTCCTCCCCTTCTTCTCAGTTTCTTTTTTAAGTTAGCTTTAGGAATGAAATTGACTGGGCTGTGAACAATTTTGTCTCTTCTGCCCTCCCATTGACTTGTGTGTAGGGCTGTGAACTGCCTGGATAATTGTTGTGTCTTTTTAATAGAGGCTTAATGGGATGTTATTTGCCTCCATGCCTAGAAAAGATTCAGCTCCCATTTCCACTCATCATGCCTCCATTAAAAAGACAGAATAAAGACAGAATATTTTTCTCCAATCTTTTGGCAACCCTTACCTGTGTGGGACTGGGGGAAGTGCCAGAAGTTAGGAATCTGGGATGAGCTTTTATAAAATCCATTGGTTATGCTCACTTTCTCCCTTTAGGAAACTGTTCAAGAAAAACAAATTGATTTTTAGTTTATTGAGAAAGTTTGGTGAGTGAACGACCTTCATTTGTCCTTATTGAGGAACAAAAAGGCCCTGTATAACAGGATAGCAGAACTGAAGGAAATGCACTGAAAAGGGAGCATTCCATCTACCACTTACAGTGGTGACTGCTATTATAATAATATAAGGCTGTTCACTGATAATCATTTCCCTTTCTTCCCCATAAGTACAGGAGAGACACTCTGCTCTGTGAAATCAGAAAGTGTAGGGAGCATAGTTGTGTCCTTGTGAGAAGGCCTGGTGGGAGAGAAGACCTGGTAGGGCTGGCGGCTCGGAGCTGTGTGGGCCCTGCCATTGGTGGGGGGGTGAAACAGAAGGCTGGGTGGGCCCTGTGCGGGCCTCGCTGTCGGTGGGGGGTGGGTGGGAGAGAAGGCCTGGCGGGCCCAGCAGATCGGAGCCCCACACAGTCCTCGCCATCAGGGGAAGCGGGTGGGAGAGAAGGCCCGGTGGCTTGGAGCTGTGTGGGCCTCGCTGTCGGTGCTGGGGGAGAAAGGGAGAAGGCTTACCTGCGGCACCTTTCTCCTCCACATGGAGCCCCCCCCGCGAGTATTGCGGGTCCTTGCCGCTTGTCTATATACTAATAGCCAAGGGCCCCCTGTGTGTGCGGATATCTAAATCCACACATCAGGGGCACTTGGGGGGCAGAGAGATTTTCCTGCACACTTGGGGGACTCCCCAGGTGTGCAGAAAAATCTTAAAAGTTTTAAAAAACTATACAGGGATATGTAAATCCCCCCCAAAGTAAAAGAATGTTCCCTGTGCATGCACAGAGAAAACTCTGGGAATGGTGCCTGGCAGCTGTTGCCAGGGAGGGGTGGAAGAAGGCTTGGCAGGCTGGCAGATGGGAGCCACTCAGGCCTCGCCGCCAGTGCCACGGGGGGGAGAGGATTGGTGGGCCCAGCGGCTTGGTGCCATGCAGGCCTCGCTGTTGGGGGGGAGAGAAGGCCTGGAGAGCCCAGTGGCTCGGAGCTGTGCGGGCCTCACCGTTGGTGGGGGGGTGGGAGAGAACGCCAGGTGGGCCCCGCACAGCCCTTGCCATTGGTGTGGAGCAGGCGGGCAGGAGAGAAGGCCTGGCGGGTTCCACATGGTCCTTGCCATCGGTGCACGGGGCAGGCAGGAGAGAAGGCCCAGCAACCTGGAGCCACACAGGCTTCGCCATCAGTGCCAGGGAGAAAGGGAGAAGGCTTACCTGTGGTGGCCTCCTCCTCCTCCATGTGAAGCCCCCCCCCCACGAGTATCGCGGGTCCTCACCTCTTGTGTATATAGTAATAGCCAAGTGTCCCCTGTGCGTGCGGATATCTAAATCCGCACATCAGGGGCACTTGGGGGGCAGAGAGATTTTCCTGCACACTTGGGGCAGTCCCCAGGTGTGCAGAAAAATCTGAAGATTAAAAAAAAACTATACGGGGGATATTTAAATCCCCCCAAAAGTAAAAGGGTGCTCCCTGTGCATGCGCAGAGAATGTTATGGGAACTGCAGTGGGCTGGTGGCTGGGAGCCACTGAGGCCTCACCGCCAGTGGCTGGGGGGGAGATCGACGGGCCCAGCGGCTGAGAGCCGCTGAGGCCTTGCTGCTGGTGGCCGGGGAAGGGAGATCAGTGGGCCCGGCAGCTGAGAGCTGCTCAGGCCTCGCCACCAGTGCCTATGAGGCGGATATTGGCGGGCCTGGGCCTTGCCGTCAGTGCCGGTGGGGCAGAAGAGAAGGCTCACCTGTGGGTGCTTCCTCCTCCTTGACGTGGAGCTCCTTCTCCCCCCCCCCCCCCGGCGAGTATCGTGGGTCCCCGCTTCTTGTCAGTGTATAATGCCATAGAGTCCATCCTCCAAAGCAACCATTTTCTCCAGGGGAACTGATACCTCTAGTCTGGAGATCAGTTGTAATTCTAGGAGTTTTCCAGGCACCACCTGGAGGTTGGCAACCCTACAGGCAAGGAGTTTTTGAAAGCAGCTGAGCTGTCCACTTTCCTAACTGCATTCTGTGGACTGTTTTGTGCTCATCACAAACTGTAATAAAGCGATGATGATGATAACTGCATTCTGCCAGAAGGTAACGACTTTAAAAATATTTTTTAACTGGCGGTTGATAGATGGGGCTTTCTGGAGACTAGTTTTATATGGCTGTTGATTTGGCTGTTTTATTATTATTACTTTTTATTATGTGATGGTTGACCTTGGATTTTATTGGTTTTTGAATTGCATTGCATTTTGTATGTCACTCTGTTGTATAATGTTTTATGCTTTTCTAATTGCAGTATATTGTTTCTGGTGCCCTTGGGAAGAGACTGCAACTAACAAATAATGATCAGATTATCTTTCTTTGGGAAGAGAATACAACTAAAAAATACGATCAATAAATAATCAATTTCTGTAGAGAGACAGGAGTGACCTTCACCTTTACTGCACTAGTCCTAAGCCAGCACAGAGGGACAAGGAGAGCTTTACTGTAGAGAAAAAGGGGTCTTTTGCTAAGGTTAATTGCCTGGAAAGCTGATCTACAGTTTCTTTGTGTCTGCCGCTATGCACCTTTTTTTTTTTTACTGCTGGGGGAGAAAGTGACAGGTGCATTAAGATGAACTAAGGCCTGCCACAGTCCTCACCCAAACATCAACAAGAAAGTGGAGGAAGAGCACAAAGAAAAGTAATGAGCCTAGTAGCCCTGAGAGGCTGGGGGGGTGGGGGTGGGGAAGAGCGGGAGAGCCAAGCTATATCATCAGGAGGATCTTGTTTCATAGTGGACAGCAGTTCCTTGGAGCCCAGGTGGTGGGTTACAAGTAGGAATGCACCGCCCACCCCAAAAAAGGATTAAAAGTTCTCTGCAAGAATCACTCAAAAAAGTTGAGGCTAGAAATTCTCTCCTTCGTGTGTTATTTTTCTTCATGCAGCATATTTTTACACGAGGGGGACAGTTTGAAGTGGCACATCCATCAAGGACTGTAGCATACTGTTCTGCTGATTGTGATTCTTGGCCCCAGATCTTGAGAAGAAAGACTCAGACAGCTCTGTCCAGAGTCATGAGAAGTCCCATTAAGCTTCTATGCCTTCCCTATGATAAGACTTCCCCCTCACAGTGTAAGAATCATTTCACATAAGAATACAGTGTAGGAACTTGTCTGACTCCTCGCAGCTCACCACAGGTGGCAAACACACACCACATCTGTTTCATCAAGATACACACACGCCATATGTTTACTGATGCACAGCATTTTTTTCCCTCTCTCCTTGCAGAAGAAGAGCAGTGCCCTTCATCTGGTGAAACTAGCATCAGGCAATGGTCTCCAGATAGCTGAAGAACATTGGACGAGTTAAAGAAGGTTCCCCCCCATTCTCTCCATGTGAAGGGGAAAGGCCTTTCCCTGGCAAAAACATTGAACATCTCAGTCTTCCTCCATGGACAAAGGACATACATTACCTCAGGACTTTGGAGAATTTCTGTACTGCATGAGGATGAGGAGCAAGTTCGCCATCTTCCTGGTGTTTGTTGTAGCCCTTGTCATTATTGAGAAGGAAAACAACATAATATCCAGGTAAGGAGAAAGGAGATCTGTAGTAGACAAGAGGCTTTCTCTGTGTCTTTATGCGGTCTTCAGGCTGTCAGTATATCAGTCTTGCAGGTCCTGACTTGTTACAAGCATCTCTGCAGTCTTTTGGAACATGGTAAATATCTGCATCTGCTGATCTGAATTAGGCTGCCTCTTCATCCAGGAGAGCAGCCAGATCATTTGGGGGGGGGGGATATATATATATATATATATATATATATATATATATATATATATATACACACACACACACACACACACACACACACACACACACACATACATACACACACTACTATAGGTCACAGCAATGAGCAATGGGCCATGTATTTGGCTGTATGCTGTTTAATTTGATTTTAAAAATGGTCTCCTAGAACCATCTTCTAGAAAGGGAATTTCAGCAGGTACAGTTTTTTCTCTATCCCTTGTTCATTCTACACTTCTGCTAAGGAACTTACAGCAGCATATATGGTTCATCCCTTTCACAACAACTCTGTTGTTAGACCAGTGATGGCTAGCATGGAACCACCAATCAGAACACCCACCTGGTGTCCACTTCCTCCCGCCCCCCTCAAAAGCAAAGAGCCAGTCCTGGCTTTCCTCCACCTCACTGGAGTAGGAGGTAGTTCAGAAGAGCTGAGAAGGCATCACCTTCATGCCAGAAGGGAGCACCCATATGGGAGTGACTGCCTTCATTTTAGGAAGATGCCTGGGTTGGAACTCTGAAACACTGTGATTGGTCCCAGCTGCCATAGCAGCCATTTTGTGGTTAGCTGTGCCCTTCCCCATAGCCATTTTGCAGTGATGCCTGTGAGTTAGGCTGAGAGTGTAAGAACATAAGAGAAGCCAATGTTGGATCAGGCCAGTAGCCCATCCAGTCCAACACTCTGACACAATGGCCAAAAATACCAGGAGCCATCAGGAGGTCCACCAGTGGGGCCTATGAATGGTCCAAGGACAACTAATTAGTTTAATGACTATATAGGGTTTGAACTTGAGTCTTTTTAGTCCAGCACTCCACAGTCCAAAATTGCCTCTCCTTTGCAACTCTTAAGAACACAGAAACCCTGTCCTCCTTTGCCTCTGGTCAATTCACTCATATATTATTTTTGGTTTTGGTATACTACCAGCATTAAGTCTTACTAGAAGTATTTAAATGGTGAAACAGAACTTTAGTTAACAAGGGAGCATTTCCATTATCGGAAGTTTTCACTTGTCACCCACTGACATACCACTGAAGATCCAGTTATTTTATCAGGACTGGGCTTATCTTGAGGTGGAGGTGAACAGTAGCAGAAGTCAGCAAGTTGTGGTGGGAGGGGAATACTGCCGATAGGAAGTACTGCAGCTTCTGAGGCGAGTGATGATGTGATCACCAGGGAATACATGGACTGCCTGTTGTGTATTTGGACACCTGAGGGCATCATTTTCAAACTGCTTTTTGGGGAACTTTGGTGATCCTTGGAAGCTTGCCGGGGGTTCAGCTGAACCATCAATAATGCCACGAAAGGCAGCCTAGCCCATTGCAGAGGAGCACCAGAAGTGCCTGGTTCTCCTTGGTTCATGGGGTGAATGGCTGGAGCTAACTGCCCTGTGTGAATGGCGTGTGTGCCCTGGAAGGTGCTCCACAGTCCTCTGCAATGCTAGTGGCAGGTGCTCAGGGATTCCTCATCAGACAGTTCCATGTGGAAAGCATTCCTTGCAGGTAGAAAGTTTGAAAAACTTTGCATTGAGGAGAAGGTCAGTGTTTTGTGTGCCCAAGAAGAACAGCGCTTGGATAGTAAGCCCCAAAGTAATCTCAAAATTCTCTTCTCACTTCCTCTTTAAAGATTATTTTGTTCTTTTTCTTCCCAGGGTGTCAGACAAACTGAAGCAGTCTCCACTGTCCCTTACGGAAGCCAATAGCACAGACCCTGGCTTGGTGTTGTCCGAGAATGGCTCCCTCGTGTCCCTCAGTGAACTGGATTCCGCTTTCTCCCAGCTCAAGAAGAGGCTTCAGAATGTCACACTGCAGCTTGGGGGAACTAGGGAACCTCTCCTGGCACCGGCTAAGGGCACTCGGAAGCACGTGCTTCTTATGGCCACCACCCGCACAGGTTCCTCTTTTGTAGGGGAGTTCTTCAACCAACAGGGTAACATTTTCTACCTCTTTGAGCCACTTTGGCACATTGAAAGGACAGTGTCTTTTGAGCCTGGTGGTGCTAATGCTGTGGGGTCAGCCCTTGTCTACAGAGATGTTCTGAAACAGCTTTTCCTCTGTGATCTCTACATTTTGGAGAACTTCATAATTCCATTCCCAGAGGATCACCTGACTCAGTTTATGTTTCGGCGTGGTTCAAGCCGCTCTTTATGTGAGGAGCCTGTCTGCACGCCTTTTGTCAAGAAGGTCTTTGAGAAGTACCACTGCAAGAACCGCCGCTGTGGTCCCTTGAATGTGACCCTGGCCGCGGAAACCTGCCTGCGCAAAGACCACATGGCACTTAAGACAGTGCGGATTCGGCAGCTGGAGTTTTTGCGTCCCCTGGTTGAAGATCCTCGTCTGGACATGAGGATAATTCAACTGGTACGGGACCCGCGGGCAGTGCTGGCTTCTCGAATGGTGGCTTTTTCGGGGAAGTATGAAACGTGGAAAAAGTGGGCTACTGAAGGTGCAGCAACCATCAGTGATGATGAAGTACAGAGGCTGCGAGGTAACTGTGAGAACATCCGGCTCTCCGCTGAACTTGGTTTGAGGCAGCCAGCATGGCTACGGGGTCGCTACATGCTGGTCCGCTATGAGGACATTGCCAGGTCCCCGCTCCAAAAAGCCAAGGAGATGTACAAATTCACTGGCATAGCCATCACACCTCAGGTAGAGGAATGGATTCAGAAGAACACTCAGGCACCCCAGGACAGCAACGGCATCTACTCCACCCAGAAAAATTCCTCAGAGCAGTTTGAGAAGTGGCGATTCAGCATTCCCTTCAAGCTTGCCCAGGTGGTTCAGAATGTCTGCAGCCCAGCCATGAACCTGTTTGGCTACAAGCTGGCCAGCAGCCCCGAGATCCTCATAAACAGATCCATCAGCTTGCTAGAGGAGAGGAGGACCTTCAGGGTCACGTAAAAGTGGCCTTTGCTGGTGGACTTTCTCTATCTTGGTGTTCTGTGGGCTTGAAAAGAGGGAACACGAGAATGACTGGGGAAGGAACACTTAGTGGAAAGGCTGAGGGTGAGAGGAAGCCATCGCTGGCTGGCCCACCTCATGCTCCTGCTTCTCCTGTGCTCTTTGTTCACACAAGGTGCTTCCTGCTTTTTGGTGGATTGTCATGCAGGCCATGCTTTGACATGAAGAAGAGTTCAGAAGCTGGTGCAGAACAGAGCAGTCAATGCTGGGCAGCAGCTTCCCTACCTCATGTCTGTTTTCTCCTCAGTGCAGGCACCACCTCTTCATTCATGGGGCATTTATACAACAAACATCCAAAGCGAGACTGTTCTCTTTTTTCTTTAACCCCCCCCTCCCACATTTCTACTTCAAGAAGAAGAAATTGGTTACTCATCCTGCTGAGAAAATGTGACAAAAGCGTAGTATTGCACTGCTATTGCCTAAGGCAGCCTTAAAGGACACGTCAAGCCGATATTAGGTGAGGGAGGTTAGGAGAGGCAGAAGAGGGAGAAAGGAAGGAAAGCTGTTTAGGTGGACAGCCAGGAAGGGAGTCTGACTGCCTTATTTAGACAGAGGGTGTTCTTGTATGTGTTCTGCTTGAGACTGACAAGATAAATTAAAGCCTTGTTTAAACTGGAGGAGCTGTGACCGGCTCACACAAAATCACCAAGCAAAACAGGGAGCGAAGCCACGGAGTTTCATGCACTTGCTGTCTTTTGTCTTGCCTTGCACCTAAGCCATTGGATGAGAGATAAAGAGTGGGCTATGAAGACAGCATTCAAAGAGGGAGAGAATGGAATAGTATTTGTCCTGTGTCCCTGGGGATCAACTGATCTTCTTTCTGAGCTGCATCAGTTGTTTTGGTCTCCAGTAGGCCATTTTTTAAAAAAAAGTCTGCCATCTGGTTTTCTGTCTTGTCTCTGAATCAATTGTTACTGAATCACAATCAATGTCTGGAAATGGAGGTAGACAATAGCTTGTTTCTAGTTGGGTGATAAAAGGTTGCGACTGTGTTGGATCTGTATTTCCCTCCCCCAAGTTGTTTTTTGTGTCCTCTCAAGGTACTGGTTGGAAGCTGCCAATAATTCTCTTATGCTGATTCAGAAGGGGGTTTATTTTTCCACAGGCCAGGCTACTGCATCATGTAGAGGAAGAGAAGAATGTCTAGGGGATGCAGACGTGGCCCTTTGGGCATCATCCTGGGAATCTGAAGAGAAACGTGGGCAGCGGTCAGAAGTCACAAACAAACCAAAGGTTGCTTGTGATGAGGATGAGCCTGTTATATTCTCAGGCTTATCTGCTCCTGGTTTGTGGGCAGGAAATAAGGCCCAGTTTGTTGCAGTATACAAGTTCAGACATCACAAAAAAAAATCTAAATTAAACAGAAGACTTCTTAAACCAGGAAGACTTCGATCTCAGCTGTGCGCGTGGAGGGTAAAAGGTAAAGGTTTCTCCTGCTCAAAAGCCAGTTGAATCCAACTCTAGAGGGCGGTGCTCATCTCATTTTCCAAGGTGAAGAGTCAGCACTGTCTGAAGACTTTTCTGTGATCATGTGGCCAGTGTGACTAGATGCTGAGGCACACGGAATGCTGTTACCTTCCCACCAAAGCAGTACTTATTTATCTACTTGCAATTTCTTGCTTTCGAACTGCTAGGTTGGCAGGAGCTGGGGCCAGAGACGGGCGCTCACTCCGTCATGCAGTATTCAGGTCTCAAACTGCTGAACTACTGACCTTCTGGTCTACAGTTCAGGGTCTTAACCTCTGAGCCACCACAGCCCCACGCATGGAGGGTAGACGGGCTCAGATCCAGGAGCAAGCCAGCCTCGTTCTTGTCATGAGTAAACTCTGGCTCATTTTATTATCAGGCACTTGTTTTAAAAAGCTTCATTTGTTTTTATTTTTTAAAAAATTGATGCCATTTAAACAGAGGCTGTTGACTCTTAAGGCATATAAAAGAGGAGAAGCAGCGAATAAGAAACCACCTTCATTTTAACTCACTCAAAACAGGTCCTGTTTCCTGATGGGTATCAAGCGATCAGGAAATGAAAGTGGAGCTTTGCGCAGCTCCAGCAGATGTATAATTAAGTCATGCCGATACATGTAATTATGTTGGCTCCCCCAACCCAAGGAAAAAATCAATTCTAATGGGAACATGTATCATTTGGTAGATAAAAATAACCATCTTTGTATAAAGGTTAGAAAGAAAGATTGCTTCAGGAGTGCAGTTAGCCCTTTGCAAAGTGTTGAATTTTGCACAGAAAGCATCATGGAGGGGCTAATCTGCATCAGCTGATATTCACCCTCTTGCCACTAGCTGCCTTATTGCCTCCAGCAGCCCCCAAAAGACAGTGCTTGGATTGCTTCACATGTTCAGAATCCTGGCATCCATCATCAGTGGAATGGGCGACTGTACTCAGGACAACATCAAGGGCAAAGGCTGATGCTGGACATCAGGCATTGACTGAGAAACTGCGCCCTCTTCTCTGTGGTGCTCAGGACTCATACAGCTGCTCCCCACTCTGTTTATATGTTCTATAAATCTCCTACCAGCTTCACAATTGAAGGCGTATGCTCTTTTTCTGTCAGGGAGAATTTCTCAGTGTGTGTGTGTGTGTGGGGAGAATCTAATTTATGAAACTGCCCCAAAATTGAATCTCACAAACTCCTAGGAAGGCAATAAATAAACACTTTCTTTAATATTTAAAAGCAGCCATAGAAGATGGGGAAATTTGGATCAACGGCTATGGTGCTGGGTGAGGTGTTCTCCCCCTGAAGTGTCTGTTCTATAGAAATCATTCCCTAGAGCCACCTCGGGCCACAGTAACGGGGGTGGGGTGGTGTGGAGGCGGAATAGAAACAGCACAAGTGCTTGTCTTTTTCTCCACGCACATAGCAGCTCGGAGGTTTGTGTGGGTTTCCACCAGGGAAAGAGCCCAGGGGAGAAGGGGCTGCATTAACCCTTCCCTGGCACCATGGCCTTGATCTTGAATTGGCTCCAGTACTTAATATCAATGGAAGCCTCATCACACTAAGATGCAGTTTGGCCCACAAGCAATAAGAATGCCAGCTACCACAGAATGATGACTGTGTTGCTCCCATCTCTTGGATGTTACTGCCAGGAAGCATGATGAAGCAAAACTAAGGCATTGTGGCTGCATAAGGGCCTTCCGCCCATTAAAGTACTTGTGGGTGGGCTTTGCTTTGCAGCATACTTGTCCTACAGTTCTCAGTAGGGTTGCCAACTCTGAGTTGGGAAATTCCTGGAGATTTTGGGGTAGAGCTTGGGGGGTTGGGGAGGGGAGCGTGCTCAGCAAGGATATGATCCCATAGAGTCCACCCTCTGAAGTCGCCATGTCCTCCAGGGTAACTGGAGATCAGTTGTAATTCTGTGAGATCTTGAGGCCCAACCCGGAGGGTGGCAACCCTCATTCTCAGATTGGCAGAATACTTCGAGTAGTTCCCAGGGCAAATTTTCTCTGGCTATGAGAAGTTCCAACCAGCACTATGTTTACCGTGTAACTATGTTTTGCTTCTGCTCCTTTAGTTTTGTTTGTGCTTTTCCATTTGGTGTTGTGTTTTTTCCTCCTCAAAGTTTATTTTTGAAATGCTGTAACAACAGCTGTGTCTTTTTAAACGAGAGGCTGCAACTTCCCAATATCTTCAGGACTGTTCATATTATGGAGGGCCTTGCCTTTCTTTTTTTAGTTGCATAAAATGTGCAGTTGATTAATTTATTTATTATATGGAAAAAGATGGAAAATACTTTATTAGCAGGAATCAGAGCTGCACCAAAACAAGTAAATAAAAATTCAGAAATGTCTCCCAGGAAATGGAAGCAAGAAAAGCAATTGAATTAAGAACGACTCTGGTCTGATTTCAATAAAAGGTTTTGTAATTTTCCCCCTTCACTAATATTGTAGTAATCTTTTGCAGGATAGAAGTGTTCTATTTAAAGGAAGCAACCAGACAGGAAACCGTTACATTGCATTCTCCAACTGTAATCTTGAAGCCTTAAATAGCATTAACAGTCTTGGTTCCTGATAAAGGGAAGCATTTGTTCACCTAGCAATATTTTATGTGATCAAGAGTTCTGGTGTCAGAACACAATGACATGCCATAGAAAAGAAGTATATTGGGTACTGATTTACAACACTGGAAGACACAAAGGAGCTGCAGTCCAATACGCAATTGTGTGTACTTAAAGATCAGTGATGTAGCCCAGGTTAGCCTGATCTCATCAGATCTCAGAAGCTAAGCAGGGTCGGCCCTGGCTAGTATTTGGATGGGAGCCTTACAAGGAATACCAGGGTCATGACTGGAGGCAGGCAGTGGCTAACCATCTCTGAACATCTTGTGCCTTGAAAACCCTAGGGGGTCACCAAAAAACCCCAACGAAACAAAAGGTCAGTGAGGCTAAAGCATTCCTAGCTGCTAAATTGCAGCTGGGAACTATGTTGATGCCTTCCACACCAGAGACTGGCCCCATAGCTGGTCTGGAATCAAATCTGTCTTTCACATACATAGAGTAACAAACAAGGAGAGTCGCTAGGTTTGCTGCCTTTGTAATGTAATGCAGACCAAGAGATTTCTGTTGCTGTCCCCTCTCCCCTTGTTCCTCCCTGGGTCTGGTTTCTGAACCTCCTCTGCATTGTGCTGATGCCGGTGGGACTTTAATTTTGCCCCGTAAAAGATGAATACACACACTCACACAAAAGGGTTGGTCTTAAAGGTGCCACTGGACTCAAACTTTGTTCTACAAAAAAAGGGGTGAGAGATGGGATTTGGTAAAGATCAGAGTGAAAGCTACATTGGCAGCAAAGCCTGATGCGTCGGTATTGTTCAAAGGTAAAGGGCACAGCCTGACAACTGTGGGTCTTAATTCCTCCCAGCCAACCACAGCTTTCATATCTTGGCAGATGAGGATGTTTCCAAGTTTGGTTAAGGGTGCATTGATTTTATGCAGATTGTTTTAATCTGTGTGGGTTTATGAAATTTAGGTGCTTTGGCGGGGTACAATGCCTGCTGGCAGTCTTGCTGTTTCCACTGGGGATGAAGTCCAGGCCAGCCTTGGAATTCCCTCTCCCGATGGAAGCAAACCCACCAGTCAGGGCAGAATTCATTAGCAGCTCTTGAGGAACAGCGCAGAACAGAACCGACTCCCTCCTCCGTAGCTAGCCTGAGGACAGACAGAGAGAGCCAGTTCTCTGCTAAGCCAGTCACTTGACCTTCCCAAGCACAAGGGAGTCATTCAGAGGCAATTTATTTGCTTAAAGGAAGTTTTTTCCCTTAAAAAAAGAAAGCTTGATGAACACATCTTCAGTCTAGAAGGGAGACAGCTCTTTCTAAATAAAAATGAATCGTCTTCTAGGCATTTAGCTAACTAAATTATAGACAAGCAGTTCCCCAACAACAACACCCCCACCCCATGTTGTCTGTCAATCACCATGTTTGCTGCATTTCTGGCCGTGTTTTACAGGATGTACTTGGCCCAGGAGAATGGTACATAAACAGTTACTGGCTTTGTTGCTGTGTGGCCTCTTGAACCTGGCCAGACAGATGTCCATCAGCTGTCAGAACAGCTTTGAAAGGTGCGATGTTTGGTGAAGGGTGACCTTTCAAGGGCAAGACTGTTAGTTTATAGTGCCTAAAGTCAACAACTAAACTTCCAGTAACCAGATTCAAGGATGTCTGTGTGGGACCATCACAGCTCCCATCACTTCAGTGCTCATTAGAGGATGCTGAAAAACATTTCCCTAAAGCAGGAACTATATCGTGGGGCTCACAGAGCGACCTGCACTGGTAATTGTGTTTCTTGTGGCAAAGACTGCCTTCCTCAGCCCCACACCACCACAAATCTTGGTTTGCAAGGGGCCAGCATGATGTTAAGCAGTCAGGTCACATTCCCATGCATGCACTCACACACACCCCACACACACAACTGGAATTAGGAAACCAGGAACACTATTATTTTCCATTCCTTTGGTTCAAAGTCTTCTCCTTTGGCTGCCGTGTGCAAATGGCCTGTGCAGATGTACCCTCAGAGCGGGGCAGGCATAGTAAAAGAACTGAAGGTATGCAGCAGGCTAGAAAGATACCCATATCTTGTTGCTGCCAGCCTTTCAGCAGGCTATTAAAAAGCTTGTTTCTCCTAAAAAAAAAAAATCATCCTGTCTTCCATTTATTCCAGCCTGGGTTTTAGCTCATGTAGAAGCCGCCTCCGTCACTTTCTCCTTGAACTCCCCGTATTTAAATGGACAATACCATGCTGCCAATAACAGCTGTTTTAGTTTGTTTAAAACAAAAACACCCACACAGGATTTGAAGCAGACTCTATCTTTAAACTGCAAGGGTTTGCCACATTGGGGGGGGGGGGGAAAGACCTTGTGGGGAAAGGAGGCCAAGAAGAAGAGCCATGTTGTGTGCACAGAGAATATCTTGGCGGCGGGTTCTTTGGGTAACAAGCGGAGTGCAGTTAAGAGGTTCCAAAGGAGTCAAACACCCCTTTGTTTATTTACCTGGATGTGGAGCTGTCTGTGTTATGTGCTAGGAGCGTTCCCAAAAATAATTCAGCAGCTAAACCAGTGTGTAAATATTTTCTTACTGGCCCTATATGCTGTGATGGAGATTTTTTAGGAGGATTTGCCCAGCGATAGAACAGAGGGGTTCTACTGGTGCTCAAAACTTGTTTTGGTCCTTGGCCTGCTAGACAGTACCTCCTGTGACAGAGACATCTTTTAATATAATTCAGTTTGGAATATTGTTTCATGCTTCTCTTAAGGGGTGGGAATTTCAGAGCAGCTGTAATAGGACTAGGCTTCCTTTAGGAGAGAAAGCACTGACACTTGAGATGCCTTGGCCCAAATAATTTATTTTACAAATATTAAGTGTTTCAGCAGGTATTTTTAGGGTATAGAAACAAGCACTTAGGCAGGTAAAACTGGTTCCAGCTTCCAACCTGGAAGGAAAGTTTGACTCACATCCCAAATGCGTGGAAGAGACGACTGAAGCTCCATGTCTGCTGTCTCCCATTTATAATCAGGCCACAGCAGAGGCTTAAATGGAAGCAAACAGCAGGATTGTTTTGGTTGGTCTTGACTGGCATTTTAAATTCACATCACAGAGGATTTTTTTTTTTTTTTTGCCAGCTGACTTATGGCACACACTGCCTGGTGGGGTTTTCAAGGCAAGAGATGGTCAGAGGTGGTTGCCGTTGCCTAACTTCATGTCACAATCTTGGTATTCCTTAGTGGTCTCCCTTCCAAATACTGATCAGGGCTAGGGTTGCCAAGTCTTCAAAACTCACCAGCGGGGGGGAGTCGTCCTCTGGCCGGGAGTTTCTCCTGGTGCGCGCGCCCAGCAACGTCACCGGAAGTGATGTCAGCACATTGGGGGCGTTGCCAGGCTGATGCTCTGGCAATCGCCCCAAAACTCTATGGTATCATAGAGTTTTGGGGTGATTGCCAGAGCGTCGCCCTGGCAACGCCCCCAACGTGCTGACGTCACTTTTGGTGACGTCATTACGTCATCCTCGCTGGCCGACGCCGGGGGTGGGGTTCCCGGGGGGGATCCCCCGCCCCCCGGGCTGACTTGGCAGCCCTAATCAGGGCCAACCCAGTTTAGCTTCCAAACTCTGATGAGACTGGGCTATCCGGGTCAGGGAATTACCTGAATGAATAGAACCTATCAAAAGATGGCAGGTGTGTGGGGCTGCTTTTTTTTTTTTAAGAAATCCCAGTTCACATTTTTCTCCAACCTGGAGATGTCCAGCTACCTAAACGTATCTATCTACCCCTGCACATTTCCTGAATGCCCCTAGCACTGAAAATAAATTCTGTGGTGTGCTGTGAAGCCTTGGTATTCCAGAGGGTTTAGCTTGTTTGGAGCCCCTTTCAGGAGCAGCTCGGTTGTCAGGGGCCAGACAAGGGAAACTCAGAAGCCTCTACATTCACATGCAGCCTACTTCAGAGTATTATTGGAGAGATTATCCAAGGTCATGAGAAGCGGAAGTGTCGGTAATGGGATTTTTTTAAACTGGCAATTTTAATTGGCCATTGTAAATTTTTGATATTTTATAGAAATATTGTTGGGGAAAACTCCCTTGATTCTTGGAAACCATCTGGCATGAGACAAGATATCTTTACAAGTGAGTGAACCTTGTGAGGAATGGGTGGGGGGCACTAAGGAACACCAACAGTCTAGTAGTTGCTTCAACTGCTGAGGTTTGGGGCTAAGTGAGAAGGCAGCAGCTTATCTAGTTCTGAATCTGAGTGGTCCAATGCTTCAAGATACAATAAGCCGTTACGGGCTCATTCAGGTCAATTTTCCCCTCACCCCCTCCTTAACCAACATTCAACTGCCCTCAACATTCCACGGCTCCTACAGAAGAAGAAGAGATTGGATTTATATCCCACCCTTCACTCACTTAAGAGTCTCAGAGCGGCTTACAAACTCCTTCCCCTTCCCCTCCCCACAACAGACACCCTGTGGGTTGTGTGGGGCTGAGAGAGCTCTGAGACAACTGTCCTTGAGAGAACAGCTGGTACAGAGCTATGGCTTGCCCAAGGTCATCCAGCAGGTGCAAGTGGAGGAGTGGGGAATCAAATCCGGTTCTCCCAGATTAGAGTCCACGCACTTAACCACTACACCAAACTAGCAATGAGGATGCTCGCCCCACCGAATTGTTTGGAGAGGGTCTTAATTTGCAAATCAGTATTTTTCTGCGTTAATGGGCAATTTAGACACCCTTACTTTGTCCCTGGGTAGTTCCATTTTATTGCCCTACTGGTAGGTAAATGAATGAATGATGTATTACAATCAAAGATTAGCACAGAAAAAGCTGTTACATAGATGATATAAAAATAGGTGCAGAACCATCAAGTTTGCCATTAGAAGGTGTGATGTTTTAGTAGGATTTGGGGGGCATTTTTAAAATTTGGTTGTTTAGATTCATACTAGAAAATGAGTAGCAAATACTTTGCAGATTCACATCAGAAAACTTTGCATTTGAAAACAGAATCCAGCACACACACACACACCCAATACTGTAATTCTCGCCATATGATGCAATCTCTGTGGATTTCACTCAGCTGTATGAATATCCTATTTTGTTAGACTGCCTTTTGATGATCTTGGATGTAAAATTAGCTGGACACAGAAGAGAAATAGTAGCCAGTTTGTCCTTTCACTTTCTCCACCTCCCTCTGCCACCCCACACTGTTAATAGCTTCTAAATGTAACCCTGCAATTTACCAAAATAAGCAAGCAGTAAAATGTCAGCATAACAAGAAAGCTTAAATTGGAACAGGCAAATTTAGAGGGGAAACAAGTCTTCTGACACACATTCAGGAAAAAGGTGATGCTGAAACACACAAGCCTGTTTTAGATGGCGACGGGAGGAATATACAGCTCTTGGGTCTCCCTGGAAAAAAGGCATGGAGGCTGTGTTCAAAGGAAGGCTTGCACAAACCTCTCAAGTCAACAGAACCCCAACACCCTTCCATCCATCGCTTTCTCAAAGGGAATTCCTCCATTCTCCAGTTGTCAGTTTCCCTCTGTCATTACACATTGCAGAGCTCCCCTCAAAGCCTGCTGACCTTCCGCAAGGTATTCCGCAAGGTACACAGAGAGGCGGAAGATACCACCCATTGCCCAGTCAACAGACCTAGGCTCCAAGGGAGACCGGGGGGGGGGGATGTCCACAAAGAGACAATTTCATTTGCGTGGTATGTACATTGTCCAGTCTGCCTGGCCCCAGAGGTGGAGAGAGTGCTTGCTAACTTGGCAATGTACAAGCTGCCTCTGAGCTGTTCTCAGTATTAAACATGTATCTGCAGGGTTGCTTCCTTCCCTCCTGTTTTACAGAGAGGCCCTGTTGTTCAGTGGTTAGGGCATGGGAATAGGATCTTGGAGACTGAGGTTTGAATCTCCACCGGACCATGGAAGCTTGCTGGACAACCTTGGCCCACTCCACACTCAACCTAATCTACCTTGTAGGGTCGTTATGGGGATAAAATGGAGAAGAGTAATGTGAACCTCTTTGAGTCCCCACTGACAAATCTCCTGCTATAATAGATTCAGGTGGGTAGCCATGTTGGTCTGAAGCTGCAGGACACCAGTTTGAGTCCAGTGGTACCTTTAAGACCAACAAAGTTTTATTCATGGTATGAGTTTTCATGTGCATACCTTTAATGTCCCTCTCACTACCAGGGAGGGTGTACACGATAGCACAGAACATCCTTTTCTTGTGTTGCTCCTCCAACTGCCTTCCAGACTTCCCCCCCCCCCCCCAGCCATTCCATGCATTATTGATTATGGGATATCAGTTTCCCGAGATCTGGATTTCCTTCCACTGCTGCTTTCACCAATGATCCCTCTTCAGCTAAGGATGAACGGACGTATCGATGGAACTTAATACTCAGAAGGGGAATCAGAATCCCAAACTGTGTCTTTCTTCTGCCTTAGAAACCTGCCCGTGTGTGATAGCCTGGAGATAAAAAGGTCGCAGATGTGATGATACCTCCACTCTGGTGCTGCAAGGATTATATGAAGCCAAACACCCCTTTGGGCTTTCCTGTTCTCCCTCAGTTTCACAAGCACATCATACTTAGTTTAGTCGCATCTCTGTATTAAATGTTGATTATCAAATGAACAAAACGGGTAAATGTATTTATTTGGATATTTCTGCCTCACTTTTTTCTCCCTAATGGGGACCCAGAACAGCTCACAGCATTATTCTCCCCTCCTCCATTTTATCCTCACAACAACAGCTCTGCGAGGTAGATTTGACTTTGAGAGAGAGTGGTGGGCCCTGCCCAGTGTGACCCAGCAGACTTGCCTGGCAGAATGGGGGTGAGAACCCGAGTCGCCCAGATGCCATTTCAGCCCTCTAGCCATTACACCCCACCGGCTCAGTTGTCACATACCAACTATCAGTAAAATAAAACAGGAGGAAACACAATGATAAAAAAAAAAACCAAAAAACCCAGCAATGCAACCTTTTCCATTTGAACTATATTCAACCTTCTCGTTTCTCTGCTGTTCGAGGAAAGCCACAAATTATCTTCCCACACACGTTACACCGCATGCTCAGTCTCAGGCACTGTTGTTATGGCTGAAAAGCTTTGTTGCAGACTTTTTGTTTCTGAGCATGATGAGGAATATGATGAACTTTAATCTCAAGCCTGTCGGGAGCATTCATGTGGCTAGCTACATTTTGCTCATTAACTAGGAGTGCATTAAAAATAAATGGTGTAAATCGGTGTCTGCTGATGTTAAATTCCCCTTGAAATTATGACTTGGTCTCACAAACAGCCTATGAGGTGGCAGGGTTGCCAGCCTCCAGGTGCAGCCTGGAATTCTCCTGGAATTACAGCTGATACCCAGACTACAGAGATAAATTGCCCTGGAAAAATGGCAGCTTTATGGACTCTGTGGTATCACATCCTTGCTGAGCTGCTTCCCTTCCCAAAACTCTGTTCTCCCCAGGCTCCATCCCCAAATATTCAGGAATTTCCCAGCATGAAGTTGGCAACCCAAGGTTTCAAACCTGTTTCTTGATTGTACCACTTTTGACTGCAGGTGCACAATGACATGATTGAATGCTTTCCCACACAAAATAGTTCTACATACACACAAAAAAAAGGCATGTGAGGAAAAAGGCAAGGTTAGAACACTCTCTCTTAACCCGTTTGAGGTAGTGGTTAAGAGCAGTGGACTCCAATCTAGGTCTGATTCCCTGCTCCTCCGCGTGAATCCTGCTGGGTGACCTTGGGTCAGTCACAGCTCTCTCAGGCCCACCTACCTCACAGGGTGTCTGTGGTGAGGAAAGGAAGGGAAGGTGATTGTAAGCCGTAAAAAGAGTGGTGTAGCAACTTAAAAGACTAACACATTTACCATGACATAAGCATTTAGATCATAACCCAAGAAATCTGCCATCTACCATTCTGTTAAAACTTCGTAACATCCTCCCTGATGAAGCGCTCTGGTAAGCCTGGAATCTTGCATAGTGCTTTGTGCCAAATCAGTTGATCTTCATAAAGGGTACTGCACAGATTTTGTTCTTGATTTCGTATCCCCTGCTGTTTTAAAAGAACTGAGGAACACTGCCCTCTTGTGCCCGCAAGGAAGCACAGCAAGAAAATAACCCCTTCCCTCCCATTCTCCATCTCCTTGTCATGGTACTGAGGTAAAAGGGAAATTTCTGTTTGCAGAATAGAGTCTTGCCCTGGGTGGTACAAGAAAGTAGATGGTACCTTAAAACAAGCAGTTTTAAGTACATACCATTTAAGTTCATGCCGTTTGTGATACAAATGGCAATCTGAGATGATGGAGGGGACTGGGGAAAAGTTGCCAATTGCCTGAAGGAAAAACAAATGCCCTGGCCCTTTCCATGCCATGTAAAGCCAGGGCTCATTTTGTAGCAGGAGCTCCTTTGCATATTAGGCCACACACCCCTAATGTAGCCAATCCTCCAAGAGCTTACAGAGCTCTTCTTACAGGGGCTACTGTAAGCTCTTGGAGGATTGGCTACATCAGGGGTGTGTGGCCTAATATGCAAAGGAGCTCCTGCTACAAAATGGGCCCTGTGTAAAGCTCTACTTGCCCATTTCCACACATTACATGGAACTTTTCTCTTGGACTGTTGGCTACCCTATCCACAAAAGAGAGAAGAGTATGAACAGGCCTGCACAGTTTGTGATCCAGGAAGCCATATATGAGCACAAACAGCCCCTGAAGTGGCAGGTGGAGGGTGTTCAGCTTGGTAGGATATCAGCCGAGCAGGCCTTCGCGGAGTGCCTTTCTTTCATCTACAAGTTAATGCTTGCTGTCTCAGAAGGCTTCTGGATCCCTGTGGAATCCAGCATTCAAGAAAACGAAAAGTGAGATTGTCCAGATTCCACAGTCAACAAAAATTGCAAATATGAGCAAAAAATGGGGAAGGCTTTACCTGTTGAATTTATATTTGCTGTGTAGCTGTTAGGGAGGGAAGGCAGCATGGAACAGCCTGATCTCGGAAGCTAAGCAGCCTCAGTACTTGGAAGGGAGACCAAAAGATTATTTCTATCAGCCAGTACTGAGGCACAAGAAGGACTGTAGGCACAGGTCCTGGGAAGATTTGTAGCTTGTATCCAGTTTTCTTTTAGAGCCAGTGGGTTCTCCTGATGCCACTGCAGGCTCACGGTTGTGTGTGGGTGGGATGTGAGGAAAGATACATTTCTGCTCTGCAGTGTTGTTCAGAAGAGAGCCTCTCTGTCTTAGAACTTGCCGATTTGTGCAAGGTGCAGTCAGAAAAATAAACAAAATATTTTTTTCCTCGGAAAGAAGGTGAGACAGGCCAGCGCCAGGAATGGATGAATCAAAGCGTCTGTCAAGAAAATTTAAGACTGTTTTTTATGAAAGGACACTGCCACCCCCAATCCAGCCTAGCCAAAAGCAGACCTTTCATGTGTGGTATGGCTGAAGATCCAACAGAATCTCTGAAGTTCACCTCTCGTAGGCTTCTCAGACCCTTCTTCCTTGCCAGAGGCCTTGGATCCCTCGGTTGGAATAAATACAACGGGCTCTAGATAGAGGCTCTGGGAGGGTGCCCTGGCCATGGGCACTCAGCGTCAATTTGCTGTGGTGACCTCAGCAGGGTATAATGACACAGAGCTTACCATTTTCTCCAGGGGAATTGATCTCTGCCATCTGAAGAGTAATTGTAATTGTGAGTTATCTCCAGCCCTCACCTGGAGATTGGCAGCAATGGTTCCCCTGGAGGAAAAGTACAGTCTTTCTCCACAGTGGAGACCAAAGCCGCTTACATCATTCTCCTTTCCCCCTTTTGATCTGCACAACAACCCTGTGAGGTAGGTTAGGCTGAAAGTCTGTGACTGGTCCGAAATCACCCACTCAACTTCCATAGAAAGAACCTGGGTCTATCAGACCCTGCTCTGAAGTGCTAACTGCTATACCTAAGGTAGCCAACCTCCAGGTGGAGCCTGAAGATCACTGGGTAACACAACTGAACTCCAGACAACAGATCTCTTTCCCCCCCAGAGAAAATAACTGCTTTGGAAGGTGGGCTCTATCACATTCTATTCAGCTGAGGCCTCTCCCCTCCCCAAACTCTGGCTTCTGTAGACTCCACCACAAAATCTCCAGGAATTTCCCAACCTGGAGCTGGCAGCCCTAGTCAGGACGGGCCCCAATGAGTTCCCCACAAAGGCCTGGAAAGGGCTTCCTTCCTTTGCCTTTTTACTGACAGAACCAAGCTTGGTTGCCTAATGACAGCCACTGAGGGAAAAGTTAGTCCTACAGGAGCCAAGCAGGAAAAGTGTCTTCATCAGGAGAGCTTTTAGGCAGTTTATTCTGTGAGGGAAGAATGTCCAGGCTGGCAGTGGGTGGGGGAGTGGACCCAGCACCCAACCAATGGCACACGAGTACTCTTGAGTGGCAGTTGATGGGCCAGTGGCTGATGGAGTGTACTGTACAGCCAGTGGGAGAGTTGGAAATGGCCAATGCATTAGGGCAATTATATATATATATATAGGATAGGCCAGGACCCTGCACAACCTTCTCTACAGCTCTGATGCTAGCCCTGTGATGTGTAGATTGCTACTCTCAGGGAATCTTCCTTCCTTCCAGCTAACACCTTCTCTCCTTATATTTCTTCATCTTGTCACCATGGATGCATCTCCATCCATCCTAGCTCAGTAGACTACATTAGAAACCTGGAGTTCCTTACAATAAAGGACTGACTAGTTTGCAAAGATAAAAAGGGCTCCAGGTGCTACTTTGTACCTTTCCTCTGCAGCACACACACACCAGGTAAACTATGCTGTGCCATGTGCCTCTGAGCATTCTGCTAACCAAATATCTTATCATAAAGAAGGTCTGAGAAAGAGCATATTGAGGAAGGGAAAAACCTGGAAACAGGGTGATTAAAGCATGGCACAGTGTAGAGGCTTTCCACTCAAAACAACAACAACACAAACCACTCGTTTGACAGACAAAACAGAGAGAAACCTCCATGTGGAAGCTGTTCCTGCCAGTCAGGAATTAGTACAGAACTATAGCAAGTACCCATGCAAAAAAAAAATCTACCATGCAAAGCCTTCCACTGGTGCCGTGGGGAAAATGGGAGCTGTGAGGAGCAAATTTGTAGATGACGAATTCAGGGGGGGAAGGACCTTTGAAAATGCTTATCTTCCTGTCCAGAAGGTATGATAACATGCTTGAGCTGTACTCCCCCCACCCCACCCCACCGTCAGAGAAAAGCAGTTTTGGGAAATTGAACAAAGGATGGGGAAAGGACTATTGGAGCATGATTAGATCACAACATGGTATGGATGCTCCCCCCCTAAAAAACCCAACAACACACACACCACTTCTGTAGCCAAGGTGGAGAAAAAAAACTCCATATGGCAGCTAGATTCAAGCCCAGTAGCACCTTAGAGACCAACAAGATTTTGGGGGCAGAAACTTCCAGGAGTCAAAGCTCCCTTCATCAGCTATGAGTTGGATGGAGACTTCTGAGTCCTTATGTCCCAGCCAGAAGGTGGGAGGGGGTTGCAAAGAAGGAACTCAGGATGTAGAGGTCATTCCATTGCTGGCTTAAGAGGGGCAGTCCTCAAACAGAGAAGCTTCAAGGGGAAATTACAATGTGAGATTGTTGAATTTAAGTTCATTTACAAATTCAGGACCCTCCCAGGGCTGAATTGGGACATAGGATTCTTATCTCAGTACATATGCTAATTTCCTGCCCGTAAACATTTCTCCTCTGCTCTGATTTACTTGATTACAATGCGTCCTGAGTTATCTGACAAAGACAAAATCATTGTCAAAGGCCTCCATCTCCAAAAATGTATTGGTCTCCAAGGTGCTACCGGACTCAAATGAACTGTTCTATGCAGGCCAGCATAGTTACCCTCTGAAGCTAACTCCATGTGGCTGCAAGACTCTTAGTTTTGGATTTTTTGTTTTAAAATCTGATTGATGCTATTTTCCCACCAGTAACTGCATGCAAAGATTAGTTCAGTACGCTGGTTTCACTTGGATTATAGCAACCAAATATAATCACTCACTCTTCACATACAAGGAATATATTATCACAGGCCAATAAAAATGGAAGGAATGATCCAGGTGTAGAGTGTGGAAATAAGCTACCAGCTGGTATTTTCCCTGGCCACAGGAAAACTGGCAATGACTGTTGGGGAGGGGGGGGCACAATGTCCCAGCCTGTGCAGGAGAAAACAGCATGCCGAGTGGCTCCCTTGTTCTAAATGCCAACTCTGTTAAGTGGCAGTTGTGCTTTACCTAGGCCGAGGACAGATTGGCAGTCTCGGCCGCTCTGCCTCCACTTCAGAAGCAGAGGCAGAGTGGCCGTTCAGACGGCCGCATCTGCCCCCAGGAGGCGGCCCGGACGCATCACGTCCGGCGCCACGCTCCTCCCGCACCAGCCGAGCACCACTTCAAAGTGGTGCTCAGCTGCTGTGGCGCGCCATGCGCGCGTGTTCCACCCGTCCGCCCGCCGCTGCAGGAAGCCGCCCGCAATCTGAAATTCTCCCCGCCCCAATCTGCTGCGCCGTGGAGGCGCGGCAGACTGGCAGTCTGTCTGCAGCCCTAGTCTCCATACAAAGGACTCAGCTGTTAAAGTCACTCCACACAACCACCTTGGTTCATGATGGTGAAGCATCTGTCAAGAAAATTTAAGTCTGTTTTTGATGAAAGGACACAACCACCTTTCCTTCCTAGACTAGAAGACATGGTCTGTCCGGAGGGTCTTAAGAAGGCCGTGGTTGTACTGCTCTTAAAAAAACCAACTTTGGATCCTTCTGATCCAGCCAATTACTGCCCAGTATTGAATTTATCATTCCTGGTTAAGGTAGTTGAGAGAGCAGTAGCTGAATAGCTCCAGGGTTTTCTGTATAACACATCGGCATTGGGCCCATTCTAGTCCAGTTTCTGCCCTGGCCATGGGATGGAGACAATGTTTGTTGCTCTGACAGATAATCTCCGCAGACAGCTGGACTGAGGTGGGTCGGTGCTGCTGCTATTATTAGATCAGACTAAAGTGTTCAACACTGTTGATTATGACCTTCTGACCCACCACGTCACCAATGTGGGAGTCCATGGGGTAGCCCTTTAATGGCTTACCTAATTTCTCCATGGTCAGGGACAGAGGGTGACGCTGGGAGAGAAGATGTCCTCCAGATACCCCCTAATGAAGTGATTCACATGCGGCACTGACAACCTTCGCTGTCTAATGCAGCTTCTGTGTTTGGATATTCTGACTTTAACTAGCCTTGTTGTCATCACTACATGCAACAAGTTACATGGGCACTGTGTACAATAAATGACCCCTCTAGAGTTAACAATTAACAAAAGATCTTATTTAGTAACTTTTGTCCATTGAAGAATTATGGAATACATTGGTTTTAAGGCAAAGATCACAAACAGAACAATTGCCACATGGAAAGTAACCTTTTGGACTGTGCCCCACTCCTGTCAGGGTATTCTCTGAAGTGCGCTCCCTATGTGTGCTCCTGACCAACCCTCTTGAAAGTAAACAGAGGTTTTGATCTACATCTGGGGATGTCAGACAAAAGGTACCAATGATTCTCAATTATATTCCTCACTCCAGCATAAGCGCTATCATAAGTTTAGGGAATAATCATCCTGTCTGTGTAGTTAGTACAGATCCTAGGTGTCAATAAGGATTCCCTTGGTGTGGTCATGGCTTTATAAAAGGCTTGTTTAAGATTTTACAAGAATATCCTCTATCCTTTAGTTGCTACATAAGGATATTGGCTTGTCTATAAAAAGCCATATCCTGGCTGCAATTTCTTCTAATTCTTAGCATCTGAGAAAAGGGCAAATTTTAAAAGGCGAATATCCAAACACAGAAGCAGCATTAGACAGCGAAGGTCACCGGCTCCACTTGTGAATCACTTCATGTCCTTGGGACATCCTGATAAGGACTTTAAATTCTGTGCATTAGAAAGCTGCAAGTGCAGTCGTCACAACAAGTTTGACTTTTGAAGAAAAGGGAATCCTTCTGGATCTTTACATTGGATACTCTGGTGCCAGAAGGTCTGAATGAGGAAATCGATTGGCTGTGCATCTGAAGCATTTGGCTGCTTTTTGAAATGAGTACAGTTAGGCTGATGTAATTCTCTTCTTCCAGGTGTTGCTGAATCACCTCTAAGTCATCATTTTTTTTCTCCTCTGTTGCATCATATTTTCCCCACCCCCACAGTGCCTATATATTCAGGGGTATGGACTACCGTAACACTGAGTCTTTTTACATTGTAGCTGAGCACTCTATTTGGATTTTGAATATTGCAGATTGGGCCTAAACAGGTAAAATATTGCACCATTCAGATATTTTACATTCACTTATATCGTCTTTCTAAAATTTTGCAGTTTTTGAGTTTATAGTTGTTTCCTAGTTCATTTATGTTTTTTAGCTCAATGGGCAAATGAAATAAAACACACCTGGATGAGTGGCCCATGTTGCATCTTAAGAATTTTTATTCCCACTTCCTCCACAGGTGAACATTTCTGTGTGAGTAAGGCGGTTATTTGGATTTCATTTATTTCAAAATATTTATAATTTCCTTACATTAGAAAAAATGTTAGTAGATTGACAGTTATAAAGGCGATTTAATTTTCACTCTTTTTCTCTCTACTATTTTAGGTCTACACTGTATTTGATAATTGTTGTTTTTTAGGTCCATTCTTTATATGATGTTTGAAATATATCAATGTTTAACTTATGGAGCTTGTATTTTACCACTGAGGAAGGCTTTTTACCTGACACGTGTTTGGTTCTTGCATTTGGATACCTTTTAACCTGTATTTATATATTTTGACATTTGTCCTGATATTAGGTATAGAGACTTATATATAGAACTATAGATATGTGGTTTTTATTGTGATTTTAATATTTCCTATGCATAATTAAAATATAGTATATTTTTATATTAGCACTGTGTGTTTAGCCATATTTGATTATTGTTGATGGTGGTAGGACTACACAGGAGAACCTCTGAGAAACTGTGTTTACTGTAAACATAGCACCATATAGTTAACAACTAGCTTTAGAGCTATTTAATGGGCTCAGGAAGGAGTGAAACTGAAGTCCTGGCAAGGATCAGAGGCCTTTGCTAAAGGGAAGGGAATACTTCCCCTTTCTTCCCTGCTGAGCTGAGCTGGGGTATTCTGAGAGCACCTTCATTTCTCTGTGTTTTTGACAACTTGGTCTGTTGTGGGCAATTGGCAGCTCAGGGAAAACAGGGGTGAAAACAATTCTGTGTAGTGGCTGGACAGTTCAGGAATGTTCTCAACATATGAAGCATTGAACCCAATATGAATGATGACCATCCCTCTGAGAACTAAATATATATCTTTGCTATCCTTTCTGTGGAAAGAAAACTATCACAGCCTGGAAGCCAACTGGCTGTTATTGAGGGGCCCTGTTTGCAGACTGCAGGCAGAAAATAACATCCAAACAAGGAGGTATGCAACGATATTGGAAAAGCATGAAAAACACACCTGTACTCAGCACAGGAAAAACAGCTCATTTGACCACACTGGCTGCTGCATTCTGTGTTCCTTTCCATCTGCTGGTAGTTTGCTCCTCTAGACTTCCTCTTCCTTTCATAACACTTTCTTTTAGTTCAGCTGTTTTGTTTGGACTCAGAGGTTTTTTATGCTGGCCAAGCTTCCTCATTGATTTGGGTTCAGGGTTGAAATCCACTGGCTTTCAAAATTTGCTGTGAGGATCTTGCTTTTACCAAGCATTTGAAAGAGGTCCTGGTGTGTGTGTGTGTGTGTGAGTTTTAATACACTCATTAGAAAAAATATTCACTACCTGTTTGGAGATGGCATCTGGACCCAGAAGATCAATTTATTTCTCACAGCAAATAAAACAGACAGGTTAAAATTAGACTTATGTAATCTATGTGGCTGCACTGTATGATTTCACTCTTGCCTTTGCTTCGGCAACTATTATGAGAGCAGTCCTTGGCAGGTCTTTTCAGGATGCTACCCAGGTTGATTTAAAGGTGCTTTCTCCCAGCAAAGTAGTCTTATGATTGCACTGTACATTAGGTAGAGGGGCAGCCATTATCAGTCTCTGCAATGCATCATAGCAGCAGAAAAGTCAAAGAAGGTTACACCACTGTAGAGACATGTGGCTGAATTATTTCCCTGTTTTCTTGGAAGTAAACCCTACCGATTTTAGTGCAAATGGACATCCGCAGTCCTGTGCACACTTCAAAGTAAGTTCAATTGAACAAAGTAGGACTTCGGTAAAACGTACATCAAAGTAATGTGCTTCTATTATATTTTTATCCCAGCCTTCCTGCAAAGATTTCAGTGGTATATGTTGTCCTGCTCTCACAACAACCCTGTGAAGTAGGTTAGGCTGACTGGCCCAAGGTCACCTACTGAGCAGCATGGCTGACTCATCCCCCCTCCCCCCGGGTCCTCTCAGGGTTCCCATGATGTCATGTGTGCTTGCAGATTTCCCACTGAGAACTGAAATTCCAGGCGGGTGGGAACCAATTCGGATTGGGACTGTGGTGCACGGAGAGAAGGGACTTACAACTTCCTTCTATGCCACTTTCATGACCTGGGGAAGGGCTCCTATTTTCCTCTTGGCTCGACTTGTTCATAATGGAGTGCATGAAGCTTTCCCCATCTGGGCAAACCGTATTTCCCCAGGACAGTTTCACATCATGAAAATGGCATGTGGAGGGAAGTCATATACCCCTTCTCCCTACATGCTGGGGTCCCGCTCTGAAGCAGGCCCATATTATCTGAGCACTGAGTTCCTAGAAGGAGACTCACAAGCACATGTCTGACTGACAGTTTTAATGGTGGACCCAGATGAGACCCAAAGACTGTGTGTGGGACCTCCCTGGTCCTAGTCTGACACTCTAACCCAGGGGTGTCGAACTCATGAGGGCCAGATCTGACATAAATGAGACCTTGTTGGGCCAGGCCATGTGTATCATAAAATGTAATGCCAAGTAGCAGAGATATAAACTTTATAAAGGACACAGACACAGTTAAAGATTTTTTAAAACTTTAAATAAAACCAGGGCTATTTTTGGGCAGGAATGCACAGGAACGGAGTTCCAGCTGGCTTCTGAGTTGGCCACGCCTACAGCCTCCCCTCCAGGGAGGGAAGATAGTTTAAACTGCCTCCCCTCCTCGAGTTCCCCAGGTGTTCCACAAGCCACGGGTCACCTGGGGAGGCCAATCCTGGCAGGGAGCTGCATTGTCAGGGGTGTGGCCTAATATGCTAATGAGTTCCTGCTGGGCTTTTTCGAGAAAAAAAGCCCCGAATAAAACATGCTTAAAATCTCATGCTCAGTGTTCTGAGCTTAGGGCCAGGGGAAAACATTAACTGGCTAAGCATTGTGAGGTTTTATACATAATTTGCTTCATGCGCTGATCAAGAACATGAGAAGGCAACTTGACATAGAGTGAAAGCTATGTGTTTGTCTACAAAATTATAGTCTTCCCCAGAGAAATAACTACAACTCCTAAGAGGCAGTGCAAGAATAGAGAGAGGATGATGTATAGTGGTCAATATCTGCCTACTATCTGGGAAGTCTAAATGCAAAATCCCCAGTCTACAAAGGAAATATGCTAGGTGAACTTGGTCTGAACACACACTGTCAGCCGAATCTACCTCACTGGCTTGTTGTTATTCCTCATCTAATTGTTCACATTGCTTTCCTACTGAGAAAGATTGGATCATGAGGGCATAAATACAGTGAAAAGAGGGAGGGAACCCAGTTGTACCCAAGAGAGCCCTGGCATAACAAGCCCAACAACACACACACTGTAGCAAGATACACAAAAGCTCATACCTTGAATAAAACTTTGTTTTAAAGGTGCATTGTATTTCTCCCATGTGACTGAGGCAGCTGAGCAAAGCACGGCAAATGGAAGGGGAGGAGCCTCAGCCCGTGGAGGGAGAGAAAGGCTTGCCTTTGTCTTCTATGCAATTCATATAGCCTAGTCAGGAAGCAAGCTCTGTCTTGGTCCCTTCCTCCCCCTGGGAGTAGGAGGGGGAGGAGTCACAGCCAGTGCAGGGAACAAAAGCTTGCCTATCTATATACAGGTTGCTTACCTGTAATTGGAGATCTTCGAGTGGTCATCTGTGCATTCACACCTCTGGGATAAAGTGCGCCTGCGCCGATCCCGATCGGTAATCTTCAAAGCCTAACGGATTTTCGCGCCAGCTCCCCGGTCACGTGCACGTCCCACTGCGCATGACCCGGGGAGAGGCACGAGGATCCCGCCAGTTCCTTCTGACCGCTGCTAACAGCCCCCAAGGAAAAAGTGAGGGAGACCGAAAGCAGAGGGGAAGGAGGGCGGGTGGTGTGAATGCACAGATGACCACTCGAAGATCTCCAATTACAGGTAAGCAACCTGTATATCTTCTTCGTGGTCTCTGTGCATCACACCTCTGGGAGAATAGCGAGCAATAAACACCACATACCTGGAGGTGGGTGCTGGAGGTCTCACATCTGAGCTGCTTGCAGGACTGCACGGCCCACCACAGTACGCTGATGGACGCGGACATCAAGGGCGTAGTGCTTCACAAACGTGTGAGGGGACGCCCACGTTGCAGCATTGCAGATGTCTCCCAGGGGAATGCCCTTGAGGAATGCTGTGGAAGTAGCCACGGCTCGAGTGGAGTGTGCCCGGAGGGACGCCGGCAGTGGCCTTTTGGCCAGAAGATAGGCGAGTTTTATCGTCTCAACTATCCACTTCGAGAGTCTTTGAGACGACAGTTTCTGTCCCTGCCTGGGCAAGGCATAAGAAATAAAGAGAGCTGGAGACTTGCGAAAGGATTTTGTCCGGTGCAAGTAGAAAGACAAGGCTCTCTTGACATCTAAAGTGTGTAGACTACGTTGCGTTGGGTCCTGGGGATCAGGAAAAAATACCGGCAAGGTGATATCTGCCCCTATATGGAAGTCCGACACTATTTTAGGCAGGAAAGCGACATCTGGAGCCAAAGTGACGGCATTATGATGAAACGTGAGATATGGTGGGTCGCAACGGAACGCTGAGAGCTCACTCACGCGTCGAGTAGACGTGATGGCCACTAAAAATGCAACCTTCCATGACAAAAGCTGAAGACTGCATGAGGCCATGGGTTCGAAGGGTTTTCCCATCAGCTTAGTGAGAACCAGGGGCAAGTCCCATGCCGGGACTGGTGTCCGCACTGGGGGATAGAGGCGATTCATTCCCTTGAGGAATTGTTTCGTTGTTGGGTGGGAAAACACCGAATAGCCATCAATCTTAGGATGATTGACTGAGATGGCCGACAAGTAGACTCGGATAGATGAGTGACACAGTCCCCTGTCCTTACATGACAGGAGGAAACCAAAAACATCTTTAAGTCCAGCGGGGACTGAGGGTCGTCCCACAGACGCCAGGAAAGTTAAAAATTTAGTCCACTTTGACTCATATGAACGTCGAGTGGAGAGTTTGCGTGAGTTCAGTAGCACTTGAGCAATGCGTGATTCTAACCCTAAGTTTGGATCAGCCACGCTGTCAATTTTAGCTTGGGCACATCGTGGTGCAGTACTCGGCCCCCGCACATCCCGAGGAGGTCCGGGTCCGTCGGGAGATGGAGATACGTCTCTCGTGAGAGGCTGAGGAGCGTGGGGAACCAGGGTTGTCTCGGCCACCATGGGGTGACGAGAATTGCCCACGGTCGCTCTGTCAACAGTTTGTGGACTACTCTCGGAATGAGAGGGATTGGGGGAAATAGGTACACCCGTTTCCCTGTCCACCGGAAGAGGAGACCGTCTCCGAGAGAGGTCGGGTCCGTTCCCGCTCTGGAACAGAATAGATGGCACTTCTTGTTCTCCCGAGAGGCGAATACATCCACGGATGGATGTCCCCAATGGTCGAAGATCGGAGTCAGGTAGAGGGGGTTCAGCTCCCACTCGTGTAGGGATGCTCCTCCTCTGCTTAGGAAGTCCGCTTGGACGTTGAGTAGTCCTGGGAGATGAGTCGCCACCAGGTGAATATTTAGCGCTTGGCACTCGTTCCACAGCTCTATCGCTAACCGGCAAAGTCCACGGGAGACCGTCCCGCCCTGGCGGTTGATGTAAAACATAGTGGTGGTGTTGTCTGTAAGGACAGTCACCGTTTTCCCCGTTAGGGATTGGCGGAAAGACCTCACTGCGTAGAGAACTGCCAGCAGCTCTAAGAAATTGATATGGTTGTGTGCCACAGAGGGGTGCTACCTGTCTCCCACACCTACACCTTCCAGGTGAGCTCCCCAGCCCCATAGGGATGCGTCCGTGGTGACGGTCGCTGAGGGGGGTGGAAGCCGGAAAGGTGCACCTGAGTGTAAATTCTGGGGCACAAGCCACCAACTCAGGGTCTCCAGGACCTGGGTAGATATCTGGAAACGTTTGGAGAGGGAGTGGAGTTTGGGGTGGAAACGCCTCAAGAACCAAAGCTGCAGTGGTCTCATTCGCAATTTGGCGAAGGGAATTACTGCCGTAGTCGCGGCCATCAGGCCTAGCAGGCGAAGGATTTGTTTGGCTGTAGCCTCCTTGGTCTCTTGGATAGCCTGGAGAAGGGAGACTATATCCGCTGCTCTGTTGGGGGGTAGGAATGCCCTGCATTGCAAGGAGTCCAGGATAGCTCCGATAAACTGAACCCGTCTGGAAGGGATAAGCATGGACTTTTTGAGGTTTATAGTCAACCCTAGTAATTCTAGGGTGTGAAGGGTAGTAGAGATGTGGTTCTGTAACTCCGTCGTAGAAGGGGCGACTAGAAGCCAGTCGTCCAGGTAGGGGTAGAGGTGGACACCTTGGAGTCTCAGATGTGCCGCTACTACTGCCATAAGCTTCGTGAAGACACGAGGAGCTGTAGAGAGGCCGAATGGTAGGGCCTTGTACTGGAAGTGACGCGGACCGATCGCAAAGCGTAGGTACTGTCTGTGTGACGGGTGGATCGTCACATGAAAGTATGCGTCCTTTAAGTCCAGCGTCACCATCCACGCGTTGGCTTCTAGTAGCGGTAGGATGGTCTGTAGAGTGGTCATACGGAATTTCTTGTAGGTGATGAACGCATTGAGGTTCCGCAGATCTAATATGGGACGAAGTCCGCCATCCTTTTTTGGGACCGTGAAGTAGCGGAAGTAGAACCCCCGCTGAAGGTGTTTTGTTGGTACCTGTTCTATGGCGTCTTTTAAGAGGAGGGCTTCGACTTCCGACGATAAGGTGTCGGAGGGAGGGGTGGTTACGAAGTACGATTCTTGTGGAATCTGGAAAAATTCTATTCTGTAGCCTTCTGCTACAACCGACAGTGCCCATTTGTCTGTCGTGATACGTTGCCATGCTAGTAGGAAGGGGGATAGACGGGTGGGAATATCGGAGCGAATGGGAGAGTCAAAGACTCTGCTTGTTCGGCTTGGGTGGTTTAGCCTTAGAAGCGGAAGCGGACGGGAATCGTGGCTTATGGCCATAAGGTTTCTGCTGATAGACAGTAGACGGTGGTCTCTGCCATTGGGGTTCAGTGGGAGATCTTCGTGGTTGCTGTTTGGACCAAGATCTCTGCCATGTTTTCTGCTTCTGTTGTCTCGGTTGTGAGACACCCAAGTTACGAGATGTTTTGATGCTCTTATCTAAATCATGAAGAACTGTGTCCGTCGAGGAGCTGAACAGTCCTTCACCCTCGAAAGGGAGATCTTCCACTAAGGACTTAGTGTCTTGTGGAAGCGAAGTCGACCTCAGCCAGGCGTGGTGACGAAGGGCGACTGCTGAAGTGAGTGTCTTGGACGTGACGTCCGCAGCATGCTTGGATGCGTTAAGCTGATGCTTTGCTAGCACCATGCCTTCCCTCTGGATCTTCCTAGCAAGGCGTTGCTTATCCTCAGGAAGCTGAGCCAGAAGAGGTGTCATCTGTTCCCATAGGGAATACTGGTACCTGCTCATGCAGGCTGTGTAGTTTGCCGTTTTTATGCCCAATGCACCGGCTGAATAAAATCGTCTTCCGAAAGAATCTAGTTTCCGTCCCTCCTTGTCCAAGGGGGAGGAATGTCCGCTACGTCCCCTAGCCGAAGGGGTCACGACTACTGAGTTGGGCTTGGGGTGGATGAATAGGAATTCTGCCCCTGGCTCTTGGAGCCTATACATGTGGTCCAACCTTTTGTTGGAAATTGGGGTTGAGGAGGGGTGGCCCCAGGATTCCTTGGCAGTGCTCAAGAGCACTGAAATTAGTGGCAACGCTACCGCGGTGGATGTGTCCATCTGTACGATATCGAAGATGGCATCGGTAGCGGTAGGAGTTGGTTGGACCGTGGCAAGCGCCAAGGAATGTGCCATTCGTTTGATAAGTTCTCCATAGGATTTCACGTCCTCGGAGGGGGAGATTGGTAAATTTTCAGCCACATCAGGGGATGGTGACGGCTGGATGGGAGATTCGTCATCGGATGATTCGGGAGATTCGGGCATCGAATGGTCGGAATGTTCGGAGGGAGACATAGGGGTCGACGGGTCTGGCTGATAAGGAGGGAGGTCGACATCGGGTGATGTGGGCATCGGTATCGTTAGTTTCGGTATCGGTTTCGGTATCGGTATCGTATCGGAGTCGGAGGCGGGGCCGGGGGATCTCGGCATCGGGAGACTCTTGACGACGTCGATTGGCGATCCCACTCCGCTGGGTACCATTGTGGAGGTGGCGGGTAGGAGGAACCATACAGGTATCGCCATTGACGGACGTCCCACGGCACCGAAGATGGGGGAAGGCGCCAGTCTCGCTCGCCTCTCGGTGCCGGCATCGGGTCAGGCCCTGTCTCGGGACTGCTGTGAGGGATCTGCGTCAGCTCGATGTCGGGTTCCGAATCTGTGAGCTGGATGGGTCGCGGCATCGGGGAGACGGGGCTGCCCCGGGGTCGCTCGCGCCCAGGAGGGTCAAGCTGTGGAGACCCGTGCTGGGTCATGTCGGACGCGGGATGCGTCGACGAAGCACTCGAGGTTTTGTGCTTCAGCTTGCCCTTACCCTCTTTGCCCTCCTTACGCTTCTTAGCGGGAGTTCGTGGCAGTGAGAGGGGTCTTTTCGATGCCGACTTCTCGGTGCCGGAAGGGCTTCGCATCGGTGGCGACGTCGGGCCCGTCGGTATCGATGGGGACGTTGCCGAGGCGTCGGCTGCGGACATCTTCGGTGACAACGCTGCCTCCAAGAGAGCCACTCGGAGTCGGGCCGCTCGGTTCTTACGAGTTTGTTTGGAGAACGCGGCGCAGCTCGAACAGGAGTCGACGCGATGCGACTCGCCTAGGCACAGCAAGCAGAGGGAGTGCTTGTCTGGGGGGGGGATTTTACTCCCACACTTAAGGCAGCGTTTAAAGAAACCCCACCGCTTGGCCATAGGCCGGGCGGGGAGTAGAAGGAGGAGAATCCAAAAGAGAGTCCAGGAAAACAGTCCGTAGGTCAAGTAAAAGGTCCAAGAAATCAGTCCGAAAGGCCTTTCCAAGTTGGAAAAGAAGAAATGAAAGTTAACTACCGACCGGAGCGGAGAGGGGGTCCTCACGACGCGGCGGTCAGAAGAGAACTGGCGGGATCCTCGTGCCTCTCCCCGGGTCATGCGCAGTGGGACGTGCACGTGACCGGGGAGCTGGCGCGAAAATCCGTTAGGCTTTGAAGATTACCGATCGGGATCGGCGCAGGCGCACTTTATCCCAGAGGTGTGATGCACAGAGACCACGAAGAAGCTCTCTCCTGTACATCTGAGAGAGTCTGGCAAAGCAAGTTGCAACACAGCAGCAGCAGAAGAACTGGAGAAAGAAGCAGGAGACAGCCAGTACTTTGCAAGGTAGATAGGAGCCCTCCAAGGGCCTGATCTGGCCTGTGGGCCACATGTCTGAGACCCCTGCTCTAACCTGTTGGCAGAGTAATCAACACAGCAGTGGTGCACAACCTGATCAAAGTGCAGATAAAGGTTTATTTAGGAACTTCCATACTTGATAGTAAAGAGAAAAGACAGAGGTAGGGGGGTCCTAACTACATCTCTAGCTGAGAGACAGAGACTAAGTGGGGAACTTCTGAGAAGAAGCCAGATATTACCCTAAGAATAGCAATTTGGAGACAGACAAGGAATTACACTTAATAGGAGAGAAGGTGCTGACCTCACTATCTTATCTAATTGTCTTCTTGCTGCCCTCTGCAGGGTCTTCTTCTCTTCTTTGTACACCAGACATTGTCTGTTTTCAACATAATTAACTACATTATAATTCCCTGCTCTAGGGATGACATTTCATGACATCTCTGCTAGAAAGGGAATGTTAGAAATAGCTTAGTTATATCACCACCTTCATTGGTTACAGAACAAACTGAAAATGTGGTCGTAGACAAAGTATTCCTAATGTCCCAGAGAGCAGATGCTTACCCACATCCCAAAATGGCCAGTTTAAAAAATGTGCCAGTTGTGTGTGTGTGTTAACATTTGGGTGAACAATATCAGAGCTCCCTGAAATGCAGAACATTTATGTGTAGAGTTTCATATGGTCCAGTGCTTTATTTAAAATGTTTTTACCTTTCCACTGTTTGTGGCCTTCATGTATCATAAGAATTTTACTGTGGTTTCCCCATAGACTGTGGCTTAAAGGTAAAGGTTTCCCTTGCTCGAAAACCAGTCGATTCCAACTCTAGGGGGCAGTACTCATCTCCGTTTCCAAGCCGCAGAGCCAGTGCTGTCTGAAGATGTTTCCGTGGTCATGTGGCTGGCATGATTAGACGCTGAGGCGCACAGAACGCTGTACCTTACTGACATGCTAGTGGTACATGCACATGGGCTGATGCACCATCAGAAAACATTTTAAATAAGAAACTGGGCCTGTGAAACTCTGTGCTGGTAAATCCCCTGTTCATGCTCTGTATCGTCCATAAATCAAACCAGCTTTTGGAGTCTAGCATCCAGAATCAGTTCACCAAGCTGGGAGTCAAGTTTGATCCTTTCTAACATTAGGCGAGCTATTTTGCAATATTAAGTAACAATCTAATATAATAAACTGGATGGCATGTAGAGGAGCTCAGTCCAAAATTCTGAGATCCATTTCATTATTTTGCTACACCTCTTGAGATCTAGGAGAGCTGAATTTGCAGAACTACTCTGCACTGAAGTGTCTTTTCTTATTATTTAATTTGTAAAGGCACTTTAATAACTCACATTGCAAAAGAATGACAAAATCACCACCACAGTTGTTTCCTGAACACTTGTTGAAGATGGAGATACTGGTTGGCAATGCATCATTGCCAAGCTCTGGTAGATTGTCTGGGGTAGGGTGTGTTTTTTATGAGGAATCAAGTCAGTCACACTTTCTGGTGGACATGATGTGCCTGTTAGCGATGTAGCAGTGCAATTGTATGCTAATAAATATTAATTCCCATGTAGCCATACATAGGACTGCAATCCTACTTTCTAGATTCAAAACCACAATTCTCCTCCTCCCACGCAAGCCCAGCCTTCAGTAGATCCTATCTTGCAAGGTGTTTGAAACATGTCCTCACAGAAATTCTGGGGATAATAATTATCCAGTGCCTGATGTTTTTATGTGGGAAAACACTCTCCATCAGTCAGAACGTCACATAAATAAAATTTATTGGAGCCAGAATCTAGCATGCTCACTACACTGTTTAGCAGTCATTTTGAGAAGACTGTCAAAATCTTTGTGGAGCCAGTTTGGCCCTAGTCTACATGACAGGACCAATGTCCTGCTTCCACCTATGGAGTCCGTAAAGGATCCAGAACACCAGGCATATGAGATGACATTGCTCCTTTATCCCACCTCTTTTTTTGAGCATTACACTGTCATGAGGGAACTTAACCCCTGAGGGAAAGGGCATACCAAAGGAATGATGTGTCGCAACATGTTTCCTAGCAATATCGTGCATTCAGAGAGATATAAAACCTCAGCTTATACATACATACGTACATACATACATAGTTTATTATGATCCAAGATCAGCTAACCAAAAAACAACCATGTATGATGCAAACTGGATACATAATCAGGTGTTCCATGCAGAATTCCTACAATTAATGATAAAAATCAAATTATTAAAATACTAAAATGCTTGTTTCCTTATTGAGCACACCAGTACGCAAAAATCTTGCTACCTTGAAGATAGTTTCATTAAAACAGTCAGCAAGAAGAGAAACATAAAAATCATTGGATCTGCCTAAGTATTTGGATGTAATTGGAATAATATACATATTCTGAATGTCCGGGTAAAATGGACAGTGTAGAAGGATATACTCAATTGTTTCTGTCATACCAGACTAATAGGGACAGAAATGTTGTGCATTTGGGATCACCTCTACACATTAGAATTCCCCTAATATTGTAGAGCTTTTACCTCACCCCATTTTAACAACATCCTATCTTCCATAGGATATTGTTAAAATGGGGCGAGGTAAAAGCTCTACAATATTTGGGGAATTCTAATGTGTGATCGGTCAGCTTGGAGGGCTGTGTCCCATATTCTCTGTTTAGTTATTGCTCCTGGCTTCCAAGTGCCCAAGATGTTGTAAGGCTGGGCAGGAGAAACTGTATAGCTATAATTTTTCCTCTGCTAACCTCAGTTTATAAAAATCTATCTACTACCGACTCTGGGCCCCCGTCCTGGACTTTTACCCAGGGGCTCCAAGATCACCCCTGTTTGAATATGGAGGTTCCCTTTGCTCTCCATGCCTACTGGCCATTGATGGACCTGTCCTCTCTAGGAATCGAATTTTAAAGCCATGAGCAAATCTGAGGCTGCCATTTTAGGCCAAGAAATGAGTGGGCTTCAAGCTTGTGCCGCTCATTCTGTTGGTCTTTATGCTGCCACAAGACTCTTTTTCACCTTTATTTGGGAATAAATCCAACTGAAATTTGACAATAAATGCAATAGAAATTTCAGTCAGCTAAAACGGCAGCTGCTTCAAGGGCAAATATAAACCTCGTTTTGTGCGGTGAAAGCGAACCGTCAAAAGAAGCCTCCGCCGCCCACTCTTGGCCAGCTTGCTGTTTTCACGACGCCTCGCTAGGTGGCAGCGAAGAGCAGAGTCCCAGGGGGCTCTTCGGACTTTTCTGATGGTCTTTTTTTTTTTTTTTATTTCTTCCGGGGCGTAAAATCCCCTGGTGTGTTCAGGTGTTGTGACAGCAGCGAGCAGAGGAGTGTTAACGGTGCTGCAGGCGGTGAGGACTATAAGTAGGCTCGAACCTGCCGCTAGTTATCGGGACGCTGTTAAAGAAAAAAAAGCACTTGGTGTTCTGTTGCTGCGCAGCCGCCAGCTGGCGAGGAGAACGGCGAGTCATTAGCTGGCGCTTCTGGTAAGGCGAACATTTTGGATTTCACCACCTGTTACAGATAGCAGCCAGTGTTCCCTCTAAGTTGAGTTAGTGTGAGCTAGCTCTCAGTTTTTTAGCCTCCAGCTCACACGTTTTTGTATTGGCTCAGGAAGGGTGGCTCCAGAGCAAAGTAATTTATGCAGCAGCCAAATCGCTCGCTCACAACTTTAATGCCAGTAGCTCAGAAAGTAGAATTTTTGCTCAGTAGACTCCACAACTTAGAGGGAGCATTGATAGCAGCCCTTTGGGTATGGGAGTTCGCAAACTTCCGCCCAGTTTCCTGTGTTAGCCTCAGATGTAGGGAAGCCTATTCTTTTGGGGTGGGGGAGGATCTGTGGTGCAATCCCTGCGGCTTACAAACTTCTCTGCAGTAGAACAAAGTTTGAGTCCAGTGGCAGCTTTAAGACCAACTAAGTTTTATTCAAGGTACAAGCTTTCGTGTGCAAGCACACTTTTTGAAATACAGAAAGATGGTGTTTTAGCCACCCCACACGTTGCTTCCCACCCCACCCCACCCTACCCCACCTTACCCCACCTTCTCTCTGTATCTGAAGAAGTGTGTGCACACACTAAAGCTCATTCCTTGAATAAAACTTTGTTGCTCTTAAAGGTGCCCCTGGACTCAAACTTTGTTCTGCTGCTTCAAATCAACATGGCTACCCACCTGAATCTATTCACTGTAGTAGCTCAGGTAAGCAGCACTGCAAGAAGAAAAGGACTGGGCCTGGCACATTTCTCTGCTTTTTTTAGAAGGCTTGCTCTTAGTACGATTGGTTGGTGTGGCCTACTCAATCACAGTGTAGTGTATGAACAATCATAAGTAGGTGGTAGTGAATAATTCCCATTTCCTCTCCAGTTGAACAAGTAACAAAATGCATTATTTTCCTTTTCCTCCTCAGCTGTGGTCTGCTGAAGAAGCTTTGTGGTTTGCGATGGGGTCCAAACTCTCTGTGGATGAGTCGGTTCATGTCCTGATAGTTGGAGGAGGTTTTGGTGGCATTGCAGCTGCCAATCAACTGAAATCTTGGGGGGTCCCTTTTATTCTTGTGGACATGAGAGATGCTTTCCACCACAATGTTGCTGCCCTCCGTGCCTCTGTCGACAGCGGTGATTTCTCATTTGATCTTCCTTCATCATCTTATCTGATCACTGTTTTAGTTAGACTTGGCCTGTCAAGCCAGGATGGGGGGTGGGAATGGTGGTACAAAATTCCATTGTCCCAACTTGCCTTGGTGGTAGGGTTGCCAGCCTCCAGGTCGGGCCTGGGGATCTCCCCCTTTTACAACTGATCTCCAGCTGACAGAGATCAGCTCCCCTGGAGAAAATGGCTGCTTTGAAGGGTGGACTCTATGGCATTGTACCATGCTGAGGCCCCTCCGCAAACTCAACTTTCTCCTGGCTCCACCCCCAAAGTCCCCAGGTATTTTCCAATCCGGGCTTGGCAACCCTACTTGGTGGCCTGTGGGTCCAAGCAAAGTGCTGCTGGGAGAAGATAGCAGCCTACCTCTTCTGAAAAAGCATCTTTTGTGTATTTCTGAATGAATCCACAACTGGGCTCCCAGCAGCCATGCTTGGCGATCTCTGATTTAGAAAGAAGAGTATAAGGATGAAGTTATTGCCTTGCAAGCCCAGTTTTGTGATTTAAATGATAGACATACGTGCTAACAAAATAAATGCTGTCTCCATTGTCTACGCTTCATATGCTTTGAAAACACTGTACAGTTTTTTAATATCTGTCTTCATGTGCTGTCCTATTCATTTTTAAAAGGAATTTGTAATAAGTATAAATTGTTTTCAAGAACTGGGGAGACTAATTCTGTGGTGAGATCATGGAGGACAGCCAGTAACACCTGTGTGCAACCTGTCTGTACTTGAGACTTGTAGAACTCCCCCCCCCCCCCGAGCCCACCCCTGGAAAGGAATAGGTACTTTTGGCTTAAGCATGGTAAGAGCAGTCCCAGATTGGCTTCACTGCTCTAAAATTGTACCTTTGCCCATAATCAGGGTCTTTTTTGGGGGGGGGGACCCTTTCTGTGTCAAACAAGTTCCACCTTATTCTAGAATTCTCCTTGGCCTCAGTCTCTCCAGTTCAAAGGGCATGCTGCCAAACCTCACTGGAAACGAATCTGCCCTTTCCAATCTGTAGTGGACAGCATCAATCCAAGACCTAGAGTAGGAGCTGGGGCTGGGTAGTGGTTTCCAGATCTGGCTCCTAAAGGGTGTTGGCTAGCAGGTACCAGCAGGCAGCAATAAAGCATCAGAGCCAGAGGCTCTAGAATGGGCCGCACCACTTTAGATGGCAGGGGGTGGGCTCCAGCTTTCAAAGTACTTTTCCATTTTAAAAGTGGAAGTCAGATAACAAGAAAAGTAGGGAGCAGGGTTCAGTTTCCATTTGCAGGGAATTCTTTTAACAGAGAAGAGCATTCCAAAATGGGATTTCTGTCTGCAGTTTGAGGTGGTCCATTCTGCCACCTCAGTTCTCTTCCACCTCATTTTCTGTAATGTGTGTGAACCCAGGCTCTGAAGAGAGAAGAATGAGAGACTTCCCCTCCCATCTGACCTGTACAGACTGTCTTACTCCCCCTCCTGTGAATGATGACAACGTGCTCCTTGCTCTGCCTTACAGTGGCAGGAGGAGGGGGGGGGAGGTGCATACGAGAAAACAAAGGGAAGCCTCTTCCTTCAGTCCTTCTCCTGTGATGGCTGTTGCTAGGCAATGACTTCATGTGCTTACTCTTTGGGGCGGAGGCATGGCAGAGGAGCAGAAGGAAAGGAGGGGGGGGAAGTAGGGAGCTAGTAGCTTTGGGAGCAGTGATGCAACTAGCATTGTCAGAAAGGCACAAGAGAGAAGGTGCCTTGGCTGTTAAACCCCATCCATTTTCTCAAGGGGGCAGGCCGGTCCAGTTTGTCATGACCCTGGGATATAACCCTGGGATATAACCTCTAAGGACCCTGGGATATAACCTCTAAGAAAACCAAGCAGATTAATGGCACCCTCTCCCTTCTTCCACTGCAGTACTGATTCTTTTCAGTTAAAGTGTGGCTTTGTGACCCTGAATGTTGGGTTGGTGTTATAACTATAATCTGCACATGTATTCAGTTCTTGACATGTAACTCCCCCTATTCTTACCCAGTAGGTACCATTAATTGCTCAAATGTTTTATTTTGCAGGGTTTGCACCAAAAACCTTCATCTCCTATTCAGTAACATTTGGAGACAGTTTCCGGCAAGCCAAAGTGGTTAGCATTGACTTGGAAAAACAGCACGTACTGCTTCACGATGGTGAAGTGAGTTGGTGGTAATGTGGAAGTGCTTGTTGCTTGAGAGAGCAACTACAGTCCTAAGCAGAGTTATTCTCTCTCTCTCTCTCTCTCTCTCTCTCTCTCTCTCTCTCTCCCCCTTCCTCCCTCAGCCTACAGGTCTGGTGTAGTATCAGTCAATTCCAACGAGGAATAAGAGGAAGAAAGGCAAGAATCGAGCCAGAGACAGCAGGCTAGATCATATTAGAGAGGATGCCTTGTCACAGGCTACCCAAACTCTCATGGCCCAAGCAAAGAATTTAGCTTTAAAAAGAGTATTTCCTGGGACAGAATCGCAGGAAACTTAGTAACTAAAGTATCTAAAATTTAGTAACTAAAATACTAAAAAATTAGTAACTAAAGTATCTTGGGAAAGCTCATTTTGCTGGCCCGTAAGTGGTTTGATCCATTTCTCTCTAGCTACCTTATATCATGGGCATTCAAACCAAACGTGCTTCAGAGTCTATGATACCTAAACCACAACTCCAATATCTATCTGATACTTAATATACAGCTTTCGGAAATCATGGACACTAGTGCATTTAGTCTTGTGAGCATAATTGCTCACCTCAGTCTTGGAACTGTAAGGTTAAACGAGTTATACACAGGAAGCATATAATAATATAAAAAACTGTTTTGGGATTGTAAAGTGTGGAGGAATACCCCTATGGGGAGCACAGCAGACACACCTAGCCCAGGAAACGTTACTGTTAGTATCGGTGTCCGTAACTGACTGCTTGATACCCTAGCACAGAAGCTACTTTCTCTGGGCATCATATGATGTTCAGTTTTTCTATTATAACCTGATTCCATGAACTGGAGAAATTATTTTGTTTCTTGTAATATATTCAGCTATTATCCTCAGAGAACATTATTTTAAGTTTCAGATTTAATGCCAGAATCTGGGCTCTGGATTTAATGGAATGCTGGCCAAGTTCCAGTCTAAGGGCAGTACCAGCCACAATTTTTGGGATCCTGCAAATTTGATGTGAAATTTTTATTAGCAGCCAATCTGTATATAGTCTTGTTTATCTTATGAACCCAGATTGCTGCTCCATATAATAATTAAGACAGCACTTTAGCATTGAAAGCTCTGATCAGTGCAGGAAGGTCCACCTTTCCTGTAGAAAAAGTGCTTTATTGCTGAGAATGATATTCTTCTACGTCTGTTAAAGTCAATAGGCTTAGAAGCAAGGCTCTTTTTGTAGGAGGAATTCCTATGCATATTAGGTGACACACCCCTAACGTAGCCAGTCCTTCAAGAGCTTTCAGTAGCCCCTGTAAGAAGAGCTCTGTAAGCTCTTGGAAGATTGGCTACGATAAGAGTGTGTCGCCTAATATGCAAAGGAGTTCCTGCTACAAAAAGAGCCCTGCTTAGAAGAATGTACACTCTGTTTGGGATTGCACTGCAAGCCTCTGAGTCTTTTTTTTAAATATTCCCTTCAGGAGCTCTCCTTTTCTCATCTTATCCTGGCCACAGGGAGTGATGGATCGTTCCCTGGGAAATTTAACCGTATTGTTGACAGGCAGTCAGCCATTCAGACCTATGAGGACGTGGTCAAGGAGGTGAATCACTTTGCTTATGCTTTCATATCATGAATGTGGTTGTATATAGGTCCAGTAAATGGACATGGGATGTCTGCAGCAAGGTAGTAATTAGATGAGTTAAAATGTTTATTGTGGGAATTATGTGGTTGGAACTTCTGGGTTCAGATTGCCTCAGCCAAGAACTGAAAGGGTGGCCTCTAGTGATATGACTCCCATACATTCTACCACCAATTCTGAAAATGCCCCTTTTTGATGGGGTCAGTAAAAATGGAAGATGGCAGTTGTATTTGTTTAGTTTTGGAGCACACCTCCAGGCAGCTAATGAAACATAAACATAACCAACTGGAAAGATAGACCAGCATGAAAAATATGATGATCCTGTTCAAGCCCTTCCCCTCGACTCCTGCTTCACATCAGGCAGCAAAAGCGAGTACCATTTAAAGTATTGGCAGTGCTTACAAGAGAACCAGGATGGTGGAACAATTGGCCCTGAATCTCACTGGGTGACTTTAGGCCAGTTATTCTTTCCCAGCCTAAGCCACCTCACAGGATAGCTTTGAGGTAAAACAGAACACGAGGGCACTGTGCATGCTGTTCTGAACTATCTAGAAGAAATATAATAGATACGTAGGCCTTGAAACCACTTGAATTGTAGGTATAATGTCTGGATGAGAATTTTTATCACTCCAGAAGGATGGTCTATGTCTGGGGTGTCAAACATGTGGCCCCCAGGCCGGATCAGGCCCTCCAAGGGCCCTAATCAGGCCCGCAAGGCCCTGGCTGTTTTCTACTTCCATTTGCAGTTCTACTGCTGCTGCCATGTTACAGCTTGCTTTACCAGCCTCTCTCAATCGCACAGGAGATATCAATAGGCAAGGCTCTCCTGTGAGATTGAGAGAATCTGGTAAATAACTGGCTGAGACTCCTTCCAGGGGGAGCGGGGGAACAGCCAGAGCTCACTTCCTGGCCAGGCTTTAGGAGACAAAGGGCAGCCTTTCTTGCCTTCTACTGGCTGGGGCTCCTCCCTGAAGGGAGGGAGGGAATGAGGGAGAGTTTGCTTTTCTGGGCCGCCTCAATCGCACGGGAGAAATACCAAGCACCTTTAAGACCAACAAAGTTTTGTTCGTGTGTGTGCATTTTGTTGAGCTCTTTATGCCAGGGCTCTCCTGGATGCAACTGGGTTCCCTCCCCCTTTTCACTGTATTCATGCCCTTATGATCCAGTCTTTCTCAGTAAGAAAGCAATGTGAACTATTTTAGAGGAGGAATAACAACAAGCCAGTGAGGTGGGTTAGGCTGAGAGTGTGTAGCCAGACCAAGTTCACCCCCTTTGTAGGAAGTTGTAGTTATTTCTCTGGGGAAGAGTATAGTTTTGTAGACAAACATATAGTCCTCAGTCTGTGTTAGAGTGCCTTCTTGTCTTCTTGACCAGCACATGAAGCAACTTGTGTACAAAAGGTTGCAATGCCCAGCCATTTCATGTTTTCCCCTGGGTCCTAGGCTAGGAACACTTGAGCATGAGATTTCTGTAATGAATGTCAATAAATCAAAAGTAGGCTTGCAGCTTACAGATACACACCTGAACAGCATACTCAAGATTGCTACAGCACAGACATTTTGATGCAATAATTCAGAGCAGAGGTGTCAGTTATCAGAGACTGTTAAATAGACAAAATATTGCAAGATATTGCTAGCGTTTTAAGCATGTTTTGTCTAAAGTTTAAATTTTTTTTAACTGTGTTTGTGTCCTTTATAAAGTTTATATCTCTGCTACCCGGCATTACATTTTATGACACACATGGTCTGGCCCGACAAGGTCTCATTTATGTCAGATCCGGCCCTCATAACAAATGAGTTCGACACCCCTGCTCTATCTGTTATTAAACACAGTATAGAAGATATACTGGCTGGCCCGAACACCTTGGGAATCTGCTTTCTTTAGGTGTCAATCCTCAATTTAGGGGCAAGATCTTGAGACACATTTAGTAAGGAAGCCAGTTCCCCTCAGACTTTGAGAGATGTGAATATTGGGCTGCTACAGACTGAAATTCTTTGACTCCATCATAAGCCTCTGCGAATTTGTGAAGGAAAGTCCTAGGTATCGTTGCCATGATTCCAATCTTGTTTCTCTCTTTAATTGTGAAAGGTTCAGAAAGCTCCTCGCTTAGTTGTGGTGGGTGGCGGTGCAGCTGGTGTTGAGATGGCAGCAGAGATTAAGACGGAGTATCCCGCCAAAGAGGTACAAGGCTCCAGTTGCATGACAGTCTACCCACCCAGTAGCTGTTGCTCTTCTTCTTAAATTCAGACTTGTTCCCCCAGGAGGAACTAAAATGGCTATATTTTTAGGAGTATCTACACTACAGAGTCATGTCTATTTTATACTGGCATAACTGTCAGAGATTCCCCCAAAGAATCCTGGGAACATTCATTTGTTTGGGATACTGTTAGCTCCTCTGACCAAACAATCGTTTGCTGGGAAGGGACAGAGTCTGCTGGGAGCGTAGGTATGCCCTTTTGTTCTCATAACCTCTGTTCTCCCCCCTTCAGTGGTAAATCACAAAATGTGAATTGATTCACTGCTCATAGCTCGTGGTTTCCCTCCAGACATGTGTCTATAAATATAATGATGGATGCCACAACTTTGCCTGTTGTCTTCCCTCCCTCCCTTAATAATAGGTTTCTTGAGGATAGCTGGACATAGTTTCCAGAGAAACAGGAGCTCTTTTCCCACTCTGGTCACTGTCGTTTAACTTAATCAATGCACTGTTGGAGCCAGCCTGAATCTGAAAAGTTGCATGATTTGTGAGTTCTAGAAATGTACACATTCTTATGTTGTAATAAATGCATGGTCGTTTTTAATTAAGGGCTCCTAGTATGTATCTTGTCCGGTCTCGGAAGCTAAGCAGGGTCAGCCCTGGTCAGTATTTGGATGGGAGACCACCAAGGAATACCAGGGTCACTACGCAGAGGCAGGCAGTGGGGAACCACATCTGAACACCTCTTGCCTTGAAAACTCTGTGGAGTCACCATAAATCAGTAGCAACTTGATGGCACTTCCCACATGCAGTATGGAAGGTCTTAAACTGATGCTTTTTCTCAAGCTGAATGTATTATGCTTGTTATCTGTGCTTCCAGGTCACGCTTATTCATTCCAAAATGGCATTGGCGGATGTAGAACTCCTCCCTAGTGTTCGCCAGAAGGTGAAGGAGATACTTATCCAGATGGGAGTACATATCTTGTTGAGTAGGTACCTAACTGGGTTTGTTATGTACGTGTAGTGTTCCGCTGGGTATCTCAGGTTCTCCCCTAGCTGGAGGGAGCTCTTCCGGGGCATTTTCCTGTATTTATTTTTATTTTATGTTCTTTATAGTCTGCTGTTCTTGCGGAGCCTCAGTATAAAACAGTGCAAATCTATGCCAGCATAGTGTGGTGGTTAAGGGCAGTGGATTCTAATCTGGAGAACTGGGTTTGATTCTCTGCTTCTCCTTCACATGAAGCCTGCTGGGTGACCTTGGGCCAGTCACAGTTCTCTCAGAGCTCTCTCAGCCCACCTACCTCACAAGGGGCCTATTGTGGGGAGAGGAAGGGTAGGTGATTGTAAGCCGCTTTGAGTCCCCTTAAGGTAGAAAGAAGCGGGGTATACAAACCTTCCCACTTTTTCTTCTTTAATCAGATAGCATAAGCAGCCAGTGAACAGTTACAGGCGATACCTACAATAATCATTGCAGTGGACTACAGCCCTGCTGCATTATAAAGGTGCCCTCTTGGACCGCTCCATTCTATTACATTTCTTATCCCTTTTTAAAAATGCCCTCTTGAAGATTATGGCTTTCCACATTTTGTGGAACGATGCAAGTGTAGGAGACTTCCTGACCTCGTCAGGCTGTCCCACAAGGTGGGAGCCACACCAGAGAATGCGTGTGAACAGGCAGCTGCCAGTCTTGCCCATTTGCAGGGTGGAACTGTGCGAAGGCCTTGCTTGGGTGCATGAAGCTATCAGAGCAGAGTATAATGGAGTGACAACTAGAACCTTGGAACTTGGAAACCTCTCGGTAGCCAGTGGCGTGTCCGTAGAATGGGTGTGACCAGGGCTTTTTTTTGTAGAAAAAGCCCAGCAGGAACTTATTGGCATAATAGGCCACACCCAACAGCAGAAACTCATTAGCGTATTAGGCCACACCCCTGACAGTGCAGCTCCCTCCCAGGATTGGCTTCCCCAGGTGCCCTGTGGCTTGCAGGGTGCCTGGGGAACCTGAGGAGGGGAGGCAGTTTAAACTGCCTTCCCTCCCTGGATCAGCTTGGCTTCCCCAGGCGCCCCGCAGCTTGCGAGACCTCTGGGGAACCCCGGGGGGGGGGGGGGAGGCTGTAGGCGTGGCCTTCTCGGAAGCCAGCCGGAACTCCGTTCCTGTGCGTTCCTGCCCCAAAATAGCCCTGGGTGTGGTGTACGTGCTCTGCCCATTGCCTCATAGTGACAGGGTTGCAGCATTCTACACCAACTGGAGTTTCTGAGTTGTCTTCAAGGGCAGAGCCGTGGAGGTTGCTTTACAATAGTCTCGCCTCGAGGTAACCGTATCAGGAATCCACATTGGCCAGATCAGCTGAGTCAAGGCAAGGGGCTGCCTTCTGGGCTAAATGAAGCTGGTAGAAGGTCTGTTTTTTGCAGATGCATTGACTTGCTTCTTTAGTAATCGTCCTGGGTCCAGTATAATGCCTAAGCTTGTTGGCTGGACCCCATCAACAATCCTTGTAAGAGTTGCTTCAAATAAGACTGGCAGTCCCATCTTAAGCAGAGTAACACCCCTCTAAGTCCATCGACTTCAAAGTCCTTAGCGTTGGAGTGCCCCCTCAGCATTGGTGTGTATAGGTGTTATCTCCTTGAATGAGATGCCTCTCTGTTTGAACCCGGAAGCTGCTATCTGATCCCTCCTCTCACTTTGTCCTCTCACTCTCTTTACATGGCCTTCCCCTGTAGAGACAGTGGCCTCCTCCTCCCACACACGATGCCGGACAAGTTGACCTAGGGTTGCCAGGTCCTACCTGGCAGCTGCTGGGGGGCTCCTGGGTCTGTTCTGGGATCTTTTGGCAGACATCATCACATCGCCTTTCTGTCCAGTTGTGACTTCCTCCGCTGGCCAGTTGGTTGTTGGTGGGGAAGTGCCCTGCAAAAATTGGGGGTGTTTCCTCACCCCCCAGTGGGAGTCTGGCAACCCTAAGCTGGCCATTTGTGAGAGGGCAAATACTCTTCAGATGAGGCTTCTTTTGCCTGCAACCTGAATGTGCACTGAATCTACTTGAATAAATGTAAGTTGACCTTTTTTGCAGTATATTTCTTGGGAGATTTATTTACTGCACTCAATATCAAGCTTTGATGACTGGGCAGACTCTGTTATATGAACCAAATATCCCAATACTCAGCTAGGATTGCAGAATCTCTGTTTGAACTGTTTGTACTTAGTATAACTTCCATTGCTTGTCTCTTAAAATACATTTGAATGAGGCCCAGCTGGCCTGTATTTTAATGTGATTTGCATAAAAATGCATGTTCATATCCTTTTAAGTTGAGATCTAGACACTTCAAATTGAAACATGCAGTGTCTGTATTTTGGAATGATAACAGAATACAGAAAAATTCTGTTGGGAGGTGCCTTCTGTGGCAGAGGTCAGATGTAATGGGAAGTTTTAATTCATCCTGCTTTTCTCTTTATTTCCAGTTGCTTAGTAAGAGAACAGTGTGTTTATTTTGATGGAAAGTTTTCTCAAGAGCTGTGTGCTGTTTCTAGCCCTCTCCTTGGCCACAGGAAATCCCTCCCAACTTCACTCTCCTTTCTGAACTTTAATCGCATAAGAACATAAGAACATAAGAGAAGCCAATGTTGGATCAGGCCAATGGTCCATCCAGTCCAACACTGTCACGCAGTGGCCAAAAACACCAGGTGCCCTCAGGAAGTCCAGCAGTGGGGGCAGGAAGCCCTCCCACTGTTGGCCCCCCCCATCAAGCACCAAGAATACAGAGCATCATTTGCCCAAGACTGAGAGTTCCTATCTATACTTTGTGGCTAATAGCAACTGATGGACCCCTGCTCCATATGTTTATCTAATTCCATCTTGAAGCCATCCATGCTTGTAGCCACCTCCTGTGGCAGTGAATGCCACGTGTTCATCACTCTTTGGGTGAAGAAGTATTTCCTTTTATCTGTTCTAACCCGACAGCTCAGCAATTTCATGGAGTGCCGACGATATACTCACTCAGATATTTTCAAATTATTCCATTTAACTTGGATGACTAGTAATAATCACCCTTCATTGCTGAAGTGGAAGCTGAGATTTAAAACAGTATAATCAGAGTATTACAGTGTACTCCTAAACAGACTTGGAGCTATCTTGGTCCATTGAAGTCAGAGGGCCTGGAAGGACTTCCGTTGCGTGGAGAAATCTCTCTTTAAACAATGAGACTCAAGGGGCAGCCTTTTGCATGTAGTGTCTTAAAATACGAGAGTCTTAGTAGTATCCTGGTCTCAAGAGGTTCAATGAGGTGTGAGGTTTTGTTTTGTTTGTCTGACTCTGTAACAGGCGAGAGAGTTTCCAATCTGGCTATGCTGACTTTAAACCAATTCAAGGAGAATATGACTGTGAAGACTGACAAAGGCACAGAGATTGCTGCTGACATGGTTGTTCTCTGCACTGGAATAAAGGTCAATTCATCAGCATACAGCAGTGCATTCTGTAAGTTATTTTCCCACCCTGCTCTCCGGCTTGAGGAAACAAACATATCTCCTGTAGCTCCAGTACTGGTGTTTGGGATCTTCGTTGGCAGAGGGTATCAGTCCTGCAGTATCCTTTTTAAAAGAGAGGGCAGATTCATTGCATAATGATGGCTGGCTTTTTAAAGTTACCTTTTGTGAGAGGATTAATGTTGATCACAGGGTTGGCCCTTTGAAAACCGTATGGCATTGCCATTAAGTCAGTAGTCCTGGGATGTGTTCGACTAAAATGTTAGTAATTTAACTCTCTCTCTCTTTTTTGTAAACCAAGCTTTGCTGTGACAGTGGAGGAAAGACCATGTGTACTTCTAAAATATTTTTCTTTTCAAAATGAACCTGCTGAGATTGGCACATCTAAGTATATAATTCTAGCTTATACATAACCACTTGCTTGGTGGTGAGTTGAATTGCCTCCTGACCAGGATTTTGTAAGATAGGAAAAAGTGGTTCTTCCTTCTATGATTGTCAGCATTGTTGCTGACATTGTTCAGTATAGGTAGCAGATAGACTACGGGGACTCCCCCCCCCCCCCCCAAGGGCCAGGGTGCAACTTAAACAAAGATACTGTGAGGATACACATGTGCTGCCTTGAAGGGCTGCAGTCAAAGGTGGTATAGAGACATGATAAACTAGAAAAGCTGAAATTTATTTATTTACTCTTATTTATAGTACACCTTTCTTATGGAGACTCACGGTGGATTGTGCAGTGTAATTCAATGCAACCAATAAGAAGGGACCTCTAATAAGCAATGTAATAGGACTAGGATTGCAGACATCTGAAACAAACCATTAGACACTATATGCTACACAATGCAGAAAATGGTATTGTGTATGTAAAGTGCTATCAGATCACAGCGGACATGGTAATGCCATAGAGTTTTTAAGGCAAGAGACAAACATTGCCTGCCTCTGAATAGTGACCCTGGATTTCCTTGGTGGTTTCCCATTAAGGTACTAACCAGGGCCAAGACTTCTAAGCTTACAAGATCTAATAAGGGCAGGCTATCCTGGGCCTTCCAGGTCAGGGTGAAAATGGTATTGCAGAAGTATCAAACGATGCAGTGAGAGCAAGGTAATACATACAGCTAAGAGAGATACATACTGTACTCAGTGGTATAACTCCCATTTACTTTATAAAAGGGACTTTCTGAACCATTTTGTTATGATACAGCCCTATGACCTTTATAAAAATGCCCTCATGAACAATTCTGTTTTACATAGTTTGCCCAATGACAGAAGAGCAGAGGCCTTCCTGACCCTCTCAGGCAGGCCATTCCACAAGCTGGGGGTCACACCCACAGAAGGCACTGCTGAGATGAGTGAAGCTGTCATGGTGGAGCATTGCAGGAGAGGAGCTCCTGCAGATCCAGGACCATGAAGGGATTGGTATGTTACAGCTGGTACCTTGAACTGAATCCAGTAACTGATGGGCAGCCAGCCAATGGAGTGACTGCAGACTGGGTGTAACATGCATGCTCCTCCTAGCTCCCAATAATAACTGAGCTGCAGCATGCTGTACTAGCTGGAGTCTCAGGGCTGACTTCAACAGTGCATTTACAACACTATGGTTTCAGTGTTAACTTTCGCACAAAGCCAGGTGGCCGGATCAGCAGAGTCAAGGTAGGGGTTCATCCTCTGGGCTAAATGAAATGGAAGGAAATTCATTTTTCACAGCTGCATTGACTGGTTTCTCCAGCTGTAATGCTGGATTCAATACAACCCCTAGGCTTTTAACCAAGTCAGCAAGGGTCAGCTGAACCTCACTGAAGGCGAGGAGCACACCTCTGCCCTCTCAAGTAGCATTACTTCCATCTTGTCAGGATTCAGGTTCAGCTTGTTCACCTGTAGCCATTTAACCACACCGTCACTCAAGATCTCTCTCATATCACCAGGAGATATAGATCGAGAGATAATAGAGCTGGTTGTGAGCATATTGATGATACCCAATTGCAAAACTATAAATGATTTCTCCTAGGGGTTTTACAGAGATGGAATAGCATGGGGGACAGGACTGTACCTCTGAAACTCCACAGGGCCAGTCCCACACTGATGACAACTGGTCTCCAGTGGCAACCTTTTTAGTCCAGTCTATAAGGAATGATTTAAACCAATCCAAAGCACGTGCCCTGATACCTGCTTATGCCTCTAAATGTCTCAGTGAGATGACGTGGGCCACTGTATCAGAGGCGGCAGACAAATCCAGTAGGAGCACCAAAGAGGTCTATTTTTGTCTACATTCAGATCGACATCATTAACTAAAGCCATCAGCACAGCCCTGCCTGAAACCAGACTGAAAAGGGTCTATTGCAGATAAGTTATTCAGTCCCTGGAGTTGGTCCTCCATTGCTCTCTCAGTCACCTTGCCTGGAATCAGCAACTGATTCATGATGGACTTCAAGAGGGACTCATAATGTGGTCCTTCCATGATTTCAGCAAGCAGGGTGGACAAGGATCTGGAGCACAAGTGGCGACCTTCGCAGATCCCAAGATCCTGGCTATCACAGCCATTCATGTTGCTGCAACTTGTCTTCTAAAAATGTCACTCTGAGCCCAGGAAAAAGATAGTGAAAGATTTCTGAATTTGTTTCCTCAAGCTGTAGAGATGTTTGACGTTTGTTTTTCTGAATTCTTTAAAAACTTCTATCACAGTCTGTAGAGAAGTACTAAGAAGAGTTATTCACCGCTGCTCTTATTAAACCTGTTGGAAAGTATACAGAGCACCTGATAAGAGGACTCTGCGTCTGCACCTGGCATTTACAGGACCAATTTATGTGCATCCTGCATGCCACCACTGGGCTTTTGTCAAAGTTTCAAGTAATTTAGTTACTTGTTCCACAAATTAAGCATAGAAGGCTATTATAGATAACAGAAAACAGTGGTAATGCTTTGTGTGTTTTTTTTCTTTGAGGCATTCTCATTGCATTTGCTATTAATTGCTGGTGAGTCCATTGGACCACAAAATGATTCCTCCTTTTCCTTCTCAGCTGACAAGCTGGCAAGTGATGGTGCTTTGAAGGTGAATGAACACCTCCAGGTGGAAGGTTATGATAACGTCTATGCCATTGGTGACTGTGCTCATGTCAAGGAGCCAAAGTTGGCATACCATGCTGGGCTTCACGCAAACGTTGCGGTGACCAACATCATCAACAGCCTGACACAAAAACCCCTGAAAACCTACAAGCCAGGTAAAATGAGCTGCAAAGGCATGTGACAAATCTCTGATGTTTTTCTTTTTTAATAGTTACTCGCTACAAAGAGGGGCCACGGTGGCTCAGTGGTTAAGACGTTGAACTGCAGACCGGAAGATCAGTAGTTCAGCAGTTCGAGACCCGAGTGCCGCATGATGGAGTGAGCGCCCGTCTCTGGCCCCAGCTCCTGCCAACCTAGCAGTTCGAAAGCAAGAAATTGCAAGTAGATAAATAGGTACTTTGGTGGGAAGGTAATAGCATTCCGTGCGCCTTGGCGTCTAGTCATGCCAGCCACAGGACCACGGCAACGTCTTCAGACAGCGCTGGCTCTTCGGCTTGGAAACGGAGATGAGCACTGCCCCCTCGAGTCGAATTCGACTGGCTTTCAAGCAAGGGAAACCTTTACCTTTACTTTAGGTACAAAGAATGGGCATGATTTTGATGTGGCCGTATTTAGCTTTTAAAGAAATCATCGCCCAACTTGCACGTGACTATGTATACTTGCAGCAATTTCCAAAATTACATCAGAGTTGTTTGGGGGCATGGGGTAATTGCATGGATTTCCCCAGGAGTCACAGCATACTTTTGTAATGCTGCTTCATACAGTACCTTCTTGACATGATTTCTTATCTGGATTTTTTTCACCGAAGCCAGATCATGGTTCTAGTGTTTTTTTGTAAATAATCTTTGTGTCTCCCATTTAGGTTCACTTACCTTCCTGCTTTCCATGGGAAAGAACAATGGAGTGGGTCAAATTAATGGCTACTATGTGGGATGTTTCATAGTGACTGTCATCAAAAGCAGGGATCTTTTTGTCTCAAAGAGTTGGAAGGAGATGGGACAAAGAATGCCTTGCTAAGGTGTAGCGGATGGGATGCTGTTTGAGAGAAAATGAGAGGTGAACAAATGGTGCCAAAAGGAGTATATTCTTGAAGAATGGATAGAACGGTGAGGGGATGAGGTCGGGGTATTGTTTTTTTAAAAAGGAAATGCACTTTGCTCTTTGGTAGGTTTCGCTTATTTGTTTGATTAGGCTTAGAAAGTGCATTTTCTTGGAGGCTCTGGGATTTATTTTTACTATATAGTTTATGGGCCAACATGAATTTTGTAAAAAGTGGACTGAAATTTTTCTAGTGATTTAAAAGCTGCAGCAAACCATGAGCTAAGTAGGCATGATTTTCATCCCACATGGGGGTTGTGTTTAATATTTTATGACACATTTTCCCTGTTCTCTTTGTTGGCCTGAATCTAGCTGTTCTCAACGGAAATGGTTTGCCTGATATAATGTATTTGTATAATTAGTTCTTTCTCCCTGAGGTACCCCCAAAACATGCCGATTTCTATAATGTATGAAACCATCCATTCTTGTGATGCCAAAAACTTGTAGCTGTTGATTACTTTTTTCTAGGGAAAGTTATTACTGAAAAAGGTTCTAAACCTTTCGGTAAGATACTGTATTACCCATCTGTTGAAAAACAAAAAAGGAACCATGATGAAATATTCCCAGAAATTATAGGGTAGACACTCTAGCAAGTGCTCTTTGACATTTTAAGATGCTGTAGAGGCACATATTGTGTGATCCATCAGTAAGAGAAGGGCATGATAATAAGAATGTTCTTTGGCAACCTTTCTAATTGTTCTGTGAAATATCTAAAACAAGAATACTGCCGAACTTCTAGGTGCGATTGCCTGAAAGCACATACTGCAGACTTCAGCCTAAAATGAGACACGCAAAGCTTGTAAAGGTGCTGGCAAATTCTTACTTGAAAGCAAGTTCTCTGGGAAACAATGGCTCCAATCCAGCTAAACTTGGCCACCAAAAATATTTGTTGGTAGTAACCAACTTGTACTAGTTTCATTTGGAGGTAGTCATGCCTGGTTTGAGCAAGACTGGAAAAAATGATGGCCACACCAGTGGGCAGGAAAGAGCCAAATAAACTCTCTACCTTGCACCTTGTTCCTTTTTGTCTTTTTAGCCAGACTGGGCCAATGTTTCTTACTTCTAAGTGGATGTAGGATGTAGGTAGTGCGGTGTACTCAGGGTTCTCCATTAATCATAAAACCTGTATTTTCCCTTTTTGCCATAATACAAAAATTGAAAACCAAGACATTGCCTTTCATAAGCAATGCCTCCTGTGTATGGGATTGAGGTCTAAGTATCACAGTTTTGTCTGTGTGTATGGAAGGAGAGAAGTGGGCCATTTTGCATAGATTTTGAAAAATGGGTGAGGGGAATGATGAATGCAAAGGGGCAGCCATGTTAGGAGAATAATACCATGACCCAGTGACAGACTATTAGCCAGTTTCCAGTGGAACATCTGCAGCCTCTTGGTTGTTGAGAATCTTGCAAAGAATGCTGAACTAATAGGACGTTGGCTTGATCCAACAAGGTCATATTTATGCTCCTGAGCAAGAGTTTAGCACAGATAAATTGTTAGTAGACTCTGGCTTTGTAAATTTTAAACACACCTGTAGACCACAGACTAGTTTTTTTTAAGTACACCATGCAACAGTGAAGTTAGTTCTCTTCTGGTATAAAAATAAAACTTTTGACTGTTACCTACAACAGTTTGCATAGCTGAAAAAAGAACTGGACCCAGTAAAGTGCGTGTGTATGCATGGGTGTGCCAAGAAAACTTGAGAAGGCAGTTCTAGTTTTTTTGAGCTTGGGTTCAAGGTGCTATTGTTAATTTTGGGAAATGCTGATTTAGGACTAGCAGTGTCTTCATGCCTGCCTGCTTTGTTTCCCATTTATTCAACCTGGTTTTTTGTAGATAAATAGAAACCACAAAGCAATAGAAGAGTTCTAAAATACTGTTTATATGAAACTTATCCTATAAAGCTGCCCTACAACTTCCTGCCACTCAAGCTGAAATGTGAACAAATGCAAACCTGACCATACATGGTTGTTTGGGTGACATCACCTGTCCGCCTTCTGTTTCCCTGTATTTCCCTCCTGCAGATGAAAAAGCAGATGGAGGAGGGTGATTTTGAGCAGGGGAAGGGGCATGGCTGGTGGGGAGGTTAAGCAGCCCCTCCCATTGCCATTACTTTGCTTAAGCTTGCATCTTTCAAGATGATTCTGGCTTTTAAAGAGGGAAGGGGCAATTACTAGTGACTGTGTATGACTTCTGCTTTATGGCCCTTTCAGATTGAAAAAGTTGAGCCTCTTGTATGTTGCTGCCAATATAGGACAGAAAATGGAATGTGTGTTCCATGTGTTGGTGTTAACACAAGACAGAATATAGAACCTCGGCCCTTAGTTCCTCTGTGCCACCACACGCGCCCGTAACTTGCATACGTTAAAGATCCCACAGCAGACTTGGAAGAAGGGACGTGTGACTGTACAGCTGAACATCAGTGACAAGTGACGGCAACCCCATTTTCAACCTTGTGGTCTCTGTGCAGTCCCTCATGGGAGATTAGCAAGCTAGTTTACCAAACACAGTGGTGGATGTGAGGTTGTCAGTTGAATAGGACTTGTAGCATACAGCTTTGCCCACTTCTTTCCTTGTCTTGACATCTGCTAAGTAATGCTTGACGACCACTTTTACATACATCTTCAACAACATGAGGAAGTGGTGGAAGGTGCTGGCACTCTGGGTTGACAGCAGGGATCCACAGTGGACATTCCATCCCTGCTCTCTCATTGTATAAGGAAAACAACCCAGTGAGTGATGAACTGTGCAGATTCTCACTGTATTTTCATTGCCACCTCTACTCCATAACAAACAAATTGATGTGGGTCTATTACGTACTTACTAATCCTTTGTAAATCTAGTAATAAAGATCTCAACACTTTCCTTGTCTTTAGTTACCTAAGAAAGCTGGTAACATGCATAGGTGTCAACTACGGAGGGGGCTCGAGCCACCCCCGAAATTTCCCGGGGGGAACTGAGCCCCCCCCCCCCCCGAGAAAATGGTGCGCCCTCCACCGTGCCTCCCTCGGCCCTTCCTAGGGCCGCCGCCGCCTCTCCCCCCCCCCACCTGGCCACTCCGACCCTCCGTCCGTCCAAGGGCCAGCTAAGCAAATGCCCAGCTGGCCCCTGGATGGACAGAAGCAGGAGTGGTCAGGCGGGGGGGACATGGTCCCGGCGGGCGCGCGGGCTTTGCGCGCGCGGAAGGGCCCCCCCCCCCCCGGAGAGTTTTTAAACTCTACGCCCCTGGTAACATGGTATTTTGGTTGTGATGGAAATGACAAATTACCTTAGGTAAAAATTCTAAGCTAGCTCTCAAAACTTTGTCCTGATGAAATTTCAGAAAAGCGAGGTCTTTAGGTTTCTTTTGAGTGAAAACTGACTTTCCTTTGGAGGATTTGTACAGTGCAGCTGTAGCTGCCAGGTAGAAACCCGTTTTCTTCCACTTTCCTCATGAAAGATTTCCCAGCTTCTATTGTTATCTTTTGGGTGGATTCAAAAATATTCCTTTGCTTCTGAATGTGCCATTGCAGCAAACTGCTGGCCTATCTCAGCACGTCTTCTGCGTCTGGGAACTTGACAGCATCAGTGTGGTGAACCCAGCTCTGCCGGGACCAATGTGGGACTGAGAATACAGTGGGCCTCTTCCTTCCTTCCACATCTTGAAATGGCAGCAGTAGCCTGGGGGAGGGGGAATAACTGCTGCTGGGGAACTGGGGAACAGAAAATGCCATGGGGGAGAAATGATGAAAATAAAGCCGGAAATGCTGCACATTAGCAGTGCTGAGCAGCAGTACTCCAGTCTGCAAAGAATAGGATACAGTCAACACAGCAAAAAGTACCTCTGGCCAAAATTCTAAGCAATCTTACTAGAAAGTAAGTCCCACAGAACTCAGTGAGAATTAAGTTAGAGTAAATGTACTTAAGACTTCTTGAACTTTTTTTTAATCATGGGAGGGAACGGGAACTGTTGTTGCATTACAACAACACAATCCTGAACACTTAAGGGCTTGTATTGCTCTAGCAACTAGGGAAAAACTCATTTTGTGCCCTTAATCTTATAAAGACAGCAGAGGAGAGTGGGAAAGCGGGAGTGAAAGCATCAATGATGATGTTTTGCTTCATTCCTTATATACTGCTGTGAAAACACAGTTCTTTGCAACTGAGAGGATTACGCTTTCAGAACAGAAGAATGTCGATCACAGTGGTCAGCTGCATTACAGTTACCACACTTCTTCTTGGAGTGTGCCCCAGAGGGCAGAATACCCCTGGCTTCCTTTTCAGTCTAATTTTATAAATCTGAGTATCTTCCAGTGGCAAATGATGCGTCAGAGGTGAATTTGACACCACGAAATGGAGTCATCTTCTGGTCCCCAATGACTACATTTTACATCTGAAGATATATATGGAAACGTACATTAGTGAAATAAAGCTAAACTTTTTAAAAAGCACAATGCCATTTTTTAATAAAAACAAATAAGATGAAATATTCTCGGTAATTACAGTTCATTCTGGGGTAAAACAGTAAAGCACCAAGTGAACTCTCTGAAATTACGTTCTCCAATATGGAATGTAGACACAACATAATGATTTCTACCTACCACTGGGAAAAGAAACAGGAGCAAACAATTCACGTTTTCGGTATTTGTATGCACTGAATTGTTTGCTATCCTAAAATGAAATTAATTTTTAAAAGATCTAAACTAAAATAACTTGAGACATAGAGAGCTGGCAACTTAATCTCTTCGGGATGAAACAAAATGTTAGGTTGTCTAAAGCATGGTAAAATTGCAGGTCAAACATTTTTCCTCTCTTTTTCCCGTAACAAAAGCCCTCCACCCATCACGGAACTTTGAAGCTACTCACATACTCCTTCCTCACAATATTTTAAAAATAAAACCCACTTCTAATTCTCAATCCTACTCAAATTTATGTTGAAAAATAAAATTTCATTTGGCTTCTGTTGCTACTTGGCATCTAGTTTTGCCATCTCTTGCACATAGATGCCAATGCTCTCACTGTCAAAGAGAAGGAAGTAAATGTTCTTCAAGGACGAAGGGCTGGAGTCATCAAAATGGGAAGAGATGGCTTTGAGAGTCACCTGGGCAGCCGTCTGTTTTGGAAAACAATTTCTAAACAGAAGGAAAAGATGGTTGTTAAAGCTTGTAAGTAACGCATCGTACCGATCAAACCCTTAAGGCAGCCACAGAAGTCACTAGGGCAGTCAACTTTTTTTCTGACAGAGCTTTTGTTGTTATTTAATAAAATTCAAGTCAAACTATGGTCAGGCTATGACAGCTTGCACAACGGAGATGCACTGGTTGGAAAAGCTATACGCCAAGCAGCTTGTTAATGGCACATAAATCCTGTCAGAAAAAAAAAATTCTGGTGAAAGATCTATGTGAAATTAATCACATCAGAAAAACGGAGATACAGAATATACCTTTTATGGTCAAGAGCTACACAAAGAATGGAACCGGCGATTGTATAATTGGAAACAGTATTAAGATTGTCACTTGCTGGTGAAGGGTTTTCTATGTCCATGGAGGCACCATGAAAGGGGGGTTTAGAGTGGCATTGTATCTTACGGACATGTATTTTTTGTATATATCTGTAATTTGTTTACTTTAATAACATTATTTTTTTAAAGAAAAAAATTCTGGCAACCCTTGTAAAAATTTGTCATACACTGAAACTGTCCTACTTATTCACATATGGGATGCTGAAATTAATAATTTTGTAATATTAATAATTTAGGCCATTTTCTACAAATGACTTAAATGGGAGGACTTAACAAAGGAAACACATACCTGCCACTGGGGAGAGGTGGAAATGCCACAGACTTCAGCTTCTTGTCTTCAGCTGCAGTTAGACAGTTCTTTATAGACTCCTCCAATTGTTCTTCACATTTATCTGAACCCCACTGTGGGATGTGACAGTGAATGACAAACTTTGCTGCTAGACCAGTAGACTGGCTGAGAGCAGCTGTGGTAAACAAACAACAAAAAGGGGAGGAAGGGAGAGAAACTAAAGGTAAGTTTTCAAAAAAAACCCTTTTTTTGCTGTTTAGAATTAGTTCTTTATTATTGAAAAGGAAAACAGAAATCATACGTATGCTGAGAACTAGACATGACTATATTAAAAAATCACATGTAAACACCTTTAAAGAAAAATATGCACAAATATCACTCCCTTGTTGTGTGGATAAACACAACTCAAAACTTGGTCTGGCAATGCTCCCTCTAAGCTGTGGAGGCTTGTGAGCAAAAATTCATGGCAGAGCTTACTTTTTCCAACATTCCCCTACGTTAATAATTCCCTGTAAGTGGAAAACTAGTACCGCACGTGAAGGGCTAGGCTAGAACCCTTCTTCCTGATGTGTTCAATTTTCATTTGCAGAGAGCTGTTACATAGGGAAGCATTAAGAATGTGCCCTCTCCCACTGGAGCATGGAAGTACAAGGATTCTACTTCTTTCTGCTGCATGTGTAGAACATGCCAAAGTTATCCATAGGCAGGAATCTGCAGAAGAGGTCACAAAAATTAGGTTTTGGATTATACCTGTGCTCAAAAGACACAAAATACCATACCTGAATACACAAGAAACACCACACAAAGGTGATCCCTATTTCCTTTACCTATTTTTAATCTTAAAAATGGTAATAAAGAAAATTTATTCAAGAATAAGTTAAGGTGTCAGAAGAAAGATCTGAATATTTGGGAAGAAGAAATGTGTGATTAATAAAAACACTACAGAAAATAAAGATGTTACCTTCTGTGACTTCTAGAGGTCCTTGTGACTTGCGCAGTTCCTTTACTGTTTCTAAGAACTCTTTACCTCCAGCCTTTTCCAGCGCTTTACCTGAAAAAGTGAAACAAGGTCTCTTAACTGAAATGATGGTATTAACCGCATCAAGCATCCCAAGCAACCAGCTTACTCACAGTTCTACCATACCCCAAGTTGTTGCCTGCAAGAGAGGCAAATTTATGTTTCAGATAGATTGAACTCCTATATTATGGTAGGGTAATAATAAGAGAAGAAGTTGAAATAATGAAGGGGGTTTAAGAAGCCAATCACAGACAGTAAGACTAACAAATATCTCTGAATAATGGAAATATCGGTCTGATGGGCTACAGCAGGGGGTCCCCAATGGGGGGCTCACTGATACCTCTCCTTGCACCCGCCAAGTGTGTTTGTGGAAAGTGTGTGGTGCCAGGTGGGGCTCCTGCCCAGCACAGCTTCTGACTGGCCACACAGCTACTACTATGGTATTGGTTTTATTATATTACTGCGCTTTCCCAGTGTATTTTTTAAAAACTACTTCTCTTGTCCCCTGCCCTTGGGCTTTCCTTGCGCGGCTCCACCTCTCATGGTGGCCTTTTTGTGGTTGGCTCCACTTCCTGCAGCAGCCCTTTCCCATTAATCCAGACTAAATTTTCCACTCATGCAAGGCACTTTTGTTAGAGGAACAGAATGTTTCTACCCGCCACTGCAGCCCAATGATCCTCCCAAAAATGTTGCACCAAGGAAGAGAGAAAAGGCTTAGTGTGGAGGGTAATTTTAAAATGAGGTTCTGAAACAACATGACCAAACTTTTAATGGCAATGTAAGACAGAAATATCAAATACAGAAAACATTTTGTATTTAAAGTTCAGTTTTTGACATTGCCACCCAGTTAACATGCCACAGAGCACAACCTTCTTTGTCGCTGCCCTGGAGCTACGTAAAAATTTTCTTCTTCCCCACAGGCTTTAATTAATGCTCTGATCTTTAATTGTAGTTCTTCTCTTCCTGCTGTTTTTTTTTTTTGCTTGATTCTGGTTTTTATTTTATTGTATTATTGTGTTTGCTGTTTTGGAACACTTTTAAAAGCACTACATCAATGTTTGTAAATTTATAAAATATTTCCTAATAATATAAAAATGCTGCTCAGTGAAAGGCTTTTATTTCAATGAAGTCTTACCAACTTCCTCCTTGAGATCTATTTCACCAGTAGTTGGGTGCACAATGCCTTCTACTTTCATGGAACCAATATGGCTGATGTCACTCTGTGTCAAAGATAGCTACAAGAACCAATGGGGGAAGAGAAAGAATTCATGAATACATAAAAATAAGACTGACAGTCCATCTAGCTCAGCATCTTATTTTCAAAAATAGCCACCTGATGTCCACAGAAAGCCTACATGCAGGGCACAAATGTAACAGCACTCCCTAACAGTATATCCCCAGCATCTGGAACTATTTAGTGTTTATAAACAGCAGCAATTGATACATTATTCTCCATGAATTCATCTAACTCCTTTAAAATGCCACTTTAAGTCTGTAACCATCACTTCATCTTGTAACTGTGAATTCTGTTAGTTTTGTTCTATGTGAAACAGTCCTGCTAGTCCATTTTATTGAGTGATAACGTAAAGTTTAGTATTATGATAGGGAGAACAGTTTCCTGTCCACTTTCTCTATTCATGATTTTACAAACCTTGACCAGGTCTCCACACAGTTATCTTTTGGTCTAAACTGAAAATACTCTCCTACTTTTCTATATGGCCTGGGACCTATCTACTTGAGGGACTGCCTCTTCCCATATGTTCCCCAGTGAGCACTTCGGTCTGGTTCCCAAAATCGTTTGGTCCTCCTGGGGCCAAAGGAGGCCTGTATGGCGTTTACTAGGGCCAGGGCCTTTTCGGTGGTGGCCCCACGCTGGTGGAATGAGCTCCCAGATAACATCAGGGCCCTGCGGGACCTTTTACAGTTCCACAGAGCCTGTAAAATGGAGCTCTTCCACCAGGCCTATAAGTAGGGGCCACCAATAGCTCCAAATTGGGCCCTGGCCCCGATTTTCTCCGCCAGTATGTGTGACCGTCTTTTGTGGCTAACATCTAGGTGCTACTCTGATGCTCTAAACTGAAGAACCGCCATCTGTATTAGGTTTTCTAATTTTGTATGTTTTAATGTTTTAAATATTAATGTGTATTGTTACCTGCTGTTAGCCGCCCTGAGCCTGCCATTTGGCGGGGAGGGCGGGATATAAACCTCAAAAAATAAAAATAAATAAATAAATAAATTTTCTTACAGAGAAAGTGTGCCAACCCTCAATAATTTTAGTTGTTCTTTTTGTACCTTTTCAGCTAATGTCATACGTGATACGGAATGATATAAATGCATTATGGTAGCACCAATTTCATTTTCAGTCCTTTCCTAACAGTTCTGAATCTCTCATTTGTGTTTTTCCCTGCTGGTGTACATAGAATATTTTTAATGATCACTCCACCATCTCTGGATATCCCTGTCTTGAATAGTCATACCAATTCAGAGCCCATCATCCCTATACACTTTACAGCTACTTAGTTTTTCAGTATCTCTTTGGAATCACCCTCATATTAACCTATTAAACCAAATAAACTTTGTTCGCTTTCTATGGCTGTTAAATTTCTTTTTCTAGAATATCCCTAAGTGCTTCCAGCTTCCACAAAGCATCATTCAGTTTTACAAGTCTTCACCTTCCTACTATAATAAAATCACAACACAACAACAGGAGATTTCAAGATTATTTTTGTCAATGCTATTGTAGTCTAAGATTGTGGTCACATGCGCAAGATAAAGCAGGGGGGAAGGGAGGCTATTTTGCCCAGAGAAATTTGACCCGCAGTTGCATGATCACGCCTCCCTTTGAAGCTGGAGGTGCAGTCCGTCAGAGTGTGATCAAGATGCAACTGTGGGTGAGTCTTTTTTTTTGTCCCTTTTTTCCCCATGCACTTAAACGAGGGATTGATGAATCGCACCTCCACACCGAAGGCTCTCTATGAAGTTTGTGATGATGTGCTTACTGCAAAAAGGAGGGGGGGAACAATGGCACGGAGTTGGGATGCCTGATCAGACCATCCCGACACCATGAGAGCGCACTGGAGCGATCAGACATGGGAAAGTCCATCCGGGGCCTGTCACAACCCGTTTACTACCGTCCCCACCCCCCCCCCCCCCGGTTGTCTTTTAACTCCATTTCTGCAGCGGAGCAAAATGGGTTGCCAACAGCTGCGGGGTGCTTCCCAGATGTTGTCTGATCGCTCCCTTTAAATCTGCCCGGCATCTGTGCCTATGTCGGGTCTAACTGTGCATATGATTGCAGCCTAAGACTTTTGGGATCTATGCCTAATTCATGAAACACTTTCTCACGCAGACCTTTGTTTTTGCATATACAGTAAGCAAAACAATCATTCTGAAATACTTGATGAGTAAGTTACCAAATAATAAACTATCTCTGTAACCCTAGCTGTTACTGAGAAGATAAAAATGCTTACTGAATCTTTATGAAACATTAACATACAAAACATTCTAAGCTGAGATGGGAATTTCTGCTGACTTGTCAGGACATTAAAATTTTATTGTACCCTCTTCTCTTCTCTGACTTACTACCTTCTGTCCTGGAACAAGGCTCTTGGAGGAAAGTATGGTAAACCCATCTCCAGGTCCATCGTCAGTTGCTGAATTTGATGCTCCTTCTTTTTCACTGTCCTTCTGTTTGTTCTAATGAAAAACAAAAGCGTTCAGAAAAGCTCATTATAATAGCCTTTCAGAAGATCAAATACATTGTTTATAAATTCTTTAAAAGGTGCACACAAATACCATCTTATCATAATATGGCTATCACTAACCATACTTTCTGTAGCTGAGGAATGTTCTGTAAGCACCCAATGAAGGCTACATTCAATGCCAATTCATTTTTTTATTTTTTAAGAAGGAAGATCCTCGTGCAGTGACTTCACTTCAGCTTGTTTTTGTTTTGGGAAGTTGTTTTGTGTAAAGTAACGGTTGTGTGGAAACTGAACAGGAAACAAAAACCTCTTCACAGAAAGTGTTTCCTTTGGTGGAGTAACTTCTTAATTTTCCAAATCAGGACTATTTGATATAATGGTGTTAACAGGTGAAATAAAGCATTACAGTCACTCTGTGAACACTTTACCCCCCACAACAAATGTGTGATTCAGTTCCCAAACAGACACTACAAAGATTAATGCTTTGCTTGAACATTTCTGCTTGCAGGGCATGGTGGGGACTATATACACAGTAATGTACCTCAGGTGCACCTAAAGTCACTCCTGTGATGAAAATGGTAATGTTTTCTCTATTTTTCAACTTGTGCTTCGGAAATGTGAAAATGGCAGCATTTAAAGATATACACATTTATAATACAGAAATAACCACATGAAATCGCAGCAGGGATCCCCAACCTTTTTAGGCTTCTGGGCACCTTTGGAATTCTGACCCAGGGTGGTGGTTGCAACCAGAAAATGTCAAGGATTAAGGTTATGCATAACTCTAAGAGCAAATTTTCAGGCAGAAGTTCTGTTTGACAGGATATCCTCTTAAATGAACACATGGTTTAAAAACATTTCCTTGCTTACGGACAGTTACCTTCACTCATGTAGTGAAGACCCTTGTGCTGTGATGTCAGCTACTGCCAAAGTAATGTTTGTTTGTTTTTTAAAAATATATACAGCCAAGCAGAAGCCCTGCTGGGGAAAAGCCCACCTGCCTCCTCCCCCCTTTTAAAAACACTTAGTAGGCACTAGGAAAGGTGTTGGCAGAAGCCATGATACCATAGGCACCACACTGGGGACCCCCTGACTAGAGATGAAAAATTACTGGAATTTTTAAAGCCATTGGGGGGGGGGGGATCAGAAGAAAACCCTCACTTTTTGGGAAAAACAGAAACATATGCAAGAAATTTGTGGGAGCAGCTATCCCATTCTCCCCACCTCTACTTCTCTCACACTCTTTCTCCTTCCTGCCACCCCTTTTCTTACTCTCTCTCTCTCCTCCCTCCATGCCTGTCAACATGCCAGTCTGGTGTAGTCGTTAAGTGTGTGGACTCTAGCCTGGGATAACCGGGTTTGATTCCCCACTCCTCCACTTGTACCTCCTGGATGACCTTGGTCAAGCCATAGTTCTGTCAGAACTGTTCTTGAAAGAGCAGCTCTCTCAGCCCCACCTACCTCACAGGGTGTCTGTTGTGGGGAGGGGAAGGGAAAGGAGTTTGTAAGCCGCCCTGAGACTCCAAGGGAAGGGTGGGGTATAAATCCAATCTCCTCCTCTTCTTCTTTCTGCCCCCACCCCATCACTCTTTCTGCCCCAGTCACTCTCCCAGCCTCCCATCTACTTCCTCCCAGCTACAGTGACAGCAGCCGCTCTCCAGAAATCACAACAGATTGCTCTGTCATCTGGAGATCAGTTGTAATTCCAGGAGATTTCCGGCCCTCACCTGGAGGTTGGCAACATTAGTTCTCCTGGAGGAAATAACTGCTTTGGAGGGTGGAGTCTATGGCATTATATCCGTCTGAAGTCCCCTCCCCGCCTCAATCGCCACCATCTCCAGGCTCCACCCCTCAAATATCCAGGAATTTCCTAACCTGGAGTTGATATCCCTATCTCCTTCCCACCCAACAGCCAACCTACATTTATCTGCCTCTCTGTCTTCAGCTTTCCATCTTCTTTCCCCCTGCCGCTCCTACTGAGGAAAACTATGGTCTTTCTCACCAGTAGGGACTAAAGCAGTTTACATTATTCTCCCCTCCTTTTTATCCACACAACAACCCTATGAGGTAGATTTGGCTGAAAGTATGTGACTGATCCAAAATCACCCAGTGAGCTTCCACAGCAAGATGGGGAATTAAACCTTTGTCACGCAAACCCTACTCTGAAGCTCTGACCCGTTATACTACGCTGACTTTCACAGGGTGGCTGCTGTTGAACAGTAGCAAGCAGCCAGGCCTAGTTTGAATCATGCAAGTAAGGCGGTATCAAGGCACCCAGAGGGTGCTGCTAGGCCTAGGTTTGCCAGCCTCCAGGTGGGACCTGGAGATCCCCTAGAACAGGGATGGGCAGTTTTCTTGCAGTTTTCCTGTAATGCTTTGATGCAGTTTCTAACCCACCTCCTTCTGATCTTTTTTCTCTCTCCTGTAAGGAAAGGTAATAAGCTACTTTTTACCCAGTCTATGGGTAAATGTGTCATAGTGGTTTGAGAGGTAAAAAGGTCAGCCACATCAGGACAAAAGAAGGCAATACAATGAAAGCCCTGCATCCTTCACTCATGAAGATTTGATCATTTTGGGTGCAGAAATGCATCTTGGATTTAAGAGCTGTATATACAGCATGCCTACCTTGTCTGTAAAAGCATTTCACTCATTCAAAAAGAGAAAATATTTCGCAGGAGTTTTTTCCCAGTACTCCCCCAAATTTCCAATTTTTCTGTTAGAAAAACAGGGGGCGGGGGGAGGCCTTAGGGAAAACACAGGTTTTCTACCCAGGCCTTCACATCTCTATCCCTTACCTAGATATATTTCAGTGATAGCTGATCCCCACATTTAAGAAACAAACATGTGGCCATTTTCTGCCCTTAAGTGTTATGTAAAAATGGCCTTTACACAGTTTTCTGTTTGTAAGACAGCCAGGGGTCATTCATACTGAACTGACAGGTCTACAAATAGCTCAATAGTATAATTTCACCCAGTCTAACAATTTTCATTATGGAAGTGATATGTAATCTTCCTGTCAATAAGCCAATGCTTACTGGATGGCCCAGGCTGGCCTGATCTAGAAAGCTAAGCTGGGTCAGCCCTGGTTAGTACTTGGATGGGTGACGAGACCACGAAGGAAGTCCAGGGTTGCTATGCAGAGGCAGGCAATGGCTAAATTACTTCTGTTCAACTTTTGCCTTGACAGCCCTATGGAGTCACCACAAATCAGTTGTGACTTGATGGCACTTCACACACGTATGTTGAAGGCAGAATCAAGGAATTCAGTTATTTAAATCTGTGTTAAAAACTAAGGCTGTAATAAGCATAACTACTTGGGAAAAGGTCTGCTGAAACCATTGGGATTCGTTTCTAAATTAATTTTTTTAATTGCCAAAGTGTAGAATTCACTTTTATATGGTAAGTGGGATCATATTGGATTTCAGTCTTTTTCTGCTCTTGAGTATTACAGCAGCTGAAGTAACCCTTGGATGGCTCATCTGAATTAACCTGAAGAGGAACTGATCTCTTGCAAGAAGTACTGGTTTGTTCTTGCACAGAGTATCTTGCCTGCTAATAACAACATTATGCAGGACTCCTTCGTAATGAAATGAATATAATATCCAAAGTGAATGGACAAATAGACGAACAAACAAACAAAACTATTATAAAAAAATTAAAAAGTGAAGAGACTACACTAGTTCTAAGAGGAAAAGCTTATTTTCCACAAAGGCCGACTAAATCTGTTTACCTTTTTGGGTGTTCGGGCTTTAGAAGCCTTTGCCTTCTTTCCACTTTTCTTGATCCCTCCCAAAGATTTCCTCCCTCTCTTCTCTGGGGAAGGTGAAAGGATAGTATCAGATTTACTTTTGATGCCTCGTTTTTTGGCAAGAAGCTCAGGGTGAATTCTAGGCAGAACACCTCCACTTGCAATGGTCACTCCTTTTAACAACTGCAGAAAGAGGCAATATATAAGAGAAGGACATATGTGAACACAGGATCTCCTGAGGTCATTCATTTAGATTCTTATTTTTATTTATTTACATGATTTATAGTCTGCCTTTCTCACTGGGAATCAAGGCGGATTACACAATGTAAATCAATGCAATCAATAGGATGATATATCTCATAAGGAATGAATAAGACTAGAATTGAAAAATTTAAAACAAGGCTATCATCTGAACAAATCATAAGTAGTAGTCCTATTTCCTTTATAAAAACGCCCTTCTGAATAATTCTGTTTTACATAGTTTGTGAAATGCCAGGAGCAGGGAGCCTTCCTGATGTCCTCAGGCAGGCCATTCCACTGGGTAGAGGTCACTACAGAGAAGGTGCATGGGCAGTTGCTGATCTTGCCCGTTTGCAGGATGGCCACTGCAGAAGGCCCTGCTCAGATGAGTGAAGTTGTGGTGGTGGGGTGGATCATAGGTGAAGAGACTTGATGTGTTCGCTGCCTGTATAAGCAATTCACTGTACAAAAAGGGATAACAGACGTATGCTGCCTGGAGGTCCTTGAAGGAAGGGTGGAATACAAACATAAATGATACGTTTTATTCTCGTCTTTATACTTAACTCTTAGAGAAATAATTCCTGTGCGCTTGAAGAAATTATTCAAAGAATAATCTACAGACTGCAAGAGAGGCTTTTTCAGAAGGGAAATATGCCTATGTTAATTTTTTAAAAAACAATTAAATTAACAGTAGTACTTCCCCTTTCAAATGCTGAAGGAAAGGCACAAACTATGGCTTGAGTTACTGATACAAGTATCCTATACATCTGTTCCAATATTCTTGCCTACAGCATAATCATATAATTTACTGCATTATATTGTTTATTACAGTGCAGTTTGTTATTACAAATTGAGTCTGAGCACAACCATACTTGGCTATTATATTTCTCTCCGTCTGTTGAGAGTTGACAACTAAAATTTCTTTGAATAAGACACGGATTACAAATTGGATGATTGCAAGCCATGAATACCTTGTTTAGCAAAATCTTAACAAGATGAAAATAAACCATGGTTTACAAATGTTCTAATATTGCTTCTGGTGCTTCAGGTTTTCACCATTTTTCCCCTTGTGGCAATGAACAGCATCTCCTCATAAGTAACCATAAAAAACAGCCTATTGGCCTGCAGAAAGAAGCACATAATCCAATAAAGACAACTGCTGAATCTGGAAAGCATACCTGGTTCAGCTCCTCATCATTTGCAACTGCCAGGAGAATGTGTCTTGGGGCAATTCTTCCCTTTTTGTTATCCCTCGCTGCATTACCAGCTAATTCCAATATTTCGGCTACAAATACAATGAAATATATAGAACTCAGTAACAAGAAATGTATTATGTATGATTTCAGGCCAAGATCTCCTCTGTGAGTAACCAAGTCCAAGAATATACACTGTCCGATATTCAAATTAGATCAACAGCATCATAAGGTGATCCATGTTAGCAGTATACATATTCCTGAGACTGTTTCACATTCCTAAATTAAAGCAATAAAATGTCTGAGAAGCAGCAAAAAGTAGAAAACAAAATACAGTTTAAAAACAGGCAGACTGGTAGTTAAAAAAAGTTTACTGATTTCTCTGAAAGGCACAAACAGTGGACCAGGTGAACCTTCCTAGGTAACAAAAACTCTACTGAACTGGTGCTCCTGCTCCTCATACTCTCCAGGCTCACTTCTGAAGGCACTGAAAATAGGACTGTCAGTTCTGGGCTGGGAAATACCTGGAGAGTTTTAAGATGTGGGGCCTGGGGAGGATATAATGCCATAGAATCCACCCTCCAAAGCCACCATTTTCTCCAGGGGGAAGTGATCTTGGTCATCAAGAGATCAATTTTAATAGTGGGAGATCTCTAGGTGCTACCTGGAGGTTGGCAACCCTAATTGGAAAAATAGCCCCTCCACCATATCCTGAGTGCAATAAAATAATTGGTCAACTAAGATCAAACTTGAATGTCATATTATTCAAAAACTATGTTACAGCACAATAATATATTCATTAGATATTAGTATGCTTTTTAAAAAAATAGTTTAATGTGTCCATAAGACAACTTTCTACCAAAAATCTCCTATGCACTGAAATAAAATTTCCGGAGGACATCAGCAAATCTTTTTGTTATTTTTCATATGTGCAGGTGTGTGTGAGTGTGTGTGCACCTGGACGTCATGGCGACCTCTGGTGACTGAGCTGGCATGCATCACAGAGAACTGGGTAGGTCTCTCCCAACCCTGCCTTCCTGGGTTTCTGATACAGCATCAGCCTAGGCTTGGTGGGTGGGGAGAGGGAGTGTCTGTGGTCTATTTATTTATTTGTTCGTTCATTCATTCATTCCATTTATACCCCACCCTCCCCGCAAACAGGCTCAGGACAGCTTACAACATTGGCACCAGGTGCCAATAAAACCAAATAGGACCTTAAAACATCATATTGGGTGTCTCTGGCACTCACCAGGTATTTTGTTACCCAGAGACATAATTTTGATTGTATGTACCTGATGCTGGAAACTCAGGACAGAAAAGGGATTTTGTTGGTGGGCAACCTATCCCGCTGCCCAATTGTCTCACTGCCTGAACTGAGGGGCACATACACTTGATCTGATTTTGTCTGTAGACAAAATCCATGACCTGGTAATGGAGGAATTTTCCACATTGCCCTTGTCATGGACCGACCATTATCTGGTAAGATTTTGAGTCACAGACACTCAGAACTTCTGCAGGAGGAGAGGCCAGTTCGGATGGTCCATCCCAGGAGGCTGATGAATCCAAATGGTTTCCTGACATCTCTTGGGGGTTTTCCAGTCAATTCAGAAGCGACTTGACAGCACAGTTGCCCAATCTGTGGAATACCGAGATGACTCTGGCTATGAACATGATTGCTCTTCAGTGCCGTCTACCCTCCTACACAGCTTGGAATGCTCCCTGGTTTACTGAGAAGCTTAGAACAATACAGCGATTGAGTGGACAGCTGGAGTGCAAGTGAAGGAAAACTCACAGTGAATGTGACTGAGCAGCTGAGAGCACATTATCATGCCTGCTCTGTGGCAGTGATGACAACAAAGTGCACTGTCTTCTCTGCCACCGCTGCATTCACGCAATGCCTTCCAACAGAGCTTTTCTGGGTTGTGAAGGCTCTTGTCCTGTGCTCTTTAAAATGTAGACTCAGAAAACATACAGGTCTGTTCTAATGCTTTTGCAATGCCTTTTGCAGATAAAATGTTTGCATCTGCTGTGATTTAGAATCTACAGTTGGTGTAGTTCAGTCTCCAGATGCCATTGGAGTGCAGTCTGTTCCTAGTAGTACGGATGACTGTCAGTTGGTGAGGCTTGATGAAGTGGACAAGTTGCTCAGAAGTGTGTGCCCTACCACATCTAGATTTGACACTTGCCCTTTATGGCTGTTGGGATTGAGCCAGATTGGGATGGTTGAGCAGGTGCTGGAGGAAATAGAAACCTCTCTGCAGGAGGGTGTAGCTTCCTTGAAAGAAGCAGACATGTGACCCCTTCCTTGAAAAAAGCAGACATGTGACCCCTTCCTGAAGACGACATCCCTGGACCCCAGTGACTAACCAAATACTGCCCAATGGCTAACATTCCATTTTTGGCCAAGTGCTTGAGCAGGTGGTGACTTCAGCAGATGGATTATCTAGACCCATTTCAATCCTGATTCAGGCCTGGATTTGGGGGCAAAAGCAGCCTTGGTTGCCCTGGTGGATAATCTTCTTTGGGAGACTGACAGAAGGAGTGCATCCCTGTTGATTCTTCTAGACCTCTACAGTGTCTGATACCATCAATCATGGTATACTTCTGGAGAGTCTGGTTGAGTTGGGAGTGGGGGGTATCGTGCTTTGGTGGTTCTACTCTTACTTGACTGGCTAGTTCCAAAAGACGGTACTAAGGGACTGCTGCTTGGCCTCATGGCATTTATGTTGCAGGGTCATGGGGGGGGGGATGTCCCCCATTTTGTTTAACATCTACATGAAACCATGGGACGTGATCATCAAAGGGTTAGAGTAAAGTGTCACCAATATGTAGATGACACCTAGCTCTACTTCTGAACAGGTGAGTCAAGTGGGTCTGTGGAAGTCCTGACAGTAATGAAGATGGCAACAGTATGGATTAGGGCCAATAAAGAGAAGTTCAAACCACACATGACTGAAATACTGCTGGTCAATGATAGTTGCTCCAGGAATAGGCTCATAGTTAGGGAATGCTGCTGGAATCTGGCCTGCAGTTGGGAGGCCCAGATCTCCTCTGTGACACATAATGCCTTTTATCAGCTTTGTCTCATACGCCAGCTATGACCATTCCTCCAAAAGTGTGAGATGGCCATGGTGATCCATGCTCTGCTTACATCCAGGTTAGACTACTTTGTGAGGGAGCTGCCTTTGAAAACGGTCCAGAAACTAAAGCACGTCTAAAAATACAGCAGACATGCTGTTGTCAAAGGATACAGGGATAATATCACTGCAGCACTGAAAAATCTGCACTGATTGCCCATTTGTTTCTGGGCAAAATTCAAAGAGCTGGTTCTTGCTTTATGGCTTAAATGGCCTGGGTTCTTGAAGGACTGCCTCCTCCTTTATTGTCTAGCCTGCTAGTTAAGATATGCCCCACAAGCCTTGCTCCTTGTGCGCTTGCCTTCAGAGGCGAGGTGGGTGACAATCAGAAATAGGGATTTTCAATAATGGCACCTCATTTATAGAATACCCTTTCCCACAAGGCCCAGCTAGCACCTATGTTGCTTTCTTTTAGGTGCCAGGCCAAAATGTTTCTGCCCACCCATGCTTTTTTAAAAAAATATTTTTATTGATTTTCTACAATTACAAACATTTCTAAAACTACTACACTAACTAAAAACCTACTCCATCCTAAGGTATACAGAAGTCAAATCTCTATGCTGTTGTAAAATCCTTACTTCAAATAATTCAAGAAAACGTTAAAATATGCAAGCTTCAAAATGTATTACTTGTCTTAAAGTCTTAAGAAATACAAGGATGGCTAAAATTTAAAATGGTATACAATAAACATATATGGCTTTTAACATTGCACAGTTTATTTTTCCTTGTGTCTTCTCTTTTTCTTCTTCCCTCTGGGGTTTTGCCGCTGCCACTCCCAAAGCTGCATCCGACCCTTCTTCTTCTGAGCTTTTACTTCCAGATGTATCCGAGCTTTCCAAGCCATAAATGTTCTCTTGATGTTCTAAAGAGTCCTCTGAGGAAGCTTTATCTTTTCCTTTTTCAGTAATCCAGAAATTTCTTTGCTTTTGCAACTGAGCCAATCTTTTGCTTCTTGTCTTTGTAGTTAAATACCAAGCCTTCAGGAGTAAGCCACCTGTACATTATACCCTCTGTTTTCAAAAACGCAGTCAAATTTTTGTAGGGTTTCCTCTTCTTCCTGATTTCAAATGGAATGTTCTTTAAAACTTTGATATCTTCTTCTTGGATCATCAGGGCATTTCTGTTTGTGGCCTTAAGCACCACATCTCTGGTTGATTTGAGAACCTCACCATAACTTCTCCAGGCAGATTTTTCTTCTTTACAAATTCAGGATAGATTCTGTAAACCATATCCATATCGCTTTGTAGTTGATCCACTTGTAGATCTGTCATTGGAGCCAAAACATCACTCAGGATCTTTTTAAGATTCTCACCTTTTTGTTCAGGAATATCCTAAAATTTCAGGGGGAAAAAGATGACCGTTCCATCTGAAGCTTCAATAAATTGTCCTTGTCAGAAATCCTTTCTTTTCCCATCACATTCAGTCTTAAATCAATCATCTCTGCTTTAGTTTTAACCTCTGCCAATGCTTTTGCTGTCTGATCAGACCTCATGCTTGCATCTGCCACTTGTTTTTGCAAATTGTCCAGCTTAGAGTTAACACCATTCAGTTGGTCCATCAGGGGGTGCAAAGCTGTAGCCAATGCTGCAGTCAGGTCTGTACTGGTCTCAGACTTTGTAGCCAGAAGTGTTGATGGAGCTTTAGGAGAAGGTCTAGGTTTCCCCGCCATCTTTTCTCCTCGTCCAGTCATTATTTTTTGTTTACAATTACAGAAGTTCCCTGAAGTTAGTTAAAAGTCACTGTTTTCCAATTCTCTGCTAGTTAGTTAACTCCCATTTAGGCTCCAGCCATTCAGTAAGCGCACAGATTCTCTGTTGTGCTGTTTCCATTAAAGGAGAAGGGGGAGGGTTAAACTTTAAATTCCCTTTGCTATAAGTTCCCATCAGAGAATCTTCGTAGAAGTCAGCAACTTACAGTTTCGTCATGCGTTCCAGGTGGGTGATTCCTTTCTTGCTGCTCATTTTGGCTTCTGCAGCCATCCGGTGTGTGCTTCAGTGTGCCTGAAGGCGCCGTGGCAGCAGAACCTTTAGAGACAAAGGGGAGCCTCGATCCCTGGGTCGCCACCCCGGGAGAGGCTGCCCCTCGCGTCTCAGGCAGGAGACCCCCTACAGGGTCTCCTGGGGGTCTGAAACCCATTCGGGACCCCTTCTTATCTCCGGGTCGCGCCTCTCTGAGCTTCAGGAGGACGTGCCTGTCATGAAGGATGCCAAAACCAGAAGTCTGCCCACCCATGCTTTTAATTAAAAGGCTGTTTTTTAAAAAATACTATTTTAGTCTGGAATCTGTTATTTTAAACTGTTTAAATTTGACTACGTTGGGCTGGGTACTTTAATGCCAATTTTTAATACCTTTTAATGTTTATACAAATTTTCTAAATATATAATAAACAAAATAATAGTAATTTGAAGTCCACAGTTGCACCTATATACAGATGTGGGCCAACACATTTTACAGTGCTTTATGGGGGGGGGGGGCATTGTTAAAGACTCACTTTTATTAAATTAATAATAATGAATGGATACCAGTGCTGATACAATATAAGACAAAGTTAGCGGTTTCAGCATTCCAGTTAAAGTTTTTCAGGTGATTATTCCTAGTAATTATTTGAGAGAGTACATGTATTTTTTACTGATTTCTAAACAAGGTGGTGTGAGGAACCACAAATAATAATCAGGTTATGAATTAACCTGATTGTTGTGCAGGTCAAATCCAAACTAAAGCTAAATTCTTACTCGCATGTTTCATGTCACATGGTAGAAGGGATATTGTAATCTCCAGTCCAATATGGAGCTAACGAGTAATACAGAAATGTAAAATTTCTAGACATTCTGAGGCCCCCTGAATAAAGCAGAAATTGGGCAGGGGGGTGCTATACTTTCTTCCCAAGCTTAAACTTGTTTTAACATCATAAAATCCATCACTGTAATATTATTACCATAAAATTTTACTATTTTGCATTTTTATGAAATTTAAAAGCATAAATGCCTCAGTTTTCTACTAGAAAAAAACTAAGAGTATTCCCAATATTAAAGAGAAGACACATACAAACTGCTGCCATCTATGCTACCTTAGGGTATTCTCTGTCATCTAAGAGGTAGGAAGAAGTCAAATTGAAAACGGAACACACATATTTTGTATTAAAGAAAAGAAAATGTATTATTTATTCAGAAATACTGATATGATTATAATAAGATTAGCAGCATATCTGAATATTAATTTAAACTTCATAACGCTGAACTTTTCTATAATATGAATTCATAAACTGATATTCATCTATTGAAATCATAGGATATTGTTGCCAAAATTAATCAGTTAAACAAATGTGTACTTGAAAATATATTGTAGTTGTCTATCGTACACACAGGAATGATCAAATGCTATACATTGTTTTACAGACAAATCTTCAAACTATTCATTCAGAGTAACTAAAATCTTCCCCTAAAAAAGTACTTCACCAATTTCAAAAGAGAAAATATTTCATAGCTTCCTCCTCCCAGTATTACTCAAAATTTTCAACTTTTCCATTGGAAAAACTGGGGAAAAAAAAAAAAGTTGGGGGGAGGGGAGAGCGACTTTTTCCCTGAATTTTTCCAGGCACTCATATCTCTGAATGCAAGTGGTACTATGAAGAGCAACAGTAATTTCCATACAGTTTTGACTTCATTTGAATATAACATTGAAATCACTTATTTTTTTTCTTAACCAAGTATTTCAGTTTGAGTAGTATTTGTTGCTATTGGAAAATAAAATTGACTTGAGAGGGTACTTTCTTTTGTTTACTAAATATAAATCAAAATAAAGTAAATCATGCTCTATTTAGGACACCATATTACATTCTAGAAAATTTTCCCTATTTTAATTTTTCTGGAAAAAATGTTGCTGAGGACAGACTGGCATTTTGACCCAATATAAGTCCGCTTTTCAAGCAGACGAAGGGAGCCCGTTTAGACAGCCGCAGCTGCCCAATGTTGCTGTGCCGTACTCACCCAGTCATGAAGCGCTTTCATCCTGCTTTAAACAGGTACCTGGTGAAACCGGTGTCAAGCTGTCTGGGTGCGTGTTCATTCCGCTTCCCGGCAGTGTGGATGCAAATAAGCCGCGCATCAAGTGGTGCTGGTAATGTGAACCCGCTGATCTGGCTGCTGCACCTATGTGCCTATGCACACCTCGGCAAAACAGACCGAAGCCGCATGCTGCCACGCCGCCAGGAGCCGCCCCGCAGTGTGAATGCTCCGTTCCGCCTCCTCCCCAGAATTCTCCTGCTTCAGTCTGCCCAGACTATTTGGCCCGGGTCTTTTTGCCCCGTTTCCGTGGCACTTCATTTTGCCAGTCTGTCCTCGGCCTGTATCATTGCACCCATGACTCAACACGTATAATGTTGTGGCTGTGTATAAACTGTGGCTATATACAAATTGGCTTATATCCTATTATGGACATGAGTCCAAAATTTCTGGGCCCTTTTTTCTGGGTAGTAAATGCTGGATGGAATCTCTATTGAAGCTTATCTTTATCTTCAGAGCTAAGAGATAAATTTTCTTGCTTGTGATAAAGCGGACTGGACAGGATTTCCACTGTTCACACTTGCCTCTGCTTTTGTACGTGCCTGACTTCAAAACACTGACCAGTAGGTGATTTTTATGAATTCTTGACTATTATCATCCCTAAATTTTGAAGGTGCTGTGCAAGCACTTTGCCTTTCTAGTTCAGCATTTTAATTTTAAAAATGTCATTACCTGCTAAGTATTCTATGACAGCTGCCATGTAGACAGGAGCTCCCACTCCTATCCGATACTTGTATGTTCCTTTCTTCAAGTATCGCATCATTCTCCCCACTGGAAAAATAACACCGGCTCTGCTGGAGCGTGACATTTTGGTCATTTTTTTCTTTCCACCTCTGGCCGACATGTTGCCCTTTTGTGTTTTTCAGTCTTCTAGCAGATTATTCTTATTTGCTTGCCCTAACACAAAATCTATAAAAAGCGAAAGCAGGGATTGATGTTTGGTATGAAATATAACAGGCACTCTGTTCAACAGAATGTAAGTATCATTAAAAACATAAACGTTCCTGGGCAACATGACTGATATTGCAATAAAACAAAGTGCATTGTAGCACTTGAACTACAATGCAGAAGAGAACATAAACGATACATTTAAGAGGAAGTATGAACACCCAATTTTAACTAATATCAGTTGCAGTTCTTTGAAATGTACTTCCCTCCCATTTTTAGTGGCACTGCAAGGCATCAATTGAACTAAAGAGGGGGGGAAGATTGTCTTTATCCTTACAACCAATTCTAACTACTTAATAGAATAATGTTTTCCAAGGGGTGGGGGCAGATGCAATATAGAACAATGCTTCTTTGCCTTTAAAAGTTATGTAGAAGACATAATTTTAGCAGGTGCTTAATATATTGCTGCCTAAATTCTTTCTGCTACACAGTGTCTAAAAGTACTGCTGAATGCAACTGTGCAAACATGACTTAAAACCACATATTTATTCTAGTAATGGCTCTGTATGGCTCTGCTTGTCCATCAAAGAACTGTGAGGCTGATAGGGCGGCAGCAGATCCATGTGGGAAAACTCTGGATCCTCTTTACTAGACATTTTCCAGAAAGTTTTGTTAAGCAGTTTGTTAAAAGGTGATATATATAAAAAATATACAAAAAGCTTTTGAGTGTGGAGAAACAACCTAAAATCTTGGGAGATAGTGCAATATATATACACTGTATCTAGGGTGTTAAAGGGCAGTTTATGTTTTTGTTTGTTTTGTGTGTGTGTGATTTTATCTAAATGTATAAAAGAATAGCCACCTTTATCTGTTCTGTAATTGTAAAATACAACAAAATGATTCCAGAAAAAGAGAAAAGGGTAGCCGTCTTTTATTACTAACAGAGCCTGTGTCTTTTAAAATTCAAATAGATACCGCTTTCCCAGAATGAAGACAACTACAAGTTTAATTTACTCCTGTAGGACTTTAAAGCACAGGACTTCAGTCAGGAAAGAAGAAGAAAAAAAGCGAAGATGGAAATCCTAGAGGAAAGGATATATTTGGAATTGTATGGTACTAGTACTTGTGCTCAGGTGAAAAACTGCCTCCCTGAGGTCCAGCTTTAAGGCCTACAGAGGGCAAATATGTGTACAACTTTAGACTACAGGTAGATCACATTGGTGAATGCTGCTCCATGCAAATAAAAGCTGCTTATATAAACAAATACATGTTTGGGAGAAGCATTAACCTCTAGCCTTCTCCCCGTCACAAAGGAATAGGGAAGAATATTCAGACATGCAAGTGCACCTATTTGCATTCTGACTCACTGACCACTGAGAACTAGTCCTAATTCACAAGCCTAAAATACTACCACACAGATTTGCCCAGGCCTTGTACTTATTTCACCATTTCCACTATGCTCACTGGTATTTGGAACACATGAAACTGCCTTATGCTAAGTCAGAAGGTCTGGTCAGGATTGTCCACTCTGAATGGCAGCAGATTTCCAGATTCTCAGGCAGGTCTTTCAATCATATCACCTACTAATACCGGATTCTGTTTTTAAACGGAAGGGCAAGCCAAGCAGATGCTCTACCTGAGCTACAGCCCCTCCCACTTGGAAGTGGGAGATACCTGAACGATCAGGTTGCGCCTGTGACTCCGAAAACTTTTGTTTAAACTTAGCACCAGGCTCGCTATTAAACTCAAACACACACAACGAATTCACATCGTTACGGAGTACTACGTCAATCCGCCTGCTTTGTAGCGGTTTACTCCGTAAAGTTCTCTCTCGGCAGGCCGAGGGGGCAGCGTCTTTCGCTCCGCTTTATGAAAAACTATCCCTTTAACGGGATTGGTTGTTCATTCCGGCGGGGAGTATTGCTGCTGCTTCTTTTTTTTTCAAATTCAAACCTCCAAAGCGTTAGGCCTATTTGCATAAGGGGCACATTTGTGAAGCCACAGAATCTCCAAGACTCGGGGAACAGGGCCGCCGCCTCACAGGCTTGATACTCTAAAGAGGGGCACAAGCAGCTTTTAAAGCGGGTAGCATTTCTGGCGTGGGGGTTGAGATGCGGGGAGAAGCGCGCGCGCTAGTGTAGAAGCCAAGCAACGTACGCGCGTAGGACTATGGGAAACCAAACGCCGCTCATTTCCCGCGCAATTCCCATTTTCTTCCCCGGCTCCGTATCTGTTTTTTTTTTTTTAAACTGCCCTCCCGACGGTTGCCTTGACACTCCCTCCCCCCCCCCCCCGCTCTAGTTCCGGCTGTGTGCCGTTAACCGGTTCTAACGGAAAGGGCACCCCGGAAAGGGAAACGCTGAGGAGCGCCCTCTCCTCACTTCACTCCCCCTGGGGAGAGGCGCGCGGCCGGCAGAGATCACGCCCCCTCGAGAGGCTGAAGGGACGGAGTAATATCACGAGTGGCGGTCCCCCTCAGCGGCACCATCTTGACCTTTCCGGTGCTGTGGGGGAGGGCGCAAGAGAAGCCCCAGCGGGGGTTAGGCTCTTCTCTGAGGCGGCGCCGCCGCACCCCCCCCTCCCCGCCCGCCTTTCAGAGACTCTCCTGCCCTTTCCCCCTCCCCCCGCTCCCCCGGGCCTCTGCCTGAGGACGGCGTGCCTGCCCCCCCCCCCACTGCTGCGTGCGGAGGAACCGGTGGGGGTGGGGGTGGGGGGGGGGCACGCCCCGTACCGCGGGCCGCCTCCGCTGTTTTGGGGAGGGGGCGGGAAACGAAAGGCCTCCTCTGCCCAACGCCCCAGCCAGCTGTGGTCTACTTGGGGTTCCTTTAGCGGAGCCGTCTTTCCCCCTCCGGGTCACCTGTCCGGCTCACCGCCGTCTCCGCCAGCCGCTTCAGTGTGCTGCAGTGCCCGTGCCGTGCTCCCTCCTTCCCTTTCGTCGCTTGTATTGTATGGTTTCAATGGCGGCAGCTCTGGAGGCCGGTGGTAGGAAACGGGGAGGGAGGGGCTGCTCCTTCTCCACATACCACCTCTAGGAGGAGTCACGGCAGCGTGGTCCACCGAGCGCCCCCGCCGCCTGTCCTGGCACTGGCGCACTCTTCTCTGGGCAGAGCCCAGGACGCGTGAGAACGCTTCGGAGGAAAGAGCCAGGGGTAGGGGCAGCAAAATAGGCTTTCTTTTGCACTCCGTTCGTCACTGCTGCAAGGCATCTTGTAACACTGCTCGCCCAAATTACACACAGTATTTGGTGTTAGTGTCTCAGGTATGAACGCTGTATATTTAAAAGTGCCACAGCGCGGCTGCCTAAATTGAAAAAAGGAGAGTGGGTCTGTTGTAGCTTATATTTCTAGACTGAGTGCCCACATGTTACAAAAATTACTCCCCATTATAGGATGCTTGGGAGTTTCTGCGGTTAGGATGGTATTGTTTACACATGAATGCATCCGAGGGAGAGTCCCTTTCCAATCCTTGCACCAGATGTGCAGTCATGATGTTTAGTGTTAAACAGGGTAGTGTTTACTCTGAATTATGTATTTACATCCGCCAGTGAAGCTTAGAATACCTGGTTCACCCATAATTAAATATTGAAATTGTGAAAAAAAATTATTGACTGGTGTGAGTCACTGGTGGCTTATCTCAGTGCAGGCATGACCTTTGGTCATTTAGGACCCCCCATGTTCTGCTACAGCACACTCAGACTTTTTCTTGGCTGCTCACAGCCTCACAGAGGAAAATAAAAATCAAACGTGGAAGATGGTGGTACAAGATGCATAACTTACAGTGCCATCCTAAGCAGAGTTGTATCTAAACTCATTCGAAACTCCTTGACTTCTAAGCCTTTAGATTTAGAAGGGTGTAATTCTGCCTGCCCAGGGCTGGATGGCTCAGGCTGCCCTGATCTCATCAGTTCTCAGAAGCCAAGTAGGGTCAGTCCTGGTTAGTACTTGTGTAGTAGACCACCAAGGAAGTCTAGAGTTGCTACGCAGAGGCAAGCAATGTTGAGCCACCTCTGTTTGCCTCCGGCCTTAAAAACCCTAAGGGTTATGGGTTGCCATAAATCAGCTGTGACTTGACAGCACTTTCCACCAATTCTTCCTAGGATGGCATTGTTCAAGTTCAATTGTAAATCCTGTCTTGAGGGTTTAGGATGACAACTAACCCAGCATATCTGGAAATAAATTGTTGGGAAGCCTTGCTAGCATTGTGTAAGCTCTGTACTGACATAGAATTGGGCAATATCAGGGACATGTCATAGATGGGGTGGGACTTAGCTTCCTGAGCCTCTTCAGCCTTTGTTGTGCCTTCACTGCTGGCACAATGAGCAAAGGGGGAGAATATAACCTGTAGCATTACCTAATAGTGCTCTGTTCAGAACTCCTACAGGTCCTCACTCAGGGCGCACACACTGGAGGAGATTGCTCTCCAGCTTGGGGGTACAGGGACATGACATGCTGTACAAGTAACGGGGTGGTCAGTAAAATCAGTAAAAGTCAGTTTTTTAATCTTGGTCATTAATTTCTCTGTTTTTTTAAAAAAATAGTATTTCTTTGTTTTTGTGAGTGCAATTTGTTTTGTTTTCATTACTGCATTTTTGAGAGAAACATTATGCCTTCTCAGTGAGAAGACAGATTTTTTTTTCAGTTCAGCTGAAGGTTCATATAGTCCATAATGTGTTCCATAGGCATGACAGAACTGGGAGACGATGCATCGAATTTAATTTTCCTTCATGATTTTTTTTGATGGGTGGCCATCATGATAGGAGAATTTCACAAAAATTTAAAGAGTTCTCAGTATCTCAAATCATCGTTTCTTGAAACATGTTTCTTCTAGGTGGCTATCACTAGAAAGTGTTGCCACAAGACTGATTGAACAGTGGCCAGCAGTTACAAAGTACGTAAAGGATTTTGTTCCTAAGAGTAAAAGTGATTTGGTGAAATCTTCAAAGTATAGAAACATAATTATTTCTTAAAACATAAGACAATGAAAGCAGAGGTGATGTTTTGTTGCACAAGTGCCTGCTTATTTACAAAATTCCCTGGAGTGTTCCAGAAAGAAGAGGCTTTGGTGCATGTGATGCCCAGCAAAGTGAAAAAATACTCACAAGATCCATAATGAATTGTGTTTATAAGAGTTCAGTACCATTGTCTCTTGAACCCTTCAGTAATGAGCACTACATAATTGTGAGAGAAGTAATTAGTGAAAGTAGAATCTGTGATGAACTGAAAAAACTTTCTGAAAAGGAACTGTTACTCTTTTTAATAGGAGCAAAAAAAAATTTTTTGTAGCAGTCTGCAAACACTTTTTACTTCAGTCATCTTTGGACAAGCCCATTCTCAGAAATCTTCAAAGTTTAGGTGCAGCACTGTTGGCCAGCAAGGCACTTCTAGTGCTCTTATGGATTGTAAGATTCATAAGCTTGAACTTGGGTTGCTAATATTGGAAGGGCCATGTGCATTCTCCATTATAGGGGAAAGCTCCAGTCCATGCCAGGAGGCTGACACCCTAGACAGTTCACCTAAGACAAAGACAAAAGACTCCTTCTGCCATGAGGTTTCTTTCTGTCGCACCATGCTGGTCAACCCCTGCTCCCTCCAACGTACCTAAATGAATTATGCTAACGTAGTTGCCTAGCAACTAATGTTCGGGCCATCACCCAGTCGGCCAGAGCCATTAACTAACAATAGAAGTGGCCAGGTGAGTCATCGGACCTCGCCCAGGTGTATAGTTCCTGTTTAGTTTCAGTTTCTGCAATATTGTCCACTCCATGGCCCTCCTCCTTTTGTCCACCTTTAACCTATGACAAGGTCAGAAAGGGACGGACCGCCTAGTAGGTGTGTTAGTGGGATGTGGTTAGCGCTGCCCACCCCAAGACCACCTAATAGAAGACCCTGCACAGAGGCATTCGGTCTCTTGAGCCATTGTCCCCTATCTGCTTTACTACCCCTTATGCCCAGCTTGCTGTACCCATACCCTTGCCTCCATCTTTAAATCTCTGGACTCACGATACAAGAGAACCACGTGGTCTCGCAGGTTCGAGCCTCGTGTCCCATATTTTTCTATATTTTCCTTCCCCATCCAATTCTTCCTTCGGTCGGACAACTCATCTGTAGGAAGGTAACGTATTGCTTCCCCCTCATCGAAATCCTGCTCATGCAAACGTGCTACTTTCTAGCTTTATTCCTTAGGCCTGTGTGATTGTGTGTGTGATTACGTTTTTGGTGTGCTTGAACAACATTGCCCAGTAAACTGCATTGAACTTGCTATCTGCCTCACGTGCCTCTTTCCTTGAGAACTCCTGGGAGGGGTGGGACCCTGGTATAGTTGGCAAGAACCCGTGTATTTTGCCAATTGCTAAGCGTAAATTAAAGCAATTCGGCTAACAGAATAGCAAGTCAAGGAATGAACCCGCAAGGATATAATGAAGGAGCAGCAGCACTCCCAATGGATATTCCACTGGACATGATTGCAGATGAATGGAAACTTCTTAGACTCGAAGATGGAACTGCAAGTGAAACTTGCTCCATAGATACCTACTGGAATCAGTTCTTTGAAAGGACAAATCCATCTGGAGATCCAAAATACCCCCTGGGTAGCAAGGTGGTGAAAGCAGCGTTATCGTTATTGCATGTGAAGGAAGAACATTAAAAAGCCATACTAATGAGCCATAGTTAGCTAACAAGCCAAAACCACAAAGCCAGAAATATGCTAACATACATGATTCTCTGTTGTTGCATTGTATGCATATGCCTAAGCGAAGGTACAAACAAAAGCTTATTCTAACCGCTGGAGCTTGCTACTAAAAGGAATACCTTTAGCTGTAAGAAGTTGTGGAAACCTTTGCTATATTGCAACATTGCTTGAAGTAAACATTCCTGTTGTTCTTATTGTAATAGACTTGCGCAAGAATGTAATTGAATACTTTGCTTATGAGAATAACGTGTAATGTACAAAAATGACACTAGTTACCATCCCTCTGTAACTCCCCACCCACTTAGTATAAAAGATTAAGCCCAACTGAAAATGGGGCTCAGCATTTTGATTCTGAACTTTTTGTTCAGGCTGAGACTGGTACCATTAAAATTAGTTTTTCCTGATCCTGGTGTCCGAGTATCTTCTTCTTGGCTGGTTCTGGTTTCAGGGTAATGTGCTTCACATGGTACTGCAGACACAGGAAGAGGGTTTTCAAAATCTGGGTGCATTTTGACTGATGAAATGGCCAGCATGTCAGCGAGAACTTTGAATGCCCACCTGATGGTCAAAGAAACTTTATATCGTATAAGACAACAAGTTGTACCATGTTAATATCACACAGGAGCTTTTACAGATGACAAGAGCAGCTCATGTTCATTACAAGCAATATTGTGATGAACAGCATGTCATTAAAGAGAAGGATCAAAAAGTAAAAAAAAGAAAGGGAAAAGGCAGAGAAGTTAGAAAGGTTTAAGAAGACAGTGAAAAGGATAGTATGCAAGAGAAGGAAGCAAAACTGAAAAACTTGAGACAAGAACAGAATGACAAGAGGATGATTGCTTGGAAGTTGCTAAGTGATGCAACCAAACATGTAAAGGAGGCTGCTGGAAAAAGGGGTATGGTAGGATTCAACATGGCAGAGTTCATGCTAGAAGGAGTAGAGAAAGCAATGGAAGAAGAGGACAAGAAAAAAATGCAGATGTAGTGCAGTAAATTATTGAGAAACAAAAATGTTCGTTAATAACTTTTTTGAGAAAAAACCCAAAGATAAAGTAAAAACAAAGACAAGTCTTACCTTACAGTAATTATGTTTTGTTCTCATAATGATTCTTTTTTATGTATAATCTTTAATATGTTTTGCGGTTTTATTATCTGCAGTATGTGATTATTTTTAAAAGGGAATCTTTGTTTGCCTTAAATTTTGTACAATATTGAAAACATAGTTCTATCTTTAAAAAAAAAATTTTCAATAAAAAGGTGTGTGATGGCTGGCTACGGGAATGATGAAGGTCAGGTAATAATGATTTTTTTAATGAAGTCTCAGTTTTACTTTTAAAACGCTAAGTTTTTTGTTAGTATTTGGCCAGTTTTTGTAATTTTTGTAAGTAAAATCAGTAATTTTGACTCTTTAACTAGTTTCCACCCTTGGAGTAAGTAAGGAAGGGGGAGTCTCTGCCTCACACCGGGATTGCTGGAGTGGAGAGATTTGCAGTGCAGTCCTAAGCATGTTGTTGACTCAGAGATAAATCCAGTTGAGGTTAATGGGTCTTACTAATAAGTGCTTAGGATTGGCAGCCTTTGTGTACATCTGTCGGGAAGCTATATAAATTATGTGATGTTTGAACAAGTTATTTTAATACCAGAAAAATCCCATCACTCCCTCCAACTAAGCTCAATTTCTTTTATCAGGCCAAATTGAAGATCCAGGAGAAAATCAACTCCGTAGATAAAAATCAACTTCATAGATAAAAACAAAAAGACTCCCATTCTTCTCGATCCTTTGTGTGTGTAAATTGCTGTGAAGTTGCAGATGACTTATGGTGACCCCAGCAAAGGGTTTTCAAGATAAATGAGAAGCCGAGGTGGTTTGCTATTACCTTCTGCTGCAATTTTTCTTGGAGGTTTTCCATCCAAGTACTAACCAGGCCTGACTCTGTTTAGCTTCCAAGATTTGATGAGATTGGGCTGTACCATGCCACCTTCTCTCCCAATACTGTTTACCACACTATAATAAGGCAATGGGCCAGGTGTTTCCTGACTTGCTTGAATAAAGCCATATCCACTGACACAGCCTTCAGGTACTTTCTTTTGCTACAAGAGGAAGCTTGGCATCAGGTTCTGTTGTCAGAGAGGAAAAGTTCTGTGATGAAATCTGTAGAGATGGTTCTCCATGGCCCAGGTGGCATGGGCAGGGGCTGTAACAACCCCTTGGGTCTCCCTGGCAGATCTCTGACTCATCAACAAGACACACAATGCTACATACTAGGTCATATTGGCTTGAACCCAAAGCTATCAAAAGTTTATAGAGAGGAGGTGCAGTGTTTTATACTTCCTAACATGACCAGCAGGCTTGGAGTCATGGCTGCATTGCAGGAGTTCAACCAGGAATGTAGAGCTGACTTAGGTGAGCAATGAGTCCTTGGTTGTCTGAATGGTCTCATGAAGGGGACCTTATGAATGCCTGGAAAGTTCTCTGGCTGGAGCACTGTAGCTGGTAGGCATACAGGGCCTGCCAGAACCAGTAAGTGAACTGAGATGTGTAATTTGTGATGAGGTGCTCAGGAAGTTCATGGAGGCCAAAGATAAACTGCACAAACAGCCATGCTTCCTCCTGTGCTGAAGGGATGCTCATGCAGGGAATGAAGTGACTCATTATGGTAATAAACCTTAAAATGATGATCTTACCTTGTTATCTTGTTTGTACACAAAAATGTTTCAATTAACATTCTAATTAAAATTCTCAAATAAGGACAAAGAATTATTGTGAAATATATATGGTCCAATAAAAATGTACAGCTCTAAGTACACAAAAAGAGTATGGAGGCATAATGTGTCCAAATACTGAGGTTCATTATCAAGCAATCAAACTGAGATTCATATCAATAAGAACACACCTTGGCATTGGAACAGGAAAGCTCAAAGGTTGGTTTATCTTATTTACCATGATTTTCAAATGCTAAGAAAACATGTAAAACCTTTTAAAAATATCCCAGTGAATTAATGGAAAATATTTTGATAGTTTAAAAGATATTTGGGTTCTTTGATCTCTCCGCTAGCATCATTTATATAACATTCTGACTTTCAAATTGCTATACTGCGGACAATCTGGGTTTCCAAGATCTGTTGTAGATTTATAGATGTAGCTTCTACAAAACAATGAAGGTCTATAAATGAATTAAGAAAAAAAAACTTTGATATTAAATTATTTCAATTTTTTCAATTAAGATATGTATATCTTTTCAGTTTAACAGAGTTTAAAAATCTAATATATATGAAACGAATACTTTGTCAATTATATGAATGCCTGTTGGAAAATATCAAGAAAAGAACCAATATATGTTAAGAAATGAGAAGAAGAAGAAGAGATTGGATTTATACCCCGCCCTTCACTTGTAGTCTCAGCGCGGCTTACAAACTCCTTTCCCTTCCCCTCCCCACAACAGACACCCTGTGGGGTAGGTGGGGCTGAGAGAGCTTTGAGACAACTATCCTTAAGAGAACAGCTGGTACAGAGCTATGGCTTGCCATCGGTCATTCAGCAGGTGGAAGTGGAGGAGTGGGGTATCAAACCCAGTTCTCCCAGATTAGAGTCCACGCACTTAACGACTACACCAAACTGACAAGCTGAAAAAAACTATTTCAACTGGGCCTGCAAAAGCTATTATCATTAGCATGGCGCTATATATATATATTACACTTCTTGTAAATTGAAAAAAATGTTCTGTTGGACTGATTATAAATGTTGGAAATGTGGATGTTTCAGCAGATTCTGACCATATGTGGTAGTATTGCCCCTTCACTAAGAATTTTTGCCTTAAAATAATTAAAGAAATAGCTTGACAATTTACAAGTTACCTTTGATACCTGCAGTAATTCTCTTTGCTCTAATTGGAGGTAACTTACTGAGTACAAATAGAAATATGGTCCAATATTTATTAATAGCTACTAAACTGATAATAGCAAAACATTGGAAAAATACTACAATAAATGTTAAGAGTATGGATTCAAAAAGTATGGTATTTGCTGAAATTATCCAGATTAACAGAGTTTGTATACTTAAGAGATGGAAAACAGCAAAACTCACTTTTTAAATAAGCATTGGCAACTTCTTTAGTTTTTGGAAACATTTACTCTTCCATGTTTTTTGTGTTTATACATAAAATCTCAGAATTGTTACAATATTTTACTGTTAGTAACAGTTGTAGTAATTCTCATCATGATCTATAGTTAACTTGTCTCACTTAACTGTTTTAAAACATAGCTTTATTATCTGCCTATGTAACTGAAAATGGAATAGGGCAAGGATTAGTAACCATTTACTCAACTTGTTCCATATATTTATAGAAATGTGAAGCAGATATGTGTTTTGATGAGATTGTTTTTTAGCTGAGTTCTGAAATTTGCTCTGTCTTTCAGTCTTTCTCTCAACAAACCTTCAAATGAGCATCTGGAGACCTGCTAGCCATATGAAGCATCTCCTAATAATCTACACTATCTTTTGTTGTTAAAAAAACTATGAAAGAGTGTACTGTAGTTTTTCATGTTAAAAAATTACAAATAATGGATACTACAAAAATGCTTAGGTATTACTTGCATAAGACAAGGATAAGACAATTTGCTCCACCCTATACTGACTGGGCATAAAGACCTAAAAACACAATGCCCCACAAATGGTTGTAGATTCTGAAATGGAAAGCCACTCATTGCAGAAGGGAAAGTAAACTTGTTCAGGAAAGGAAAACCTGTAAAGAACAGAGAAACTTTCTACGTCACCAAATCCACTGTAAATACTAAACCAACCACTCTGAGGAATCACGGTTTACCAGTCCATAGATATTACAGTCAGATTGGGAGATGGAGGAATCTTGTACAGTTATAACCTGTGCAGAACTATGAATCCAACCACACACCATGACATGAACTTCCTATGTCCTTTTCTGGTGCCATCTATTGGAAAGCCTTTGCAAGAAGCTGATCGTATCTCAAGGACCACCACAAGAGAACCTGGATCTGGGAGGTGGATCCATTTGAGCTCCCAGTTATTATAGTGAAGGAATTTGATAGAGGACAAAGTACTGGCCTTAATACAACTTGGACAGAAACATGTGATAGTCAAACAGGACCCCCAAGAATGTCTTGTAATCAAAGTAAAGTGCCAAAGTGTAGCCAGAAAACTGATAATCTTAGATATACCCCCTTTTAAATTATCTTTGTATATATGGGAAATGAGACTTCATGGTGTTGGCCAGCAAGGCACTGCAAAGTGCTCTTATGGATTTTAATATTCATAAGTTTGAACTTGGGTTGCTATGCTGCAAGGACTACAGGCATTCTCCATTGCTGGGAGAAGCTCCAGTCCACTCCAGGAGGCTGGCAACCTCTATGGTTCACTAAGACAGAAGCAAGGACCCCCTTGCAATAAGGGTTCTTTCTGTTACATCGCACTGGTCAATCCCTGCCCCCTCCAACATACCTACACGGATTATTCTAAGTGAGGTTACCTGGCAACTAATCTTCCGCCCATCAAGTGGCCGGCTAGGGCCATTAAGAGACAATAGAATGGCCCTGGTGATTCATCGGACTTTGCCCAGGTGTCAGTTCCTGTCTAGCTCATAGTTTTGCAATATTGACCACTCCTCTGCATCCCCTCCTCTTTTTACCTTGACCAATAATGGGGATTGAAGGGACGGACCACCTAGTAGGTGTGTTAGTGGGATGTGGTTGGCATTGCCCGCCCCCCAAGACCACCTAATAAAAGACCTTGCACAGCAGGCAATCGGCCTCTTGAGCTTCCACAACCCCTATCTACTTATATATACCTCTCAGGTCCCACTTGCTGTTCCAGTACCCTTCCTCCATCTTTAATCTCTGGTATGGCCAGAAAGAGAAAAGTGTGTTTCTGCAGGTTCAGAACACACTCCCAATTTTTCCTTTTCCTTTTCCTTTGTTCCGGAAAAAGAAAGACGGGGGGCTGCGCTTGTGCACGGACTACCGGGGACTAAACGCGGTTTCCACTTCCAACGCCTACCCCCTCCCATTAATAAAAGACTTATTGACCGAAGCGGCCAAGGGGAAGATATTCACCAAGCTAGATCTCCGGGATGCTTACTTCCGGGTGCGCATAAGGGAGGGGGACGAGTTCAAGACTGCATTCAACACTCCATTGGGACAGTTTGAATACCTGGTGATGCCGTTCGGCTTAAGTGGCGCTCCTGGGGTCTTTATGAGTTTGATAAACGAAGTGTTGCACAAGCATTTGTTCAAGGGGGTGTTATGTTACATAGATGATATCTTGATTTACTCTGCTGATAAGCAAGAGCATGTGAAACTAGTACGGGAGGTCCTTTCCACCTTGCTGAAAAACCAACTGTATGTTAAGTTGTCAAAGTGCGAGTTCCACCGTGAGTCAGTAGACTTCCTAGGGTATCGCATTTCCCAGAGGGGGTTGGAAATGGACCCAGCAAAAGTGGAGGCGGTAGTCCAGTGGGAAGCTCCGCGAACAAGAAAACAATTGCAGAGCCTATTAGGATTTTGTAACTTTTATCGAACTTTCATAAAAGACTTTGCGACAGTTACCCTCCCCCTAACGGACTTACTGAAAACCAAGGGGAGGGGTTCGGAAGCCGGGAAACCTGGGGAGAGGATCACCTGGAATGGGGAGTGCCAGAGGGCATTCGAGACATTGAAAACCCTTTTTACTTCTGAACCCATCTTAGCCCATCCAGATGAAACCAAAGAGTTCATAATCCATGTAGACGCTTCCGATGTGGCAATGGGGGGGGCCGTTCTACAACAAGGGCCGGATGGGATGCTACACCCCCTAGCTTACATTTCCAAAAAGTTTAACGACACGGAAAGAAATTGGTCAGTGTGGGACAAGGAAGCCGCGGCTATCCGGCTAGCTCTCACTACGTGGCGGCATTGGCTAGAGGGGGCGCAAACCCCGTTTGAAATCTGGACTGATCATAAAAACCTAGAAGCGCTGCGCACGCAGAGATCACTAAATGCGAAGCAACTGCGGTGGGCTGACTTCTTTTCAAAGTTTAATTTTGTGTTAAAACACTTCCCCGGAAAGGCCAACTCCTTAGCTGACGCACTCTCCCGGTTGCCTCAACACGAGAGCGTGAAAGAAGAGGTGTTCGACTCCATGTTCTCCCCCCAGCAGCTGGGAGGGGCAGTCGTTACTAGAAGCCAGCACAAACGAACCCCAATGGACACTGAGGCGTGCGATTGGGGGGGGGGATTATGCTCCCGAGGAAGTCGCAGAACTGGAAACACTAGCTGAATGTTCGAGGAGGGAAAACCAGTGTTGGTACCATGGGGACAAATTGGTGGTGCCCCAAAACAAGCGTAAGGATGTGTTACTAGCGTGCCACTCTTCCAAACTGGCGGGGCATTTTGGGTTTCTAAAGACGCTTAACTTAATTCAACGTCAGTTTTGGTGGCTGCGCATGCGCCGGGATGTTTCCGATTTCGTCTCGGCCTGCCAAACTTGCTTAATGTGCAAAAAGAGGGGGGGAAAGGTTCCGGGACTCTTGCATCCTTTGCCTACCCCTTCCCGCCCTTGGGAGGCGATAGCTATGGACTTTATTACTAATCTGCCACCCTCGAAAGGGAAAACTGTCATTTGGGTGGTGGTGGACACGTTTTCGAAGCAAGCCCATTTCACCCCTTTCAAGCAACTACCCACGGCCAAGGGGATGGCTAAAGCTTTCTTCAACCAGGTGATTAAATTACACGCTTTTCCTAAGAGGGTGGTATCCGACAGGGGCAGTCAATTCGTTGCCAACTTTTGGCGGGAGCTCCTAAAAATGATGGACATAGAACCGGCACTGAGCTCGGGTTACCACCCAGAAACCGATGGACAGTCCGAGCGAACTAATCAAATCCTGGAACAGTTCTTAAGGTGCTACACCAACTACCACCAAGACAATTGGGTGGATTTATTGCCGTTTGCGGAATACAGCTATAACAATGCAGTGCATTCTTCCACGGGCGTCTCCCCCTTCATGGCCGTGGGAGGCTTTGAAGGAAAACTGTTGCCCACCATTGAGAATGTGCCCAATGCCCCCCCCCCCATGGATTTCAGGAGTTGGTGGACGACATTACAAGACTCATGGCCATTAATAGCCAAGGCACTGGACCAAGCGAAAGAGGACTACAAAAAATATGCGGATCGAGGCCGAGCAGTAGGCTGGGATCTCCAGCCTGGGGACTCTGTCTATCTTTCCACTAAAAATATACATGGCTTGCAACCCAGTCGAAAACTGGGATGGAAATATGTAGGGCCCTACAAAGTGTTGCGAAAAATTTCAGATGTGTCTTTTGAATTAGAGCTGCCTAAATCACTGAGTTCTGTGCATCCTGTTTTTCATTTCAGCTTGCTGAAGAAAGATCCTGGGCCGAATGCATGGCATCCAGTTCCTCAAGTTCCTCCTCCACTGATGAAGGAGGGGGCCCCTCATTTCGAGATAACTGAGATTCTTGATTCTAAAATGCGTAGGGGCCGATTGTATTATTTAGTTAGATGGCTTGATTTCGGTCCTGAACACAATGAATGGATTCGTTCTGAAAATGTGCATGCTCCCAAACTAGTTAGAATTTTCCATAAAATGTTTCCTGATAAGCCCAGGTGAAGGTAATTATGAGGAGGCCAGTGTGTCAGAATCTGCTAATTCAGACATTATAGTAATCATGCCTGTACCTTCTAAGTAGCTCTATGTTTAATTCTGTGCTTGTAACTGTTATGTATTACTGTTCTACTGCTTGACCAGACCGGGAGATTATAGCAAATGAAGCGGGAGGGTGACATCGGTAAAGTATGAGAACAAGGAGGCCTCTCACATCCCTGCCTCCGCATTCCAGCTGCCCCGGCTGAGACTTCAAGGGAGGATACCTCTCATCTCTTATCACATGCAAAAGCCTTGAGGCCATTGATTGTTATGTGAACTGGTAACATCTGAGGTGTCTGGTTTGGGAAAGGAAATTTACAGCTTGACACCTCACTCTCTTTCCTGTGAGAACCAAACGGCCAGAACTCCTCTTTGCCCGTCAATTTTCCCCTATAGTGATTGGCTACCTATGGGTAATTCAAACTCCTTGGAATGGTATAATAGACCTGCTTGTATTATCTGTCTCATCTCTGACAATAATCCGAGAAGCTGTACTAATGTAGAGATTGGAAATAAAGAACTTTGGTTAACCAACCAAGATCTGATCCTTGACTACTTCGAGCAGAACTCTCACACTAACCCTCCAATCTCCTGTTGGAACGAGGATTCATCTCCAGGATAGGTAACGTATCACCCCTCAACGAAACTCCTGCTAATGCAACAGTGCTATTTTCTATCTAAATTTCCTTAGACCTGTGTGTTTGTGTGTGAGATTCTGTTTTGTGTATGCTTGAACAACATTTTATAGTAAACATCATTTAAAAAGGAGTCTTGCCTCAGTGCCTCTTTCGTGGAGAACTCCCGGGAAAGGTGGGACCCTGGTATAGTTGGCTGTGAACTGGTAATTTGCCAATTGCTCATCTTATATTAAAGCAATTTGGCTAACAATGGCCACTAGCCTGCTAGCAGATCAACATCTGGAAGCATGGGGCCAGAGGTGTAGGATCACCTCCTGCTGTTATGTCCTGTCATGCAAAATGTTCATATTCTTACTATAAAAAGCATGTGGGTTAATATGAAGATTTCAGACTGAGGTATCAGTGCTGTCTGGGAGACGTACCTCCTGTAAATTGATCGCTGGAGCATTCATTGCTCCTCCGACATGGACTGTGGTGACTAACCTATGATTGGTGGTGGTGGAAAGTGTCGTAAAGTCACAAGTGATTTACAGTGACCCCATAGGGTTTTTAAGGCAAGACACATTCCAAGGTGGTTTGCCATTGCCTGTCTCGGCGTCATAACTGTAGTATTTCTTGGCAGTCTCCCATCCAAATAGTATCCAGAACCGATTCTGCTTAGCCTCTGAGATCTGACAAGATCGGACTCGTCTGTGCTATCCAGGTCTATGAATCGCTGACTATTACTTGTAAGGATCAAAATATCCCTTCCCTCTATGAACTCCTGGAAGGTCAGAAGGTCCATCTGGTTACACCAAGCTCAAGGTAGTCAGCACTTATCCTAACTGATCTTTCTCAGGTTTCCTGAATTGAAAAATTCCTAAAGAATCTCTTATCCCATAATAGTCCAGAAGCTTCTGACCAATGCAACTGATAACCTTTGAGAAACCTTAAATTAGGCTATGTTAATTTAATTAAGAATATAAGAGAAGCCATGTTAGATCAGACTAATAGCCAATCTAGTCCAACGCTCTGTGTCACACAGTGGCCAAAACCCAAGTGTCGTCAGGAGGTCCACCAGCAGGGCCAGAACTTCAGAAGCCCTCCCACTGTTTACTCCCAAGCACCAAGAATACAAAGCATCACTGCCCCAGACAGTGTTTCATCCATACCTTGTGGCTAAAAGCCACTGATGGACCTCTGCTCCATGTTTATCTAATCTCCTCTTGAAGCTTTCTATGCTTGTAGCCACCACCACTTCCTGTGGCAGTGAATTACATGTGTTAATTACTCTGTGGATGAAGTACTTCCTTTTATCTGCTCTAAACCTACTGCTTATTAATTTCATTGAGTGCCCATGAATTATTGTACTATGAGAAAGGGAGAAAAGAACTTCTTTCTCTACCTTCTGTATCCCTGAACAACTTTGTGTCATCCACAAGGTTAGCCACTTCACTCCTTACTCCCAACTCCAAATCATTAATGAACAAGTTAAAAAGCACCAGACCCAGTACTGAGCCCTGCGATACACCACTGCTTACCACCCTCCATTCTGAAAACTGCCCATTTATACTCATTCTGTTTCCTACTAATTAACCAGTTTTTAATTCACAAAAAGACATGTCCTCTTATCCCATGACTACTTAGGAGCCTTTGTTGAGGAACTTTATCAAAAACTATTTGGAAGTCTAGGTAAATGACATCTGTTGGGTCACCCATGTCCACATTTTTGTTCACCTCCTCAAAGAACTCTTAACACGTTAGTGAGACAAGATCTTTCCTTACAGAATCCATGCTGATTCTTCCTCAGTAATTTGTTCATCAATGTGTCTACTAATTCTATCTTTAATAATGGATTTCATCAACTTACCCGGTATCGACATTAGACAGACTAACCTGTAATTTTCTGGATCTCCTCTGGAACCTTTTTAAAAGATGGGGGTTACATTAGCTACCTTCCAGTCCTCAGAAATGGAAGCAAATTTTTAAAACACTTTTTTTTTTGTATTTTCAATATGTGTGTGAGTTTGTGCGCATCTGTGAAGCATAAATCCGTGCCCTATGTGACTCCTTTGCTGAACTGGAATCACACAGTCGGAATCCAGCGAGTTAGATGAATATCTGTTTAATGAATTCAAAACAGGATATACAGGGCTGAGTACCTTAGCATGTCAGCAATTCCAAAACTGTATTCTCCCATAACCAGGAAGGGCAGAAGGTCTTATACACCAAATTGCATCATATAGAGTTTACACATTGAAGAACCTCTAATTGGTATCAAGCAGTTACCATCATACAAGCATCATTTTACTTTAAGCCTTACTATTGGTCTCTCCTTATACTGGTCAGTTACGTCAGTGATTGTCTTCTCTTACCTGGTTTCCAGGACAATAGGAACATTAGGGAACAATGGGTTCCTTCCTGACCTGCATACGAAGGGCTAACTGATTGGGGGTTATGAATCACAGTAAACTTGCTTGCAGCATCCTTGCAGCCTACGCATTCCATTTCTGGGGAGCCTGGTACCCACCTCCATATTCCACCGACCCAGGTACAGGGCCTCCGTCTTCGATGGATTTAATTTTAACTTATATCTTAATTAGGAAGGGACCTGTCAGGATGCGGGGGGGGGGGGAGAGGAAGTCTCATGTTGCCACTCCCTCTTGGTTTTCCTCTTTGCCTTGCAGTATTGGTTGCAATTTCTACCCTTCTCTTCTCCTATCTATGCTTTTCTGTTTCTCCCCTAAAGTCCTCTGCTTCTACTCAGTTTTTCTGTTGCTCTCTCCCATCTTCAGCTTTCCCTTTTCTGCTTCTTTCATCCATCTGTACTTCTTTCCTCCCAATATTTTACCTTTTTTCATCTCTCACCTCCCCCACACTAGCACAAAGTCTTGAAGTCCTCAGCAATGTTGGTTATGGGTTGCCTATCAACCCCCCCTATCCAGTGGCCACTGAGATCTCATGGTGTAAACTCATAAACTCTCCATGGTATATTTTACTTAAAGAAACAGACATTGCTTCTGTGATTTGGGGGGATGTTGTAACAAATGTTTGTTTTTGCAGATACGGAGCTTTCCTTATACTTGCGGAAAAATACCCTATCTATCCTTGTACCCCATTGTGTGGATTTTTTTGATGCACACTGTATGGCCTGGTTCAGAATTAGATATAATGGCGATGATGTACTCTTAGTCTGGGATATTGTGTCCCAGTGTGGTTGATACTAAAATTGAAGCAGGACTTGCAGCAGATTCCATCTTTAGATTGTCAGAGATATCCACAGACAGTTCAACTACAGCTTTCAAGTTAAAAAGATGTAATTAAATTTTTTTATATGGGACAGAGATCAGGGCCTCTGAAATTATGTTTAAAATACTGTTCTAAGAAATTATTGTCTGATGAATTATGAAAGGCTCAGGACTCACATAGGTAAAAATCATTTAATATTAAATGAACATGTTGTTAGGACTGGATTACATAAAAGCAGAGAGAACACTACTGTGACCAAGTATAGTTTCCAATTCTTTGTTTTTATATATTCAGTAAGTTCTTTGAAGCATTGTTTGTTGTTTTATTATGTATAGAGCTTTAACATTAGAAGGCATTAGTTCCTAAACCGTCATAATAATACTAAAATTTCAGTGGAAATATCTGTAAATCCACACTTTAGAAGCATTCTTTAAATGAAACTTTAAAAGACAAATACATTTTGTAAAGGGATCCATGCTTTGTTTTTTAAATTAGCTGCCCTTTACAAATGACAGATGAATAACAAATAAACATTTACTGTTTTAAAAAGGGAAATATTTACATCATAACAAACAAATAGTACAAAAATGCATACATCACAATTCAAATTGACATATCACTGCAGAAATAAGAGGAGTAAATGTTCAGAACAATCATTTTCTTGGAAAGACTCCAGACTGTTATCATAATTAATAGTACCAAATGGATTGCAGGTCAAAATATATTTACTTAACGACATTCTGAAATTTGCTATAAACTTACTTTGCTTAGGAAATCCAGAAATTATTGTGCTTCTTTATAAAAGTAGAACAATAGTCTTATCCCAGTAAGAATTAGTAAAGTTAAATGTATATGGATACTGGTTCTATATCTTTGGGTAAATAAAGACTGGTTGATTTGAAGAAACAGGGAAAACTTTAGTTTGTACCTGCTGCATAAGTGGAGAATCTGACATAAATATACACATAATTCTAATCTGCTTTAAGCAAAACAAGTTGAAATTGCTTTATCAAAAAGCTTATAAACAAGTATCTCACAGCATTTGTTACCATGTCAAGAAATTATTTCAAAAAATTAAAAGCTTCAGAACAACATTTGTTAAAACATAACTTTAAGTCTCAAATTAGTTAATGTTTATGAGTGTAGAAACAATGCCCATCTATAAATCACTTCCATCATTCTCCTTCAAGTGATGTCTAAAAATAATATGTCTCAAAATCCGCTTTATGAATATTTCAAGTTTTGCTACTCAGAAATCAAAAGGTTTGGTCTAGGCTAATTTTAAAAGCATAGAACAAAATATTGAGTCAGAAATCAATGCAAACCTCCCGCTGGTTACTGTTACTAAAATCATCTTAAAGAGGTGCATTTCCATCTTCAAATAATTTCAACTCATTTTTGTTTATCTAGTACTTTTTTATCCCATCCTACCTTGAAAGAGTTTCCAGTAGATTACATATTTCTATCTTGTTCAGTTTTAACCAACTGAGAGGTAGGTTACACTGAGATTGAGCAACTAATCTAAAGTCACCCAGTAAGTTTAGTGGCAAAGTGGGGATTTAAACCTTCCAGGCATAATCCAGCACTCTTATAGGTTTTGTATTGATGAACCTTACCAGGACTTGGCTGAGATTCATAAAGTGCCAATTTTAAATTAGCACATGCATTTGTTATTTCTAGAATATTTTCTCTGGGCCATATAGACATGGAAGAACAAAAGTTGATCTTAATGGTTCTTCCTGCATATACTTCTCTACTGTCATATGAATAAAATGCATGATAAAATACATTCATAGGAAGTGCTATGTTTTGCATGCAGAATGTTTCTTTGGAATAAATCTGTCCTTAGAAATTATGGAGTTGAAGACAAAGAGTCATATGGGAAGAGTGTATGTTTACATAATAGGTATGCTCTGCAGCAGTTCCAGTGCTTGTACAAATGGAAGGACATATTTGGATTTCATCTTGCACAATGCTCTAGCATGAATGTAAAGCAGTACTAGCAACCAACCCTTATTTTTGGAATTGGAAAACTCCTTAGTTTTTCTAGAATGATACTCCTGAATATTAGTTTTTATTTGTAAATAGATGTTGAATGAATTCTAGAAAACTATACTTGCCCATATTGGAGAATATCTTCTAAGTACACTCTAGTAAATGGTTAAATGTGTTTGTAAAGATGTATTTGTTATATGAAGATGCACAACTCATATAAGAGACACAGTAGAGATAATGAAAGTTAAAGGAATAGGAAAGATTTGTTGAAGCAAAGTGTTGAGGAGCAGCTCTGAAAAAAAAATGGAATTATTTCTAAATGGAATTCCACACTCCCCAGCATGCTGTATGCCAGAAACACTATGTTAATGGCAAAAACCTTTAAGGGTTTACTATCAATCCTTCATACTTTCCATCACACAACTCTCTAAAATTTCAAACTTAATATAGTGACTGTATTGAAAAATAATTGCAATGACAAAAACTAGATCAGTGTATGCTAAAAATTATATTTCTTATGTTTCAAATCCTAACACTTCAGATGGTCTTTAGTTATATGCACTTTAGTCAAACAAGGATGCACTTGTCTGTAGCTGCTGTTGTTCATCGAGCAGTTACCCATGTTGTCCCACATGGGTTCTGAACATGCTTAGGCCTACCTCGGAGAAGCTCAGAAATTCTGAGGGTACTCCTTCCCCTCCTCCACACTGCTTTCCTGCCTTTTCCCAGTGTGATTCGGAGCGTGAGGAGAACCCATCCCTCAGTTCCTCATTGCTACTTCCACTGCCATTTAAGAGAGCTAGTCTTATTATAATTATTAAAGCTCACAGTGGGACAGGAGGGAAGGATGTGACAATTTGAACAATAATTAAGGCAACTGCAACCCTGTTTTCATTGTACCTGTGCAGTCCCACATGAAAGAGTAGCAAGCTGACTTACTAAATCATGGAAGGCGGGTATAAGCTCTGAGTTGAAAAATGACTGAAGCATTGCTGTTCCAGCTTCTGCATCTTTCATGGCATCAGCATCCATGGGGTAATTAATGTCTGGCATTTCTAGAGAGACCACAGTGGCTCACAGCAGAAACTGATTGTACTCAAGTGGAATGATCAAAGGGCAGCCAATTTGTGCAAGATCATGGCATAAGCAATACAGGGTACTGTTAATCTAGGAATGAATTGAACATAAAGTCTGTAGTCTGCCCTGGACCCAGAACAGGAAAAGAGCAGATTTGTGTCTTGAAGGGTTTGGCCCTGTTGTGGTACAACAGCACAGCTCTATGGATGTCAGAAGTATAGAGAGCTCATTCTTGTGGTTGTGGAAGCAGAACTGGCAAGATGATGTCTTGGTTCAGATGGAACATGAATACCACTTCAGGGAGGAATTTAAGAGGCGGTGTAGAATTGCTTTGGTGCAAAAAAAATGTTTAGGAAAGAAGGGTCATAGCTGAGACCCTGAAGTTTGCTGACCCTCTTGGCAGATGTTATTGTGACCAGGAAAACCATCTTCATGGTCAGAAGGTAGAAGGGGCAGATAGCCCATTGGCTCAAACAGTTTGCTTCTTTTGTTAGTACAAGGGATAGGTTTCACTGTAAACTTGGAGGCTGGAGAGGGCGGAAATAAGTTAGTAGACCCTGCAATAACAGATTCCACTTTGGCAAAAACTTGAATTCTTCTTAACATGGGTATGGAAACAGGCTATAGCTGCTAGGTGCAACCTAATAGGAAATGAAAGTAAACTTCCATGCATTGGCATAGAAGGTATTCTAAATTCTTCCTGGGGAGCACAATACTGGGTAAATGCATTTTTGATTAGCCCAGACAGAGAAACTCATTTGTGAGAATGGGAACTCCAGGCCAGTGGTTTTCTGGTGCTGAGTCTGACCTGGTTTACTGATTTAGCAGAAAAATGGCCTGAGAGTGAATGGGTCACACAATTAAACAGAGGCTGGAAATGTTTGGGTGAATGTAGGGAAAGTGTAGCACTGACCTTCCATCTGAGATGCTTGGAAGTATCCCCTCAGAGAGTTTGGGTCCTAGGCTACCCAGGGGCAAATTACCTGCATTTTATGTTTGCATTGGTGACAAACCTGTTGAAGGTACCTCTATATGATGGAATACTGGGATGACATAATCCTGATTCAGCTCCCATTGGTGTAAAGCTAGATAGGTGCAATTGAGGAAGTCCAGAAATTGGCCAGTGGTACCTGCTGTCTCGATAGTGGCCTGGTTATGAATAGGCAATTTCCCTATTTGGGTAGCCCAATGACACAGAGAACGTCGGTCGCTAATTGAATGTTTTTCCCTGTCACATACGAGTGAAGGGCAAACAACCTTAAGAAAAGAGACTTGAGTTCAAGGATATTTATTTGAAATAGTATGTCTTGGGTGGACCAGATACCAGCGGCTGGGACAGATCCCAGATGGGCACTTTAAAGTGGCATGGGTGCATCTGTGACAAGAGCGATCTCTTGAAAGGGGGGGGGGGAACTGAATGGTACCACAACATATTGTCCACCAATGTACTGATCAGAGAGCCTGTCCGGGAATGTTCTGTCTTTTCAACTGGAAATTATGATGGACACCAAAAGACCTGAAGGACCAAAGCTGTAGTGCGAGTATACATAGCCTTGTGTATAGCACCATAGTTATATTGGATGCCATTAAATCCAGAATCCTTTGGATGAAAATGTCATTGAAGCTGGAGCTGCTAACAATGAAGTATTGTCAGCTGGGCAAACAGGAGTCTGTCTTCTGGTGGAAAATCCTTTACTAAGGAGGAGTGTATAACAGCTCCTTTTGTGTTTTACTTTGACTTTGCGAATTCAACTGTAGGTTCAATATTAGGTGGACATCTGATTGCAATTTTGGTTTGCTGTCTGGTACAATGAACCAGTTGTTGAGGTACAGGTAAATCTTGCACCCAAACCTATGTATGTAGGCCATCACAATGGCCACTACTTTGGTGAATACTCTGGGAGCTGTTGTTGGCCTGACGGGTTGGGTATTTTAACATGGAAGTAATTATCTAGCGCATCCAGAATTGTGACCCAGGTGCTTGGACACAACAGGGGGAAGTCATACAATAGAGAACATTGTGGACTTCTTTTTTAATAGGAATTCATTAAGATTTCTCAGATCAAGCATTGGTCTTACGCTCCCTCCTTAGTCAGAAAATATCTGAAATAAAAAGCTTGATACTGGTTTTATAGGCATCTTTGAGATTGGTGCTGAAGAGGACCTTGACTTCTGCCAGAAGATGAGGTGGGGTTTAAGGACTGGATAAAGGGAGAGAGTTGCAGGAAGTGATTGAAACTCCAATGCATAACTCTTGAAGACTATAATAAGGGCCTATGGTATTGGAAAAAACATTTTTGCACATTAGATGAAAAGATATCCATCCTCTGCATGAAATTACTCTGAGCAAGGGTTACACTTGCACTGAGCCCATTTGTGGGGAGGGCGGGGTATAAAACTGAAAAATAAATAAATAAATAAAATTGTGCTTATTGGGGTGGTTGATTTGGAGATTGAGAGCTAGACATTGCCCCATGGGAAAGGGAAACCTATGTATCTGCATAGTATGCATGCACATGATTTTGTTGTTCTTAAAGGTGCCACTGGACTCAGATTCTTAAAGGTGTTCTTAAAGGTGCCACTGGACTCAGATTTTGTTCTGTTGCTTCAGACCAACATGGCTACCCACCTGAATCACTCTTCTATGCTCTGTGCATAGTTGAGAACAAGGCAGGTTTAAAAGGCCTGTAGGTGAAGACACAGTGTGATGTTTGCTGACTTCCACCTCTGTAATTAAAGTGATAAGCTATAATACAGCCTGGTTTTGTGTGAAGGAGGTACAGGAGGCAGTATAACTGGGGCCTAACCAATGAATTTCTCTTTCCTCATGTTGTTCAGGACTTTTGTCAGTTCTAGTACTAAACAGGTCTCTGCCCTCAAAAGGGAGATTATCAATTTTGGCAAGAGTCTGATTTGATGGTGCTGTTGAACACAGCCAGGAATAGCGATGGTGGAAAACTTTGTGGCAAGACTGCTGTACAATTGGATATGTGCATTGTTGAAGAGAATGTATGTCTAGAGAGCTTTGAAGCCTGTTGCACCAGGAAGTTTATGCTACTCCTCTGGTAAACATTTCAGCTATGCCATTCCACAAGAACAGCTGATAAAAACAAGTTGCTTACCTATAATTGATGATCTTTGAGTGGTCATCAGTGCAGTCACACACTTGGGGTTGGCACCTGCACATGAACCTGACCTCAGAGAATATCAGAGCTAGCCTCTAACACTTTTTGGTGCACTTTTCCCTCGCACTGGGGAGCAAACATCGACTGCACATGCCTGGAGCTGAGGAGAAAGCACCTTCCTGCTCAGTTCCTTCCAACTGCCACCAGTAAGTCCCATCAACTAAAGGTAAGTGAATGAGAGATGCCAGCAGTGGGGAAGGATGGGCGGGTGTGTGTGACTCTACAGATGACCACTCGAAGATCATCAGTTATGGGTAAGCAACCTATTTATCTTCTTCATGGTCTCTGCAGTCCCACACTTGGGTGACTAGCGAGCTGCAGTGTAACAGGATGGAGGGTGCTGACAGCCAAGTTATGGTAGACAGTCGCTGTTCAGAAGGAAGACAAGAAATGGAGAGTTGTGCCAAAGGGCTAAAAGTTCACCCACCCTCTTGGCAGATGTAATAGCCACCAAAAACACAGTCTTCCAGGTGGCATATTGCAAATCACAGGTTGCCATGGGTTCAAACAGCTTCATAGTAAGATGACGAAATACCATAGGTAAATCCCATAGTGGCATTGGTGCAGTAACGGAGGGATACAGCCGAATGAGGCCCTTCAGAAATCTCTTTGAGGTTGAATGGAAGAAGATAGAGAAACCATCTGTGCTATCATGGTATGCAGAGATGGCTGAGAGGTACACTCTATTAAAAGAATGTGACAAAGCCTGGTTAGCCAGGAAGAGCAGAAAGTCTAAAATTCTGTCCAGGCTAACTGACATTGGAGAAGTGGTGTTGGGTTGCAAGAAAGCTGAAATGCGACCACTTCCCATGGTAGGAACATTAAGTAAACTCTTTGCGTGCATTCAGCAGGACTTCAGAGACTTGCGATGAGAAACTGGAGGGCCCACCTTCCAAGCCGTTAGTTTTAGCTTCTCCACTCTGTGGAAGAACATCCTCCTGTCCCCTGCTAGAAACAGATCTGACACCACCTGAAAGAGGTGGTTACGACCGTTGGAGAGCTCCATAAGTGTGGCAAACCATGGCTGTCTCTGCCACCACGGGGCAATCAGGATGCAGTTTGCCCTGGTTCTGGCCAGTTTTTAGATGACTCTTAGCAGAAGCGGGAGAGGCGGAAACGTACAGAAAGTCATACTGCCAGGGAGTAGGGGTCCCTTCCCCCTCGGCAACCAAAAAGAGGGCACGGCATTCAACTTTGTGGCAAAGACATCTATTACCAGCATGCCTCACTTGGCAAAGACTGGGTGCAGATCAGTTCAGCTCCCAATCATGGACCTGAGTCAGTGCTCTGCTGAGGATGTCTGCCTGTACATTGGAGGTCCCTGGAATATGGGTGGCCACAGGGAAGATACTTAGCCTTAAGCACCATTCCCACAGATTGAGGGCCAGACAACACAGGCTCCGTGATACCGTCCCTCCTTGACGATTGACATAGCTGAGTGCCGTAGTGTTGTCCATTAGCACCGCTATGCATTCTCCCATCAGGATTGGTTGAAAACATTGAACAGCCAGCTTGATGGCTAGAAGTTCTAAAAAACTGATGTGCTTGGTCACAGTGAGAGCATCCCATTTGTGTCCCACACAGAGACTGTTCAGGTGCGCCCCCCACCCCCAGAGGAAGACATCGGTGGTGAGTGTTAACTGACATGTCGGGAGATGGAAGGGTGCACCCTGCACTAGGTTGGCGACCACTGTCCACCATGTAAGGGAGTCCCAGACTTCTTCCGAGGGTTGGAGAAGAATGAACTGTCTCATCCGAAGCGGTTTAAAGCGTTGGAGGAACCACATTTGCAAGGGTCTCATCCTGAGTTTGGTGAACTGAAGCACCACCGTGGTAGCCAACATGAGTCCCAGAAGTCTTTGAATTCAGTAAGCTGAGGATATATCAGAAGAACAGACCTCCTTGGCAAGAGATGCCAGAGTTGCAGCCCTGTCTACTGGAAGATACACTAAGCACACAGCCGAGTCCAGGACAGCTCCTATGAACTGTGCTCTTTGTGCCGGTTGAAGGTGAGATTTTAGGTCACTTACCTGGAGACTGAGTGACTGTAGAGTGCTTAGGGTTTGACAGATGTGGTTCAACAGAAGGTCTGGGGAGTTCGCCACGAGAAGCCAGTCGTCTATATACAGGAAAACCATAATTCCACATAGACGAAGATGAGCCGCCACCACTACCATAGTGGGTGGATGCTCAAATGGAAGTACGCATCCTGGAGGTCAAGCTGGCCATCCATACCCCAGGTGCAGAAGCGGTAGGATCACCTGCAACAATGTCATTTTGAATTTGTGGTATTCTATGAAGACCTTGAGCTCCTGGAGATCTAAGATTAGTCGTTGGCCCCCGTCCTTCTTAGGGACAGTGAAGTAATGGGAATAAAATCTAGTTCACTGGAACCCTGCAGGCACACATTCTATCGCATCCTTGGTGAAGAGAGTAAAAACTTCCTCCAGGAGGAATGTAGATGGGGGTAGCTACGAATATCGGAAGGGAGAAAAGGTTCAGAAACTCTATGAAATAACCACGGGTAATGATGGATAAGAGGCTGTAGTGGCTCAAGTGGTTAAGACACTGAACTGCAGACCGAAAGATCAGTAGTTCAGCAGTTCGAGACCCGAGTGCTGCATGACAGAGGGAGCTCCCGTCTCTGGTCCCAGCTCCTGCCAACCCAGCAGTTCGAAAGTAAGACATTGCAAGTAGATAAATAGGTACCACTTTGGTGGGAAGGTAACAGCATTCCATGCACCTCAGAGTCTAGTCATGGTGGCCACATGACCACGGAAACGCCTTTGGACAGCGCTGGCTCTTTGGCTTGGAAACGGAGATGACCACCGCATCCCTAGAGTCGTATTCGACTGGCTTTCAAGCAAGGAAAACCTTTACTAATGATGGATAAAACCCATTGTCCATGGTGATGTTGCGCCAGGCCAGAAGATAGGGGGAAAGATGGGTAGTAGTCCAAGAATCAATTAGGGGCAAGTCAAAGGCCCTGTTTGGCAGTCTTGGGTGGTTTCACCTTGGAATGCTGTTGACCTGAGCCATATCTGGGCGTGGTGGAGTACTGCTGCTGCTGTCCCATTGGCGATTGACAGGGTCGCCAGCTGCCATCAGGCGATGGTTTATTAAACTGACGTCTGGATCCATAGCAGGACCAAGAGCGAGGCCTGTATTGCTTCGTTAGTGCAGACACCCCCAGGGACCTGGACGCCTTGATACTTTTGTCCATATCCTGAAGCACTGTATCAGTGGATTCATGGAAAAGGACTTGTCCATCAAACGGTAAGTCCTCTATGTAGGCCCTGGTGTCAGGCTGCAGAGAGGTGGTTCAGAACCATGAGTGCCTGTGAGGGGCAACTGATTATGACATCATCTTGGTGAACATCTCCAGTACATGTTTGGACGAATTTATGAGCTGTTTCGCCTGGACTAGACCTTTTTGCAGTTTCCATACCGACTGATGCTTATCCTCAGGGATGGATTGCAGGACCTCAGTAAGTTGTTCCCAAAGTGCATACTGATATCTACTCATGCATGTGAGGAAGTTTGAGTTCTTTATCCCCAAGGCACCGGCCAAGTAAAAGCGTCTCCCAAATGTGTCAAGCTTCCTACTCTTTTTATCTGACAGAGTTGTGTGCATACGCTTGTTTCTGGATGAGGAAGAGATGACCATTGAATTTGGTTTAGAGTGAATATGTAAAAATTCAGCCCATGCCTCCTAAACCTTATACATATGATCAAGGTGTCTGGACGATACAGGAGGGGAAGAAGGCTTCTCCCAAGGCATCTTGGCCACTTGCAAGAGAACCGTCGACATAGGAAGGGCAATTGCAGTTGATGTGTCAAGTTGGAACATGTCGAAGACCGCATCTGACACCGAAGGCTGAGGTTGAATGATGGAGAGGTCCAGGGAGTATGCCATCCGTTTGATCAGGTTGCCATATGATGAAAGGTCTTCGGAAGGTGAGATAGGGAGGTCATACGCTACATTATGTTTTGGGGAAGGATCGCCTGGTGAACTCTCATCTCGATGCTTCGGTAGCAGAGTTGTCCTGCAAAGATCCCAAGGGCGATTTTGGTGTCAGGATTGGAGCAATACTGCTCCCCACCTTGACAATATGAGTTAACGGTGCCTGCGAAGGTTCTGGTGCCGGAGTCTTCAATGCTGGGGGGGCCAGAGGTGGTCGGGGAGGTAAGGCTGGTGGCTGCAAAACCAATGCCAAAGGAACGTGTCTGTGATGTAGGGAGTGCGAATGACGAGAGAGACAATCCCAGTCACCCGGTCAAACCGGTGTCAACCATGGCATCGAGGTGGACAGCGGGTATGAGTTAAACCAGTAGAGGATCTGGTGGCAATGATCCCATGGGGAAAAAACAGAGGTCTGTGATCAATGTCGGGCGGGTGATCCAGCCATCAAATCTCTATGAAGCAAATGGATCGTTCTGTATCGAGGGTGAAAACAGGAGACAATGGTCCGGAGAAGACTTTGAACCTGAGGTCGGAGCCGTAGGGTGTGCAGCAGGCTTCAAGCTTGAGGTTGGAGCCATAAGGTTACCATGATGGCAGGACAGTCTCAAATCTGATGGTTGGGAAGATAAAGAGGTCCTGGAATATCAACATGGAGAACCATAGCATGACAAGCCATAGGATGAGGATTGATGATGGCAGCATGAAGTTCTGGACCTAGAGCGAAATCTCCTGTAAGAGTGTTGAAGCACTCTTGAGGTCTAATGGGACCGTGCATCAAGGATGGTATCAAGCGCAGGATTGATATAGAGAGGAGGACCTTGAGTCCGAGGAGAAATATCCACAATCCTCTCTCTGGTGCCATCAATAAGGGGAGATCTTGAGTCCCAGGCATAGTGGGAGTGATCGAAGTGCAAGCCTGAACAATCCTGTGAGTGCTGCCTTGCCTCTTCACAGGAGATCACGGATGGCAGAGGGATGGTGCGGTTCTTTTGACTCTGACCACTGAATCTGATGCTGGATGTCTGCAGGCAAGGAAGTCCCTGACAGCTGTAACTCTGTCCCCAACAACTGTAACTCTGTACTGAACGAGAGTGAAATGGGACACTGATAGTTTGTTGTCCCAAAGGCAGCTGCTCCGAAGTGGCAGGAATGTCAATTGGTCTCAAGACAGCCAAGCAGTTGGGGTTGATGTTGCTGCCGTGGAGTCATGGTGACCATGCCTGAATGGGTAGTTGATGTCAGAGTCAAAGGGCCTGTAATGATCAACGGCATGATCAACCTGGATGCCAATGCCGGGACCGATTTGGCTTCTTCATTTTCAAGTCCGAGAGAGTTGGTTCCAAGGATCACTTGTCCTTCTTATGTTTTGCCTTGGCCAATGTAGTTGAGTTCCCTGATTTTACCGAATCTCCCCTCATTGATAGTAGGGGAGGTAGTATATTCTGGGTCTGAGGAAGTAGAGATATTGCTGGTCAAAGGGAGAATTCCAGTAGAAGGCTGTGGAGTCAAGCTGCCCTTTTTTGGGGGGGGGGGCTGTTTAGTGAACTTGGCACAATGGGTGCAAGAGTCCACTCGGTGGCCCTCTCCTAAGTACAACAGGCACAAATCGTGGCCATCAGAAGATAGAAGTTTGGCCTTACAGCCACAACACTTTTTGAAGAAAATTGTTCCTTCTGTAAGCCATGTTCCCCGAGGCAGGAAGGAAGGGATGGGGGTCCACAGAAAAAGGAAAACTCACAAGTAGAAACTGTTCTTTTTTTGTAGAAGATCGACAAAGAGAAGAAATGACAATAGGAGTTGAGGGATTTTAAAGACAAGAGGCGTCAAAGAGAGCTCCAAAGAAAAGAAGCAACGAGGTGTGGACAATTCGGTGGTCAAAAAGGAACTGATTGGGAGGGCGCTTTATTCTGAACTCCAGGCATGTGCAGTCTGTGACTTTTATATAGAGAATGTTTAGACTTCTTAGCCAAACAGCCGTGTCCTCACAGGAGCAGAGCTAGGGGAATTTATGTTGGTCAGGTACTCGGCTTTGTTTTAATTGTCTCACCTGCTTGATGATGACTCGGCATGAGCTGAGGATCAACAGTCAGATATAAGCAACAAATGAGAGGCAGACTGGTGTATAAGTAATGCATCTGTTACCTGTGACCATAGCACAACAGGCTCAGTTTAGTCATTTTAGCTTCTAGGGAGAATTCAGGCTTGATTTGGTCAAGAATCCATTTATTTGTCTCTTTGACATTCCACTATGCATAAAACTCTCCTCCAACACCACATTTCTAAAGGAATCTACTTTCTTCCAGTCAGCTTTCTTCACTATCCAACTTTCACACCCATACATAGTAATGGGGAATACTATGGCATAAATTAACTTGATCTTGGTTGCCAGCAACACATCCCTATACTTAAGGGTCTTTTCTAACTCCTTCATGGCTGTCCTCCCCAGTTTCAGTCTCCTTCTGATTTCTTTGTTGCAGTCTCCCTTTTCAGTGGGAACGGGACATAAATATTCTGTAGGCTGAAAGGGGAACTGAGACAGATTTTAGCCAAGGTCCCACTGGGGCCTCTAGTAAGCCATCCAGTATTGGAAAGATGGCTGGCCCAGTCAGGGCTCATTTCGTAGCAGGAGCTCCTTTGCATGTTAGGCCACATACCCCTAATGTAGCCAATCCTCCAAGAGCTTACAGAGCTCTTCTTACAGGGGCTACTGTAAGCTCTTGGAGAATTGGCTACATCAGGGGTGTGTGGCCTAATATGCAAAGGAGCTCCTGCTACGAAGTGAGCCCTGGGCCCAGTAGATTCTGGGTACATGATGGAACTGTTGGTCTTGTGGGAACACAAAAGATGCTGGTCTTTAGAGACTGCGCCATATGAAGGACAGTAGGAAACATCAGCTGCGTTGGAACTTATTGATTCCATTCCTGGGTTATAACAGTCATAACAGAAGTTGTGGTATGGAAATCACAATGGGGACATATGACAGTACACCATCAGATGCGACCAGTGTGATAGATCCAGGCACTGGAGGGAACAACTGATGTCAGCTAGTTGGTGACTTGGAATAGACAAGCTCACTTTCTGGCATTAAACATGCTGACACAGGAAAGTGACCTGCTAGGAAAAGTGTTCTTATAATCAACACCAATTCAAAGACTCACTCCAAAAATGAGTCACGATTACAGGAAGAAGTTGGAGCTAAGGGCACCTTGGACAGCTTTTCAGAATTGCTGTGCTTGTGCTAAGCTTTTTTAGGTGGCAGTTCTGAGGCAGTACATCTGGAAAATGCTGGAGTGGGAGGCTGCACTGTATTGAGAGTTGTTGGAACTGAAGAGCCTGGGTTCAAAATTAGAACCATCAGAACTGACGCTGCTTGGATCCTTTTTTCTGGAGTTGTCCTCTTGACAATTATCTGGAGCTGTGCCAGTGAGTTTTTCTCATGAAGCTGTTTTGAAGTCTTAGACTCAATTATGCCTTGCTTTCGGCATAAACTGCCTACCTAGAGGGCGCTTGGAAATGCATTCCTCACCAGGCAGAGTAGACACAGAATAATCACTGATGGGAGGAATTTTTTTTGCCCCACATGACATAGTTCTTGAAAAAAGCATTTCGGGCCGCATTTTCTAAGGCCCATCTCTGTAGTATAAATGTTTCAACATTTACCTTCTAGTAGTGACCCAAGTTGGTACATGAAATTTTTGCCTCATTGGGCATACATGTCTTCAGAAGAGTGTCTTGGGCCATATTTTTGAGGACTGTCTGTGTAATATAAATCTTTCAAAACTTGTCTTCAAATATCAACCAGTTGAATGTGAGGGGTTTCTGAGTCACAGGTTGTACACTTCCTGAAAGAGTGTTGTGGCCCATATTCTGGAGGCCTAGCTCTATAAAATAATTTTTCTTCACATATTGACCAATTCTGCTCTTTTAAAGTTCTATGTTAGGGTTTTTTTCCTTCAGTGGGAAGGTCTTCAACGAAAGGAGCTTAGTGAAAGTGAACCTCTCTCAGCAGTGGCAGAAAGACAACTGAGGAAGGGTGCTACTCCTGATCACGTTGGGAAAAGTTAGGAAAGCATTTTGAGGGAGGGGGAAAGGAGCACCTTCTGGCTTTTTTGAGCTTCAAATACTTCTCTGTGGTAGACCTACACAGGTACCACAACAATGAACTATAAGTATATAAATACATTTAACAACAAACATGTCTGGAAGCCTCATGGAAATCCTGGATTTACATTTTTGTGAGTTGCTCCTTTATTTAAAAAAATTATTTATTTTAAATCCTGCCTTCTTACCTGAGACAGGTCTCCAAGACAACTGTCAAGTTCATAAGAACATGAGAATTCTTAGAACAGACTAAAGTCTATGTACTCTCCAACAGTGATCAGCCAGATATTTGTGGCAACTCACAAGCAAGGCATGAAGATGATGGCTATTGCTTCTTGTTGCCTCTGAACAAGGAATTGTTACTTAGGGTAATTTACACATTGAAGGTTATTTAAAATGCTTTGATGGATCAGAAGAAAACTAGCAGCATGGACATTTGTTTCATTTCCATCAATCTCTTCAAAAGTTTCAATTTTCATTAGACAGTCACTATTTTAAAACAAAACTAACAAAAACATACAGGCTCACTTAATTTTAGAGAGACCACCTGTCCAGAGGAGACCATTTTCCCTTTCTGGTCCCTAAAACTTTTTTTTAAAATTGCTACTACGATATTTAGAGAGACCATTTTGATGCCTGAGTCCAGTACTGGTTGTGCGTAGCTATGCAGGACTAGTATTGTGAAGATGGGAACAGATATGTATCCTATTGAAAGTAATACAGTTTGGCTATGGGCATCTTCATACAGATGTGCACCCTAATCAGTGTTCCCTCTAAGCTGAGTTAGTGTGAGCTAGCTCACAGTTTTTAGCCTCCAGCTCACACACTTCTATGTTAGCTCAGGTATGATGGCTCCATAGCAAACTAATTTATGCAGTAGCCAAATCGCTCACACACAACTTTAATGCCAGTAGTTCACAAAGTAGAATTTCTGCTCACAAGACTCCACAGCTTGGAGGGAGCATTGACCCTAATGCATTTATAGTAGTCTATGTACTGTATTATTTTCAGTACATATCCAAATGTCCCTTACCATTCATATTCTGATGTTAGTAACAATGCATAAATACGCATAACTAGAATAGGATTGGGACCCCTGCATTTAGGGAGGATGCTCACTATTGTTTGGTTCCCAGGGTGGTCTGTGGAAAAAGAAAATTTGTGAACTGAACATCGCTCCCTCAGAAGAAAAAAAGATAAGCACTAGTTAGATATTGTATTTGGGAGTTATGAAAATAATGTCCCAAAGGCCCAAACTACATGTTACAAATTACGAAAGTTTGCCACAGGCACTAGCAGCCATACTACAGCTAAGAGTTCTGCTGGCAACTCCCATTTAGAAGCACAGCTGGATTGGGACAGCAGTGCAAGAGGAGAGGAGACATCCCCCCACATCATTTCCCCAAGCTGAGATGGCACCAGGGGGGGGGGGTATTGTTTGCCTGTCAGGGAGTTGCATGTGCAGCCCACTAATGGGGCGAGTAACATCCCCTGGCAACCTTTTGGCTTGGGAAAACAGCAGGGAGGGAGGCTGGAGCCCCTCCCCCACTCCACTGTTCTGATCCAAATTGGGCCCCTGTGGAGCTTCTAAACCGACTTGCCACTGGGAACTCTCAGCTGCAGTATAGCTGTGAGTGCTCATGGTGAACTCATGTAATTTGTAACATGTAGTTGGGCCATAAGAACAAAGCAATAAGGAACTATTTCCTTTCTTTCCAAAACATTAAAAATTCAGCTAAAGAAAATGTAACAATATAAAAAAGGAATAGTAATAGCAAACTAAGAATAAAACAAAATTTTAGTTAAATTAGCATCAGTGAACATATATATACAAGTTTCTCAAAATAAAAAGGCATACCGCCTGGCAGTTCTGGTCACATACCTCCTTGGCAACAAACTTAATATGTCAATCCTTACTAAGTACGTACACTGAATCATCTACATTTTGTATCAAACATTGAATGAGATAAAATTATGGTTGTTTCTTGTTTATCCTTTGTGAGCTCATAGCCTCTGTAATCCTACAAATATTTAACCCAATTCAAAATTTTACATGTATGGAAGCTTGGCAATGCACATGGAGCCTTCTTCACTGCAGTGTCAAGGAATAGTTCTCTGTGTGCATCTCCAATGCTGATGTGGAGCTACATCTAACATTACAGTGAATGGAAGCACTTAGTGATAGCTTTGTGTATGTTTAGAAAAGCCATGGAATCTAAGGTAAGTATTGTTATGTGAAAAGTCCTTGAAGCTAACAAATCCTTTATAATCCAGCATAGTGATACACAATAGAGCACCATTCATTTGAACAGCACTGACAATGTGCATACCTTTGCACTGTACTGTGACTATTGGGATGGATCTTACAATCAAGTGGACCTTTCCTTGACTCCTCCCAGCAGCTACCCCAAGATGCCTGAAAAGCCAAGGCTGCAGGTTGGGAGTCTTATCAACAAAATGCTGTGGTATAAGGGGCAGCAGTGAAGAGAGAGGATTGAGTGACATTGTTGCCATCTTTCCATTAGCTGAGAAAGAACAGAAGAGCAAGCTTTCTTCTGGCACAAGAGATTTTAAAGATCCAACCCAATGTGTTTTAGAGTAGATCTAATGATGTTATGTGTGCTAAATCTAACAAAGCTATACTCCTTTGTATTGTGAAATTCTTGACATTCGTATAACCTCACTAAATAGTTCAGATCTAAACTCTGTTCAAAGATAAGATGTAATGTATGTTACAAATCAAAGATAAGATGTAATGTATGTTACAAATCAGTACATAAGAAAATAGAGTATTTTAAAAGATCATAAACTTGGTTAAATCAGTAATACGTTAGATTATTTGATCTTGGCTACGTTATATTGAAATAAGTTCGGCTGTATTCTGCTGGCTTTATTTCCAGTTAAAACTAGAGTTTTGTACACACGGAGCTTTTGAAGAAATTTGTTTACACATAACAAATGTGTGTATTTATTTTAAATATTTATATCTTGTAATCTCTATGCACAGAGTTTCCTGAGGCAGCTCTGCATGTGCACGGATAGATACTCAAAACAGTTGCTCTGTCTATTGAAAGGAATGGGGAAGTCCTTATTTATGCAGCAGCACCCATGTGTCATTGCACGTGCAGAATTTCCCTGCTATAGAAAACCTTAGGCTAATGAATGGCAAAAGAGGTTAAGGAACATACAGAGAAACTGAAAAAATCTCTGGTACCTGTCTACCCAGCAGAAGAAACTGCAGAGATGCCTATACCTAAATCATTTTTTGAGGTAATACATAAGAACTACAGGGAACAGAGGCATTAATAGAAGTTTTAGAATTAATTGACAAACTAAATAGCAAGTTACCTGAACTATATTAGTTCACTTTAGAGTTCTTTAAAAATTCAGATGGTATCACAAAACCATTAACAAAAATTAGTTTTGTCATCAAAATCAATAATGGATGAATGGACGAGGCCAACTAACACACATTTTTCTACCAATCAAGCAGCACCTTATTTGTAAGCTTTTTAGCACTGGGATCATTCTATTGAAAGGGGACCAAAAACAGGCTTAGTTAATCAAGACTTTTTATCAGACAGCAAAATATTTTAGGACAAATTAATAATATGGGTGTTTTTGTAGTATAAAAAAGGAAATATGAAACAAATAGAATTAAAATTATGCAAAAGAGGCTGTCTTACAAAATCAAACATTAAGCAAATTTAAAATTATTTTCTATTACACAAGAAGATAACCTTTCCCCCAGAAAATCAACAAAAGCTCCAGAAGTTATGAAAGGGTTAAGAATGGAATCATCAAATGTGAGTAACTGAATGTTCATCATCTGGTAGCTAGGAAAGAAGGTAAAAGCACTGCTGTATCTTCATGGAACTGCTTTTTAAAACAAATATAAAAATTTCTCATAGAAGGCTGAGAAATTTCTCACCTTATTAAAAACAAGCATAGAACTTGTTTTCTCTCAATGCTCTTCACATTAGCTGCTGGACAGCATGCTGAGATCTTCATGTGAAGGCTTCCATAATTTTAACAGCATGAATGAAAAGGGAAGAATGAAACAAGCCAGTTTCCTTCACCATTAGCAGTAGCTCTGGCCTCTGGAAGAGGCGAGCAAAAAATACCGGCATGTCCATCTCCTATAGCCGCACCAGGTCCACTGTTCAGGAACAAAACTCTGCTGTGCATGACTCAAGAATATCTCTGTGCTCCTCGGAGATAATTCAATATCTTCAGCAAACCTTCAGGCACGGTGTTCTTCTGTCACCACTGTAGGCCTTCCACAAGTATCTCCACCCTCTTACTTGCTTCATTTTTTGGCTATCAGCCAAGGTGTTTGACCCTTTAAGTGACAGATAAATGGTTTCATATAGAAATGCCCTTTCAGAGGGTGGTTATTAAAGTGCTGCTCCCATTTGCTTTGGATTAGACAAAATCTCAACTATCAATCTAATTTTACCTCAATCACAGTAGTATATCTTTATAGCAGATGGCCACATTTATCACTTCTAAGCTTAGTTAATATCTTTTGATAGCAGCAGCAGCAGCAGCAAGTTCTCTGTTATCTTCTGTTTGTACCTTATTAGCTGACTGAAGCACTCCTGAGTTGCCTCTTTTTGCAAATTCACCATCCCTGTTCTGAAAATGATGGAATCCACAGAAGAACTCCCATTCATTTTAATGTGGCTGCATCTAAATCTGGGTTATTTTTGGTAGTTACCTGGAAAGCTACCCATTTAGGGCACATCCTGGGAGCTGTCATTCTTCCCTACCACTTTTGATTTTTGGAAGATGTGAACAAAAATTTGCTGAGAAAACGGATTATTTGGTGGGGGGTGGTAGATGTTTTATTATCTGAATGATGTATTTTAAAACTTTGTGCTAATGGCTTGTCTGCAAATCATTCTTGAGTCTTCCATGTGAGATAGGCAGGCTAAATATCTCTTACAATTTTAAAAGTCTTAAGTATTGTTGCTTCTAAAACTAAAGAAGTCGGCCACAGCAATCTACATATTGCTGGTAATACCTCATCTGGAGTACTATTTTCAGGTACAGGTTCCACAGTTCAAGAAGTATGTTGAAAAATTAAGAAGACATTCTAAAGAATATGAAAAGAGTGAGAAAATGTGGAAATAACTGGAAATAGTTAGTCCAAGCCTGCAGAACTTGACCTGTCAAGCTAAACAAAACCTGTATTTTTTTCTCCTAATGTCAGTGGACAGGGCACATGGTTGTCTTCCCTTTTTCTCATGTTGATCATCAACATATCCTAGTAATTTTTTAAAGATAAAACCTAGGTTATGGTAACCAATTCAAGTGTAAGAGAAAAGGAAAGGAACTGTTGACTTTGTCTACTATAGTCAGGGCAAGAGCTAATGAGAATTAAAATCAGAGAAAATATATTTAGGTCAAGTAATTTAAGAGCTGTGTGGCTTGCGAGGGCTAGCAAGGAAATGCCGAACAAGTTTCTCACTAGCAAAATCATTTAATGCCATTTTGAATGAAATATTTAGAGGACAACAATGCATTGGAAGAGAGATAAAAAGAAAGGCATGAATGGTTGACAATTCCATTGCCCACTGTCTGAGCAAAACTACTATTTAGAATTATTTCCCATCAGTGGCCTCCTTAGTCATGCTTTGTCAAGGGCCTGATCAGACATGAGGCTGGGACTGGGGGGGTATGGTTGCCAACTGCCTGGAGAAAAAAATGTCACTTTAATACAGGCTTAGGGGTAAGCCTCCTTCTGCAATTCTCCCCCCCCCCCCCCCAAATCTGAAATAGTCCCATGGGCCTGCTGTTAGGATGAACATTCACATTCTTAAATAGATCCTAACCTGGTAGTTTAATCAATTCTAGAAGACAGAAGTCTTCTGTATCTTCCTGTTTTGTTTGGTACTAGTTTTTGTTAACGCATCAGTGGTGTCCTCTGCTGGTAGATAGTTTAAACACTGGCAACCCCTGTGGTATGGCTCCTAGATGATTTGACTGCCCATTAAAAATCATTATAGGATGTATTTACAATAGCAAAATTGCAATTCAATTTTAATAATGAAAATTCATATTTTAATTATTCTTGCATTCACTATTAAATGGTTTTGCTCTTTGTTATTTACATAGGGTGGTTCCTTCTGGCACCCTCAAATGCAATAATTTATTATGCTGTAATACTTTCTATGAGTGCACAAATATCATGCAGATATTGCAGCTGTATTCCACAATGCAAGAAGCATAGTATCAATATACATATAATTGTACAAGCAACTGACAATCAGGTAAAAGAAGAATTTTAGTATTTTCTGTACAAAATATGCAGCCTTTCATAAATTGTAAAATGCATATCTTTTGGCACTTTCAGACAAAGATGTATAAAAATAAATATTCTATGTACAAACAAACATACACACACACACACACAGGACAGTCCATGGTTAAAATCTTCACTGCAAAAGAAAAATACAAACCAGTGTTAGTATAACCCACAAAACTTTTGGAACAGGATTTCCAGTATAGAGGAATTGCTATGAAAGTATACTGTCACATGAGCATACTCTATGGTACTACTCAGATTCGGCACAGTCCAGTTAAGGTGAGACAATTTGTAATCCAATTGATTTCCATGGGAGAGATTTGCACACATATCTAATTCTCTTGTTGATATCAGTGTCACTTAAAAGCAATTCTGGGTGGACTGTGCTAATTGTATTGTCAGCAAGGGTTAAAGACTGCTGATTAAATTTTAGTTTCTTCACCTATTAATGTTTCATTTTGGAACTCTTGTTCTGCAGTAAAGCAAATGGCAAGGAATACTAATGAGTCAGATCCCATTGACACTAACAGGAGTGCTTTGGAAGGTTCATAAATCAGAGGATCCAGTATTTATTTACTTCCAAGACCATCTTTAGACACTAAAGTGTAAATTTCCCCATGGTTTTGGCTTTGGGAAATATCTGTCAAACTACTGTGCAACACACTGATCACATAGCCATGACTTCTTTTTCTCACTAATCACTGTATGCCACACTCATACTTCCAGATAGGTTTGCAATTGCTGTAGAAGAATCTGTACCCCCCCTACAGGGGTTACAGCTCATTCTTTGAAGGGATGTGGACTCTGCAGCATATAGAGCCTTCCCATTGCTAGAGGCGGTGTGCCAGGTGGTAACCCGGAAATCTATGCATTCCTTTACCTGTCACAACTGCATAAATGTTGATGATAGGAATGGTAGGAAGGTTCTAAAACAAGTTTTGCCAAAATAAACATCCACTATATCCCTCCCTAATAATTCACTGGTCAACAATGTCCCATAGGTCCAAGGCTGCCCCACCCAAAGCACTGGAGAAAGGAAAATATGTTCACTTATCATGACTTTCCATTCTTGGTGGTCTTAGGGTGGGGTACTCTTCCCCGTCATACTGGGTGGTTATAGTTGGCTAGACATTCACAGCAGAACCTTGGTGTGACTTCTATGCAATATGATCTGGCCATTTGGTTACAGGCTTAGTGAGTTTGAGTCCAGTGGATTGTCCCTTTATGTGTGGTGTTCTAGTGTTTATCTCTGTCATGTTCTTTAAATGTTATTAGCTCCTTTCCAATTAACAGTCTAGTTTCTTGGGGGGAGAGCAAATTGCTTCTGCACCAGCCTGGAGCGTAGAAGAAAAGCCCTTCCCACAGGGGTCTCCAAAAGCCTATCAACCCTGCCTGCCTCTGAGAGGAGTTTCTTCCCAGGACTGCCCCATCAAGAACAAAAATTCACAGTAAGCGATTACATTTTTCTTTCTTCTTAAGAATCTTATTTGTGTAATACTGCTAAATCCAACATATACAAATTTGCTAACTGGGAAAAAAGTCTGTCATCGCAAGTCCTTCATTCTCTTTAGATCTTTCTTGTTAGATTCACAACATGCAGCAACATATTTATCATCATGCCGAATTATTATTTTACCTTATTCCAGCATCCCTGAATTGGCAAACCATCTTCTCCCTATTTCAGAGAATGACAGGAGTTTAGGTGTCAAGACACAGAGAAACTAGACCAGGTCAGGAGGGGAATCAGTAATACAGCTGCAGAAAACATTTTTAAAATCAGTTGAGATGGAATACCTTAATGTAATTCATCCTGAGCATATTGTACATTGTATGAATATGTTTGGTTCAAGAAGTCTGCCTTATACATATTCAGGAAAACTAATATGATCCAAATTGCAACTATCAGAATCTCAGGACTAAATTTACTTTGGGCCTTTTCAGTTTACAAACATAAGGGTGTAATTCAGATCCACCGAAGGTATTGGGAATGCTGCCAAGGATTTCAACCATAAATGGATTGTGTTTTGAAAGATACAGTTGTTACAGTTGTTATTTAAGCTACTGAGGTATCCATAGGTTTTTCCTCAAGATAGCTCTTCTGTTGCAGGGATACTGCAGCTACAGAATAGCACAAACGATGTTCACTACCCTTAAGCAGCAAATCCCTCTTTGTTCATTCTATTTTATGAACATTTTCATTATTAAAAAAAACTCTTTAAGAGACAGAGTGTGCTTTTAAGGATCTGCTCAAATCTGTGAATGCTCAATAGAGCCTTATAAAAACCCTAGAAAGATTGTCCCCTCCTATAGATACGTACTTAAAACATTTAATTTAGTTCTTGGCAGACTATCAACTTGCAGGTGTCTCCCTTTTAAAAATAGTGAAAATAAGAACTATCTCCTGCAGCAAGACTATACTCACCTATCTATGATAATCAAAGAACATAGCTAGATATAAGAGATCTGTGATGAGATCCTTGATCATTTTAAAAGCTGAAAAACAGAAATACTGAGCCCAATTTGGATTGGTGCTGTGGTATGTATGGAGGAGGTTTAACCCTTCCCCCACATTGTTTTCCTGCCAGAAACTACCCCCCCCCCCAAGCCTAGTAGAGAATAGAAGCAGGTATAATAAATAATACCTGTCCTAAATAAATACCTGTCCTTTTCCTCTGTGAGGCTAATAGCAGTAATATGTATGTGTGTGTGGAAAGGGTAAAATGAAAGAAGAGTAAAATATTAACCCCTCTTCCCTTGTGCCCCACACCCAATCCAAACTTCCCCTCCTGCCGTGGCCTTTTAAAACAAAATGTATCATGAAATCCAATCTCTGATCTCCCTTGTCCTGACTAGTCTGCCCTGAGGGGCAGCTGTGGGTGCTAATGTCTGAAAGGACTTCATGCCCATAATGTATTTGCAGAGCTGTGCAAACTGAAAAAGTTGCTTACCTCTAAATGTTCTTCAAGTGGTCATCTGTGCATCACACTGATGGGTGAAATCTAGCAAGCTGACCTACCTGGAGGAGAGTGCAGGTGTGTTTAGGAGACGAGATATAGCAGAATGGCTCAGCCAAAGAAGTACCAATCCATGCTCTGGTATTAACGGCAGAGTTTTTCATAACTGTGGATAGCTGAGTCAATGTAGAAGCATGCTGCAGTTCTGGCCGGGAGATTCTTTTGGCAAATGCAGATGAAATGGCTATTGCCATGGTCAAGTGAGTCTTGATGTTTGAAGGCAGTCGTTTTAATGTATTTTATTTTAAAACATTTTAATGCCACTTTTCCAGCCAATCAGGGTCCACAAACTAATACCATAGTTCTACATTGGATATCTACATGGATATCCAGTGGTTGATATGCTGAAGCAAGAGATGTTTCCTTTTTTGCTACTAGAGTAGGAAAAGTCTAGTTGTGTGTTCAGGAGAGACAAACTATGCAGAAGGCCAGTGCCCCCTTCACATTCAAGCAGTGGTGTGACCTCTCGGCATCTGTCACCAAAAATGAAAAAAGGTCAGTAGGACTATGTCCTGGTTCAAATGGAATTCTGATATTACCTTAGGCAGGAAGATGATATCATGGCAGAGAATCCCCTTTTCCTGGTGAAAGCACAGGGAAGGTGGATAAATTCAAAGAGCAGCCAGTTTCAGTGCTCCCCTGGCTAATCAGATGGCAGTGAGAAAGTGATCTTGAAGGAGAGCAATTGAAAATGACAGGCTGCCACGGGTTCAAAGGGCTTGCCCATGACCTGAGTAAGAACAAGCTGGAAGTTTCAAGCCAATGTAGGGGGTGTACTGGAGGATAAAGCAGAATAAGACCCCAGAAAAACTATTTTGCCATGGGCTGGAAGAAGTTGGAGCACTGCTGGATGAGAGGTCATGAAGTTGAGGCAGTAGCCAGGTGAACCTTGAGAGATGAGCATGCCAGACCTAAATAAAAGAATGGAGTAGGTATTGTAGAATGAAGGAAGTGCACACATGGATGAGTCTAACTCATGCTGCAAAGTAAAGTTGGTTATTTGCTTTTGTATGCTGTCACAGGATTTCCTAGTGGATAGTTTCCTGGCATTAAGGATGGCCCCTCTCACAGTCTTCAGGATCACTTGGTTAGCAAAATTCTCTAGGCTACCAGGTGTAGGGCATCCACGTATAGGATCCTGCCCTGATGCTGTGACAAGAGGTCACGTAGGAAAGTTATATAGCTGCCCTTGGCTAAGTTTTGGTAATCTTTAAGAACCATGGTTGGCATGATAAATAAGAAGTGATGAGGATACAATCTGACGAGTCCTTCTTTATCTTCCCAAGAACACTGAAGAGAAGGGGAAGGGTCGGAAGCTTAAAGTATGCACCCTGAGCATATTATAGGGAAGGCATCTCCCAGTTGTTCTAGACCTCCTTGGAAGCAATAACTGTAGCACTTCCTGTTGGACAGTGTGGCAAACAAGTCTGTCATTGGATGGCCACACTGATGAAAGATAGGTCATATGTATTTGTTGCTGACTGACTGTATGTCTACTGAGGGCATCCACCCAGGTACTATGATACCCTGCAACATGAACTGCAATTGACGTGATGTGGAAGTTGATGCAGCTCTCACAGGCAACAAGCAAGATCGTTTAGGCTGGTTGATGCTTGTTTATGTAACAGATTCTGATCATGTTGTTGGTGGCCACCTGTATGGTTTTGCCTCTGAAACTGGGAAGAAAGGCATTAAGACATTGGTTCACCACTAGGAGTTCCAGAGGGTTTATATTTATTTATTTATTGGGATTTCTATCCCGCACTTCTGGCCAAGGCCGGCTCAGGGTGGCTTACAATTCCTAAATTCAGCAACATATAATACAATAAAATACAAGGTTAAAATTTGGTATAAAATCACAATTAAAAATTACTAAAGTGCTAGTCATTATTGCATCATTATTGCATCAACTCCATACAACTTCAATGCTTATATGAAGACTCTGTTCCTGTGTGGACCATGTGTGTATGGACCAAGTGCCATAATGAATACCCTATCCCCAGAGAAAGGTTATTGATCATTACGATTAGAGTTGGTTTGGTGATGCCAAGTCTATGCATAAGTATCTATAAAAGGTTTTCAAGAAGCTAGAAATGTGATTATACACAATTGTCATTTATATGCCATATATTGAAATGTTGATAATGGCAGGTGGGCATTTATCTTTCCAGTGTTACATGAATCTTTCAGTAACAATAAAGCCCCAGAGTGTCCATTTCCTTTTTTGTGTGTGTGAGTGTGTGTGCACCTGGAAGTCATGGTGACCTCTGGTGACTGACCCCTACTGGGGACCAGGAGGATATTTAGAGAGCTGGCTGAATAAAGCCTGCCCCCGCCTCCCACCTCTGTATTTCATGGAGGTCTCCCATCCAAGTACTTGCCAGATTTACTTCTGAGATCTGATGAGATCAGGCTTGCCTGGGCTATCCAGGTCAGGGCTAGAGTGTCCATTTCCGTTGATCTTCAGTTAGCCTTCAGGAGACAGGCAAATAGTTTAAAAGTACATAAGTATCCTCAAAGATCAATGAATACTTTAATACAAAATTGATATGAGTAATTACTTCCTCCCCAAAAGACCAAATAATTAGACATGCCTAAAGCATATGCTTAACAGGCTTGTCTTGTAAGTTACAATGCTAGCAATCAGAGACTTTACTTAGCCCTTTACTAAAAAGGTGCTGTGGTGTCCAGTATATTCTAAACAGAGTTATTTTGCTGATTGTCTAAGCTTGAGATCCATAGAAACAACAGGCATAAGCAAATATTTATAAATAAATATTGTAGGTTTCATTTTCTGCATTGATTCAATGAGTTTCCAAGAGGAAGGGAGAATCTGAAACACTTAGTGCTGCAGGGTCATATTTAGATACCTAGTCGTATCTAGATCTCAGCTGAGAAAATGACAAATACTCATTGTCAGAGTCTAATAATTGCTCCAAAGTAAAAATCCCCCTATCTGTCCAAGCTTTCTATAAAAAAAGATTTCTTCTCAATTTTTACATCTGGATTGGCCCATCATTTTAATTTACTATGTGAAAATAAGTCAAATTGATATTGTCTTGACATTATGACCCATAATCCTCTAACTGCAGAACCCGCAGGGGGAACAGGATTTATTTTATATGAACAGAACCTAATGCATTTCATTTAAAAAGGGTCACCAGACAAGAAGCCTCCAAAACAGCCCAAGATGGGCAGTCCAACTGAGAGGAGCAATTGCAATAATTAGTACAAGTTAGCAAGCAACCCTCCTTCATTAAATGGGTGTTGCATCCTTGTTGAAGAAATTTGAGGTGGTAAGGAACCCCACATACATTTACAAACTAAATTTTAATTTTATAAATGCCTGTACATGGTATATGAAAAGGAATTGCACACAATAACCCAAGGTATAATGTTCATTTGGAGTGTATTTAACTCTTAAAGATTGCCCATCTGTCCAAATCCAAAGATACATAGTGAACTACTCATGATGGTGATGAGGCCAACACTGAAGGGAGGATAGTACTGAGAACTGAAGTAGCAGGATATTGTTTTGAGGGTCCAACATCAGCTTGAACTGCAGTGCTGGAGGGTTCTCATTTGAAGGCGGGTGAAATGGACAGTAGGCGTTGTAGATCTGTTAGTCTTTGTATGGAGACTGGTAGCTGTACAGGGTGCTACTGGAAGGTTGTCACCATTTCTATGATGGCATGTTGTCTGTCCAAGAGCAGGCATACCCTTGCAATAACTGAGTTCAGGACAGCCTCAGTGTATTGGATGCATTGTGTAATATTGAGGTGCAACTTCTTTCTGTTGGCATGGAGTCCTAGTGAAGCAAGAATATGCTGGTTCACGCTGGAGTAAAGTCAATGGGGAGAATGATGTCAAAAGCCAGTTGTTAATGTACAGGAAGACTGTGATCCCTTGACAGTTTGGTGCAGTGGTTAAGTGTGCAGACTCTAATCTGGGAGAACCGGGTTTGATTCCCCACTCCTCCACTTGCACCTGCTGGATGATCTTGGGCAAGCCATAGCTCTGTACCAGCTGTTCTCTTAAGGACAGTTGTCTCAGAGCTCTCTCAGCCCCACCTACCTCATGGTGTCTGTTGTGAGGAGGGGAAGGGAAAGGAGTTTATAAGCCGCTCTGATAGTTTTCCCGCACCACTTCTTTACCAAGGTGTAGAGCCCGAGAAAGACCACCAGGCATGTCAGAACGACCAAATCCAGGGCCCGCTGGAAGTCCAGCCAACAGTAGGCCAGGTAAGTAGGCCAGGTAATGAAGTAGGCCAGGTAAGCTAGAAAGAGGAGACACGAGACCCACGGGCAGTGGATCAGTTCAATCGTCGACAAGGTGGCACTACAAGTGAAGGGCGCGGTATAAATCCAATCTCTTCTCTTCTTCTACCTCAGATGTGCTGTGACCACTGCCATGCACTTGGTGAAGATCCTTGTGGTGGTGGAGAGCCCAAAGGGCAACACAGCACTGAAAGTGGTTGATCCCCACAGCGAAACAGAGAAGCCAACAATGTTGTGGCTGAATCAAGATATAGAAGTAGGCATCTTTGAAGTTGATAGACATGACCCATGCTCCTGGCATCAAGAGGTGGCAGATAGAGTCACCTCCAGAACTTCTTGTTCTCAGAGCCAGTTTGGTGTAGTGGTTAAGTGTGCAGACTCTAATCTGGGAGGACCGGGTTTGATTCCCCACTCCTCCACTTGCACCTGCTGGATGACCTTGGGCAAGCCATAGTTCTGGCACAGCTGTTCTTGAAAAAGAGCAGTTTCTGTCAGACCTCTCTCAGCAACACCTACCTCACAGGGTGCTTGTTGTGGGGAAGGGAAGGGAAAGGAGATTGTAAACCGCTCTGAGACTCCTTTGGGTAGTGAAGGGTGGGGTATAAATCCAATCTCCTCCTCCTCCTCCTCCAAGATAAAGCACAGGATGGAGAACTTCATCCTTCTTCCGGTCAGTGAAATATCAGGGATAAAAATCCTGGCCCCTCAGGAAATGAGGTATGGGTTTTCTTGCCTCTTTTTACAAAAAGGGAGAATGGAAGAGAATGGTATGGGGTGGAAGGTGGGTGGGAAAGGCAGGGAAGCGAACTCTATTGCATATCTCAGTGTTACGACAGTTAAGACCTGGTAGTCCAATATGATTTTTTCTCAGTTTGGAAGATGTTGATGAAGGTGGGAGGAAGCTTTGGAGGGAAGAGACATGGAATTTCAAAACCTGGATTCATCCTGAAAGATAGTATGCATCCAGAAGATGGTTGAAATTTGGAAGGAGGAAAAGCATCCCAAAGGGAAGGACTCCCTCTTGAAAGACCTGTCAGAATGACCAAATTTTTTTGGCCTGCTTGAGTGCAGATTAATAGCACTTGGAACTCTGGGAGGCCTTTATGAGATTTGAATTAGACCCATTGACTTCACAATAGTGATGAGTTCCTGAAAAAAGTTGTCTTTGAGCTAGAGGTCCTTTGAAAGAACAGGTCCTGTCATCTGGTGCTGGGTTAGATGAATGGAACCAGGCACATTGTCTTAAGGGTACTGCAGTTGCCATTTGTTTGGAGGCACCTTCAGCCATGTCTTTTGCTGTCCACATCTTTGCTTTGTGACCCAAAGTGTTTCATCCCTGAAGCTGAAGGTCATGGATTTGTAGGCATCCAGGCAATGTTCAAATGCAAAAGAAAGATGATAGTTAGCTATCTTAAATGACAGCCCCAGTAGTATACACTTCATTCCCAATTGGTAGGAACTGAGCAAACAGCCTGTTTATTCTTTCCCAGGCCTGCCTCGACAATGGCATAGTTGGGTAGTGGGTGAGTGAAAGGGAAGGATAAGGTGTCCATTTGTAGTCTGTGGGGATTGGTGGATTCTCTTGATGTTAGGGGAATGGAGATTGTCTTCTCCCAGGACTCTTTAGTCAGATCAAGAAGTTCATGGACTGGATGAAAGGTGATAGGAGCATGAGAATCCAAACTGAACATGTCCCAGATGGGATCTGACTTAGCCTGTATGTCCAAAATGGCTGCCATCCTGCATATAGATGGTCATAACAGTGGTCAGACAGGCTGTCTGTTGGAGAGGAAGCTGATGCTTTGCCAGTGTTGGAATCTGGACAGGTTGATCACTATACTAGATCCAGATGGAGAGTGCATTGCAGGCAGCGGGTGGGCTGTTGCCGAGATGATGAAGCAGAGGGTTCAACATTGGTTAGTACCAGGATACTGGATGATGCAGTGGGGATTTTGACATTTCCATCTTGGGATCACACACCACTGTACAGGGATCACCAGTACCAAGAAGAATGAGCGAACTCTTGATACACCTCTCCAAGTGCTGGGACAGTAGCTACATTCCTTGTACAGACCCTAATAATGAGAATGGTTGCCCACTTATGTTGCCATCACCACATCAGGCACTCAGTTGAATGTGGCATCTGTCTTGTTAAGCTCTTCCACACAGCTTCATGCTGCTACATCTGTTGTGAATACACAGGTCGTCACATCTCATGCCGCTTTACCTGCTCTAGTTACCACGTTGTGCACTCTAGACTATCACCTCCAGGACCTCTTCAGTCACATAGTTCTTGATCAAGTCTCCTTCCCCATAGGCGCAATACTCGCTCAGAGAAGTTCCCTAACAATGTCTCTGCTGTGTTGGACAAAAAGGAATTGAGCAGGAGAAGTGGCACTGTTCCCCTTATACCATATGCATTCTGAAACTGCTTCGGGGGGGGGGGGGGGGAGGTCATGCCTTCTTTGTAGCTCTAGAAGTTTCTGAAATTGTGCTTTGCACAGGTGCAGAGTCCATCTGTGTGATGCACAGAGGTCATGAAGAAGTAGCTGCTGTTTATCCAGACTTGTAGCTGGATGATCTCTGGGCCATTCAGATAACTGAATCTCTCTCTCTCTGTATATATACACATACACACTTATATGTTTTCTGCTTTCTAAAAAGAGAAATCTAGAGGTTTTCATGAGAATTTTTAAATGACTATTTCCTTGACAAACAAGGAGTCTGGTGAATTAATCATTTGGCACTAACCCATATCAATTTCTAAATCCATTTTCCTTAAAACCAGCAGGTTCCAAACAATGCATCATCACTGGCATATATGCCTGTAGTATTCAATAAATGAACTTCCATTAACCGGAAATTGAGAAGTTCCCATTGGTACAATGGTCCCATTGACAGCAATACATTGTGTTGCGTGGAAAATCCAAAGTTAGGTATAATGCAGTAGGAAAAGGAGTTACAATTGAGGGATCAACAGAAGGATATAATCAAAATAACATTCTTGCTAGTAGAGAGGGAGAAAAGAAAGTATGCTTATTAGCATATAAGACTTGAAAAACATGCGCTCCATACACATGTCCAGTATACAGAGCAGTCAAGAACATAGAGCAACAGTGTGAAAGGCAACAGGCAAGCTTTTTGCATGCTTGAGTAAAAATGTATAATATTAGAGATTTACTTGGTTATCAGCATGACACTAGTTCAGCAAACACTATTTATGATTTGTGTGTATATGTGATAGTATGAACACATGTCTCTTCCAAAAATAGCAGCAACTAAACGTGTAGAATTTGTCATAAAGTGACAACTAGGATAGAATCCTGAAAAAGACTTTGTTAGTGGATCCGAGATTCCAGGATGGGTTCCTGGTTGCTCTGTAGCAGGACCAGCAAGTCAGATGAGGAACTTCTCTGTTCCAGTTTTGTCTGCTCTGCAGCTAAAAATCTGGCATATTCTCCTCAACCTTCTATAATTTTTCTACACTTTCCCCCCTCAGTCTTCTCTTGACTTTCCCTTGACTGGAATATGACAGGGAGTGAAGCAATCACCTTTTTGGGGGGGAAGGGTTTAAGGTTCTCATGGCCCCTTTGAACTGTCTTCTCTGAGCAGGTACAGGGCCAGCTACCTCTTGGGTGGCTCATTCATCTCAAGTTGGAACTGAAAGGAAGGGTTGTAGAAGCCCTCCTGTGCTATTTTAAATACCTAAAAGCCATTCTGGAGCCCACCATCACACTGGCAACACCCCAGATGATGAGGCCGATAGTTCTTCAGACACAGGTACCATCACAATAATCCATTTGGAGAGCAATCCAGAGGCCTGTCCTTCACCAAAATTAGGGGAGCCCATCACTGTAGAGGGCACTCAATGACAAGGAAATATAGGCAACCCTTTTGCTACTGCAGAAGGAGGCCCTTCAGTACGCCCAATGATAGCATCATCTCCGTGTCCTCTTCCCCCCAGCTTTTATTACAGACTGCTTGTCCCACAGGCCTGATCTTGGGGGATGGACAAGAAAGATTTTTTTTATTAAGGATCTTATTAAAATGATCAAACCCCAAGGGAAGTGAAGACAAAGCATCCCTTCCTCTTCCTCACCTTTGCTCCAACTTAAGCAATAGCACAAGTCCAAAAAGGGCCTCACTAACCCCCATTCTTTTCATGAAGACAGTCATCAGGAAGAGTATTGAATAATTTGTTCTCTTGCTAAGACTGCCAGCCAAGCACTCCTGGGTGCTCTAAGCTATTCATCATCCTCTAATCATCAAGATCATACAGTGGTATCACTCTCCCAAATATTCTGCAGCATGAACGACATTTTAATTGTTCTAAAGAAAAACAGGAACTGGAAAGTGATTATCTCAAGTGTCTGATCTGATCTATTTGGAAATGTAAGCTCTGCAGGGAAAACCTCAAGGCAGTTCCAAAGGGGATTACCCAAGTTCCATAGACACCATGAGGATTATCTCCCTATCCCAATGCACCCACAGCACTGGAAGCTGCTGCATATTTCCTACAATTAAATGCACTTTAAATATGAAGTCTTCCCCTGCAAGGTCTTTTGCTCCTCATGTACAAAAGATGGTCATAGCAGCTCACTTTTAGGGTATCCATGTTTATCCATACCTCGATGACCTCATAATTTGGTCTTGATAGTCTAGGGACAAGGAAGATCAGGAGACCTTTGCTGCCTCCTCACAAAGATGTGAGCCTGACTGGCTGTCCGAGGAAAAGGATAAGGAGTTAAGGCTTCATACAGGAAACACAGGTTGGCACCTAGGGCCATCCCTGCATGCTTTCCACAACTAACTGGCCCATGATGGCAAAAGCCAGCATGAATTCATAGAAGGAAATAAGATCTGTCTGTGAATGGAGTCTGTTACTCTTCTCAGCTTGGTGGAAAACAATCTGGTATCTCTGAAGGCTCTGTATATTCAAGGAGTCTCCAGGCCAGGTATTCAGGGCAAGCCAAAGACCTGGCACTTCTTGCAAGGTGGCAATGTGGGCCTCCCTTTCCACCTTTGCTTACCATTACAAAATGGATGTTTGTACTTCTGCTGATGTAGCCTTTGAACAAGTGTGTCCTGTCTCCCTTTTAGGCTTTTCACAGTCTCTTAGCACATGCAAAGTTTTTTCCCATGTTTTCTCTATATGTTTTTGCTGTAACTGCTGAAACAGGGATGTCCCTTCTCCCATTAGGTGAGAGAAAACTCAGCTAATTGGCATGGTCCTGCCTGTGGAGCAAGGAGGAAGAGTAAACCAGCCTCCATCCATCAAGAAGAGATTTTCACTCTAAGTATTACTGGTCTTTTTCACTTTTTCCATTCAAGTTAGGTGTGCCTGTATCTCCCCACATTGTATCCTTCGTCTGCAAAAGGTTTTAATTCAGTGAAGTCTGTGTGTATATGTATCAGATTCTAGAAAAAAATCAAGCAAATTAAGAATAAAGTAACCTCATTAAGATACATGCAACAGAAGCAAATTTGTAAATACTTTTATGGATTTGACTACTACTTTTTATGGATTTGAATAATTCTGAATAAAGAGTATTATTTAGGGGTTTTATATGAAATTTGAATTTACTTGGTAATTTTATCTTTTGAAATGCAGAACAGTTAAAAGCCATTTCTATAACCATGACACCTCTTGGAAAATGATGCCAGAAACACCTCAGTGATTTATATAATTTCTTAATTTAGACTGTGTTTAAAGAATTTAACGAATTTCAGAATTAGAAAAAAGAACTATGTATTATCCTTGGAGATAAGTTTGTGCAATGAATGTGAACATAGCAATAAGTATGTTTTGGTGGGAAGGATATGAGATTGTACAGTGAACAGCAAGTTCAAATGGTGAAAACTGCCAGATCTACAGAGACAGCTGTTGATATTGCCCTCCTTAGAAGTGAACATCTTGCTGTGTGTTGCATATGAGAATCAGGCCTTGTTTCTAAGCAAGTCTGAAGTATAAGTAGATAAGCAGTTATGAAAGAAATGTTAAAGATGAATCAAAGCAGCTATGAGAACCATTGCACTGTTTAATCCAGCAAAGTATTTGTTTTCAACTGCATATATTGCAGGGAAATGGTGGTAGCAACTAGTGACTCAAAAAGTTGTTATGGGTCACATTTTGAAGGTAAGTGGAGATCTGAAAAGGGGTTTGCAGTAGCAGGGGGGAGCAATCAGAAACATGCAGGAAAGGGAAGGTAACACCATACCAATGGGCAAGGGGCATCCAGCCCGTCCAGCCCTGGTAACCCCGGCTCACCCTTCTCGCCTTTAAAACCTCGGAGTCCCTGTTCATGAAATCAACCACTAGAATTACTTCAGTTAGTGCAGATCACCTCCATTTTATGGGTGGAGAGTCTCAGTACAACAGTGATGTATCTAGGGCATTCAGGTTACAGAACCCAGGGTTTTTATGTACAATGGTGCACAATGATAGTAAGTATAGCTTTTTTTTCTGTATTGTGAAACAATCAGAAGACATTTCTCTTAATCTGATAAATATAGAAGGTTCTGTAAAGGTGGAAGAATGGGAAGAAGATGCTAATTTTTAGAAAAGATTTCTTAAGTACTCTCTATTCACAGCAAAAGTAGTGTGTGAAGGTACACCTTACCTAGGTAGCTTTGTTATGAACAAAAATTAAGAAGATAGAAATTATGAGTAAAGCTTTGGGTTCTTGAAACATTCTTAAAGAGTTACACTGGAATTTAAAAATTCCTATTGCTGTAGTATTAAGTGATTGGATGTTACTTTAAAAAAAAATTGTGCTCTGGTGCTCTTACCAACATAAGATAATATAATAAAGGTAAAGCATAACAAATTAAGAATGCCACTGTTAAAAAGACAGGACTATGAGTTCCTAAAATAAACATATCTTCCGGTTAGTCATGCAGCTCCAAGTATTCTAAGGCCCCCATAGGAAATGTCTTCTGTGTTCCATTTTTCAAATTATCTTAAAGTATTTTTGTGTAAAAGGCAATTGTAATTTTTTTCTCACATGCAACTGTAAAGAGGCTCCTTTCAAGAACCTTGCTTCTGTTTTTATAAAACAATTTTGTTTCCACTGGGTGTCATAAACTGGGTACCCTACATCAATTCCAGCTGGCAAGTTCTCTTTGAAACAGGATTTCACCACCACTGAAGGAGGAAGAAAGAAGGCACTTTAGACTCCATTGCTGCTGAGTCCCTGCTCACAATTTTTTGTTCTCTTGGTGATTGCAGCACAAGGTGATGACTTGCAAATGTAAATGAACCATTCCATATCAGAGCCCAGATTCAGAGCTTTCATACTGCCTCCTAATTCGTCAAGCAAATACATTTCATTGGAACACATTCATCAGCAAGTCACCAAGTAATTAAATGATATCCATGCATGTATGAACTGGTCCTTAGTCTTAAGGTAGAATCTAACAGAGAGCATAGGAATGTCAAGCCTTTTAAGCTACAGATATTTGTTACCACAGTATACTTTTCCATAGCCTAGTTGCTTAATTGCTTTAGCTTTCTATCATTGTTTGTTTCAGTGGAAGTAAGACAGAACAGTTCAATCAGTAACCTGATTGCATAATTACTACCATTTATCCTTCGTTCTTCCTCAGTGGCTGAGAATCAAACAATACATTTTAAAAAACACAACATACCAATGGACAGGGTGCATCTAATCCAGGTGCTCCTTGGTCTCCCTTATCCCCTTTAGGCCCCCTAGAGCCTTTCTTGCCCCTTTCCCCCTGTGAATAATAGTTTATTAATAATACATTAAAAGTTTAGGATCATCCATTTCAATTCAATGTAAGAAACAATCCCAAAATATTAAAATATATAAAGAATAACTTTAAAGGCTTGATTTTTTTTCCATTGAGGATTTTGCTTGCAAGATTTTCCCTGGATTGACTTGCATTTTAAATTTAAATTTGTGTATATTTTTAGTAATTATTAAAATCTCAAATGAGTAGGATACAAAAGCTCTGTTCTCACACTATGCTAATGACATAGTCATCAGTGATTGGCATTGGGAATATTAGCTGCCATCTTTTTCATGCTTGCTCAGAAGTTATTCTGCCCTCATATAACACAGAGGAGGACAATAACTGAATTTCTATGCAGCATATGATGGGATTAATCTTCCTTTCTGCCCTGAAGTTTGATTATCAGTGAATCTAAAGAAATTATTACAACAGCTTTTTAAATCAGGATATGTACTGAAAAGTTTGGAGCCATTTGCACTACATTTTGGGAGGAGTCACTAGTTCATACTTCAAAAATTTTCTACAGAAAAGTGAGGCCGTTGTCATAACATTTTGCACAACGTCTGCAGGCACAATGAGGAACAGCAGGTTAAAGATGTCTGGAAAAAATGTAGTGGTGTGGTTAAAGTCATGAGAGGTAAGATAGGTGGAGAGCTTATCTCATTTTGCCTGAATGACAGGAGTAGTGGGAGAGTTGATTCCCCGAGGTAGTCAGTTCAATCACCTGCTGTGTTTATGTTGCAGGTTTGAGCAGAATGGTAGATGGAGTAGAAGAGGAAACCATGCCTGAAAGATCATTACAAAATGATTAGGATGCCTCAGAATATCTCCTGTATGATCTTGTGCAGGACATGTGCTGTCAGCAGCAGAGGTGGCAATGCAAAGATGAATGTGGCCCCTTTGTGAAGGCAAAATTGCATCACCAGGGATGCAGCTTTTGTGTCCCCTTTGCTAAAGTACTGGGGTACCTGGTGGTTTCCTCTACAGCAAAAAGGTCTACTCCAAAAGAGACTGGAATCATGAGTTAGAGGATAGGAATTAAGGTATGGCCAGGATGGTTTTTTCTCCCTTCTCAGGATTCTCAAGGAGACTGTGGAAGATGCAGCTTTTGTGTGTGCGTGTGTGTATGTTCATTTGAGAGTTAAGATTATTGTACAAGCAACTGCTTTCTTGTCAATAATGCCAACTGGCCATTAAGACCATCAAGAAAAGTCCTGGAGGCTGCCCCCATCTACCAGGGCCACTCTGATCCTGTGGTGACTTCCACCTCATATGAGAGGGCAGCTGCTGACATGCCACAAGGTAGGTAGGCAGACACAAGCTGCCACTGCAAGCTAGCATAATGCAAGGCGGATGCAGGCCCCCACTGCAAGCCAGTGGCCCCTACCTGGCAGGAACCAGCAGCACTTGCCCCATGTGAGGCAGGCAGGACCCACTGCTGCTACAAGCCAGTGGCCTCCACCACCATACAAGGCAGACTGGCATAAGCTGGACATGAGCCATGTCATGCCTGCTCCTACCTTCCGGCAGGGGCAGGGGTGAATTATTTTCCTCCTCCCCTCTTGGTGGTGGTGGTGGACCTTTTCCTGTACCATTTTGGCCTCCCAGTCTACATCACTGTTTGTTGACAAGCAGGTCACTGAATGTTTATACCATTAAATCTGATGAAGATAACAAAATTTGTTTTTGAATGCGGGTAACTCATAATATAATTTGTCACTGGCTATTATAGTTTGTATATGTGCTGTATCTTGTTACCGGCTGGTGTGGCTTGTATATATAAATCTATTATTATATATAGAACTTTTTTGTATAGTGATAGATTCTTCACTACACAAGTAATAATTGTTACCCGTTTTAGTATCCTTTTTTTGTTGGTCTTGCTGCAGGGACATTCTCCTTACAAATACTTATAGGTTAATGGAAACTGTTCTGCCCTGTTTATTGACACAGCATTCAGCAGTGACATCGCTTGTCACTTGTACTCATAGGCGTAGAGTACGGGGGGGCTCGAGCCACCCCCGAAATTTCGGGGGGGGGGCTCATCCTCCCCCAGGAAAATGGAGCACCTCTGCTGTGCCTCCCCGGGTCCTTCTGAGGCCTGGCCTCCGCTGCTGGAGAGGGAGAGGGAAGGGGTGGCGGGGGGGAGAGAGAGAGGCACCGGCAGCAGCGGCTGGCAGGCCTCGGAAGGGCCAGGGGAGGTGCGGCGGTTTTCCGGGGGGGAGAGAACATTGCCCCAGCGAGCGCGCGTGCAAAGCGTGCGCACTACAGAGCCCCCCCCCCCCCAGAATTTCCAAAAGTCTACGCCCCTGCTTGTATTATCTTGTTGGAAAGACACAGCAGAAGAAAATAAGAGTGTTCTAGATTGCTTTGAGTTCCATGAAGCTGATATGTTTGTCCTGAAAAGATGGTTATAAGGACCCATGAGTCTTTGATGATAGAATCCCATGCTGGGAAGAACAGTTGTAGTCTGATTCCAAGCAAAGGTTTGGTAGGAAGAGCTGAGTAGTCAAAGATTATATTTCTTCTTCTGTAGAGATTTGTTTTGACAAAGAAAGTTCTGCCTACATAGACATGTGTAGGCAGACATGTATAGAATTTGCACCAATGACAGAGTGGGATTCTGGGCTACTGATACTGTGGCAGTAATTTGTTCACAACACATGTATTGGCCATAATGCTAATCTGAATGGCAATAGCAGTCACAATAAACTTGGGATTTCCAGCAAGATCTGGAACGATTGCATGCTACATCCCAATCTTTCAGTATCAATAATGGTATTTATCACCATCACCCTTCCATATGGAGGGACATAATGATGAGATCTAAATTGTCATTCTACAAGATCATGAGGCTATTCTCTGTGATCGCAGTAACAACTCTGGCCATAACTGTGGTCTCCACACTGTAAAGATCTCTGTGTTCTATTAGACCATGTGTCAATATAGTGATTCTAACACAGTAGGTGCAGAAAGTGGATTAGTGTCTTTTATCTTCCATGTGAGAAAGCTGTAGTAGAGAATCTGATACTTTTGCCCAATGGAATGTATGGGAAATTCCCTTGGTTACATCAGACAAGAAGACATGTAGGAGGCTGGATAGGAAATAGAAGCACTGGGTTCAGAGGGGATTGCCGAGGCAGAAAGTGGCAGTGGCACTATGGTTGGATTCCAGCCCTTTAGTATATCTACAGAACACTTAGACTCAATGTACCTCTGCTTCTTTTTCTTATATTTGGTTCCACTGACCAGCGTGGAGGGGTCTTGACAGAGCCCTTGAAAAGTGTTGTCAACAAATGGCAGTTTGGAAGAAGGCATGGATCCTGGAGTTTTATTAGCTGTTTGAGTTGCTGCTCAAGATGGTGATGTGGCTGCCATATTTGGGGCCCACAATACTACGGAATACAGTACCAGAAGTGGTTGTTCCGATGTTAATGAGTACCATAGAAAGTTCCAGCAATCTCTACAGTAGGGTCCAGCACTGGGAGAGTCAATTCCTTCTTACACGCTTGTGGAAATGAGTACACCGAGCTCAAGAATCAGTTATGTGCTTCACCTAAATAGAAGAGGCAATAGGAAATTTGCTCCTGCAGTCATGGCAATATTGAAAGAAAGGCTGAAGTGGAATGCACAGTGAGAAGAAACATGGAGAAAATAAAAAGAAAAAAGACTAAACTACATGAATCTTTATAAAGAAAAGGCCTAAAATGGAGATAAAGGAGGAAAAAAGAGCAGGAAGAAAAACCTGAGGTAATCTCTTCAGAAACAGACATGGAGTTGCTAACAGTCATCCAGTCAAAAGAGAAATGAGAATGAAGGTACAGTAAAGTGGTAACTTCTATTGAAGGAAGGGATTTTAGTACTAATTGTAAGCCTAGAGCTCTTGAACTTTCTGAAGTTTCTTCTGCATCCATGCCATACATGGAACTGCACAGATTATAGGGTTGCCAGATTGCTCCTGGCAACCAGCAGGGGATTGGGGGGGATTATCAGGAGCTGCAGGGAGGCCCATCCAATGTGCAGTGATGTGTCTACGTCACTGACCATGGAACCCAGAAGTGACATCATCACTTCTGGGACATTGGGACTACACTCCGATATTTTGGCAAAAATACTATTGTAAATTTGGCTTCTACCGTAGAGCTTTTGCCCAAATACCAGAGCCCAAATACCCTGGCAACCCGGACATGGTGACATCACTTCTGGGTCACGTAGGCAGTGATGTAGACATGTCACTGCAGGTCAGATGGATCTCTCTCTTCTTCAGAATAAGTCCCCACCCCCCGGCCAGCTGATCAGTGGCGGAATGGTGGGGCCTGGCAGCAGGGGACCCCCGCCTCCACTGGGGGATCTGGCAACTCTAACAGATGATGACTTGAAGAGCACCAGTTACAGGTAAGCAATCTTCAGACATTGTGCAAAACATTATAAGGAAGTGAGATCCTTTATGACAGTCTCACTGTTCTACTAAAAAAATCTGGACATGGAACGCTAACTAACCACTCTACTGTGCCTGGTATGTGGAATCATCTGTACAGTCACACAACCCAACCATCTCCACCGCTGAACTCTGTCCTCTTTGGAAGAGGTTCTAGCAACAGTCTAAAGGAACTGAGTGGGTAGGAGCTTGCTCCTCCTCTTGGAGCAGGTGCAGTAGTGTAATCAGTGCTCTATTTTCATGTTTTGTTGTAAAAATGAGAAATGATTTGTCACTCCTCTACTGAACAATTCCAAAAATGCTTTAAGAGAGATTTAGAAGTATCTGCGGATTTGCTGCGGCTATCACATAAATGTTGGTTGCTCTCCTACAGCTGGTATTAGTAATGTTGAGTGAACACTTTTTTACTGGCTCTGTGAATTCCCATGACATACAACACAGTTTCTAGAGGATTACATAGTCTGTGGGATCATTGCAGAGTGATCACTGATTACTACCCAGTACTGCTGCTGCTATTTGATTTTGGATGTTACCCCATGACATGGGCAAAATTGCTAAGATCCTCCTACTCCAGTCCTGTACATTTTGCTCTGTTAACTTTTTAAAATTGTATTTGTGCTTAAAGGAATTTTAGAGGCATTATTTATTTAGTATTAAGCCCAGTTGCTTAATTTTTCAAGGGGGATAGCCGTGTTAGCCTGCTGAGGCAGAATTATAGGAACCCAGTGGTACTTTAAGAATAAAATAATTTATTCCAGTAAAAAGTTTTGTTAGTCAGAGCTCACTTCATCAGATGCAAGAAGTATACATTCATGGCAGTTATTTATTCTTAAAATTACAAACAACAGAAAGGTCAAAATGGGGAGATGTTATGAAGCAATGCCAGTTGAAACAGCAAGTAATCAAAGAGAAATCTTTGGATGTACAGTTCATGCACCTGACGGTGAACTCTGACTCTTGAAACATTATGTTAAAATAAATTTTGTCTTTAAGGTGCCACTGGACTTCTATTTTGCTTAATTTTGTTTCACTGAAAAAACCTACAGTCTACTGTTAATGTTGTACTATTAAACAAAAAGGTGCTATAAGATACACCTGTTCTAAAATAAGCTATTTTAACATGTATCAGCAGAGTTCTGCCATGATTTTTGTTTTATCTAAGTAGTAAAATAAACAAAGCTGATCTGTCTTACATCGGTTCTTAAAATAGAGCCTCAAAGGGTTTGAAATGGAGACCATAGGTCTCATGTTGCTCCATATAAGGCGCAAAGTCACCCTGAATGTCACAGTAAGACCAGCCCAAGTTTTTAATATACCCCACATCAAACCAAGGACTAATATTCAACAAGAAAACAAGCACAAGTGACCTTTCTGAATCCATTTAGAAGAAACATAAATATATGTATAATAAAACATCTTGCTAGGTGCTTGCAGTGTCAAATGTAAGTGGGATTGTTGGAGAGGAAATTTTATTTAGTAATTGGTATAAGGATTAGATGGTGCAAGTGGAAAACATTAGGCAGAAGAGGTCTCTTAAAGTCTGTTTGTTTTAAAAAAGGAAAATAAATGGGTTTTTGGCAAAATTAAGGTGGCAGGATAAATGGATGGGAGAGGAGAGGTCACCCAGGATCAAACGCTGGCATAGAGGAAGGATAATCCAGGAGAAAATGCAGAATGGGTTGCAGCAGGAAGAGGAGGAAGGACCCAGGAGAAAAGGCAGAAGAGCAGGAAGGGATAAGGGGGACAAAGGTAGACCTGTGGAGGCAAGGAACACACATACACGCGCAAACACACATAGACAGGAGAAGAAAAAAATTGCAATTAAAATAGCAAGTTCAGCTTAAATACATAGGTTGAACACTGACATTTTTTCAGTTGGTTTGGTTAGACAAACATTTCATAATCTCACTTATAATACGATACCACATTTTCTTGCTTTAGGGGTGTGTACATTTTTGAAAGTTTCATTTTAAACTAGGTTGGGTGTTTTAAAGGGCATGATTTTGGGTATGCCAAAATTTTGGGTGGGATAGTGGTTTAATTATTGTAATTAAGTTTCAAGCCCAGTTATCAGGTTTGGGGATTTCAGCTTCCAAAAATCACACTCTTAAAAAAAACACCCCATGTTGAAACCTAAATGAATCTTTCGCTGAATGCTGGCCTCAAGGGAACAAAAGCGGGGAGGGAGAGAGAGAAAGTATCCAACTACTCTGGGGCGCAAAAGGTCACTGTAGCCTCTGAGGCCCAGTCTGCCCTCAGTGTCTCCCAGCTGTTTGGTAGCACAGGCTCCCTTTGAACTTGAAAGAGATAGTGCACCATGAACATCTGGAAGCCCACTGTGTGCTTCCTCTTCCCCCCTCGCTCTCCACTCCTGCACCTCCCAGAAATTACAGTTACTCCTGGAATTTCAGGAATGTTTGGGATAATTTCAGATATCCCTGAACTGACCTGAAACAGCTAGTTTTGGGTTTAATTTCAGCTCTGGTATATCTGAATGCATACTCCTAGTTATAATTCCTGCAGTAACACAACCAAGAAATGTGACCAACAAAAAATAAGTGCCAAACTTTATCTGGTGATCACAGATCTCTGTGTCAGAAACAGGTTTGCTGTCACATCTATAAAACAAGAGGTAAGGGTCAGATTTTAAATGCATCAGGACGGGGAACGGGGGTTGCCAAAACTCTTGCTCTGCCCACACCATCCATCCAGACCCACTTCTCAACTATTTTGCTCCTGGTTGCTGCTCTAAAACTGGAAGTAAACATGTTGGGGGGAAATGAGACTGGAAATAAGCCCTTTGGGAGAAAAATGGTAGTAAATGGTCAGGATAAGGTTTGAGCACTACCCTCTCACCTTTTTCTACTGTGCTTTAAATGGGCCCTTCACCATCACAACCCATTTTGCTGGGATTCAGCACAACCTATATCAGACTGTGTTGCCCCCACATCTAGTTTGGTATGACAATGTATTCAAAGGGCTCAGTTGTGCTAGAGATTAAATAACAAGTTCAAATTGCACTTTTCTGGACTATGCCTTACATTATTAGTTCCCATTCAAGAAAAATACACTTGATTGAAACATTCTCTTTTCATTATTTAAATGGTTCTCTGCCATCAACTCTCTTGCCAGATAGCCCTACCAACCAACCAACCATTTCTATTTTAGTCAAATAAGACCTTTCTTCCAAATGTGTCCACATTTAAGACCAACTGAAAAAGCCTCAGGGTTTTGTTATGTTATTCATTATGGAATAATCTGATTATCTACATGACATCTCAATTTCTATTTTTATCAAGATGAAGTTACAGAGCAGAACCAGAGGTGGAATGATTAAGTATGTGACATTAGCCTTGGAGCAGTCATGAACTGAGAGGCAGGGCTCATCATATATGGTCAGCAGCACTCATTTTATTGCTTCAGCAATTTTTATACCACATCTTTACTTCAAGATTTATTTGAGATTTTTATGAAAGCGATTCCAAACTCTTACTCTATTAGCCAGTATTGCTGCCAGCACCCATGAAGTGGCTTGTGTAGACTCTTATATTCTTAAGCAATAAATAAATAAAATTGCTCCTAAATATGCAACAGTCTTGTGATAACAGAACCTATCAATTCAAGCAGTGAGACTGATGCTGTCTTCTGTGGCCTTCAGTGGATTGGATCCACTAACCTATCAGAAGGCAGTGGATATAGAATTTTGCCAGTGTCTCCTCCCTCAAGCATTCCTTTCCAGTTCTCAAGTAGTTGATTCCCAGGGTTGCTAGACCTGTATGGACTCATAGCCATGTGGAATGAGGGGGATGGGGACTATGCTAAGAGGGAATGGGGTACCATTATCTCCTTTCCCTTCCATCAGTGCAGCTGTGCTTGTGGAACATGCAATTTTGCCTCCTTTTCCCATCGTAGCTCCCTGACTCATGGCTCTTAGTTTATGTGGGTTATGTGACCAACAGGGAATTTTGGGGGAGAGGATTGGAAGGGATTTCTGGGAAGGGAAGGGAAGGGAATATGGCAAAAAACTGCACCCCTTAACACTGATGGATTGCCAATCCAACTCTTTATAAGGAAGCAATAAACTGGTGGTTCTATTTTTGAAAATGTCTATTGAAAAAACTCTGATACATATGAATAGCTGAAGGAAAATGTCAGAAGCTTTGGAAAAATAGGAAAAGAAAGGAATATGAAGGAGAACCATGAACAACATTTAGACGATCCAAAGATGAAAATGGTGTTCTCTTAGGAAGAGACATTAAGTGGGGGAAATTTGGTTCTCTCCCCCGCCCCACACTCACACATAAGTACTCTGATAGCACAGCATTCTTTTATGTGGCATTACTATAGGGCTGCTATACAGGATATGTCTGAAGCTGAACTGTTACACTAACATATTAACATATATAATGTATTTTATATAGTATCAGACTATAGATGAAGCTTGAATATTTAAATGCATGACATGTTAATTAAAAAATTATACTCTTTTCTATACAATAGGGACCTGAAGAGTCTTATAGCATTGTTCTCCCATCCTCTGTTTTATCCTTTCAACACCAACCCTCTGATGAACTTAGGCTGACAGTGGGGTGACTGGTCCATAGTCACCCAGCAAGCCTCCATGGCAGAGTGGCGATTTGAACCTGGGTTTCCCAGATCCCAGTCTCTCTAGCCACTACACCATGCTGGCTGCTTTAGCATAGATTTCTCCTTTATAAGCTAGTTTTGAATATGAAGGGCTTTGTTTTTTAAAGGAGAAAACATTCAAATATTCAACTTTGTACCTGCAGTCAGAAGTAATACAGTCCGGTGAACAATACATTGGTTGGGGTTGCTGATCAGTTTAATTGTGAAACAATGCCTATAACTAGAATTCTGGCTGACTCTCTGCTCTTCATGCAGAAATGTGGGTTGAAGCCCAAGGAAACAATCCAGAAGCTATGAAACATAATGATTGATAGAAAAACCCATGGGATATGCACATGTGCCTTTCCAGGAGTGACATGGGAAGCCTTCTGCACTCATGATTTTCTCCTTTGACGTTTGTGACTGCTCAACAGGCTTTTAACGCATAAACATTTGTTCTCCATAATATTAGAATTTGTCTGATAAAGCATAAGCTTTTAAACGTTAGAAGATATTTCTAAAGTCCATTCCAATGTGTGTATTCTTTTCTAGCAATCATTAAATGAGTAACTTCAACAAATGTGCAGCAATTTGGCATCACTGGCTAAGTTAATGAAAATAATTTATCTACAAATTAGAACACCACACTAACTATGTGGAGTGGGATTTTTCAAGAACCCATATTCATTTCTCTCTCATTCCATTCATAGCTGACTCCAGTCAGGCAAATGATTTAGGAAAAATTTTTTGGAAAGTAAGTTTTTGGTGTATCTGCCTAACCCTAAAACAATTGTTTATTGTAGGTTTTAGTACATAGATTATGTAATTTCCATTGTAAAGTTCCAGTTGTTTGATGGTAGAATTTTACTTTATTATTTTATGGGATCCAGAAATTAATCATTCCACCATTGTTTTAAAACAACAGCTGAAGTGGCTTAATTTAACTTACCCGGCTTCCTTTTTCCCCTGGTGAGCCTGGTAATCCCTATAATATATTTATGAAAGCTTTAACAAGTAAAGAACTCCCATCCGCATATAATGTCTTATTTTCTGCCATTACATTCCCAGCAGAAACCAGTGTCCTGAAGAGTGCTAGCTCAAACCACATGCTCACAAAATTATACTAAAGCTAACCTTTATTAGCAACAGCATTCTAAGCTAGATCTTGATATGTTGCTGAATGAATTATTAACTGTATTTATATCCCGGCCTTCTTTACAGGAGCTCTGTCCTTAGAGCATTTCAGTGACGTAGGTTAGGCCAAGAGACAGCGACTTACTACTTGAGGTCTCCTGATTAGTGTCAAAGCTTAATGGAACACTTGGCCTAAGTTTCTTTCATCCAAACCCAAGGTTCTTAGCTACTCTGCCACACTGGCTGTAAACTAACCATAATTTAATTCTGCAATATTGAGACTCAATCAATGGTGGAAAGTACCATCAAGTCACAGCCAACTTATGGTGACTCTGTAGAGTTTTCAAGGCAAGAGATGTTCAGAGGTGGTTTGCCACTGCCTGCCTCTGTGTAGGGACCCTGGACTTCCTTGGTGGTCTACCATCCACATACTAACCAGGACCACCCCTTCTTAGCTTCCGAGATCTGACAAGAGCAGGCTGGCCTGGGCCATCCAGGTCAGGGCAATCCATTGTGGAAAGGGAAGTTCACCCCAGAAGTTATGTTAAGCCTTCACAGCAGATATTAAGCCTTCACCCCTTAGTTTGAGTTTGGATTTGGAAAATCCACTGATTTCTGCCTGTGGGGCAGGGCCAGCCCTGCTCCCATTAGCAAATAAAAAGCTGGCACAATATGGTGGATGAGGACAGCCATGATTGCCAGTGCACTGCTGCAAATATGGTAGTGCAAGAGCACTGACATGTACTATTAATGCCACATCTATGAACTTTTCCCACTTCAAGCTCAAAATAAGGACAAAGCTGTACTTGAGAATTTCTCACCCAAAATACTGAACTTGTTAACAGAATATTTTCTTTAAAAGTTCTTTCTCATATTCAGGAAATAAATGACAGCAGAAGTCTACTGTAATATGGTTTCTTGATTGCAATTTCATGAGAAGTAGGGAGAAATAAGCATTTTACACTTACAGAAAGTCCTGCTGGTCCCATTGATCCTGGAATTCCAGGGTCTCCTTTACTGCCCTAAAATATAATATAAAACACATTTTGTGATTTTTGAAGAACAGTACAGATCTTTCATTGTGCCAGTGTGCTGCTGATACTGCAAGAAAAGCACTCTTTGGACTCAGCCCTTTCATCATGCTAAAATGGAATTTGAGGGAGCAGTTTCGCACACACACCCAAAAGCCATATTTTGCTAAATATATAGCTTGATAACAGAATGTTAATATGACAATTTATGGTACATGTGCTGTTTATCTAACACCATACTAAGCTTCTGTTGTTAATCTAGGAACCTACTAGGAATCTCCTGAAAGTTATCTACCCAAATGAAAGGCAATCTAGGTGGCAGAAAGTATGCATTTGCAATCACCAGATTGATATGTTTGTTCATTCGTTTTTGCTTCTTTGCGGATTTCCCAGGCAACATGTGGGAGGGGAGAAGGCTGCTGTCACATGCAGATGGGATCAAACAATAGGGGGAGCTATATCTGCTCAGTTGTTATGGGCCAGCCAGGACTCAGAAACAGTAAGGACTCCTCGGAAGAAGGAGAGCCTCAGGAAATCAGCTCTGAACTGGCAGAAACCAGCAAACAAGAAGATGAGCTGCAGGCTTGTTAGAGCTCACAGCTGACTGCTTTTGCAGAGCCACCAGCACCTTCCAGCACCATTCCAACAGGTGAGACCCAGGTGGTCATTATCAGCCCTCTTATTTCACCCACGCCCTTTGAGCACCAGAGACGATGGCTTAGAATGAAGCTCCAGGGGAGAAGACAAAATGCATATTTCCTGGCCCGATGCCAGCTGCTTGCTAATGATGAGTAGCTGTAGGGTTACTCCCAAGCAGCTGGCTGCAAGTATGACCAGCCAGCAGATGCCTATAAAAGACAGTCAAGGGAGATTGCTTGATGCGGAAACAATTCACCAATTGCCTGACTCTGCAACCACAGCTCTGGATTCTGCTTTCTTCCTGTGACCTTCAGACTGGCTCCTGACTATGACCTCAGACTTCCTATATCCCTGCTCTTTTAATGACTTTGGACTGCTAGAACTTACTTTCTGGACCATGCTCCAAACTGCTCTTGGATAACTGACCTTCTGGACTGAATTTCTTTCTTTATTAAGTTGATTAGGCCACTCTTCCCTGCAAGCAGGGCTCAGGGTGGCTTACAACAGAAATAAATACAATAAAAGTCAATTAAAAACCCAACATCAAAATACCTAAAACATATCAACAGATAAAACAATACACATTCCAAGATGGCAGTGTGTGTGGGGGATCAGTTTCCACAGGCCTTTTAGGGAGGAGGGGTTACAGAGGTTGGAGGGGATGTTTGAGAGTGCCAGATTTCATAGTGTCCTGTCACTGTCCTCAGCCAAATGCCTGGAGGAACATCTCTGCCTTACATGCCCTGCAGGGCATGGATATTCTCTGGCAGAAAATTCCACCAGGTGGGGGCCACGACTGAAAAAGCCCTGGCCCTAGTTGAGGACAGCCGGATCTCTCTTGGGCTAGGGAGCACTAGGAGGTTTTTATTCCCTGAACATAATGCTCTTCTGGGGGCATACTGAGAGAGCTGGTCCTGAACCCTGACCACTAATGGGTCCCTGACCACTAATGACCATAAAGGTCAAAACCAAAACCTTGAACCTAATCCAGTCCTCCACTGGAAGCCAGTGCATCTCATGCAGCACAGGCTGGATATGTGCCATCCGAGGGGTCCCTGTGAGGACCTGCACAGCTGCATTTTGGATCAGTGGAGCTTCTGGGTCAGGTGCAAGTGAAGGCCCACATAGAGCAAATTACAGTAGTCTTTTCTGAAGGTGACTGTTACAAGGATTACCATGGCTAGGTTGCAGCGAGACAGCTAGGGAGTCAGCTGCCTAACCTGGCGAAGTTGGAAAAACGCCAGCTTGGCAACCTTCATTACCTGGGCGTTCATAGAAAAGGAGGCATCCAGAGTCATGCCCAGACTCTTGATGGTTGATGCCAGTGACAGGAGCACACCATCAAGAGTTGAACATTCACAACCACACAGGAATGGAAATACAGCAAATGCAGTTATGCAAACAAATAAACAGAACAATCTGTCATGCTGTACAAATTACACTGCCTCCTTCAGCCCCTCTGAAAAGATCCCCAAACCTAGGGACAGATTGAAGATATCTTCCAGGGGACCTTGTAACCTCTTGCACTGGCTTTCACTAGTCACGAAGGGCATGGGTCTAAGAGGCAGGTGATTGGCCTAACAGCACCCAAAATCCTGTCGACATCAGCTTGGGAGAGTTGGCTGAAGTTGTCAAAGACTGAATCCAAAGATGGCCAAGGGGCCTCCAGTTCTCATACTGTTCCAACATTGGCTGCAAGGTTGCAGCAGAACGACAAGGCTATATCTGCAAAAAAGCTTGCAAATGCTTAGTTGAATTTCCATTATTCTGGATCCTCTCTGAAAGGGATGTAAGAGACTTAATTATCCTGAATAACTGAGCCAGGCAAGAGCTAGCAGACGTGATGGAGGCAGCCTAAAAATCTTTTTTAGTGGACTTCACCGCCATCTCATAGGATTTCATAAGTGTCCTATAAAGTGCTCTTGTGGCTTCAGTGCGAATTTGCTACCAGATTTGCTCCAGTCTTCTGAGTTCCCATGTCATCCCCCTAAGTTCTGTAGTGTACCAAGGGGATGTTTTCTGACATGGATGGAAAAGATGTAGAATCATAGAATCATCAGGTTGGAAGGGAATTCCAGGGTCATCTAGTCCAACGCCTCCTGTACAATGCAGGAAATCCACAAATTCCTCCCCCTACATCCACAGTGACTGCTATTCCACACCCAGAAGATGACCACAAAAAAATCCCCTCCAGGATCTCCAGCCAAATTGGTCTAAAGAAAAAATGCCTCCTGACCCCAAAGTGGTGATCAGCATTTCCCTGGGCATGTAAGAAAGGGCCACAAGAATTAAGCACTGATGCAACCCTTCCTACCCTTCTCATGATCGGCCTAAATTCACAGAATCAATAGTCCTGTCAGATGGCCATCAAGCCTCTGTTTGAAAACCTCCAAAGAAGGAGAGCCCACCACCTCCTGAGGAAGCCTGTTTCACTGAGGAACCATTATGTCAGGAAGTTCTTCCTAATGTTTAGCCAAAAACTCTTCTGATTTAATTTCAACCCATTGGTTTGGTCCAACAGAAAACAACTCCATATCATCTTCTATATGACAGCCCTTCAAGTACTTGAAGATGGTTATCATATCACCTCTCAGAGAGCCAGTTTGGTGTAGTGTGTAAATTCGTGGACTCTAATCTGGGAGAACTGGGTTTGATTCCCCACTCCTCCACTTGCAGCTGCTGGATGACCTTGGGCAAGCCATAGTTCTGACAAGAGCTGTCCTTGAAAGAGCAGTTCTTGAAAGAGCTCTCTCAGCCCCACCTACCTCACAGGGTGTCTTTTGTGGGGAGGGGAAGGGAAAGGAATTTGTAAGCTGCTCTGAGACTCTGAGTGAAGTGCGAGGTATAAATCCAATTTCCTCCTCCTCCTCCTTCTCTCCAGGATAAACATACCCAGCTCCTTCAACCTTTCCTCAAAGGACTTGGTCTCCAGACCCCCTCACCATCTTCATTGCCCTCCTCTGGACATGTTCCAGCTTGTCTATATCCTTCTTAAATTGTGGTGCCCAAAACTGAACACCATACTCTAGGTTTGGCCTAAACAGAGCTGAGTAAAGCGATACCATCACTTCACGTGATCTGGACACTATACTTCTGTTGATACATCCCAAAATCACGTTAGCCTTTTAAGCTACTGCATCACACTACTGACTCATGTTCAGTGTATGGTCTACTAAGACCCCTAGATCCTTTTCGCACATACTACTGCCAAGACAAGTTTCCCCCATCCTATAATTATGCATTTGATTTTTCCTACCTAAATGCAGAACTTTACATTTCAACTCTCTGTTGAAATTCATTTTATTTGTTTTAGCCATTTTTCAGCCTGTCAAGATCATCCTGTATCCTGACTCTCTTCTACCGTATTTGCTACCCCTCCCAGTTTAGTATCATCTGCAAATTTAATAAGCATTCCTTTTATTCCTTCATCCAAATCATTGATAAAGATGTTGAAAAAAACAGGTCTCAGGGCAGATCCTCAAGGCACTCCACTTGTCACTCCTCTCCAAAAGGATGAGGAACCATTAACAAGCACTCTTTGGGTGCGGTCAACTAGTTACAGATCCACCTAACAGTCATAGGCTCCAAACCACATTTTACTAACTTGTCAACAAGAATATTATGTGGAACTTTGTCGAAAGCTTTACTGAAAAGATAAACCATGTCTACAACATTCCTGATCCAGCAAAATAGTAATGTTCTAAAAAAAATTGATAAGGTTAGTCTGACATGACTTGTTCTTGAGAAACCCATGCTGGCTCTTACTAATCACAGCCGTCCTTTCCTCTTTTTCCCCCTTCGTGAAGGTGGGGACATTTGCCTGCCTCCAATCTTCTGGCGGCTCACCTGTTCTCCAAGAATTCTCAAAAATAATGGACAGAGGCTCAGAAATTATATCTGTGAGTTCTTTTAGTACCATTGGATGCAGTTCATCTGGCCCCAGGGACTTAGTTTCATTTAAAGAAACTAGGCATTTATGTACTACCCCTATGCCAATCCTAGGCTTCAACTCCCTTCCCCCATCATGTGTTCTGTTTTTGCCATGCTGAGCACTGTTTCCCTCACAAGAGAAGACTGAGGAAAAGTAGGAATTGAGCAGTTCTTTCCTCTCTTCATCACCTGTTATAATTTCACATTCCTGTCCCTGCAATGGGGCCTACCATGTTCTTGCTCTTTTTCTTACTTTGAATTTAAGAGAGACAGGAATTCCAGTTCTTTTCCAGCTCATCTAAGGAATCGCCAGAGGGCATCGGTTCTTGCAGAGCATTCTGGAATCCAATCAGATTCTCGACTCTGACCCAGCTTGCATCTAGACTCTGACACCAGTCATCGTGATTCTTTCATAGAAGGGCTTTGTTTCCGATACTTTCTGACAGTGAACAAAAAGGATAAAAGCGGGCCTGGGCTGCAGCTTGACTCCATTACAGTGCAAGATTTTTTTGGAGTGGTGTGCCTCTGGCTGCTCTGTGTTCTTGGATTGTTGTTTGTCTGGCCTATTATGCATAGGTGTTTTCCCTCACTTTTACCGTGCATGTCTGTCAGGTTCTCTTTTTCGTTCTGCATTGTTGTCCCCCCCCCTCCCCCAGCACTCAGTTCGCTTTCTGGTTGCTGTTTCCCCAGGTTTTGTTTTGTGCTGATTTTCCCCATTTCACTTCTGAGCCAAAGGTAATTCAAAAGCATACAGATTCCCTCGGATTTCCCTTGCCCACATCAAGGTCGTTCTGCCCACTCTGTACCTTCCCCCATTCATCAGTGTGTCCCTTGTTGTTTTACATTTAATTTTTTTTAACAAGCAGCATGAGTCTAGCAATATGAGACAATTGCTAGTCTCTTGCCTCTTGTAAAAAAAGAAATTACTCCCAGCTGGGCTGCCCTCTCCTGCCCTCTGGTTTAAGCAGTACTGGCTGGGCCTGCTGAATCCAAAGTCAAGGTTAAAGGCTTGACTGCTCGGATTCTCTGCAGTACTAAGCCTATGCATGCAGGGAGAATCTTTGTTTTCTTTCTGTTCTTTCTAAGCTATAGTCTTATTTTTAGTTTTTAAAAGCCTTTTGCTATTCTCTTGGGGTATTTCTTGGCTTGTTTTTGCACTTTAATTTTTAAAGGGTTAGTGCGGGGGAGGGTCCAGCTTGCTGAAACTTTCTCTTCTCTTTTGGCATTGTTCTGGTTTTACTGTGTTGTATTTGGGGGGGGGGAGTGGTTTAGTAGAGTTTTGGGGTGTTCCCATTAGTTTAAAAAAATCTTTGTCTAAGGGGAATTTCTTGTTAGGGTTTAATAACAGTTAACTTTAGGCGAGAGTTTAGGTATTTTAAGATACATCAAATAACTTAAGAAGGCAGTGGTGCACCCTCTCTTGAAAAAGCCATCATTGGCTCCAGCTGAACTGGCCAACTATCGGCTGGTTTCCAACTTGCCTTATCTGGGCAAATTAATAGAGAGGCAATTCAATTACAGGGCTTTTTGGATGATGCTTCTATATTAGATCCCTTCCAGTCTGGTTTCCACTCAGGTCACAGGGCAGAGATGGCCCTGGTCACCCTCACGGATGGAGGCATCTGGATCGAGACAGTATGGCAGTGCTGTTGTTGTTAGATCTGTCGACCATGTTTGACATGGTCGACCATCAGCTATTGATCTGCCCCCTTGCTGACATCGGAGTTCAGGGACTGGCCTTGCAGTGGCTTTTTCCTTTCTCCAGGACCGGGGACAAAGAGTGGCACTAGGGGATCAGCTGCCCCAAAGGCACCCACTTAAATGTGCTGTGCCCCAAGGAGCAGTATTGTCCCCGATGCTTTTCAACATCTATATGCGCCCTCTTGCCCAGATTGCCCGGAGGCATGGGCTGGGTTGTCATTAGTATGCAGATGACACCCAGCTCTATCTGTTGTTGGGTGGCCAGTCCAACTCTAAACCAGAAGATCTAGACTGGGCGTTGCAAGCTGTGGCTGGTTGGCTTAGGCTGAGCTGGTTGAAATTGAATCTGATGAAGATAGAGGTCCTGTGCCTGAGTTGGCATAAAATGGGGGTAGGGATCCCACTCCCGGCCCTCGATGGGGCACCACTGGTGTCATCGCCGAGGGTTAGGAGTTTGAGAGTGCTCCTAGATGTCTCCTTAACAATGAAGGCCCAGGTAGCAGCCACTGCCAGGTCAGCCTTTTACCATCTTAGGCTGATCAGACAGTTGTTTCCCTTTCTCGAACGCAACGATTTGGCAACAGTGATTCAAGCGATGGTTACCTTGAGACTGGATTACTGTAATGCCCTCTACACGGGGCTTCCCCTTGTCCTAAATCCGGAAGCTGCAGCTAGTGCAGAATGCAGTGGCGAGGCTGTTGTTGTGTCTTCCTCTGCGGGAACACATCCAGCCTGCCCTAAAAATACTGTACTGGCTGCCTATAGCATACTGGATTCGGTTCAAGATGCTGGTTCTTACCTCTAAAGCCCTTTATGGCCAGGGACCTGCATTCCTGAGGGACCACCTTTCCCCATATGTTCCCCAGAGAGCACTGCAATCGGGGACCCAGAATTGGCTGGTCCTCCTGAATATCAAGGTGGCCAGGCTAACAACAACTAGGGCTAGGGCTTTCTCGGTGGCAGCACCACTCTGGTGGAATGAGCTCCTGGAGGAGATCAGGGCCCTGTGGGACTTGTTGCAGTTCCGCAGGGCCTGTAAAATGGAGCCCTTCCACCAGGCCTTTGGAGCCGCCATCACCACTGCCACTATTGATAGTTGATGGCATGAAGAGTGAGCCCAACCTTTCTGGGTCCCCCAATTAATCAATCATAGCCCGACCTGAGTGCCGTTGACATCTGGAGGATACTAAGAAGCTGAATGTATACTGAGGACTGTAATACTAACACTTTAATGTCATGATTTTTATGGTTTAAATGTCTGTACTATTGGATTTTATATTGTATATTTTATATATTGTTTTATATCATCTGTGTAAGCTGCCCTGAGCTGGCTTTGCTGGGAGGGTGGGGTAAAAATCTAATTAAATAAATAAAATAAAAAAAATAATTTCACTTGAATTTTCTGGTTTTTACATCAGCTTGGATTCTCTAGTTTGACATTGGTTGTGTTGGGTTTGTCACATTGGCCTATGGTTCTGCTGGTATTGTCTGGTTCTGCATTGGCTCTGTTGGACTTGTTGGTTCAGTTTTCATTGGAAGGCTTTTGGCCAGTGATTGTTTGCTTGTGTGTGGCTATTGGCTTCTTTGCTCTAGAGGAAGCATGGGATTTTTTCCTCATAAGAAACCATGGAGGATGGCTGGGGGCACCTTGTTCAGTGGCCCAATTGCTTGAGCCTTGGGCTTTTTAGTAGACAGGCTGCACCAGCTCCCCCGCAATATGGTATCATTTGCTTGGAAAATCACTCCAGCCCCCACCCCGGTTCTCCATAAGGAATTATGGACCTGAATAATTTTGAATTCTAGAAGAACCCAAATCTGATTACTGAATTAGTATTGGAGAGACCCAAATAATCCAGAATACTAATAATTATGCCCTCCTTGAAATCTGGTTTCTAAAAATACCATTGTTGTTTTTCTGTCAGGCAAATCCCTAGTAGGGGTAACGGGGCTACAGCTTGTTTCTTTGTTGAAGATTGCTTACTCTCTCTCCTTTTGGTCCTGCTGGTCCTGGAACACCAATTGGTCCTGGAGTGCCCTGCAATTTTAAAAGAAAGTAAGCCCATTAAGTCATTTATTTAGTCACATATCTTTCAAAATGGACAATAGTAGGATTCCTCGTGGGAAAAGAAGAGCTGAGAAGGAGATTTTGTATTATGCAAAGTATTCAATTAAAATACTACAGCTTTCAGAGTTGATGGTGATAACAAATATATGTCTCAAGTATGGCCTGTCCAAGCACATGAAGTAGATATTATAATAACGACAACAATACTTTTGATTTCTTAGGTGATGTATTTTATTCCCTTGTTATTCCATCACCAACAAAGCTAAAAGCTGTAGTAGAAGGTACTATATTTTAAGCTTTTCAAAAGAGGCTGGGTTGGTGGGTGTAAGGATAGACTATGACACATTTTATGAAAGTAACTTATCATGCAGGCTGATTGGTCACCATGCCACAGGCAATAATGCAGATAGTTACACAGCATAAAACATAATCCAGTTTCAAGTCTTCTGCTTACCCGTCATTTATGCACCACTCGATAAGGGATGGCAAAGGGGAAATCTAATAGAGTTCCTCAGTTTTGTTTTATCAGAAACATTTTCTGTTTTATATTCATGTCATGAAAAAGCTGATATGCATTTTGTCATGTTAACTAATTAAATAAATAAGGGCATTACCCACCTTTGGGCCAGTTTGCACAATGAGAAAAATCAGGTGATAAAGCTTTCTTTGGACATGAAAACTTTTTTTAATACACAAGAAATTTTTGTTCCTAGAAAGCATTCAATGGGCAACCCTGAACTGATGAATGAAATCCAGGATAAAAATCCAGCATTTTATGGCAGCCAGTGTGGTGTAGAGGTTAAAGTACTGGATTAGGATTTGAGAAACTTGGGTTCAAATCCCTACTCAATCAAGAATCTCACTGACTGACTTTAGGCCAGTCACCCTCTCTCAGTCTAGCCTACTTCATAGGGTTTTTGTAAGGAGAAAATGTAGAAAAGAATCATATATAGTATGCTGAGCTCCTTGGGAGAAGTGCAGGAAATGTGACAGATTACTTCTGGTGATTTCTTAAACAGACCAAAGTAAGCAGTGTTTGAACTCATTGATTTCAGTTAGAAAGACGAGCATGTCCTTAAGTCTCTTCCACTGAAATACACTGGATTTAATTTTGGCTGGATCATGCTTTTAGTTAATAATATAATGGATGAACCATAGTGTTCTGGCAAGAAAAGGGATCTCTTGAAAGGATGGGGGTTGATATAGAAATTGGTGGGCTGAATAAGATGTCAGGTTAAGATGTACTGTGTCACATCATTCTCTTCCCCAGATGTTTGGCAGTGACTTTCAAAGTGGTATGAAGAAGAAAATTTCCAGAGCCACTGCTTAAACACAGTATATAAATTCAGTTACATTATAACCTTAAGAGCTGGTTTGTCATATTTCTGGCCTTATGTCTGATGGGTGGGTTGGTGGAGGGGAAGATTCTTATCTCCAGTGCCAGCAAGGATCTAGGCATTGTGTAAAGTCAGAAGTTTGCCAAACCCCAACTGTGTAGGCTCATACGTGAAATTAATTCCCGTATTTACCCTCAGAGACCAAGTGTGCACACAGAACATACATATGTTACATTTGGTTACAGTTGGATATTATATTATCACATGGATGCAGGCAGAACAAATGCACTGGGTGGGCAAGGAGGTGATGCATAGTCTTCCACTCAATCCATTCCCCACTGCATGGAAAGCCATGTTATCATCCAAACCAGGTCTAAATCACCCAATAATTATGCTTAAGAACTTGTAAGAAAGGTACATTTACTTTAACAACCCTTCACTAGGAATGAGAAATTTTCACATATGAGAGATCAAAGCAGTATCTATTGACCTATTTATCTGGCAAAAACTTTGGGGAGTCTTAATTATGAATACCCAAACCTACTTCTCATGACTCAACCATCAAAAACTGATTTTAAGATGGTGAAGGTTGCCTTGGGAGTCACATGTCCAAGCCTTCCGGATGCACAATCCAAACAGCAACCCTTAGGCCTTTTACAGCACAGTTCTGCCTCTACAATAAGTGATTTGGATCTCTCAGGCCTGAAGCCTTGTGCAAGTTCCCATCTGAGATAGCAGTTGGAACTCCTGGTGGATGCTCAGAAGCAGGGGCGTCAAGTTTTAAAATCCCCGGGGAAGGCTCTTGCGTGCACATGTGCTTCGCCGCCACCGCCTTCCCTCCCCTGGCCTGGCCACTCCTGCCTCTGTCCCTCCCTCCGCTCGTCCTGGGGCCAGCTGGGCAAATGGTGCCATAGAGTTTCGGGGCGATTGCTACAGCATTGCCCCAGCAACGTGCCCAGCGTGACGGCGTCACTTCCGGGTGACGCCAGCACACTGGGCATTTGCCCAGCTGGCCCCTGGATGGATGGAGGGAGGGACAGAGGCAGGAGTGGCCAGGCCGGGGGGGGGTAGAGGCGGTGGGCAGGCCTAGGGAGGGCACGGGGAGTCGCAGCAGCGGGCATTCCATTTTGCCAGGGGGGGCTCAGTCCCCCCCGGGAAATTTCGGGGGTGGCTCGAGCCCACCCGTAGTTGACGCCTATGCTCAGAAGTATCATTGTAACATGCTTAACCAGTACTTTGAATCTACAACCCACAGCTGATATGTAGAGCTTAAGAAATCATCAGTTCTGCTCCAGTACATAAGGGCTCAAATTCTGGCTTTTGTTGGAGCAGCATCTGTGCTCCTGGAAAGCTCTCCAGCAGATTCTGTCTCTGATTTTCTACCTCTTATTTGCCACCTGTTGCTTTTAGTTATTTCCACACTTTGACTGCTTCATTGTTCCAGGGCTGCATGTAGCTCTACTGCAGCTGGAACCAGACTGGTGATGTAGAATATTAGCAAGTTTTAACTTCACTGAATGGACTTGCAAAAATTAGTATGGAATTCTTCTAAGCCTGTTGACTTCAATGGAGTTAGAAGTTGCAAATCTGTTTGGGATTTCACTGTTAGAAGACTGCATATTTGGGCTAAGTTAGTAGTTCACAGACCCCCTCCACTTACTGTCCTAGACATGAGGAAGAAAAATTTACTTCTTCACTTATTTAGCACTACACAATGGTTAGCATAACCTAACTTGACATTAATTTCCTTCCTTAGAAAATCACGTAAGGCCCTACAAACCCAAGAAAAAAATACCTATTTTTAAAAAGAAAAAAAACACTATAACAAATTAAGGATTCTGTTTGACATGATACAAAGACCTACTAGAAATAACTGTTCTTCTTAATAATTGTCCAAGAATTTTGAAGCACTTCATAAAAGTGAAATAATGTTGCTATTTTGTCATTCAAAATAAAAATGTAGTTGACCGAATTCAGAGGTTATTAATTCAAGATTGCTATCCTGGGATTGCTATCCTGTATCAACATGGAAGGATTCCTAAGCATTTTACTCACATTTTATCCAGTTACTCAAGGGTACTGTGCACTTTACCGACTTCTGCATGTCCAATAGAACAATCCTTCTAATGTTTTTATGATTATATCCCAGAGTAAAAAATAAGTCTCTCTTCCAATATTTTTGCTAAATGCTGTTTGTGGTCTTTCAGCTCACTGCACTTTCTGATTTACTATAAGAATGTGAGTCTGTGAATCAGGAATTATTATCTGCAGAGAACAGGCCATATTAACTGACTTTCAGATCTTGAGTACAACTCCATAACTGAAGCAGGAATAGAACCCAAGAGCTTTGGTGTGAAGATTACTGTTAGGTCATTAGTTTAGTCTTAGTGTGACACTGTTCAGAGCTGAATTGGCTGCAAGACCAGTATCATTAAAGTAAAGTTAGGTCACCAGCCAGTTCAGATTAATAAAATGAAACTCAGAATCATTGCCCATTTCACATAGGGATAGATTTGAGAAGATCACTTGGGTAGATGTGAAAGCACATCGAGGTCCTTTCAAATGAGTGAGATAATCCGGAGGGGAATTGAGGCTTTTTTGCTCCAGAGCAATTTGCTCTGCAGTTGCATGATCACACAGCTCCATGGACCTGCCGGGCCAAACCGCCGCTGCGTGATCAGATGCAACCATGGGCGAGTGTGTTTTTTTGTGTGTGTGGTGGGTTTCTGAGGCACTTAAAAGGGGGATCGATGAATTGCAGCAAGGGGAGAAGGGGGAACCAATGCTTTGCTTCTCCCTCCCAAGGGCTTTTGATGATGTATACATGGAGAAGGGGGGAAAACAGCATTGGGTCGGGATAGCATGTGATCACGCTGTCCACGATGCCACACTTCCGCGCTGGCGCAATCATACAGGGAAACTCTGGCTGTGAGGTGCAGCAAACCATTTGATACTGGAGTTTCACTAGTAGTTTTTTACTAAGATTCCCCACCGGATCAAAACAGTTTGCAACGGCTTGATGACGGTTGCAGGACGCTTCCCAGATGTGCTGGTGTGATCACGCCAGTTTGATCCATTGATGAATCGTCCCTCTAGTGTGGCAAATAGGTGCATGTGGAAGGGACCCAAGTGTGGTATAACAGCATTCACAAAATGACAGTATGTTTTATTCCTAGATCATGTGCAAAATACTATAGATTAGTTCAAGAAACTGGTCGCAATACATTGACTGCAGTTAAAATAAAAAATATACCAGACTGCACTTTGTTCATATAGCTTTCATACCAAGCATTACTGTGACTGAGAAAATGCTTTAGTTAAGTCTGACATGGGAGAGAAGACTGGGAGCATATCACAGTATGAGGACAGAGGTAGATAACATTAATTCTGTGTACATGCCAAGGTTTAATTTATTACAATTTTCAAAATTTAAAAAAGATATTGGATTGTCTTTTGGGGCTATATCCTTGGACCCATGTGAATACCTAAAATAACTTTATGGTCCTATATCAAAATGCAGAATTTTCACTTGTCCTATCCTACCTTTTTGGAAAGACAATGGCACAGATAAGGTTGTGGCAGGACAAAGAAGACAAATCACGGTATTAGGAAAGAGGAATGTAGGGTAATGGAGAAATGGAACTCACCGGTGGGCCAGGCCTGCCGTCTAAACCTGAAGCACCCTGGACAGACAGGGAAGGGTTAACAAAACAAAAGGCAAGAAGGAATGGGGGTGAGGAGGGGAAGGAAGAGGTGAGTGAAGCGGTGACTCAGGACAAACATATGCTCACAATAAAACAACAAAACTTGGATCTCAAAGACAGGTGATGGCACTTACAAGGAAACCAACAAAAAACAGACACTGAATGTAATATGGGCTGGTTGCTTCAGGATCCCTTTGGGAATACTACTCCTTAAAATACTCTTATCAGACACGCCCCCCCCCCAAGTAGTTCTTGGCCTATGTGGTGGTGATAGTGATTGTAACAGTAGACTGGTCAGTAATAACAGTGAGTTTTAATGTATAGTTGTGTTTTCAAACAGATTTTTGGAAGTGATACAGGTGCTTTGAGTCCCAATTTTATTGTGGGCTCCAAGAAACCATATTCATTTTAGCATCTTTCAAACAGAAAAGAACCAGTTGGGGAAGGAATACAATTCTTGGGTCTTCAAACATTATGTGTACTGGAACTATAGTAATGTTCCAGTGAATAATAATCCAGTAAAATGGAGAGAAAAAGAATAAAAATTAGCGATCCTGGCCTCCAGGTGGGGCCTGGGGATCCCCCGGAATTACAGCTCATCTCCTGAATACAGAGATCAGTTCATTGTGAGAAAATGGGTGCTTTGGAGGGTAGACTCTATGGCAGTTTCCCAACCATGATCTGGCAATCCTACTCTTCCGTTCACCACCAGTGATCGGAGTGGGGGGTGGGCTTGGGCTGGCAGCCCTGATAAAATAGATGACACCCAAACTCTAAAACCTTTTAAGCCTTTAGAAACAATTCAGCCCAAATCAGTCCCATCTAAGCACCATTGAAAGCACTGAAACAAGACAGTTAATTCATACAAGTGGTTGTTAAATGTTAACATATCTTGATTGAATGTTCAAGAACAAAGGTGATGAAAGTTCTGTTTAAGCCTGGGTTGGTTATACCAAGCAAAAACACTAACATAGATGAAAATGATAAAGATGTGCATTGAGATGTGCATCAGCATTGGATGTATGATTGTACTCTTTATACTTCATTAAATTCAATGAGTTTATGCTATTAATACTGAACAGAACTGGAATTCAAGAGGTCATTCCTATAAACTTTCTGAGTTACCCTGATCGCTGAAAATTAATTACATAAATATTTCAAACCATATTTATAACCTGATCATAAATTGCTTCATAGGCAGCATTCTGTTGAAATTAATGGGGCATGAAATGGGTAAGGAATTTGAGGATAATGCTAATAGGTTTTTTACATTCTGAATAACTGTAGCTATGGGAACACAGGAAAGAACCATAAATACATTTGGTGTGGGGACTGGCTTTTGTTTAGCATGCTTTGATAACTTTTTTAAATAAATCTGTTAACTGTTGTGGATAACAGTGCAGATCAATAATATTATATTATGCGGCTACCACTTTGTGGTCTTTGTACATTACACAGACGAGTTTCATGCCTGTGTAGAGAGCTATGATTTGGAAACTTCTAGAGCTGGCTTTTAGGCATGAAAGACCTCTCCCCTCAGATACACAGCTCTGTTCATAACCAAGGAGGAGGAGGAGTCAGACCTCTCTGCTCAGTTCTTTCCCATCTGCAAATGTGATATGAGCATCAGATAACTTCTCTTCAGAGTTACCTTTTTCTGAGTGTAAACTTCCTTTTAAAAACAATCCATTGTCCTCTCTTTCTCTTCCCCTCTCCAATTTTCACCACTTTCCCAGTCCTTTTCATTAGTCTTGTGTGGTGCCTCATGTGGTGCAGAAGACAACTTTTTAAAAGTATCATCACCATCAGGAGAGTTCTCTTCAACTGACTGCCACAATTAATGTTTCCTATGTTTGGAAGAGCAACACACATTTAAAAGTCCACTGCACCAACCTTCTGTGCGGGAGCCCTCTTTGCCTCTGACAAAGGCTGTAGGATTGGGATAAATCACTCAGAAGAAATGTGCCTTGATCTTGGTGCCTCCTATTTCTGCTCTGATGCCAGACACATTGATCCCAGGGTCTTTGACACCAAGCCACCAAAGGTATAGGGCTGGCTCCCTGGTACTGAGCCAGCATAGCAACAAGCCTCAATATCGGTTCCAATTTGGTGAAATGAGAAGGAAGTACAAAGAGAAGGATCAACCAAGTTTGGTACCAACTGGGTCATTTCTCTGTATACTCCTGCCTCCTCAGCCCCAGACATGCCTGAGCAGACCCTACACAATACTACAGCCAATAATTAAAGTTCTCCAGAACACCATTACAACTAGACTCCACTGGCTGATATGGATCTATTTCCAGTTGTCCAATTCACTGGCTATTTCTCTGAGAGACAGTTGAAAGACTTCTCATCAAAATCTTCCCAATCACCTCTGCCTCACAGAGCACCACCAATTTTACTGTGGGAGAGATCTCTGTTCTACTCTGGATAATAAAGCTTTTCCAGATGCTGCTCCTTGAAGTCCTAGACACATCAATCCTTGGTATCATGGATATGAGAAGAATCTCTGACTTCTCTCTCCCCATTACTGTCCCTGTTACTGGAAACAAAAATGGCACTGCCATCAGAATAGGGAAAAATATGCCACTGCTTTACATACATTGTCCCATACATGGTTGTGGGAATCTTGCACATTAACATGCCTTTTGGGGGGATGCACTCTCCCAATCTCCACTACTGCTGCCATTAGCCACAACATCTTGCCCATTGTCTTCTTTTCCTGCATCTCCATCAGAAGGCATGCAGGTACCCTTTGTTTGTATGGTCATGCGTACTCCAGTCCTGACAGCAACTAAAATTGTATCTCATGACTTCTCACGTCAGACCAGAACACCTTGCCCTCCTTTAGATTACGCATCATCTTGCAAGTCCTTCTCTGCTACACCATGCAAGTCCTCATCCTTCCACAAATCTCTGTTGGCTGCCCAGCACACTAAAACATCTGGATGCTCCAGATGGAGCTGTTTACTTTTTCACCAACTTCAAGTAATTTTGAATGCCATCCATCCATCCATCAACCAGACAGTTCTATCAGGGTAATTGGAAGCATTTTACCACCTTTATTTCTACACAGAGATAGGACCCATCCCACCAATCCAATGACTTCCATCTCAAAGTACTTGTTCCAGCTGTGTTCTCTAGGCTCGACATATTTATTCCTTAAAGTCCACCTACCTGTCCTTGGAGTGTCACACTCTCTCATCCAGGGTTACTCACTCTTTACCCAATATCTGCTGAAGTGATTCTTCAAGGGTATCACTGGCTTCACTCTCCACTTTACACCTGCATAAGACTTCTATCTTGTTCGCACCCAACTTGTAGCCTAGTTATTTGAGCCCTTAAACACTACCAGCCTTAATCTGCCTATTCATAAAGTGACTTTCCTGTTGCAGTTAGCTCAGCAAGGAGAGCCAATTACAACAGCATTCTGGGCTCAGAAACCTTTTTACTGCAAAAAGGTGGTCTTGTGGCTGGACACCACCTTTCTACCAAAGGCGGTTCTCCCCACTTACTTCCCAAATACAGGCCTAGAAATAGAGAGGGCTATAAATCCTTTATGTTTGGAGAGCGTGGTCATTCTACCTAGTCTAAATTGCCTCCTTCAGAAAAGACCACAGCCTGTTTTACTCAGACCCAAAGAAAGGACGTAGGGTATCATTCCAGATCTTAAGCCAGTGAGTGATATTATCCACCAAGCTCTGTTATAAACTTCCCCTAAAACCTCTTCTTGGGACAGTCACTCATTCTACCAGGGCTGTTACCACATCCTCAGCCTTCAAAGGGATTCCTCTTCCTGAACTCTGAAGAGCAGCCAACTGGACTCAGCCTTCCACCTTCATGTGGCACTATGCCCTTGATGTCCAAGTTGTATCCTTTGGCAGACCAGTGTTCAACACCCCTTTCACCTAGATGCATCTGTAGCATATTCTGAATAGGCGAGCTTATTAGTCTACTCCCATCAGTGTGATGTAAAGACCTCAAAGAATTTTAAATGGCTTTAAAAAAATGTGTGTTGTTCTGCAAGTGGTCATCTGTGCATTCACATGGCCATAACAAGCACTTTTAACTTGCTGTGGTGTACCTTTTTTTGGAAGCAACTGTGTGGGAAGCCATGACCCTTGGGCATATACAGACAGAACTGTATCTCTGAGGGGAAAGGACATTTAGGTCTGAAAACTCTCTGGAAGTTTCCAAATTGAAATTGTGTGACCATCAGTGTGAATGCACAGATGACTTATTCATGACAACTCAAAAAATAACCTTTACAGGTAGGCAACCTGTTTTTCTTCAGTTAAGTGGCTAAACACTAGTAATTGCTAAGAGAATTGGAACTAAACTGAAACTATGTTTGAAAACAGCTTCAAAAGGAAGCTGTATCTTTTATGCAAAGTAGTTTCAGAAATTTATGAACATGTGATTGCAGTAAGTGTTGTGAAGTTTTGCATAAAAACATTGTCAGATAGGGATTATTACAGTAAGAGAGAAATTCTAGCAACCATAATGAGGATTTGCATAAATTCATGTGCAACCAATTTAATATGGATTATGTGGTATTTGTTACACAAAGATTTTCATGCCTTTTGAACATGTATACAGCTGCCAGGTAGAAACTGCAAATATCTTTTCTCTTCTATATGTACCAGTATATGCAACTTAATGCAAAATTATGGCTGCGGTCACACACACTAAATAATCCACCTTCAATCCACTTTCAGTGCACTTTCCAACTGGATTTTACTGTGTGAACTGGCAAAATCCAGTTGGAAAGTACATTGAAAGTGGATTAAAAGTGGATTATTTAGTGTGTGTGACTGCAGCCAATGATGTGTCTGCATTAATATGATGATCTTTTGCGACTGGCCAGTTCTATCCATACTCTGATCCAGTTCTATCCATACTCAAAGTATTCCTGTGCAACTAGTTACTTCCCAAAGCAACAGAGTGCAGAATGAATAAGAATTCAGTCAAACACACATATAATGTACGCCTGTAGTTCCCACTACAGCATATTTGTGCATAAGCCTGTTTGCATATGCAGATTCTCTTTGCTGAAACTGCCATTAAGACTATGAATGAGCAAGCAAAGAAATGTATTGCATGGTCAATATCAAATGTGCTTCTTAACTAAGAAACCCACAGAATATGTAATATATATGTTTTACTAAAGAAAGTAAATGGCTAAAATGCTAATTAAAAAGAAATCGTTGAAGATTCATGTAGCTTAACAGGCAAAAACATGGCAAAAATACAAAGAATTATGAGCTGCCAAGAAGCATGCTGAATTAATGAGCACACTGAGGTTTGCTTAACACCTATAGAAGATACTCTGTCTCTGGACAGAACGAGATCTGAGTCCAATAGCACCTTAGAGAGCAACAAGATCTTCAGGTTAGAAGCTTTTGAGAGTCAAAGCTGTCTTTATCATACCTCAAAAATCTTGTTTCTCTCTCTGTTGCTACTCAACTCGAATCTAGCACTTCTTCTGTAGACCAACATGGCTATCCTTGGAAACTGTCTCTGGACAAAGATTCTATCCTGATTAATTGCTAGAGATAGGTTGCTTACCTGTAACTGATGATCTTCGAGTGGTCATCTGTGCATTCATACCCATGGGATACGGCACCTGTGCCAACCTCAACCAGTAACTTACAAGCTCCCTAGAAAATGATTTTTGCACCCTTCCCCTGGGACATGCACAGGAATTCCCACTGTGCATACCCACAGGTGTGGGGCACAGACATTCCACCAGTTCCTTCTGGTTCCTGTATAACCCTCAGATTTTATGACTGAAGGCTGACAGCAGAGGGGAAGGCCAGGCAGGTGCTGTGAATGCACAGATGACTACTCAAAGATCATCAGTTACAGGTAAGCAATCTGTTAATCTTCTTCGTGGCCTCTGTGCATCACACCCATGGGAGACTAGCAAGCTCTGGCCTACCTGGAGGAGGGTGCTGGCAGCTACTCAGTTGCACACTAATTGTAGAATGGATCATCCTACTGTCGTCCTCTGTCTTGCACAAATGTCCAGAGCATAGTGCTTGACAAACATGTTAGGTGTTGCCTACATGACTGCCTTCCAAACGTTTTGCAGAAGAGTACCTCTGAAGAAGGTGGTGGACACGGCTAATGCTCTCATAGAGTGCACCCTGATGGGTCCAGGCAGAGAGCATTTGGCTAAGAGATAGCATAATTTGATCATCTTGATGATCTGCATACGAGATGAAGAGCTGAGGGTCAATACGGATAGCTCTCATCTTATCTAGGTAGCAGAGCCCTCCGGACATCCCAAAAATGGAAACATCTCTCTGTATCATCTTTGGGATCTGGGAAGAAGGTTGGCAGCATGATATCTGCATGGAGATGGAATCCCAATACTACTTTGGGCAAGAAGTTTATGTTGGGTGCTAACGAGACCCCTTCCTCATGGAAATGGAGATAAGGTGGGTCATATTGCAGCGCCAATAGTTCGCCTACTTGCTTGGCCAAGGTTATGGTGACTAGGAAGGCCGTCCTCCAGGCCAAGAGCTGAAGGTCACATTTTGCTATGAGCTCAAAGGGTCTCCTGGTCAGATTCTGGAGGACTAGAGGTAAGTCCCACGCTGGGGTTGGATCCTTGACTGGTGGGTACATATGAAGGAAACCTTTCAAGAACTGTTTGGTATCAGGGTGAGTGAATATAGAGTAGCCACGAACATTTTGATGATGCACCAATATGGCCATAAGGTAAACCCTCAGGGAAGAGTGACTCATGCCTGCATCAATAAGGGTGAGCAGGTAGTCAAAAATCAGAGGAAGATCAGCTCTGTCTGGAGTCATCCCCAACTCTTCAACGTGGGTTAGGAATTTGCTCCATTTGTAGGCATAAGACTTTCTAGTGGAAGGTTTCTGGCTGTTCATCATCACTTCCCTAACTCTCTGGAAAAAGTCCCAGGTGATCTGCCTGGCTGTGAGTTTCAGATGAGGAACATCGTGGTAGAGTACCCTGCCTTCTTGGGTAAGGAGGAGGTCTGCAGTTGGTGGAAAGTGGTGAATGTTTCATCGAAATAGCTGGAGTAGCAGGGGGAAGCATTTCTGTCATGGCTACCATGGAGTGATCAGAATACAGTCTGGTTTTTCTTTTAGAATCTTGTTGGTGACTTTTATGATGAGTGGAATGGGAAGAAAGAGGAAAAGGGATCTGTGGCTCCAGGGATAGAGGAGACATCCCCCAGAGATAGTGGGTCTGTACCCCCTCTGTACCCACTTGGGCCACTTTACGCAGAGTGTTTGCAATAACACTGTTGAAGCCCATGGGAGGAAGCCCAGGGGCTGGGGGTCTGTGGCCTGCGATTAGAGTGTTGTTAGATCGTAACGACAAGCCCAAAGGTGACAGGTAGAGCAGCAAATGGCAAAGAAGCTGCGACTTTAAGGCCACTGTATAGATTCATCTCTACTAAAGGCCTGTGTGAAGGCCACGTCTTACCAGATGCTTCTGTCCTCTAGGAAGCTGCTTGTCGAAAGGAGGAAGAGGAACGCAAGGCAAAACTCTGGACATTTCTTATTTGCCCTCATGGCAAAGGTGTCTATCGGTGGTTGGCCCCATTTGTTGAACACCGGTTGTAAGTAGGTCCAACTGATCTCCCACTCATGCAGCAGTGTACCTCCCCTGCTGAGAAGATCCGCTTGGATGTTCTGTGCACCCGGGAGGGGTGTGTCTATGAGGAAATTTTCATGTGTCCACCAGGTCCACAGGTCAATTGCTAGATGGCAGTTTCCTGGACACCATCTCCCCTTGGCTGTTTATATAGATCAGGGCAGTGGTGTTGTCTGTGAGGATCAGTAGTGTAGGAAGGGAGGGTGAATTTGATGGCTAGGAGCTCCAGATAATTTATGCTGATGGGGGTCCCATTTTGCTCCCACACATATGACCCTTAGGTATGCTTCCCATCCCCAGAGAGAAGCATCTGTAACTAGATTATCCGTGGGGGAGGGAGGTTGAAATGGGGCACCTTCTACTAGATTGGGTTTGCACTCCCACCAGGAGAGGGAGTGAAGCACATACTGTGGTAGACTGAGTTTCATGTTCTGAGGGTGTCTAAAGAGTTTGAAGTGTCTGAGGAACCAGAATTGGAGGGTTCTCATCCAAAGTTTGGCAAAGACAAGAATAACCGTTGTAGCCATCATGAGGCCCAACAGATGCTGGACGGAGATTGCTCTTATAAACTATCAGGATTTGATTTGCTGGATCAGGATTACTATTGAAGATGCCCTCTGGGGTGTAGGAATGCTCTGCAGGCCCTGGAATTGAGGAGGGCTCTGATAAACTGGACCTACCTGGCCAGAGTGAAATTGGATTTTTTTGAGGTTGACCTTCAGGCCTAGGTCTTGTAGTAATGCCAGGGATGTTCCTCTGAAAGACGATAGTGCCTCAGAGATGGAGGTAAGCTGCAACCACCATCATTCTTTTTGTGAACATCCACAGTGCAGTGGAGATCCCAAAAGGAAGACCATGTACTGGTAATGGTCTTGCCCCACTATGAATCTCAGGTATCATTTGTGCCACAGTCTGATGTTCAGGTGGAAGCATGTTCTTGCAGGTCTGTTGTAGCCATCCAGATCCCTTCCTTGAGTAACAGAAGGATGTGGTGAAGGGTCATCATACAGAATTTGTGGTAGAAGATGAATTTGTTCAGTGCCTGAAAGTCCATTATTGGTCAGATGTCGCCATCTCTCTTGGGGACAGTGATGTACTGGGAGTAGAAGCCATGCTCCCTTGATTCTGGGGGCACTGGCTCTATGGCCTCTTTCTCTAGAAGAGACTTCACTTCCTCCCGGAAGATATCTAATTGGGGAGTGGCAACCAACCATGGGCTGGGGGGCTCTTTCAGCTTGTCAACTTAGATAAGGAGGTGTGTGGTGAGCTCTATTGTATCAGGTCTATCTTGTCTGCCTCAGACTCCAAAAGATGGAGTAGCTGAGTGATTGTTGCTGAGGGTTTCGATATTGGAGAGTTCAGCCAATGGTTTGGTGACTGAGCAGCTGAGGTGGTAGAATCATCAAGGTTGGCTTTGGTCCCATATTGGAGACTTGGTGGTAGTGGTAGGTTATGAGTCACGTAGTCCGAAGTGGGGCTTAGGGACTTCTGTTGTTGGCATGTCTATGGGCTGCTGTGCTTGCCTGCTTTGTGGTCTTTCTCCCTTTTACACTTCTAAGCATGGGGGGGGGGGGGGACTGACAACAATTTGGAGGTCGATCCTGATCACTTTGAAGTCAGAGTGCCTCTGTTGGGTGGGGTCTTCATCGAAGTATGCAAGGTCTGGCTTAGGGTCACAATATGCCCCATCAATGCCGAAGCTGATTTTCCAGTTTCCTCAGCAGTAGAAGTCTTCACAGCCATTTTGGAAGGGGCCAAGGCAGATTCCAGTAATGCCACTTGGAGTTTAGCTGCTCAGTTTTTCTTGGTTTGCTTTGAAAATTTTGAGCAATGAACACAGGAGTCTGACCGGTGTGCTTCCCCCAGACACAGGAGGCACAAGGAATGGCCATCCATTGGAGCAAGCTTGCTCCCACACCAGGAGCAGTGCTTGAAGAACCTCCACATAGACTGGGATGGGGAAGGACAGAATGTAGACATTTGAAGAAAGATGGTTCCCCCCCCAGGTATAAAGCTGGAGAAAGATGAGGATTTGGGCGGAACTGAGCAAAAAGTCAAAGGAAAGGAGCTAAGGTAGAAAGGTAAGTTCACCAAATGGAATGCTGAGATCATCCTACTTTTATGGCAGTCAGAAGAGAACGGGATGTTTGCGCCCCACCCCTTTGAGATAGCACAGTGGGAGTTCCTGCACATGCCCCAGGGGAAGGGCGAAAATCCTTTTCTATGGAGCTTGTAAGTTAGTGGTCAGGGTCGGCGCAGGTGCCTTATCCCATGGGTGTGATGCACAGAGACCACGAAGAAGATAGAACATTTTTCTATGGATTTGTTAACCATTTTACAGCCATTTCAACTAGTGACTTTCATCAATTCTCTATATAATTTGTGAAGTACTTTTTTTGTGGCACTTGCTCCATTTTCTCCACTGGGTTACCCTGAGGTCTAGCAATAAGAAGGGGAAAATAATCTCTCTTCTCTCTTCCCATCAATCATAATTTTTAAAACCATTATCATTTAGTATATATGACAAACATAACAGTTCCATATACCATTTTGTGCTCTCATCGCTGTCAAAGGTGGTTGCATGATGAATTTACCATCACTGATGCCGCAAGCATACCTATTTAGACATATTAGTTACAATCCTTGATAATGCTAAGTCCTCATATATGCCCAAATAAATCCAAATAGGGTTACTTCTAGACAATGGCATCAGTACCCCAGAAATGTGCAGTGATAATTAGATATAGCTCTGGAAATTTAGGCCCATTTAATCTAGAGATACATCCACATGAGTAGGACACTCAAAATAATCCAGCAAGAGAGTCATGTGTTAGTAACATGCTTTCATTTGCACAGCCAATGCAGACATACATCTGACTGCATCCCCATTATGATTTTCACCCAGATTCCATTGGCTAGATCTTTGCATGCTGTAGCAACACGTAACCCTACTGGGTCCCCATGCTGCACATGACTAGATCAGATTCAGGGCCAGAATGTACAAATCACGATACACAAGAAGATAAGTTATAAAGTATTATGTCAACTTTGGCCCCTAGAAAATATATTCATTAGGAATAAAGATCTAATAACTATATTTATTAGTAAATATATTTTTGTTTGAGATGGGCATTTTTTTCACTAGTCTTGATCACGCTTCATTGAGTTTTTGGTTCTGTGTGAAGCTCAGCTTTAATTTTGTATTTCCACCTACCAATTAGTCCAGCAAACTCCCTCACCCCACCATTTTAGTGTACTTTATGTCTCGTGTTCTCTTGATAAGATTCCTGAGCTCCCCAAATAAATTCATTCTCTGAATTTTGAGGTCATGTAACATTTATGGCTAAAATCATAATGAAGTTTTTAAACAAAGACGTGCACATTCTCAGGCAAGTGTATTGGATACAGATAGTAAAAACAAACACAATGAAAAAGCAATTACGCAGGTGCACAGGATGAGATCTCTGCATTGTCAGGCTCCAGGCAATGTGTTTTGGCAATATTTGCTTTAGAGGTGTTTTGGGTCCTTTTCTAGATTTGTTCCTATCCATTTGCTTTTGATGTCTAGTATTTGTAATGCCACTGAATCCTCTACAATAACGACGGCTGAACATGTGGCCCATGGTCCACATATGGACAACTGAATTCTCCTCCTTGAGCTGTTACCTCCCTCCATTGGTCTGTTACCACCAAACAGCTGTTAATTTAGCACAATGGGGGAGGGAGAATAGGACAGCTGTAATCCTGTGATCAGTGGAGCCACATGAAGTAAGATATGACTAGGGTACATCTTTGCATACATACGTACTATTAGGTTCCAAATTCTGCCATGGGCAGCAAGAAGTTGGGAATAATGCTTTTTGTGAAGACCCTTGGGGCAATCAAAAGACCGAATGGAAGCACCCGGTATTGGTAATGATGAGGTCTCATTGTAAAACAGAGGTGGCAACAGAGCTGCGGTCTTATGGTGACATGGAAATAGGTATCGTGGAGACCAATGATGCCAGCCAGGTGTTCTTGGGGAGTAGTGGAACAATGAACTGTAACTTATCAAACAGAATTTGCCAGCATAAATCTCTCCATTTCACAGAGGCTTCCTCATAGATGGAAAATTCCATCACGCACAAGCACAACAATACGACGTTCACAGCATAATAATAACAGGACTATGGAGAGATATATGCTGGCAATTTCTGTTGGATGGATTATTGTGCATGGTAATATGTATATGAATATGATATATATGAAGCACTTAAGCACTTTATACTACTAAGACAAACTTTAATATTCAGTGATCTACAACTTTAAGAATGAAGACAGACAAAATGTATTTATGAAACACTTTATTGAACACAGCACAATTGCTGTTGCACTACTGAAGCCTTCTGGAGATGGCTCTTGTTATCTATGGCATGATGTTATTGCTCCTGTTATTTAAGGAATGTTGGTATTAACTTTAATTAAATATTTTTAAGTCTCATATTATGCAATATAAAGGTTTCCCTTGCTTGAAAGCCAGTTGAATCCAACTCTAGGGGGCGGTGCTGATCTCCGTTTCCAAGCCGAAGAGCCAACGCTGTTCAAAGACTTTTCTGTGGTTATGTGGCTGGCATGACTAAACACCAAGGTGCACGGAACACTGTTACCTTCCCACTGAAGCAGTACTTATTTATCTACTTGCAATTTCTTGCTTTCGAACTGCTGGGTTGGCAGGAGCTGGGGTCAGAGACGGGAGCTCACTCTGTCACATGGCACTCGGGTCTTGAACTGCCAAGCTTCCAGTCTGCAGCTCAGCGTCTTAATCTCTGAGCCACCGCAGCCCCTATTATGCAATATCCTTCTCATTAACTACAATCACAGGTTTTTGTTTTGCTTTGCTGTTTTCACTTCCATGATTCTCTCTTTGCTTTTGCCTATTGTTGAAAGTTAAAACTGTAGGCAGATAAGTAGGACAGGCAATTATGCATTTTTGAAACAACTGTGGTTAGGGAGTAAACCTTCCTAGCCAAAATGTTGATCTTTCAGTCTTACTGATCCGGGGGAGCCACATGTTATACCTGCTTTGACTTCGTAGCTGCGTGCATGATTGCAAAGTTTGGCAGAGAGTGTGAGAAGAAGAACTTAGAGGACTACACTCTATAAAGGGCCTTGAACCTTTTAGATGCTGGAGAAATTGAAGTGGGTTTGCCTCAGGCTTCCTTCAACCCCTCCAAATGTACTGGAAGCATGGGCAAGTAGTAGTGGTAGATCTGGTGGTAGATCTGACTGCACCAGCTTATGGACAAAGTTGGTGACCTTGGGTGTATCGCTTGTCATCTGGACCTGTAGCGCCTTAGCCATGTGGATGATCAGCTCTAGGTATGACTTTGACCCTTCAGAAGGTGAGAGAGAAACTGGATGTATGATGTGCCATTCAGGGGATGCATGGAGGGGATTGTCGCCATCCAAATCCAAGCCATCGATACTGACATTTGACGGTTTTGATGAGGAAGCCCGTGTGCCCCTTAATTGAGTGGGAAGGTCGATGGTTTGTCCAGTGGAGGAAGGGGTGTGTGTCAACCCTGAGGTTGCGGCAGACGCTGGAATCTCTGACTGGGGTGTTGAAGTCAAAGCGTCTTTGGTTACCAACAGTGTTGCTGGTGTCGAGGCCAATGCTGATGCCTATCTTCACTGTTTTGATTTCAGGGCATTCGAGGATGAACCCAATGACCTCTCTGAAGATTTGTCGGGCTTGCGTTTCTTCAGTATGGAAGGAGCTGAAACAGTCGACACAGCCGAATCTCCCCAGGGGGGGCAGCATAGCCAGTGAAGTCAAAGAATGTGACATGCTTGGGCAAAGCAAAGCCTCTAGTAGAAAAGTCCATAGACAGGCAGCCCTATTCTTCCTGGCTTGCTTAGTGAAGTTTGCACAGTGAGAGCAGGATTCAACTCTGTGGCTTTTGCCAAGGCAAAAAAGGCAAGAGATTGTGGCCATCTGTCGAGGGAAGCTTGGCTCAGAAGCCACAGCACTTTTTAAAGGAAGCTGTCCCTTCCATACGCCATGCCCAGAGAGGGTGGGGGGGGGGGGGAGGGAAGGGTAGGTGATGAAAGAAGAATTAGAACTTGCAGAATTTTTTTTTGTATAGGTAGATGAGAAGATCAAAGATCGAAGGTAGAAATGAAAAGAAACAATGATGGTCTTGAGGAAAAAAGGGCCGAGGAAGCTCTAGAAGAAACACAGCGAGATGTGAGTGACACAGCGGTCGAGAAGGAACTGAGCAGGAGGAACTCAGCTCCAGGCATGTGAGAAAAGCATCCCAAAACATCAGAGGCCAGCTCTTGTATTCTCTGAGGTCCAGTCTGAACACAGGCTGAAACCCAAGTGTGGGACTGCACAGAGACCACAAAGAAGATCATGCACATCTGTTCCGGTTTCCCCCGGGGACTCCCGGGAGACCTTGGGCCCACTGGCAGCAACCCCCTGGGAGCCGCAACAGCCACCCATCCCAGGAAGACCCCCCCACTTACCAGAGCAGGAGACGCAGCCCCTACAGCGACCAGGAGGAGAAGCAGCGGTGGTAAGGCTCAAGCCCGGCCGAGGCAGCAGCGGCAGGGCTGGGAAGGAGCCCCAATGACTGGGAAGAACAACGGGGCAGCAGGGAGGCAGGAAGCCATGGTCCAGGCTGACGAGCGGCACAACGAGGCCGGCGCTCAAAGCAGGAGGGGGAAGGGCAGCCCAGGGACAGAAGGGCCAGCGTTTTTCTTTTTCAAGGGGGACGGGGCTTGGGAGAGGGAGGGCTGGCCGGGGAGTGGGGCAGGATAAAGGAGGAGGAGGAGGAGGGAAGGCCGATGAGGAGAGCAGAGACAGCAGAAGGAAAGAGAGAGAACCAGTGAGCGAGCGAGAGAGAGACAGCCAGAACGAGCAGGGGAAATGAAGCTGTTTCCAAGCAGAGGCAGGCAGGTGAAGTAATCTCCTTGTCCTCTGCATTCTGAGGCCTTCCCCAAGACCCCTCCAGGGTTCCTGCCCTGGGCTCCCATAGCTGCATCCACCTCCAAGCCCCACCCTACCTGACGGGTGAGGGACGACCCGTCTCAGCGCTCCAGCGGTCCTACTCCACACGTTGGGAGAACTGCGAACCTCAACCCACGGGATGGCCCAAGCCGGAAGGGGTCTGCGGCATGACGGCCATGGGCGGCTTAACCCCGGGGAGCCCCAAGGAGCATGACAACATCCCAGCTCTGTGTCCCTGACAACATTCATTTGAGGATTACAGCAGTGGTTTCTGTATAAATATTTAAATACATAACTGTGGCCATTGTAGCCATCTTTTTTTCTGGCTTAGTTTTGCAGGCTGCTTATGATAAAAGTACCATATCACACTGCCCACATAAGTAAGACCAAAGGACAATCTAGTCCAGCATCCTATCTGTCAGTAGCCAACTAGATGCTATTTCTAGATAGAAATACATATTGGTTGGACACAGTGCCACAAATATCCTCAGAGTTGGAGAGAGTAATTAGCTTGAATATCTCTTGTGAGGGAATCCACAACGAAGCCATTAACCAAGAACAAACTGTGTTCTTTTAAAATGCTTTATCTAGGCTGATGAAAGTTTCTCTCTGTGTGCTTGTGTGTGTGGGAGACAGAAATTCAATGTAATATGATTCTATATCTTACACGGGAAATGGATTGTCTCTGGCTAGGGAATTTATAGGAAGACCTCACTGCCAGAGTATTGTGGATCAGTCAATTTGTTTGGAAAAAGGCCTATGCCAGATGTTTGCTCTATACTAGATCCCACCTTTAACAAATGAGCAGAGTTCTGTAAGCTATTTTCCTTCCTTTCTTGCATGTCTTGGCATTACAGCTGGCAACTGCACATTATGATATAAATAAAAATACATGTGTTAAAACGTCACAAGTAAATTTCCTCTCAGATCCTACGTAGCATGAGTGCAGATGCTAGACAAAGCAACCTTCCTACCATTCTCTTTTTACTGAAGCCTCTGTGCCCCTTGAAATTGTGCTCTTGCAGGTGACTTGACCCCCAGGAACTGAATGGGGAGCAATGTGGGGGTCTACAATGAGACGAAAAGTCACCAAAAATCACCCTCCGCAGTTCTGGAAATGGAAATGCCATTCTGCCAGTGAAACTGCTATGGCTCTGGACAGATTGGCCGCTTAGGATCCAACCCAAGATCTTCCAAGCCATCAAAATATGGGGGAATCAAAACATTTTCTGCAGTTTCCTGTGGGTTTTTTTTGCTGAATAAATCAGCCCAGTTCAGCTCTCTAGAGTTGCTTGCAAAGCCCGTGTTGGAGAGGAGATCAAAGTGTCAACAAGTCTCCTCCGAGATTTATTGCTCACCAATCTCACTCTCTCTTGGGTCTTGTTGCTTGCTGGATGCTCCCCTGCCTGGGGAGGGTTGCATCGGGTGCTAAAAGCCCCCGAGTTGTCAGAAAGAACCGCCGTTCACCCTGAGCCTTTACAGGGTGCGTCAGATTTCCATTTTCCTCTGACCGGAAGCCTGTTTTTTTTATATGGTATTGTTACAACTTCCATTTCAAGTATAAAAATGTCAAATTTAGCATCTTATTTTTTTTTCTTTTTAAGGCTTTCACAAAGGATGACTTTGAAGTCCTCTTGCTTTCTAGATACTTACAGGCAATCCCAGGGGACCTCGGTCTCCTTTTTCACCAGGGGCACCTTTTTCACCTTTTGTTCCATCAATGCCTGCATTTCCCTAAAAGAAACATATACCAAAGGAAAGTGAACAACGTCACAGTATGTTTCTCAATGACCATTATTTACATAGTGGACTATGGAGTGTATGTTAAGCTACTCCAGTCTATGCCCACTGATTTTTGACTACAGTAACTCAGCATAGGATTATATTGACAGGCATCCAGTAATATCTAAGGCAACATTGCAATTACCAACATTTTATTGTCACAACAGACAACGCCACAGCAAATAGCTTGGCCACTGCCAGAGGCTACATGGCTTGGTGGCCCCCTGTATGGTGGAGACAATGGAAGTTCATTTTGAGCTGGCAGAATGCCTGCTCAATTGCCAGGCATGTTTGGTGGTGAGCTTGGTTGTAGGCTGCAGAGTCTGGTGGGTCATCTGAATATGGGGTCAGCAAATATGGCAGCAAGGGATACCCTCAGTCACCTGGGAAGAAGGCATCAACAGTCATTGGGGTGGAGCTCCCTGACCAACAGCCTCTCACTCCTACCCATGGTATAGACCCAGAAGACATCCCTTGCCCTCTGGCTAGGCAGACAGTAGGCAGTTGAGGTCAGATGCTGCAAAGATCTGGATATTGTGGACATTTCCCTGGAACCTGGCCACCAAGTCCATGAAGATATCCTGGTGGTCACAGAAGGCCTGGATGTTAAGGCTATAGGAGCGGTAGATCTGTGGCTCCTACTGGGGGCAATGAGGGTGCAGTCCATGGCCCCCACAAAGACAGGGAACCCATCAATTGCTGCAAACCCTGCCCTGATAGATCCCCCTCCTTGCTATGGAATTGCACTAGCTCCTCTAGATGGAAAAGCATAGCGTCCAGAAAGCTGTGCAAGCAGTGGCCTGGGACACCTCCAGGACCTCTGCCATGTGACTGCACAGAGACCACGAAGAAGATGCAAGCGTTGCCTTGGAGTAGGAGCAGCTCTGCCACCTCCTGGTACCCTGCCTTCTGGCACATGGAGGCAGAACAAATTTCTGCCCTGGGACATGCCATCCGGATGGAGATGTCCACTCTGAAGTGCTGGAACAATTCCTTTGGTCCTGCTTGGAAGTGTGTCAGAGCCCTCGTGGCCAAAGGTGCCCCTCACAAGTGGGCAATGGAGGAGGGTCTGCCCAGAGAGGAGACCATCATGCAGGCATTGATACCTCCAAAGTGGTGGGTATCTACAGCATTGAGGTGCTGTGCAGTGAGTGTCATGGTCACTGCTACCACCTGGCCCCCATGGTGTCCTGACCAATTCCCCCATGCTCTGCAGGTGGACTCACAGATTGGGGTGCTGCAGGGCCATCTGCCAAGATCACAGAGCAGCCGGGGACCAACCCATGCCCCTCAGAGGAGGGGACTCCACCATCGTCTTGCCCCATCTCCACAGCCAGGCTACTCCCACGACACCCCTAGGACCTCTCACCAAGGGCCCCGGGCCCACATGTCCATTCAGGAGGAGATGGAACTACAAAAGGGAGGAGGACCAAGGCAGCTAGGCTCCTGGGCAAGCAGTGGAAAGAGATGAGGTGCCTTGGGGAGACAGGGCACAGTGGCACTGGTGGCTCTTTGGGAGCTCCTGCTGACTGCTGTGTTCTCACCCTGTACTTAGGTCCTATGCCCTGACATTCTATGCTGATGTCATGAACCACCTACACACCCTGACCTCAAGGAGGGGCATGTCAATGGCGGCCTCCGTGGTCCTGCAGTCGCTGGACATCACTGTGTCCCCAAGCCCAGCAGCAGAGGGGGAGGTGATGCAGAGGGAAGACTCAGCTTCCTCAGATGGCGGCAGCCCTGGCCCACCGGCATGTTCCCCTGAGCCAGGTGTTGCAGCTGGTAGCCCTGAGGAGGGGAGATTTTGCTCCCTTGCCAGGCCATGGGCATGGGGCCCAAGGCCGACACAGCCCATCCCACCCATCCTTTCCTCCATGTGGGTGGCAATTGATTGTGAGTGGCTGGAGAACCATTTCCAGGGGTCAGCAATAGGGGCTGGCAGCATCTGTTATGATGGCTGCTAGGAGCTGGAGAGGCTTCTTGACATAGCGAGGGAGGCGGGTGATGGACCAGGGGTGCATCAAATGGCTGCCAGGGGGACCTGTCAGAGGCTCTCCATGCCGCCGGCACCCCCACACTGGCACCCCCAAACTGGCATCTCTGCCAGTGGGGTGGCATGGGATTGGTGTGAGGATGCCCTCAACAGCATGGCAGTCCTGCTGGTTGGTGCGGCCACCAGTGAGCAAACAGCACCCGCATATCCATGTTCTTCTGATGGTAGACCCCTCTGTCCATTGTGGTTCTCTGGGATTCTGTGCGTTTTGTGCACTGAGCGAGTGCTTGGGGTGCCCGTGGGGGGGTTTGACATCTCCCTCCCCACTGACAGGTGGCTAGGGCTTCTGATGGGAGCTGGTCTTTTTAAGGGGGAGCTTCTGAGGAGGAGCAAGGCTCCTCTGGCCCATCCCTCTCCGCCTCCTGCTGGTGACGGACTCTAGCCTTGATCCCCTCAACTCATGACTCCCATTGGTTCTGCCTGCCCTGTCATTCATGCTATCCCCACCTAGCAACAATAGTGGGATGGAATGTCACAATGCAAATGCCACAGATGCTACCACGGCAGTGCCCACCAACACTGCCGGAACACCTACTTTCTCCTCTTTGGCCGCCATGTAACTTTCCCCTTAGGGAGATGACTAGCGGTGCCATAGCTGCGCTGGGGCTGGCTGTACAACACAACACTGCTCTGTCTGAGACCCATTTTAAGTAGATATTTAGTGTAGAGAAGTGAGGGGAGTGCAAAATAATCCAAATAAAATAAATAAATGCAAAATAATTCAAACAAATAATCTTCATAATTACATGGAGAGATCCCCCTTTTCCTGTCTATCCGCACACCAAAATGCCCTATTATGTGGCTTTTCCTTTAAAAAAATGGCACAGAGCTGTAGTACACACATTTGTGTGTAATGTATAACAAACACAGGGATTACTTCAACCACATGCAAGCCCAACTGCTTAATATTGTTATACTAGCTACTTGTGTGAAGGTATACTAAACTACTTAAAACCTACTCTCCAGAAAAATATCTTCTACAGGAACATCCTACACATTCCTTGACTAATTTAATTCACTGTGATTTTGTTTTCCACATTACCTTAGGTCCTGGAAGGCCATGAGGACCCTGCATTTGGAACAAAGAACAAGAAAACAGCATTAACTGTTCCTGTCACTTGTGCTTGAATTTCTGGCTTTTCGCAACACACAAATGCTTAAAACTTCCATACTCCTGTCATTGTCCTTTTACAGTCTTTTTGACTAACAATATCAAGTAGTAACAAACAACAAAACTGAGGTTTTATACATGAAGATAAATTTAAATTTTCCCAAAGGACAGACTGATTTCCATCGCAAAAGAAGGAAAAGCAGCTATGGTAGGTGTACAATTCTGAGCACAAGAATGACTGTCAGGGAAAGGGTTAAGTATTCCTTTTTCCCCTCCCCCAGCTCAAAACTACAAACTCCCAAAGGTATTTTTTATTTTCAAAAAAATCTGCTGAGGCTTTGTTATATACATCTGCTGCTGCAAATGCAGAAGTATTCAATGGAACTTCCACATGGGAGTTTTCTCTGTGCTTTCCTCCATTAGCCACCATTTTCCTGCCATTTTCCCCTGCTGTGTTATCAGTGGCCCTTTTATGGCTGGCTGCTAGAGGGCTGCAGCAATTGTTTTGGTGTTTTTTTAAAGCCCTTTGGTGGTGCACCAGGGAACATGGTGGCCACGAGCAGTCGATGAAAGGAATGGCACCAATGTAGGCAGGAAGGTTGAAAATGGGCACCTTCCTGACCAGACCAGGTAACATGGTTGGAAGCTTGGACTGCACTCTTCTCGAAAGATCAGAGAAAAGCAGTAGAACAAAGTTAAGAGTCCAGGGACACCTTTAAGACCAACAAAGTTTTACTCAAGATATGAGCTTTTGTATGCGTGCACACTTCTTCAGATATAGGTTTGGGAAAGATCTTACTAATTACTAGGAAAGGATTATTAGAGTTAAACACTGCATGCTTCAAAACAGGCACACCAGTTTGGAAGCAAATACAGAGAAACATCTCCATATGGAAGCATCCATGGTCTGTCACTATGAACCTGGTTATGAGTAAGAACTGTTCGGATATGTAGGGTGCTTTTGTTCACTCTAAGTAGCCAATAGGAACACCTGTGGAACCAGTCTGAGCTGTGATAAGAGACAGGAAAAATGTTTTTAAAAGAAAAACAGGTTGCTTACCCGTAACTGATGATTTTTAACTGGTCATCTGTGCAATCACACCCATGGGTTTAAGGTGCCTATGCCAACCCTGATTGGCAACTTCTAGAAGCTCAGTAAGGATTTTTGTGCCCTTCCCTGTGACATGTGCAGAAACTCCTACCACACAGGCTCAATAGGGCAGGGTGCAGACATCCCACCCAGTGTTCCCTCTAAACTGAGTTAGTGTGAGCTAGCTCACAGTTTTTTAGCCTTCAGCTTACACGTTTTTGTCTTAGTTCAGGAAGGATGGCTCCAGAGCAAACTAATATATGCAACAGCCAAATCACTCACTCACAACTTTGCCAGTAGCTCACAAAGTAGAATTGTTGCTCACAAGACTCCGCTGCTTAGAGGGAGCACTGATCCCACCAGTTTCTTCTGACTGCTGTGTGCCCCCAGCAAAGGAAAAGTGAAGGCTGATAGCAGAGGCGAAGGAAGGAAGGGCAGTGTGAATGCCCAGATGACTGCTCAAAGACCATCAGTTACAGGTAAACAACCTGTTTATCTTCTTCATGGTCTCTGTGCATCACACCCATGGGAGAATAGCAAGCTCTGGCCTACCTGGAGGAAGGTGCTGGCAGCATCTCAGTTGTCTACGGATTGCAAGATGGATCTTCCCACAGACAATCACTGTCTCACACATAGATCAAGGGCATAATGGCACAAGAATATATTCAGGGTTGCCCAAGAGGCTGATGTGCAAATGTCTTGTAAGGGAACGCCACTGAGGAAGGAAATGGAGACAGCCATAGCACTGGTTGAATGAGCCCTTATCAGAACAGGCAATGGTTTCCTTTCCATCAGGTAGCATAATTTAATAGTGCACTGATAATTTACAGCCCCTCGAATGAGTTAAGCACAGGAGCTTAAAAGGTGAGGTTCTTTACAGTCCTGGTGAGTCCAGACTAGATAGAATAGAACGGCTTGCTTCACATCCAATGTATGCCATAGACATTCCACATCAGTGGAGGGATTTGAGTAGAAATCAGGTAGTATAATTTCTCTTTGAAGATGAAATTCAGATACTACCTTGGGGAGGAAGGTAAGAACATAAGAGAAGCCAATGTTGGATCAGGCCAGTGGCCCATTCAGTCCAACACTGTGTGTCACACAGTGGCCAAATATACCAGGTGCCATCAGGGCACTCCAGTGGGGTCAGGACACTAGAAGCCTTCCCACTGTTGCCTCCCCCTCCCCCAAGCACCAAGTATACAGAGCATCACTTGCCCCAGATCGAGAGTTCCTAACTATACTTTGTGGCTAATAGCCACTGATGGACCTCTGCTCCATATGTTTATTCAGTCCCCTCTTGAAGCCATCCATGCTTGTAGCTACCACCACCTCCTGTGGCAGCGAATTCCATGGGTTAATCACTCTTTGGTTGAAGAAGTAATTCCTTTTATCCATTCTAACTCGACTGCTCAGCAATTTCATCGAGTGCCCACGAGTTCTTGTATTGTGAGAAAGGGAAGAAGTACATCTTTCTCTACCTACTCTATCTCATGCATAATCTTGTAAACCTCGATGATGTCACCCCTCAGTCATTTCTCCAAGCTAAAGAGCTCCAAGCGCTTTAACCTTTCTTCATAGGGAAAGTGTTCCAATCCATTTATCATTCTAGTTGCCCTTTTCTGCACTTTTTCCAATGCTATAGCCTTTCTGGGGTGTGGTGACCAGAACTGCACACAGTATTCCAAATAAGGTCGCACCATCAATTTATACAGGGGCATTATGATACTGGCTGATTTGTTTTCAATTCCCTTCCTAATAATCCCCAGCATAGTGTAGGTCTTTTTTATTGCAGTCGCACACTGTCTCGACATTTTCAGTGAGTTCTCTACTACAACTCCAACATCTCTCTCTTGGTCAGTCTCCACCAGTTCAGACCCCATCAATGTGTATTTATAGTTAGGAATTTTGGCCCCAGTGTGCGTCACTTTGCACTTGGCCACACTGAACCCCATTTGCCACGCTGATGCCCACTCGCCCATCCTTGACAGATCCCTTTGGAGTGCCACACAATACTCCCTGGTTCTCGCCATCCTGAACAATTCAGTGTTATCTACAAATTTAGCCACTTCACTGCTTACTCCCAACTCCAAATCATTAATGAACAAGTTAAAAAGCATCGGACCCAGTACTGAGCCCTGCGGTACCCCACTGCTTACCACCCTCCACTGTGAAAATTGCCCATTTATACTCACTCTCTGTTTCCTATTAATTAGCCAGTATTTGATCCATAGAAGGACTTGTCCTTTTATCCCATGTCTGAAGTGACAAACACACCATCAGGTAAGAACCAAAGGTAACACAGATCATGCCTGAATGCGAGGTCACTCATTCTGCTTGCTGATGTAATGGCTACAAGGAAAGCTGTTTTCCAAGCTAGCAACTTCAGATCGCACATAGCCATAGGCTCTAAAGGCCTACCAGTAAGCTGTCTTAAGACAAAGGGTAGATCCCACACTGATGTAGGATGCTTGACAGGAGGATACAAATATAGCAGTCCTTTCAGAAATCGTTTCGTATCAACCCTCTTGTACTAAGCTGAAACTGCCACCAGGAATACTCTTAGAGAAGCATGGCTAAGCCCTGCTTCCGCCAAGGAAAGCAGAAAGTCAAAGATCATTGCAAGTCCCACAGTCCTAGGGTCTCCACATAAGCGGTAAAGATATTGTAAGAATTTCTTCCATTTGTATGCATAGGAAGCTCTTGTAGAAGACAAGAGAGCCAGTTTGGTGTAGTGGTTAAGTTTGCAGACTCTAATCTGGGAGAACCGGGTTTGATTCCCCACTCCTCCACTTGCACCTGGCAGGATGACCTTGGGCAAGCCATAGCTCTGTACCAGCTGTTCTCTAAAAGACAGCTTGGGAAAGAGCTCTCTCAGCCCCACCTACCTCACAGGGTGTCTGTTGTGGGGAGGGGAAGGGAAAGGAGTTTGTAAGCCGCTCTGAGACTCCAAGTGAGTGAAGGGCGGGGTATAAATCTAATCTAAAAAAAAAAAAAGACTTTCTACTGTTCAGCATTACGGTTCTAACTCTATGTAAGAAACCTTCTAAACAATCCTCCAAGCCATCAGCTTGAGGTGAGGGACATCATGATAAGAGGATGTGTCCCCCTAGAATGAAGAGTAAGTCCTTCTTGGCTGGGAAGTAGTGGAAAAACCCCTGAGACAAGTGAAAGATTATTGGGAACCATGGCTGGCATGGCCACTAAGGGGTCACTAATATACAGTCCAGACGCTCTCGTAATATCTTGTTCACCACCCTGGTGGTGAGTGTTATCAGAGGAAAGATGAATAGAGATTCTCAATACCATGGGATCAAAAGGCTGTTTCCTAAGAGAGAGAGGGTCCACTTCTCCCCTGCAACAAAAGCAAGGGCATTTCTTGTTTTGTCTTGTTGCAAAAACATCTATGTAAAGGTGACCCCACTCACAAAAAAGTGGTAGAAGTTACGTCCAGTTAATTTCCCACTTATGGAACAGAGCTCCCCCTCTGCTGAGGATGTCCACTTGAACAGTTTGACTGGAAGATGTGCAGCGGTTATGATGATCTTGTGTTGTATGCACCAATTTCAAAGATCCATTGCCAACCTGCAGAGCCTGTGAGATAATGTGCCCACTTGACAGTTGATATAACTGAGGGCAGTCATGTTGTCTGTTAGAACCACTACTGTCTTCCCAGTAACGACTGGCAAAAAGGACCAGAGAGTGAACTTGATCACAAGGAGCTCTACAAAATTGATGGGGGATCCCTGTAGGTACCTCTCCCATTTGGCTTCAATGCACATACCCCCCATGTTTGCACTCCAGGCCCAGAGCGAAGCATCTGAGGTGAGAGTTGGTGGGTGAAAGTGGGCACCTTGCATAAGATTTGGTATGTGCTCCCACCACTTCAGGGAGTTCTTTATCCTTGGGGGAAGATGCAGGTGTAAACACTGAGAGTGCTTGACAGGGTTGAATGATCAAATGAACTACATTTGCAAAGTCCCCATGTGCAGCTTGGCAAAGGGAAGGACCACCATACTAGGCACCATCAAGTTAGACAGAGAAAGCCAAGGACGTCTCCTGAGACCGCAGATGACCAGCAAATGCAGCCAATGTCTGTGTCCTCTGTAGAGGTAAGAAAGCCTTGCATACCGTGGAGTCTAGAATGGCTCCAATAAACTGCATGTGTTCTGAAGGAGTGAGGTTCAACTTGCTGTGGTTGACCTGAAGACCCAGATTCTGAAGCAATTCCAACGTCCTTTGAATGTCCTATAGGAGGAGATCGTGCAATTTTTCCAATCATCAGTGTATGGAAAGACAATTGTACCTTGCAATCTCAGGTAAGCAGACACTGCTATCATCGTTTTCATAAAGACCCTGGGTGCCATGGATAGACTAAAAGATAGGACCTTGTATTGAAAATAGATCTCCCCTATCGCTAAGTGTAAGTATCACCTGTGTCATGGTCTGATATTCAGGTGGAACTAGGTGTCCTGCAGGTCTAATGTTGCCATCCACATCCCTTCTGTCAGCAAAAGCAAGGTGTTGTTCAGAGACGTCATTTGTCGATAGACTACAAATTCATTCAGGGCCTTGAGATGTAAGATTGGACAGATGCCTCCATCTTTCTTGGGAATGGTGAAATACCGGGAGTAGAAACCCCAGCCCCTGGCAAAATGTGGAACCTCCTCTATAGCCCGTTTTTCCAACAAGGTATGAACCTCTTGTGTCAGGACAGCCAAAGGAGGGGTGACCATGAAAACTGGAATGGTAGGAATCTGGGAGACTTCTATCACGTACCCTTGGGCAGTGATGGAAAGCACCCAAGTGTCTGACACGATGAGCCTTCAGGTTGGCAGAAAGGAGTGGAGGTGGGTGGCCAATGAAGAAAAATGGCAGCAAAGCACTGTTGGTGGTGGTGGAGGGACTGGGAAGTCAAAGGCCTGTTTGGTGTTCTTAAGAGCCTTGGTCTTTCCTGTTGCTGGGAATGTTGGTATTTACTCTTAGAGGCATAAGTAGACCTGCTGGAAGGGTGAGCCTGTTTGGCCTTTTAGGAGTCCTCTGGAGATTGTCTGCCATACTGGCATTTGAGCCAAGAATAGGACCATGTTTTTTATTTGTAGGAATGAAATGTTGTCTAGACTCCCAACTTGTGTGATGCCTAAAGGGTTCTTGTCCATGTCTTGCAGGACAGAATCTGTCATAGAATAGAATAGGCCCTGAACATTAAAAAGAAGGTCTTTTATGTATGCCCAAGTATCCACTTGGAAAGCTATGGTTCAAAGCCATGAGTGGCGGCAGAGGGCAACAGCCAATGTCATAATCTTGAAGAACGTATCTAAGGCAAGAAGAATTTATTTGCTGTTTGGCCAACAGCATACCCTCTTTTTGAATACTCCTGGCTGCATCACGAGAATCATCAGGCAGTATAGCAATGAAGTTGGACATCTGCTCCCACAATGCATATTGGTCCATGCAGGCCAAGTAGTTAGTTGTTTTGATGCCAAGGGCACCAGCTGAATAAAATCTACGTCTGAAAGAGTCCAGCTTTTTACTCTCCTTGTCTCCTGGAGTGGAATGGGTCTTATTGCTCTTAGAAGGATGGGAAAAAAGAAATTCTGCACCTTCTTCCTGAATCCTATACATATAGTCAAAACATCTGGTATGTACTGGGTTAAATGAAGGTTTATCCCAAAGTATCTTTGTAGCATGTAAAAGGACCTTAGTCAGAGGCAAAGCTATTGCAGTTGATGTGTCCAGCTAAATGATATCAAAGACTGCACTGTGGGTTGAGGTTGGGAAATAGAGTATGAGACATCCTCTTACTCAGATCCCCATGAAATCTGAGGTCCTCTAAGGGTGATATAGGGAGATCCTCTAAGATCTGGGGATTTGTGGAGGGATCTGAGGGAGACATTTGCACTCCTGATTCAGCTATCTCAGAGTTAGTGCAGAGGAATCCTCTGCACCAGAGGGTCTCGGCATCAGGGGGGCTGGAGCATTTAGGTTGAGATTTAGCTGGAGATCTTCATACCGGAACTGTTGATACCAGAGGCATTGGTGTTGATACTTCCTCCAGCTTCTCCCTTGAGAAAGAATGATGTGAAGATTTCGATCCCAATGATGTTGCTGTATGTGGAGGCGTGACAGCCTCCATGCTCCATGGCAATTGGGATTGATGGGACACGGTTGAACGCTAATCCCATTCAGCAGACCCCTCAGGAGTCATTCAGGGCAGCATAGATGAGATTGGGAATGCTCCAGATAGATATTGGAGTTGCCTTTGATCCGAAGGTATCATGGGCAGAGTGGTCGGCATTTGAAATTGCGATGACTGATGTCGATGGGGTGAATGGCTGTGCCCTCGAACTGGGGAGCAGGAAGGCCTAGATGGCAAAGCCTTCATTCTGGAACTGTGAACACACCTTCAGCTCCAGCAATCAGTATCGACCACTGACGAAATCCTGAGCATCTTCTGCTAAACAACTGGGATTGTGATGAACGGGAAAAAGATCATCTTGTAAAATCTGTCCCCTTCACCTCCAATCCTGATGGGGAGGCATGAGCTGAAGTATGTTGATCCTGAACTGGGGCATTCTCCCAATGAACAGGGGAGTCAGGAAGCTCCACTGGGGGTGCCAATGGAACTTGAGTTGGGTCCAGTGAAAAGGACTGGACAGGAGCTGTGACATTGGGCTTAGAAGTGCCTTCTGATGGACTCACTGTCTGTTTCTTCGAGCCAGGCTTAAGGTGTTTAGTTTTGACCTTAGTGTGACTTTTGTCCTCCCTTTTATGCTTCATTGGCATCATCGATCATACTGTCGAGTCCAATAGTTTCAACATCAATGGCCCCATCTCCGATGAGGACTTTGCAGATTGGCCTGATGAAGGGTTTTTTTCCATTGATATTGATACCATAGCGGTCGACTGCTGAGGGGCAGTAGAAGACATTTTAATGGAGTCAGCGCCGATTCTAGGAGCACTGCTTGTAACCTTGCAACATGGTTCTTTCTTGTTTGGTTGGAGAACTTTGTGCAGTGGGACACAGGTCCGTTTGATAAGATTCCCTCAAGCACAACAAACAGAGACAATGACCATCCATGATGCAAGTTTGGTTTAAAACCCCCCAATGCCTTTCCATAGAGACTAACGGGAGTGGGGAGGGGTACAAGAAAAGACAGAAAAATAAAGGTAAACCAGTCTCTTTTTAAAAAAAATTAGGATGAAAGGGAAGAAGAATGGTGAAAACACAACAAAGAAAAACTGGGCAAAAAGTCACTGACGGAAGCAAAGATTGACTGATGAGTATGGTGGTCAGAAGAGAACTGGTGGGATGTCCACACCCCACCCTTGTGAGCATGCACGGTAGGTGTTCCTGCGCATGTCACAGGGAAGGGCATGAAAATCCTCACTGAGCTTCTAGAAGTTACTGAACAGGGTCGGTGCAGGTGCCCTGAAGCCATGGCTGTGAGGCACAGAAACCACGAAGAAGACATAGACATTACTGTGAGCATAGGGCATCCCTAGAGAAAAGTGAATATTTCCTTGGACGTTTTCTTGGACATTTCATTGAAGTGATCCACATAAATATCAGACTTACCCAGCTCTACCATGTGTGTCTGTATTTGTGCACATGGAAGATTCCTCTAAAACAGGCAGACTGGAAAGGAAGGTAAGATATTTTGTTCTATCTTCACAATGCATTATATTACAAATAGTACTTACTGATAGTCCTGGTGGGCCTTGCAGCCCTGGTGGCCCAGTTATCTAGAGGCAGAATAGAAAAAAAAATGTCATTGCCATCACAGATAACTTTAGAAAAGCATGACTTACAAGTTTCAGAAAAGCAGGAGTATAGAAGATGTAAATGAAATCAACATCTAGATCCCAAGAATGTTTACTCAGAAGTGTCACTGAGTTCACTGGGACTTAGTTTCCATAAAATATGCTTAGATGTGATGGCAACAACTTTGTACTAATTTCTGTCTTTATCATGTAGAAACAAATGGGGTGAAATCTCACGTGAAGAGTGTAGAATTCTTCCCTTGTCTGTAGCTCCCCAACAACACCACACCCCAACATGCTTATCTCTTCAGCCAAGAGCTGATACTCGAAGTGTGTTTAGCTGAAGTGCTTGGGAAAAAGGGCTGCAGGGAGATAAAATGAAGGGGAGAGGGAAATCCTCCATTCCATACCCTCTTTTCCCTTTGGAGTAAAAAAATCAGCTCCATCTTTTTATGTGAGTGGGGCAGATCTGTTTTTACAAATCCTTTTAATTTGCTTGTACTGTAATGGCTGTTGGCTGCTGACCGTAATTTTAGCACTTGATTTTATTCTGTCACCTTAAGCACACTGTAGAAAAAAGGGATATAAATACTTTGAATAAATGTTGGTGTTGCACCCTACTTCAGTAGAACTACTATGGAGTAGGTAGTTTGCGGATCATAGCTCAAGAAACTGAGTCTAGCAGATGCTATCAGGTGATCCGTCTTTTGTCACTTCCCCCCATTTTTTTAAAAGGACAAATGACTGAGTGGTCACTTACTGATTCCCCAGTGTCTCCTTTTACTCCAGGTTCTCCCTTCTCTCCCTGTTAATGTAAGAAACATCATCCTGTAAATGCAGATGACATCATAAACAACCTGTTGCATTCCAGTATTGTGTGTTGTTTTTCCATCTTCTTTCAAACTTGATCAGGCCCATAGTCACATGGGACATTTGGGGGAAACACCCCTCAAGGATGAGCCCCACCTATCTCAGGAGGATGGCCAGGCCCCACCCACCCCCAGTGAGCTGCACACCTTACCCCTGCTTGCCGTGGCCTTGCTGGCTCTTCCAGCTGTGGCCTCACAAAAGGAGAGGGAGAGGGGCAGCCTCGCTGGATCTCCCTCCCCTCCTGCTCAGCTGCAGCTGAAAGCAGGAAGCAGCAGGAAGACCCGGTGAGGCTGTGCAGCGACTGCCTGCCAGGGGTAAGGAGCTGCTTCCTGTGCCATGTCTGAGAAGCCCAGTATGGATGGCACCTGCAGAGGGGAGAGGGGAGCATCACACTCATTCGCCTTGCCCTTGCCTCATCCATGTTTGCTTCACCTCACCTTACCCACCGGGCTCTCCTTCTCCCTCGGGCCTGTCCCAGTGCCAATCATTGGGTCACTTCTGGGTGACATCAGAAGTGACATCACCATGTTGGGAGCACACACACCCCTGCCCACCGCTGAAAATTTTCTGGCTGTGGGGCTGAACTTGATTTGTGACATTTAAAACAAAATGAAAGCGTAATTGCAATGCTAGCCTATTGAAGATTTCTATGGCTAATGACCGTTTACATTTTCCTTTCTTCCTTTTCAGACTTAATTACTTTCTGCTCTTTCTTGCAGTTGCATTCATGCAGTAGCTGTAATTTAATCAGCTCTTGTTCCTTTGTATCGATACTGTTTTACACTTTTTAAACAGAAATACAACTGACCAAATTAAAAGATTATTTTGTAATCATGCTATGAGCCTGCCACAGTGGGAAGGGCGGGGTAGACATTAATAAATAAATAAACAAGAATTATGAGCAGTGACTTTGGCTTGCTATAATGTAAAAAGCAATATTTAACCCCACCTCACTGCTCACAATGAACACCCTCTGTACAGTGCTGTAACTTGCTACATGCAATGAGTGGCCCAACAAAAACTGTTAAATGGCTGGGCCATTTAAACTCCTTTTTCCTTCCTGCCATTTTATGTGGGGAGCAGAAAGCAGGGGGTTAAATAGCTCTGAGCCATCTCATCTCCTGCTTTCTGCTTCCCGTCATAAGTGGCAGGGAGCAGAAAGCAGTGGGTTAAATGGAGCCATTTAAACCCCTGCTTTCTGCTCCCTGCTACTTTTCATGGAGAGCAGAAAGCAGGAGTTCTAACGGCTCACCAAAAGCAGCAGTGAGCAGAAAGCAGGGGATTAAATGGCTCAGAGCCATCTGAACCCTAGTTTTCTGCTCTTCACAAACCACCGTGAACTGCATCAAAGAGGAAGTTGTAGATAATTTATGTGGTGTTTCTGGTGGTGAGGCTCCCATTTTGCACCCATGCACATTCCCCTCAAGTGGGCGCCCCAGTCTCACAGAGAGGTGTCCATGGTGAAAGTCTCTGTTGGGGAAGGAAACTGGAAAAGGGCTCCCTCCAAGAGGTTGGGCATGTATTCCCACCAGGCCAGAGACTTGAGAACATGAGTGGGTTGATGGAGTTTTAGGCATTGGGAGTGTCGGGAAGGATTGTACTGCCTGACAAACCATAACTGGAGAGAACTTGCCTGGAGGGGGCTGTCTCCTGGGCGAGCGGGACCAGTGGGAGTATGCCAGTTGCTGATTTCAGTTGGGAGTGCCTCTGGGTGCTCTGAGCCATAGAAGGGCAGAAAGCAGGGGAAAGGCTCCGTACACGTACTGGAGTTGCTGCTGGTCCCAGGGGACCTGCGGCAATCAGACCGGCACTTGGACAGGAATGGTTGCTTAACCATACAGCAAATGGGTTTGGTGCTGATGAGGGGAATCCTGATGGGTTTCAGTACTGCAATCGCCCATGTGGATATCGGGTTGGTGGGGGCATTGATTGTGCCCAACCAACAAGTCCGATGGGCAGCTGCCTTGGATAGACGATCTGGAGTGCAGCAATGGTGAGCTTTGCTGGGTTAGGTTGATTTCATCTGTATCCAGTTCTGATAGGGGGAGTTGTTGGATCTGTAACGCAGCTTGGGATTTCGGCACAGCAGAGTTTATCTGACAGATGGGCAAGTCCAGTAGCTTCAACAAAGGGATCACAAAATTCGAGTTGGATCCAGTGTTGGGGGCTGCACTGGGGCGGTGTGTTTGTGGATCACAGAGCTGTGCTTGGGGCTCTGTGACCTCTACTGCAAACCTGATTTGAGGGTCTTCAGATTGCCCTTCAACTGGCTCTTGTCCTCCCGGCTCTTCTTTGCAGGGGTAGATGATGGCGACTTCATGGTCGACCCTGACCTCTTCAGCGTCGAAGGGTCGGTATCGGAGAGGGATCTTTTAGAGGCTTGAGAGGCCTGCCCCGAGGCCAGAGTGTGCCCAGTTAGCTTGGTTGATGACTCGGAGGTCTCTTGCTGTGTGGAAGCAGTTGCCACCACCTTGGTGTGGTCCAAGGCGGCTTCCAACTCTGCCCCCCCCCCATGCAATGGCTTCTCCAGTCCTTGCTGAGCTGCAGTCAGGAGGCGGGAGGGAAAAAAACCACACCTCCTCTTCCTCTGCCTCTATTACCACCCACACACTATTTTAACTTAGCCGCTTAGGCCCACCCTCTAGCCATTTCTTTTCTATTTCTTGACAGCTTCAACAACACATACACTGTACCACATGTGCCTGTTTGCCCCCCAAGCAGCTTCTTGCCTTCCCTCCCTCACACCAGTTGCTTGCAGACTGGGTAAAAGCCCTGGATGGGCTGGATCCAGCCCCCAGGCCTTATATTTGACACCCATGTCTTAATTGATTCCCTTACCCCTGCAGAGTCTTGGTATCCCTGTAGGTATAAGCCCCAGCAAGCAGTAATCTGTCTATGACAAGGGGACTGTCATAGTGCAGCCAGGGAATGGTGGAGGACAGTGGGTATGCTTCGTGCAGATACTGCCACTGTCTTTGATCCCATGGGATATATGGCGGTGGCTGGAAGCTCACATTGGTCGATCGGCATCGGAAGGGGTCAGTCTAGGCAATAAGTTCATTGCTGATGTCGAGGTGGGGTTGACATCGAGGTGAGGCCAGTGGTCTCATGAGACAACGCCATCATTGAGAGCGCTGATTCAAGGAATGCGGTTCTGAGTCTCGCTGCTCATTTTTTTCTTGTCTGTTTTGAGAATTTAGAGCAATGCACACAAGACTCCACGTGGTGGCCTTCCCTGAGGCAGAGTAAACAAAGGGAATGTCTGTCTGCGGGTGCGATTTTGCTGCCACACTTCAGACACTGCTTGAAAAAACCCCAACGTTTGGCCATAGGTTGTATGGAGGTAGCCAGGGAGGAGTCTAGGAAAGAGGGCTGGAGAGTGTCCAAAGGAGAGGAATTTCAGAAGAAACAAGGCAAGTTACTGACTGAAGCGAGGGAGAGGACCAAACAGTGCAACAGTCAGAGGAAAACTGGCGAGATTCTTGTGCCCTTCCCTGTAGGCATACGTAGTGGAGCCCCCTGCGCACGATACAGGGTAAGGACATGAAAAATCCCTTTCAGCTTTCTATGTTACTGATCAGAATTGGCACAGGTACACAATATCCCAACGGTGTGATGCACAGGGACCACGAAGATCTCTAAATGCCTACTTAATTTTAAGGCAGTGAATTAGCTATTTATGAGAGCTATGATAAGAACTTTCTCTCGTTAAAATCTCCCTTTACCGACAGCCTCGCTAGTCTGTGACTTTAACGGAGCCATTTTTCTCTCATATTCAGCCACCCCTCCCTCATATCGTGTGGGGAATTATAAGCAATATTATTCTACCCTGCAGGGATGCTGCAAAAATTCCTGAGAAAATGTATACAGAGCACTTTGAATTTCTAAAATGTGATATATAAATGCTGAGTTTAAAACTGCTTTAAAACTGTTATAAACTGAGTTAAGAACTGCTTTAAAATAGGTGAACTTACTTCCCAAGGTTAATTTTACAACAAATCTGTTGATACAGCTAAAAAAACGTTCCTGGTCATTGTGAAAAAACTGCAATTGTTAGAAGTGTTATTTCAAAGTGTATTCCTTAAAGCTTAATTTATTCTAAAGATTTGATTCAGACATTTTAAAATAAGTGTTCCACTTTTCTTCTTCAAATGAACTCAGAGCAGGTTATTTATTTATTTATTTATTGATTTGATTTGTATTCCGCCCTTCCCACCGAAGCAGGCTGAGGGAGGCTTACACAGAATTGCAAAAAGTAAATAACAGATAAAAACAGTAATATAAATATCCTCATAAAACACAACATAATTACTAAAACTGGTTTTTATGACAATGGTGGTACAATTGTAGCAGTAGACATAAAGATTACAGTCAGCAAATGATTTTTCCCCCTCTCCTACTGGCAGGCTCAGGCTGGATGCTGGTACTGGGCAGAGGGTCTTGGATTATCAGGTGTGACTCCTTACCTAAAAGCCTGGTGGAAGAGTTCCGTTTTATAGGCCCTGCAGAACTGTAAAAAATCCCACAGGGCCCTGATCTCTTCTGGGAGCTCATTCCACCAGGTTGGAGCCACCACTGAAAAGGCCCCGGCCCTAGTTGATGACAGCCTGGCATCCTTGGGGCCAGGGAGGGCCAAGCAATTTTGAGACCCTGACTGTAGTGCTCTCTGGGGAACATGTGGGGAAAGGCAGTCCTGCAGGTAAGTAGGTCCCTAATCATAAAGGACTTTAAAGGTAAGCACCAGCACCTTGAAGTGAATTCAGTACGCTATACGTAGCCAGTGCAGTGCTTTTAGTGCAGGCTGGATGTGCTCCTGCATGGGAAGGCCCAGCAACAGCCTGGCTGCTGCATTCTGCACTAGCTGAAGCTTCTGGATTTGGGTCAAGGGCAGCTCCATGTAGAGAGCATTACAGTAGTCCAATCTCGAGGTGACCATCGTGTGGATCACTGTCGCCAAGTTGCGGTGTTCAAGGAAGGGAACCAACTGCCTAATCAGCTGAAGGTGATAAAAGGCTGACTCAGCAGTGGCTGCTACCTGGGCCTCCATCGTTAGGGAGGCATCCAGGAGCACTCCCAAGCTCCTAACTTCTGATGCTGGAACCAATGGAACCCCATCAAAGGATGGGAGTGAGATCCCTAACCCCAGACCACCCTGACTCAGACACAGGACCTCCGTCTTCATCTGATTCAATTTCAGTCGGCTCAGTCTAAGCCAGCCTGCAATGCCAGGTCTAGATCTTCCAGACTATAGTCAGACCGGCCACCCAACAACAGATAGAGCTGGGTGTCATCAGCATACTGGTGACAGCCCAGCCCATGCCTCCAGGCAATCTGGGCAAGGGGGTGCTTATAGGTGTTAAATAGCATCAGGGAAAGTACTGCCCCTTGGGGCACTCCGCAAGTTAGCGGGTGCCTTTGGGACAGCTGTTACCCTAGTGCCACCCTTTGTCCCCAACCCTGAAGGAATGAGGAGAGCCACTGCAATGCAGACCCCTGAATCCCAGTGTCGGCGAGGCGGTGGATCAGTAGTTGATGGTCGACTGTGTTGAACACCGCCTACAGGTCCAACAACAACACTGCTGAACAGTCCCAATCCAGATGCCTCCGGAGGTCGTCTGTGAGGGTGACCAGTATCGTCTCTGTCCCATGTCCTGGTCGGAAGCCAGACCAGTAAAGATCTAGTATGGAAGTGTCATCCAAAAAACCCTGCAACTGAATTGCCACCACCCTCTCAGTTAGTTTGCCCAGATAGGGCAAATTGGAAACTGGTTGATAGTTAGCCAATTTGGCCAGATTCAGGGATGGTTTTTTCAAGAGGGAACGTACCACTGCTTCCTTTAGTGCCCTGGGGAACAGTCCCTCAGAGAGGGACTTGTTGATAATATCCCTTAGGGTAACTTGTAGCCCATTGCGACCAGCTTTAACTAGCCACGATGGGCATGGGTCAAGGCTGCAGGTGGTTGGACATACAGTTGAGAGTAATTTGTCAACTTCCTCTAGACTGAGCGGACTGAAATAGCATACATTGTGTGAGATGCTTGCCTTCATCTGTGATCTTGATTTTTCTCCCTGACATTGCATTCTTTGGATTACTTACTGTTAAACCTGGAAGTCCAATTGGACCTGTTAATCCTGGGGGTCCTGGCATCCCTTGATCACCTTTTTCTCCAGTTGCACCATCAAGACCCTAAAGAGGAAGGAAGGGAGGTGAAACCCCCCCACACTGAACTGTGCAATGGAAAAAGAAATGTTTCCTCTTTATGTGAGCAGAACAGTACTGGCAGAGCTAGATTTAGGAATATGATAGGTCAGCTACAGTTTAAGGGCATCACAATATGAGGAGGCTCCACAAAATAAAAAGAGACAATTTTTATTATAACATTATTAACTACTTTTTAGAAATGTAAACTAGAAAAGGGCTGTGATCTTCAAACCAATTACTATCATGACTGTACATTTAAAATTTGTCATCTCTTTATTCAAAGAAGCCATCATGACAGGGCTAACCTACATGTTACACATACTTCTGTGATTATTTTCCTAGAGGGCTTTTTAATAGCACACATGGCAGTTACAAAGGTTGCCGTTTAAAGGGGAAGAGTAGGGGGGAGGGAACTGTTAAACTCTTCCCATACACGTCCTCTTTGTTGCCAAAAATAGTCTACCTCATGATGCTTTTATATACAGTGGAAAGATTACAAGAACCTCTAAATTTTCCCCAAGGGGGAGGGGGTAAAAGAAGCTTGGAGTTAGTAATTTTGGAGGGAAAAAAGGATGAGGGGAAAAAATTAAATGGCTCCTCCCCCTGCATAATGCCCCTTTAAACTTTAACTCTCGAAGTTGCAATCTTTTTTTAAAGAGAAAATAATCACAAAAGTTGCAATCTTTTTTTTAAAGAGAAAATAATCACAAAAGTACTCATAATGTGTAGTTCTGTTTTCATGTTTATATCTTTTCCTTGTGCAAAGTGTCCAAATTAAATTAGCATATTTTTCAATTTCATTTTTGTGTCCATTGTGTATAAATGGTGTACAAATCGAGAAAAACAAATGCAAGAATAATTAACGGCAGCAACAATGAGAGTTGGGTGAAAATGAGGGAATGAATGAGGGATTCAGGTATCTGTAGGGAAAGCAAAAAAGGTTTTGATCTGTCTACTCTCACTTCCATAAATGGAAGATTTGCTTCACTTACCATGGATCTTCCTTCTTAGTGGTCCAGGAGTGGGGCAGTCCTTGCTACTGGGATATAGCTCCTCCTCTCCAAAGGCAGGTTCATCCAACTTTGCAATCCCAGAGGGGAGGGGCTTGTCCCAGGAGTCCTCAGTCTGTTTCCTCTTCATAACACCCAACAACTCAAAAGAAACAACATTAGGAAACTTTCCTAATTAATAACTAATGCCAATGACAGAAGCCGGAACTGCTCCAATTCCAGAATAAAGTGCTAGAGGAGATGGCCCAACCTATGTTCCTATGGATAACAATGGTGACCAGAAGAACCTAAATTCTGACAGGAGACCCCCTCAGCACTAGGAGCCCATACCAGAGAAAACCTCATGTGGGTAGGACAGCCCCACTCCTGTACAACTGAGAAGGAAGATTCACATAAGTGAAGCAAATCTTCTGTTCTCCAGTGGTCCTAGGGGTGGGTCAGTCTTTACTACTGGGATGTAAAAAAAGTAGTGTGCCCCAGGGTGGGAGAATTCATCTCCTACGCCAGAAGGGTGTGCTGTAGGACCCTCCTTCTGAAGACCGCTTCAGCTGAGGCCACCTTACTATCCTGTAGTGCCTGGTAAATGAGTGCACCGACCTCCAGATAGCAGCCTTGCATATTATTTCTAAGGAAGGGAAAGACTTATAGGCTGCTGAAGTTGCCGCCTCTCTTAGGGAGTGGGCTGTGATGCCCTGTGGCAGATCCAAACCTGTGGTCTTACAGGCCATGATGATGCACCCTCTCACCCACTTCCTCAAGGTGGACATCAATGCTTATTGTCCCAGGGAAGACTTCCTGGAAGACACAAACATGGAATCAGTCTTACAGAACAGTTTGGTTCTGTCAAGATAGAAACTCAAAGACCTCCTTATGTCCTTACTCCTTATCCTTAGAGTGCTTAGGATTGGGGGGAAAGGAGGGTAGTACTACATCCTCTGCTCTGAGGAAGGTGGAGTTTGCTTTAGGAATAAACTATGGGTTTGGCCTGAGTACTATGCTATCAGTACTAAGCGTTTGGCCTGAGTACTATGCTATGGAAGATACAAAGTTCCCTATCCACAGAGAGGGCCTACAGTTCAGACACCCTCCTAGCTGAGGTAATGTCCACAAGGAAGATGGTCTTGAAGGTTAGCTCCTGGAAAGCACTTTGAGTACTTCATTTAGGCTCCAAGTTGGGAAATGGTGAACCTGGGGAGGATTTAGCAAGGAAGTTCCCCTGAGGAATCTCCTAACATGAGAGTGTTGGGACAGAACTTCCCCTTTTCTTGTACCCCTAGTAGTGGAGATAGCTGCCACCTGCTGAGGTCCTTATCCAATCCCGCCTGTACACTTTGAAAAACCTGCTGGGTGTTACTTTAGACTCTATTTGTGGAGTCTTTTCTGGAGGCTAGCATGGTATTGATCACCCCCTATGGATATCCTATCTCTGCAAGCAGCAAGTGCTCAACCTCCAGGCTGTTAGGCTTAAAAGACCCAATTGAGGATGCTTTATCGCAGAAGTAGATCCTCCCTCAGTGGGAAATGCTAAGGGTTCTTGGAGGAAAGCCTGAAACCATGACCTTCGTGGCCAAAAGGATGCCACCAGGACTACTTCCACCCTTTGCTCTATGATCTTCTGTATGACCCTCTGTATCAGCTGTACTGGAGGAAAGGCATGCAAAAGCTGACTTGGCCGTTCACAGCTTAGGGCGTCTACCCCGATGGCCTGAGGTGACTTTGTTCTTGCAATGAATTTTGAGACATGGTGACTTTGATCCATGGCAAAAAGATGCAGTTCCACCTTGCCAAATCTGAGATGACTCTGATGGAAGGTCTCCTTGTTCAGCATCCACTCCAATTGGTTCAGAGTCCTTCAACTCACCAGTCTGCCAGGGAGTTGTCCTGTCCTGCAACGTACATCGCTTTTAAGGACATCAGATGACTCTCTGCCCAGTGCATTAGAATCTTGGCCTCCTTGTGAAGGGACCTGGATCTGGTACCCCCTTGCATATTCACATAAGCCTTAGCTGTTATGTTGTCTGTGTGAACCAGGACACAATGTCCTGAAAGGTGGTCCTGGAAAGCCAGTAGCCCCAGCCTTACAGCTCTGAGCTCCAGTAGATTGATGCTTAGAACTGCCTCCTTTGTTGACCAGTTGCCCTGTGCCATTCTCCCTTTAGCATGGACCTCCCATCCAGTGAGACTCACATCCATTGTCATCTTGGTTCTCTTTGGCTCCCTTAAGGGAATCCTTTCCTGGAAGCTGGAAGGAACAATCCACTACCTGAGCTTCTGTCTTAGGGATCCAGGTAACTGAAGAAGCTTGTGCTTCTTGCTGGCAATTAGGTGCTGAAACAGAAGCAGGAATCTCTGAAGTGGGCAGGCATGAAACTTGAACCACTGCAGAACATCATGGCGAGATACCATCATTCCTCGTAGTTTTGCCAGGAACATCACCTCCACCAGGGCTTTTTTTGTAGAAAAAGCCCAGCAGGAACTCATTAGCATAATAGGCCACACCCAACATTAGAAACTCATTAGCATATTAGGCCACACCCCTGTCTTCTCTTCCTGGATCGGCTTGGCTTTCCCAGGATCAGCTTCCCCAGGTGCCCCACAGCTTGTGAGGTGCCTGGGGAACCCAAGGGGGGGAGGCTCTAGGCGTGGCCAATTCGGAAGCCAGCCGGAACTCCATTCCTGTGCGTTCCTGCCCCAAAAAAGCCCTGACCTCCACCTTGGAACTCTGGATAATCTCACCAACCATTTCTGATTTCAGTCCAAATGGAAGCGCCCGGTATTGGAAGTGCCTCCCATTGTATGCAAAACATAAGAACCTTCTATGATCTTCCCTGCTAGGAATATGCAGATAGGCCTCGGATAGATCAACTGATGCCAAAAAGTCTCCTTTCTCAATAGATGCTACAATGGACCGGAGGGTTTCCGTTCTGAATCTCTTTGTCCTTATGCTCCTGTTCAGCCATTTGAGATCCAGAATGACCCTGACGTCCCTGTTGTTCTTTGGAACCATGAAAAGAACTGAACAGACCCCCAATGTCCTTTGTGTTTCTGGCACTAGTTCTATTGCCCCTATCAAGGGCGTAGACTTTTCAATTTTCCGGGGGGGGGGGGGGGCTGGGGCTGAGCCAGAGTCGCTATGCTAGGTCCTTAAAAGAACCGAGGCCCAGTGACATCATAGGGAGGAGCCAGTGACATCATAGGCTAGTGTCACTATCTATGGAGGTAGAGCCATGTGGGATTTCGGGAGGGGCTCTCCAGAAATTTAGGGGAGCCTGGGAACCTCCAGCAATGCCCCTGGGCTGCGCCAAACCCAGGAAAAGGTGGGAGTTGGCCAGTGGTTATAGTGGTAGCGGTCTCTGCTGTGTCCTTTATTTAAATTCACTTTTAGAATAGATCTGCAAATATACATACCATGTGCATCAGACAAAGTAATGGTCACAAATTTGACAGTAAGGAAGACAACACAGAAAAAGCCTGTAGGGGAATATTTTAAAAGTTTTCCTGGACATTCATTTAGAGGAGTCTTGTTTCTGTCTTATTTGTAAGGGTGACGTTGTACTGAAATGTACTAACTTATGGCATCACAGATGCCTTCATTTGGTAAATACATGGCTGAAATCTCTGAGTCAGGACAGAATACCAAACAGTTGCTGCACACTCAATTTCTGAGCAATGTACAGAGTTCAGAGTAGCAGCAATCTTGAGAGCCAGTTTGATGTAGTGGTTAAGTGCACGGACTCTAATCCGAGAGAACTGGGTTTGATTCCCCACTCCTCCACTTGCACCTGCTGGATGACCTTGGGCAAGCCATAGCTGTGTACCAGCTGTTCTCTCAAGGATAGTTGTCTCAGAGCTCTCTCAGCCCCACCTACCTCACAGGGTGTCTGTTGAGGGCAGGGGAAGGGAAAGGAGTTTATAAATCGCTCTGAGACTACAAGTGAAGGGCGGGGTATAAATCCAATCTCTTCTTCTTCATCTCTTCTTCTTCTTCTCACTTCAAACTCATATCCTAGGAGTGAGTGCAAGTCCCAGAGCACTGAACCTATTCCCAGTGGCTGTCATTTCACTTTGTGACCTGTCATTCCAATCCCAGAGCACAGATTCTATTGCTAGGGATTGTCATTCCACTCTGGGGGCTGTCATTCGAGACCCAGAGTAGCCTATCTAGGCCCAAAGACCTTAATGGAAAAACCATTCCATATTTTCTTTGCAACTTTTTTTGTGCTGCAATGTATTTCAGTATGCAAGTCAATTGGCATTCCTGGCTCCCATTATCTCCAATGGGCCTTCAAGCCTCTCCCATTGTTTCCAATGGGCAATCCTGTCATTCCTTTTACACATCCCAGTTAATTGTCCCTTTGAAACTATACCACACCATTTTAGGTAACAGCAAAAGGAAGAGCATGAACATAAGAACATAAAAACATAAGAGAAGCCAATGTTGGATCAGGCCAGTGGCCCATCCAGTCCAACACTCTGTCACACAGTGGCCAAAAACACCAGGTGCCCTCAGGAGGTCCAGCAGTGGGGGCAGGAAGCCCTCCCACTGTTGCCCATCCCATCAAACACCAAGAACACACTTGCCCCAGACTGAGAGTTCCTATCTATCTAATAGCCACTGATGGACTTCTGCTCCATTCCCTCTTGAAGCCATCCATGCTTGTAGCCACCACCACCTCCTGTGGCAGTGAATTCCACGTGTTAACCACCCTTTGGGTGAAGAAGTACTTCCTTTTATCTGTTCTAACCCAACTGCTCAGCAGTTTCATCGAGTGCCCACGAGTTTTTGTATTGTGAGAAAGGGAGAACAGGACTTCTTTCTCTACCTGCTCTATCCCATGTATAATCTTATAAACCTCGATCATGTCACCCCTCAGCTGTCGTTTCTCCAAGCTAAAGAGCCCCATGCGCTTCAACCTTTCCTCATAGGGAAAGTGTTCCAAACCTTTTATCATTTTAGTTGCCCTTTTCTGCACGTTTTCCAATGCTATAATATCTTTTTTGAGGTGTGGCGACCAGAACTGTACACAGTACTCCAAATGAGGTCGCACCATCGATTTATACAGGGGCATTATGATACTGGCTGATTTGTTTTCAGTTCCCTTTTTAATAACCCCCATAGTGTTGGCCTTTTTCATTGCAGTCACACACTGTCTTGACATTTTCATTGAGTTATCTACTTCAACTCTAAGATCTCTCTCTTGATCAGTCTCTGTCAGTTTGGACCCCATCAATGTGTATTTATAGTTAGGATTTTGGTTCCAGTGTGCATCACTTTGCACTTGGCCACATTAAACCCCATTTGCCATGTTGATGCCCACTCGCCCATCCTTGACAGATCCCTTTGGAGTGCCTCACAATCCTCCCTGGTTCTCAGCACCCTGAACAACTTCATGTCATCTGCAAATTTAGCCACTTCACTACTTATTCCCAACTCCAAATCATTAATAAACAAATTAAAAAGCATTGGACCAAGTACTGATCCCTGCAGTACCCCACTGCTTACCTCCCTCCACTGAGAAAATTGCCCATTTATACTCAATCTGTTTCCTTTTAATTAGTCAGTTTTTGATCCACAAAAGGACTTGTCACAAAAGAGAGCCAGTTTGGTGTAGTGGTTAAGTGTGCGGACTCTAATCTGGATGACCTTGGGCAAGCCATAGCTCTGTACCAGCTGTTCTCTCAAGGACAGCTTGGGAAAGAGCTCTCTCAGCCCCACCTACCTCACAGGGTGTCTGTTGTGGGGAGGGGAAGGGGAAGGAGTTTGTAAGCCGCTCTGAGACTCCAAGTGAAGGGCGGGGTATAATCCAATCTCTTCTTCTTCTTCTTCTTCTGTCCCATGACTACTGAGCTTCATGTACAGAGTGCACAATTCTTGCCAGTGTTCTCTCCAGGCTGCACACAGCAAAAGGAAATTTTAAAAGGACGTTGATCTGCATGTCTCCCCCCATCTTGTTCATGCAGATGGGCTTACCATTTAAAAACAGACACCCTGTGACTAGGCAGGTGGGGCTGAGAGAGCTCTTTTGAGGTCTGCTCTTGAGAGAACAGCTCTGAAAGAACTTGGGACTGACCCAAGGTCACATCAGCAGCTGCAAGTGAAGGAGTGGGGAATCAAACCTGGTTCTCCCAGATTAGTACATGCTTCTAACCACTACACCAAACTGTAACTCAAAACCTATCTCTTTTAGAAGCAAGTGGCTCAAGTGGTTAAGATGCTGAACTGCAGACCGGTAGTTCAGCAGTTCGAGACCTGAGTGCTGCATGATGGAGTGAGCTCCCATCTCTGGCCCCAGCTCCTGCCAACCTAGCAGTTCAAAAGCAAAAAATTGCAAGTAGATAAATAGGTACCAGTTCGGTGGGAAGGTAACAGTGTTCCGTGCGCCTCAGCGTCTAGTCATGCCGACCATATGACCACGGAAATGTCTTTGGACAGCGCTGGCTCTTCAGCTTGGAAACGGAGATGAGCACTGCATCCCTAGAGTCATATTTGACTGGGTTTCAAGCAAGGGAAACTTTTACCTTTACCTATAAGAAACATAGAACACCATCTCCACCACATCAGAGTCTTTAAGCAGATCATTTCCAAAACAGTCCTTCAGAGCCTAATTACATGAACTAAGCAGCAAGCAAGATACACTGTTCCCTCATAAATACTCAGAGAGCCTGTTGTCTCCCAGCAGTGACATTTATTCACTCCAAGGAATACCAGGGACATGATGCAGAGTCAGGCAATGGCAAATCACCTTTGAATATCTCTTGCCTTGACAACCCTACAGGGTTACCATGAGTTGACTATGACTTGCTAGCACTTTCCATAATCACAGGGCAACTGCGCTTTAATGCCCAGAACCATTTGGGCAAGGCCTAATGTGAAACTATTGTCAGTAGCATGAGATGGACCCACAGCTCAATTGGCTCTCATATCACTGCCGTAACATACAAAATAGTAAAAAGCTCAGTAGTTCCTTTAATATAAACAGACTGTATTGTAGCATAATTATTACTGTAGCACAAGGTTTTTCAGAAAGCCATACATTTTTCTCATCTCATTTTAGTGCCAGTTCCTGTCCTCAAATTCACAGAGAAACCCAAACCTTCCATTTTTGGTAGAATGACACCCTTCCCTTCCTCCAACTTCCCTTCCTCCACCCACGAAGGGTGATTTAGCAAATGCAAACCAATGCCAGTGGTTTGCATGCACCAACTCACTCAGCAGAACCAGAGCTTCCAATTTCAGCACAGGAGCTAGGGATGCTTACCCTCCAGGTGTGATCTGGGAATCCCCTGGAATTACAGCTCTTTTCCAGACTTCCAGATTTTTCCCCTAGGACAAAAAAATCAAGTTTCTGGAGGATAGCCTCTATGTCGTATCCCACAGAAAGAAAGAAAAGTCAGGCTGCTCCTAAAGTGAAAGTGAAAGTCTCTCCTTGCGTCTCTCCTTGCTTCCAGGCCAGCTCTAACACCCCTCAACAGAAAGGGATGGAGAAACAGAAAGAGAGAGAGGGACAGAGAGCGCAGCCCCCCCCCCCCCCGAAGAAAGTGAGCCCAGGATTCCAACGTGCTCCGTGCAGCACAAGAGTTCCTGGGGCTGCAGGAGAAAGAAGACAGCACTGGCTTCCTTACTTTGTTTGGTGCCTGCAGGAAAGCAACGAAGTCAGTCCCTCCAGGCTCCTGTAGGCTGAACCCAGAGGGGGTGGAGCTTAGCTTCCAAGCTTCCTGTGACTTCCTTCCCTTCCTCTCTTCAGTCACCCAGCAGAACGGAGTCTCTGAAAGCGGAGGGGAAAAACCCTCGCTTTCAAAATGAGCTGGAACTTGCTCTGGGCCCCCGGGGGAGGCTCAGCACCGTCAGAAAATGTTCTGGGGGGGGGGAGCTCAAGCTCCCCAGCCCCTGTAGATGATGCCTATGCAGCTGGCTGGCGGGCCGGCAGGCAGGCAAGCTAGCCTGCCTGGTAGACGCTCCTTTTTGCCGGGGGGGGGCTTGAGCCCTTGAGCCCCCCCGTAGTTGACGCCTATGGCCCCTATGACTACTAGGTGTTAAATGGCCTTTTCCAGAAGGAGATGTTTCTGGTCAGAGCAACTTCTTCATACCCGAACAAGTGTGCAGCATTGAGCTGAATTCCAAAGAATAGCCATCATGTCCAAGACCTACTATTAGTTCACGGTGTGATGCCACTGAACCACAAACTCCTGTAGATAACCCCCGACTTTTGGAGTGCCTGAAGTCTCAGCGTAGTCATGCTGAGGATCCCTTCTTGGGAACCTTGGTGCTCTATCTTGTTAAAGGTGGTTGTTCTGATACTGCCTTGCTGCTTGGGCTGCCATCTCCCTTTGAAGTTCCTAGAAGAGCTGCCCCCTGAGGTTCATTTGGAATCTTGAAAGGAAGAGAAGTGTCTCCTGGACTTACTGTCTTTCTTCCTGGAAGGCAATGCCTTCTTCTTGTCCTTATCTTCCATGAGGTACTTGTCCATACTTTCACCAAAAAGGTTGCTGCCCTTAAAGGGGACGCCAGCCACCCTGGCCTGGGCTGTGGGATCTACCTCCCAGCTCTCGAGCCAGATGTTATGTCTGTCTCTCATGCTAGAATCAACAGCTCTTGTCGATAGCTGGATGGCATCCAAGGAGGCATCGGCTGTTGCTAGAGCAATCTTTTTTATTTAGTTCTAGCCCAGGAGTAGGCAGCTCTAGCAAACAGGGAGCATGCCATAGAGGCTCTCAAAGCTGTTGAAGAAGCTTCAAAGTCTTTGCGTAAAGCCTGCTCTATCTGTCTGTCACAGGGATTCCTGGGAAAACCATCCGTCTCAGCCAGATGCATGGAATTTGAGCACCGGGGCAGCTTGAATCTCTTTGCCACCTCTGGTAACAAAGAGCAGAACTTAGAAGAAGAGTTGGATTTATACCCCGCCCTTCACTTGGAGTCTCAGAGTGGCTTACAATCTTCTTCCCTTCCTTGCCCTACAACAGACACCCTGTGAGGTAGGTGGGGCTGAGAGAGCTCTGAGAGAACTGCTCTTGAGAGAACAGCTCTGAGAGAGCTGTGATTGACCCAAGATCACCCAACTGGCTGTATGTGGAAGAGGAAGAGGCCATTGTCACCACAATGCAGACATGGCTTTTCCCCCAGGAGGTGTATACCAAATTATTGCCAAAGGGGTTGCGTATATTAGAGATTTTTTCGCAACACCAAGGGAAAGGAAGAACCAGACATAAACTTAGCAGATGGGTCAAACAGAGTCCTTCCCAAGGTGGGGGTGGCGCCCTCCAGAATCCCCTTCCCTGCAGTCTTTAACAATGTAGTCAAGGCTGAATGGGAAGCCCCAGCTAGAATGAAGTCTAACCACCCTATTATTTCTAAGTTTGGTGTAGTGGTTATGAGCGGTGGACTAATCTGGATTCAGGAGGGGACTGGATTCTCTGCTGTGCCTAGAAGAACTGTCTGTCTTTCTCCTTTTTGGTTTGGGGAGGAGAGGAGGCTGTTCTCTCTGACCTCCTGTCCTGGGAGGCTCTGCTAGATGGAGAAAGTCTTCCACATCTGACAGGTGACCTGGAGGGTGTCCTCCAGGTCTGGCTGGTCTGAGTCATGGCCTCTTTGGTTTCCCTCCGCATTTCCTCCTTGGTCCAGGCTAGCAGCTTGGCCTGGGCATTGTCCCTTGAGAGGCCTATGGAGTGGGCTACTTCCCTCTCTTTATGCGGCTGGGACCCAGGAATGGAGGTGACCATGCTGTCTTGGAGCTCGGAGGTAGATAGGCCTGCCTTGGCTGCCATTTTCTGCCCTATTGTCCACCTTCCCCCAAAGGGCTCTCCTCTGCTATGAGGCAGGCCCTTAAACAGTAAACTGGATGGGTATTACTGGGATTCTGGAGGGTTGGGAAGACCAAAGATGAAGCTGGCGCAGTCTGCTTTCTTTAGAGCCAGCTCCCTCTGACGTTCCCAAGGCCACGCAGAGGGCTGAGGTGTTCTGGTGCAGTGTCTGCCAGCACTTTACAACCCTGTGGGTGAACTGAGGAAGCTGCCAGCCTCAGAGCTGGAGACCCCTCTGTGGTGCCAGATTGGGAAGCATCAGGGTGTGAGGGAAGACTCCTGGGTTTCTCCCCACAGCAAAAAAAAAAAAGTTGTGCAGGGGGCAAGGAAGCCCTTCCCACTCCCCATGGGTCTTCTGCCCCCAAGCTTCCGACCTCTGTGAGCCTTGGAGGTTTCCTCTACTTTCTCTCTATTTTTTTAATGCTGGTTAGCTGGGACCATGGCAAACTGAACAGCACTGTCAGAGACATCCTGCTGTTAGGTAGAGCCGAAAAAACTGAGGACACAAGCCCCTCTCCTCCAGGATTGCAAAGCTGGACGACCCTGCATTCAGAGAGGAGGAACTATATCCCAGTAGGAAGGATTGCCCCGCCTTCTAGGACCACTGGAGAATTACATGCATCTGTTTGTGTTATGTATATTAATGCCTATATATGGGTCTGTGGAAGGATGGGGTGAGGAAAGCAGGTTTCTTCACCTTGTCCTACCTCCTTCTTCAAATAATGTATTTACTTTCAAATAAGTGTTAGGAGATTTCTCTGACTAGCCACTTTACTCCTGACTTGAAAAAACCAGGCTAGATAAATAGGTCTTCTAAAACTTATTCCAGTGTAAATGGGTATAGGATTTCTCTATGCAAAAATCACCCTAGATTCAGAAGAACATGTGAGTTGTTGTAAACACGGAAGCAGAGGCATGAGAATTACAGATAGGAAATGAGTTTACATTGTTGCCACTATGACTGATAACTTAGCATAAAGGTACTCAGGCACAGCTTGAGAGAATCCTGGAAGTTCTGATACCATAGAGCTAAAGACAGGCCTGTTTTACAAACCTGAGTCTTCCAAAGCATTCTTGTTTCACAAAAACAGAGTTCACATCAAGAATATTATCAAAACCTTTATACCACGGATTTCAGTTCCAGGGAAAAGAAAATAACATCTGTAATTTAAACCTGATATTAATCAGTTTTGCCAATTCATATTACTGATTCTGAAATGTGACTTGACATTTCCTTACTTTTTCACCATCATGTCCTGGAGTACCTGTCAGGCCAACTTCTCCCTAAGGTACAGAAACAAAGGGAAAGAAAAAATATAAAGAGCTATTTCACCTAGTTGTATATGAAGTTTGGGGTTTGGCTAACGAATGAATAGCATCTCTCTGCAATATGACATCTAGTAGCTCTTATGAATAATACCAGAATGCAACTAATTGACATACAAAAGTCTCAGGCTGCATAGGGTTGCCAACCTGCAGGTGGTGGCTGGAGATCTTCCATTATTATAACTGATCTCCAGGCAACAGAGATCAGTTCACCTGGAGAAACAGCTACCTTGGATTGTGGACTCTATGGCATCATATCCCACTGAAGTCCCTCCCCACCTCATACCCTGACCTCCTCAGGTTCCATTCCCAAAATCTCCATTTCCCAACCCAGAGCTGGCAATCCTAGCAGCAAACAGGAAATCTATAATGCATCTTCAGGTTCATTTGCTTTTCCATCCTCAGGGTGCAACTTGGCAAGCCTACTTGTATTATAATCAAGGTGCCATAGTGTTCTCATTACACAGAGAAAAATAAAACAAATCCAATGGCACTTTAAAGATTAACAAAATTTATTCTAGCACAAGGTTTCATGAGTCACAACTCACTTTAGCTTTTTTGTAGGAAAGGGAGAATCCAGTGCAAAATTGCTGATCTGGGATTTATAAAGAGGTTCAATACTACCCCCCAACTAAAGTCTTAACAGGGCCTTAGAATTCCTCATTCACTATAGGTGCTAATATCTTGCATATCTTACACTTTACAGATATTATGTAGGTCAGCTATACCCCCAAAACTTTCTCATTGGATCTTATTATCATATTTCACCCTGTACTTTCCTTGTTTATCTATCAACAGTTGGGAGTATTTCTTACCCACTCTGAGTGGACTAGCTACTCTTTTGATTGCATCTTTAAAAAAAAATCAGCCTCTTTGCTGCTAAAAAATAACATGGTTGCCCATCTGGAATTATCTTGACATAGACTCATTCAAATTTTAGATAAGCATTATCCAAAGTAGAATGCCAGTGAAGAAATGCCACCTTTTACCCCACTTGTATTTCAGTGTCCACTGCATTAATCCAAGTGTCAGTGGCATCCAATTAAAATATGCATTTAAATTCAATAATTAATTCTGTGGTACGCTTTCTCTGTGATCTATGAGGATGAAATAGTTGCTCATCCCTGCCATAGCATGGTGCAACGATCACACAGAAAGCCATTACCTGAAACTAATCTTACAAGTGGGCTTGCTTATATTATGTTGCTTGAGTTATTTCCTTTAGGTAAAATAATTTTAAAACAAGGTAACTATCATCTGTCCCTGTTGCAGTTACCTGATTTGGTGCAGAAAGGTCATTTAGGTTTGCCGTTAAGCAGAAACTTTTAATGTGCACATGCTTTTACCAGTCAATGGAAGGAAACAAGGTAACACAGGAAAATGTGGAAGGCATGAAGATGGAGAGTTCACACCTCTCAGACTCTGGACCTAGGAAGAATTTCTTGGGAAATGTTTTACTATTCTAAAATGTTAAAATGTGAGCTATGAAGAGTAGGAAGAAAATATTACAATAGAATTTACATAATAGATTAAGGAAAATACATCATAGAGTGATGGAAATACAAAGGAGAGGTTGCCCTACAGGTCATGCAGTTCAATTGCATTAAAATTATTAATAGATTTACAGAGCAATCCTAAGTGGAGTTACACCTTTCTAAGTCCACGGATATCTAGGATATCCACTGGGAGCAGGACATCTTCCGGCTGCAGCTCCCACTGGCGGCGGCTGCTGCTACAGCAGCTGGTGGGAGAAAAATTACATTAAAAATTTCCATTGGTGTGACAGCACCGCCCCATGTCAACCCCCTTCCCCGACTCCCATTGGTTGCCAGCTTTCTATAGCCCTACTGATTTCAGTGGGTTTTAAAGAGTGTAATTCTGCTTAGGATTGCACTGTTAGAAAACAATCCCAAGTTAAGCAAACTTAAGTTAATTCTTGCTCAATCAACCTGTGTCAGTTTTTGTGAATCACAAGAAATGACTGTAACCTTTTGTCCAGGTGGTCCCGGTGGACCTGCAGCACCTGGCAGTCCAGGAGGACCCTGAAACAAACATTATCTTTAAAATATAAAAATAAAATAGCATACTTTCATTTAAAAAAATAACTATTTTTCTCAAAACAACTGTTCTGAAGCTCAGTAAAAGCAGGACCGATGTGAAAGAATATATTGTTAACAGGAAAAAAATAGCATTAATGATAGCTAAGCAGAAATGTAATTTTGTATATACCATTTTAAACTGTACAGCACCCTAAAAACATATTATCCTATGTGAAGGAAGCAGAGGTACCACAACTGATTATTTTACAGTATGGGGTAAATGCCAAATAAGTAATTTTTTAAAATTCAAATTACCATTCTGCTTACCTGCTTGAAAGACATAAACCTTTTTTCTAATGGCAATACAATTTCTTTTTCAGCAAATGCTTGTGCCAGGGCAAAATAACACGGGTTCAATAACAGTGCTAACAGAGTTCCAGTGCCAGATCTAGTGTTGTTACCAAGGGCTGCAAGATTTTTACAAGGCTTGATAAATCATTTTTCTAATGGTCAAAACAGACAAGACGCTTTAAGATCCATGATGCTCTCCAGTGTGTGTGTGGGTAAATAACAGTTGTGAGAGGCTCCGATTCAGATCAGAATACCAGTGCAGGGTAGGGGGAATTTAACTCATGCCTCTAAGAGTTCCCCACAGCTAACATTTGCACTGTTGGGGGAAATATATAGACTGCTTGATTTGTACCTATAGGATTCCATCAATGAGGCAAACATCAACTCTTTGGGGGTGTCATCTGAAGTCAGGAATATCCTTTCCCTGAACAGCACAGCCCAAATCTGAACTGGGGCCTCCTCTGTCTGGTATTATGCTGGAGATCCAATTATGGATCTCCTAGTGTCTGGTCTGACCCTAAAAAAAAAATTTCAGTTTTATTTGCAACAAGGCAACAAAATTAGTTTTAATTTCGACGGAGATTCAGCAAGGATTGCTAAATTGCACAGAAGTCCATAATTTTAATGTGACTTTGTAGCCAAGCCCATTATTTGTAGTTGTAGCCAAGCAACACCTCACTGTAGTTGTAGCCAAGCAACACCTCCTGCTGAAGAGCCCCCCCCCCCCCCGGTAAATGGTGGTGGAAGAAGTGAAGCATTTCTGGTACTTGGGTTACAGGGAGGTGTTTCTCTGCTTTGGCTTCCAAACCGGAGTGCTTATTTTAGAGATTCCACACAACGTCGTGCTGTAATTGTCAGGTTCTCCTTCTCCTCCATACACTTTTAAATCTGCTTTTTGGAAATCTTTTTGGAAAGAACAGAGCACTCCATCTGGAAAGAGTGATATGCATTTTCCTGCCCTACAAAAGTCCTACCCACATCAGCACCATTTTCTCATCACACCCATGTGAATATCACTTTCCCATCATTTTTTTTTCTTGCTGTGCTCCCAGAGAGCTTTTTGACCACACCTCTGAGAGCCAATACAGACTTGCTATGGTGTGGAGAATGTGTGGATGGGGAAAGTCAGAAAAAGACAGAGAAAAGTGTGCAGACAATTCCCTTGTGTGGAAGCTCCATTACCAGCATGCATGACTTTGCATTATGAGTGGTAACGAAAGCAACATGAAGAATTTATGCCACGTGGAAGCAGTCTTGCAGGAGGAAGAACACCTGTCCTTTCCTCTGTGGGAACTGGGAAAGAAGGGAGAGGAAGCTTCTGTCACATCAGCAGAGAGCACAACGCAGGGATGTTTTCTAGATGGGGAAGGGGCATTTGATGCCAGTGAGCAGGCCAGTTAATTTATGGGCTCTGATTAAGTAGGACTGGGGTAATCTCTACTGGGACCAAGTATGTGAAACGTGTGAAGTGCTTTTAACATTCAGAGGGCATTATGTAAATGAAACTATCCTGTTAGCCAATACTTAATTTTTAATGGAAAATTTATTCTGCTTTAAATGTGCTGTTTTTAAACTGTGGTTTCCAGCCCTAAGATGCCGTACAATAGAAACAAAAATAACATTGACTTCATCAACCCATCAGAATGGAAAACTTCATAATGTGACTTTTGTGCATGTGATTTTGGAATTCTTTAGCTCAGTGTGAGCGGCCCAAATCTTATAATAATTATATAACTAAAATTGAAATTTGGGTATAAATCACAATGTAGACAGAGAAGACACTGTACTCACCATTAGGGCCAAGTTTTGTATTTCCTGTTGGGGAAAATAAATATACTGGGAAGTTAGTTTCCTATAGAAGGAATATATCTTTTTTCTTTTCTTCCATCACATAACGGGTTAAAATGTTTATGCAATACATTAAAATGGCAAATTAAAATATATGAAATATAAGTTTTGGAAGTAGGAACTTTAAAACATGTTTTACATGGCAATTCTTTTTAGTAGAGTAGTAATCTTACTACATTTGAGACAAATTATATTGTATTTACTTCATTTATACCCCACTTTTTCTCCCCAGTGGGGCTTACCACATTTTCCCCTCTTCCATTTTATCCTCAATACAATTCTGTGAGGTAGTTGAGGCTGAGAGTGTGATTGGACCAGGGTAAACTTCCACGGCAGAGTGGGCATTTGAACCTGGCTCTCTCAGATCTTAGTCTGACATTCTAACCACTACACCACACTGGCTCCAATTTATAGACCAAATTTACAGGCACGTAGCTGAGGAAGCACTCAGGCAGGCATAGGGTTGCCAGCCTCCAGGTGGGGCCTGGGGATCTCCCGCTTTTACAACTGATCTCCAGCTGACAGAGATCAGCTCCCCTGGAGAAAATGGCTGCTCTGAAGGGTGGACTCTATGGCATTGTACCATGCTGAGGCCCTTCCCCTCCCCAAACCCTGCCTTTTCCTGGCTCCACCCCCAAAGTCCCCAGGTATTTTCATACTGGCAACCCTAGGCAGGCAGCACTAATTCCAAAATACCAGTATGCTTGCACCTTGAAATCAAAAGCCACTTCTCTCCAGCCAAATTTAGAACCACTCACCCCAGCTCCATAAGGGCAAAACAGTTTCAGCCTCCTGCCTTTCTGCAGGTGGACAGGACTCTACGTGTGCTCCAAGGTAGCTACATATAACAAATTGTCTCATAGTTGATAGTGTCCCACATCAGTCATTAGGCCATAGTAAAGATACGTGTAGTAAAATAGCTTACAGAATAGCCTGAGTTCTTAGAGTAAGCATCACAGAGAAATAATAGGAGCAAAATGGAATTTGCTAAACAGGAAACCCAGTATGTTTTGAGCCAAAGTAAGATCCTCACCAGGGGGGAAACCTCAATTCAAAGATTAAAGTTCGTATTAAAAATGTTATGTTGCAAGAAGTTCTCTTCACTGACTCCTACAGTCTAATGCTTACATCAAAGTATATTGTAGCTAGGTCTTACTCCGGGACTAATCTGAAACACCTGCAATATTAATTCAGAAAGAAAAAAGGTGTCTTATTAAAACATGCTCCATAATTCTTGCAATAACTGGTTGGTTGGCAGGAGCTGTAGTGTCATATTTTTAAAAATGCTATGTATTTTCTCTGAATTAGGATTCTCTACATGATGATACAGAATGTATAAGTGACAATGTATGGGATAGTGGAGACGGAGCTTTTTTTTAACTTTTAACAACTGGTGAAGAACAGTCTGAAACGACCCAGACTTTGTACAGGTAGAACTGATCTAAAGAAACCTGAGTGAACAGTATTGATCAGTACAGACTATAATCCTAATCCAAGCAAAGGATACCTGTATGTAGAAGTAGACTTGCTTTTGGACCCAGAGCTGCATCTGAATTGGGATCATCATGTCGCAAAGAGAAGGACCACACTTGGGTGGGACACAGACTGAGAGGCTGCTGGCTCAGCCACCACAGGGCTGACCACAGTGCGGTCACTCAAGAAGGGATGTTGGGACACAGACAGCTGCATAGTGGGACTAAACAAGGTCTTCCTGTGGGGCAGGTCTGGCTGGACATGCATTTGGCAGGACAAGGGTGGATAGTGGCCTCAGATGCATTAAGGGGAAAGGGCGTCCCCCAGGGAATAAGAGGGCTGGAGTTGCTACAGTCAGGAAGCTTGAGGGAAGGAGCCTGATGCTGGGGTGAGCATTAAAGGAGGTGGTACGCCACTCATGGGGATGCCCAGTGGAGGAGTCAGGATTTGCCACTCCGTAACTCTGATGGGTGAAATTAACCACAACCCTGCATGGATAATAGAAACTGGATACTTCATTATACCTGGGAGTGTGTGCCATTATATCTGGGATTGAAGCCACACCTTTGGCCAAGCTTGCTATGCCTGTTGGTCCTCCAGGTGAGCTGGGAATCAACAGAGCCCGCAACACCTTCTCTATGTCCTAATGAGCTATCTGGATTCTCACCCCCATCTGATACCAGTAGATGTTGCTTGCATGCAACATGCGTAAAACTAGAACTGGATTGGGACTTTGTACTTTATCACGATCATGTTACTGCTGTTTGAACTATATATATCAATTAGTACAGGAGCGCTGTCCATTTGTACTGTTAACAATTTTCTAGTTACGTTTACTTGCCACAAAATATTTCTTCTTGGTTATGTCAACCATGAAGTCACAGTGAATATCAAAAGATGGAAAATCCATGAGCACATCTTTGAAAATCTGAGCATCCTTGCATATGACTGAGTCCAATCTCATGCTATAATCCATATGCTTAACTCCCTGAACATGTGCCAGCAATTTTGTGCAGTAGAACACATTATTCTTGAGTGGCTAAAAAAACCACTTGAGTATTCGTTGATGATGATGATTACAACAATGATTTAGGCTATCTTTATGTTGCCTCTTATAAGTCCTGCTTGAGGCAGCTTACAGTTAAAACAAAGTAACAACATAAAAACAAACCACTGGACATAAACTGCATAAATCTATCCACAAAACAGAAGCAGTCCATTAACAAAGCGAGTTAGATAAAACCACAACTCCCCTAAGTTATACTTGTTAGGTTCTTTGGGTTTTTTACCTGTAAAGCCTTATTGATATTGCCATTGTAATCCACTATTTCATTCTTTCCTGGTTCCCCTTTGGGACCCTGAAAAAAAAATCAGTCGTGTATGTGGTTAAGACCTGGAGCTTCCATCTAGATCTAAGATATGTGGAATAAAATTGGTTTTTCTAAACTAGCTGAGGATTCAAAGTCAGTGTGGGGAAAATTTTCAGGTGTTTGCTAATATTCCAAGATACTCATTTTCAAATCAGTGTCTGGGATTAATATTGCCAACAACAAAATTTTAAGCACCTGTATTTGGAGAGTGGCATCTGGAAATATGTATGATAGTCAGTTTCATTTGCATACTTTGAGCCATTACCTTTGGTCCAGGAGATCCAGGTAATCCTGGTGGTCCAGGTTCCCCTTTACCTCCTCCAAGAGCATTGCCAGAATCTCCCTTTTCTCCCTAGGTACAGAGAAAGATGAACAATGGTCAGTTGCTTATTATATCTTTGCATTTTCCAAATCATAGCTGCATTCTCCATGGCTGCTTCCACATGGCGGGTTTTCTCCACCTCAGCTTTGAAAATGGAGTTTTTGGAGTTTCCAAACAATGTCTTGCTCGAAACGTCCTGTTTCTGGGGTTTTTACATTCTTAAATATGCTCCTTTCCAAATCTGCTTTACTCCAGTCTTTCTCGGAGAGAATGCTATCCTAGTACTTCAAAGGGTAGCCACGTTGGTCTACAGTACAACAGCTAGATTTGAGTCCACTAGCACCTTAAAGACCAACAATACAAGATTTGGAGGCTATAAGCTTTTGAAAGTCAACACTCCCTTTGTCAGGTCTGATGAAGGGAGCTTTGTCTCTCAGAAGCTTATCGTCCAAAATCTTCTTGGTCTCTAAGGTGCTACTGGACTTGAATCTAGCTGTCCTAATATGTTAGCATGCCATCTGTAAGGAACTGGAAATACTTCTGGCCCTACAAAGGTCTGGTTTACAATGGCATAATTTCAGCCATCTGTGGGTACTGTTTTCTCAGCAATTTTTCCCTACTACATAGCTTTTTGAGCACTTTTAAATGAAAATCAATAATTGCTATAGTGCTATAACAATCTATTGCCACATCTGTTTGAAATGTTAATAGAATAACTAAAGTGATATAGTTCATTAGTGAACAAAAGAACAACAAACGAACTGGCAACTCATCACAGCAGCCAAGACAACCATGCCCTAAGAGCCAGTGCAGTGTTTCTGCTGAGCACATATGGTACTTGGGGGAAGGGGGGGCCAACATTGGGGGGCTGGCCCCACTGGCGGACCTCCTGATGGCACCTTCTGGCCACTCTGTCACAGAGTGTTGGACTGGATGGGCCATTGGCCTGATCCAACATTGGCTTCTCTTATGTTCTTATGAACAGCAGAGCTGGAAAGGAAGAATCAGAAAACTCCCACATGTGGAAAGACAGCATGGTATAGTAGTCAGAGTGTTGGACTAGGATTTGGGAGACCCAGGTCCAAATCCCCCCTCTTCCATGGAAGCTTTCTGGGTAACTGTGGGTCAGTCACTCTTTCAGCCTCACCTTTCTCACAGGTCTCTGAAAATAAAATAGGTGTGTGGGGGAGAAGGCACTATGATTCCCTCTGTGGTGAAAAGCAGGGTATAGATAAGGGCTTGCTTATAAGTAAGCTGTTTCCAGTGTATTTGCCTCTGCATTCACAGTGGCAATGAAAGCAATATGGAAAATATCTGCGATATGGAAGCCGCTCATGTTGATATGCTGGTAAAAGTATCTACTAAATTCAGTCTCAGTTAAGACACCATGGTGCCAATTTTGTAATATCTGCACTCGGTATGTATATGTCTCAGTAGCAGACTACATACTTTGCAGACAGTAAGTTAATTCCCTGGCATCTCCAGTTTAGAAGGATCTCAGATAGTAGGTGCTGGGAAACACCTTTCTGTAAATGAGGCCCTGGAGAGCCACTGTCAGTTAGAGGAGACAATAGTGAGCTACCTGGACCAATAGCCTGACTTGATATAAGATAGTGCACATTTCTGGAGGGAGGGAGAGGGAAAGGGAGAGAGAGAGAGAGAGATTGTATTCAAGTGATTGATTAACTTTACTCCAGATATTTTGCAGGATATTTTAAACAACGCATTCCACACATAATCAAATGATTCTGTGAGAAAATGGACCATGCTTCATGGAAACATTTCCTTCCCTCACTTAACAAAACAAACCTTCTGTCCTAAGATTCCAGGAGGTCCTGGATCACCAAGAGCTCCTTTTTCACCCTGTTGGCAGAATACAGATGAGGTAAGATACTGGCTGCAATGGTCTGTAGGATCAGGTGAATCATGTCAGTAAAGCTGCCTACAGGCACAAGGCAGCAAACATGTCTAAAGTTCACTCCTATTCCCTCTAACTTTCCTTCTGAAGGTCAAAACTTTCAGAACAAATGTACTCACTTCTTCCAGCAGAAATACCTTTTTTGTATCACACCAAGAACATATGTCCATTATCTGATTACTTCTCAACTAATATCATGGCTCTAGTGTTTCTTCTCACATGGCCATAGTGTTTAAACTGTTTAGTCCAGAATAGTTTCATGGATTTCAATAACTGGCCACATATCGAAAACTCTGAAACTTTTTCTCATGTTAGGGTAGATCACATTGTTACATGCTAGCATCACTCCTCTTAATGGAACAAGCATCATTAGTTTTAGTATGTAGCCATGTTATTCATCCATGTCTAACCCAGCAGGGTTAGGGAAAATTTGGAGATATTACTGGTGGTAGAACACTCAAATGACAACCGCAAGCACACTACACATAATGTATTAATTAAGACTGAATCAACTAGGGCAGACTTTTCTCTGTGCAACAATGTACTGATCATGAAATTAGGTCTTAAATAGAAAGGAGAATGGGAAAAGGGAGGCAAACTAACTGGGGAAAGGGGGCAAAATGATCAAAATGGTAGGGAAGAATAGTCATAGGCTACAGAATAATAAAATTCTCATTCCTTGACCGCTGCCATACTCTGACCACAGAAAGTTCTGCCTAGCTTCTCCTACTAGCATCTGAGTTTCACCACACTCTATAAGCCAAAATAAAACTATTAAAGTTTACATTCTTAAGATTTCAACTTCTATTCCAGACAACCATATTCTTTGCATGAATTTTGGTGCAAAGGACAAAACGTACATGGTCATGCAAATAAAACTCTGAATATTTTATCCATGGTCATGCAAATAAAGCTCTGAATATGAGTGGAAATTATGTATGCATAGGGACATTTTGATCTCCTATCTGTAAAAGCAAAAGATGAGCTGGCCTATTTCATCATGAATATAAGCCATTAAGCAAAGTGCTTTATTTTCAAATTATACTGGGAAATATAAAGAGTTAATGAACTGTACCTAGAGTTAATACTGATCAGACATATAGATTTTGTCATCTTCAAGGTAAGCAGTGATTACATCCCCTCATAAATATTTAAGCATTCCAGCAATCTTCTGAATTCCTCTGTGCTCCCATCATGCCTATCTTATTTGGTATTTCAACGTTTAAGACAGACATAATATAAAAATAGAGATCATGGCAGATATTTCAGTCTGGCTTTGTAGGCTCAATTGCAACCCCCAGAGATTCATCACCCACACAACTGGCCCAGGCCTCACAGCCACCACTGCACAACTGGGCTCAATGGCCACCACCACCCAACTGAGCTCAGCTAGTGGCAGCTCCCACCATACAACTGGGGCCGGGGAGATATTGCTGGTGGAGGGAAAGCTGAAGATAACGGGGGCAGATAAAGGTAGGTTGGCTGGTGGTTGGGAAGGAGAGAAGGAAGCAGGAATATGGGAAAAGTTATGGGGGCTGCCAGGGAAGGGAAAGAGAAAATAGAGGGGCAAGCAAAACAAGAGAAAATAAGATGCCCACCACAAGTCCTTGCAGGTTCCCTGCTTGTTTTCTTTATAACTCTGACTAGTAATCACGCACTCAGAACAGGTCAAATCAATCCATTCTGCAGCCTAACTTTAAAAGTACTGGAGAGCTGTTCCCATATCCCTCTGAGAAACGCTGAGTTCAAAAAATGCCATTGATTCTGTAATGCCACATTTTCCTTAGTATTTCTTTGGTAAGGATGCTAGTGTTTCACATATTCTGAACAACAATACTTCAGCTTATCATGGCTGAAATCAGGTAGTCCAAAATTAAACATCTCTAATTTATTTCATACCTTTTTTTAAAAAAAAGTTAACCTATTCTTATGGCACAGCACACAGATGTAAGTAAGGGATTGGAAGCATTCTTCCCAATGCAACTCAAAGCAACCAGAACAAGGATGGGGTTGGTAGACAAGCAATGAAGATCAGAAAACCAAGCCCAAGCATTTTACAATGCCCTACCCTATGCCCCCTTTTCCCTGGGAAACCTGGGGGGCCCATCTTCCCTGCAATTCCGCGTTCTCCCTATTGTAAGTGAGAGAGAGAGAGAGAGAGAGAGAGAGAGATCATGTTCTCAAGGTACATCATCATCACCAAAGCATAAATCATGTGCCCCAACAGCAAAACAATTTCCACCTTAGTACGGAAGACCCAAAGCTCATGCTCTGACATATTAAAACCACATATAATGGCAGTTGGACTGGTTTGGCAAAAAATACAGAGCAAACTGATATAAGCCTGGCACTGTTCATCTGTAGCACACAAAAGCATGAGAAGTGTCTCGGGACATGTGATTACTTAGCATTTGATGTGCAGGCAGCAGCATTCATGTATTTAACTAAATCAAGGAATAGGAAACCTAAAGCAGCCACATCCCAAGATTTGTGACAGGTGCTTGAAGTACTGGTTATAACTTATAAAGTCCTTCATGGCCTAGGATGCATATATCTGCAGGAATGCCTCTCCTGATATGCCCCACTGTGGCAGCTTTGCTCATCTGAATAAAAGCTTCTGAAGGCACCATCCTGCAAATGGTAAGATCAACAGTTTCCAGTACCTGAGCATTCTCTGTTGTGGCTCCTACCTGGTGGAATGTCTTGCTTAATGAGGAAGGAAGGCTGCCATGCTTTTACTATTTTACAGAATGTATAAAAGGGAATTGCTCAGGAGCCAATTTTTATATCGGGAATAGGGTCACAGTTAATGTGAAATTTTAGGCAGTTTTCATTGCATTGTTCATTGTAAACATTATACTGTTACACTAATCTTCTTGGATTAGTTGGATTGTTGGATCTTATTGGATTGTTGGTTATATAATTATACTGCTCTTATTTTAAATTGCATAATCCATTTTGAGAGTGAGAAAATTAGACTATAAATGAAATAAGTAAATAAAAATATCTTAGCAGGGGTCATTAGAGGCGGGAGTGGTGCTCCACCAGTCCAGGAGTGGGCACTAGGGCAGCCACGGGCTGAATCAGATTCTCTGATCTGATTCAGCCCGCTGCCGAATTGCTGCTGAAATTCAGTGGCAGCTTAAAAAGCGGCTGGAGGGGAGTGGGTTTGAGGGAGAGGTTCCAAACTTACAGGGTAGCTGCTGGAGCCTCTCCCCCAAATACCCACCAAGTTTCAAGAAGATTGGACCCAGGGGTCCAATTCTACAGGCCCCCAAACAGGTTGCCCCCATTCCCGCCATTGTTCTCTATGGTGAATAAAAGTAACATTTTTTCCCACAATAGAGAACAATGGAGGGGCTGGGGCAACCTGTTTGGGGGCCCGTAGAATTGGATCCCGGGGTCCAATCTTCTTGAAACTTGGCGGGTATTTTGGGGAGAGGCCCCAGTAGCTACCCTACAAGTTTGGAGCCTCTCCCTCAAACCCCTTCTCCTCCAGCCCCTCATATACCCCATGAGTTTTTGCCATTGACTTCAATGGCCCATAGGGTATAATGGGGCTGAAACTGACATTCGACTGGGGAAGGGAAGGGAAGGCTTTTGAAGATGCCCCCCCTTTTGCTTCCCTTTCTGACACACTTCCAGTGATGTCAGGGGCGTAGCATATGTTAATGAGTTATGCTAATAGGTATGCTAATGAGCTCCTGCACCTCTTTTTCTACGAAAGGTCCCCTGTATCTCAGCAAGGTGATCACTGAGGAGCAAATTGCACAATTTGACTGAGAACAATCAAAGAAAAGGTGGAAAAGAGATACTAAGACCACAAATTGCTACTTCTGAAGCCACAGAGTGGGCAAACATGACAAATCTTATGTCAGCGTCACAGCAGTTTAGTTCAACAAAGTTTTTGCAGAAGGTATGTAGAACACTCCATCTTAATATACCTTCAGCACTTTCTCACTCAGACAAATGAAGACCAGGTGCACCTTTCACTCAGATAACATGTTATAAATACATCAAACAGCAAATGACTTGTAGCACTCATGTTCTTTCTCAGCAGTTGATTTCCCAACAGTGTTATCCTGATTTAGGTCCACTTTACATAACACACATTGCAATGTCCGCTGAAGGAATCTAGGTTGCCATTTTGTTTGTAGGGAAATAATTGTGCTTCACCACACATCATCAAGAGTCACCATGTCATTGCAAAGCTTCCCCAAATAAGTGTGGTGACTTTTATTCTTTGCTCAGCCATTCACTACATTTTTAGCCTGTCTTTCTTCCAAGAAGCTCAGGGCAATGACCATGGATTGTGGTGAAATGTTTTCTATCCCAGGATGCATGTCAAGGTTTTTCATAATTGTGCTTGAACTCTGTACATGCTCAGAAAGTCACAAAATGCCCTTTTCTGGCTAGCAGAAGATAAGGAGAAAGAGGGGTGGGAACGATTCACATCCCAGGCATGAAGCCATCCTGTGCCATAAATGCAAATGGCCCTAGCAGAATTACAACAGTCAGGCCGCACCTTAGCTACAGAGCTTGGGAGGCTAGAAGGGAAGAACAGATCTTCCTTTTGGGACAGGAAAAAAGAGGGCCCATAAAGGGAAATAATAAAACCTCTGGGCATAAGGAAGAAGGGACCATTTTTACTACAAGACACTCCAATGGGGCCTATAGGTTCACCTGGACTCCATCTTGATTGAGCACAGGGGAAGGCCACAAGATTTGAATCAGCCTTTGCAAATCACACATCACCACTTTTCTGGATCACTAAGGTCCTATAATTTTAGGTTACAGCTAAGTATGTGCCCAAAAGTACAAAACTTAATTGAATCAAGGCAATTCATCTAGAAAAAAACCTGGGATCCTGTAAGGTAATTTATCCAAAATTGGCAGCCTCTGATTTGTTTACACATTCAAGAGATAAATCCTGAAGAGTTGAAAGTCAGCAACTCACCCTCCAGTTCACCCCAGGATAGTCACATAGAACAACTGTTAGATTGGTATCCCAGATGGGAAGATGTTACAGTTTCAAAGGGGAACACAATGAACTTCATAAGGAGGTTCACAAGTTGGCTGTGGTGAATGAACACCCTGGAATACTTGCACAAATAGGTTCATTCTAGAACTAGTGTAAGAGCTTCAAGCACTCTTCTTTCTATCTCATCCACGGAAATTTCGTGCCAAGCTCAGCTACTGGGGGGAGGGTCTACCGGAAATTTTCCTGTTCTAAAAAAACCCCTCATTCTTTATACCATTTTTGTCCATTATATGTTACAATTGATTTATACACAACTGATACAAAAATAAACTCTAAATTTCATGGGAAAATAAAGAAACTGAAAATGGCATGGCCATGGGCTTGATTTGCACAAAGGAGAAGTGAAAATGAACGGGGGATTTACGACTTGAAGGTAAAGATGCAAAATATAGTCACATTTCTATTCATAAGCTACTGAACTACGACTTACATGTCTTTGGGTTCTAATAAAGTATGAATTATGCGCAAGAATGCACTGAAGAAAATAATTAGCAGGGAAATAAATTTCATCCTCAGGCCATGACAGGAAGAGGAAGATGGAAAAAAGAAGAGGAAAGATTAACATAAACGGACTCCACTGAACATCTTCACTGATAAGACATTAAAGCTGTGACCATAAAACCAGGAACCTCCTTAACAGACTGAAAATAAAATAGAGACAAAACAGATTTACCAGTCATTTTCCTTAAGCACAATACCTTTGCTCCTGGGATCCCTGGTTCACCCTGCATTAGGGGGGGAAAAGACAGAAATATAAACAGTTTAAAAAGTGAACGGTTAAAAACCGTTTCACAGTTAACAGGCAGAGTAAGTTAGCTTTCCCTGACCAAGGATTCATGCCAGAGCACCACTTGACAGCATTACTTGAATTGCTATTTACATCTGTTGAAAGAGTACCTGGGGCTGCAGTGGCTCAGAGGTTAAGACACTGGACTGCAGACTGGAAGGTCTGTAGTTCAGCAGTTCGAGACCCAAGTGCTACATGACGGAGTGAGTTCCCATCTCTGGCCCCAGCTCCTGCCAACCTAGCAGTTCAAAAGCAAGAATTTGCAAGTAGATAAAGAAGTACCACTTGGTGGGAAGGTAACAGCATTCTGTGCACCTTGGCGTTTAGTCATGCCAGCCACACAACCACGGAAACGTCTTTGGACAATGCTGGCTCTTTGGCTTGGAAACAGAGACGAGCACCGCCCCCTAAAGTTGCATTCAGCTAGCTTTCGAGCAAGGGAAACCTTTACCTTTACTAAAGAGTACCACCAAGTCTCACACACCAGGTGTCTGGGTACAGATGAAACATTTGCTACTACAGAATTTGATAAAGCTTTAATAGGACCAGAAATTTTAGAAAACAAATCTGTAGAAATAAAAATGGGGAAAGTTGGGAATATTCAGACTTGAGGGTATGACCAGAGCCAGATACAAAGTAAACAATTCAGGCTTCCCAAATCTGTGTTTTTCTTGTAATGCCAATGTGGGGATTGTGGAGTGGATATTTGCTAGTGTTGGTACGGAAAAGGGAATTTCTTTTTTCCAAAATAACCACAGTAAGAGCTAAAGTTTCAAAAGGGTACACTGATTTCTTCATATAGAGAAATGAAAAAGAAATCCCTCTTTTAAACGAGAATAAGAGAAATCAATGGCTACCTCTTTAAATACTGTTCTCTTTGGCTGCAGTCACACATGCCAGTTGAAGCTGAGGGGAAGAGAGGCTATTTCCTCCAGAGGAATTCGACACACAGTAGTGAGATCACATAGCCCTTTGAAGCTGCAGGCTCAGCCCATCACTATGTGATCAGATGCAACTGTGAGTGAGTTATTGTGGGCTTTTTTGCTGATTGTTTCCCTTGTGCATAAACAAGAAACCGCACCTTCGCACTGAGAGCCCCCTATGCAGTATGCAATGATGCACATACTGCGAAGGGCGGGGGACTGGCATGGAGTTGGGATGGCATGATCAAACCATCCTGATGGCATGAGAACGTGCTTGAGTGATCAGACAGGGGAAAGACTTACTGTTTACTGTTTTAAATTGTTTTAAGATAATTTATTGTTTTAGGGTAATTTATGTTTTAATGTATTTTATCTGTTTGTAAGCCGCCCTGAGCCGGCCTAGGCTGGAAGGGCGAGGTAAAAATGTGAAGTAATAAATAAATAAATAAGTCCGTCTGTGGCCCGTTGGCAAGCAATAGGATTGGACTTTCCCCGGTGTCTTTTAACTCCTCTTCCATGGTGGAGCAGCATGGGTTGCTGACGACTGCAGGATACTTCCCAGATGTTGCTGTCTGATCCCTTCCTTTAGATCCATCAGGCATTTGCACCTATGTCGGATCTAAAGGAGTGTGTGATTGCAGCCTTATTCTCTTTTTTCTCTTTCAAAACAGGGGTTTTTCTCTACTTTTTCTTTGTGGAGAAATATCAATGCACCCTTTTGAAACTTCAGCCTCTGCAGTTGTTTAATGTTACATGCCACAAGGTGGTGCTCTGACAAGATGATATGAAGGTCTGGGAAGACACTGCCTGCCTCTGAGCATCTATAGAGTAAAATTCTGATATATTTCAGAACCTCCCTTCCTTTCCTGTCACTCCTTTCTTTGAATTTCTCTTTGATCAAAATTGAATTGATTAGAAACTGACTCCAAATTCCTAAAAAGAAGGAAAGATATGGATTGCTGGATTCCAGGGAGAAACTGGATAAAGAACAATTAAGAGAATATTTGTTAACATTAGTATTTGCCAGGGAGAATCAGTATGTTAGAATGATCCACAACCCTTTTCAGCTGCTGGTTCTTCCCTGCACTTAGAACTCCATAGGCCATTTTTATCCAGCTACATTCTAAAACTAGAACTTAAGTCATATTTGGGGGAAATAACAGCAGGCTAGGAATGGAGTATACTTCCAGAAGGAAACAGGTAAACACAAATAGGATTAAGCATCCCCTGTCTCTCTAATCCTCCCCTTTAAGTGCTTCCTTTCTCTGTATTCCCTAGTATCTCTGTGAACAAAGGTCAGAGCCACAATAACTTCTTGTTAAGTTTCAAGGCGAGCTGAAACAATGGACCTCTTATTCATAGTGTATAGAAAAATAAGCAGGAACATTTAAATGTGTTAACAGAAGCTTCGGGTAATTTAAAAAAAAAGTAAACTAAGGCTGGAGACAGAAAGTAGTTTCAGGCCGATTCCACACCAGCGGTTGCCCCGGCGGCGTCCCCTGATAAAATCTGCGGCAGAGCAACAGTTCCCCACTTGTTGCCCCAGGTCAGCAGTTGGCCTGAATCTAATCCTCATTCCCCCCGGATCTTCCGCTTCAGGGATTTTCAGGTTTCTTTTTTTGCCGCAAGGTTGAAGTTGGGGCATTCTAGTTGGGAAACTCGCAAATCTGGGTTTCTTGCTCCACCCCTTTAACACCCCTCTGCTTCTTTCCTTCCCCTTTCCCACCTCTCCTCTCCCTTTCCCCTTCCTTTCCTGCCCTGGCACGAGTGGGGGGGGTTTTGTTCCCCCCCATCGTTGCGTTACGACACCATGACACAACAACAATGGATCAGTGTTGTGTCAGGATGTCATAATGCAACGATGGGGGGGGGGGTGGACAAAAAAACCCCACTCACACCAGGGCAAGAAAGGGAGGGGAAATCACATTTGGGGAAGAGAGGGAAGGGGACACTAGATTTAGGGCAAGGCAACAAATGCGGAACTCCCTCAACAGAATCGAGCCAATTAGACCCGGGGGAACAGAGAGCAAACCATTGGTGTGGAATTAGCCTCAGTCTCGGTGTTTGGGCTAAAATTGCCATGATTCATTCACTTAGTTTTACAGAGAATCCAGATGATGTCATTGTCAATATGATGAGTTCTAATGTGTTTCTGAGTTGGTCTTCTGTCTTTTTCATACTTAATTTGTGGCAACTTTTAAAACATAAAATACAGTTGTACAGTATTATGCCATCCAAATCTGTAATGTCCTCTTACATTTTCCTCCCTTTCTTCTCCTTCCAATTTAATTAACTTACTGATGTCTTATAATCAGCAAAATCAATTGTAAGTTACCAGCCTTTGTTTTGGCAAGGAGAGCTTAAAATACTGTTTTTCATTTGTAGACCGCCAAGGCCGATGCTCATTATTTATTTCCTTTTTATTATCCCTATTTCATAATCGTGTTATTACTATCATAATCATTAAAAAATTAGACTCAAGCCCCCACCTCCCAAGGGAACAAAAGCTGATATTTAAACATCGATAGGAGTGCCAAGAGAGAACTGATCACCTGTGAGGAAAACAGTAATTGATTAGACTGCGCTCTAACAAAAGAATAAAATGTAATGGCAGGGGGAAAAATAACCTTTTCTGAATGGGATTTACTTCTGAATGGGATTTTAGTTTTGGATTTTTCTGCAAACTTGGGGTTACTCCCAGGATTGTAAAAATCCCCCCCCCAAAAAAAGCTGTATAGGGCCCCATTGTGTATTTTTTTTCTGATCCAACTCTAGGGTCATGCTCAGAATTTAGATATAAACTATGAAGTTCCTATTGGAGTGAGTGACTCAACATGCCTTGACATTGGGGGTGCCACAACACTCTAAGTGTGTATAAGCGTTATTTTCTTGGATGGGATGTCTGTCTCTCTCTTTGTCTTAACCTGGGAGCTGCCCTCTGACCCCGTCATCGATCTCTCTCCCCATTCTTCACATGGCTCTTCATGGAGTCACATGTCTCTGTAGGTCTCTCCTTTAGAAACAAAACCCTCATACTTCGAGACACATGTTGCCAGGTTAGCTAGCCACTTGTGACAGGGAAAGTACTCTTTAGATTAGGTTTCTCCCTCTCCTTTCAACCGCAACCTGAATGTGAACTAAATCTACTTGAATAAATATAAGTGTTACTTTTTGCACTATACTTCTTGGGAGCAATGCTCCCTCTAAGCTGTGGAGTTTTGTGAGCAAAAATTCTACTTTGTGAGCTACTAGCATTAAAGTTGTGAGTGAGTGATTTGGCTACTGCATCAAACTAATGCATCCTTCCTGAGGTAAGACAAAAACGTGTGAGCCGAAGGCTAAAAAAACTGTGAGCTAGCTCACACTAACTCAGCTTAGAGGGAACACTGCTTGGGAGATTTATTTATTGTATTCAGTATTATGATTCCATGACTCTGTTATATTAACCAAGTATCCTAATAGTTTCTACCATGGTTGCATTCTAGTATAACCAAGATAAACCATGACGAGGCTATGAAGATAGGAACAGTTTTGATTCTCAGTAGTTAGGCTCACAAGCAGGTTCAGCCCCTATCCCAACAGTATTTCCTATTATATTCTCTCACTTAAGGAAAACAATAAAGCAATGCATTTGGGGGCCCTGCTGTAGTCAGAACAACACCTGCCCTCCACACCTAACACTAGGTGGCCCAGACCACACCAACAGAGCCTTCACAAGGGATCTGTATGCAAATAGTCTCATACATTCTGCCTCCAAATATATATCTCACAGTAATGTTGTTAGTTCTGTATAAGAAAGCAGCTGCCCAAGAAGGAATGGTATTCCGTTTATCAAATCACTGTTCTGGTTGATCTATCTACAGCAATTAAAGTGTCTCTGTAACACCAGAAAAGTTTATGTAGTATAGCACTGTAACGTAGCAACTCTGGGCATACCCCATCCGAAATACTGACTTGTTGGCACATGAATGTTTCTTTTGGGCTCTAGTTTTTAAAATAAACTTGTGGACATGTTAATATGGTTGGAATCAACTATTTGTAGCAGTTTATTTAATCTGATGGTTGTACATTATGCTCTTACTCTGAATAGATATGAATGTAAAGATTTGGATTTTGTTAACCACACTCTTTTCTATGAAAGATCTTAGCACTTGGGCTCTCTTCCTGAAATTATAACTTCTCCCATATGACAAAACAATGGATGTGGTACTTCCAAGAATGCAATGACTGTGGTATGTTACCACAGTCATAGGGAATTTTTAATTATGTGTGTATACTTATCATCATCTCCTCACCTGTCTTCCAAAAAATACCAGAGCAAATTATATGTTCTCCCACTTCCATGAAAGCTGTCCAGATTTCAGGACAGTGATATAAATCTGTTAGAACTTTTATTTAAGTAATTATCTTTTCTGTCTAGGATTTCTTCATTATCCCTTGGTGCCTTGGGGACCCTAAACTGGGTGGAAAGGCAGCATAAAAATGTTTTAAATAACTAAAAAATTAAATAAATCCTCTTTCTGGTTTATCCTTCTGGACCATTTTATACTTTAGGTACATTCATCAGGAAGTCATCATTGGCTGCAGTTCCCCATAGAGTTTACCTCTGCATTATGGGTGAAGAGGATTTGAAGGCACATTTTTGTTCTTGTTTTCACTACTCCCCAAAAATTACTACTTGGCCCCAAATTGATACCATATTTGCAATTCCGCCTTTCCCTTTTATCCATGCCTTTATTTTAAGAGGTGCCACTTGAGTAGAAAACTAACCTTCATCCCTGCCACCGCAATTCCAGGAACCCCCTGACAGGGAAAAAAAGGAAAAATAGAAACACCTTGACTGAAGCAAAATCAAGCATTCTTTGGGAAAGAAAGTTTTAGAGAAGCAGAGATTTATTTATTTTTGCCAAAGCACACAAAACAGAATGTAAAGCAGAAGCCTGAAGCCTTGGAAACTTATCAAGGCCAACCTAGACATGTCAGCAGTAGAACTGTTTACTTAAAACAGCATCTGCCCCAACCAAATGTAATGCAGGGTCTGAGCAATAAACGGTATGTGAGTGATTAGAACTAAAGTCTCACCATACCAGCTGCTTATATTCCTATGCTCTCTGTTCCCAAACACTTTCCTCTCAGCAGAGCTTGCTTCTGCGGAGAAGAGAAGTGTCTGAGGTAAGTCATGGCTGAGGGAAGGTTTCAGTTCCCTTTACCTGTATGCCCCTTTGATTCCAAAAATCACCCCCTCCCCAGTTTATAGATCATTAGAACAGGCTCAGCTCTAAACAAATGGGTCTGTTCTCTCATTATTTGGCCCTCAGCAGCTTTTTCAGTAATGGTGAAAATATTTCCTTAATTTTTTTTTTTTACTATACTGTTCAGGTAAAGCAAAGACTTACAGAGGATTCTTAACACATCAGTTCCACTTCAGAAAACAGACCAGATAATTCAGAACTCCAAATTCTAAGGAGAATCCTTCATTATGGAGATGGTCTTAATCTGTTTGAGGCAATATCAAAGCCAAACATACTTGGCAGGCACACTGTGTAAACGGAAATTCCCACCCTCTCAACAAAAACCTATATTATCCTGTGGCTTAAATGACTCTTCTACAGAGTCACTGGAATTCCTAAGTGGATAAATCAATGTAGATAAAATTCCATAAGAGTAGAAATCTTAAAATCACTCACCCTGCCCTTAACTATCAGAGCCTTTTTTGTCCGCTGAACTCTTTTAGAGAATTTGCGCTATTGCACTGGCGTACCCATTTACTTGCTAATTTTGTCTGCTAATTTATTTTACCAGAAACTAAACCTGGCTCCTTCACAATCACAATTTAAGCCCCCTTTTCATTACTAAGTTTACTGGGGAGTTTATCGTTTCATGGATGCACATTGTACAAATTCAGCATTAGTTTATGTCTGAGAATCATGAGAGTACCAGGAGAATGAGAGATAAACTGAAATAAAATCACATACAACAAAATGTTGGGCAGGCTGGATTATTTAGAATAAGCAGGAAAAATAAATAATAGCTCACACATGTGAGCGCTTGGGTTTATCTGAACAGTACAGGAAAATAACTAGAAAAAATTGGGGAAAAGTCATCTCCATTATTATTCATTGTAGATTCCCCTGATTTCTCATCTTTTATACCATGGGGCATTTTATATACATAAAAGTTAGAGAAGATGCTAATGCAAATTCAAATGAAAACTTACAGCTTTATAAGTTTTCCAGAAGAAAAATCTTTAAAAACAAAACAAAAAACCTTTTGGTGGCTTTAGCACCTCATGTCACATGAAGCAATTTTTTTGTGAGATTTGAAACACATGCTATGGCTGTCAGGGAGCTGCTACAGAAAATGCCACCCTTTCCCTCATTAAGCCATCCTTGCCAGGCTCTTAACATTTGGCAGTAGACACTATATGTATCAGGTCATAATGCTGTGACTCTGAGTCCCTCCCCACACCTCCAAGTTAAGTACTGGGGTATCATGGACTCAAAACGTAGCTCAGGTCACATGATGGGTACTTCCAAATGATCCAAGGAAGGATGTGCAGGCCATTGTGAGCAGCTTCCTCATGACATTTGTTATAGTCCTGAGTTATCTTTGACCATTCCCTATAGTTCAGCTCAGTGATGCTGGTGTGGAACAAGTTGAGAGAATGAGCCAGCATACACAAGTGAAACATCTTCCTAGTGGAAGAAGGATAAAGAGAGTCTCTGGGAAAGACAAATGATAAACATTCACTAGGCAAAACCACAGTATTCAAACAAGACTTGTGACGAGTGTTCATTGGCTTTATGCTGAAGGTGGCCCTGTGGGTAACTAGGCTAAATATCTGCATATTTTACATGTTAGTATCTGTTAAGCTTCTCGGTGAGAACATCTGATTATAACAGCAAGTGCAAGAAGAGAAGTGAGAACAGATTGAAAGATTATTAGAAATGGAATAATGCATATCTGGTGAACTCAGTGGACTACATGAGCAACAAAGAGACCACCTGAAGAAACAGAATCAGATCATAATCAAGGAGAGCTTGCAGACAAGTTCAAATAAGGAGAGGTGTGAAGCAGATGGGGATTGAGGAAGAGGGAGAAGGATCATACCTCTCAACTTTCTGAAACAGAATGAAATCAGGGACAAAGCTAAAAAACACAAGGACAGAAGATGGATATCAGGGATTCTATGTAATAACAGGTGAAAGAAACAGTCAGAAATGCACCAGATGTAAGTAATGTTTAGTAATTGTGGGCTAGAGACATAAAGCAGATTGTATGCAGATAAATATGTATCATTGAAGAGATGGCATGTCACTCCCTTATAAATGAACTTCACTTATTTCAAAAAGTTTATTCTGGTTCTAAAATATGAATACTTTGTCAGATATGCAGAACAATTTAAACTTAAGCACAGTCATGAATTTAAACTTAAACATGTGCTTCAATGTAAATTCTTAGGAATACGGAAGTTACATTGAAGCACATTTAGGTTTAAATTCATGACTGTGTTTAACTTTGATATGTAGAAGTCTCTCCATTTTCACTAAATTATATTAACTTACTGCCTTAGTTCCCTACTGATCATGGTTATTGATCACACGCTGAAGTTTTATCTTGTCACACAGTGATTTCAATGAATATCTTGTCGGTACATCTTTTCTGTCCCTTGTGAGTCCTACAATAGGCACATAATTCAGGAATAGGCATGCCATTTGTTCAGGAAAACATTTCTTCCTGAATCTTCCTCCTTTGCTAAATTCCACTTTATGCTATTATATTTTAAAAGCAGGAAATAAATGTAAAGAATGTGAAAGGAAACATTAGAGACATCACACTGGAATAATCTCTGAAAATAGGGAAGCTAGTTGAGAGGTATGGGTAAGTGTGGCTGGATAAATCAAACACCATTCCTTGCAGAATACCTGAAGTCCTTGTTTTCCTGGTAGCCCTGGCATGCCCCTCTCCCCCTGGAAGAGGAAAACAAAATACAGAAGATGAAGAAGGAAAGGGAGGGGGAATTATAACTTCCCCATGTGAGCACAAAAACAACAGAAAACTTCGTATTCTGTAAATTACCAAGAAGCTCTGATGCTGTAGAGTGGAAGTCTCCTGTGCTTATTTTTGAGAGGAAAATTTCCTGTGCTTATTTTTGAGAGGAAAATTTCTCATACAGCCAAATTTTTATCCTTGATTCTAATACTGAACATCTGATATATTAAAAGCCCCCATGTTGGTAAAATTATTTATTTAAAAGATTTGTATGCCACCTCTCTGGGCCTGCTCAAGTTGGCTCAAAAACAAGAAATTTCACCATTATTTGCCTAGTGAAACTTTCTCTTGAACAGCAGAAATTAATGTCCAAAGCCCGCCACCATCTGGCTGTGCCAGCAAAGAGTACCTGGGATACTATTTGGCTGCTGTTGTGCTAGCTCATAGATTATGGAGTTGTGCAGTGTTGCAGAGATAGTACGTGAATGCTCCAAAGCAAAGGTGGGGATCCGCTGATGCCCTGTCATGCGACTGGCTGATGCCAACTACCTTCTCACAAAATAGCTTTGTTGGGCTTATTTTATGACATCTGAAAACAACTGCCCCTTGAAGATAAACTAAGGTCAATGGTCTTCTTGTATAAGAGTAGTGCTCCTACATTTTCCTGGGACAAGTGAATTGCCTTCAGTTTTACCAGTGTACAAGAGGTACAACAGATAACACAGACTGATTTTGCAAAATCTGATTGAGCATTCCTCACTAATTGTAATCAAGGTTTAAAGGCCTGGTGGGATTATAGTGCACTGACCCAAGTAAAAAAAATTTTTATTGAAATGTTAATGTGAATGACAATAAAGACAAAGGCTAGGGTGTCATCAGTATGCAGATGACACCCAGCTCTATCTGTTGTTGGGCAGCTGGTCTAACTCTGCACCAGAAGATCTGGACTGAGCATTACAAGCTGTGGCTGGTTGGCTTAGACTGAGTCGACTGAAACTGAATCCAACAAAGACAGAGGTCCTGTGCCTGAGCTGGGGTGGCCTGAGGGTAGGAATCCCACTCCCGACCTTCGATGCGGCGCAATTGGTGGAAGCATCAGAGGTTAGGAGTTTGGGAGTGCTCCAGGATGCCTCTTTAACAATGGAGGCCCAGGTAGCAGCCAGTGCCAAGTCAGCCTTCTACTATCTTCGGCTGATCAGGCAGTTGGTTCCCTTCCTCGAATGCAGTGACTTGGCAACAGTGATCCATGCGACAGTCACTTCAAAATTAGACTACTGTAATGCTTTCTACATAGGACTGCCCTTGTCCCAAATCCAGAAGCTGCACCTGGTGCAAAATGCTGAGGTCAGGATGTTGATGGGTCTCTCTATGTGGGAGCACATCTGGCCTGTGCTGAAAGCATTGCACTGGCTGCCAATAGCATAATGGATTCGCTTCAAGGTGCTGGTGTTGACCTTTAAAGCCCTTTATGGTCAGGGTCCAGCATACCTGAGAGCCTGCCTTTCCCCATATGTTCTCCAGAGAGCACTGCGTTCAGGGTCTCAAAACCGACTGGCCCTCCTGGGCCCCAAAGATGCTAGACTGGCGATAACCAGGACCAGGGCCTTCTCGGTGGTGGCTCCATAGTGGTGAAATGGCTCCCAGAGGAGATCAGGGTCTTGTGGGATCTTTTACAGTTCCGCAGAGCCTATAAGACGGAGCTCTTCCACCAGGCTTTCGATTAGGAGCTGCCTTAAACACCAAGGAGTGACCCTGTGCCCTAGTTTTACCAGTCTCAGTCTATCTCGCTGCATAAATTACTCGATCAAATTGAACTGATTGAGAATACCACCAGGACTAACACCTAAGTAGTGGTACGGTTGCATTTAGGAATCTCTGCTCTGCACTTTAATTGTTCCTGGCACTTTCGAAAATGGATACTGATTGTTTTTGGATGTTTTATGTATGTTTTTAATTGTATTTATGTATGCATCTTATGTAAGCCACCCTGAGCCCGCCTTGGCAGGAAGGGCGGGATATAAATTGAACTAATAAATAAATAAATAATCAGTCTTTTTGTATTTGAAGGCACAGCAGAACACTTTTAATCACAAACTTCCTCTAACACATATTTACAAGCAATCCTATGCAAATAACACCAATCTAAACTGATAGATTTCAATAGAGTTTGACTGGAGTAACTATGTAAAGGAATGCAATGTTCATCACATTTTGTTTTGCAAGTTTGTGCTACTGTGAAAAAGTCATTCCAACTGTATGCTAAATGATTCCGCACAAGCAGGTTGTAAAGTGATAAGAAGTACCATGTGGAACCATTTAGTTGCCTTGTTTCTGGTGACCATAACACGTAAATTGGCCCTTAAACATTTTCATTTTTAAGTTGGAAGTACATATTACATGCATGCATAGATGCTGCAGAAAATGGCATCTCCCTATTGACTTCTCTCATATAATGTTTAGGATCATTTACCTATGCAGTGATATGACATTATTGCATGGTATCTTTCCCTGCCTCTACGCCTCAGTATTAACTATGGGTGATTGTGCATTGGCTTTTCCCTCCGTTGTTTTACGAAACCCACCTTAGAACAGAAATTCCCCTCTGCACTGCATGCCACTTTCACTTTTTTGATCATTGGGTTTTATGGTACCTTCTGCATAGATTTATGGCCATTCAGAGGTGACTTTGCAGTCAGTACGGCGGTGCCCCGGGGTATTTGAATGTGGTTTTGAGCTGCACCTTTCCTCAGTGTTGAGTGAATGCCAGATGCAGAATCACCCTATAGCTCACGAGGGTGAGAAAACACACAACACTTTGTGAGTGATTTTACATGCTTCAAAGGAGGGGAAGAGAACTTGATTTGGGGATGGCACCACACTGTGTCCATAACATGTGCAACATCCACATTTTTCACCCTGAAATAAATGTTCTTCTGAAATTAGATGCATTCCTGTGACCACATTCTCTAATGGCACTTCATATATTTAATGTATTAATCTACTTCATTTATACCCTAGCTTTCTTCCCAATGGGGAATGAAAGCAGTTTACATCATTCTCCTATCCTCCATGTTATTTTCACAACAACCCTGTGAGGTAGGTTAGGCTGAGAGTGTATGGCCACAGTCACATGGCCCTTTAATGTGGGCGGAACAGCTGTTTCCTCCCACATTTAAAGGGACCATTCAGAACAGCCGGGACAACTCCCGCACCGAAGCGGGCTCAATCGTGGGTTCCTCCCGCATTTTCCGACCCCAGGAAAATCAAGTATTTTCCCGGTGGTTGCACGAGGAACCCACGATTGAGCCGATCTGGACAGCCCTCTCTCACAATGATTGCGAGAGAGGGCTGTCCAGATTGTCCCTCCTGGTTCCCCCCCCTTTTTTGCACTTGGGCACTCAAGCGCCCAAGTGCAAAAGGGGGAAGGGAACCCAGTCCGCTCTGCGCCCCACTGGCCACCACTGCCTGTCCCCCCCCCCCAGGGTTCTCCCCAAAAACCTTACCAGGCGGCCAGCAGGGCTCGGGGAAGGGTGCCTCCCCCGGCCGCTGCCACCGCCACCCGCTGCCATTGACAGCTGCCGCCCACCCCCGCCTCCTCCGCCAGGGTCCCAACCCGGAACCCCCCCCTCCCCCCGGTTGCTTTAAATCCAGGAGGACTTGGAGCTTCAGGGAATTCGTGTCCCATTTTGTAAAATTATTTTCAGGTGAGAACGTTTCGATGAACGCCAAATTGCTTTTACTGCGTGCAGTGCTCTAATAAACTTGAGTGCGCAAAACCTCATACAACCAACCAGTGTTCCCTCTAAGCCGAGTTAGTGTGAGCTAGCTCAAAGTTTTTTAGCCTCTGGCTCACACATTTTTGTCTTTGCTCAGGAAGAAAGGCTCCAGAGCAAACTAATTTATGCAGTAGCCAAATCACTCTCTCACAACTTTAATGCCAGTAGCTCACAAAGTAGAATTTTTGCTCACAAAACTCCACAGCTTAGAGGGACCATTGCAACCAACAGCCCAACATTGACAGGTAAGGTATATATAAATAACAACCTTAAAAAAGTTCCACATAGTCCTGTCATAGATATCTTTTCATTCATCTCACAAGTTTCCCTCAGTGAATGATTTTGTGAGTGACCTATTGATTGAGTCCATGGAACCCAGTCCACCTGACACATACAAGTCATAGAAGGATTGTACAAGTCTCTCTACTGACTAGTAGGGACAGTACAGTTGGTACAACAGCTGGTACACAGCAAGCAGTGATATTACTGCCTTCAATAATACCACTGACAGAAAACATTCTTCCTCCTCCTCATACTATTTGTTATGTATGTGGATCTTCTTCCATTCCTGTACTGTTAGCTAAATAATATAACTCTAGCTGTCTATTTTTGTAAGTACAGAAAATTAAATACTCCTCATGCAATGAACTTGCAAAGTTATATAGCAAGATGAGCAAAGCATGTAATTTTGATAGAATCTAGTACAAAGCTAATAGATCTGAAGCAAGGACCTACTGCCTATTTTTAAATTTTTAAATATTTGCTTCAAAATGGCCATATTTTACAGATAAAATAACTATCAAAAATACTCACCTTGCCAAACATTTATGTTTTAATATTTTTGGCACACTTATGTCTTCATTGCTGCCACTTCTTGACAGTACTTTCATCTTTTTGTTTGCCCTCGTTGTCCCCAGGCTTCATTTGCCCTCTTTGCTGTCTGATTGATTGTGACAACCCACATGATTTTTAATGGATGCCTATGATATCATCTACTTTAGCGTAATGATGTTATCAACAGAATCGAGCTAATTAAATGACAATGATGGCAACGAAATTTAAGGATAAGGGCATAAAGGAAAATGATGCTGAGAAGTGGTAGCTAAGGAAACAAAAACCAGATCGGAAGACCTGGACCGGAAGATCTGGACCGAGCACTCCAAGTCGTGGCTCGTTGGCTTAGACTGAGCCGGCTGAAGCTGAATCCAGGGAAGACAGCGGTCCTGTGCTTGAGTCAGGGCAATTCGGGGGTAGGTTACCCACTCCTGACCTTTGGTGGGGCACCACTGGTGTCAGCGCCAGAGGTTAGGCGTTTGGGAGTGCTCCTGGATACCTCCTTAACAATGGAGGCCCAGATAGCAACCACTGCTAAGTCGGCCTTTTACCATCGGCTGATTAGGCAGTTGGTTCTCTTCCTCAACCACAATGACTTGGCTACAGTGATCCATGCGATTGTCACCTCGAGACTAGACTACTATAATGCTCTCTACATGGGGCTGCCCTTGTCCCAAATTCGGAAGCTGCAGCTAGTGCAGAATGCCGCAGCCAGGCTACTGATGGGCCTTCCCAGATGGGAGCACATCTGGCCTGTGCTGAAGACACTGCACAGGCTGCCAATAGCATACCGAATTCGCTTCTAGGTGCTGGTACTTACCTTTAAAGCCCTATATGGCCAGATTCTGACATACCTGGGGACCGCCTTTCCCCATATACACCCCAGAGAACACTACGGTCGCATTCTCAAAATCAATTGACCCTCCTGGGCCCCAAGGATGCCAAACTCGCTATTACCAGGGCCAGGGCCTTCTCAGTGGTGGCTCCATACTGGTGGAATGAGCTTCCAGAAAAGATCAGGATCCTGAGGGATCTTTTACAGTTCCGCAGGGCCTGCAAGATGGAGCTTTCAACTAAGGAGCTGCCCTCACTACTACCACCAACAATCGTGGTTATAGATCCTGGCCCTCAGCTTTGACATCCGGCGTATGCCACTGCATGACTTAGGAAGACCATTGAGTTGGAAACTGTCTGTTTGTATGCATCCACATTATCTCTAGCAATTAATGAACTACCGCTGCACTTTATGATTTTATGATCTTATTTGTAATTGTATTTGTATTTGAATTGTTTTCAATGATTTTATGTGGATTTTAATGGTATTTATGTACCAACTAATGTAAGCCACCCTGAGAGCCTGCTTGCGGGGAGGGCAGGGTATAAATTAAATAAAAATAAATAAATAAAAAGGTGCTGAATTGTACAGAGACAAAGCAACTGTGTTTGAAAAAAGTGTCACAAATTACCAAAAATTAGAAAAAAAGACAAACAAGAAATGCAAACATAAAACCAGTTTCAGCTCACTTTTTTAAAAATATGAATATATTATGCAAATCAGCCATTTTGCAGCACTCCAGCAGAGGGCAGCCTCCAGCTTCATTCAAAATGAAGAGGAGAAAGGGAAATAATGCTTTTCAGTTCTGCCCACTAGGAAAATCCATTGCTGGTATCCTCTTTAGATCAAACATTTTACAGAGCATTTATTTTTCTTAACCATGAACTTTAATACTTCCTTCTAATCATCAGGTAATAGGAAATCCTGGAATAAGAAGCAATATGGAATAAGAAGCAATATATCTCTAGAGATTAATGAACTGGCCTTACTCACACACTGGCTGTGAAATTTTTGATGAATAATCTCCGAGTCCACTTCTGAGAATTTATATGTGATGTTTTGTTCAGTTGCATGCTCAGTACTGAACAGAAAATAGCAGGAGACTTCTAAGTGGATGCGGAGAACAACATTGCTGCTAAGTATAAATATTCCTTGCTAATAATGACATACTATACCTATGACCTAAACAAGCATTATCTTGGGTGAAGACAGATGAAACACATTTATAACTATGCAGTGACCTCTAAATGTCCTCATTACATTGCCAGACTGTGTTGGTGCTGCTAGCCATTTAACAGTGATAATGTAATGCCCTAGTCACACGCTGCCTCTAATGTCACCAAGCAAAGCCTGTCAGTGTGGGGCTCTCCTCCACACAGAAACAGCTACTTAGGATGCATCTAAATGATATATATGATGCTAGTCATGCTGGGGTCCTTTCCCCATCTCACAGTCACACATACTCTTTGGCACTCCAAACCACTTGGTCACTCAGCATGACTCCAACCGCTGTGAGGGGGAGTTAAGGGGCTTCAATCTCACTATAGCACTTTTTATTCCTTGTGGAAACGGCCAAGGGGGGCTCTTTGGTCCTTCCTTGGGCTCCGCGTGTCCTTGATCACATGATGCCAGGATAGATGGTGCCCAAGAAAGGGCAAAAAAGGGGACCCCACAGCCATTTCCAGTAAGGAAAAAAGTATGGGAAGGAAAATAGAAGCCCCTCTTCCCCCCTTCACAGCACTCCGCACAACATCAAGCAGTGGAGTGATTTTTAGGGTGAGTCCCACAATGCATGTGTGACTGTGAGACATGCCAGAGACCTGGGCACAGTTCGTGTCACATGTATCATTTAGGCGCGACCTTAGTTGCCCAGTATCTTACCATTTACATTGTCACAAACTGTCCATTATAAAGCAACTGTGAATGGACTCAAATTAGGATGTTGTGTACAATGTTCCCTCTAAGCTGTGGAGTCCTGTGAGCAAAGATTCTACTTTTTGAGCTACTGGCATTAAAGTTGTGAGTAAGCAATCTAGCTACTGCATAAATTAGTTTGTTCTGGAGCCATTCTTCCTGAGCTAAGACAAAAATGTGTGAGCCGGAGGCTAAAAAACTGTGAGCTAGCTCACACTAACTCAGCTTAGAGGGAACACTGGTTGTGTATATGCATGTGGTTCTGGCCTGTAAAAGTGTGAACTGAAACAGTCGTACTATTCAAGGAACCAGAACACTCCTAAAGACAGAGGAATAATTTCAGTACCATTCACTTCACAGTTCCTTACTAAAAATAATTAAGTGCTGTCAAGTTGCAACTGACTTATGGCAACCACTCATGGGGTTTTCAAGGCAAGAGAGGAGCAGATGTGGTTCACCATTGCCTTCCTTATTAGATTAGCTACAATGTTAGTTTCAAGTCCACTTACAACCCTTCCACCTAACAAAACACCAAAAACCAGAATTAAGTGAGATTTTGCTCAAAGATTCAAGAAAAAACCCCATAAAACTCTCCCATTCTAATCAAATAAGGACAAATAGGGACAAATAAGAAAAGAAGTTATCAGAATATTGTGATGCCACAGAGCTTAAAATGCGGGGCAGCATTCCTTAAGAATGTGCAGGAAGTTTGAAAAGGAGGCATGTGATTCTCATTGACCTCAGGCGTGGCATGAATAGGAAAAGAGATGAATGCTGAAAAGCATTCTTTGACAGATGCTGCAATGGGGAAACCTATTTTTTTAACCCAAAACTGGGTCCCCTATTCTGGTTGTCCTCTCTCTACCTCCCCAGACTAGAAACTCGCCACCAAGTGATCTCTTAACTTTTCCTTTTCCTTTGGACAACCTCCCATCTTGCTTTTAGAAGTCACAGCTGAATCTCACACGTGAGTTCTAAAGATCTAAAGAGACGTTACAGTAGATATGCAGCAACCATGGACATACTAGTGTCTCCCTACCAGTGTTTAGTAAAATATCACCTCTACTGATGCCAATGTTCTTAGCATTCCCCTGCCAATAACAACCAGGGAATTAGGTGGTGGGGGTGGCATGTTGAAACACAATATCACATCCAATATTTCTTGTTTAAACAAACAAACAAACAAACAAATAGAATTAGTAGCCATTACCAGAGAGATATGAGTTGGTGGAACTCATTCTTCCCCCAGTACAATGAATGAGATGTTTGAAACAGTGCCATGAGAATATTACTTATTTTATCTAAAGGAGATGCGGAGCAAAGTATGATCTTTGAAAACTGCATGACAAGTTAAATGGAACAAATCTGTACAGTTAAAAAATGATAGAAAAACTTCAAAACTGACATTAATGCACTAACAGATATAAAATGTAAATTATCGAAGAACTGAAAAGTGATCAAAGTAGCCTTTACTTTTATTTTATAAAAGGAATCATTGTAGAAAAGTTTTTCCTGAATTTATAAGCTAGTCACCATAACCTTCCCTATGTAAATTGGTAGAAAACATTAAAGCTAGAACTCTTAAACACAAAAGAACTAGCCTTCTTATATGGGTGATCCAGTACACATCACTTTCTTGAGCTTTCAGAGCAGGGGTGGCCAACCTGTGGCTCGGGAGCCACATGCGGCTCTTTCACACATATTGTGTGGCTCCTGGCAGGGCGTCTGGGGAAGCAAAGGGGAGGCATGCTTTTTCTCTCTTTCTCCCTTCCTTCCTTCCTTCCTTCCTTCCCTCCTCCCTCCCATCTATTTGCTTTCCTAGTTTCTCTCTCTCTCTCTTTCTTTCCACTTCTTTAATTCTTTCTTTTTATCTCTCTCTCTTTCTCTCTCTCTCTCAATATCATTAGCAAACAAGTAATATCATTATCAATAACCGGTTTTCCTCGTTTGTTTTTATTTTTGGCAGTCCCATTTAATGTTAATAAAAAGCAAATTTGCATATTTTTAAAAATAAAAACGTGTGTGTGATATTTGTTTCTGTCTTGCGGCTCTCAGACATCTGACGTTTATTCTATGTGGCTCTTACGTTAAGCAATGTTGGCCACCCCTGTTTCAGAGCCTTAGGCAAATGACTACACCAAAGGTTCCAAAGAACAGAAAGCAGTTATAGGGTTAGAACTGGAGGTCATTGGGTCCAATTCCTTGCTCAGTGCATGTCTCCCATCCAAGCACTAACCAGACCTGTAGCTGTTTAGCTTCAGCAAACTTGCTGTATCACAAACCCCAGACCATCTTGCTCAGTCATCATGCAGCATGAAAACAGGAACCTGAGGCATGGGCAGGTACCACTTTAATACTCGATGGACACTGATACTGGAACCATACCAAGAATCATGCTGCTCTTTAGCAGATCTAGCCCTCGGTGTACATTCTGTGTAACAGACCTATAACACAGTGCAGTTTTGCACTGGTTAGGTGAGCATCACCATACAGACAATATAAAATTAATATATGGGTTTATGCTCCAGTCAACAAAATGTTGTTACCACATGTTTCTGTCTGAAGGTTTCCAAAACAACACAATAACAACAGCAACAGCAACAACAACAACAATAATCTGTTGTTATACATCCTTTTGTTATCCGATATTGGTGACTTAGGGTTCAACTAAACCAGTTTGGAATCTACTTAAACCAAATTCACACATGCACAAAGAACTAACTTTTAGCCCTTCTCCCATTATCAGCATGCATTTGTGTGTGGGGGGGGGGGAGATAAAGGAATTCTAAATTGAAAGGATCCATTTTTTGATGTGTGAAAAACAGAACAGTTGTAAATGTACTTGTTCTGGGTTTCATAATAAATCAGTGGCCATAGAGGAAGGCTGATTTAGAACTGCTTTCCAATCTTACTATGCTTTTATAAAGTACATGCAATTTTTGGTCTCAGAATTCACTATCAGGCAATTCTAGGCCATTGTCTGTGACTGCAGTTTATAAAAAGCAGCTCTTTTGCACGGCAGATTATAGCAACAATTTCCCTTTTCTAGTACCACTTTTTATATTTTGCTCATGGGCACTAAGGAATAGGGAGTGTATGTTAATATAAGTGAGAACAAAGAAGAAAAATAATTACTATGTAGATTTTTATCCAAAAGCACGTGTTGGAACGTCAATGTAGATCTAAGTATCCTGATATATATACTCTTACATAGCCAGTTTTACATTAATTTATAGCTTATTCACATTTATTCCAAGTAATCTGAGAATCAGTTCCCAGGACACTTAAAATGTACAGCATAATACATTTTTGCTTTGTCTGTTGTGGATCTAGGCCAAAGTTGTAATAACTTTAAACACAGCAATACATTTAAAATGAAGAGGTTCAATACACATTTTAATTGAATAGGTAACATATGGGCATGTTAACCCCTCAACAGAGATCTGAGAAACAGAGAAAGAGAAGAAAATATGGTAGACCTTAACCTCAGGATCTGCTGACTTTGAGCGGATTTGATGTGTCAGCTATGCAAAGATTGAAAAGAAATCCCAAACCATCTCACCAGTCACAGAAAAGCAAGAAAACATAAGCCAGTGTGGGCATTCAAAAATGTCTTTGGTGAGAGTCAGATTCCACCAGGCTCATAAAGGTAGATTTCACTGTATATCAGTGTGTGTGCCTAATGGAGACAGAACAAGGAATGTCTGCTTGTGGTTAATCACAACACAGATGTATATGACATTATATAGGCCACAGATCTGCTGTGGTCCCAGGTCTGTATAACAATACATTGTTCTGAGTAATAACAACATTTTCCAAGCCAAACTGACACAAAAGTATTTTCCTTGCCTACCTTCATACCAGGTTCCCCCTTTCCACCCTGTGATAGGGGAAAAAAATGAAGAAACAAGAGAGGAAACACAGATAGAAATGCTGAACATAAAGGGAAATTAGGAAGAATAGAATTTCAGCTGCAACAACAAATTAAAGACAGATTTAAAAGATTAGCTCTTTAGAATCATAAAGGCTAAACCCCTACAAAAGGTGTTTGACCAGAGACTATAGCACAGGGCTTAATTTGTGCAATGGCTCATCCCTGGCATGTTTCATATGTCAGGGCATAAACCTGGAACGTATAAAGAAAGAAGAAATGAAAGCACTTCCGAGCAATTACAGACTTAATTTCTTGCACCAAAGACTAAGGATGAGATAGTATTTTCAAATAGACTTGCATCTCTGCTTTTACAAATTAAGTACTGTGATAATAAGAAAGGGGGAGAAATGAGCCCGTGCAATAATCACTCTTGCTACATCACTTCTGAGCCAACTTCTTTGTGGAAAAAATGTTTCCAGCCATACATGTGCAGAGAATTTACTCTGATTATATACCCATATAACTGAGGCATTTTGGAATTTGGCTGATTTGTACAACCACAAAACAAGTGCCTGGGCAAGTCCATATTCACTGTCAAAAGGGAAATCTTATGAGATGAATCCCATCTCCTTCAGGAACAGAACACAACCGGGGTGACCAGGAAAGATACTCTGTGAGCCCTGGCATGTACCTATGTGTATGGGTTCCAAAAGAGGCAGTATTAGATATAGAAGGCAAAATATTCACCACTGTATTTGTTTTACAGCTTAACAGTCATGGCTTCCCTCAACAAATGTTGGGAATTGGTGAGGGTGCTAAATAGCTTCTGTCAGACATTTCTAACGCCTCACAGAATGAAAAGTTCTAAAGTCTCCCTAAGGAGACAGGATGACTAACCAGTTTACGCCTCAGGCATAGACACCTCCCAAACAAACAACAACAATTATCCTTTTTTTGAAAGATTATCTAACAAGCTCAACAGAACAATTTAAAATTGCAATCAGTTTATCTGTTTGTACACTCCATGCATTAGTGCATTAGCATATTAAGGGTAGAACTGGATGTTATACTTGTCAAGAGATGCCTGCTGAAAATGACCCTTGGCACTTATCATGAGGGGTCCTTCTACTCTGAGGAAAGGAGGACATCTTGGGTGATTCCCACCATCCTATCAGGGATAAGCAGGAACAATTTTTTCTTCCTCTTCCTGTGTGGCTTGGGAACACCCACTTCTTCAGTTTAGGTGACTCCCAGCAGCAGTACTGGAAACTATTAAATTCTCCTATTGACTAAAGGAACAGAAAACTACAAACATAGTTAAGATAAGAACATCAACAGGGGAAGGACGTGATCAGACATGAACTCCCAAGAAGGAAAAAAACTATGTACAGTCAACAGGAGATATCAGAAAAGAAGAGCAATAGAAACACATCCAGGTAATGAAAAAGAGAAGAGGGGAGAAGAGAACAGCGAGAGAGCGTAGCCCTGGATGGGGCAAGATGTTCTCCTTTCCTCAGAGTAGAAGGATCCCTCACGGTAAGTGCCAAGGATCATTCTCCCTCTGAGGCGGAGGACATCTTGAGTACTTTCAAAGCAGTACCCTATGCCTTGGGTGGGAGATCACTCTCCTCCTCTACGATGTGTTGCAGTACTCTTCTTCCGAAGGAGGCATCAGCTGAGTTATATACGTTCAGTCTATAATGCCTAACGAAGGTAGATACTGAGGACCAGGTGGCCGCTTGACAAATTTCTTCGATGGAAGCATTCTTAGCCAACGCCGCATTGGTGGATGCACTTCTGACTGAGTGGCAGTAATCCCTGCAGGAACATCTCGGTTGAGAGATTTATACATTTCCACAATGCATGTCTTGATGACTGAGCTTATAGCGGGTTTGGACATCTTCCCCATATTTGGCAGGGAGATGTTGATGAACATTGCTTCTGTTTTCCTGATACTAGCAGTTTGAATAAGATATGCCTTAAGGGATCTGCGGACATCCAGAGTGTGCCAGGTCCTTTCCCTTGGATGTTTGGGATCAGGACAGAATGATGGTAGGTATATTTCCTGTGACCTATGAAAATGTGAGGTGATCTTCGGGATGAAGATTGGGTCAGTATGAAGAACTACCTTATCTCTGTGAAAAACACATAGCCCTGAATTCACAGAGAGTGCTCCAATCTCTGATACACGTCTGGCAGATGTGACTGCCACCAAAAATAGTGTTATCATTTGGAGCCATTTTAGTGGTATCTCTTGGACTGGCTCAAAAGGAGGTTTAGTGAAAGCAGAAAGAACTGTATGCAGTCTCCAGGTAGGGAATCTGTGCACTGGAGAAGGACTGTTCAGCTTTGCACCCCTCAGAAACCTATGGATGTGTGGGTGAGTGGAGAGTGAAACTTCCTTAGTGGAAGGGAGAACCGAATTCAGAGCTATCACCTGCTTCCTGAGAGTATTCGGTTTTAGGCCAAATTTGAGCATATCATTCAGAAATTCCAAAATGGCATGCATAGGAGGATGCATGACGCTCACAGATCTTCTTCTGCACCACCTGTGAAAAGCCTTCCAAGTGGTGTTGTATATTTTGATGGTGGAGTTCTTTCTGGAAGCTAGAATCGTGTCAGTCACGCTTGTGGAATAGCCAAGGTTTAAGTAAGATGCCCGTTCAAGAACCATGCGGTCAGAAGAAGACACTCTGGATTTGGGTGCCACACTGGCCCCTGAACAAGCATGTCTGGGGATATTGGGAGACGTAATGGAGGAGCATCGGACATCCTCTGTAAGATTGAAAACCGTGGGTGAAGGGGCCACCAGAAGAACTGTAGCATTTAGTTGTTTGATTTTCCTCAACACCTTTGGTAGAATGGGAATTGGGGGGAAGGCGTAAAGCAGACCCTAGGGCCATGGTGCGGTCAGGGCATCCATGGTGAAGGCTCTGTCATGATGGAATCCTGAGAAGAATCTGGGTAGTTGGTGGTTCTAATGTGAAGCTTTGTAGCGTTGCAGCATCCAGTTGAAGACCTTCTTGTTCAGCATCCATTCTTCCAGCTGTATCATCTGTCTGATGAGCCAATCTGCCTTGGTATTGTCCAAACCTCTTATGTGTCTGGCCCTGATTGATGCTAGGTTCCTCTCTGCCCAGTGTATCAATATCAGAGCTTCCTTGTGAAGAGCGGATGATCTGGAGCCACCAATTGTTTATGTACGTCTTTGTTGCCACATTGTCTGTTCACACTAATATGTAGCAGTTCTTCACCTCATTGCTGAAGTGTAATAAAGCCAAGTGAACTGCTCTGAGTTCCAGTATGTTGATTGGCAAGGACGACTCCATGTGAGACCAACATCCCTGAGTAAGATTTTCGGCCAGCGTCGCTCCCCATCCTAGGAGACTGGCATCCGTAAAGAGTTGAAGTTCATTGTCGTGTACCTACTTCTTGCCTTGGCGGAGGTTGGAATCCTTCACCCACCATTTCAGGGATACCTTCACTGACATGGGTACTTGGAGGAGGCCAACACACTTCTCCATGATCTGCAACTGGTACGGACGAAAGAACAATTGCAGAGGCCTTGTATGCTGTCTTCCCCATTGTATTGCATCTAAATTGGAAATTAGTAATCCCATGACCTTGCCCAAGGTCAGAAGGTGTGAGGACGACTGTTCTATGGAGAGCTTCACCACTGTCTTGGTCCTTTAAATCTTGTCTTTCAGTAGAAAAAAGGTGGCTTTCTTGGTATATATCAGCATCCCCAGGCGTTCCAGTGTCCAAGACGGTTCTAGAGAACTCTTGTCCAAGTTGATCAGGAAGCCATGGGATTGTAAGCAACAGTTTGTCTCCTGGACATCTCAAAGCACTTTCTCCCTGGAAGAAGATTGGATGAGCAAGTCGTCCAAGTAGGGGTGGACGTGGCTGTCCTTCCGTCTCAGATGTGCTATGAGATTGACCAACACCTTGGTGAAAACCCTCAGAGTGGTTGCAAGTCAAAAAGGTAGGGCTCTGAACTGCATATGGAGATCCCCTACACAGAACCTCAGAAACCTTCTGTGTAGAGGTAAGATTAGGATGTGCAGGTATGCCTCCGTGAGATCCAGAGAAGCAAGGAATTCTCCCAGCTGCAACATTTCTGTGATGGATTTGAGTGTTTCCATATGAAAGTGTCTCAGACTGATGAATCTGTTCACAAATTTCAGATCTAAGATGGCCCGCCAGTCACCGTTTTTCTTGGGCACTGTAAAAAATATGAAGTAGACGCCATGGCCCTTTTGATCATCTGGCACAGGCTCCACCACTCGAATGTCTAGGAGGTGTTGTAGGGTAGTGAGAGTTATAGCTCTTTTCCTGGCATCCTTGCACAGTAGGGATAGGATTAATCGATCTGGAGGCGGACTTCTGAATTCTAAAGAATAGCCTCTGGAAACTATTTCTAGAGTCAATGCGTCTGCTTGAGAGTCTATCCAGGCCTTCAGAAAGTGTGTCAATTGTCCATCCGTCCCCCCCTCCCCGGATCTGTGCTGAGTCATGCTTTGTTGTTTTTGTTGTCGTGGTCTGGTTTCTTGGATCTGTTGAAGGCTTGTTTCCCAAAGCGTGAACCAGAAAAGGTCTTCTTGAAGGGCTGAGCGGAGGATCCCCAAGAGCTCTTTTTCTGGTTCTGCCTGGGTCTATATGTGGTACCCGAGGAATGAAAGGAATGGCTGGTAGAATGCCTCTTGTCCATGAACATGCCTGGACATGGCTTTTTTCTTATCCCTGGTCTCTACAAGGATTCTTTCTAGATGATCTCCAAACAACTTATCTCCCTGGAAGGGATAAGCCATAACAAAGGCTTTAGACTGTAAGTCTGAAGGCCAAGCACGTAGCCAGATCCCTCTTCTAGCTACCACCGCAGAAGACATGGCTCTGGAAGAAAAGGTAAGACCATCCAAGGATGCATCCATTGCAAATGCAGAAGCCTTCACCATTCTCATAGCATCCTCCAGCAATCTCCTCTTGTCCTCTGGAAGGAGTTGAATAAGCTTCCTGGCCCATACTAAGAGGGCCCAGGTGACTATAGAGGCTGTGGCCAAAGCCTTGATGGCCATCACCGTGGCTCCATGGGATTTTTAAGTTCCACGTCAATTTTCTTTTCTCGGTTGTCTCGCACTGAACTGTAGCCATCCCTCTAGAAGATAGCAGATAGAATAAATAGATTTAAGTAGAATTAGATGGAAGAGGAAGTTTAAGAATAAATAAAGGAAAAAGGTTAGAATAAAATTTGGATCTAAGAGAAAGTTGGAGGCAAAGCCTACAACAACCTTCCCTATAGAGGCAGGAAAGAAACTGAAGAAGTGGGTGTTCCCAAGCCACACAGGAAGAGGAAGAAAAAATTGTTCCTGCCTCTCCCTGATAGGACGGTGGGAATCATCAAAGATGTCTTCTGCCTCAGAGGGAGAATGGCAGCCCCTAGTTGAGTTCTTTCACCCCCATTAAAACTTAGGCAACTATCCCATATTGTGACATCACCATGCTACATATTTTCCTGCCACCATCAGCCAATACAAGACTGAGGAAATACACAACATGATGAGATTAAGACAGGCAAGTGTACTTAAACATTATGGGGATGAGGAGGACTGAACACTAGGATGGATGTCAGTCTTGGCAGCAACCCCATAATGTGCATAATATTTTGTTCTGCATTATGAGTGTCTGCCACATATTCCACTGTAGATATGAACTAAGGAATGGTTCTGCTACTTTTCAAATTGCACTGCAATCTATGTCGTTTCAAATGGCCAGCAAATAAGACAGTTGGTCAACCCTCAGGTGATTCTCAAAACACCAGATATTTCACAGAATCACAGAGTTGGAAGGGACCTCCAGGGTCATCTAGACATTCTTCAGGCCACAGGAAACAATAGCCTAATTAAATATGTTCTGAATTGCAGCTTTATTAAGATTCTTAAATAGTCATATTAAATTTCATATGAAGCAACTTGTCAGTTAGAAGGAAAATACACTGTCAGCTAGTGTGACCAAATACAAAGGAATAGAGGGCTCTGTGCCACCTTTAATAGACAGACATGACAGGCAGCTTTAGTCAGAGGAAACTTCTTTCTCATCTGAATTATCAAGATGAATCTGTCAAAATGTTATTTCTTATACATCTACTACAGGTAAGGGAGCCTAGCTCACTGTGTTATCATCTTCAAAAAACCCCCCTCTTCCAGTTGCCACTCCTTAACATCAGTATCACTTACATTCTGAAGGTTTGTATATAACTGTTCAAGGAATACATGCTCTAGTAGTATTAAAGTGAACTGAGAACTGGGAGGTTGGTCATGCAATGTAGAAGTTACCTTTGGGCCAGTAGGTCCAGGAACACCAGGGGCACCAGCTAAGCCAGTTTCACCCACCTCACCCTGAGGATAAGATGCAGAGAAATGCAAGAAGAAGCAGATACAAAGAGGTGCAATTTTTATGGATAACATGAAATGTACTTCAGTCCCATGACACAGTTGCTGGCCTGTCAAATTAAGTGTTGCTAAATGTTAGAAAGAAGGACAGAGAAGCCCTACAAATATCACTATTCTCCTTTGCCTTTAACACAGTGATTCTTCCTTTTTACAATTACTAATCAAATATAGTCTATTCTGGTTGTCTAGCCCAGACATTTAAACATTATTACTTTGGGATTTTTTGTGCCATGCTGAGGCTTTTTTTTTTTTTGGGGGGGGGGTGCTTAATTATTTTGGAAGCCTGAAAATTATTCCTTTCAGATGTATTTGTTTGGTAACTTTTTTCAAACTTTGACTCCATTTTCTTGGCATTTTCAAACAATAAACCTTTGCCTGAATGTATAAGCAGTGCTAATATGGAACAAAAGTGTGTATTTGAGGGGGAGATATCTGTACACAGTCTGGTCAGTGTGGCTTTCACAGGTGTTGTGCCTTACAAACTCCTGAGGCAAAAACATCTTTTAAGTCCTCATGTATGATACCAGCCTCCTACTCCTGCATGTGATGGGAAACAAGGCAAGAATTCCCTTTTTTTTTTTGTCTGCCCATTCGATGAAGGCATGGAAATTTACCATTCCCAACATACCTTTGCCTGCTTAATAAGAACTTGTGCCTTTGCATGGCTTTTGTCCCAGCCTTCCAAGGTGTTCAGCATTAATTTATACCAACTCCAGGACTCTTACAGGATGAAACAAATTCAATTTTTTCATTGATAAAAAATCTAGGGAGATTAACTACCCTCTTGTAAGAAATTTTTTCTTTGGTTCACACACACACAACCGTGTATCAGTAACATGTTCTGTCCTTTGGAGAGTGAAGCCTCTAAACATTGCAAGGTCAGCTAATGAAGATACCACAATTTTCACTGAAAAAAGGAGGCCCTAAATTGTATATTGCAACAAAAGAATAGGCTTTGTGCCACAGGGACTATGGGTTTTAGTTCCTCGCAGAAAACAAGCTTCTCAAATTATGCAGATCTAATGAAAAGACACTGAGGTCTTGCCATTTCAACCATAGACTGCCCATAAAACCCTGCATGTGTTACCATTACACAATGAACACAACTGCTGGCAGCTGAGAATATTTCCATTTCTACAATTCTTTTTGCTTTTCTCTCCCTCTTGTCTTCTTTCTTAATATTTTATCCCTTTTCTCTCTGCCCTGTTTTCCCATTCATTGAGCTCCCTTATTTAAAGGCTCTTTATTTAACTTACTTCAGGTATTTCAAGGGTAGTTAGCTGCACAAAACCACTGGGCAGTTTCACACAATCAAAATTTTATTTATTTATTTATTAGTTATTTATTATTTATTTATATTTGTATCCTGCCTTGCCAGACAAGCTGGCTCAAGGCAGCTTTTCTTTTCTTCCCACAATGAGATCTCAGTATTCCCAAGTATGATTGCCAACTTCAGGATGGGAAATTCTTGGAGACTTTAGGGTGAGCCTGGGGAAGGTGGGGTTTCAGGAGAAGAGGGAGCTCAACAGAATATAATACCATAGAATCCCCCCTCAAAGCAGCCATTTTCTCCAGGAGAATAGATCTCTGTCGTCTGAAGTACTTATGGAAGATTGCTAGCCCCCCTTTTAGAGGTTGGCAACCCGATCACCAGGGGGAACAAGACATGGTCTAGACCTTCCATAGATAGAGTCGGCTCCACAATGGCAATTTTCCATTCATGACATGGAGCTTTCTTCCCAGGATTTACAGTGTAGAATAAGATTTTAATTGTATGAACTGAACTTAGATGGTAATTAGCCTTTAATTGCCATGGTTAATTTACTCATCTTGATATAGACGAAGTAGATGACATCACAGTCAGCACATTACATTCCAGTTTTGTTTCCTTGCATTTTTTTCATACCTAATTCATAGCATTTTAAAAAACTTCAAATCTATTGTACTGTTAGGCTGTCCAGTGTAGACAGTCAGATCACCATTGAAACTTTCTAGGACTACTGTTTCTCTAAAATTTCACATTATTCTTCTCATTCCATTGTAATTAGTTATTTCCTTCCAGCTGGCTGGCTGTTCCTCTTGCAGCGTTCATTAATAAATACTTAATTTTCTGATCTTGTTGGGGAGAGGCATAATAATTGTTGGGGAGAGGCATAATAATTGCTTTGTAGCAAGCCGTCATTGATTCCCCCCTCTTTTTTATTATTGAACTTCTGTAATTATCATCTTATTATGAACAATGATTTTATCTTGATTCAAAGTAAATAAAATACTGCAGGCCTTTTATTCCTAACAAGAGCTGATAATTAACTGTTCATGTTCCATGAAATACATGGCCAGCTGGGAGAGAACAGAGATTAATTTATCAGCCTAAAATCACAGAGAGGAAAAGAAAAATGCCAGAAAAGTTGAACCTTTGCTGAAGATTTACTTCAAAGTAGACCTATAGGAGGCTCTTCCCTAGGTCAGGAATTACCAGATTTATAAGGGGAATATAACACTATAACATGCTGTTAGAACCCTCATTTCAATTCTGTTCTCACCATAATGTAGAAAAGGAATTCTTCAGAAATACCAAAAGGTCATCATGAGAAACCACCTCTTTATGGTTCTCTTCAAAAGTAAAGGGTGAATTGGCAAACATATTATGCTAAGGAGCCAGCCAGAAGCTCAGCGGTAGAACACATACTTCGCGTGCAGAAAATTCCAGCTTCAGTCTTTGGCATCTCCATTTAACGGTTCTGGGAAAGACCTGTATCTGTCTAAGGCCATGAAAAGCAGCTAAAAGTTACAGTAGACAATGCCAAGCTACATGGGCCAATGGCTTGAATTCGTATAAAGAAGCTTTATATGTTCATATTTACAAATAGATATTCTGTGCAGATAACACTCTGTAGAGAGCCATGATTGTCTGCAGTTGTTTGTTGAATGTACACACAGTGTCAATTGCAGGTTAATCTCTGTGTAAGTTGTGAAATGGCACACAGAGAAATGCTTCAAACTCATGAGTCAAAGCTGGGTCTACTAGAGACTAGCTACGGTTGACACAAGCTTATCTAACTATAATGAAGGCTTCTGTTGTTGATGACAGCCAATGTGTTGTTCTATGGAACAGACTGTTTGCCTTGGCTCTGGGAGACTAGGTTCAAGTCCAATCTTTGCCTTGGAAAGGGGAACTTCAGTCTTTTGTCTGCAAACTGGAGCCATCAGTGCTCTCCTTTAGGGAACTTTGTGAGGGCAAACTCAGCAACAATAATAAAAAGCTTTACGTATGAAAATTGCTGTACAAATGGTTGCAGGGAAACCACTTTCTAATCAACCACTGCAATGGAGGTTCTGCAACTTCAGTTCAACAATTTCTCTCATTTTTAAATTACTCTTATAGTTAAGAAGCATGCCCCAATGTTTTAACCTAAGAGCCCAGAACCACTGAGACTCAACCCTATGAGCCAAGTCTACCCATAAGCAATCAAAAAAATTAGCAGCACAATAAAACAAGGTAAGCATCATAAAAGTAACAGAAGCATCAAATAAAAGGCCTTATCAAATATATTATGAAACAAAAAATCAAGATAAGGTAGAGCACCCTATGACATGCCACAGGCCAATGAAAAGGTTTGGCAAGGAGAATACAATACAATCCTTTCATAGGGCTGTATTAACTTAGCAGACACATGGTGGATGGGTTCTTTAAAATCAGATATACATCTCTCTACACTCCTTCCTGACACATTAGTTTTAATGTGCATTGATACAGAGAGATTTCAAAGAACTACACATAACCCCCCCCCCCCCCCCCCCGCATACACACACACACATGGGCTCTTAGAATTAAATCTTATTTATGATGGGGCAGGAGTAGAGTTGCTGAAGGATCCCCAGGGCTTCTATAGCTTACGACATTTTGTACAAATGCAAATGCAAAAGAAATTTTTACCAGGAGAGTATAAAATCTTTAGGTGTTTACAGTTTTTCCATCCCCAGACTCTCCTGGCAGGAACTGTCCTAAGCAGCTAAGAAGCTTAGTAGCTCTTGAAAAACTGGAATCATCCCCGGTCGCACCCTCTTATAACAGATGCTGCCCATGGGGAAAGGACAGAGGTTGAGATGGTTCCAGGGGAAGTCACACTTACTTCAATCCCAGTCACTCCCAATCAAGGTAGGAAATGACAGAAGTGCTATAGCTAGGGTGTGCTGGTATACATGCATATGCATAAGGAGAGTATGGTGTATTTTTCCAGATGGCTTTGGTCCACTTTTATGCATCTAAAACACTTTTGTACTTTTTCTTCTTTGGTTTTGTGCTTCTCAAATGTTTTGTTCATACCTTTCTTCCATGGTATCCTGGAACTCCAGGTTCTCCCTGAAAATGAAAAGTGGGAGAAATGATAGAGCTGAAGTGGATAGACTAAAAACTTTCAGCCTTCTCCTGCAGGAACAGGAATATAAACTAAACATCTTAGGAAGATACTCGGTACACAGAGAAATCAATTAGAAGCTATACCGCCCCCCCCCTCTTAGAATCCTCGAGTAAGAGTCAATTAGATTGTGCCAGTTGAATTCATAATCACGGAATTCACACTTTTTTTAGTGCAAAACAGATGTAGGGAAGAAACAATGGGATTGGGAACGTCAGGGCAAAGAGCAGTTGCAGGGGGAGGTTAATACCAGGAAAATGGCACAGCTGGGGGGGGGGAGTTAACCCTTTCCTTCTGTACTGTTTCCAAGATAGATGCAGGCTTTTCTCCTTTCTGAGGCAAATAACTGTTCTAGGGAGCCAATGTTTCTTTGGGAAACAGCATAAGGGGAGCAACCCCCTATACCATGGCATAGAGTAGGAACCTGAACAGTTGCTTTTAAATGCGGTTAAAGATTTTATGAGACCCAGTCATGGATCCAGTCATGTGCATCTCATCAAGTTGAATCCCAACAAGATAATTCAGGATTTTAAAAAGTTAATTAATTCTTACTACTTAATTGCAGGGTTCTGGTTTTTGGGTTGCCAATGGGCCTGGAGAAAAATACCATGTTCCTTTAATAGAGGCTTAATGTGTAGAGCTGGCCATGGAAGAAAGGTACGAACAAAATGAAGATTTATATGGCATGGAGGTAAATAATATCACAAGATAAATAATATCCCATTAAATCTCTATTACAGACAGAACTTTTTTTCTCCAGGCAGCCTTATCTGGTTTGCTTGTTTTCAATACAGCAATTCACAAAACATGGTATTTGTTGATTTTTGCTTGTTTTCAAAGCATCAGTAGCTAATTACCTTATAACTGGGATGCTTATCACCATCTTGAGAGTTGGGTTAGTAATCACACTATGGATTTTGCTGTATTTCATGTTTTCCCACAGAAAACATTTGTAATTTTAAAAGGCATCCATAGTATTTGGAATTTATTCTGTGTTTCTTTACTCACCTTTGGTCCAGGAAGTCCTGACAAGCCCTGAAGATAAAAGCATATCACATAATGAGTAAGTAAAAAACTGAGAAGCTCTACAGTATGTATGCTAGGATTTCTACCATTTATTTCTCCTTAAACAACATGACACAGTTTGCTTCTGTTTCATGAATGCAGAAACTATTCTAAGTAGTAAGTAGGAGAATCATGAGGAATTGGGAAACCACCTCCATCACACTGCAGTTGCATAAAACTGCTATCTTTGGGGTAAGATGAGTAGTTTTCTAGTGATGGAGAGTGATTACCCTAAGTGCTGTCTGAGATACAGGGTGGAGAGAGTTCCCCCCCCCCCCCGCTGAATTTGAAAGCTTTGGTGAGAAAATGGGACTGGGAGATACATGCCTCTTGACATGGTGAGAGGCAGAGGTGGCAGGGATCAGTGAGAGGTAGCATGGCAAAACAGCCAGGGATGGTGGCCTCAGATGGCACTGCTTTTTGAGCCATCAGGGCAGAGGATACTTTACTGAGTCAACTGTCAGGTCCTTAGTTGGCCATAGCTAAATGAAGTAGACAGAAGCATATACATAAAATGATCGACACACTCAGAATTTTATTCATCCCTTTATCATTCCTTAAGGCAACAAACATGCATTATATTCTGGGAAACTGAGAAATGCTTTAATACACACCTTTCCATCCTTGCCTGGCTTCCCTGGTTCTCCAACTTTCCCCTTAGGTAACAAAGAAATGAATATTTTAAAGATCACCATTTAGTAGTCCCTTATCTTAATTGAGTGCTATCCACCTTCCAAAACTGCTTAGTATCACTCTGGGAATGGTACTCTAAGTAGGACATCAAAGAGATTTCAGGAGCATTTAAGACTTGAGTTTGAACTGAGAGTGAAATAATTGCAGTCAGAGTGTGACTTCCTCAGCTGGTTCTTTACACATGCTGGGATGGAGGAAATGACATTCTTGTCTAGTCTCTCACACATACATGGGATGAGATAATAAGGGCTTTGATGCAACATTAGTCTCTTGAAATGGAAACTACCTTTTCCACTCAATCCTCACCTATTCTAGGATCCTGGCAGGAATCAGTGCTAGTGTTGGAAAGGAGGGGAGATGGAAGATCTGAGAATAATCATGAGTCACAGGAAGACTGTATCTATGCAAGGAGAAGAGGGAAAATGGGATGACATAATTGAAAAGAGACTTACAGGTGGTCCAGTTGGGCCAGGTTGTCCTGGAGTTCCTGGAAGGCCTGGAGGCCCAGGTGGCCCCGGGGGCCCTTGGATCCCTGCCTGTCCTTGTTCTCCCTGAGGTTTATTAAAAAACAATATTACCATCAAATAATGCTTAAAATCTAGCAAAATTATGCTATAAGTGTGATAGAAAGCAAGCACAGCCTGAGGAAAGGGAGAGAGCCAAGTCAAGCCAAGCCAAGCCAAGCCAGTTATGGTAGATAAGTATCTCAAGAGGGTTTCCAAAACTGAACTAGTTCACCTACAGAGGAATGTTCTGAGTGGGTTTCTGAATGACTTATTGTTAAAGCCCCAGCTGAAATAATGAAGATTATAATCAGATCTTGGGAAGGGAAAGCAGATACCAATATTAAACCACCCTCAGATGGACCATTACAATCTTTCTTAGGGCCAAACTGTACATTACATATAAACACGAGTGACTGAAGCCCAGTGGCCCTTTTTGAAGAGGAAAACTGCTTCCAGAGGATGATTAAGAGTTAAGAAACAGCAAGAAGAAAAGGGAAGTTAGCCATTTCCCTTTTGATAGCACACATTTAAAACCAGTGAGGTGAAAAGCCGCTTGAGAGAGTCATTTTGAGCAGGAAGAAAGCAAGGAGTGAAAGGATTAAGCACCCTCTCCTAAGACACCATTTCTTCATTCCTGATCACCCCCACTGGAAGTAGTTTTACCTAACCTAAAAGCATTATTAGGCTACGGTTTGTGTCCAATGTGTAATCTCATCCTAGTTACTTCAGCTGTGAAGCTGCCAGGAGATGCCTCTAATGAATGACATGAGACATTCATTCACTTGAAAGTATTACACTTCACTTCTGCTCTGTCTTATCCTCGTTCTTTCCATAGTCTTGCTCCTACCTTGTCCTTGCAATTCTCTTCCCATGGATATTTGTTCCGCTCTTTTCTAGATTAAAACATTTCTGACGACATCTTTTTTCCTCAAGCTTTCCCATTCTGCTTTTCTTTCACTGCTGAAATGGGCTTTTAAATCCCTCAAAATCCATATCATGTATGACTAATGTCTTTTAAATAAAGTCTTTTCACAGGGCCCACTGGCCCCAATGTACAGAGCCATCCTAAGCAGACTTAAACTCATCTATGTCCATTGAAATCTTAAACTTAGAAGTAACTCTGCCAAGGTGGTCCTGTTAGTTACACTTAAACACCCACTGAAATTAATATGATTTAAGTTAGTCTCCAGTAAATTGTCCCTTGTCAAGTACAGCTTTCTCTAGATCAGGGTTTGTTTATTTTTCTGCCTCCCTCTCCTGTTGTTAATGTCCTTTTCAATTGTATTGATTTCCATATGGATTTTAACACCATGTCAAAGTGCTTAGTTAGGATGACCTTTTGTGAACCCTGGCAGAACATTAAATATACAAAGAATATCAGTGAAGCCACTTGGTGTTTAACAAAAGTATATCTCCAATTACTGCTTAAAAATAGTATATGAAATCTGATAAGTATGGTGTTTGATCTCTAACCTACTCCGTCTCTCCAGTCACATTCTAGATGAATCTTCAAGGTCCATTTCATGATGAAAGTATTCATACCAATATCATTATTCTACTGTGACAAAAAGGCTTTGTGTAGACTGGCATCTCTATTGGATCCTCAGTGAGACAAATCAACTGCACTCATCTGCACAAACACACATAATACTGTCCCCAAATAAAGCCAAGTGCACTGAATAGAATGTTATATGCTGATGTATCCTCTGAAGGATGCCACAAGCAGCTGATTTAGTATTTGCTAAAGGTACACCTAGATAACTCTACAGATATACAAGTTAATTTATTCAAGTGCCTTAATACAAAATACCATAGCAGTCTCAAGGTAAGGCTAGAGGTTGTCAACAGAAGTCCCATTACTGTTAGTATAACTGAACTTCCTGAAAAGTCAGACGATGTTTGAGAGGATGGGATCAAGATTAGGGCATCCAACACATAGAGGCACTTATTTTACGTGGTAATTGTATTTGTCATGGCTATGTCAGTGAGAGAACTCATGTTTCCTATAATAAACAAATGAAGATTTAAGGGCAAACACACATCCCTAAAAATGCTGTATGCTCATGATGTGGATTCCTAGCAAGATGAGGCTCTCTGACATGAATCCTAGCATGTTTAGGGATGGGCAACTGCTCTTGACACTTTTGTCAAACCTGTGACCTATAGAGCTGAACACAACCTCAAACCATTTGTTGCCAAATGCTTAATCCTCTTATTTTTGAAGTCTTGGGTTGTGATCACATGCGCCAGAAAAAATGGGGGGGGGGGCGAGGCTATTTCCTCTGGAGGAATTTGACCCACAGTTGCATGATCACACCTCCCTTTGAAGCCGTGGGCGCAGTCCGTCAGTGTGTGATCAGAAGCAACTGTGGGTGAGTCGGGGGGGGGGGTTGTCCCATTTCCCCCCCATGCGCTTAAACGAGGGATTGATGAATCGCACCTCTGCACCAAGGGCTCCCTATGGAGTTGCAATGATGCGCATACTGAGAAGGGGGAAAAACAACGGCACAGAGTTGGGATGGCCTGATCAGACCATCTTGATGCCATGAGAGCACACTCGAGTGATCAGACACGGGAAAGTCCATCTGTGGCCTGTAGCAACCCATTTACTAATGGTTTTTCCCTGGTGTCTTTTAACTCCGCTTCTGCGGTGAAGCAGAACAGGTTGCCGATGGCCGCGGGATGCTTCCCAGATGTTATCGTCTGATTGCGCCCTTTAAATCTGCCTGGCATTCGCACTTATGTCAGGTCTAATTGTGCGTATGATCACAGCCCTAGGCAGGCAGCAAAACTTGAAGTTTTAATGAGTCTAGTGGAGCTGGGAGACTGCATTCTGCCTGAAGGATCACAAATTGTGCAGACCTGGTTTGTATGTTTGCTCTAGGAAGTATCTGTGTAATGCCAGCATATCCATAACAAACACAATTACAATATAAAGTGAGAATGGTCAAGTAATTTGCTCTCTCTGTAACTGAAGAAAAATAATTAAAATGTCCAATGTATTCTAATGGGGCTATGAAAACCTTGTTCTCCCATCTATTTCTTATTTCTTGAAAAAAGAGCTTCAGGCTGCCATCATATCTCTGTTCATGCTTAGATGCTAAACAGAGGATGAATTAAAACCAGTTTGTGGTCGTGTTCATTATGTACAGACAAACTGAATGGGTGTGACTGAATCTTCAGAGAGACTACTTTTCCTACTTTTACTGAAACCCCTCTGTGAGGAAGAAAACAAGGTGATTAATTAGTAGTTTCTGAGATGAAAAAAAGCTCAACACAGGAAAAGGAGGTAAAGGTGAAGAATACCTGGAAGGTGCGTTTCTTTATGACTGGGGGTGGAGCCAGCCGCACTGAATTCAGAAGTGGCAACAGCTGAAGAACACCGAACCAGAAGGTCACAGGGCAAAGGCCAAAGGTCACAAGGCAAAGGAAGTCAGTATGGCATCAAAAGTCATACAGAGCAGCCAATGAAGATAATGGAAAAAAAGGAAAACAATGAAAGGATGTAATGAAAGTAAGTCACAGTTGAGAGGCAAGAATGAAGGACAACAGAAAAGGTATTTGTCATTGGGTACCTCCTGGCAAACCTCTGAGCTCTTCTATTGTCCACATACAGCACATTAATATGGGTTGCTGAGAGCACCTATGGTTGGTTTGGGTTACAGTGTTGACCGCAGTATTGACTTCACCCTTCAGGTGTTAGTGTATTCTAGTTTTAAAGTGTGTTCTAGTTATCTAATCTGGAATATTTAAAGTAAAACTTTCCAGATAATTTTGCTGTCCCTTTCTGCTACATCTCATTGCACCAAAGCAAAGAATCTCTTCTCATCTGAAGTTCCTAGCTAAAGTACTGTTGCTCTTAATCTGCTTCATAATTTTTTTGTTTTGTTTTTATTATCTTTTCTTCTTTATATCTCCTAAAAGAGCCTTATAGTTTCTTAGTGCTTTCCATATTGCCACAGATACTTTATCCTTCCAGACCACTTCCTGTTACTTGCTACTTCCATAGGTGACTTACACAGGCCGATTCCGCAAAAGTGCTTTGCTTCCCTTTCCTCCCGAGTTTAATTGGTCCAAATCAGTGCACGCGTTTCCACATTACTGGAATCTGACCCGGGTTGATGCCGGTTCTTCATTTATGCATCTGTCCTTGCCCCGAATCTTGAGCCCCCACCCATCTTTCCTTTTTTTAAACGTAGGCGGAGTTGCATTATGACGTCGTGACACAACAAAGCTGTGACTGGCCAAGAATTTTGAAATTCCCAGGAAAGTTCATCTGAACTTCCAAGCCCGCAAAAATCATCCGTGTGCCACCAGCAGCCATTGTCGCCATCATGTCCCCTAGGCAAATGAGAGCTATAGGAGTTATCCTTTCCATGTTATCGTGTTATCACTTTCGCCATTTGGCAATGCCCACAAAAAGAAAAAAAAGCTTGTGCCAGGGTTGGAGGGGAAATGGAGGGTGGGAAAGGGATGGGAAATGGAGGGGGAACATGCAACACAACACATGTAACCCCTGCAAAAATTGTGTCCACACCACCATGCCACCCGCAATACAGTGGCCCCGCAAAAAATGTTAACCACACAACAATGGATCAATGTTGTGTCATGTTGTTGTAACGCAACGGGGGGAGGGGGGGACAGCTCGCGCTGCGCCTCAAAGCCATCAATACATCTTTTTATAGTGGCATGACTCAGGCACGACTTTTGTGCAAAAAATGCAACACAGAAATGTGGAGACATCAACAAAAAAAGTACATTTTTAAAAAGACATTTAAATGTCAGTCAGTGGTGGATCAATGTTGTGTTCTGTTGTTGTAACGCAACAAAGGGGGGAACAAAAAAACCCCCCGCTCGCGCCAGGGCAGGAAAGGGAGAGGATAGGCAGGAAAGGGGAGGGAAAGAAGCAGAGGGGCGTTAAAGGGGCGGAGCAAAAAACCCAGATTTCGGAGTTCCCCACTTGAATGCCCCAACTTCACTCCCGTGGCAACCCCCCCCCCCCCCAAAATCCTGGAAACAGAAGATCCACGGGAACCGAGGATTACATTTGGGTGAACTACAGACCCGGAGCAACAAGTGGGGAACTGTTGCTTTGCCCTGGATTTTATCGGGGAGTGATGCCGGGGCAACAACTAGTGCGGAATCGGCCACAGTCTTGCTTACAACAGTGACTCAGAAAGATAATTTTTCATTCCTAAATACTTTTTATAATTGATTATATTTTACTCCCTACTAAGAACAAGTCATTTGAACATCATTAAAACTGTACACGTGCTTTTGATATCAGTGAGAATTAGTAAGAGGACTACAGCATTTTAATGGCTATTGGGGTGAATGCAGAATGAAGAACTCTTTCAGCAAGGGACAACGCTCAACTAGCCTCACTCCTTGCCTAGGCCTACTTCAGGGAACTTTTCTCAGACCTCCTCCTTCTTAAGTAGTATACAATAGCTGTGACTGGGACACTTTCACTAGTTGAGGATTCTTCTGCAGTTCTTACTTGACCTGGTCTCACAAAAGCCCTTAATGCTGCCACATATTTTGTAACACAAATTCAAAGTTTAGTCCAAGACATTCTATCTTGCACAGGTACAGACTTGTTGTCTCACAGTAAACAACTTCAGTCTTGCCAGTTTTTAAACAGAAGTCATATGTTCCATGCTAGAGGAATCAATTCTACCTCACCAAAATGGTTCTTAGAAAACAAAAGCAGCTGGGCCTGTTGCTTGCAGAACATGCACTGTTCTGCTCCAACCACTGCACACGATTATCCACAACTAGAGGCACTCACCCAGTTTTCATCAGCATAAATACTGGGACAGGAAGGTCTTGCTAAAAAATTCAGTCGCATGAAGAGTTTCTTTTGAAGCAGAGAGGTGTGCCTGCAGGTCTCCCATGACAGTGAGTTTGTACACTCCAGAGTTCACTTTCCTCCCCTTAAATATGGCCAAGTTCCGGTCTTGTTGCAATTGAAATATCATCACAATATTGCAGCATGGCAACTCAGCCATTCTGGGCTGGGTTTAAACAGATTATATGGTAACATGACGGAAAAATTGGAAGAGTGAGCCTTGGATTAGGAAGGCTACAATTAACAGTATATTCAAAGACCACAGAGGGGCAGAGCAAACCACAGGGGGAAAAAATCACTGTGATCCTTGCATAAAATAACAAAGTGAGACAGATGTTCTGAGTATTTTTGTTATGGCACTAAATCCAAGCACATGTGGCAATGATGAGATGCCATTCATAAAGTTGGACTGTATAAAGGATTTTCAACCATTATTACATCCAGCTTCCCCCCCACCCCCCGATAGTCAAATAATCTCTAATAGGAGTAATGAACTTTCTTTGTACACACCATACAGTCAGCATCAGAAAGCAATTCCTTCTGGAGCAAGATTTGTGAAATGCAAAGGCTAGGAGGTAGATGGCTATATTTTATTTTATTTTATAAGCAAAACTCCTAGACAAATAATGAAATATATAATATAAATTAGTGTATTTTTCTCTCTCCAACCCATATTTTGAAAAGTTGAAAGATGTATATTAGGATGTGACTGTGGTGCTTGCTTTCCTTGACTTTCCTCTATTCTCAGGATGTCCATCTCCATGAATTTGATACATTTCACTGACTATGTCAAAGTATACCATCAGGGAAAAAGAAAACTATTTCTCACAGGGCTGATGGTGTGTCTGAGTATTCTGAGTCTATTTGCATTTGGGTGTCTGAAAAAGTAACATGTACTGTATTTTTCAGTTGAGAAGTACGACCTTAAGATGAGTAGTTTGTACTCGCTACTAGAATAGAGCTTTCTGAGCATGATAAACAAAGATCTCTCATCAAATATGAAGAGAATATGCTCCTAAAGTCCTTGCCAATAAGCTGCTCCAAGTATTTTAAAGGGACACATTTTTGTCACCCTATATTTTATACAAAATGCCTGAGCTCCAGAGGAATTATCTTGAGATCCCTATCAGTTACCTGCATTCAAAACTGCTGCAGTCTCAAAACTGAGCTACATATATTTGAGTTGGTATAGTTATAAGCCTTTCCTTCTAGTAAATAATCAGAGGCCATTAGTAGTACATGAGGCATTAAAGAAATTAATTTGAAATCTATTCCTCTTTCTCCCAACAACTGCCTCCCCCATGTTCCCACGAATGTATTAACAGATTTTTGTTAGTGAGAATGTGCAATATTGGATCCATCTCCTTGTTCTTTTGCAACAGGACCGGCTGCAGTTAAAACCATTTACCCACAAACCTTCAATGTAAGGATCTGATTAGAACGCAGAGCTGCAAGTGTGGTACTGAGGTGTTCCTAAGGGGGCAGTGAAGACACAGAGCTGGGTGAATTACATCCATCACGCCTTCAATTATAAAACAAACTTTACCGGTCTAAAGTAACTCTGAGTATTACCTTTTCTGATTCAATGCCCTTCAGAGGGAATATTAGAGTTATGTAACAGTGGGGTTGGATTTTCAATTCCTGCTTTGCTGGTATTAGAGAAGGGCAACCTAGGCCATACGTCTTTGTCACCAACACAGCAATTCAGAAGAAGACAGTATGTCAGAAATTCTGACTTGGCAAGTTAAAATGTGATTTCCATCCTCCTGGAAATGATGACGTGTTCACCTTTAAACCTCCCCAGCCCCCCCAACCAAGAAAACTTATCATGAAGGCTCAAGGGAACCTACATGACTTGATTAACTTAAAGGGCAACTACAAGGTTGGAAACTGTGACTTTTACTATCCAAGACTTCTAGCTAGCATGAGAAAGCAGAATTCTTTGTTCTTGCACCTCTCGAAGTTCAAACACAACTCCTCTGCCTGATATTCATTTTAAAGATCATTCATAATATTGTATGACTTTTAATGTCTTTTGGCACTGAAGTCTTCAGGATCATTTTCACTACCATCCTGAGGGCCACTAACTTACATTTAAAAAGAGAAAGAAATAGTTCAGGTTTCCATATTTTTGATAAGAGAACTATTCCTGTTGCCAGCAATCTATACACTTGAGAGCCTAGAAACAAAGAGCAAGTTGCATATTAGTGCTGAGCACAACACACAAGTTCCAAGGCATACCCACCTTGCAAAGCCATTTCAGAGCTTCATCATCTTAAATCTACAGCGTTCTCAGTACAATCCTAACAATACCTTCTCAGGAGTAAGCCCCACTGAATAGGCCTGCTTAGGATGGCACTGTTTATCTATATTCTGCTTACTGCATGGATCCCCTAAAGCTGAGTCCCCTGTGTTTTGGAATGATAGAATTTCTTAAACAAAAATTCAAATATTCAACAGCAGTCATGAACCAAAGTTGTAAAACTCTTTTCTCTTTATGATGGTTTGCATGTTGAAGCCCTTCATATTCCTAGTCACTTGTGATTAATTTTGTCATGTGCTAATATTCCGAGGGCCCCTGTCTCTGGCTTTTCACCACGATCACTGTGGACAGCTTGAAGTCAACGACTATAACAGAACACCGAACACTGCTTAAGCAAAACACACTTTTAGCTTTTAAAAGCTCCATAACAATTTAGTGGCAATGCTGTTCTAAATAACCTTCTATTAATGAATCAGAACAGACAGACAACCCTCCAGTCTTTGCTCCACCCAGATGCCTCTAAAGGGTTTGCTATCTACATACTGTCTTCATACCAGAGTCCTGAACCAATTGTAGCTCCATACCTTTCTGGGATAAGAGCCAGAGCTGGTGTCCATTTATCAAGACACTTTTCAAATGCTAACTAGAAAGGACTTACACTACAGAACCTGTTATCTTTTCAACCCAGTGTATAATGTGTCTGGTTAAATTCTGTTTCTTTAATCCTCTGGAGCTTCTGATGTTCTTTTGCATCCTAAATATAGCAGGGTACAAAAGCAAATGAGGCACTTCCGGGGTTTAGTGAAATTATTTGCAAAATAAATGTCATACAGACATCCCAAGTTCTCTGTCCACAACGCCTGCAGCTAGGGAGCGCAAACAATTGACTGGAATCCATGAAACAATGAAATATTGCATTACAATGGTCTCTTAAGAAGTGTCTAACATTATTTGCCTAATGAACAATGGTCCTTGTTCTCTTAGAAATGTTACGGAAGTCATCTAAAAATAAATACATACATTTAAGTTTTTCTGGGTTTTCTGTTTGTGCCAAGAACTTTCGTGTCCCTCATTGTCATGCTGATGCCTGGCTTACAAAATTCGATTCTGAAGCAAGTGCTTCATTAAAGAAGCAGGAGCCTAAACTAGAAACATATCATCTGCCAACCATCATCAGCTGCTGTAAGTTCCATATCTAGAGAGGACAACCCAATGGGTTTGCAGCATCATTAGGACCACTTCTTACATTACAAAGTAGTACCGTGATAATTCCCTCATAGTTCCATCCCACACAGCTCCAGCAACACTTAAATCTGGAAGATCCACGTAGAAAGAAACATGTTGTTCGCTCTTTCCATGCAATCTCCCAAGTTCAAACCTTCCTGTAGCAGTTATTTATTTATATCCTGTTTCCTCCCCAATGGAGACCCAAAGGAGCTTGTGACATTGTTCTCCCCTCCCTCCCCTTATCCTCACAACATCTCTGTGAGGTATGTGAGACTGAGGATCTGTGACTGGACCAATGTCACACAGCAAGCTTCCACAGCAGAGTGGGGATTCAAACTTGAATCTCCCAGATCCCAGTCCAGCACTCTAACCTGTACATCACACCGGGAGGAAGCCATGGGGCACCAGCAACCATGGCCATGCCCCAAACAGGCTGTGAGCATCTCTTCAGTCTCACCCTCTGCAGTGTTCCCTCTTGGTGTTGCAACTACGTTACATGGAAGTATAAAGAAGGTCAAGAAAAATGGCAAATGGCAATACATCACACCCTACATAAAAACGTGCCCTATGATTTACATGTATCTGTGGTGTTGTTATGAAAATGAACTCCTTCTGATAATATAGCGAGTGGGACAATAAGATGGGGACTTACTGTGCACAGAGGAGGGATTTCTGGATATATATCTAGAGGTCTGACTGAGTTAACTTTGCTAGATTTTCAAAAAGCAGTTTGGAAACCAGATATCAAGGATAAACACATTCCAGTTAGTCATTGCTCTAGCTTGTTTTGCTTTTTAAAGACCATTTAAAAAATAATATACAAATGTGACTTTGTTTTAAGGATTACTGTTTACAGGACAGGTAAAACTATTCAGAGATGTTAATTTGTGTAAGGTCTAATTGACCCCTGATACCTTACTTTCTCCTTCAACTCATCATCTCTTGTAGGTGTGAACAGAAAAAAAATACTGAATGGTTAACACTTAGCTGAGCTGCTGCATCAAGCGACTGTCATGCTGTTAAGTGGTCCATGTGTTGGGGTCACCGAGACTCCACACTATGGACGTGTATAGTATTTTATTTTAATAAAATCTTCAAATTAAAGAAATCCAGATGGGAAGGACACCATAGAAGAATTAGTAGGAGAAAACATGGAGTAAGATGTGGCACTGATTGCTGGTTTATATATTTTATACTCCTCTGTAGTCAGTTAAGTCCACAAAAGGATTAGGATATGAAATCCTTTCTGAAAATTCATTACCCTCTCAGTCAATAAATATAGACCAGGAAATAAATATTTGAAGGTGCTGGTGGGGAGAGGATTGCAGGATCCAGCGATGGCCCTTGTTAGTTCACATGTTCTGTAATTCCCTAATAAGTCATTCAGCTATAGGAGGGACAAGCAGAGGGACCCGTGACACTCATGGGGGGCGGACCTCATGGCTGAGGAGGAAGAGGCCACAGGTAAGCTTCCCCCTGGGCTCTGGGAGCGAGGGCTGCACAGTTCCCAGCCACCAGGCCCACCAAGCTCTCCCCCCCACCCCCGGCAGTGATGCCGAGACCCATATGTCTCCCAGTTGCCAGGCCTGCCAAGCTCTCCCCCCACCTCATGACAGTGAGGCCCGCGTGGCTCCCAGCCACTGGGCCTGCTAAGCTTTCCTCCCTGTCCCCCCGACGGTGAGGCCCACATGGCTCCCAGCCGCTGGGCCCGCCAAGCTCTCGCCTCACCCCCCAGCAGCAACAGTGAGGCCCATACGGCTCCCAGCTCCCGGGCCCACCAAGCTCTCCCCCCCACCCCCTGGCAGTGACAGTGAGGCCCACACAGCTCCCAGCCGCCAGGCCCGCCAAACTCTCTCCTTCCCCCTGCAACGGATCTGAGGCATCGTTCCAACTGCATTCCCTGCCCATGCACAGGGGATGCTTTTTATTTTGGGGGGAATTAAGTATCCCCCAAGTCCCCCAAGTGTGCAGGAAAATCTCTTTGCCCCCTAGGTGCCCCCAATGTGCGGATTTAGATATCTGCATGCAGGGGGCGTCTTGGCTATTAAATATATAGATAATACACAGGGAAGAAAAATATCACTTAAAAAAGTCTACTTACCCTGTGAGGGTAATCTCCACACTGACCCTGCAAAAAGAGATTAAAAGAAAATTGTTTAAATTAGGAATGCCGTAAACCAAAATAGATTTAAGGAGACAGCAGGTACACTGTTGCCATGATTCCATCAGTTTCAGCAGATTTACACATGCTGGAAAACAGCCTATTTGCTAGTTTTTGTTCCCTCTGTGCAACTTCTTTTTAAACTGTTTTAGTTTGTTAAACAATTCACTTAAAACAATTGTCTAGGGCTGCTATTTGTCCAGTGATAGCAGGCAACCTCCCACACCCACCATCAGTCCCTGACCCTTGCTAATTTTAGTGGCAGGAGAAAACACAAGGGGGAGTGGCAATCAATGGTGACCTCTTCGAATGTCGTCCAATCTCTATGGTCTTTACCATAGGGGGAAGTCCTACAACATCATCCTGACGTGATGTCACAACCAGTGACTCATCTGCCAAGAAGTACTATCATTTCTTGGTGATGCTCTAGGAATTTCCCCAGTCTCTGCAGTAAAAGACATAAAGATTGGGAAAATTCCTAGAGTGGCACAGAGAAAGTTATATCACTCTCCCCGACATGCCACCATCCCCAGGTACCCACCCCAAAATCTCCCAGGATTTGCTGGAGCAGAGCTGGCAACTCTACTATTGTCCTGTTACTTTTTAAATGGTAAGATTAATTGCCAAGTTGTGTGTTGAAATATGGACCCAGGTGTGGCTGAACTAACATCTCTGGATTTGTGTACTTGGGTCTGGAGCCAACATTTTGTCAGTGGAAGGCACTGATGGTCGTACATATTCCCCATTTTCCCCTCCCCACAGCAGTCCTTTCAGACCCTGGGATAGTTTATTCCTGCGGTTACAGGATCCATATGAAACAACAGTCATTCAGGCTGGCAGGCTGCAAAAGGCTGGGAGAAAGACACAAAAGTGCCCTTCCTGTCTCTTCTACCAGCACAGCTCCATTGATGGAATAAGGGAGTGATTTTGTCTCTTCCCCTATCCTCACTGCCCACCAACCCACTCCATGTGGGTTCTGTGACTTCTAGAATAAACTTTTCCAAGGTTGAACATACTGGGGGGGGGGGGGGACTGGGGAAAATCATTGCATAATCCTTGCTCTGGATCCAACCCTTAACATATAATTATAGTTTTCTGCAAGCAGAATTTTTCAAATTTGCCGGGAGAAATTTCATTTGAAATCTTCCCCTGCAAACATGCATGATTGTACGCATGAACTCAAACTTAGAAAGGTAACATTGTTTTCAAATATGATTGCTAATAAAAAATAAGTGAGGCTGTTGCTTTAGAGTCCTCATCCTTTTTAACAAACAGAGTTCCAAGTCGTATTAGCCATAAACTTAAATCTAGAAACATTTGGTCCCATGGTAAATTTAAAATAATCTCTCCAGTAATATCTCTACTAATCTTACCTTTTCTCCTTTTTGTCCAGGAGGACCCTTTGGGAAACAGAAGACAAATAAAAAGCATGGTTGTGTATATAACAGTGGTAAGAAATACTGAACAGTAATATGAACAGAAAGAGTTAGCATGAGAACTTACTGGCTGCCCTTTGGGACCAGGTGGGCCCTTTGAGGGGGGAAAAAACAAGCAAACATTATATTGTGTGATTAACAAGATGAGCCACATGACAAATATGGCAGTACAAGATATGTAGTCTGGAATAAAACATTGGAGGTAGTCACTGAAAAGTGAGATAGGCTGTATTATCCTGTCACATTATTCTCAAGCAAAAAGTTTAGGTTTCTTCAAGAAACATGTGATCATTTTCCTATTGTAGACACTGGGAACCTAGGGTTGCCAACTGTGTCTTGGGAAATTCCTGGCGATTTGGGGGCACAGCTTGGGGAGAGATTTGGGGGGGAAAGGGATTTCATTGGTGGTGTGATGCTATTGAGTCCACCTTCCAGAGCTGCCATTGCCTCCAAGGGAACTAATATCTGTAAATCGGCAGGTCAGTTATAATTTGGGAGACCCTATATATACATACGAGCAGGCCATGGGAAATAGTCATGGCAAGACCCCATGGTGGGGACAGACATAATTAAGAATTTGTTTCATGTGCAGCCAGTCAAATGGGTAGAAACTGCCTGCTAGTTATGCTGTTGTCAGGGACACACAGGGCTGGCCAGCACCAATCACTGCAAATGCTGTGAATTGCCCACGTTAAGTTTCTTTTAAATGTTTTTCTTCTCACATGTAGCATCATTACAAGTAAAAGTTTTATACAGCATCGGATAAGTAAGTCTAAGCTGGATCTTAAATTTTGTTTAGTAGAGGAAGAATTAGACTAAGTCAGTTGTGTGTACCCTGCAGGTGGCCTGGAGGGACCTGGCAGCCCTATGCAGGCCTGGCTCAGTGCTTATGTTTAAAAAACAAAAACTAGTCAGGTCATCAGGTCATCCTCCTAGTCAGGTCATCAGATATTAAAAGCATGGCTCCTCAGAAAAACCATTTTGTGACTAGAACAAATAAACATGTGCTACAATAACAAAAGAAGAAGAAGCAGAATAACAATTAATTTGAACAGTGGAATTAAATTAGAGCCATGTAGGTTTTATGCCAAAACAAGCAGAAGCTTGCCAGAACACAACCCGGTAGTATCTGATAGACTGTGAGGTACGATTATTTCATTAAGTCAGAGAGGAAGTGACCCTGTGGTTCACTGTTTTAGACAGAAAGTAAAATTCTGGCTTCATTAAAAGTAAAGACATAACCAGCAGTACCAATAATTCAACCACACACTGAAATGAGATACTTTGCTGGAACAAACCAAAACACACAGGGTGGCAGCAGAATTAACAAAGTGAACAGCATGTATAGACCAGGAATAAAGTACATGAAAATGTGTCCAGTTACAAGTAAGATAGGCTAAATGGCCTGGGTCTGGGTATTACTATATGCTTTCCAAGTTACTGTCTTGAATAATTTTGTGAACATAGATTCAGGTGGCTGTGTTGGTCTGAAGCAACAGAACAAAGTTTGAGTCCAATGGCACCTTTAAGACCAACAACATTTAATTCTGGGTACCCAGAATTAAACTTTATTGGTCTTAAAGGTGCCACTGGACTCAGACAATTTTGTGGACAATTAATTTTTAAAACTGTCTGGGTTCCCTAACAAATAATTCTGGCAAAAATATTGGAGAATGAAAATAGATATCCAAACACAACTTCCTGTTGCTCCACTCTATTAGTATGAAACATCTACCTATTTTTCCCAACCCTATTTTTCTTGAGATACAATGAGAGCACACCTTCACAGAGTTTTGTGAAAAGTAGAAGCAAATAAAATTTTAAAGCCATTTTTGTTGTTTCTTATATGGGGGGGGGGGGATCTGAGTTAACAGAGTCTTATAGTAATTTTTTTCAAAATTTGCTGAATTTACTTAATGATTTTCCCATAAACATTAGCTTCCAAGCCCAGCCATAAAACCACAAGTCCAGCACCCAAACCCATTTACTGGGATGTTAAGGGTGAATTCACAGGACTCTGGTGATGTTGTTTGATGGAGTTTACAGGACAAGATGAGAGTACTGAATCTAAAACATGTTGCCACTATTTGATCATTTTCCAGGTTGTAGCTTCCCATGTGTAACACAAAGACTTTTAAGACTGGACTAAGGGGTGGCATGGGAAGGCATCCCCAGGCAGTAAAGAAATCAAATGATTGGTTCATGTTAGATTCTACACTTGCCATTCACCTAACAACTTACATCCATTACCTAGGGGTGAATCTCCATGACATTCATGTTATTACTATAACATAGTACTGAAGACAACAGCAGTAGATTGGTGCTAATAGTTCAGTGTAATTCTATTCTGAGATGCCTTAATGAGAAACAGCAAAGTGCAAAAAACATTAATTGTAAACTGAGGCTTCATAATTCACACAGCTAACCAAATTCATAGTATCCAGCAAATAGTAACTGGAAATAAATGTTAAAAAAATTAAAATGAAAGAAATTCTGGTTGGACTATGCAGGTCACAAGCCATCTAAACACAAACACCATCTGCGCTCATCATGATGACTGAAACCTAAGGTAATAACTTGAGTAAGGCAGAACTTTTGTCCCATCACTTCAAACACAAAACTTCCAATAATGCCAGTCAGGCCTTGTCTACACATGAACAAAAATAAGGGAGCATGACAAAGAGTCCCCCCCCTATTTTGAAGGTGAGTTCAGGTCAGATGTGATATGAAAATAACTCCACACATACTTGTGACCCCACAATCATCCCTCCCATCACTGTTCTTCAATGGATTAGAGAGCTTCCAAACCCAACACAGTATATATCATGCACATACAGATTAAAGTTGTATTACCATTTCTCCCTTCGATCCAGCATGCCCCTAAATACAAAGGAAAGATTATTCTGATGAAAGCATTTCAACAACCTGGCCTAGGAGCTATTTTGAGCCCCACATTTCGATGACTATCATAATATCTTAGACTCTATTGTTTTTTTCACATTATTATTAAGTGGTACTGAAGCCTATGGTGCACCATACCTATTTATGTTCCTTGATTCTAGAATCTGCCTCTAGATATACACTGCCGATTTTATGCTCTGCTGCACATGAAGTATGTGTGACTGCTTAGTGCACCTTGAAGTTCAGAAGACTTTTTAAAGACAAGTGTGTTATCAAGGAGTTTAACAGAAAAGTCCACAGCTCCCTCTGCTGAGCACAACCATCTATCAAAATAATAATGCTGAAAAGGAATTGTTTTGAATGGAATATGAACTGAATTACTGTGTAAAAAGAGAGCTGACATTGTAATATGAGAGAATGGACAGAAGCCTTTTGTAGTGTACAGAAAGAGAGCTGAATATTTGTCCTGCAGGAACAGCATATATTTTCCACTGGTGTGATAGCACATCAAATTTTCACAGAAAGGAGGGAAAGTATGAGCTTCTTTTATGAACAAGCACAATAACTGGAAGCATGAGTTGTGCTTCCTGTTTCCGCATTTTGAGTAATGTGTATTCTCTTTATATTTGTACTTTTACAATTCATAAAGGAATGGCACAATATTTGTTTTTTCATATTAAAATGAAACCCACAGTACAAAGAAGATTAGGGAGTTATACAGGAGCACCTTTTTTTTTTAAAGCAGGGAACCCTTATATTCAAATGAAACTCAAAAAGATAATAGGCACCACTGTAATGCTTAGTAAATACACCCATTAATCAATGTCCCTGGGTGTATGCTGTGCTATTTTCCTGTCGTTTAAAATGTACCCTGCTCTACTTCTGCACTAACATGCATTATACCTGTCTGACAAACATGCCATATATGACTTTTTGAAAAAGATATTCAGAAGACAACATAAATTGACCACTGTTAAATATTTGTGACATCTCTAATTTCTAAGGCAAGTTTTGTGGTGTTCTGCTTACCACCGCTGCAATTTTATTTATTTAATTCAATTTTTATCCTACCCTCCCCGCAAGCAGGGAGTGAACATTTTTAAAGTCTTATGGGTAGAAACTATCCAATCAAAAGGTTGAGAAGGCGAGAACAAGAATGAAAATGTTTTACTTACTGGTTTGCCATCTAAACCAATTGGACCCTGAAATTAGAAAGGGGGGAAAAGAGGTAAAGAAGTAAAATAAGCAAACTATTCAGATTGTGTTTGTGCAACCCACAACCCTAGTCCCAAGGGATGTAGCATTTGCAGTCCTGAACAGAATTACATATTTCTATGTCCACTGAACTCAATGAGCTTGAAAGGGTAAAACTCAGATTAAGCTAGCACTGCCATTGTGCCAGTGATGATTATAAACAGGGCAACCTTTTGTGATTTTATTAGTTACTGTAGCTTAAAAAACAGAATCCTGGAAAGCTGTGTCAGTTTGCTGTGTATTACAGTTGACATATCTGGGTCTTCAATGGTTATGTTTTAATTGTCAGTTACTAGAGTTGTCATCTATCTTAATACAAACACTGCATTATTAACAACATATGTTACCAGGAAAAGAACATTTGCTAAAGACTGGCATAAAATGAACAGATAACTATGGACACTTCATAATTATGGAATAAAAGTTCCTCATCATTCAACTCTTTCAAAAAGCACAGGACAGGACTGGGAAATGTTTAAGAAGAAATTATACTGTTTCTCACTTTAGCTGCTAAAGGCTAAAGGTAGTTGTTCCTTTTTTTAAAAGTACTGCTGGATCTGCGCAGTGTTACCAAATATTTGCAGTTCCTCTGAACATCTCTTCAGAACAGAAAATCAGCTATGATGTTATCACTGCAAAATTTGAAGAGTATTATCAACCAAAAAGTAATGAGACAGGAGAAAGGGAACTCGAGAAGAAAGGGAAGATTTTTTTAAGGAAAGACTTAAAAATTTTGTCCTGAAACACCATTTTGAATTCACAAAAAAGAGAGCAAACTCCCTCCATAATAATGTTTCTGATTGTGATATCCTAAAATATAAACAATCCTTAAAATGGCACTCAGGGTTTTATTTTATTTGGGCACAAACTACAGATCTCAATGAAGCTTAAATGTACAAACTTTTGGCTGCATTATGCCCTTTGCTTGCTTGAGTCTCAATTTACAGAATAGATGTTATTTTAACTTAAATTATGCTATTTTAACCTTTAAATATCCTTAATATTTCATTTCTAACCTGGAAATTAAGCAGGGTTGGCCCTGGTTAGTATTTGGATGGGAGACCACCAAGGGAATCCAGGGTTACACCACAGAGGCAGGCAGGCAGGCAATGGCAAACCATCTCTGACGGTCTCTTTCTTTGAATACCTCATAGGGTCACTCTAAGTCAGCTGTGACTTGACAGATACACACACACACTCAATTTATCCTGCTTCATTGGTTGAATGTGGGTACCAGTGGAACACCCCAAGAACCATAAAGAAAATGTACCTACTGAACACAATTAGTGAAAAAAGGGGAAAAAATAGGAGGCAGTCAAATTTTATCAAAACAAAAAAAAGATTCTGGTACCTTAAAGATTTATCATGGCAGAATTTTCATGGACTACTTCAGAACTTTCAAGAGGACATTAGTCCACAAAATCTTATGCAATAATAGATTTGTCAGTATTTTTAAGATGTCATAAAGTTGTTTTTTGGTGCTGTAACAGACTAATAATTATACCCCAATACAAATATTTATCCATGGATCTTAAGGACTTGGGATACAGAAGTTATGGGAAACCACATATCAGCTCAGAATTTTCTTGGAAATTGCACAGGTTCAAACCTATCCAATAGTCTGGCTGCCTTATCCACTAACTAGAAGAAAAATACAGGGACAATTAGTAAAACAATATGAGCTAACATGTTGATACTGAACATTAATATGTTTGGATGATAAATTTTCCCTTGAATCTCAAACGAGGAATTAAAGAACATTGCTTTTACCTTACATTCCTTTAGTTGTCAGAACTGGAAGTTAACTTAAACATCTCTGTATATTTTACAGTATTTATTTTTAAAAATTATTTGTTATGAACTAAAATGATACATTTGCAAAAATAAAAATAAAGTAACATTTTTTTAAAAAAATGGCAACATTTTTCCCTGTGGTGTGATTGCAGGCCAACTATTTCTAGAACAGCTGCACTGAGAGATGTTTAACTCTAGTGATGCTACAGTTGGAAATATATCATTCATATATAACAGCATGTGTTAACAGTTCCACTTACTGGAAACCCAGGAAAACCTCTTGTTCCAGGCTGTCCCTGAACAGAATGAAGCAGAAAAGGAGATTAGAAGAAACAGATGAGGCAGCAAATGTGTGACCTAAATCACTACATTAGCCCTCATGATTTCCTACCCTCTTATCATCTGCCAACTGAAAATAGGTCCACTTGTTTTATATAACCTGGATGGCCCCTAACAGTTTAAGAAAACAAGTTACCACAAGTAGCATTTTTATAGTTTTTAGAAGCTAGCACAGTTCACTAAAACACTGAAAACTAATTTCAAGCATAAACAAAAGAAGGAGAGGGAGAGGAAAGTTAATCCAAATTGAATTAAGCACCAAAAGGCTAAGAAGATATGATTGTATAGGCCCTGTAAGAAGATATGATTGTACAGGATGATTCTGTTAGTCTAAAATTAAAAAATATTTACAGCTATGCAAAAATATACACGTATTTACTACAAAGTAGATTAAAAACAGATATTGGCCTTCATGATTGCCTCAATTAAAAATTAAAAATTAGACTTGGCTTTTTGGGGGTGGGGTTTCCCCTGCTGGCCAACTGGCCGGCAGCGGGAAGAAGCCCTAAAATGCAGGGGAACCCTTGCTGGGACCTGGGGACTGGCAACTCTATAAGGAAAGCATCCCTCAATTCCCCCCCCCCCCAAGCCCATGATGCCATGCTCTTTTAAGGGCCCTGACCACTTTAATCTCAAAGGGAGGGGATGGGTGGGATTAGGATTTGAAGGAAAATGCGGGATTTGAGGGAAAGACTGCAGAATTCTTTAAACTATGAAGAGGGCAAATTCCTCAAAAGCTTATACCACCCAGGGGGGGTAGAAATTAGGGATGTATGCCCATTTCCACTGCCACCCCAAACTCCCTCTGTCTTGGGACCACTTAGATTCGGGCTTGAACTCCCTGCTCACCTCACCCTGCACCTCAGTATCCAGACCAATTGCTACAGAGTTATTCCCCTGTAACTGTTTATTTTCTTCCTTCCTCCCTCTCTCCCCACAGTGATTCTTCACAGGCCCCAAACTTGCCTGCAGATATTCATAACCCTTTCCAAAGAACTCCAGTTGCTGGGTCTGTTTCTCCTCAGCCCATTTCACCAACTGCCTCCTTTGGCTAATTGTCACCAGCTCTTGGTTCTGTGATGTAATCATGACATTTAAACCAGCCAATCAGAGCAAAGTTCCAAGTTAGGCTCACCATAGCCTATGCTAGCCAAGCGGTAAAAGCTAGTAAAAGGCCTGAGCAGAGAAACTGATGTTTTACTCCCCAAATTATATATGTATGACTCCTTCTTCAGATCTGATACACATCAATACACTGGTGAGTCTGGAAATAATAAAGTTGGGTGGGGGAGAGTGTGTGTTTTCCAATTTCCTTGCAAGTGTACATCAGCTACTGTCACTGTCTTGTTTCGCATGAATAATGGGCAAATGGAGAGGCCTAAGTAGCACTGCAGAAGGGTTTGCTCTGAATCCCAGACAGTTTGTCTGAAGTTTCTGAATCAATTGCATGTGTTACAGGCTCACTCACCAGTCCTTCTTGCAGTGCCTGGGATCATTTTATAGGAATTCTTGACATAATAGCATATACTGTCATAAAATGAGGCACTTCATGCTGGCCAATCATGTGCAATACATGTGTAAAATATATACAGAGCCTCAGAAATAGTGGAGGTCTTTTAAAAAAAATCTATATCCCAATTTTCTCCCCAATGGGGATCCAAAGTGGTTTATCACATTGTTCTCCCCTCCTTCACTTTATCCCATATCAACAGCCTTGTGAGGTAGTTAGGCTAAGAGAGTGATAGGCACAGTCACCCAGTGAGCTTCCATGGCAGAGTGGAGATTCAAACTTGGTTCTCCCAAATCCAGGTCCTGACACTCTAGCCAATGCCCTACGCTGATTATCAGACCTATTTGTCTATATTCCCCACCTCCTTCTCATTTATCCATGTGACAAATACTGAAGAGACGGTGGCCAGAATGGACCTAAATAAGGATGGGATGCAACATCAACAGAGGGAATTGTACTTTGTATGCTGATTCCCAATAATCCATTCTTGCTGTGATTATTCCAAATAGCCCTCTCCTTTAAGTCTCCATAGAGTTAGGATCAACAGCTTTTTTACATCGGGAAGCAATTTCAAGCCATTTGCATTTTTTGTCACAGGCAGATATTGTATAGATTAGTTTGTCATTTATTGTTTTAATTGATACTGTTGAGGGGGGCTGTTGTTTTTTTGTCATTTTCTATGTAGAGAATCAATTTGAGAATGCATAAACCTGCTCAATCACACATCCTCTTTACAAGAAAACTGGCCGCAGAAAGACGTCTTTGGAATTTCCTACCAATCAAACAATATAGGCTCCCTTAGGTGACTAATGGGGAAAGCATATAGAAGGTTGCTCTGACACAGGCCCATATCCAGAAAAAAAATACTGGGGGAGGGGCAAATGAGTACAGTGGTGGTGAGCACATCATCACTTATTTACTATGAGCTATGATGCCGTGCAAAGTCTCTACAAGAGATCATTCTACAAAGAAGGTTAAATGATAATCCATTTTGTACAAAACCAAATATCCCCTTTCTTTATTTACTCATGAGGAACAGAGTCTTGAAAATGCATGAAGATCCCCACTCTCATATTGTCCCACTTCCACCTTCCTGGGTTGCAGTGTGCCAAATGGTTGGGCTCCATATAACTTGCTATAGAAAGACTTAAGAATAGTTATAGGCACTCAGGCTGAAATGCAATAGGGTTGCCAACCTCCAGGTGGGACCTGGGGATCTCCCAGAATTACAGGTGATCACCAGACTAGAGATATCACTTCCCCTGGGGGAAATGGCTGCTTCAGAAGATAGACTCTGTGGTATTAAACATGATTAATGTTCCTCCCCTACCTTCCTCAGGCTCTACCCCCAAATCTCCAGGAATTTCCCAACATGGAGTTGGCAGCCCTAGCAAGTATGTGCACACACACTTTTCCTTCGCAGCTACAGCCTGCCTGGCAAGCAGGGGAAAGGCAGCTTTTTTGCTTCATGCAGATGGGAAGAGAAGCTATGGAGGCTCCCCAATACAGATACAGAGACTAACTCCTCCCCTTGTTGAGCCCAGTTAAAAGAGAAGGCACAACTATTGCTAGCACCAATTCATTATCACCATTTTACAGTGATTTTAAATTTGCTGTGATGCTCAGATCCACTGTGGGCTTGTAGTGCAGAACTCCTTCCCCTGCCCCGAGTGTTTTCAAGGGCCAAAACAGCTGCATGAGGCCCCCCACACATATTGTAAAATGGTCACAATTCCACTTGTGAAAGGTAGAATGCAGAGGCTGTGCTACCACCCACCTCCCCTGATCCCAGGCATCTCTGAACACTCCTCCATCTGGGAAAGAGACTCTCTCATTGGCAAAGCCTGGGAGGAAGGCTTGAGGAGAGAAGGAGAATCTCTCCCTCATTGGCAAAGCCTGGGAAGGAGGAGGGAACGAAATGCCCTCTCTCATTGGCAGAAGGCTTGTGACAGATTTCACAACAATCCCTAGTGCTGACTGGAGGGGCGTGACAAATGTTTGGTGGGGCCCTACCCCTTTGCTCACCACCATGGCTATGGGACTGCTCTGACATCTGATTCAAAGACAGTAGCCATATGCCATTAGGTCGTATACAATACATATAGGGTTGCCAGGTTTCCCCTGGCCATGGGCAGGGGAGATACAGTTACCAGCTCCAGGCTGGGAGCCTCCTGGAGATTTGGGGGTGGAGCCTGGGGAGGACAATGACTTCAGTTGGGTAAAATGCCACAGAGTCCACCCTCCAAAGTAGTAATTTTCTCCAGGGGAACTGATCTCCATAGCCTGGAGATAAGCTGTAATTTTGGGAAATCCCTAGTGTACACCCCCCCGCCCCAGACACTGGCATCCCTAAACGTGATTTTGGGCAAGTTGCTTATATTTAACTAATTTGTTTTGCTTTGTCTTTAAAGATGGAAGGCTATAATTTCTTGTATTAGGTCAGTGGCCCATGCTACCAGCTAGTGGTTAAATGTGGGTCCAGATCTGTAAAGGCTAGAAGTCTCTGCTCTAAGGTCTAGAACAAAGGAGCAGCTGCACTAAAGCCGTTCTAGCGGTAACAGCAGCAACAAGGCCTTTGGCTCCTTGCTAAGGCAGGTGTTTCCAAACTTTCCAGCTTCACCGCTAAGGAACCCTTTCCCATTTCTCATGAAATCCATATGCATTAACAAAAGAAATTAACAGTAGACATGTTTTAGAGTACATATTCAGAGACTTGCCAGGCCTGTAGTTCCATAGTGAGAGACAATGCAACCTGGATAACAGCTTCTACTCTATTACAACTACGTACTGCCAAGAAAGACAAGAAAGAGAGGATAAGCTGCCCTTCATGGGTAGCTCATCTGCAATTACTGAACTTTTCAGTGATGAACTCCCTAATATTTCTAAGGAAGCCTAGAATCCCCTAGAACAAATTCTGAAAGCCACTGTCCAAAGGAATTTCATATTCCTAAAGCCTTCAGAAGCCAGAGAACAAACACCAAAATATTTTCAAAGTCCCTCGGAGAATGACAATGGCTATAAAATGTTTCAAATTGTTTCAGTTAGCACGAAGTATTTTTAAAACACAGAACACTAGTGTGAATGAACTAGTTCTTTTTTAAAAGCTTTGTAATATTGTATTTGGTCATATTTGCTTTGGCAGAAACATATAAAACCACCTGGAGTTGTTGGCCTGGGACCAAGCGAAGATAAATTTTATAAATTCTATGGCCTGTCCACTCCATAGCTTTCTAAAAGGGCAAGAAAGGAGAGGATCTTACTAATAAATCTTGTATTGCTGATCTCAGTTTGACCATTGGTACCAGACAAAAGGTGCTAAGAAAAGATTAGATGAGGAAACCCGGAAAGGGAGCAACTTGGCTTCTGATACCCTCCTTGTAAACTTCTAGGCTGCTCGTTTTGGCTCTTTGGGATGAAGACAATAAAAGGCCAGAGCAAAAGTTCATCCATTAGAGATTCCAAGAAGCATTTAGCTTTCTCTTCCTCAAATGTTGTTTGTATCAAGTTCTCAAGAATAGAACTCTGGGAACTGCCAAATCGCAGAAAGCATCTGTTTCTGCCATGCTCAGCACGATGCTTTCCTCAAGCCAGCACACCAAAGTAATGTTAAGCAGCTGAAAAACTCTGGAAGTGCAATTGCTAACATCATCTTGCCTCCAAAAGACAGTCTGGAATCTATTTGTCATCTCACATCTGTCTAAAGCATGCTGTTATTCCTGTGTTCCCTGCATCTCTTTGCTATCAAGGTGCTCCTTAACTCTTATCACCAGGTCAGCATTAAACTAAATCATCTTTGCAATTTATTTGGGGATGGAGAAAGAAGGAAAAATCTTTTTGCCTCCACTACTGATTAGGTCCATCCCAGGACAGCTGAGGAAAATACTCTTCAGTAAGTGGACTCAAGATACAGACGACATTTCCTTTGATTTTATAGAGCTGACTCTCAAAGACTGGGCCAGAAATGACAGGCTGCAAGAGGCTTGGGCAAATTGGCAGATTATTAGCAGCAGTGATACCAAAAATTGACTCTGGGGTGAAAATCTAGGGGCTGAGCGTATATAGGCTCAGCAGGAGGGAGAAGCAAGCTGTCTTTTTGCATCTGAAGTATTCATTACCATCTAAATGGGGACATCCATAAGACTATGAAGTTGCTACTTAACTATACCAATTAGCAAGTGGGTGATATGTACAATTTTCCACTTAAAGCCAGAGATTGTCAGAATTATCATGCCTGAAGACCTGCATTGATTGTACATAGAATTATGGTATGAAACAGACCTGTTACATTCCTTTAATACACTGATTGCTTGCAGTTTACAGTGAAATCTATGTAGTGTTACTCCAGTCTTAGCCAACCGAAATCAATGGGCTTAGGCTGGAGTAATTCTACATAAGACTGTACTCAGGGCTTTTTTTTGTAGAAAAAGCCCAGCAGAAAATCATTAGCATAATAGGCCACACCCAAAAGCAGAAACTCATTAGCACATTAGGCCATACCCCTGACAGCACAGCTCATTAGCATATTAGGCAGGGTGGCTGGGAAAGCACAGAGCAGGCATGGAAGCTTCCCTCTTTCCCCCTGAGCTTCTCCGCCCCACTTCAGCATCACCTTTCTAGTCTACCCCCACCAACTAGATGGCCAGGGAAAGGCATTGCTGAAGTGGGGCGGGGAGGGAAAGAAGGCATTTTCAACGTGCCTGGGTTCCCTGCCTGCCCTTTTCCAGCTGCCACATGTCAGCTAGAGAAGGGAAGGCAGAGAGAGGCTTTTCCTTGTCAATTTCACTCTCAGCTGACTGGTGGGGAGTGAAACTGACAAGGAAATTGGAAGGGCCTCCCCAGAAGGAAAGATCGCATTTTAACATGCCGCCTTTCTCTCTTGTGGGTAACGTGGTGAAGGCAGTATGCTCTGTAGCCACGCATACCAGCGGTTTTGGTTGTAGGTGTGGCCAACTCAGGAGCCAGCCGGAACCCCGTTCCTGTGTGTTCCTGCCCAAAAATAGCCCTGACTGTACTGTTAGTCACGCAATGAAGAAAAATCATGGGCTACAATTCAAAAGAACGTGCATTGAAAGGTCTATTGATTTCAACAAGCTTGAGCATGCCTAATTCTGCATTGGACTGCAGCCACTGAGTGGTAACATATGAATACTGTAGATTGGTAGTTAATAAGCAGTTATAAATCAGTTTTCTGTTTTGTTTCAGTCAATATATCATAAAGCCGGAAGAAACAGATATCAAATGGGATGTCTGCCTAAGCCAAAGGAGTAGTAAGCGCCTCCACAGTCCTGGCCAGTAACCAACTTTTCTGTTTGTATTCTGTTTACATTTGCCAGGCCAAGCTGAAATTATACAGTCCCCCAATGAGGCTCATTCTTGATTTATAGAAATAGTACATATGAATCTGCCTTTTACTTAGACAAACCATTGGTCCATCTAGCCCAGTAATGTTTTCTCTGACTGGCTGTGGTTCTCCACAGCCTCAGTTGGAATCTTTTCCAGCCTTGTTACCCAAGCTCCTTAGAAGCCAGGAACTAGGCCTGGGACATTCTGCCTTATGGGATGAAAAAGAGCTCTGCCATTCAGTTCTGACCTTTCTCTCTTTCTCAGGGGCGGACAGAGAGGGGGGTTATGCCTAACTCTTAAAATATTAAATGATAAAAAGCACAATCACTTTCTTTTAGCTTAAGTGGATACCAGATATTTGAAAGATCTCCCCGAGTTATATGGCCAGTCTTATCAAACCTCTTTTGGATTCCCTCAAAATTCCTCAGAAGTTATGCTTGAGATGCCGTATGAACTCGGGGGTGATAATAATAGTCAGAAATTATTCTCTTATATTTTTGAATGCTGCCAATTAGGGGCAGAGAGATTATTGTTGAATGCAATGTAAATAAAAGCATTACAATCCGCCAATACTTAGAAAGTAAAAATGTTCAGGGTATCTTCAATATGATGAGACAGCAGATGAATTTCACAGGCCAAGAAGGGTTAATGTGGTCTGCCTTAGGGGACATCTCCAGGAGAAGCAACATATATACTTGAATATGAGGCCACAAAAGTCTATAGACAATATTTTGAATGCTGTAGCAATTAGCACACAAAATATATTATTTTGACAAGATTCTGTTCCTCCTTCCCCTACTTCTGCATTTGCTATTCATGAACACCTACAAAAAAACCCCAGGTGGTCTCCAAAGAAACTCTGCCTGCTTCTTATTAGACACACTTGCCAGGGCACCTTCTAAAGCTAATTGGGAAGCCAAAAGTAGCAACAGTCTGAGCCACGGAGATCCCTTTCACTTGACCCATATCTCCTGCTGGGAAATAAAAGTTCTCTGTGTTCCTCAACCTTGCAAGGTCATGAGTTTTGCTCTTTGTACATTCAGTTGTGAAAAAAGTAGTTTCTAGGAAACTGACAGAATTCCTTTCTAGCATGATACACTGGAAATCAATGGACAGCTGGTATACCCCAGCCATACAAAGAAGTGAATCCAAATACTCTTTGCCTTTCTGCTACTTTGGGAGCACCATTTTAGTGAAGTTGGCCTAAGATTGTGCAATAATAGTCACATCTTTTTTTCTGCCCAAGGAGAAAAAGATGAGTTGGCCGCAAACATATACACATGCTTACTTGGTTGTTTACAGTCCCCTCTTGTTAACTACAGCCATGGAGAAGCTCCTACAAGATGGTACTGGGCACAGACTTCCTAAAATGCTCCTGAGTGTTATCACTAAGGATAGCTCAGAGTTGTTTTTGCCATTGTCATTGTTAACTTATTCATTGATTTGTACTGATAGATTTGTCTAAAATAATACTGCCATGAGTGATTGATGCAGGAGACCTACATGTAATATACAGGCCAGGAATCATCTTGGAGGTACCTGCCCCATTTCCAGCAGCCATTACTGCAAGACTTAAAGCCAGTGAGGTTAGGACCCACAAGCAGTGTTTTTTGAACAAAATTTGTCAACATGAATCCACTCACTGCTCAAGGCATGGCCCTCAGAATGCCCCACGCTTGAACTGGCCATGAATTTGTGCTGTAGGATAGAAGCATCCCATTCCCCCCCCCCCCAAGTGGCATAACTTCTTTGCCTTCTGACAATTCATGTTACCAGAAGAAGCTGCATAAAAGCAATTTACAGTTTAAAGTAGATACAAGGAGTACCCAGGCAAAGACTTTTTTTGCTCAATGACAAGGGTGAGTACTATGCAAAACTGGTATGGGCTATTCTGTTGGGACTAGAAAATATTTTCTTCCCTTTTAAATATAGGAGAGAAAGCCACTGGTAAGGCCAGCTTTAATTTCTTTTTCTTTTCTTTTTTTTTGCTGAGATTGATGTGCTTTCTCACCAACATACTCTGTAATTTCAGTATAAACACAAATCTGGCCATTGGTGAAAACCACATCATAGCATGTTACAGGCCATTCTGAACTGACCCCAGTAGCATCTTCAAACTCCATAGTCTTTTCTTTTCTTGCAATTTGTCCCACACCCTGTATTATTTGCATCTTACCGGAGGACCACGGGGACCAATGATAGACATGCCAGCTTCTCCTGGGGCTCCCTGCAAAGAGTGAAACAACAAGAAATAAGCACAAAACATGTGTGAAAAAGAAGATTGAAATAAGACAGGCGGTGAATTGAAGGGGGGAGAGAGAGAATTGTTACAAGTGGTAACACTGACCCTTATAATAAAACAGTTAAGTGAATAACAGTAGAGCACTGAGAGAAAAAATTGGATTTGGCCAAACAAATGATGAAAGAAGTTTACAAAGGAAATTAAAATCAACAATATATGCACATATTTGTGAGAGACGGTAATTAAAAACATGTTTCTTCCTCTTAAAACAGCAGGTTCTTCTGGCCTTTTCCAACGAAGACAGGGAGCCATTTTGAAACTACTCTGAAATCAGATCAAAGCACTACTCTGGGCTCCTTGAGAGAGGAAAGTATATTCTCACTGTGTAGTTTACAAAATGCTATTATCCAGTGCCAGATTTGTCTTGTTCCTAGTGATCATTCTTGTCTATTGGGAAGCCTCATCTCCCCTAATCAGGGGGATTTAGTGTAAGTAGAAGTTAAGCTACCCTGTTTTGTAAGAGGCTGTAGGAATTCCAAAGCAAAGACAGCCCTCTCAGCGCACACATTTTGGTTTTGTTTGGGGATTAGATGCTCTAAGGAATTTCTAATTTTGACAGCACCAATAGTCCTGCAGCAATTTTTCCCCAAACAACTGACATTGCAGTTCTGCTACAGTGGGGAAAATCAAATTCAGTTAATTACATTCTGACTCTCACAAATTTGTGAGTAAACATAGGTGAACAACTTTGTCATCCTCGTTCTTGCTTGGAATGAGCAATTTCAGTGCTCAATGAATTAGACAATTAGTGACCATGCTGTGCATCAACCATTAGGCCACATCTGCTGTAGACATTTTGAACTCCTTTGAAAATGGTTAAGTGACCACGGTTTCTCCCAAGGAATCCCAGGAACTATACTGAGACTGGTGAGAATTATTTGTTAAGAGACCCTTAGCTTTTTCAACAGACTATAGTTTCCAGCATTCCTTGGTTGAGGGATATGTCCGTTAAACGGCTTTGAAACAGATTTAAATCAGAGATAGTGGGCTTCTTTTCACATAGCCTCTGCAGTGGCTAGAGCGGCTGAGCACAGCCCTTTCCTGTGTCACATGGTTAATGTCAATAAGCCAGTGTGGTGAAATGGTTAGAGCAGGGGTGTCAAACATAAGGCCCAGGGGACAAAACTGCCCGTACAGGGCTGCTATGTGGCCCACAAGCAACCGGTGCAAGGGCGGGAACAGGAGACTGCTCAGGGGTGGATGAGCAGAGGTGGGTGAACAGAGACTGCTCAGGGGTGGGTGAGCAGACTCCAATTGTGGCTTCAGCAGGGTGGAACAATCTCGTCTGCTGAACCCCTTCACTTCAGGAACTGGTAAGTTGGGAAGCACTGCAGCCGCATTCATACCTCTCCATTCAGCCTGCAGCTCCAAGGATGGCTGCAGGGATCAGTGTTTGCATGTGGGGTTTTTTCCCCCCAGAAAATTCTGTTGGGACATGGGAGCATCTGCCCAGCACTGCACTGCTAGCTCTCCAGTCCCCCCATGTAGGTTTTCCTCTGCACCCCCTTCCCTGCCCATGGGGCCTTGCAGTGAGGACACACCAACTTGGAACTTACTAGTTGCTGTACTTTATACAGTTTATAAAGGGCAGCCCTCTCTACATGGGGCTGCCCTTGCTGCAAATCCGGAGGCTCCAGCTGGTGCAGAATGCCGCAGCGAGGTTGCTGATGTGTCTTCCTCATCGGGAGCACATACGACCAGCGCTGGAGGCACTGCACTGGCTACCAGTGGCGTACCGAATTCGCTTCAAGGTGCTGGTGCTTGCCTTTAAAGCCCTAAATGGCCTGGGTCCGACCTACCTAAGGGACCGCCTTTCCCCGTACATACCCCAGAGAGCACTTCGGTCTGGGGCCTGACACCGCCTGGTCGTACCTGGCCCGAGAGAAGCCAGGCTCACTGCCACTAGGGGGAGGGCTTTCTCGGTGGTGGCCCCTCGCTGGTGGAACGAGCTCCCAGAGGAGATCAGGGCCCTGTGGGACCTGATGCAGTTCCGCAGGGCCTGCAAGACGGAGCTCTTCTGCCAGGCATATGAATAGGGGCTGCCGCCTCCGTGTACCCCCCTAACATCAACAACTACCAATGTGCATCCAGGTATTACCATCTGGTCGCCGATGACCCCGGCGTGCACCCAACACTAGATTGTACGCCGTCAATACTGAGAGCACTTTAATAACTGTATTGTATTGTATTGTATTTTTAATGATGAAAGTTTTAATGTTTATTGTTTTATTGTGGACGTGGTCCACTAAAATGTGTAAGCCGCTCTGAGCCTGCTGGGCGGGGAGAGCAGCCTAGAAATTGAATCAAATAAATAAATAAATAAATTTATATCTCTGGTACCTGGCATTACATTTTATGGCACACATGGCCCAGCCTGACAAAGTGACATTTATGTCAGATCTGGCCCTCATAACAAATGAGTTCGATGCCTCTGGGTTAGAGTGTCAGACTATGATCTGGGAGACCCAGGTTCAAATCTGCCACGGGAGGCTTTTAGGTGAGCTTGATCCAGATCCTCAGCCTAACCTACCATACAAGGTTGTTGTGAGGATAAAATGAAGGAGAGAAGAATAATATATGCTGCTGCGGATCTCCCTTGGGGAGAAAGGTGAGGCATAAATGTATTAAATAAATACATACCAGAAGTTACAGGTAACAGAGAAGGAGGCTGTGCTCTGGCTCCTACACAGAGGAGATCTGCCCAAGGGTTCAGGGGAGAAAGCTAGTGAGAAAGCAGCCAGTTTCTTTCTAAACTGCTACAGATAACATGTTGACCACTATATACTTCATGAAGCTTCAGCAGTATACAGCAACTTTTAACTGCTTTGCTTTGCTAGGTATATACTGAGTTTCTGGTCTGACAGCCAATGAATACCCTCTTGCTGGCACCCTCTCTGGATTTATTTCAAAACTGTAATTGCCAGGGGTCATTTCGAGCAGGAGCTCGGGGGAGCGCAGCTCCGGGAGTTGGTGCCAGCCCCTCCCCCCGTGGGGGAATGCCTGCTTGTGTCATGGCTACAGCAAAATGACCCCATCCCCTGGAAAGGTCCTTGTTCCTCCGACCTTCTGAAGGCTTCAGCCACCACTGAAGCTATCCTCCCAGAATAGTGGTATTTCTGAGGCTTGGATTAGTAGCTGTCCCATCTCTGCCAGCTCTCTCTCTCTCTCTCTTTCTCTCTCTCTCTCCCTTTCTTGCCCTCTGACATACTTCTGGTGATGTCAGGTGGTATAGCATATGCAAATAAGTTATGCTAATGTGTTATGCTAATGAGCTCCTGCACCTCTTTTTCTACAAAATGACCCCTGGTAATTGCTATAAGATTCTTGAAATTTATTCCTCTGCCAGAGCTCTACCCAAGTCACACACCCCAAAGGCATTTGTTAATAGATAATAGATATGCATATTTCATGTAGTTGATAAAATTGTTTAGGTTTCTTTTGAAGGGGCTGTGTGAAGGAATGAGGCTCAAACAATATAACTTTGGAGAAACTGGGAGGGAGGCTGAACTATATTGGTGGTTCCACTCTGATAAAGGGGAAAAAACCCAACCCTAACAGACCTTACTTTTTCCCATATGAATGAACTTCCGCTGGCCATTCTGGAACCTCCTTTGGATTCCAAAAGACATGGTTTCAGTAATGAACTGACTAACATCTGATGGTGTTTCATGGCTGCTGAACTTCAGGGACTCCAGAAGCAGCACTATATTGTACTGTAACCTCATGCACCATCATGATACATCTGAGCTGCATTGGAACAGGGGTCTTTGCATGTGTGGCACTTATCTCTTTCTTGAAATCTCTTGAACCTTTAAAAAAATGTGCAGAAATCTAGCATGTCTCTGTTTTTTTCTCAGAGCAGAACTGTAACATTTGCTACAAAATTCCTAGGTGTCCAAGAATTGGGGGAAAGCCTTAATAATGCTTTTCGTATTTTGAAGGTTCTTCTTTGGTATTTCTTCAAATGCCTTTCACACTATAATTGGCTCAAGTGGTTTACTCTATAATCCCTCACTTAGGAAGTGGCCTATTGGGGTAATGCTAAAATAATCATAACATTTCCAAAAATCATAAATGGCATGTGACTTTCATTAAGAGACCAAATTCTAAAAAAAGCCTTAATGCCTCTAGTGTATTTGTGTACAATATTATGCATGGCAGCCACTTAAATACACACATTTTGTATCCTTCATATGAATAACAGAGGAATCAAGCAAAAAAATAATTCTGATTTTCAATAACCGCATGTTGCAATTGCTTTTGCTCAGGGGTTTATTCAGTAGCCAATTCCAGGCATTTAAATGGGTTAAACCTCTAAGCAAAGGTTAAACACTGACTGGGAGGCTGAGCTGTTATTATCACCAAGTGCAATAACAGCCATTTGTCATCAAAGAGGCTATAACAACTCTTGGCAGATTTCAGTAAAATTCAGCACTGATTTTGCCATTAGGTGACTGTCAAGGACAGCACTTTTGAGAAGGCATCATTATTGTAGTAAGAGTGAGACATTCCCTTCCCAGCATCACCCTGTTATAGTCTTGTTGAGCCCTGTTATGAAAAGTTATTGTAATGTAGTATGCTCTGTGTAGCAACCAGCCTGCTATGTGCTCCCAGGTAATGGCGCCCACCGCATGGCCAGAGCACATGGTCAGGCAGAGAGGGGAGCTTGAATCTGGAGGAACAATAGACATCCGGATTGAAAGCCTCCACCAATGTGGGACCTAGGTTCTCCCTGGGGAGCCAATGCAATCAAAGGCCGAGGACAGACTGGCAATGTGCCCCGCTCTGCCTCCGCTTCTAAAGCGGAGGCAGAGGGGGCGTTCACATTGCCGCATCTGTCCTCCGGCGTCGGCGCGGACTCACCCGTCCGCGAGGTGCCGTCCATCCGCTTCAGCCGGAGACCACTTCTAACTGGTCTCCAGCTGGAGTGCTGCGCGTCCCTGCCGCTTCGCGGCAGTCTGGACGCGTCGGCAGCGCGCCGGAAGCGGGGGCGGAAGTCTGGATGCCCCCGCGTCAGCGCGCCTCCGCCCCGCCTCCGCCCCGGGACAGCGCAGCCTGTGGGAACAGGCTGCGCCGGGCTGCTTTTCGCGCGGGGCTTTTGGCCCCGCGTCTGTCCCGGGGCGGATCAGCAGTCTGTCCTCGGCCCCAGGCTCCTCCAGGGAACCTATGACAAACTTGCGTATATGTTAAGCCCCTATCAGGTCTTTTAATGATCAGCATATAATGAGGGACCTGGAGCCCTGGAAGCATGCTTGTTCTGACCATCTACTGGGCATGCTGAATCACTCAATAAAGGCTTCATGATTTCACTGTTCCTGGTCTCCTGAGTCCAGTACTCTTCAGTTATTGTCTGCTCTATGTGCCCAATTCAGTCCTGGTGGTCTCTGATGGGCCACTTGCTGTTCTGATAATGTGTAATGTTAGTCACACCTGTCTTTCAGAAGGGGCTGGAAAATAAGACTGGTGGTTTGTTTGTGTGCATGTGTGTGTTTTTCCCAGGCAGTTGCTGAACGGGTTTCCAGAGAGGGCCTGAATTTTGGAAATTCCACAGTGCTGATTGAGCTGTGAATTTGGGACCAGTTGAGCCCCATCTTTTGATCATTTGTAACAATGGCTTAACATGCACATACGGAAATAAACACTATATGATGGAGATACTATAAATCTCTCCTCCCACCATAAAAAATCCAAACCAAATAATGAAAACAATGTCGATTGTTATTAAGACCAACCAAAACAGCACAGAAGTGTGCAAGCTTTCAAGCTTTCTAGAACTCATCAGGTTGGACATTGTTTTCTGGCATTTTAGCTGGTCTTCATTTTTAATTTAATTTAATTTTTTTAAAAGGATTGCATGGCTTTTGCTTTTGGATTTTTCTTTGGACCAAACATGTAGCTCCTTAAAAATGTTGAAATACTCAAGGATCAACCTTGGAAAAAGCTTAGACGTTATATGATCTGAAAATACCAAAATTTCATGTCCTGCGGCTGGTTTCTGGAATATTTCATGTCATTTATAGCCTGTTTTCTTCACAGCAGATTTACAGGGTCTCTGAATAATCAACAGTGTTATTTCATTGCAGGAGACCCTTGCAACAAACATTTTTCTGCTTTTCTCTGATGAGATGCAAGAGTCTTGGAAAACACAGCACTCAGTGCCAACTGACATGCAACATTCCTGTGGCACTTGAGAAGCTCTGGGTTTTGTTGGGAGTAAAATGAAAGGATTTGTTCCTTTCATTTCAAAATGTTTGGGACTACCATCTTCCTCAGTCCAAATAAGGAAAGAACTGAATGTATTTTTTAAAAAATGGAGAGAGAAAAAAGGTCTACCATAGTATATTGGGGGAAGGTGTGCTTGTCCCTCCCACCTGCTTTCCTCAGCAATTTTATGAGACTTTCCCTTTAGATTATAGAGGGACTGACCAAGGTCTACAATCAGGGAACAATGGAAGCAGCCCAATAACCAGCATCTGGCTGGAGCTGTCCAGGACACAGCTGGTGCAGTTAACCACATTTCCAGATGTAGGTTTCCTGGCCACACCAAGCACAGCTGTCAGCAATGAATAAGAAAGCAGCTCCCCAAAATGCCAGAAAGGTCCAGCTGCAGATGTTGAGTTTGCCTGGCCATCCCTATAAATAAGCTCTAGCAATGTTAGTATAAATTACGGTAAACAAATCAAAACCCGTCAGCCTTAGAACATGTGTGGGTTCTTTCTACAAAGTGAAAAACCCCACCCAGACATTTCTTATTTGCAAATATTAATTTGAGTAAAGTACATACCTCTAAAATTAGCCACTGACTAGCACAGAGAATAGGAGGGGAGTGTGTACTTTAAGTAAAGGGGTGGGGACTGGGGACTGGTTTAAAACCAACCAACTGGCAACCTATTTTTCAAGGCAAAGCCAATGGGTGTTGCCAGATTTGGCACTATGCAACAATTTAGTCCATAAAGAGAGGGGTTTTTCCCTCATAAGATGAAAGCTATACTTGACAAGCAATGAGCTGAAAAGGGCTGACTCACCTTCTCTCCATGTTGCCCCTTTAGACCCTGGGCCACCATTGACAGCAGTCGCAGCCACATGTAAAAGGTGAAGGGGGAGAGAAAGAAAGACGCAAACACAGGAATCAGTGTTAAGACACACTAAACCCGCAAACAACACAAATGCACACATAAGCAACCCCCCACCTTAAACATGCTTTGTTTAATGCTCACACACAAGCACAGAGAAGGGTGATCTTGGTTTCTGATTCCCTCCCACTTATACCACCTTTAGGAATTCTGCATTGCTGTCACATGACACAGAAAGAATTTTATAGAAAACTCAAAGCATGGAAAGGCTGTTCCTCAACTACACCACCTTTAGACTGTAGATCTGACCTGCAGCTGCAAACTGCATGACTGACTTCTTCCAATATATTTTTTAAAATTCTTCCCACACATAGAAAACAACCATGTCTAAAAAATGGGATCCAGCCGAGCCTTCTCCCTGACATTCCAGCTTGAGGCTTCCCCAACCTGAAGTCTGATTATTGGTTTGTCTCTAGACAGTCTACAGAATCTGAGGAAGGCAGCAGTTGCAGCTGATGCTAGGAACCAATTCAACAATGGCAAAATAAATGGTTATGTGTTAGCAATAAGTTCATAGGGGGTTAGCTAAGCTGGCCCAAACTTGAGCTCACAAGTCACTGATACAGAAGCAGCAGCACAGCTGACAAGAATTATAGCTATTGAGAAAGATTGACTCTTTGACAGGGTCAGTTCTGATGGACTCGCTCAAACTAATCACGGCCATAATATCATCAAAACAAAGACATCCGTTAGATGAAAGACCAGAAATAATTGGAAGCCTGCTTGCTGGGAGGGCGGGGTATAAATTGAATTAATAACTAAATAAAATAATAAATAAATAAAATAAATATATAGCAAATTTAAATAAGTGAGAATTATGTGTTTAAGAAAAACTTTGACATTCCTGCATTTGAACCAGATGAACATGTCTACTTCACCAACTCAGAGTGCAATCCACAGTACAGTTATTTGATATCCTTTAAGTCCATTGACCTACATGGACTTAAGAGGGTTTAACTCCACTTAGAAATGTGCTGTTAAGTTTCATTACTGCCATCAGGCTTACATGAATTTTTTTTAGAAACAAGTGGACAATAGCGCTGCTCGTAAGTGAAATGGTGACTTGGTATCCACCAGGGACAACATCATGTCAGCAACCTTTGAAGTTATAACAGATGGAACCCAGTGACTTTGAACTGAATTTGCCTGCTCAACAGAAACTTCTAAAGACCAAAATTTGTAGTGAATTTAGAAGTTTCTCCTTAGATAAAAATCTACAGAATTTTTAGTGAAACCATGAGACTGGCAAAAAATTCTCAGGAAAATTTTACACAGCCAAACAAAATCTAGAATCCATTAGTTTAACATCTCATGTTATGTGGGTATGACCCTATGTTCCTATATAGGTAGCTATAGCTCTTTTTTCCTTTGTGGGCGAATTTCACATCACTCAGCACGTCCAGGTTTATATTAAGTACAGGGTCTTGGCCCTAGATCTACCTCTACCGAAAAAGGGGGAACTTAGAAAATAAACTGCATGCCATGATGGTCTGAGATGGAGAACCATAGATAATGGAATAGGAAATATTGTGTATTACATTGACACCTACCCACACAAAGATTTCGGCTACAATAAGGTGGCCTTATAATAAAAAGCCCTGCTTATAGAATGTAATGCAACCTACTATACCTCACTGGTAGTATAACATAAACACATCCCCTTGATTGTATTGTGGCATATCATATGTGGAGGTGTTAAAAACAAAAACTGGCTTAGAAACTCTGTAATAGGAGATGGATACTGTTAGCGTATTCTGTTTTGAACCTTAGCACCCAGGTCTACCAATGGAGACTTCTGAAGGCTCACTCAGAGAAAGCTGGAAACATTTCCATTCAAACAGCGGCAGTCACTGGCTTGCTTTATGCTGTTTAACTCTCCTTATCTGTCTGCTTAGTATCTCCTCCTCCTTCTCCTCCCAAAACTTAGGGAAAGTGAACCACTAAGGAGAGATAAAAGTGGAGATAAACAACAGGCAATGAAGCCCAGCCACTCCTTTCTTGAGTATTTGACCACTATCCCTTGTGCCCTTCTCCGTCTGTCAGAACTCTCAACAGGCAAAACTGGGGTGCTCTCAGCTGGGAAGCATAATGTGGAGCCTGGCTCTCAGCTCTGCCTTCTATGGAGTGTGGCGTGAGTGTGGTGAGAGGAGAAACCTCTATTGTGATGTGTCCTCTAGTGGAACAGCTTGTGCACGGAGCTTCTCTAGCAACTATGACTTGCAAAGGGATGGCGTTAAGTCATACTAGTTTTGCTGATGGCAGTTTCACCCACTTAGATAGGTACACTGTAACTATTCCAAGCATGTCTTCTTAGAAAGTGTTAGCTGTACATGTGCAAATCACCATAACTTAAACAAAAGGAGCTATTGCTTGGTGGTAGAGCCCATGGGCGTCAACTACGGGGGGGCTCGAGGGCTCAAGCCTCCCCCGAAATTTCCCGGGGGGGGGGTCAGCCACCCCCGGCAAAAGGGAGCGCCCACAGGTGGCCAGTCAGCCGGCCAGCTGGCCGTCGCCGCCTCTCCTTCCGCCCCACCCCTGGCCTGCCCTCCTGCCTCCCTGGGGCGGGGGGGGGGAGAGAGGCGGTGGGGACATGCTCCCACGCGCGGCAGTCAGCCGGCCAGCTGGCTGCCGCTGCGACTGCGCCCCGAGCGCGGGTCTGCCTCCCTGGGGCGGGGGGGAGGAGCGGAGGGGACATGCTCCTGCGCGCGGCAGTCAGCCGGCCAGCTGGCTGCCGCCGCCGCAACTGCGCCCCGAGCACGGGTTTGCCTCCCTGGGGCGGGGGGGAGGAGCGGAGGGGACATGCTCCCGCGCGCGGCAGTCAGCCGGCCAGCTGGCTGCCGCCGCGACTGCGCCCCGAGCGCGGGTCTGCCTCCCTGGGGTGGGGGGGAGGAGCGGAGGGGACATGGTCCCGTGCGCTTCGCGCGCACGAGAGAACCCCCCCCCCCCCGGGGTTCTACAAAGTCTACGCCCCTGGTAGAGCCTTGACTATTCTTTGGCTGAAATGAATCCTGTAGCACAGCATCACACAACACAGTGTTAGCAACCCTTAAGAATTACTTTATTTGCCCTTGCCTCCCCACAATTCTGTACTGCAGTAATATTGAAAGAACTATCTGAGAAAGAGCAGGCTCTCTTATCAGTGGAGACAAAAAGCCTGCGCAAAAGGAAAGCACTGGAGATTACAAACACATATAACTCTGAATTCTGTAGCTGATCAATAGGACACACCACTCCTCAGTCAGTGAAAACCTAAAATAGGACCTAAATGCAAAAACTGTTGTGTTTTCGTTTCCAAGGATAGAGGCGACAGCCTCCCCAGAGAACTTGTTCTACTGCTGATTTACTTGTATACTTATGGCTTTTTACTACCATCCAATTTAAAACCACTACCCTCTAATTTAAAACTACTGCTCTCAGAGGATGTGGTAACTTTTTCTCCCTCCTTGACAACCTTCCACATGTTTGGGATCCCTCAGCCTTTCTTCAAAAGCTTTGGCCTTTTAAATATTTCTGTAGCTATATTGCAAATTCTCTCCAATTTGTCAGTGTCTTCCTTAAATTCCGGTGCCCAGAACCCAACACAGAGCTTCTGATACAGTGTGCCTTTATCCAACTCGACATAGATATACACAATATTATAAAAATGACACCCATTATAAATGTGCCTTATCACAAATACCATCAGTATCTGAACAACTACCTGGATATCAAATGTCTCATCACTTTCTAGATGTTTGGCAAATATAAAAAGAGCAGTAACTCTCAATAGAATCATTGTAGAGTACATTTTTAAAATGCTGCACTATAGTAGATCAGTTGGTTATTTTCTTTAAAAGTCCAGGGTGATTTTAACTTCCACGGCAAATCAACATAATATGGCACATGAGGCTGGCACCAGAGTGATGGAGTTTTGTGAAGCTTTGAAGTGTTATTACACATGCTGAAATTTATCTAGTGTCGTTTTTTAAAATGACCAATGGAAACTACTGAAAATTTGGAAATGTCTTAAATGTTTGGCAATAATTTCACTACACTATATTTCTGCATTTCTGAACAAGATTTTGAGCTTCAAAATGAGGCCTACCGTGACTATTGTAGGTAGAGTCTGTGGCAACGAGAGACAGCACATGCATAATAGAAAATGTGACACTGGGTGGGTGCAACCCTACCCTCAGAAATAGATTTATTTTTAAATGTTGGGTGTAAATACATGTCAGTATATAATAATTCTGCAAAACTGCAACAAGAACAATGACTATGATGCAAACACCATTTGTTGATTTGGTATGGAATGCCCCTCTAAATTGGTATGTTTGGTGCAAAATGTCCTAATGTGGCAAGATTCAGTGTGCCTTGACTTGCACTTAATCATACCATGTTAAGTCATATTACGCCAAACATATTAAGTTAGGGGGGCATTCCATACCAAACAAACAAATGGTGGTCACATCACAGTCTTGGCGTACCAGGGGGGAAAGGAATGTATTTTGACTAAGCTAGAAATCAGAGTACAAACTCCTGAGTTTATTTCCAATACTGAACCAAAGGGGCTACCATGTATTATCTTCTGGCACCTTACCACATATAAGACAGTTTATCATTCCTTCATTTTTACTGAGGCCAATTTGAATGCTGCACATTTACATCCTGCTTCCTTTGTTTATTGGTGAAAGTTTGGGCGAGTTATTTTGTCGACATGGGCAAGGCTTTTGTTCTAGGGTAACATGCCGGAATGGAGTTCCAGAACCTCTTCAACAAAGTTCTTTTTAAAATGTTTAAAAGTTCATGAGTTTTCAGTATACAGATTGAAAACTTCATTTCCCTCTTGAGAGTTCTGGCCCCTCTTTAAAAAAGAGAGAGAGAGAGAGAGTCCTGAATGTGGGTGTCAACACTTGAGATTAAAACTGAAATCAAGAATTTTGTAGGCATATAGTTGCCTGCAGTGCATTCAACTGCATGTACAAGGGTTTGTTTCAGTCATTTTCAATAGCATGAATACAGATACCAAAAGCAGCTAGCAGGCTATTTTACAATGGCATTATTTCTCAATATATGTTATTGGAAATAGATCTGGCTCATGCACCTGTATGCATGGTGGCAGATAACACATGGGGAAAACTGTGGATTTTGGTCTGATAAATGTAAATTTATTCTTACAGTATAATTTCTTTCCTACAGGAAGTCATCAGAGCTCACCCCCAAGCCTTAGTTCATTTTGTAAATAGAGAAGAAACCCGATGAAGCTGACACATAGACTTTGGAGGAACCATGTCTATGAAAATCAAGAAAGCTCAGGGAAGAAACAGCTAAAGAGCAGGATGCAGAGGCATCTTTAGGAGGTGATATAACAATAGAACAGGTACTACTCAACTCTTCTTCACTATACTGATTATTGATTTAAATGTGTAACATTAAAACTTGGTGGTCCCACTTGTGCTATTTCGTCCCATTCAAATGAGGATTATTTTAAGGCAAAAGATACCTGTTTGATCTCAGTATTTCTTATACATCCTTTCCCCCCTACTAGAAACAGCTTAGAGATCAATACATTTTAGAAACAGCTCTTTGCAAGAGATTAATACATTTTAGAAACAGCTCTCTGCTGTTTCTAAATGTCTTTCTTCCTACTGGAAACTTGGTTTTATATGTATTCCTTAAAACATACCCGAGCACTTCCATGTGGTATATTTCACTGCATTTCTGTGTTTAAAAGTTTCATATTCATTTTATTTGTGAACTAAATAAGGGCACCCACATTTTATAAGCAAGAAAAATATTTAGCCATTGAGTTCCTCTCTCTTTCTCTTGCAAAGTCGATCTCAGCAATTGTCCTGATCTGGATAGCTCAGGCTAGCTTGATCTTGTCAGATCTCAGAAGCTAAGCAGGGTAAGCCTTGGCTAGTATTTGGAAGAGCAACCTCCAAGGAATACCAGGGTTGAGACACAGAGGCAGGCAATGGCAAACCACCTCTGAAACATCTCTTGCCTTAAAAACAAGTCTAGCTCACCTATTATTAGTGCATAACTCTAAAAGAGCTAGAACTTCTAGCTGCCAGACAATCTTAGGATATCCAGGCTATACTACACACAATGCCGTATAATAATAATAATCTCAGCAATTAAAACAATTTTAATATAGCTGTCACAATTTACCAGAAAATATTGAATATATATCACCCCCAAAGGGACCTCAGATAGCAAAAGGTTTGTATGCAGTTGTGCCAGGTAGCTGTGAGAAGTTTTAGACTCACCCGTAGTCCACGGATCCCCATAGCGCCTTTGTCTCCCTAACAATTAATGCAAAATCAAAGGGCAGTTGGAAATGACCATATGTATTGCTATAAAGTGACACAAATGAACTTCCATTTGCAGTTTAATGAAGCTGCATTGATTAGTGTATATCATGCTTTTATGTGTAACTATATTGGGATTTATGCTAGCAAGGCCTCATTTATATATTTGTATGTGTGTATCTTTGTATGCATTTCTGAATATATCTATGCAAGTATAGCTATGCATGAGATTTATGAATAAGCTCATAGTAATAGATTATTATATAGTAATTATATAGTAGTATATTACATATATACTTGGTATCATCACCTTACATACTTGGGTTATTGTTTTCAGTACTCCTGTATTCTAGTTTCTGACGTATGTATTTCAGTGGCTCTCAAACTGTGTTATATTTTAGACCTCAGTTTACTTTGCTTATTCTTTCTAGACCATCATATTTTATTACCCAGTGTTACCATGGAGGGTTAACTGAAAAGCTTCTGAATTGAATCCAACTGCTGCATTTTCCCCCTTGGTCACAAGTATATGGGTATATGGTGGATAACAACTCGCACACTATTTTTTACAAACCTGAAGAAGCAAGCAATTTTTGATTTAAATTTTACAAGCAAGGCTGTAAAACAAGCTGCCTCTTCAGGTGTTTAACATTTTCCTTTTTAAATTTTCATTATGGCGCCAAGTGAATACCTGAAAAGTATACCAGAGACTAAGGATAGTCCCTTGACTGAACCTTAAGAACCTTTGTATTAGCATGGTTCAAGGAATTAACTCTCATCCCATTTTCATTCAGGATATGAAGATGCTACTAAGGAATGTACAAATCACTAATCTGAGGATACCTGCTTAAGGGGGGGAAACAGTGTTGAATATTAGAGGGCTAATTTGCCTACCTACACTAGTGTTTTAATTATAGTCTGTTTTTTGAACAATGTGTCATCTCTAGTGTCATCACAAATCTGAGAACAGTTTGAGAAATCCTGTTGAGATTGGTGCTACATATAATAGAGTTGTCACTGATACTTGACCAGTCAATAAATCATTAGTGCTTTTTTTTTGTCAAACTGCCAAACTGGAAAGAATTGCATGAAGATAATTAGTGGGACGCTGTCTAGAGACTGTTGGGGATTGAACATTATGAAATCAGTGCAAATCCAGCAATAACCTAAATACAGGTGGTCCCCTCAAAAAAGCTCAGTTTTGCACTAGAAACAAATGATGCAAATTTGCATAATTAATCTTATTCTGCCATTTTAAACTATTTTGCATAATTTTACAGGGAGCTAAGCAGGGCACTGAAACTCTGCCCCTGCTCAGTGCAAACCTTATTCAGCGCTCCTGTGATTTCTGTGACTTCAGCAGGCATTGCCCACAGAGATATTCAAACATATTTTTGCAACAATTCCATCTTAAAGAAAATTAAAGCTGAGATTACCAAGAAGCTGATTTCAACCCCAAATACCACATTATATGTTCTCACAGAAATATATTACATACACAGCACTGGCAATAGTGTCAAGGATAAGTAGTAGATGCTTAAGAGAGCAGACTATCTTTAATATGATGCCAAAAACACACACTTAGTGAGTCATACTTACACCCCTCACTGTGTGTTGGCACAGTCTTCATAGCTTAATGTCAGTACAGTTTGTCTACCTGGCTGTCTACCATGTTTCTAAGGTATTTATCACCACAGTAGCCAAACAACACAGAACAGCATGTTTAAGAGGAGTCTGATTATTTGTTTTATCCAGAGTTTTAGGTGTGAGTGCAGGGCCCTAATTTTATTTGCATTCGTAAATCACATCAAAGGGATATTTCATCCAAAGGTATCCATGAGAGCCAGTTTGGTGTAGTGGTTAAGTGTGCAGACTCTGATCTGGGAGAACCGGGTTTGATTCCCCAGTCCTCCACTTGCACCTGCTGGATGACCTTGGGCAAGCCATAGCTCTGGCACAGCTGTTCTTGAAAAACAGCAGTTTCTGTCAGAGCTCTCTCAGCCCCACCTACCTCATAGGGTGTCTGTTGTGGGGAGGGGAAGGGAAAGGAGTTTGTAAGCCACTCTGAGACTCCCTTGGGAAGTGAAGGGCGGGGTATAAATCCAATCTCTTCTTTTTCTCGATATCTCATGAAGTTCTGAAGCTGGCTACCTGTAACTGAAAGCAATTTGCTCCAAGAAGTCAAGACATTAATTCTGAGCTACCTTGGATTTATTCACTCTGAGATAGGTAGATCCCAGAGTACATGAGCCATAATATGGGCTCAAGAAATCAGCACACAGGCGTCTTCTCACTTGCCACTTTATACTCTGGTATACATACAGAATACATACACTCCTCATAATTTGTGCCCACATGTATAAATGGCAAGGTTTCCTTGAGCTTTAACTTGAATGTGAAATGTAGCATTTTCTACTTTTGATTTTAATGGCTGCATGTTTACTTTGTAGTATGTACTCCTAGTAAAAAAAAAAAAAGCAGGTGAGAACAGAACTAGGTATCATATTCTACACCAAAATGTCACAAAAAATGGTAGCCCCATAATGCATTCTCCCCATTCCCCATTAGCAGGAGCCCAATGCTGAGTATAATACCTAGTTCTACCCTGAGAAAAGGGGAGCTGGCATTTCCTTATTTGCATTAAAAACAATGGTGCCTTGATAATTGAGAACTGGACCTCTTCGGTTTCTCCTGAGTAAGCTGTAAACCAACTTCTGATGTATGAAGCTTTTTATTTAGAGGGGAAATGTAACCTAGAGTATAAAAACCCTCTTCATGACAACAGCCCATTGCTAATGCTCAGTTTCTATTCAGATTAGCATTAGTTATGTGTTTACAAACCCTATAAAAAGTGTCCAGCACCATGTTGGTTTAATTGTTAATCAGTGATAATATGATTGTTCATATAAACTTGGGATAGGGGTGAGGAAATAATGCAGCCTGTCACAAGATACTGAAGAAGAGGAATTAAAACCTTTTGTTGTTCAAGGGAAACTGGAAAAGGAATGGAGGGCTGTGTCCATCCAGGAAGAGGTTACACGAGCCAGTCTCCTTCCAGGTACAAGCTGAGGGGGCAGTTAACACTGTTTAAGAGCACAGGTCCTATGGTCAACAGACATTGGGAGTGAGAGTGAGCGTAGCCAAGGCTCCCGGGATTGTCTGTCTGCAGCTTCATCTTCATCAGTGGTGCTCATGAGGTGAGATTCAAAGTAGTAAATCACCATCATTGCTGAACAGTGACTACGAAAGAGAGGAGCCCTGCACTCTTTTTGGGGAACACACCCAAGCCAAGTAGGGTAGCTATGCCTTGCACGTTAGTACAGAAGTGTGCCTCTAGTGAATGGACAGTGGTGCAACCTCAAGGGTACGGGCCATGCACCATCAGAATCCCTGCAGAGCGCTATGTGTCCTGCTGTTCCTTGGCTGCCTCCAATAGATGTTCACTACTAAGGACACAAGAGCCCTCCTGTTGTTCAGCTGCTGTTTCCTAGTTGGCAGTAGCTGTTTACTCCATTCTGCCCAAGTTTGCCAGCTGGACACAGCCTTGATAGCAAGGACATTTATCCCTCAAAAATAAGGGATAAGGCAGTCAGTCAGCACCGGCACAGCCACCCCTGCAGATATCAGAGACTGTGGCCATGCAAATTATTGGCTTGAGCAGTGTGCAGTTTCGCCATTTCTTGCAATAGAATATTGTGTTGTTGTTGTTCTTGGGTTTCTTGGAGGACAACCAGGGATGAGTGAAAGGAGAAACAAATGACCCCACATCCTCTTCCCAGCTAAGCACACCCATGAGTAACTGTAAAAACAGTCTTTGTTTTAAGGCTGCTTTCACATACCCAAATGCACAGCTTTGCCGTGTAATGATCACAGTGTGTATGTGTGAGTTGAGTTAGTAAGAGAGAGAGAGAGAGAGGCGCCTCATCAAGCACAATTTCTTCACTGCCCATCTTTATGCTGGGGGGGGGGGGGGACTTGTGAGCAAACAATTATGTTACGATTAAGGAATGCAATAAGGGCAGGGGTACTTTTATGCAGTCAAGTTTCCCGCATTTGGGGAAATCGCAGGGGTCAGCACACCTGGAGTGCAATGGATGAGCCTCACACTGGGAAAACCTCCTTCGTGAACAAGGGGTATCAGTAGGAAGCCTGAAGCAGCAGGTGGCAAATCTCTGGCAAATGGTCAATTATTTAATCTCTTGTTATATTTTAAACTCTCATGTTTTTACTGACTAGCATGAGAAAAACGTCTTATATTCTTAGCTGTCTAAGAAATTTGACTGGCTGCGTGCTGTGACCCCAGCGCATCCCTTCTCTGTAACTATACATCCTGCAGTTTGATTTTGGTTAAAGCCAAGCCATAAAATTAATGGTTGGAGGAATTTTATGCCACTAGTTTCTTAGGGAAACTGACCCTAAACCATTGCAAAACCCAACTAATCAGAGCCTCTATTCCACTGTGGACTGACCAGTTTGACTACATATTCCTTATTAAATGACAGTATTTGTTCAGTTGGGCAAGTCATTATAAAGATCACATGGAAGGGAAAGATTACAGTTGTGCCTGCTTACAAGACAGTCTGGGAACAATGAGAAGCAAGGTGTTTCTTGGAGTACTTGAATCTGAATCTAACTACATGGCACACTTTGCTTTGATATGTTGACAGGCTGTGCTGACAGCCACGGTCTGGGAATTCCATGCTTTTCAGGCATACATGGACCCGCTTCAGATCAGGGCTGTGGCATTCAAGAAGAGGAGGCTTCAGCCTTCTCTCTGCACTGTAGGCCTCAGAGAGCAACTATTTGCCCCACTGGGGAAACTTAATGTGGGCTCGGATCACAGCATGCAGCCAGTCAAATTTCTATGACAATTAAGAATATAAGAAATTTTCCTCAGGCTAGTCAATCAAAATAAAACACATTAAGCTTCTCCAGTGGAACAAACAGTAGCGATTAAGAGAAATGTGATTTTGAATGCCAGAGCATCCTGGACTCTGTACCGAGGACCTTTTCTCTGATAGTTCATTTGTGTTCTTCCCACAGAAATTCATATCTCTTCATATGTTCTTTTGCTTCCTTCCCAGCACTCAAAACATTTTGGCCTGCTTTCCCAATTGTAACCACCAAGAACAAGACATTCAAGAAAGACAATTAAAAGCTATTTACCGGCAGCCCAGGTCTTCCACTGGGACCCTGAAAAGAAACACAGGAAAGGAAACATTGGCAGAAAAACTGGGGGACTGGATTGGCATACAGAAGCAAAAAATATATATGTTCATTCAGTTTTGAATATAGAGAACGCCATTCCCCAGTGGTGGTAGAGCACATACTATGCATGTAGAAGGTGCTAGATCAAGTCCCTGGCATCTCCAGTTAAATATTCACAGACAGCAAAGTCAGGAGTCGCCTGATTCTCTGAAGAGCTGATACCAGTCAGTCAACTATACTGGGCTAGATAAACTCATGGTCTGACTCAGTAGCACATGATAGCTGGCTCAGAGGAGTTAAAGCTTGATAAGTCGCTCACTGAGTGCCAGCACACAACAAGCTTATCACTGTTCTCTCAACAATTGTATTTCTCTGTCATATTCTCAACAAGGGTATTTCTGGCAGGGGAAAAATGGTATTAGTATTCTAGAGGAGGCAGACAGGTGCACTCCAGCTTTCAAGAAAAAATCCCACCACCCACAAATAATGAGACTATCTGGCTGCTGATTGTTAGCTTGACAAGTTATTTCTGGAAGTAAGAGTTCTTTCTTGCAGTGCTACCATATCTTGGAGGAGGGACAAAAGTCAGAGTACTGATGGTAGGAAGTCTTTGAGGACTGGAGAGAGATCACTGAAACATCTGTCTACTTGCTTTGTGTGTGTGTGTGTGTGTGTGTGTGTGTGTGTGTGTGTGTGATGTTTGTTATGCTAATTTGTTATGTTTTTTACTAATTTTGTAGGCCACCTTGAGTGCCGTATACGGTACAGTAAAAATCTTCTAAACAAATAAATATTCCACATAAATCTATTGTTGAAAAGGGTAGTTTTTTGTGCACGCACAGTGCATTAGTTAAAGAGAAAAATGGCATGATGCTTTAATTAGGGGACACCTTGTTAGTCAAATATGTTGCAGAGTTTCAAAACAGCCAGATGTTGAAATAAGCTGCAAGCCTCATTCCTCTTTAGGCAGGACACATGCAGAGGAAATATCAGGGAGCAATAAAGATAATCAAGAATATATGGAGCAATACAATCTCTCTTCCCTTTCTTTGTCTCTCTTTACATATACATCACAGTGGATGATGTCGATAGAACGAAGTTTTAACACAAAAGCAAAATTGTTAAATATATCAACAATCCGATTCCATGTATATTTGCTCAGAAGTAAGCCCCGCTGAGTTTAATGGGACCTGATGCCAGGTGTGTAGTGTTGCATCCTTGATTCAAAATCCCTTGCTGGCCAGGAAGGTTTCTTGGCAAACTCAGCCTAAAATCTAAAACATCCGTCTTTACAACCCTAGCCAGAGAGCTTCATACTTGACTGAACCCTATTTATCCCTACTGAGATAATTAAACAGTGTGAACTAAAAATAAAAATGGATGTCAGTTATGATTTGAGTCTAGAAAACTCTGCTGTGGAAGGAGGTTGGATTAAATGAGGGGGGGCTCTTCTGAGATAAAGAGACCTAAGAGCTTCAGTTTTGAAACACAGGTGACCAACTGCTCCTGAAAAACGGGGCATAATTGTCAGGTATGTCATCTTCTTTTACCTGCCTGCCTGTTAAAATTAATGGGCTGGAAAACAACCAGCCCATTTGTTATCCAGCCCATAGCCAGACATTTTAAGACGGAGGCTGGGGGCATCATTAAGTCAACAGAAAATAGAACACCACCAATTAGAGGCATTCTATTTGTAGTTATTTAATTTATTAAAGGGTGCATATAATAAAATCAAGCACATATCAATTGGTACTCAACCCAGCAAAAATCTTTGCCATATGTCTACCAGCTCAGGCTCAAGCAATGCCCAGCCTACCCTTCCAACCAAGAAAACAATGCAGCCATGCACAGTCAAAGCAAAACAACTCTTACAACCAGGGCTCATTTCATAGCAGGAGCTCCTCTGCATATTAGGCCACACACCCCTGATGTAGCCAGTCCTCCAAGAGCTTATAGTAGCCCCTGTAAGAAGAGCTCTGTAAGCTCTTGGAGGATTGGCTACATTAGGGGAGTGTGGCCTAATATGCAAAGGAGCTCCTGCTACGAAATGAGCCCTGCTTACAACTGATGATATAAGAAAGCTCTTAGTATCTAATAGTGAGGTTATGCTTGCTCTTGCAAGTCCTGACAAGAATAACAAGGTATTCTCAGTGAACACAGAGTGCCGTTTACACCAGGTAAAGAATTCTAGGGAAAGAATCCAGGTAAATTTATATTCTCTCTTCCCCATTGCCTCTTGAGGTTGCGAGGGATGCCAGCCTCCAGGTGGGACCTGAGGATACCCTAGAATTACAACTCATCTCCAGACAACAGAGATCAGTTCCCCTATAGAAAATGGATGCTTTGGAGGATGGAATCAGTGGCATTGTATCCCACTGGTGTCCCTGTCCTCCCCAGGCTCCATCCCCAAATCTCCAGGCGTTTCCCAACCTGGATCTGACAACCCAGCCTCCTCATCTCCTGCTGGTGGCCAGGGGGAACTTAGCAACCCTAGGTTTCACTCAGCTACAGCCCTCTCCTCTTCCTGCCTGAAGGTTAGTCAACATATTCATAAAAGGCATAATCCATTCTGAATCTGTACTGTCTCAATGGCTTGGAGGATCACACGGTTAAACTAACCCTTCCCCATAAAAAAACAACAACAACCTGATTGTGGAATGCTAGTGTGTCAGGAAAACTATAAATTGGTATGGACTAGACTGAGGTGCCCTGTGGTTTGCTGAGATCAAATGCACTGAATCAGTACATCTGAGCTGGAAAGAAACAAATGTGTGCCTTTGTACAGGAAGTGCTTCATTTGTGTCATATGCACAGCCTCTAGAATACCAATACAGCCAGTATCGGGTAGTGCTTAGGGTGTCAGACTAGGGTTTGAGACACCCAGGTTTGAATCCCCATTCTGCCATGGAAGTTTATTTGGTGACCCTGAGCCAGTCACTCTCTCACACCCTAACCTACCTCACAGGGTTGTTGTAAGAATAAAATGGAAGATGTGAGAATGGTCTTTTAGCTGCTTTGGGTCCCCATTTAGGAGAAAACCAGAATATAAATATCTAAATAAATAAACTGTATGCTTTTACTGCACTTTTACCAGTAGGGCTTTATGGTAAAAGGCTTCACGCAGTAATTTTGTGAAGTTCTGCTTCGATCCTACAAAAATGCACATAGATGTCAGGTAGGCCAGTGCTACGTCAATGACTCAGGAGTCAGTTAGGTCCAAATAGACAAGTTAAGATGAGACGTGATTGCACTGATCAAAGTTTTTGCCCCAGATCTTCTCAAGAGCTTTGTTCTAAATAGTTCCTAGTTAAATTCAGGGACTGATCAAGCTGTTTTTGCTGCTCACACAACATAGTATTTACAATGGTAATAAAGAAATGTGAAAGAAATGAAAGAAGAGGTGGAAGAGGCAGTTGGTTCTTTTGGACTATGGATTTCATTGGCATTTGTTTAAAAATGAACTCTTTCCCTTCCACTGAGAATGCTGTCCATACTCTGACTTTTTGGAACTTTCCCCTCCCACCTTCCAGTTGCCCAGTCACTTTACCATCTGATGCATTCTTCACACCACACACTGACATGAGTTTCGGTACTTACAGGGGGGCCTGAAAGAAATAGAAGGGTGGGGGGAAAGTAGTTAAAACTGCAGAATTCATTAATGCTATTATAGTCTACACAAATAGCTTCAATAACATCAGAACTTCCTGAACACTTCCTCAGAATTTCAATTTTTTGTAGTATGGCGGCTGACAGCATAAACTGCCAAGTCTCTGGTTTAAATATCACCTTAACAACCAAAATACAATACAGACAGAAGAAAAACAGGAAAAGGGGCAAATAGAAAGGCATACACATATATTGCAGGTAACTGATGAAGAGATACAAAATCTATTTGCTGAACACCATGTGCAGAACCAAAACCATATTAAAACACCATGAGACTCTGAATTATGTACTCATTTCGGACTTTAATTACCAATAAGGTAACATTCAGTTGCAGGGTATGAATTGCTACAGAAGGCAGCTAAATTCCAGTCTAAGTCCAAAATCAGATGTATAGCAGCCCCAGTAATGTCATCAAAACTGAACTGAACCTTCAAAAGTGCAAATTTATCACCTGCAACTGCATCAAACGCAGCTACCTCAGGTCATACCAGGAAGTAAATAATAGCAGTGACCAACATTACAAAAGTGGTTACCAACCTTTTCGGTATGGTGACCCACAAGTCCAAATTTACTTTATATGGTGACCTGTCCAGGGCTGGCCCAAGGGTTTTTGGTGCCATAGGCAAACTCTGGCACCCATCAGTTCCAGCATTCCATTTTTTACAGTACTCAACCAGGTGTTTTTGAAAAACCGGTAAACTCCACATAATGGGTGTAGCTGCCGCAACTAGGAACCCCAAGCAAGTGGGAGTTCATCTCCTCTTCCTCTGCCAGCTGGGCCAGATCGAGAGTTTGAGGATGTGCAAGCAGAGGGCACTGGGTTGAGGAGATATGCAAAGATGGTAGATGGCAATAAAGAGGCAGGCGACATGGGTCCCAGTGCAGTACATCTTCCACAGCAGGTAGAGGGCGGTGAGGCACTGCAGGGGACTGGGCAAGAGGTTGGGCAGCTGAAGGAACAGCACCAACAAAGCCCCCCCACACACCTCTTTCTGTTGTCCTCTGGTTTTTCTATGGTGCGCTGAACAGCTCCCTTCTGCTCCCCAACCTCCCCGCCCCCAGCTACTACTGTGAAGTTACTAGTAGCTGGATGGCTTTTTTTTACCCTTGTTATTGTCACAAAGAGGGAGGGGGAGATGAGAATATGAGGAGTTGGCAAGCAAGAGTTGCCATTAGGGAGGGCTGACCTGCGATCCACTTTTGGAGGCTTCACGACCCTCTGTTGGGTCCCAGCCCACGAGATAATTACAGTATAAAAAACACGGGACACAGACAAAGTTGTACTACCCATTACAGAGGGGGAACTCAGCATGGGACTGCTGTTCTGGGTGGTAGTCTCATGTTATTCATAACAGATAGTTCTGCCCTGAGATTATACCCAGAGCAAATTTATTGTTGCACTCACCACTCTGGATTCTTCCAATAAACTGCCATTTCCCTCAAAATTACCCTCTTGCCATTAAATCCAGTGACAACCCAATGTGCTTTGTTTCCAAGCAGATGGATGTTATTTTAAGAGCATATTGTAACCCCATGGATTTTCTTTCTTTGTTGTTTAAACAAAGTAATACCATATATTGTGATGTCATAATCCATTACAGTAGCTGTTAGGTGACATCATTTGGGAATTCTGGGCTGCCATTCAGAAACCTCATCCACTCTTCAGGGACTGCTTGACACCTTGGAAGTGGATGCGATCACATTGCAGCAAAGCATGCCAGACCTCTGTCATCAGCTGAAGCAGCAACATGATCTATCTGCCAGCAAGCTGCATTGCACAACACAGCTTGTACAACACAACACAACTTCAACACACCTTGCTGGGATGTGTGGATCTCAGACAAAGCACATTTTCTTTCTCTGACTGTGTATATAAGACTGGGAGCCACAGTTTGTGCACTGTCTCATTGTACAATCCATTTTACAGTTGTCCTCTGGCCTCTCAGAAGCTACTTCAGTTGACTAATAAAGAAGTGTAGTAGATAGAGAAGTGAGCAGGGCCAATTACTTGAGTGAAGTATATTTTGGTTCAGATTCCCATTCAGCCACAAAACTCACAGATTGGCCTTGGCCTATCAGCTTAACCAAAAACAATATTGATGTGAGCTATAATAGGATAACTCCAATATGACAGACTGAACTCCTTGCAGGAAGGATGGGCTATATTTCTGATTAAATAAATAAATGCAGTGGAGAACACTATCCGTTTTTCACCTTATTACATGCATACTATTCACATACTCATTGTACCCAGCCATTGTACATTCACCAACCTGTCCTTCTGTTCACATAATTAATGACAGCACTTCATGAAATAACAACCCCCCTGCCCCCAATTCAGCAAGGGAGGTTGGTATATGCAGCAGATGCAGACATCTGGTGCAATGCTCATCCTCTTTGCACTAAACTTCATAGATGCACACGATACAAACAGGGATGTGCATTCCATACAAAATCACAAGTCCCATGCAAGAAGGGTTTCTGCCACTGGAATGGGAATTCCATCTGTATCTCCCTCATTACTTATATACCATTTCCTAATCTACACCTTCACTCTGTATTATACATCTATCTAGAATGTAGTGCAAGGGTGGCCAACCTCGCTTAACGTAAGAGCCACATAGAATAAACGTAAGAGCCACATAGAGATGTCTGAGAGCCGCAAGACAGGAACAAATATCACACACACGTTTTTATTTTTAAAAATATGCAAATTTGCTTTTTATTAACGTTAAATGGGACTGCCAAAAATAAAAACAAACGAGGAAAACCAGTTATTGATAATGATATTATTTGTTTGCTAATGATATTGAGAGAGAGAGAAAAAGAGAGAGATGGAAAGAAAGAATTAAAGAAGTGGAAAGAAAGAGAGAGAGAGAAACTAGGAAAGCAAATAGATGGGAGGGAGGAGGGAAGGAAGGGAGAAAGAGAGAAAAAGCATGCCTCCCCTTTGCTTCCCCAGCCGCCCTGCCAGGAGCCGCACAATATGTGTGAAAGAGCTGCATGTGGCTCCCGAGCCACAGGTTGACCACCCCTGATGTAGTGGCTTAATTAAAAGTAAAGAGCATTTTTCTGTAGAAATGCTGGCATGATTTTTAATGGATAGATTTGTGCAGGGAATCACTGTAAATAGTGGACGTTCATAGTACAGAAGTAGGTAAGCACTTGATGAGGATCAGCATTTTCATTGCAGTGTTCAGTGGCACACCACTGAATTGGCTGGATGTACAAGGATGTACATGTCCACCTGAGGCTACTAGTCAAGGTGCACTAGCTAACACATATTAATTGTTTATGTAAAAAACAACCACGGAATGACAAAGGTTATAAAGCAATTTGTACAGTACAAGTACAGTAATGATGACGTTAATTAATAGTATGCATATTGAAGAATGAGTTCTCTATTTAATACAAGACAGTGGAGGAGAGGAGGAGGCAGCTATTTGTGGGGGCTGAGATGGTCTCTTGGCTTTGCAAGCAGTTCCTCTAATCAGAGACAGATGTTACATGTCCACGCCCATCAGAAAGGTTAGCTGAGAGGTTTGACAAAGGGAATCTACTACCTAATGAGGTAGGTGAACTTGAGCATAACCATAATTTTGGCATTACATGGATTTTATTTTTAACCCTGTTTTGTCTACAGCCTCAGCACACCTCACAGCCTCATAGTGCTCCTTTGGAAAGGATCCTAGGCTTTCAAGTAGTCCTTTAACATTGCCTCTCCAGGAAAAACCCCCTCAGCTTATGCATGGAGAACACTATCAATTAAAACAGGCAGATTTTTTTTAAAATGCGGCAAAAGAAAATATTTGGACCTAACAGCTATTGCTAGATACTTATTACATCTTCAGGTTTCCTCATGACACAGACACATATTTCTGCCATGTCAAATCCTGATGCAGAAAGGTTGCTTGCTGCTTTCACATAAATACATTTGCAGATGAATTCAGTATGAGAAGCAGAAGCATTGTCATTTATTTGCAAATAAAACAGCAGACAGACAGATTTTATTGTTCAGACCAAAAGCAAACAAAAAAATGTATACAGACTATATACAATTTAGACCAGAATGTGCAACTGAGGATCTGTGGGTCTGACCCAGTCCCAAAACAATTTCATCTGATAAGAAAGGTTGCTTATCGTTTCACTTGTAAGGAAAACAGCACTGAGTCTTTACTAATATTTGAATGCCAGTGCTAGGGTTGCTGACCTCCAGGTGGGGCCTGGAGATCTCCCTCTTTTACAACTGATCTCCAGCTGACAGAGATCAACTCCCCTGGAGAAAATGGCTGCTTTGAAGGGTGGACTCTATGGCATTGTACCGTGCTGAGGCCTCTCCCCTCCCCAAACCCCACCTTCTCCTGGATCCATCCCCAAAGTCTCCAGGTATTTTCCAACCCACACGTGACAATCCTAGCCTGTGCTAGTCCACCTTGAGGAGTCTTTGGGGAATTACATGGTGGCAACCCACGCGGAGGATGCAGCCTGCCACATTACATCACCTCTCAAGGGGCTTGACACAGCTGAGAGAAGGGACCACTGTAGCACCCTTTAACCTCCCTGTGCCCCTGCCAACTTTACCCCACAGCTCCAGGGTTGATAAATGCTGACACCTGATTTGACTGGAGGGAAACACCTCAGCTTTCCTGTCTCTGGATAGTGTACATGAGGATCCAGATTCCTCTGATTCAACGGGGTGCACCAAGTAGCAGATGCCCAGAACAGCCAGAGGCAAGACACACCCAGATGCCCTCGGTTCCTCCTCTCCAATACCACTCTCCAAGCAGAACTCAGGGAACAGGATTTTACTGAGGGATAGAAAATGGGAGTCAATTACAAATTACCTTACAAAAGTCCCTAGAGGATTTGAAACATAAGCACTTGACATAAGGAGAAAAATTCCAAGGTTGCCCCATTACGAAGAGACACCAATCCCAGAAACATAACACTACCATATAGGGTTGCCAACCTCCAGGTGGGGCCTGGGGATCTCCCGCTTTTACAACTGATCTCCAACTGACAGAGATCAGCTCCCCTGGAGAAAATGGCTGCTTTGAGGGGTGGACTCCTATGGCATTGTACCCTGCTGAGGCCCCTCCCCTCCCCAAACCCTGCCCTCTCCTGGCTCCACCCCCAAAGTCCCCAGGTATTTTCCAACCCGGACTTGGCAACCCTACTACCATATCTAGCTGACTTTCCTCTAACCTAGCTGCCATCCATTAGTATGCTGTGTCACCTTCCCCTCTCTCTCGCCTGAGGACTGGAAACTGCAGCCACAGCTGGCTCCTCCAATCAAGCCTCCTCCAACTGATGGGGGGGGTGAGAATGGTTTCCCCCAACTGTCATCAGTGTCCCCTGGCAACAGAATCTTCATTGTTAGTCATGACAGTAATACATTCCTCAATGTTCTCACCAACTCAGTCCCAGCATTGATACAGAATTTGGTCATTCATGAACATTGCCCCTAACAAAATATGTATTTATTTACTTCATTTATACCCTGCTTTTCTCCCCAATGGAGACCCAAAGTGGCTTACGTCATTCTCCATTCCTTCATTTTAACCTTCAACAACACTGTTAGCTAAGGGGCTCAGAATGTAGGACTGGCCCAAGGTCATCTACAAAGCTTCGATGGCAGAACGGGGATTTCAATGTTGGTTTCCCACTGGGAAACACCCAGTGAAATTGTTGGGATATAGGTTCAGGACATAAAAAAAGAAATATTTCCTTACTTAACAAGTAATTAAACTGTGGAACTGACTGCCAGAGGAGGTAGTAATGGCCACAAGCATAGATAGCTTTAATGGGGGGGGGGGGTTAGAAATATTCATGGAAAAGAGGTCCATCAATGGCTACAAGCCATGGTAACGGAGGGGGGGGAGGAGCAGCAGCAGAAGAAGAGGAGGAGGAGGAGGAATCTGAGAGCAGCTTACAATTGCCTTTCCTTCCTTTCCTCACAACAGACACCCTGTGAGGCAGATGGGGCTGAGAGAGCTCTGAGAGAATTGTGACTGACCCAAGGTAGGGTTGCCAGGTCCAATCATCGTGCCGGTGGGGAGGAGCATTTGGGAGTGGGAAGGAAGTGATGTAGGCATGTCAGTTGTGAGGGGGTAATGCTCTGGTTTTGGGGCAAAGCTCTATGGAAGAATTTGTTTCAAATCATAGACTTTTGCCCCAAAATCAGAGCATCACCTCTGACATCCCCGGTGTGCCTACATCACTTCTGGTTTTCATAGGCACATCGTGATGATTTCCGGGTTCCTGCCGGTAAGAGGGGGTGATTGGGGTGAAGGAACTGCTCACACCAGGCAGTCTGGCAACACTAGCTCAAGGTCATCTAGCTGGCTTTATGTGGGGGAGCAGGGAATCAAACCCGGTTCTCAAGATTCGAGTCTGCCGCTCTTAACCACCACACCACACTGGCAGCAAACCTCTGAATACCAGTGCTAGGAGGCAGCAGCAGGGGCAGGCCTCAGCCTCTATGCCTTGTTCATTGGCCCTCTAGAGCAACTGCTGGCTGCTGCATGGAACAGTACGCTGGACTAGATGGACCATTGATCTGATCCAGTAGTTATCCCTGGCCAGTGTTTTAACCACTACACCATACTGGCCGGTCACCCCCAATTTAAACAACAAGAATAACCAAATGTATGGCAAATAATTCTTAGAACCTCAAATGTCCTTTGCAAACTATGGCTGCCAACTCTGAATTGGGAAATTCTTGGAGATTTAAGGAACAGCTGGTAAGGTTGCAGTTTGGAGAGGGAAGGGAGCACAGAAGGGATTTGAGGCCATGGAGTCTACCCTCTAAAGCTTCCATTTTCTCCAGGGAAACTGATCTCTGTTGTCTGGAAATCAGTTGCAATTCTGGAGAACTCCAGGCCCCAGGTGGAGGATGACAATGCTATAAATCTGAGGAACTGCTAGGTAGACAAAGCCTTTACTGTTTAGCCTGTGATGCTGGAACAGACGAAAGGAGGAAATATTTTTTCCTCAGTGGGTGCGAGAAGGACAACTGATGATGTGATAGCTACAGAGGGGGATTATTTTTGTTCTGACCAATGTTCAAACTTTCCTGAGATAAATCCGTTTGGCTGTGTCTGGTGCAAACACATATCCCTTATGCCATCAACTCTATGGGTTAACTTTCCATTTCACTGGGACAAATTCTATCTAGAGGGCTAGTTGTGTTAGCTCAATGGCAACAAAACAATAAAGTCTGGAACAAAGCTGGCAAGAGGCTTATGCCGCAATACATTTGTTAGTCTTTAAGACTGCACAGGATTGTTTGTTGATTTTGTTTTACCTTATGCTAATATCTATATTTTTCTTTCCGTCTCAGACTTAGGGGGATCAGTCCATCTTTCACAAGATATTTACTTTGTTCCCTGGATGCTCATGTCTTTTTAAGTGCCATGTGGAAATCAGCAATGTGTGCAGTTGGAGAACTCATGTATTGAAATATTTGATTAACTGTGTGAAAATATCTGGGGCTTAAGCTGACAGACTTGTTTCATCAGATTCCTGTGCTTTCTTCAAAATGTCTACGGATATTGCTGGTGGAAAGTGGATTTGGATACCTTTTTGTGGTTTCCTTTCAAGGAGGGGAAATGGGATACTCAATACAACTGTCAAAGCCTTAAGTGCTTTCCATATATTCTACGCTCTTTATTAAAGGCAAGAGGCCACAAACTATGGCTCACTCATAACAGGTAAGAGCTCATAAAGAACTTGCCCCTTAGGCTAGATAAAACAGCAAACATGGTAAAGATAAAACCAGTTGGTTGGATCCAATGAACCACGAACAGGAGTTCACAGAATAGATATCTCCCCTTCTCCCTTCACATTGCAACCTTCTGTGCTCCCTCCCCCCAAACTACTCTAGAGGACCCTCAGGAACAGCGAGGCATGGGGGGGGGGGACAGCCTGAGGGGAATTTTGCAGATATCGGTCCTTTTCTTCTTGTGTGAACTCTTTCATTAACTGAGTGCATGAGATAAAAGTATGGAGGGGGTTCCTACCAATTCTCCCTTCTTGCTGCAGCCCTGCATGCCATATATTGCCATGTTCCTGAGGATCTCCTGACCTTCTGGAACACTCTGGCAGGTTGCAGGAATCAGCAGGGTACTGCCAAGAAAAAGCACAGAAATCTATTCTATTCCTACCACTTCTGAGCTCTGAGCCCTGTTATACAGGGGAGGGTGAGCTATAAATCGAATGAATAAATAAAATAAATAAATTCATGGCTCATACCATCCAACACAATAATCTCAAGTATTTGAACTGGCTGTCAGTTCCACTTTCCCTATGTGAATTAGGAATGCTAAACATTTAAACAATTGATGACAACATACATTAAAATTGCTGCCACACTGCCCTGACCTGGATAGCCCAGGCAAGCCCAATCTCATCAGATCTTGGAAGCAAAGCAGGGCCAACCCTGGTGGCAAGTATTTGGATGGGAGATCTCCAAAGAATACCAGGGCCAGGAGGCCAGAGGCAGGCTATCAAGCCACTTCTCTGAATGTCCTCCGTGACCCAGTGTGAGTCATCAGAGGTCACCATGACTTCCAGGCACGGGTGTACACATGCACACACACAAATGCAAAAATACCCCCCCCCAAAAAAAAATGCTGTCACATCTTCCCAAAAATAATTAGTGGTTTATATTGTATGGTATTTTTAAAATAAGTACTTAGGTACTTATGTTGTCCATTGCTTGAATTGCACCATCCTTCAGTGAAATTTTGACATCATGTATCAGGATGTGAGATCATCCTATGTGTTGCATATCATCTTATGGATTGCACTGTGGTGCCAGCTTGATTTCTTTTTATGCACTAAGTTGCCCTGAACTTAATTGAAGGACAGGGTATAATGTTAAAATAAATGCTGTTTGAGTTACTGAAACATGGAGATGATATCATACTCTGCAGCATAATTGCAGTCTGTTTGCTACATGATACCACATTGGCAGTATAGATGTTAACCATGCCATGGAGGCAGAAATAGCTGTGGCCAAAAGGCACAGCAGCCAATATAAAAACAAGCATTGGTTTCTTGGTAAAATGGATGAGGCAAGCCAAAAATTATGAAAGCCCAAATTTTGAAGCAGAAATCTATTATCGTGATATTTTATTCCAATCTCTAGGCATACTTCTATGATATTCTGTCTTTGTTAGAGTCCCAAGTATATCAAAAATCCATGCACTCTAAGACTGTCACTCTGTCACTAGGGGTCATGATCAGTGTTCCCTCCAAGCTGAGTTAGTGTGAACAAGCTCACAGTTTTTTAGGCTCTGGCTCACACATTTTTGTGTGAGCGCAGGAAGGATGGCTCTAGAGCAAACTAATTTATGCAGCAGCCAAATTTCTCACTCACAGCTTTGATGCTAGTAAGCTCACAAAGTAGAATTTTTGCTCACAAGACTCCACAGCTTAGAGGGAGCATTGGTCATGATGTACCTATTATTCTACAGTATGATTTTACAACTACGAGGTAGGTCCTTTAAGGCACATGGAGCTGATGTATGGACTTGTATGGAGAGAAGTGGCCCTTGAGGTATATGAACCCCAGATAGTCAAGGGTTCTAAAATACTCTGAAGTGGACTCAGAAAACAATAGGGAGCCAATGTAGTCATCATAAATCATTACTACCATCATTATTACCATCTAATTTGAAACATGAGTCAAGAGAACATCCTTTTATTTATACATCTGGGAGCACTACCCCTTCCCTGTGTGTCCCATCAACTGTGCATGCAGGTAGGTACCCCTTAGGAAAAATGGGTGCAGCTGGCACTAAGGGGATGTGGAATTTTCCCAGCTGGCCCAGGTCCCAAGTCATTAGACCTCAATAAGGAGTTTAATTCTCCAACCTTGCTCCACTACCCCGGACACAAATAAGAACCTTTCACTACTTACAGTCACTAGAAGCTTGCAGACATGCCACTTTAATTGATAGGGAAACTAAATCTTCTCTTTTTGGTTCTTTAAAGACTTGTCTTCAAAATAAGAACACTTGACTTTTCCTGGCCATATTCTTTATAACTTGGTATGGCGTAGGCCTAGTTTGTTTGACTAAAACATTTATAAACATTTTCCCCAGGAATCTTGGATCCTAGGCAGGTAACAACAGTAAAACCAAAATCATTGTAAAAAATTAAAAATAATAATTAACCATTAAAAATAACTAATAACACATTTTAAAGAAGCCAAACTGTTGCTCTTTAAAGCCAGAGAATTAAAGGCTGCTCATCCAAAAGCCTTTTTGAAAAGTTAATTCTTGCATTCTTTGGAATGCAAGAATGTTCTCTTGAAGGCTGGTTCCATAATATGGGACTGGCTTCCAAACCCCACCCCCACAAATGCGTAGTACTATTTGAATTCTCACAAACCACTAGAAGGGGGCATTGTTCTGTTGAGCAGAGCAGCTGCATGGGCTGATAGTGAGAGAGGCATGATGGGGCTCCAGGTTGTGAAGGTTTTTAAAAGTAGGTTCCAGCACCTTGAACTGGACTTGGAAACCAACAGGCAGCAAATGTAATAGTAGCAAAATAGCTGTAATGTGACCTCTGTGGCCAGCCCTCAACAATAAGTGGTTGTTGCATTTTGCACGAACCACAGTTTCTGAATCTTCTTCAAGTGCAGCCTCATGTAGAACATGTTACAACACTAGGGCCTTGAGTTTACTGTTGTGAATTTCAGTGTGGCAAGATCTGCAGTCTCCAGGTTGGGGGGAAGCCTGCTAGTGGACAAATATAGTTGGTACAAAGCAGTCTTGCTGAGCACTTGGGTACTCAGCTTGCATCCTCTTACTAGCATGTTGCTTGCATCCTCTTACTTTTGTCTCCAAAAGTAAAAGGGCTAGAGACATACTTTTTAAAACTGAAATGCTGGTTGGAAGATCAATGATGTGGCCAAGGCCTTGCAGATTATGGCCTTCAGGTCAACCCTACTTGTGAATATTTGTTAATATTCCAATATGTTTGAAATACAGTCAAGAAACATCAAGGCTACAATTTAGATTTTCATAAATTTTTCTGCACTGGAAACTGATCTTGGGTCATCTATCTCATCAAACATGGAAATCATTTTTCCAGCACATGATTAAATGTGTAACCTTTTGTTGACCTCAGTTAGAAATGTCAAATTGAATTTCTATCCTCTTGAACCATAATGAACCAATGCTCCAAAACTCATGACTGTTAGTCCAGGGGCTACTTAACTATAATAGACTGATTAAAAAGACTGATGAATTTATGATGACCTGTGTGGAAAAGGTCAAAGATCAAGTTACCTTCTTCTCTCCCAGAGCTGATGGACCATGGAAAATACATTCAGCAGACTTCAATATTGCATCTCAATAGGGACATGGAAATTAATTACATCCGTCAGTCAGTCACCCCCTTACAACATCTGTATTTCATTACTGCTCTTAGAACTGGAGGTGAACCACAATTGGAGAGCTTTAAATCAGAAACCTTTGGAACTGGCAGAAAGACTGGATCAGATTCATTCGTGAGTTTAAGTTTACTTGTGCTGTTCTTATTCACAATCTGAGCAAGACAGAGAAAGAACACTTCATTTTATCGTTACCAATTGGATGCAGCTGAAATATTATGGGAACTATTCATTTGACAATTTGGCTCCCAGTGATGGAAAAATGTAAAAGGTGAGTCATCCTCATTAAATTTCCAAAATTTTGGCTAACATTTAATGAGGACATGCTATATGATTTTGGCACCTCACAATCTGAACTTATATTGAAGCTAGAAAATTCCAGTTCATCCAGCCATCACTACAAACAAACTCATTAGTAGGTATGGAGAGATCACATTCCTGAAGCCATATTACTGGGGGGGGGGGGGGGGGTTAAATAATCACAGTTATCAGTAGGCTGCTTCTTATAGAATGGTCCACAAATGCAACATCAAATAATGTGTGAATAGGAGCTCCACAGTTACAAGAACCACAGAGAGGTTTCATGTTATGATACATCACTTCAAAGACACTCATCAAGGAGTCAGTTTGCACATTTGGGCCCAAACTAAATGCTGTAGGAATGTATGGCCATGGCTACGACCAACCCACAATTTGTTTCAGGTGATATTTAGGCTGCCCAGGTAGCAGCCACTGTGAAGACTGCCTTTTACTGTCTGCGGCTGATCAAGCAGTTGGTTCCCTTCCTTGAACGCAACGACCTGGCAATAGTGATCCATGCAATGGTTACCTCGAGAATGGATTACTGTAATGCTCTCTACATGGGGCTGCCCTTGTCCCAGATCTGGAAACTGTAGCTGGTGCAAAATGCAGTGGCGAGGCTGCTGCTGTGTCTTCCCGTGTAGGAACACAGCCAGCATTGAACTGACTGCCTATAGTATACTGGATTAGGTTCAAGGTGCTGGTTCTTACCTTTAAAGCCCTATATGGTCAGGGACCTACTTACCTAAGGGACCACCTTTCCCCATATGTTCCCCAGAGAGCACTAAGATTGGGGCCCAAAAACCAGTTGGCCCTCCCAGGCCCTAAAGAAGCCAGGCTAGCTGTGACGAGGGCCAGGGCCTTTTCTGTGGTGGCCCACACTGGTGGAATGAGCTCTCAGATGACATCAGGGCCTTTTACAGTTCCGCAGGGCCTGTAAAACAGAGCTCTTCCTCTAGGCTTTCGACTAGTGGTCACCTAATATATGCCCCTGGCCCCATCATCATCAGTACCAACTAACAGCCTGGCTAGAACCTGGACAATGGGGGTAGAGGTCCATCTGGATGCCAGAAGAATACCACCATTGTCCACCATGTTTACTAGCACTTATGGTTTTATATGGTTCAAATACTTTGGCCACCAAATGAGAAGGGAGCACTCACTGAAGAAGACCCTGATGCTGGGAAAGATTGAAGGTCAAACAAGAAGGGGACGGCAAAGGATGAGATGGTTAGACAGTGTCATCAATGCAACAAACATGAAATTAAGCAAACTCCAGAACACAACAGAAGACAGGAGGGCCTTGCGGTCCATGGGGTCACAAAGAGTCGAACTCAACTGTGCGACTGAACAACAACAAATGGTTTTATATGCTGTGGTTTTATGTAAATTTTATGTTTTAACATATTTTGATTTTTTAATATATATAAATATCCTGTAAGCCGCCCTGAGCCTGCCTCGGCAGGGAGGGCGGGATACAAGTCAAACAAATATAAATAAATAAATAAGATACATGGAATGGTGACATTATGCTCGAAGTTTCTGCAGCCCCTTTTCACTTAATGGAAATGATGTCATGCCTCTCTAGGTATCACCAGAAACTCTAGGTGTCACACCAGAAACTTAACATAGAATTTTCCTATGATTCCTAGAGGGGACTGATGTCACTTCTGGGTTTTCCTTGGAAGTGATATCATGATGTCAACCCGAGGGGCATTTTATTTCCCAACTGCTGTTCCAAGGAGGGGGCTGGCAACCCAATATTGTGTATATATAATTTCCCACAACATTTCAATTTTTTTTCAGAATTTTTTTTTACGGCTTCAAAATTTTTGGAAATTTCACATCTCTACCTGCAACCAAATGCCCTTGATTTCCCAAAAATACGAATGGTCTAAAATTAAATTCCCTAACACATATACATATACATTTTTATCATGCTCTGGAACTGAACCCAGCAATATTATTACATCCTGAATTACACAGTAAACTCAGTGGTGCCTGAGGCTATGTACTCATTAGGATGTTCAGATCAAAGGCATCTTTGAAGTGCATCTTTGTTATATATCCCCTATAAAATTAATGTTAATGCAGAAGGGAAGTAGCATTGCCATTCAGTATAAAATAACTCAAAGTGACAGGAGAGCAGCAGAATACAAGTCTACCTGCAGTAAAGTTGGCTTATTACAACTACTGAGGCTGAGCTTTATAGGCAGGGCATAAAATATAAAAGAGGGAAATACAAGCATGGCTTGTCATATTTTGCATACACATACAGTCTTACTCAGACAGCCTGATGCACATATGGAACTCCAGGCTTCATTATCCAGTTAAAATGCTGGAAGTATTTTTGCATGTACAATAGGCCTGCGAGTTTTCAAAGAGTCCACAACAATAAATGCTAGAAACTTTTAATTTTTAAAAAATAGGGACATGGGGAGCTTTTGGGACAGACCTTTAGAAATGTGTCGCATGCAGTAAGATTGGGAGAGAATGATCACTCTTACGCCTGTCAGGTGCCTAGATAATGCAAGGGTTGTTCACAGCTTGCACTATTAAAAAAAAGATCTGTGTTCAAATATATCTCATCTTTCTAATTCTGTGATAATTAAATCTCACATGATGAATGCTTGTTTTACATGCAGATGCTTGTGAAGTATTAGATAGCTGTCAGAAAATTTCTCCCACATAGTAGGGCTTATACAAACGGTTATGGAAATAGGACCTTCACTTGAATGAAAGCACACTGTTAATAGATGTTTGGAAAACTATCTTCCACATGCTATGTTATACAAAATGAAGACATGCTACAATCCCACATTGCACCACACTGGTATGGGATGATAAAACCTCTTTTATTGCCATTCCTCACACTCACCAGCTAAGAATACAAGCAACGACAGTCTAATGACAACCCTGGTGGGGGATATCCATCCCCTTCACAGGCCCCAAAGTCAACCATGGCAGGCTTGTGAGATACAATTACTTTCTGATACTCAGGCATATGTTAATTGATAAGAGGATAACTGTATGGCAAGTCAAATAGTTTTGAAATGGTAATTAAAATGTCAACAAGCCTAAACTTGACCTTATCCCAGGGGTGGAGGGGAGGAATAGTCCTTTTTGTTATCTTGGTGTAACTCTTAGAACAGAGACAGATTTTCAAATGTTTCACTAAAAAATATTCAGATTCAGTTAAAGCTGCCAACCTCCAGGTGAGGCCAGGAGTCCCCCCAGAAGTACAACTGATTTCCAGACCAGACCACACAGATTCCCCTAGGGCAAATGGCTCTCTCCCCTCCCCAACCTCTGCCCCCAAATATTTAGAAATTTCCAAACCTGGAGTTGGCAACCCTAGAAAAAGTAGTTTAGTTTAATAATATAAAGAGGGTTGGCATTATTGCATCTGTTTGTTTATATATTAAGAGAAGGAGAAAGCAGGGGTCATTTAGTAGAAAAAGAGGTGCAGGAGCTCATTAGCATAACACATTTGCATAACTCATTTGCATGTGCCACACCCCCTAACATGCCGAAAGTGTGTCAGAAGGCAACACCCACCCCTCAGGCTCCACTCCACAGGTGAGTGAAACTGACCTGCTCTTCCTCCATTCCCTTCCCCATCCAATACTTTGTGCAATAAAAATAGGCGTAAAGAACACACCCTCATTCTCTTTCTGCCCCCTTGAAACCACCAGGTTTCAAGTAGACTTGAGATACCCAGGACATGTGCACCACCCATCCCTTTCCCTTCCCCTCCCCACAACAAGACACCCTGTGAGGTAGGTGGGGCTGTGAGAGGTCTTTTGAGAACTGCTCATGAGAGAACAGCTCTGAGAGAACTTGTGACTGGCCCAAGGTCACACCAGCAGCTGCATGAGGAAGAGTGGGGAATCAAACCCGGTTCTCCCAGATTAGAGTCCAACTCCTGACCACTACACCAGACTGATGGGGTGGAAGCTGCTGAAGGGTTGGTGAAATTTCTCCAGTACTTATGTGCCATGTGGTATACTTAGAAAATGGTATACTTAGAAAATGTATATGCCACCTTGAGCAAGTCTCTGGAAAAGCAGCACACAGTCATAAAAGGAACAATGATAAAATTATCAATATTAAAACAAAACATTAAAAACAATAAAGACCCTAGCAGGGCTTTCCCCGGGGCGCTGCGCCTCTGCACTGCTCGGGGAAGCTGAGGAGGGGGCGGGGCTTGGTCATGTGCCCGCCCCCTGGGCTCCTCACTCCCGGAGCTGCGCTCCTGTGCGCTCCGGCTCCAACGGACCCCTGGGAGAAAGTGCTACTTATTATCATAGTAATATCTCCAAGGGGCTCAGGGTCACTAACTCAGGGTTGCCAGAGAAATATATAGGAAGGGCTTTCTTCCAACCAGCCTCACTTCCTCTCCACCCAAGATGACTCATATCTCCCATAATCACTCATCAGCATAACTGATTTTGGCATAGCCACAATTCCAGCCTCAATTCCAACTAATTTGTTCTGTCCTGGAGCTTCTCTCTCCCATCCAAAAGGCAGGTCAAAATGGCTACTAGTGTCTTCTAAACTTCCATAATTAGAGGAAGGATATTTAAGTTTTTGGTATTTTCGTTTTGAGCTGAAGAACTCCTTTCCAATGCTCAGGGCAGAAAAATAAAGCAGCAGGCCATTATTTTATCAAGACTGCCTTAAGCCGCCTGTCATTTGATTACTATGACTCTCTTACAGTGTAATCCTAAACAGGGTTACACCTGTTTAACACCTGTCTTAGAAAGTAGGGTTGCCAGCCCTAGCTGGTTTCTCAGTGAGACCATTTGGGAGGTGGGGACACAAGCTATTCGGTGTCACACCAAAACAGAATGCCACTTCCAGTGCAAAAACACAGAAATATTGGAGCACTGTGCTTACTCAATTACATCACTCTCTGTTTCATGCCAGAAATGATGTTGCTCACTGGCTATATGCTAACCCACCCATCCACCCTTTCCCCCCATCACCATGTCAAGTGACAGCAGGGTAGAAAAGTGTAGCGCTGTTCAGGATTGCACTGTTAATGTACTAACCGGGCAGGTGGCTCTCTTTCGTGTGGTGGAGAAGCTCTTGTGCCCCTCCCTCTCCCCTTGTCACATAGTGTAACATATGAAGGGGACAGACCACATGGAGGTCTGATTGGTAAAGGTGGGAGATCACCCTAATATGGCTTACAGTGTAATCCTAAACATAGTTATGCTCTAGTTACATAATGGAGGTCTGTGCAGAATGCATGCTTCACACCATTCATGGGAAGCGTGAATCCCAGCTCCTTCAATACAATGAGGATCAAATGCCCAACAACTATATACATTAGGCCCTGACCTGGATAACCCAGGCAAGCCCAATCTTGTCAGATCTCAAAAGCTAAGCAGGGTCAACTCTGGCAAGTATTTGGATAGGAGACTTCCTTGGAATACCAGAACCGGGAGGCAGGGGCAGGCTTTATTCAGTCACCTCTCTGAATATCCTCCATGTCCCCAGTAGGGGTCAGTCACCAGAGGTCACCATGACTTCCAGGTATGCATACACACACACACACACATTTAAAAAACTACATTCAGCAGCAGAACTGACACACATTTAAAACATAAAAACATTATCAAAATTTCAGTTTGAGATATTTCTATGACGTGTCCACACAGTATTATTATAGTCAGTTTCAGACGGTAGCCATGTTGACCTGCCGTAGTACAGCCAGATATGAGTCCAGTAACACCTCAGGTATCTGATAAAGGAAGCTTTGACTGTCAAAAGCTCATACAATAAAATTTTTGTTGGTCTCAAAAACGCTACTGGACTCAAATTTGATTACTGTAGCTACTAGCTCAAATTGTGTTGAATCAAAGGCTATCTGTTATCATTTGGTGAGAGCTTTTTATATGGAATATCACTTTTTCCTACTTTACAGCCACTGCTCTTTGTTTGAAAAGCTGAATTAGTGTTCTCTGACTGCAATCCAGTGAAGCTATACAATGGAGAACTGTGCACACAAATGGGGATTTCTTTGGCATTTCCATGGCAGCTCTTCCAATTGCTGAAGAAGCAAGCAAACGTAAAATGGATTGTCGTTTCAGTTGGTGGTGGAAACTTCAAAGAAACATCCAGCTGTTCAGAATTCCACTCTGTTATTTTCACTGTGATCTTGCGGAACGACTTGGAAGCAAATCAGGCAGGGTTCCTGATCACTGGCACAAGTGATCAGTGAGAAGCACCAGCCAGTAGCTGCACTTTGTGTATGTTTCTCAAAGCCCTTAATTGACCAACAATATTTACCTCTATCAGCTGTACTGAGGTTATCACATGATTGCAATTCTAAGCAGTTGCTAATATCATCCCATTTTTTTAAAAAATCCCAAATCCTGTAATGTATACACAGCCATTGTCAGAAGGAAAGGAAAACCCTCAGGGTCTCCTTTGTCCATCTGCTTAACTGTGTGAGAACCCACATATGGTGCTTGACTTCTTCCATACATTATCCTAGTCTCCCACTGCCTCTCTACCTGGCCCTTCCTGACCCATGCAGTGCAGCTGTGGTGCTAAGGGGAGGGGTAGTTTGTGTGTCACCATGAGAGGAAATTCACTGGGTGGTCTTCTCTGTACTACACATGTTGCCTGGAGCAATATCAAATCATAATAAACAAGCCCCATACAACCCCCTGTCAGTTTGGATTCCACTTAAGGCTGATATAATCTTCATTTTCACTTTGAAAAATTAAAAAAAGCGTGACAGAAATCCCTTCAGGGGCAGAAAAAGAAGCACATGATTTATGGATAATATCGCTGCTGGCAAAAGTGACTTACTTACATGTGTGTAAACGTAAAAATGTGCTATTCATCACTCTCAGCTTCCTTCCCATGCTACATCCCCCCCTCCATTCCTATAGGAATACACTGTTTTAATTATATTGTCCTGATTGAGACGGCTGGCGCTGAAGCAGCTCAATGATGACATCATAAACAGAACAGAGGGCAACCCGAAAGCTTTGCAGTCTTATTTGAAAAAGAAAATTAAAACCAACTCAGTCAAAACTAGATGAAAATACTGCAACTGATGCCACACCACAAAGGGGGGGGGAATATAAGGAAGAAAAGACCACATATGGAGGTAATACACTGGCCCAAAGATACAGCATGTGACATGAATTGCACAACGCATGTGTGGGAAAGATTTGTGGACTGTGCACTTCTTCTACAGTGCTTTCCTCCCCCCCACCCCCACCTCCAAAAAAGATCCAGAATTGCCATAATGTTTGGTTCAGAAGGACTGGTCTTTGGCCAGAGCACCATTTGGCAAGCATATGTACACATGTGCACAATTTTGCAAGTATAGTGATATGTATCTTTTAAAGATTGTAATCCATTGTTGAAAAAAGCTTCAACTATTTAAGAACTCAGTCTAGTGAAAAATACAATGGCTTCAAGCAGAGAGGTATATACCTTTCTCCCCCCCCCCCACCCCCGATGTGAAAGCCAAATGCAATAGAACTGCTCAGCTTTATTTAAGTGGTTTCCAAATATTTTATCAAAATAATCCAGCAATGAAGACTGAGATTTACCATTTAGTCCTACTCCTTTGCCCAGTAATCTCAACCCAAGCATGGTTCTGTACAACTAAACATGCTAGGAATGGGCCTCAGCCATGCATTCTGGCCTGCCAGCTGTGTGACATGATTCCTGGTTTTGAAGTCCCCGGACTGACAGCTAAAATGGGCCCATCATGGGTCACACAGGGGGGTGCAAGTTGTTTTCAAGGCTAAATATGGTTTGGAGGCTGCAGTTAAACAGATGTTAGTTGGCCTGTTAGCAACACCCATAAATGGGCGGGATATAAATCCAATTTGCAGGGAGGGCCGGATATAAATCCAATAAATAAATAAATAACAAATGCTGGGTCTGTTGCAGGTTGACCAATGGTGCATGGGGGAGGGGGAGCTGAAGCCCCTTCTCCATGCAGCCCACAGTTGTGATCTGAATCAGGAATCACATGGGAACGGAGGAGAACCTGCATGCCATGTGTTGCACAGGATGCAGGGAGGAGACCACAGACCCAGCCTGTGTACTCCATAATGTATGAAGAAGTAGATGCACTGAACAGCAGATGCTGGGACAAAAAAAAATAGGGGAGCCACACTGATTCTATGCATTTTCCTGTTGGAACCAGGATACTGGACTAGATGGGATTTTTATTTCAATTTGGCAGGGTTCTTCTTGTACTCTATAAACTACATGAGCTTGCCCTAGACTTTCCTGTTGCTAATCCCCAGTCTAATAGTAGTGTTAGAACTCTGGCATTTAAATCCCCCCCATCTTTTTTGTACTGAGATGCTGCAAAGCTGTTATACTGTACATGAAGTTGATGTTTAACTGAATCAGACACAGAGAAAGTACTGAGGGTCAGGTCATCTCCTGGCAAACCGACAAGTGTAGCTCTGGTTCTCTTCATTTGTTTTACACATCAATGGACAGACAGGGGGTGTCTACAGCTACTCCTTCAGGCTTCAGTACTCATTCTTCCTTTCATTAAAGTTCTGTTCTCATGAATTAACACACGTGGATGGAAAGGCATCATTGCAAGTTTTCCTACACATTTGCACTTGATGTGTGGCAATATCTTCTGTGCCACTACATGGAATGGTATAAATTACTAATTATCCCTGATTAAGAGAGTTTATCTTGTTGGTTTTATCACCAGTATGGGCTCAGTGTTAGGTACTTCTGCATATTCTGGATCATATATTTGTATTGTTCACTTACGATTTAGAAGGAGTACATTCACCAATTTGTCCTTACAAGGAGGAAAGGTAGACCAGATTCAGTGTTGCCTTCCAGAGAGGAAGCTTTCTTTTTCCACCTGGTCACAAGTGGTATACTCAGAAAGAGCCCATACTCCTGCTCTCTCCTCTATTTAATTCTTTTTTCAGGGATCACACAGCCAGCTATTTTACCACACATTCTGCTACATATTTTACCTCACATCTGTACCAAAATACATGGTTAAAGCTTCCTTACTACTATCCCACACTAATTTGGTCCTCTGTATGGGCCCTCTGTAAGAAAAGGAACTGAAGTATACTCATGACTAAATGGAGGCTACAATACTTCGAACACATTATGAGAAGACAAGCGTCACTGGAAAATACAATAATGCTAGGTAAAGTGGAAGGCAGCAGGAAAAGAAGAAGACCCAATATGAGATGGATGGATTCAATCAAGGAAGCCATGGCCTTCAGTTTGCAAGACTCGAACAAGGCTGTTAATGATAGGCCATTTTGGAGGACATTAATTCACTGGGTCACCTTAAGTCAGAAGTGACTTGGTGGGACTTAGCACACATACACACACACGCACGCACATACATTCTTAAAACCAGGGTTGCCAACCTCTACGTGTCAACTAGAGATCTCTTGATATTACAACTCCAGGCGACAAGGAACAGTTTCCCTGGAGAAAATGGCTGCTTTGGAAGGTTGACTGTATGGCATCATACTCTGCTGAGCTCTCTCTCCTCCCCAAACTCTTCCTTCCTTAGACTCCACCCCCAAAATCTCCAGATATTTCCCAACGTAGAGCTGGCAACCCTGCTTAAAACTGATAAGCCTGCTTGTGTGAAAGGAAACAAAATATGCCATCTGCAGGGGTCATTCTGTAGAAAAAGAGGTGCAGGAGCTCATTAACATACCTATTAGCATAACTCATTAGCATATGCCACGCCCCCTGACATCACTGGAAGTGTGTCAGAAAGGGAAGCAAAAGGGGGGGCATCTTCAAAAGCCTCCCCTTCCCACCCCCAGCTGGCCTGCCAAGGTGGGCAGGGGGTGAAGCGAGAAGGGCCCCATAGAACACAATGGAAAGATCATGCCACCACTGCCACACGACTCTAAACAGAAGGGGTTTAAACTTTAAACCCCTTCTTGCTTCGCTTCCTCCACAGGCCCACTGGGAGCTGGGGGAGGGGCTTGCCACCACTGCCATTTGTGCCCACTAGGGGTTTGCAAATAAAAAAATTTTTGGCCCGATTCAGATCGGGCCAAATCAGGCCGCATCTGTTCCGGCTGCCGAATGACCCCCGCAAGTCAGTTTTGGCAATGCAAGCCAATTCAGGCCGGCCGAATGTCAGTTTCAGCACCATTATACCCTATGGGCCATTGCAGTCAATGGCAAAAACTCATAGGGTATATGAGGGGCTGGAGGAGAGGAGGTTTGAGGGAGAGGCTCCAAACTTGCCAGGTAGCTGCTGGGGCCTCTCCCTGAAATACCCACCATGTTTCAAGAAGATTGGACCGCGAGGTCCAATTCTACGAGCCCCAAAATAGGTTGCCCCATCCCCTCCATTGTTACTTTTTTCCCACCATAGAGAACAATGGAGGGAATGGGGCAACCTGTTTGGGTGCCCATAGAATTGGACCCCCCCCCCCGGACAAAACTTCTTGAAACTTGGTGGGTATTTGGGGGAGAGGCTCCAGCAGCTACTCTGTAAGTTTGGAGCATCTCCCTCAAACCCCCTCCCCTCCAGCCGCTTTTTAAGCCACTGCCAAATTTCAGCAGCAATTCGGCGGTGGGCCGAATCAGATCAGAGAATCTGATTCAGGCCATGGCTGCCCTAGTGCCCACTCCTGGGCTGGCGGAGCACCGCTCTGCCTCACTCCGGCCCCAAATGACCCCTGGCCATCTGAATCTCAGGTCATTCTTGGAATAAAAGTTTACTTCTTTCAGAAGTCCATAGCAATGCTCCCTCTAAGCTGTGGAGTCTTGTGAGCAAAAATTCTACTTTGTGAGCAACTGGCATTAAAGTTATGATTTGGCTACTGCATAAATGAGTTTGCTCTGGAGCTATCCTTCCTGAGCTAAGACAAAAATGTGTGAGCCGGAGGCTAAAAACTGTGAGCTAGCTCATACTAACTCAGCTAAGAGAGAACACTGGTCCATAATACAGAACTGTGCAAAATTGTTCCAAAACTGTTGCTGTGGACAGTTGCTTCTGAGGGTCAGTGAAAGTGAATGTGTCCTTCCTTCTATTTAATCTCAGTGAAGACCCCATGAAAAGTGAACCTGCACAGTTGTTTCATCCTCAAGTAAAACCATGGATTAATCATTAATTGCCACAGGTTTTAAACATCAGGACCAAACCCAACCCCAGAACTTATTGCTTAGCCTACAATGACTGCTGGTGATGGGAAACTCATCGGAGCATGTACTTAGGGGGGGAAGAAGGTTAAGATGATTAACTGGTGCTAACAAGTTTAGGATGTGGAAGAAGTATTTTCCTGGACTTCCATCAAAGAACGGATTGAATGTTCTTAAGCATGGGAGGGGGGGGGAGGCTGGGGGTGTTATGTGTTTACCAGATGAATTTTTCCCCTGCCATCTCTGCCTTCTAAGCTCTTCTTCCCAGCTGGTGCTGAAACATTTCCCTCTATCTAGTCTCTCCTCCTTCCTCCCCTCTAGACCTAACATAGAGAGACCCCCAGCTAGAGATGTGGCCTGGCAGCTGGTCAGAAAAATGATCCAGGAGGAAGAGGGCAGTGTCACCGCTCTTCCTGTTGATCAGTTAAGGACACCCTTTAGACATTGGTCCCAGCAGACCCTCAGGCCCCTCTGTGTCCAGAAACTGCATTAAAGGCTGGCCAAAGACTGATCAGAGCAGCTGAAAGTAAAGCTGTCTTAATCCAGCAGCTAAATGCTTCCTAGTGAAATAACTACCAGTTCTTATCAGAGTTTTGCTGTGCCTCTTTTTAAACATAGGTAGGAAGAGGAGGAGAACTTCTGGGCTGCTGGAGAAATAATGCCAGACACTTAAATAATGTGGCACTGTATACTATCCCATTTCAATTTCTGGGCCAAGAACAGGGATAGAACTATTTCCCCAAAACAGAAGTTGACTGTACAAATATTTACCTTTTTAAAAAATTCTTGATTGCTGTCTTATGTCCACTAGCTGCCACTACTTCAGCATCATGTCCCCTGAATAATTATTTCATTCTCTCTCCCTGGCAACACAACTTTGTAGCTATTTGGCATGATTTTGTATGTTTTTAAGGATTAATTTTATCTCTTTATCCTTTTTAAGGTATGTGTGTATATATTTTAATCCAATTGTATTGCTGGTCACTGGCTTTTGTATTTCTTAACCAAACTGTACTGCTGGTCGCTGACTATTGTAATAAAATGATGATGATGACTTTCTCCCTCCCACAATAATCAAATACATGATTCCAGCCAATCCAGAATCACATAGTGAATGGGATGATGTCACAACACAACACAACCACACAAGTGTGATTATGGATGATGATGATGACACTGTTGAAGTCAAGTATAGTTAATTGAAACAATGCTTTCTGAATTCATCCCGCTGGCAATTCCAGCTACAGTTAGAAGGTCAGGAGCAGTTTCCAATAACCCAAGTACAATGTTGGCCCCAGTGTGGTCTCCAGCTATGCAAATACTTTGGGATTGTGAGAATGTGAACTAGGTATAAAATAAATATATAATCTATTATAGACTGCTTCATCACTTAAAAAAACATGATTCAGCCATCACAAATGAAATTCCTCAAAAAAGGCATTCATATAATTCCTAAGTTTGTCAACAGTCAGTTCACAAATTCAGCTGTGAGTTACCTAGAGCTGTATAATCCTGTGATGAGAAATCCAGTGGCATACATGCACTTTCAAACTGAGCCTCTGGCAATAATGTGGAAGTACTTCTGTGTGAAGAGTATAACTTGGTTCGTGTTCATGTGCACACATGTACATCACTTGATTTCTCTGTACTCTCTTACTACAAGTGGTAACTGAGAGTTAAATGAGTAAACCCTCCAATAAAGTACATTCTGATGGCTGCAAGTAATCTATTCCTGTGAATACACACAAACTGGTTGCAAACAGCCAGACAGGCAGGTGACTGAGCATCCCAGCTTATCTCACTTCCTCTTGTGGAAGTTCCTTTAATGTTTACAGTTCCTCAACAAAGGCTCCTAAGTAAACTCAGCAGTCACGGGATAAGAGGACAAGTTCTCTTGTGTATTAAAAATTGGTTAATTAATAGGAAACAGAGAGTAAGTAGAAATGGGCAGTTTTCACAGTGGAAGGTGGGGTACCACAAGGCTCAGTACTAGATCTGGCACTTTTAAACTTGTTTATTAATGATTTGGAGTTGGGAGTAAGCACTGAAGCGGCCAGGTTTGTGGATGACACTAGGCTGTTCAGGGCAGTGAGAACTAGGGCGGACTGTGATGTGCTCCAGAGGGATCTGTTGAGTGGGTATCAGTGTGGCAAATGAGGTTCAGTGTGAGCAAGTGCAAAGTAATGCACACTGGAGCCAAAAATCCTAACTATAAATATACGTTGATGGGGTCCAGACTGGAGGTAACCGACTAGGAGAGAGAGATCTTGTAGTAGATAACTCACTGAAGATGTCAACTCAGTCTGCAATTGCAATAAAAAAGGCAAATGTTTTACTGGGTATTATATTTCTTATGTTGTTTTACATTGCATCATTAGGGCTCTGGTATTCTAACTCCCTCAATCTTATTGGCTGCTGAATAAAGACTTCCTATTGGTCCTTAAGCCAGTCCTAGGAACCAATCAAAGAGCTCTGCTTAGGTCCAATCAGATTTAGTATCCTTAGTTACAATGTATATAGTTATGTGTTGGAAAAGTATAAGTTAAGTGTTGCTCTTGCCAGAGCTGTCTTTTGAGCTGAACGATGTTTAGAATAAAAGCCTGCATTGGATTCATCGCCTCCTGACTCAATACTTAATATTGGGGATTATTAGGAAGGGGAGTGAAAACAAATCAGCCAGTGTCATAATGCCCCTCTATAAATCTATGGTGCAGTCTCATTTGGAACACTGTGTAAAGTTCTAGTCACCATACCTCAAAAAAGATATAGCATTGGGAAAGGTACAGAAAACGGCAACCAAAATGGGGATAGAACACCTTCCCTATGAAGAAAGGTTAAAGATCTTAGGGCTCTTTAGCTTGGAAAAACGGCAATTGAGGAATGACATGATAGAAGTTTAAAAAATTATGCATGGGATAGAGAAGGAAGAGATAGAAGCCCTTTTCTCCCTTTCTCACACGACAAGAACTCATAGGCACTTAATGAAATTAATGAGCAGTAGGCTTAGAACAGATAAAAGTACTACTACACATGATCTTAGCCATAAGGCCAAGAAGCCCAATTCTTATGGAACATAATGAATGTTCCCTGCTCCGTGTCAAACGTATTACAGCAGAATTTGGACAAACATCCTTGGAAGCAAGACCATGGCTATTTGCCTTCAAACTGAGATTATAACAGCTCTGTGCTGAAAATGGTGTGCTAGCCGCTTTAAATCAGGATACCCACAAAACAACGGATGAAAGCCCTGGATGAGAAACTGATGAAAGTTGGAATGTCGATTGATGATATTTTTGAGATGGGCAAAAGCAAAGCGTTTTCTTTGATCAAAAAGCAAGCAATCAACCATAGCAAGCAATTGACCATAGTAGTTTGATTCTTAAAGCCCGCAGAGTATGCTCACCCCTATTTTTTGGTCTTTCTTACCCAAAATCTTTACCTCCTATATCATAACATCCCATGTTATTGCAGAGCTTTTTTGTTTGCTAGACTAAACATTATACCTACAATGGTTTTGCAAGGGAGATTTTTGAATAGGCCCTACACTGACAGAATTTGCCCTTGTGGCATTAACAGGATTGATACATCCTTTCACGCCCTGCTGGAATGCAGATTTTTTGAGATCATGAGGGATTCCTACATTAAGCCTTTATTCAACCAATCATCCCCCTATACTCCAGAAACCCTGGCTTTTTTGCTCAGTGATAAGGATCTCAAGATCACTCATGCAATTGCAAAATTTGTCTGAGTCGTTTTAGTCCTTGCATCTAGAAAATAAGAAATAAGTGTTTTCTGTTGCTCAAGATTCGTGAATCAATGGACCTCTAAGGGTACAAAAGAAAGGAAAAGGAAGTACTTCTTCATCCAAAAAGTAATTAGCATGTGGAATTCACTGCCGCAGGAAGTGGTGGCAGCTACAGGCACAGACAGCTTCAAGAGGGGATTGGATAAACATATGGAGCAGAGGTCCATCAGTGGCTATTAGCCACAAGGTATAGATGGAACACTATGTCTGGGGCAGTAATGCTCTGTACCAGGGTTGCCAGGTCCTCTTGTTGCTCTGGCAGAGGGATTTGGGGGGTGTTCCAGGGGTAATTGAGCTGTGTTATTGTACAGCTGGCCATTGTAGGTTAAGCATAGATTGTTGAATTCTTTATATCAGCAGCTTTCACTCTGTATTCATGGAAATCTTGGGGTTTCTTGGAAACTTATCAAAGATTCCACAGTGAAAAGATCAGAGATGCTTTTTTGAAAGACAGCTTGTCCCCCCATTATCAAACTTTCCCTTTAATGTGCAAATACAAGAGGCATATTCTAAGACACCGTTGCTGTGTACACAGAGCAATGGTGAGGCCCAACGAGCTCCTCACAAGAACTGAGTGTGCGTCCTACAGCATGCCCCAGAATCCCCTGCAACATGCATCCCCTGGCAGGTACACAGATTTTTGTTGGCTGCACATCAACCTGGAAAGTTTTCCTGTTCGGCAGTAAGTTTGAAAAACCACTGGCCTCTATGAGCTCTCGTCCATATTTATTTTAAGTACTGGTTTGCATTTGGGGGCAGAAGAGGTGGAGTACCCTTAACTTCGTCTGGTAAGCCTGCAAAAGTGAGATCTTACAGAGTACCACTTGCTAGGAATGCTACAAAACCTCTACATCCTCCTTGCACTAACTGCAAACACCAAACACTTAGAATGAGGAGCAACAGGCATACACGCCCAGAAAAAATTCTTCACATACATATGCTTGCTGAGTTCTAAAACATAAGGAATGTTTGTCCACAACAGGAGGGCAGAAGAGGGACATTAATTCTGCTTAGCAGCATGTCAGGTTTTCAAGAATTTGTCCAGCTCTCTTTCTGCAGGTCAGGGGTACACGTGTGCTGCTGCTCAGGATTTTGTAAACCCAGCGCAGGCAAGCACTGGTGTAAACATAGTAGCTAAATATCTGTACAGAAATACACACAAGCATACAGAGCTGCCTCGGAGGGAGGAGGCTAATCAATCGCCTGCAAGTTGTCAGCATAAAAGAGGGAAAGGGAGTTTGCGCTGTCTAGGAATTGCTCCATGTGATGCTCTTCTGAGGTGATGCTAGAGGGTTTTTTAAATCAAACCATACATTGATTTCATCAGCAATGTTTATGGGTGTGTGACTTGGTTTTATTGCTGTGTGGGTTTACGACTGATACTGTCTTCATCTGGTTTCTTTTTCATAAGCCCCACTGAGAAACCCTTTTGGGGAAGGCTGGCGCGGAAGGTGCCCAAGCGAAGCAAGCAGCTGCTTAAAATCAGTAAGAGGAGCACAGGGAGAGGTGTGCCCCCACCACACTCATCTCTCTGCCACGCAGACTGGGCACAAGACAGCTGCTTTTAAAGCCTGCCTTGCACCCTATAGAGGCACTCAGGAAGAGAGTGGTTGGGGTGGGGTGGCAAAATGCTTAGAGTCTTCCCTGGGAGAATGTATTTTAAATAACCAAATCAACAAGGGGACCAAAAAGATCTGTATACCAGCCTCTGTACAATAACAAAAAATCAATTCACACAGCCGAATGAGTTAATACTTTAATGAGGATTTGTACCTGCTAAACGGGCCTTGAACAGGTTGAGGTTTACACACATTTTCAGATATCTTTGAAGGCTGTTTGGTCAAATACAGACACATGGCAGGAATTACCCATCCAGGGGATAATGTTTTCAGTGGTATTTCTGAGGTTTATATGACTTAAATAAGTCTTATTTAAGAGAATGGTAAATCCAGCAGATGTGGAATAAGATGCATGATGGCAATCCGGATGAAGCTGACTATTGCCCGCGCAAAGTCCAAGTCTTACCTGGCAGCTGTGACACCCCAACCAGGATTGAATGGACAGGTGGGTTCTAAACTCACTTGGGAGTTTAGAATAGTATCATAATCCATGGAACCCTTTTGATCTGCAGCTCTGAGCACCTCACTCAGAAAAAGCACCACGGATTCAAAGGTGTCTAGAAACTTTCTCCTCATAACTCCCGATCTCATCAGAACTTGGGAACAAAGCAGGGTTGGTACTTGGATGGGAAACCACCAAGGAAGACTGGGACTGCTGTGCAGAGGAAGGCAATGACAAACACCTCTGCTCATCTCTTCCTTTGAAAACCCCGTGAGGTGTAACTTCATGGGGGTCGCTATGAGTCAGCTGCAGCTGGACAGCACGCTTTACACAAAACCTGATCAGTTGATCAAATACATGAACATTAAATTGGAGGGTGGGGGCAGGATTATGCTCACCTGCCCATCTTCTGCATGTTCATCCCAAACTTTGCAAAAACGTGGGGGAACATTTTGGATTAGTGCTCACACACACAAACACGAACTGAACAGCCCTCTAGTCAACTCATGACGGGGACAATATACCGTTCTCTGGAAACTGGACATCGGCGCCCCTGCATCACCACCTCCTTTTTCAGAATCCATGCATGTAGTTATATGCTGAAAACAAATGACTCATTGGTATTTCTTAAACAAGCCAGGCCCAATTCTGCCAGCAACCCGTTGCTTAGGAAGAAACCCACAGATCAGTGAGTTTACGTAAACAGTAGGAGAGCAAAATATTTGGAAAAGCAGAAGTTCTCGGTTCCAAAGAATTTATAGTTATAAGAAAAGTGAGGAGGGAAGAAAAAACTTATTTCAAGACAGTAACCAGTTGTGCTGCATCCAAAGTTTTTATAGGTTTACGAACTTTTATAGGTTTACGAATTGAAACTCACAATCAGTCCTTATGGGGTGGAAACAAATGGGAATTCCTCCCAATAAATAGAGCAAGACTCCTCAGTGCTAGAGACAGACTACTAGCTTCCTGCTATAGAGGTGACTGCTGAGGTTTGGGGTAAGGTAAGCAGGTAACTGCTCATCCAGCTACAAACCTGAGTAGTGTAGCACAAAACAGTAGAACTTTTTCCTCCCTCTTAGACACTTACAAGCTCCTCGGAGCTTGAGCCTCTTGATTACCCCTACCTCCTCTCTTTTTTTTTAGGTTGACATTCAGGTGCCCTCCACATCCCATGCTTCCTGGAGAAAACAATGAACATGCTCAGTCATCATCAGGTTATCTTGGGGGTGGGGAGGATTACTGCTTTTTAAATTTAATTTCCCTCCTCTATTTTGCCCCCTATCAACTGACTTTCAGCTGTTGTCAACATTTCGTGGCACCTAGAGCATGCACAGCTCTCTTCAGGCTGTGGTGAGGTGGGAATGGGCTTTTTCAGTGGTTAATTCCTCAACCCATTTGTTTGCATTCCTGATGTGTGCTGAATGGTATTTTTGGGATGCGAATTAAAAATCTCCATTCTGTTCAGAATACCGTTTTCATAGATCAATGTCCTTAAATCACATTTTTAAAAAATGAATAAAGAATCCCCTTAAGGAATTTATGCTTTCCAAAGAGAAAACCTAGGAACTACATTAGATGGTATTGTAACGCCAGCGCTCACAGCATAACGTCACAGATAAAGCAGGAATCTGACGGCCAACTGCGCACACAAATATAGGGGGAAACCCTGTGTGTGAAGATCACTCATTTTGGGAAGTGGGTAAAAATCTGGTATGTTGGCCAATTAACACTTTGTGCAGCAGATGTGACTGCCACAGGCACAATAAATGCCCTCCAGTAAATACAAGAATATAATGTGGAAGGGGAAACGTACGCCTTTAAACATGTGGTGGACATGTGCCAGACAGTGCTGCAATGACTTCTGAGCACCTGTTCACAACATGTTTATAGACACATATTCTCCTTCACACTTTTTACTCTCTCAGACACTGATGTATGCATGGCAGATATGCCAGCTGTATCAAGTGTGAATCAACTCCCAATCAGTTTCCCAATCAGTGTGTTTCTGGTAAAATAGACACTGAACAAACACCTATACTGGTGTGTCAGGTGGCATGTACATATATGGCTTAACTTCAGAAAGCAAACCTGACCTGCATAATATATATTCTTTAATACGGAAAATATGTTGTGCATGATGGTGATGATAGATAATAATTTTCCGTATGAAAAAGAGGCCAAGTGAAAACGTTGCATTCAGCTGCACAGGCTAAACAATCTCTCACTAATGAACAGAAGATTAGATTGTGTACGAAAAATGATGTTATGATTTTTAAAACTGAAATATGAATATTTCATCTGTCAGATACACTGGAATCTATTCTTAGGAAAAACCAAAACAATACAAAATAGTAATATTATGTGCATTATTTCAGTTGGCCCTAACAAAACCTTTTGCTTTAGAGTTTGCTTTAGACAAGTGCAGTTCCCTGCAACCACCGGAATCTTAGCAACTGCATTTCTTTATTCAAAAAAAATTGCATGTGATAATATTGCTCATAATGATATGCACCTAATGAAATTACTTGGCAAAAAATTCTGATGCTGGGGTGTCTAATATCTAGGCTTCCTATTTTCACTGCAACCACAGCTGTGTAAGATCTTACGATGACCCTGACAGAAGATAAAATCTGAAGAGATCGAATCACTTCACTAAAGCTCCATTACTGGGAAGGGCTTAAGAATGTTAAATAATCCTCTCTGGGGACCAGGTGGCAGAGCTGGCACGAGCCAGGGGCAGTAACTTAGCGGCTCATGGGCAGAGCCTGGCAAGGCATGAAAGGAGCTTTGTGGACCTTGGAGCAGAACCAACAGCAAAAAAAATCTTCACTGGGAGTGCCCTGGTGACCACTGCTTTTTCAAGCCCTAATAAGAGAATGCGGTTTGATCAGGGGGACCACCAAAATTGTGGGCAACTGGCAATCCTAAACCTCTTAGCTGCCTGAAAACCAAACATAAAGTATGTACAGCTTAGTAGAAGTACAACACAGGGCTGGAGGTGCAACGTATACTGTTTTTAGCTTCTCTTGGATCAAAGAGAGAGGAATAGAATATATGTAATTAGAATCTCAGGTATGAACATATACCAACATGATTGGAGGCTGCATAGGCGGTCTCACAAAAAAACATCTGGGGTGGTGCTTTTTTGTCACTAAATACAACACCTCTTTCCTCCCTGTGTCCATCTGGATCTGGCCAGAGAACTTTTATGCATGACAAATAGGAATGGCTGTGGCAACTTCAGGGGACAAAGTGTCTTGTTACAAATTCTGCCCTAACTCTCTCGGTGGCTCCAAGCCAGACAAGCTGACAAATCACACTTCCTCTCAACACAGTCTCTGCCCTGAAATAGTCAGACCATTCCAGTTTGGAGTCTTCCCCACCTACAAGAATCTGAAGCATCCTTCTGCAGCCCATTGGCGCACAAGTCAAAACCAAGAGTTAAGCTGGTGCCCAGGCCTTTAATCTTACAGGCAGGTTAGGAGGCCCAGCGTCTGTCATGCTGGGTCTTGTGCCAGAGCCATCTGAGGCCCCATAACAGGACAGGACACAAAAGCTCATTTTTTAAAAAAAATAACGAAGGTGGATGGATACCATTTTTTCCAATAGAGAGACCATTTTTTCCAATAAGAGATAATTTTCACAGGCACTGAATGGTGGCTTCCCAAACAGTACTTATTTGAACATAGATTAAATCATGAATGAGGTTCCCTGACTGTGGCTTGAATATGTGTGTTCTAAGCAGTATACTTCAATTACTTGGCAAATTTAAGATCAGGATAATAAGAATATTTTAAAAACTGTCATGCTGGATCAGAACATGCCCATCTAGTTCCACATTCCATTTCGAGCAGCAGCCAGCCAGATGACCCATTTGCCCCCAAGATGCAGTATTCAGAAAAAATAGCTGAGTTCGACATGACAAACTAAGCTGATTTCCTAAAAACATACCAAAACCAGAAAATAGTTGCGTTTCATTCAAGTTCTAAAATTCAAGCCCAAACACACTCCCAATGACATAATCAGGAACACAAGAGAATTCCTCCACATCTCCTGTGATTGCTCCACTGGGAACTAGGGTTGCCAGGTCTCATTGACGTGCTGGTGGGGGGTGGGAGGGAGCCTTCCGGGAGTGGGGTAAGGGACTCTGTGATGCAATGACATCACACAGAAGTGACATCATCACATCGGGAACGTCACACAGCGACACTCTGGTTTCAGGGCAAAACTCTACAGTAAAATTGCCCTCAAGCCATAGAGTTTTGCCCAAAAACCAGAATGTCACCATGTGACATCCCCGACATGATGACATCACTTCCAAGTGATGTCATCATGTCGGGGATGTCACCAGGTAAAGCTACTATTTAGGGGTGGGGTTTCCCCTGTCAACTAGCTAGCTGGTGGTGGGCAGAAGCCCCAAAAACCAGAATGTCACCATGTGACATCCCCGACATGATGACATCACTTCCAAGTGATGTCATCATGTCGGGGATGTCACCAGGTAAAGCTACTATTTAGGGGTGGGGTTTCCCCTGTCAACTAGCTAGCTGGTGGTGGGCAGAAGCCCCTCAAACTGGGAGATTCCTTGCTTGGACCTGGGGAATGGCACTCCACTGGGAACCACTAAATTTTGCCCAACAGACCCCTAGTCTTCCCCAAACTTACCTAGCAGTGAAATTTTAAAATGTATTCACTTTGTTTATACCACACTTCTCTGTCCAAAGTTGCTTACAACATTCTCCCCTTCTACATTTTATCCCTCAAAGCAACCCTGGGAGGTAAACCAGGCTGAGAGAATGTGACTGACCCAAAGTTAGGGTTGCCAGCCTCCAGGGTGGTATCTAGAGATCTCCTGGGATTACAACTGATCTCTAGGCAACAGAGATCAGTTCCCCTGGAGAAAATGGACGATTTGGAAGGTGGACTGTATAGCATTATATCCCATTGAAGTTTCTCCCCTCCCCAAACCCTGCCCTCCCCAGGCGCCACCCACCAAATCTCCAGGTATTTCCCAACCCGGAACTGGCAGCCCTACCCAAGGTAGAGTTGTCTGGCTGTCAGACAACCTCCTGCTACTGGCCTCTGGCTCCTGCCACCGCTCAAATGAGCAGCAGGAACCAAAAGGGAAGGGAGAACGGCACTGGGTGATGCCACTTATGGGCAAGTACTCAGAGGTGAGATCAGCACATTGTGACCTCAGCACATTTTTGTCAGTCCCTCCACCACAACTCTGGCCATTTGCCTGCAAAGGGCTGGCAATCCTATCCCAAGGTCACCCAGCAAGCTTCCATGGCAGTGCAGAAATTCAAACCTGGCATGACTCCAAAACTCTAGCCACTGCGCCACATTGACAGCAGCAGGGCAGGGGAGGCCTTGCTAGCACCCAGAATGCTGGCATGACAGCATCCCAGGCACCAGAGAACATTAGGGTTGTTTGAAATCAATGCAGGTAAGACTACTGCAAAGGAAAGGGGGGGAGGAGGAGGAGGAGGAGGAGGAGATTGGATTTATACTCGGCCCCTTCACTACCCAAAGGTAAAGCAGGTAAAGAACTTTTAGGAACATGTAACATGGGGCAGGGCACTCAGGCAGTGATTGCTGATGTGAGAATGGGGTAAATTCACAACTAGGTCCACATTTTCACTGGTGAAATGCTGGCAGGAATCTCTCAGCAGTGAGGTCTTAGTGATAAAGGGGCCTTGGGCAAAAGGCCAGGATGGAGCCCCAGAATCACTGCCCCCTGCCACCCCACCAGGGCCAAGCAAGGGGAAGTCCTTGTCCTTGTGAGGCTGGCGGGTGGCAGTGCCAGAAGCCAGCTGCTTGAGCCCCAGACAGGGCAGGCGGATGAGGGGCAGCATCTGTGGAAGCCTGATCTTTGTTGGATGGTCAGGGCTATGGCTGGTTGCCCACCTCCAAGATGGGCCTGGGGCAGTTGCCCTGGCTAACACCAGGGGTCCTTTCGTAAAAAAGGAGGTGCAGGAGCTCATTAGCATAACTTATTTGCATATGCCACACCCCCTGATGTCACCGGAAGTGTCAGAAGGCCACACACCCCTGACATCACTGGAAGTGTGTTAGAAGAAAGAAAGGAAGGAAGGAAGGAAGGAAGGGAGGGAGGGAGGGGGGAAGGAACGAAAGGAACAGGAAGGTAGGTAGGTAGGTGGGGGAGAGAGAGAAGAAAGAAAGAAAAAGGAAGGAAGGAAGGAAGGAAGGAAGGAAGGAAGGAAGGAAGGAAGGAAGGAAGGAAGGAAGGAAGGAAGGAAGGAAGGAAGGGGAAGGTAGGTAAGTAGGTGGGGGACAGAAAGAAGAAAAGGAAGGAAGGAAGGAAGGAAGGAAGGAAGGAAGGAAGGAAGGAAGGAAGGAACAGGTAGGTAGGTAGGTAGGTAGGTGGGGGAGTGAGCTCATCTCTTCAGCCAGTGTGCCTTCTCCACCCCGCTGCGCACACTGCGCCCCTTTCCAGCCACTCAGGGCCTGGAGACTGGAGGCACCTGGGCTTCCCGGCTAGCCTCAGAGCCTCTAGGGGGGATGGGTCGGGGCACAGGGACGGGGGGCTGTCGACGTCTGCGGACCTCTGTCCAGGGAGCGGCTGCCTACCTGTGTACCCGTCACTTCGGCTCCTGCAGGCTCCACAGTGGGCGGGCGGACGTTCTGGCCGAGGCCCTCCGGCGCCTGTCACGTGTGCAGGAGAACACTGCCACCCCAGGTCCTGGAGGCCGAACCGCCGCCGGGGGGCGCTGTGCTGCGCTGCCTTGCCCTCCCCTCCGAGGCACCCCCCCCGCGCACAGCAGCAGCGACAGCCACGGGATGCCACCGAGCCGGGAGCCCCGAATCCCTCCTGGGGGGATGGGGAGGGCAGGCGCCTCCATTTGGAGGAGACAGCCATGCGGCTGAGGGGGTGGGAGAGGGTTTTCTGGGTGAGTTGGGTGGGTTTTCTACTGAGCTGGGTGGGTGGGTGAGAGGGAGGGAGGAGGTTTCTTTGCGCGGGGTAGGGGGTGGGAGAGGGTTTTTTCCCCGGCCGGCAGCCTGCCGCCGGCTCGGGGACATTGAGCGGGGTGGGTGAGTGGGAGGGAGAGTGTCTTTCTTTTTTTTTTTTTTGTAAAAATTTTTTATTTTTCAAGACTTTAAAATTAATACATTTATCTTATACAAATCCTTTTTGTAGAGAGTTTCTTTGCGCTTGGGGGGGGGGAAGGATTTTGAGCGGGGGTCAGTGGGAGGGGTTTTTTTCCCCGGCCGGCAACCTGCCACCGGCTCGGGGACATTGAGCGGGGTGAGTGGGTGGGAGGGAGAGTTTCTTTGCGCGCGAGGGGGGGGGTTGGTGGTGGTGGGAAAGGATTTTGAGCGGGGGTCAGTGGGAGGGTTTTTCTTTCCCCTGCCGCCGGCTTGGGGACATTGAGCGGGGTGGGTGAGTGGGAGGGAGAGTTTCTTTGCGCGCGGGGGGTGGTGGTGGGAAAGGATTTTGAGCGGGGGTCAGTGGGAGGGTTTTTTTTCCCCAGCTCGGGGACATTGAGCGGGGTGGGTGAGTGGGAGGGAGAGTTTCTTTGCGCGCGGGGGGTGGGGGGGTGGGAGAGGGTTTTTTCCCCCAGCCGGTGGCCTGCCGCCGGCTCGGGAACATTGAGCAGGGGTGGGTGGGAGAGGGTCCGACACAGCAGCGGCCCTGCTGGGGGCGGGGCTTTGTAATGTGCCCGCCCCCCAGCGTCTTCACTGGTGGAGCGGCGCTCCGCCTCGCTCCGGCCCCAATGGAGCCCTGGCTAACACCACCCTTGCCTCCCAGTTGAGGTAACATTTGAACCACGGACTTCCCAGCTCTCTGTTTTGGCTGCTATAGGACACCACCACAACCACTGGGAAGCCAGTTTGGTGTAGTGGTTTAGAGCACAGACTTTAATCTGGGAGAACCAGGTTTGATTCCCCACTCCTCCACATGCAGCTGCTCGTGTGACCTTGGATCAGTCATAAATTCTTTCAGAGCTGTTCTCTCAAGGGCAGTTCTCAAGAGAGCTCTCTCAGCTCCAACTACCTCACGGTGTGTCTGTTATGGGGAGGGGAAAGGAAAGGGATTGTAAGCCGCTCTGACTCCTTCAGGTAATGAAGAACAGGGTATAAATCCTTCTTCTTCCCCTCCTCCTCCTTCTCCTCCTCCTCCTTTATTTCTGTATAGGAGCGTATTCTTCCTGGAGAAGTTTAGTTTTTACATGTGAGGAAAGAACCAAACTCTACTGTTTTGTTTTGATAAGCGTAAACAGAAGCAAACATTGCTCCAGGCTTCTTATTGGATTTTCAGCAAAACTGAGCCCCCTTTCACTCCCCCAGATGCAGAGAGACATCCTGGGAATTGTAAAGGGCAATCCAAAGACAAGTACTAACCTCTGATGTATATTTCACTTCCAGTCTAGCTTAGATAAATGTGTTATAAACATTAGTGAATACAAGTCCAAGATACCTCTTTTGCTCTTAAAAGTTTGCTTCTGGGGCTTCCCCCCCTCCATTTCCAGATTTCCAAAAGCTTGCACTGTAAAGTGGACTACACTGTAGCAGTTGCTTACATCTCGGTTTTGGGGTGGTGTGCAGCAGCATTGCCCAACAAGGTACTTGCATTATGGACAGCTAAATGTACAGAAAATTAATCTGAACAATAAAGGCAATATTGTAGTTTCTGTTTACATAACAACACAGCTTAGGGCAATTAGGAAGGAATATTGAGTGAAGAAGAAAAAACATTTGTCACAGAACTGAAATGAGTATTTCCAAACCTGGAGCTGGCAATCCTATGTCACTGGGGAGAAAGTTACAGTAAATAAATGTAGTAAATAAAAATAGTTCTGGTAGGTGCTAGCCCATTCAGAAACTGGACTCCAAGTGGACTTGCAGACTGACTGAAACATCTGTTCTAAACACGAGAAAAGATTTTATGAACCAAATTTAGCAAAGTGTGTATTTTGTACCCAGGTATAGAAATTTAAGTACGGAACACACATGCAGTTGCCACTTGAGACTTACTGTATGTGGTGAGAATAACCACACTTATTTTTATAATACACAGAATCGGAGGCTGAGTATTTTCACTTTTGAAATGAATGGGATAAGTGGACAGGAAATATGGATATCAGCCCCCCCCCCCCAACATGTGTACTCCTCTTAAGTAGAATGCTGTATATTTATTTTCAGGCTTTAGATTTTCGTGAACCCTAAACCAAATGTCCACTGGGACCTTCCCATTCACCCTGTTACTTAGGATTGCCAGACTCAGCTGACAATCTTCAGGAGCATAGTGGTGGAGACTTCTAGGTCGTGGCCACACGAGCGAGATAATCCAGACGGGAATCAACACAAATTTGCGCTGGTGCAATTTGCACCACATTTCCATGATCACACAGGTCCGTGGACCTGCAAGGGCAAACCACCACTGCGTGATCACACGCAACTGTGGGGGAGTTGGTGTTTTTTCCCCCGGCCGTTTTCGATTCGCTTAAACAAGGGATTGATGAATTGACTCTCCATCCTGGGGGTCGTCCGATGATTGGAATACTGGGGGGGGGGGGGAGAGAAAAAGGCTGATCCCTGACGCCACACGTTTGCGCTGGCGCGATCACACAGGGAAAGTCTGGCTCTGGGCCGTCACAAACCATTTGATTCTGCCTTTTCACTGGTAGCTTTTTAATGCTGATTTCCCGCCTGCTCAAAGCGGCTTGCGACAGTTTGACGACAGTTGTGGGACGCTTCCCAGATGTGCTGCTGTGATCACACCACTTTGAGCCAGCGGGGAATCATCCCTCTCGCGTCGCAAATGGGTGTGTATGATCGCGCCCCTAGTGTTGTGGAATCACTTCCTGTTCCAAAACAGAAAGGTGCAAAAGGCATATCCTGGCATCTATTGCTGACATTTTCCTTGGTTGTTCCATTGAGCAAGGGCACGGCACAAGAAGCTTTACTGGAAGGTGCCCCCACTGGAACAGGGTAAGTGGCAAGCATAGTTACTGTCCTGCCCTCCTTCAGTTCATCTCTCCCCTTCTTATTCAGACACATTTATACACATGCAACTCCTTTCCTCTTTCTGTTGGGATGAAAGAGAAGGCACAAAGAAACTGTCAATAGTTTCAGAGGTTCCTCTGATGTCACAGGAACCTTTGCAGTTAGGGTTGCCAAGTAACTTATGTGGAAAAAGTGAGGGAGAGCTGGTCCTGGTCTGGGACATTTGCGCACATGCAAAGCGTGCACACACCATGATGATGTCACCCGGAAGGGATGTCATCACACTGGGCACGTCGCCAGGCGACGCTCTAGCAACCGGCCTGAAAACTCTATGGTACCATAGAGTTTTCAGGCCAGTTGCTAGAGCGTCGTCTGGCGACGGGCCCAACAATGATGACATCAATTCCAGGCGACGTCATAATGCCGGGCACGTCGGCCCGATCTGGCCACTACGGGGGTGGGGTTCCCCCCACTGGCTGGATCTGGACCGGTGGATTCAGGGCCCTTTGAGTGGGGGCATTGGCAGCCCTATTAGCAGTGATCATCCATTTCTTGATGAGAGAAGCAATGGAGGAGCAGACCATGGCTCTTTTGTACTCCAAGCAGCCTGTGTGCTAAAAAGAAGCTTGCGAGAATTGCTGCTCCACTCCATCTATTGTCTCTCCTATCCGAAATTTGTGATCACCCGAGAGGCTACTGCATTGTCTCAGAGGGTTCTGGGAGGATCACCCATTTTCTGGTTAGAGGGGCACAGAGAAAAGCAACAGACCACTCAGTCTTACATGTTTTTTCTTCTTCACTGCCAGCAAGCACTTGTTCTATTAGGAAAGAGGGGATGGACCAAGCACCTCTCTAGCAGGGGCCCTACCCTGCAGGTGGCACCTAGAGATCTCCTGCTATTACAATTGATTTCCATATAACCAAAATCAGTTCCCCTGAAGAAAAAGACTGCTTTGGAGGGTGGAGCCTATGGCATTATACCCTGTTGAGGTTCCGTCCCTCCCCCAAATTCACGCTCCACAGGTTTTATGCCCCAAATCTCCAGGTATTTCTCAACCTGGAGTTGGCAGTCCTAATCTCTAGCTAGTGGTGGGCCCAACCATGCCAGTCTCCAGAACTGACCGGTTCAGGAGTTTGAGCAACTTCACAAAATCTAAAGCCATATTATTTGTCTTCCATGCACTCCACAGCAATTAAAAAATGTTCAGAGGAAATAAAAAAGTCATTAGGGCAAGAAATTTCCTCTATAACAGGCCTGATGATGTTCCCCAGCAGAAAATGTCTTTGCCTGACAGATGGTAGGATCATTTAATCTGGCTGTGCCAACACCAGCTCCCATAACAGGCAGCAGGGTGGGGTCAGCCTGCTGCACTTTGGATGCAGATTACGCAACATGCTTTGCATCAGTGTGAGAAGACAGACCATCACGTCAGCCTTTCTACAAGTCAGAATTACCTGCCATGCCACAAGCACAGAGTTGGAGCCACTCGTCACACAAGTAAACCACACAATGTCCACACTCATATATGTATGTGTGTATGTATATATATGTATGTGTGTGTGTATATATATATATATATATATATATATATATATATATATATATATATAAAACTGCTGCTCATTGTATTTATAATCCATGGCTTCAATCTTATTTCTTTCCCTTTCCTTCCCACATCTGCTTTTTATATTAACCAGTTGTCTCTCTTCAGATGCTAAGATTACGTGAGCTCCAGAGGTCAGGACTTCCCTTTGGTTACCTGAATACACCGGGCCCGGCACCCAAAAGTCTTGATCCTGATTTCAGTACAGCTTTTACGCGGCACTGCAGTTCGCAGAAATAATAACGTGCTACTTGGAAAGGTGGAAAACTCATTTTGCTATTCTTTCAGACCCTCTTGTGGGTTCAAAAGTTTGACTTAAACTTTGTCTGAGACTAAAAGTAGTTATGAGAAGCCAGAGAAAAATGACCAGTAAAAAAGCACATTGCTGCAAGCTGAAGCAAACTGCCAGAAGAATGAAAAACCAATGCACAGCAATAATAAAAATCAGGGGTGCTAAAACGTAAGATTCCATCATAAAATTATGATGGTCTGCCAGGACAGCATGCAGTTTCTTTTACCTGCTTCTGGGGAATATTTTGTTTCTTTCCTACACGAAGGTACAATACAGTGGTTCTCACACTGTGGGTTAACCCAAAAAGTGTGTTGTGACTCTCGGTCAGTCTCAATGCCAGAAAGGAGGAGGAAGAGGAAGAATAGAGTAAGTAGGGAGAAGAGGTTTTGAGAAGCAAATTTGGGTTTGCCTCTGCACAGCGCACTAAATGGCCATGAAGAGCAGCCTATCTCTTAGTAATAAGGTGGGGCAAGTTGTTTGCTAAGTTGGGCATCATCCTTCTGCTGTGACCCTGTCCCCCACCACTGTTCAATGCAGTGGCAAGAGCAAAAAGGGGGAAGGAGGCAGCATCGTGCAATAAAGCAACATCATTTCCAGGTAAAGACCTGGAATCGCCTTCACCATTTTGAGTGACACTCCCCCTACCCAAGCCCCAACACCCCAAACCTCCCCAAACCTTAGTAATGCTACACACAACCCCCTCCCCCCCATAAAAAACAGAATATAAACTTCTTCAGTATTAACTGGTATGAGATTCCTATGTTGTACACCAGAGAGGGGTATAGTGCAGAGTTACTTTGCGACTGAATCCCCCAAAGTACAGTATGTTTGGAAGTGAGTCCCACTTTAAAAAGTTTGAGAACCACAGATGTAGTGGACACAAGTGCTGCAGATAGACTTGTGGACCAGGGTTCAATTCCCTGCTCCCCGCTTAACTCACAGATTTTTTCTGGATGCCATCCCACTTAATAGATCTTATGAAATTATTGTGATGAAGAAGCTGGAATTAGATAATCCTGTCTTCTGAGATCCTTACAGGAAAGGCATGATAAAAACTAGTCAAATTTTTAAAAGCCTTTTTGGATTGAGAGGAATTAGATAGAAAGTGAGGTCTGAACCAAAAATATTAATGTATTTCAGGGGGAAATTATGTCAAAAAGCCGCCCCCAACCTCGGATTCTTCAGCACTGCCTGTATTCACTGAAATGCCACCTCCTTGCCATATCTTTACATTGACATCGTTTGCCAGGGTGATGCTGTCACACAGCCAGTTCTGGCTGGTTCCACAGCGTTATGACACCATCCTGTCACACAGCAGGGAGTTGGAAAACATGCAGTATCAAGTTTCAACTAAATAAAAGCTACCTAGCAAGTCCTGGCCATATAGGGTCATGACAGGGTGGCCAACCTCCAGGTGGGGCCTGGACAGCTCCCAGAATTAAAACTGATCTCCAGGTGACAGAGATCAGATCCCCTGGAGAAAATGGTTGCTTTGGAGTACAGAATCAATGACATTACACCCTGCTGAGGTCTCTCCCCGGCCTAAACCCCACACTCCACAGGCTCTACCCTCAAATCTCCAGGAATTTCCCAACCTGGAGTTGGAAACCCTAGTGCATGAGTACAGCAGTCTCTGTAGTTAGGGTCATGCTATATATATCTTTGTTCCTCATATTACTTGCTCTAAATTCAAAGGCCTGGTCTACCCATACAGCAGAATGAAGAGATAATGAAGCAGCAGACTGCTGAAAGGGCAGCATGAACTGTATCACTGCAGACTACAGAGGAAGGATTACATATTAGTTTTCCTACATTAATAGCTCCCTATAGATGGAAAACTACAGTGCTGTCAACTCTGGGTTGGGAAATTCCTGGAGATTTAGGGTGGAGCCTGGGGAGGGAGTTCAGCAGGTATGTGATGCCATAGATTTCACTTTCCAAAATGGCAATTTTCTCCAGGGGAACTGTTCTCTGTAGACTGGAGATCAGTTGTAATAGTGGCAAGAGCCTCAGCCACCACCTGGAGGCTGGCAACCCTAGAAAACTAGCACAGCATGTAAAGAACAGGGAAGCAGTTTATTGTATTTATGTTTTAAATTATTTTACTTCATTTATACTATGCCTTTCTCTCTGATGGGGTCCCAAAACAGTTAAGCATAATTCTCCTCTCCTCCATTTTATTCTTACAACATCCCTGAGGTAGAATAGGCTTAGAGTTCTTGACTGGCCAAAGTTAGCCATCCCAGAGTGAGAATTTGTGAGTCTCCCACATCCTAGTCTAACCACTGTATCACACAGGATCTCAATTTCCGTATGGGGGAGAACTGGACCGCACACAGTGTAAAGTGGTACAGCCCATTCTACTGCACTTGCTTATTCCAATTGTGAATAAAGAGACTCAAACATTTCAACAGATAATGGGTTGGATCCTATGGTTCCCTTCACCAACTCTTCTTCCAACAGAGAAAAAGTTCCTTCAACAAACAAATGTATCCGAGGAAGCCTTCCTCTGCTATGAGAAGATTTAGTAGAAGAATATAACGAGGTCCAAGTAACTCAAGGGAGGCATAGAATCCAACCAAATATTGTTAGAACTCATGCTTATGAAAACAAAGGTTTTGTTCAAGAGATATTATTGGGGGATTTGTGTTCCAGCTCCCCCTTTCTCTTGATATATTTTTCAAGCGGTTTAACCTGGGGAAATTATTTTTTTGAAGGAACTACATATGCGTGAACTCTGAACAATTCTGCACATCCTCTGGAATCCAAATATAGTTCACCTCATCTTCACCTAATGAACTGGGCTCTCATCCATGAAAGCTCATGTCACAATCAATGTGTTCGTTTTTGGGAGCCAGAGAGCTCTTCTGTTTTTAACGAGACATTGACACTCATTCATTCCTTGGTTTCCAGTGTTCCAGATTTGGAAAAAAGAAAGCCTCATTGTGGTAGTCAAGTCAGCGATTCACACAACAAGCAGCAACCCTTATTCCTGTAATTCTGGGGAAACATCAGGGCGTGACATGGATCATAGTAACATTTAGTGGGACCAAGGACATGAGGCAGAAACTGCCAGGACTACTGCGTCTAACACACCCCTGGCTCCAGTATAGAGACTTCCTGTACAGTTCTCTTGTGACCTTTAAACATGCTTTGACCCTGCACAAAAACTTTGCTCCCAGTGGGCAGCCACACCTATCCCAGAGCATGACAGATTAGAGGTGTCAGCTTCCCTGCTGAAGGAAACATATATTTCCTTATCTTGTCTATAAATAACATTAAAACGCTGTGTTTTTTCCTCTTGCCTGTTATTACTCCTCACTGGTGCTGAAACAACTTACACACAGGCTTATGTATCCTTCTCACTGCTTCCCTCAGCCTTATACTAGCAGTTCTGGAACTATCCCTCAGCAGAAGCAATCGTTTCCTGCTTGATCTGAAGTGGTTACAGAAAGTCTGCAGATGGACTTAACTTCATTTTGCCCTTCTTTATACAAGGGAGAGCTGGAATTTTGGGAGGAGGGGTGGGATCTTTGTGACATGCAGAGCACTGTCACTTAGGAAAACCGTTTATTTTCAGCAACAAACACAATGTGTACTTGTTTATATGCACTATGAAGGCTGGCTTTATAAGGGCGTCTCCAAAAACAATGTTGATTCACCAACAGCTTGAGGGAAAACGCAAGGCTTCATGGGAGGGTCATGCTGTCTAGGACTCAAGAGCCTGCCTAGCTCTTAAGCTTCTCAGGCATTAGGGGGAAAATGTCAAGGGTGAAACGGCTTCCAAGGTCTCCTCCTGATCTGAGAACCACACCGAAAGAGCACACTGGGACTGCCTGAAGTCAATCAAGGCCCCACCTCCCAGAACACCACCAATTTTGGAACATGGTTGCATTCCACCCACTGAATCCAGGAGACTAATTGAAAGGGGTAACAGTAGGCATTCTGCAGATGGCATCTGTGTCCTTGAAATATTTGCCAATGATAAAACAGGTGCCGACAGGCAAAAAGAAAAGTTTTATATGCATGCGTACACATACCGCTTATTTGCCAGTTAAGGGATAATTCGCACAAGATGGGGTTTCATGTAATCAGCAGCCTCTCAAGCCCAGCAAAAAGCTTGCCATTGTTTGCAACACCATTTAATAAAGCCAACAGGTAAGCCCCAGTTAGCAGTTTGTGGGAAGAACTGCCCAGCTCCATGATCTGTAAGAAGACTGGGCTGCTTCCCAAGATAGATGAAAGAACGGCTATTCCTTATAGGGCCTCAGCCCAGCTTATCCTTCAGAGCCTCCACATGTAGACTGGAATCCTAAGAACAGTTTTCCTGGGAGTAAATCCCGTTGAATAAAATGGGACTTACTTCTGAGCAGACCTGCTTAGGATTGCTCCAGTAGTCCTCCCAGGGACCTAGGAATGACATTCTGCTCCAGGAATTTCCTAAAATGCAGTTAGCAGCCCTATCTGCTAAGATAAAGCAACAAATATAGAGCCTGTCACAATAAAAAAAGAGGTTATATTTTTGCCTCCTTTTGGGCATACCTCCCACGACCACCAATTTAGATTTACAGTCCTCCACATCTGCCTAACATCACTCTCTTAAGATGCTCTGCTGGCAGTTATAAAAAGAAAACTCAAATAAACTTCATTTTTTAAAAAATTACTGAAATGTGGGGTCCTTTCTGCAGAGATTGATAAATTTAACAAAACAGAGGACCCCCATTTTGGCTCAATACTATTTGGAAGTCTACAGTTCAACAGTCCTACAAAAATACAGCCTGGTTTTTCATCGAGAATAGCTACACCACACATGAGGTCTATAACAGACATCAAGGGATGGAATTTTATGAGATGTTTTGGTTTGCTTGAAGACTTTGGGGCATTATGAGATTTGTGCTTTCACCGATCAACTGGTATGCCGGCAGACAGCATATCGTCCCTTTCTGCTGTCTGCTCTTGCTCACGCTGTTTATATTTTAAAGTGTTTGTCTCATGCACATCCTTCATAGCAGTTATGCAACACAGTGTCTTAACCTGTGTGTGTTTGCAGTTTTACTATACACACATCATGTGTGTGCTTTTCTCAGGTGCTGATGAGAGATTGCAACACTTCAGAAAAGTTGTCAAGATGACAGAATCATGTAAATAAACTCTCACAGGCCAGAGGAAGATGCTAGCATGATTGTAATGGGAGTGTTACTGGAAAGGAAGAGCACAGCTGCCCTTGAAGGCAACTCAGAAAACTTCAGCTGGTACAAAATCCTGTATTTCATTTAGGGATGCCAGCCTCCAGATGGGACCCAGGGATCCCCTGGAATTACAGCTCATCTCCAGACTACAGAGATCAGTTCCCCTGAAAAAAAAACAGATGCTTTGGAGGATGGACTCTATGCACCCCACTAAGGTCCCTATCTTCCCTGGGCTCCACTCACAAATATCCAGGAGTTTCCCAACCTGAATCTAGCAACCTTACCTCACTATCTCCCGCCGGGGAATGTGCATATTACAGTAATTTTAAAAGCACTGTACCGCCTGTCTGTTTGATTCCAGACCCAATTCAAGGTGCTGTTTATTAATTATAAAGCCCTCACAGCCTTAGATCCTCATACCTGCAATACTGTATCTCTCAATAAACTCCAGTACCCCAGCACCATTCCACAGATCAAAGCCTGCTTAAGGTGCCAGCAGGTAGGCAGATATGGTCATTGCCAGGCTGAACCATGCTGTTTCTTATGCAGTGGTTCCTGTATTTTGGAATGGCCTTCCTGAATATGTCAGGAAGACCTGTGCATTGCTGGCATTCCACCTGCTGCCATTCATGGCATTCTGCCACAAAATTTGCTCTTAATTTTGCTCTGGGCAAAAGTTTATGAGTACTCTGTTGATCAGGATCATTACCAAAAATCCACTTCTGTAATTTCATAATATTTCATGTTCACCAGCTACATGCAGGATAGTTAACAGTCCCCTGGGATTACTGACAATTCCCACATTTTCATTCTTTGCATTTGAAAAAAATTCTTAAGTGCTTTTCTATAAGTTATAACATATAAAGTAGCATACAAGCATCTACCAAAAACATATTAATGCCAACTTGTGACCCTGCTGATGGGACAGAATCAGTAGCTCAGCTTCTCTACCTACCAGTTTGCAGCCCTGATATTATTGATCGCCACCTGGACTGGTTGTTCTATTAGTACTGTCCCAGCGACGGGCCCTCTCCAACCTGCCTGCCACCGGCTGGGATGGCACCAATGCTCGGGACTCCCCCCAGCCCCGCAAAACCCACCTGGAAGTCGGAGCTGACAGCCGGGGCACCGACAGACCTCTCTGGCCCCAAAGACGCCCCGTCACCCCTTGGCTCATGCCAAGCCACCACTGAGTCCAACAGGGCAGGCAGGAGAAGCATGGTGGCGGCGGCAGCAGCACCCAGATAAGCCGCAGCAGTGTGGGAGGAAGCCGCGCTGGGCCACTGGCCCAGCACAAGAGCACACAACAGCCCAGGGCTCCTCGACCTGGCCGCCGGCAGCTGCGGGGTCTCAACCCCAACAGGGAGGCAGGAGCTGGAACTGGGGCAGCACCCAAGGCTGGGCGTCTGCAGCTAAGAAGGGGGGTGGAGCCTGAGGAAGGGGGTGGAGGGGGAAGAAGAAGAAGAGATTGGATTTACACCCCGCCTTTCACTACCTGAAGGAGTCTCAAAGCAGCTTACAAACTCCTTTCCCTTCCCCTTCCCACAACAGACACCCTGTGAGTAGGTGAGGCTGAGAGAGCTCTTTTCAGAGCTGTCCTTGAGAGAACAGCTGTGACAGAACTATGGCTTGCCCAAGGTCATCCAGCAGGTGCAAGTGGAGGAGTGGGGAATCAAACCCGGTTCTCCCAGATTAGAGTTCATGCACTTAACCACTACACCAAACTGGCTCTCGGGGTGGGGGGTGTCACAAGCAGATAATAAAAGCCAGGGAGCAGAAGGATTGATCTGGAACAGACAGAGTCACGCCCAGAGAGACTGAAGGCTTCCATCTAGGAGGAGCGAGGGGAGGGTGATGATGTAACCTCCTCCCCCACTCAGGTGTCTGAGGCCCTAGCTGTCCTTAGAGAGGGTCTTCACGGTGGCGGAGCAGCTACCCAGTTCAGGGTCTAGTGATAGCGAAGGGTGGTCGTCGGATTCGTGCAACAAGTGCTTTGTAATAATTTTATCATGTTGATTGTATTTTATCTGTTTTAATGCTGTAAATCGCCCAGAGCCCACTTGCGCGGTTGGGCGATTCAGAAATCTAAATCTTCATCATCATCATCCTTACCACTGTTGGAAGCCAAAATAAACAAAGGATATAAATTCACTGTATTCTTAACTGATGTTTTATAAACCTCAGTACTTTTTAAACTACAATTATGAGACAAAGAAATAAATTACTTTAGTTCAACATTGTCTGTTGCCCAAATTGGTAATCCCAAATTATTGTAATAGATACATTCTGTTGGATCCAGCCAAATTTTCACTCAGTATCACTTAATCCCCCTGTTTATCCCACCCCTAACCCATATGGCTTTTCTCATGTCCCATGATAGCCAGCATAGCCATTTTGGTGGTCACCAGTGGAAAAGCTGACTGAATCCAACTACGGTGGCTGTTGCCTGGTGCCAGCTAGGGGATGCCTGCTGGTGCTTCCCAGTCCCCCGCTGATGGGGAGCAAATAGGGTTGCCAAGTCCTACCTTCTGTGTTGCCCGGGGGAGTCCCTGCCTGCCTGGGAGTCTTCTGGTGCGTGCGCCACAGTGACGTCACCCAGAAGTGACGTCATCATGTCGGGCACGTTAGGGCGGGATCTCTGTAATTCGAGGGAAAACCATAGAGTTTTCCGTCAAATTATAGAGCACCCCCCAAAAAAAACGTACCTGACGCGATGATGTCACCTCCGGGTGATGTCATCGCACCAGGCACGTTGCCACAGCCTGGCAATTTGGGGATGGGGTTCCCCTAGCAGCCCAATCCGGGCTGGCGGGGAATGGACCAATCCAGCGGGGGTTTCCCTGCCCCCCAGGGGGACTTGGCAACCCTAGGGGCAAATGGAGGGGAAGCTAAGTACTCAGAAGTGATGTCACCACAACTCTGTAGGAATTTCCCTGATCCCTATGGTTTTGACCACTGAGATTCAGGGAAATACTGCAGTGTCTGCATGACAGCATGACATCTCTTCCCCTTACACAGCCAGAAGTGATGCTGCAGCATAGCATGATAACATTTCACCATGTCTCCCCGCTCCCTACTCTCCTACCAGTTGCCACTACTGGGCTGACAACTCTAGATCAAAACATTTCAATAAACCATATCATCAGGATCAAATGCTCTCTGTCTGTCTTATTTTCATTAAATATACAAGAATTGTTCAACCAGTCCCCTCACTGATTAACAAACATTTTACTTGAAAACTCATGGCTTGAAGGGTTGCATATTTATTTTATTTAAAGTATTACACCCCAACTTTTGGTACTGCATACTCCCACCCAGCTGCTTATACCCCATCAAAAATGTATTTATTTACTATATAATCTGCCTTTTACTCTGAGACTCAAAGTTGACTACACAGTGTAAATAGATAACAATCCATACAAATAGGCATCTAATAAGCAACAGTGTAGGTGGATACAGCCAATATGAAGAGTAGGGTTGCCAGGTGAGGCCAACAAACAGGTGGGGGGACTCCAGGAGGCTCTGGGAGAAAGGAGGGAGGTTCCAGGAGAGGCAACTCCAGAGTGAGTTCTGGGTGAGCTGCCACTGCATTTAAAGGAGCCACATTCCTTTTAAAGGCTTTCCTTCCATTGGAAATAATGGAGGATAGGGCTACCTTCTTTTGGGGCTTATAGAATTGCTCCAACGTTTTTCAAATGGGAGTGGGGTTGAGGAGAGGTACTGAAAGCTATGCTGAAAAATTGGTGCCTTTAATACAAAAAACAGCCCCCCCCCCCGAGCCTATGTGGGGGAGAGACTCCAAACTGGGGATCCCCTGCCCGCAATTGGGGATTGGCAGCCCTAATGAGGAGACATCAATAAGCTATGCACAAGGAGTAGGATTACCGAAATCTGAATGACCATAGCATACCAAGCATGATACAGAACATCGATATAATGAAGGAAATGGTATTATATTAGTAGAAAACACTGACATGACAACAGGGTAATACATGCAGCAAACCGACAATACGTCTATACATAATGGTATTCCACATCCTTTCCCTTTATAAAGTACCTTCCTGAACTATTCCATTATAGTGCAGCCTTATTAACTTTAAAGAAAACCTCTTCTGAAGTTAATGAAATAAATATATAATTTAATTTAACAAAAATCACTTATTAACCTTCTAATTCAAACTCTAATCCAAAGTCTCCTTATATGCAATTAGGATCTAACAGCCTTGCCCAAATTTACCCAGGGTTTCTGACATCAGAGGAATTGAGTCAATGCAAATCACAGTGGATCAGACCTCTTTGCATTCCAGGGCAACTGTGACATCATAGCAGATCGGCCAATGGTATCAATAGATGCAGAGTTTGAAATAAGATTAGAAGACAAGAAGACCATTGCAAAAGTAAAAAGGTCAAAGTAGGGAAGTACATTGCTCTTATGATACACACATACCAAAAACTTATACACATGTAATTTTTTAAAAGACTGAAACAAACACTCCTAAAAGAGGTTCTTTTTATATTTTAATCTTCAATGAAACCGAAAGTTGACATTTGGATTTTGTTAAAAGTTGTGTGTCTCCCTTACCCACCCACCTATTAAAGTCTTAAATTATGCTCTTATTGATATAAATACTATCATCATCTTCATGATCTGGGATGTTCCTACCTGGTGGGCAGTTGCATCGCTGGCGGATGTCTCTAGTTTCCCGATGTCTTGGCAAGCTGAACTTTAATCTCTGTAAAATGGGGGGAAACCTACATTAATAATGATGAAACTTAAAACCTGTGCATGTGAAAATAGCTTTTTAAAGGAATTCAGCCTTGAACTACAGTGACTAACAGGCATCTGGTCCTTGGCCAAAGTCAGACAACTGCATTCAACTTTAATCTCAACATCCAATTGATTGAAAACAGGCAGAGCAAATTTGATGGAATTTCTAAATAAGCAGGGATTGAAAAGACAACTCTCTGCTGTTGCTGTATAAAGAGGCTGTTTTTCCTACCAGAAAACTCCAAGAGGTGTATAAAATAATGGTTAATTGAAGCATATGGTGGGAGGAAAATGCAATCTTGCTGAAGGTAATACTTCTCTTCCAAATATAGCAGCCCCATGGTTTAAACCAAAGGTTCCCAACCTTTTTGAACCTGTAGGCACTTTTGGAATTCTGAAACAGCATGGTGGGCACAGCCACAAAATGGCTGTCAAAAATGGCTGCCAGAGAAGGTAGAACCAGCCATACAATGGCTGCTGCAGCTTACCTTCAGTCGCACAGTAAAGATCCTCATGTTGTGGTGCCAGCAGCAGCTGAGAGAATATTTAAAAAAAAAAAAAACCTGCACACAGCCAATCAAATCTCCAATGGCCAATCAGAATCCTTGCTGGGCCACATGACTCCAACCACTCTTTAAAAATACTTGGCTAGTACCAGGAAAGATGCTGATGGTTGCCATGGCACCCACAGGCACCACGTTGGATACCCCTGGTTTAGACAAATAAGCTCCTATTGAATGGTAGGTCCAGCTGTCTTAGGAGACACAGTGTTGGACGTGTCAGCCTGTGAACTTCACACAGCCTTTGTTCAAATCTGTGTTCAGTCATCATTTAGCATGAAGAGTCATCTAGTTAGGATTATATTGGTCCTGCCTGACTATATTATATCCTAGGATAGATCCACACAGTCATTTTGATTACTCTCCCTTTCTCATGGCAATATCACTTCATGGAGATAGCTATATGCTCTTGTCCTCAGGTCTCCAATGTGGTGCCCACTAACATGGTACCCACTAAAACCCTTCCTGAAGCCCACCAAATGCTTTTAGATAGTGGGTGGGGCCAGGTGAGGCTTATGCCCAGCAGGGCTTCTGATTGGCCCTTGGAGATCCAATTGGCTGTGCAGATTAACATACCATTGTTTCAGTGGCAGTTGCCACCACAGTGTTGGTTTTATTCTCTCACTCCTCATTCCCAGTGTATTTTTAAAATTACCCATCTCCTCCCCTGTATTTGGACTTCATATGTGTAGCTGGTTCCACCTTTTGTGGCTGCCATTTTGTAGTTAGCGCCACCTCCTGCAGCAGTCATTTTTATTTACCTGCCTCAGAATTCAAAGGCACCCAAAGGTTTATAAGGTTGAGGACCCTGGCTCTAGCCTAGTATGAAGTGGCCAGGATATGCTAGGTTGGAGTTTACCTATGGATTTTCTGAAAATTAGATTTTCCAAAAGCCTACTGTAAATGCTTTATATGATACAATTCCACATAGACCTCACTCAGGTAGTTTACACATTCTTTCTTAGAACTCTCTAGAAAATGAGAAAGCCATACATTTATTTTTCTCAAACTCTAATTACATTTATTACAGAACTGAGGATCAGATTACTTGGTCACCACAGGGATACCCCCTAAAACAAAGCATATGCTACTGCACCTGTAATGTGTTTATAGTATTCACCACAAAACTTCCCATCACCACTCCTAGGAAAGCGGAACAGGTTTTAGAAAACTCAAAGCATGATAGGAACAAATCACATGATGAATACCAAAACTATTCCAAGCTGGACAAAGATCATTCATTTTTGACCTCACAGTTCTGGCAACAATAATGTAACACAGCCCTCAGCGATAAATGTTCACTATACATGTTTCTTCAGCTCTCTTATGTTTTGCTAGCACTCTATAGTAGTTGGATCCTCGTCACTTTTACCAATCTCAAAAAATGTTGACTGAGAAATTCTTTACAGTTGCAGAAAAACATTCATGTGACTTTAAGCCACCATCTCCAAGCCCCCATCTGGGAAATGAGCATTATAACATTCTGCTTTACAAGATTCTGGCAAGGTTGAATGAGGAAAACATTATAGAGCATCTCGAATGTTATAAATTCTTCATTATTAACAACAAAGGCAGAAATATACATATCCATACAAGAATTACATTTTGAACATTGCGGTATTCGTCTCATGAGAGGAAGGTGATGATTGCGTGAGTATTGTACATTTTTTTCTAAGGAGATTTGACTTCCCAATTCTCTGAGGCCAAAACCTTTCAAAGAAGGCCCTGATTATTTCATTACACCACAACTCATTTTTAGAAAACTACATGAAATTCATTTACCACAGACAACTGAGCACAGTATTGCTACTTAGCAGTGAGCTAAGTTAGAATTCTGTTGTGTATTATAACTATCTTTTCATATCCACAAGATGATAAGGGAAGCCAAGACGGCCAGAAATAGGAAGCTATCTTTAGCTTCCTAAATCTGTTTTTAAGACCTAGTATATTTGGCCCGAATTTCGGAAGTAGTCAGAACTCTAGCAACCCCCCTGTCCTACTTACCACAAACAGCTCACATACATACACTACTTAATGTCAAAATTCATAGTCACTAAATCATTTTTAAAAGATCCCAGGGCTGAAATCCTCTCCTAGTTACTTTGGAGAAAGTCCCTCTGAACTCAGCTTAATTCCAAGTAACCATACTTAGGGACAGACTATAATCCCACACATATTTACTAGAAATCAAGAGTCATACTAGAGAGGGCACTGGAAATAACCATGGGGACACTTGGTTTTTTTGTGCTGTCCTTGCATAATTTTTCAGGCCCAGTTTGTGGTGTATTGTTTTGTTCTTTAGTGTATAAGGAATTATAATACTAGCCTGAAGAGCGTAGGCCGATGAGGCACTAAACCTGTACACATGTTACAGTGGAATTACATACAAATCCATGCACAGTGTACACTTGATTTTTATTTGTGTACGTGTTATGTAATTATTATGTTAAATTCAACAAATGTACAATTGAATATATGCTTTTAAACCCTACATTTGTCCAGTTTGCACTGGTCTCCACTGTTTTGTTTAAAAAGAATGTGTGTTGACTTTTTCTTTCAAATGAATGTATGCATGTTCACTGCAGTGTATGAGCAGGGCAAATTACTGTTGTTGCATTGTAGCAGAAGGAATGGTTGGTTAACGTAGCTGGGATTGCATTGCCATTTCCTGTTTGCAGGGCCATTTTAAACTCTCCTGCAAAGCAATCAAGTTTGTATAGAAGAAATGAAATCAATAAATGCTTCCTTAAAATGTTAAAGGGGCAAATGTGTACTCAAGATGTTTTTGTTTTGTTTTTGCTTTGCTTGCAAGTATGACATTTTCTTTAAAAAATTGTTTTCAGTTCTAATGGTCCTATGGTTGCCAACCTCCAGGTGGGGTCTGGAGCTCTCCCATTTTTACAGCTGATCTCCAGCTGATAGAGATCAGCTCCCCTGGAGAAAATGGCTGCTTTGAAGGGTGGACTCTATGGCATTGTACCATGCTGAGGTCCTTCCCCACCCCAAACCCCACCCTCTCCTGGATCTTTCCCCAAAATATCCAGGTATTTTCTAACCCAAGCTGGCAACCCTAGCTGGTCCATAACATTGTAAGAATAGTAAGGTCCCCACATGGGCACCATGGTACTTTCCAATACTTCTACTAGAGCCCGCCAGATTTTTTAGAAACTGGGGACCAATGGGGCTAGGCGGGATTCCTGCCCAGCAGGCACTGGAGATCTGATTCATTGTGCAGATGGTTTTTTTAAAAAACTTTTATTTTTCATTAACAGTATAAACAGAAAAACAAGAAAATCTACAATGAACACAAATATCCAATTCTGTCCCACCCACACCCACCCCATTGCCTGTTCACATTACTGCCAAAATAGTTTAATAACATCAGTATAAAAATACTGTCTTATATTTGTTCGGTTTTTCTTCCAAAAATGTGAAGATGGGCCACATTCTTCCAAAAATTTATTCTTTTCATCTCCCTGCGGATTAAAAAAAATGTATTTCACCAGCAGCTGCCACCAAAGTGTTGATTTTATTCTCTCTCACATTCCTCGTTTCTGGTGTATTTTTAAAAATTACTACTCTTGTCCCCTGCACTTGACCTTCCTTTGTGTGTTTGTGTGTGTGTGTGGCTCCGCCTCCTACGGTGGCCATTTTGTGACCCATCACCCCGCGTCAGAATTCCAAAGGTGTCCACAGGCTCAGAAAGGCTGAGGACCCCTGCAATAGTATAACAAACAGATCTAATTTTTTAATAAAACACAATGGGCAAATGGTACAATTAAAAAAGACAAAAAATCAGGAAATGACAAGGTAAAAGTATGCTATGGAAGCAACGGGCAGGTGTATGGGGGACAGGGGAGTTAACTCCCCACACCATTTCCTTGACCTGGACCTCAAGCAGCCCTACAGTTATATCTGCCCTGTACAGTAAACATACAGGTTGCCTATAAATTACCTCTGTATTTCGCCAGCTGAGACAAACAGCAGTTCTAGGCTGGGATACTAGAGGTTTAAAAAAATCATGTTGGAAAATTAAAAACAAACAAACAAACCTCAGGCCCTGATCGGAACTGGAGCCCTGTACAGCTGCTCTTTAGCAATAAAAACACTCCATAGCTCCTCACAGGGCTTCCAACATCTCATCTAGTTTAACCAAAAGCCTCACCAAACTCAGTGGGACTTACTTCTAAATGTGCTTGGACTGAATTGTTTAATTCATATAGGCAACACTTACACCAGAGCAAAGTCAGGGCTGTTAGGAGGCCATACCAAAGCCTAGCCTGGAAGAATGTGTTCTTCAGCTCAGAGTCCCCAAGGTCAGTTGCTCAGCTGGGCCTGACACACCTGAAATGAAGCATGCAGAAGGCAGCACTGCTCTGTGAGCCGCCAATGGAAAGAGCCCCATCTAAGTGTAGTTACACCAAGCCTGGCTTTTGCAGAGAATTCCTGCACACAGCTTGAAAGGGTCCCAAGGGCTAAGCAAAGAGTGCCCTAGATAGTTCACTGGGTTAAGTGCTAATTGATTGGGTTCCTGGCTTAAGCCCCACATACCCTTGATAGCTTTGTTGTAATAATGGAGCAAACTCTAAGACACAAATGGATCTGTGCTCTGAGAACATTCAGATCTTAATCCATGTCTGAACGCTTTGCCTCAAAGACCACTGGCAATGAGAGATTCTAATTCGGTATCTTGGATCTCAACCTCATGTATAAAATTTCAGAGGGGGCCATAAATAGGACATCTGTATACTTCAGTTTGATATGCAACCTATCTGTCTCATGCATTTTTATCCCACCTTTCCTCCAAGGAGCTCTAGAGAGTGTTTAGGCCCGGCATTTCAAGACCTCATTGTCCTCTTCTATATCTCTGAGTGTTCAACATCTCACCACAAGGGCTTGCCATCTCATACGGTACCCTGATAAGAAGCCGGAACCACTGGCATGGGAAATAATTATACCCATGTGGTCTCCCCATTTACCTTGTTACTGGAATATAGCATTTCTTCTGGCAAGTTCAGAGATAAGGCCATGCCGTGTGGCTTGCACCACTGGAAAGACTCTGACCAGTCCTCTCCCAATCCAGTAAAAAGTAATGCTCTGTGAGGAACTTAATTCTTTGATATGCTATTCATAGCTCAAACATGTGGTAAGATGTGAAATGCATTGTTTTCAAGCTGCGGAAAGAAAGCTTTATCCAACCAGCTTGCTAGCTCTCCACAAAGAATGGTGCTAGAGGAAGCAAGGGGGTCTAGTTGAGCTCTCAAGGCAGAAATACAGCACTTGCTGGTTCTTACACAATCCTCGTAGCATGTTTGCCACTTTCCATGCTATTCCAGTAACAGAGGAAATGGGGAGACTGCATGGGTATCATTATTTCCCATCCCAGTGAAGCCAACCTCCCAGGAAGAGGCAGCCTCATCTTAAGCCCTTTCCATGTGGTATCCCCAGTCTCTGCATTACACCACGGCAGCATGGGAAGGAACTATCCAGAAACAGCAGTCACTCTGCTGAAGTCATATAAAAACCAGTCCATATTCACTAGGCTAGAAGAGAGAATATGGACCTTGAGAGCCAGCTTGGCGTAGTGGTTAAGAGTGGTGGACTCTAATTTGGAGAACCATGTTTGATTCCCCACGCCTCCACATGCAGCTGCTGGGTGACCTGGGGTCAGTCATAAGTTCTCTCAGAGCTATCTCAGCCCCACCTACCTCACAGGGTGTCTGTTGTGGGGAGAGGAAGGGAAGGTGATTGTAAGCCACTCTAAGATTCCTTCAGGTAGTGAAGAGCGGGGTATAAAACCATCTCTTCTTCTTTGTCTGATGTAGAGACAGTTATAGAATTGATTATATGCCTTTACAGAGTTCTGTAACTCTTAAAAATCTTAATATCTCAGAACATCTACTAGGAGATGTGGGGAAACTAATCCTGTCTTTGCTACAAAGTTATTTCACTTTTAAAATGACTGATAGCATTTTTGTATGCTGCTCTGTTCATCTAAGGAGCTCAGAGCAGTGTACACGGTTGTTATCACCTCTAGTATACCCTCACAAACAGTCTTGTCAATTAGGTTAGGCAGAGAGAGCACATGTATGGCCCATGGACACTCACACTCACCCAATTTGGTGTAGTAGTTAGGAGCATGGACCCTTATCTGGGAGAACCGAGTTTGATTTCCCACTCCTCCACATGCAGCTGCTGGTGTAACCTTGGGTCAGTCACAGTTCACTCAAGAGCAATTCTTGAAAGAGCTCTCTTAGCCCCACCTACTTCACAGGGTTTCTGTTGTGGGGAGGTGAAGGGAAAGGAGAGTGTAAGCCACTCTGAGACTCCTTTGGCTAGAGAAGGACGGAGTGTAAATCTAATCTCTTCCTCTTCTGCAGTGTCACCCTTCTTAATCCAATGACACTCAATCCTGCATGGGACTGCACTGTTAGTGAACGTCACAGCAGGAATTTGAACTCCGTCTCCTCAGTCTGGTTCTCAGCCCCCCCCCCCCCCAGCTTTGAATCATGGCTGCCTTTGAAAGCCAGCATGGCATAGTGGATAGACTGTCTGACTAGGATCCTGGACGACCTGGGTTTGAATCCCCACTTCTACCATGGAAACTTGATGGATGATCTCGGGCCGGTTACAAACTTTCAATTTCAGCCTGGCCTACTTCACAGGGTTGTTGTTGTGCAAAAATGGAGAAGGGAGAACAATGTTCTAAGCCACTTTGAGTCCCAACTGGGGAGCAAAGCAGGATATAAATAAATAAATACAGGCAAAATAAATGCATGCCATTAGCAGGGCAGAGTAATGCACTAGATTTAGTTATGGGTGAACACGGCAGAAAAATTCACATCATAAGTCTGGAAAGAAACATTACAGGGAGAGAAGACTCTATGGTCCTTGTAAAGAAGAGAAGAGAGAGAGATTGGATTTATACCCCACCCTTCACTTGGAGTCTCAGAGCAATTTACAAACTCCTTTCCCTTCCCTCCCCACAACAGACACTCTGTGAGATAGGTGGGGCTGAGAGAACTCTTTCCAGAACTGCTCTTGAGAGAACAGCTCTGAGAGAACTGTGACTGACCCAAGGTCATGCCAGCAGCTTCAAGTGGAGGAGTGGAGAATCAAACCCAGTTCTCCCAGATTAGAGTCTGCGCACTTAACCACTACACTAAACTGGTAGTATAGTTCTGCCTCGGGCTGCAGATTTTACATCACCCATAGTGAAAAATTCAGTAATTTTATATCGGTGAGAATGGCATTTGGATTTTTTCATTTCCAAAATCCACACTGGCCATACCTCTAAGAATGCAAAATATAATAGGTGACATGATTATTTTTCCCCAACCAACTTTTGAAAATGACTTTGTTTACAACAAACTCTTAACTGAACAAAACAGATCAGCCAGCTAATTATCCATTACAAATTATCATCTGAAGTATTTTTAGCAACCTACTCTGCAAACATTAATATTCTTAAGACAATATATTGATGAGGCACGGTGATGGGAAGGCACAGACTACTGTCTTGTATGTAGCAAGGCAATGAATCTTAAACTCAAAACCTACTGTATGTTTATTAAGGGTCAAGCCAGAGCTGCATCCATGGGAGCAGTGTTCCCCCATCCCCCCACCATGAGGTCTCTACGTCATGTCACAAAGTCCTCACGCACACACACGCCCCTTTCCCTGGGAGTTCCACACTGAGAAATTCATTCCCAGGTAGCAATGGCCATGATTCAGCTTGAGACTGTGGCATGTGGAGAAAAGGTGCTTAATTCTCCTGTGCAATTTTCCTGACCTGAAATGCCCCGGGAAGCCACTATTTGCCTCATGTGAAACTTATGTAGCCCCGCAATACATGTAAGATTCCCCAGTACAGCGAACAGCAGTTCCTAGGGGCTGTTTCACATTGGGAAAACAGCATCAGCAGGAAGACTTAACCCCCTTTCTCCCTATGTGCTGCAGTCCCTATCCAGGTCAGGCCCCACACACCGAGGAAGTACGTTTCAAGCATGGGACTTCAATTGACAGGACCTGTGGCATAGATGCAAGGAGTTTGTTAACATATGAACTGGTCCTACACAACATCTCTGAAGATAACAAATATATTTGGGGAACCAGATATTTGATACATGCTCCAGTTGCCTTTGTCTAAGTATGAACACATTTTAAGCAATCATATTTTAACATTCAGTTGACTTTCTCTGGACAGGCTGCAGTAGGAGCTCACTGTTCTTTTACCAGGAAAAAAAACCCAGGAGCAACTGTGACTTACTATGAAGAAGGTTGCTTTTTTCCATTTAAAGCCTTAAATACCAATGGCTTGGGTTTTTTGTGTGTATGTAGTTTTTAAGGTCCCATAAACACTAAGGAATTTTGCCCTTGGAGCCACGTTCTTTCAGTGCCTTCCACATCATTCTTAGTCAACAAACACATTTGTCAGGGAAACACATTGTAATTCCTGGGTGATTGAAAACTCTGGCTCATTGCTTCCTGCATGCTTCCACTGACAGGGTAAGGAAGCCTGCACTATGGCTAAGCAGATGAGCAGCAAAAATGATCTGCACAAGCCCATCCTGGAATGAAAGGGAGAGAACAACCTGGATTTTGCATACTGACTAGGAATGACACCTTTGCTTCTGAAAGCAAAAAAGGGTGTATTTCATCTTTGGTTGCCAAAGTGTTGTTTCACCAATCTGTCTGTTCCACAAATTCATACGTGCCTAATTTTCACTTGAAAACAACAAAATCCAATGATAACCCCAGATCAAACATCATAGACAAAGCTCTTGTGTTATATAATATAATCTGAAATACCACACATTCCAGTGCAGGCAATGCCTATGCTCAGCTGCAAGTCAAATATACATTAGCAAGTCTTAAATATACAAGAAGGGATGTATCAGAGCCTAGGGGCCATGGTCTTTGACCTAGAAGAACTCTGGTATAATCATGAATGCAACTCAGGAGTTTTATGGATTCATAGTGATGGAGAATTACTCTATGTATGCCCATGTTCTGTTTTCATATTCTGCTACTGAGTCTTAATGCTGAGAACAAGTTCTGGGGCTCATTCTGAGATCAAATTAATTTTTTCAGTGTATGCCTGCCAATCCAACTTCCATGCTCTATCAAACCAATGCACAACATAATAATTAAAAAAAAAAAGATTGGAATAGGGCTTAATTTGAGCCAGCGTTCAACCCTGGGATATTTATTTCTGTTCCAGGGCTTAATAATATTGGAAGGATTCATTTGCACAGATCTGTGACATCTGCTGTACGGGCTGTACTCACAAAAGCTTATGACTCAGTACATGAAGTAGCTGTTAAGGTGCCACAAGCCTATGGCGGCAAACAACTAGCAAGACTACTCCTATGAGTTCTAGGCTGGCTTGAATACAAGGCCCAGTTGGCACAGCAAGCACATGGAAGCTGTTACACTGAACTACCCTAATAGGCCACTTACTGTGAGTGATACATGTGTGAATACAGCATTAAATAATACCCTTAAGAGCTAGTTTCTGTGTTTCTCTCAAGGCTTGTATAGGAGGGGCCTCACTTGTGCTTGAGGGTGCTAAAATTATAGACTGTCAGTGACTCTCTCAGCGTGTATTACTGTCCGTCAGTAACTCTTCTCTACCAGCTGGAACCAATCAACAGGCCCTGTTGTTGACGCTACCAGTGTCTCCTGGATGTGGCTGAAGGGTGAACTGGAAGCAAGGGCTAAGGCCACCATCCCACCCCACCTCACCTCAGAGGACACTATATCTGTAGGCCCCACTAGCAGCCAGGGGGGACCTTGAAACCCTATCTGTGACTCTTAGCTTGACCCTTAGCTACTTTGAATCAACCAGTAGACAGATATGGCCCAGAATTCCTTGTACATAAGCCTCCTTTACTTACCCTCTCTGATTTTGAACTATATCTTTATGAGCTAAGGCTGCTTTTGAGGGAAGGTCTTTTCCCCTGAAAGTGTCCTTTAAAGACACATCTACATCATACACTTAAACTACTTTAAGAGTAATTTCCTTTTCCAAGAGAAACCTGGGAAATACAGTTCTGTGAGGTTGCTAGGGATCTTTGAGAGAATTCTCAGAATCCTTAAGAAACAACTCACACAATACTTTGGGAGAAGCCATGTGGCTTTTGATGCCTATGGTCTGCAGTTTTATGTGCTTCTCAACACAGATTCATTAAACTGAAGGCAAATTAAACAGATTTTATTTTAAGTTAGGGTTGCCAGGTCTCCACTGGCCACCAGCGGGGAAGGGAGGTAGGGTTGCCGGATCCAATTTGGGTAGAGTTGCCAGCCTCCAGGTGGGACCTGGAGATCTCCCGCTTTTACAACTGATCTCCAACTGACAGAGATCAGCTCCCCTGGAGAAAATGGCTGCTTTGAAGGGTGGACTTTATGGCATTGCACCATGCTGAGGCCCCTGCCCTCCCCAAACCCCACCTTCTCCCAGATACACCCCCAAACTCTCCAGGTATTTTCCAATCCAGACCTGGCAACCCTAAACTTGGGACTCTCCTGGAGCTTTGGGGGTGGAGACTGGAGAGGACAAGGACCTCAGTGGGGTACAATGAGATAGAGTTCACCCTCCAAAGCATCCATTTTCTCCAGGGGAACTGACTGCTGTAGTCTGGAGATGAGCTGTAATTCCAGGGGATCCCTAGGTCCTTCTCCACCTGTAGGCTGGCATCCCTATTTTAAGTACAAATTGCTGTAAGCTGTCCTAAGGTAGCTCTGCTGGTTAGGCCTAGCCAAAATTAGTTTCACGCACTAGCACAAAGCTGCCCTTGTAAACTGGGGTTCTTAATAGGCCTAGGGGGGAAATGTTCTGTCCCTTTAATGGAGGTTTAATGTTTTGAAATGGTAGCAGAATCTTTTCATGTCATGAAAGTAAATAACATCACCTGATAAATCATGTTCCATTAAGCCCCTATTAAAGAAAGAGGCCCTGACTTGGATAGCTCATGCTAGCCCAGCCTCATCAGATCTCAGAAGCACCTCTGAATGTCTGTTGCCTTGAGAACTCTACAGCTGTCTTAGGTATAGGGTGTGTGTCCACTCATCATCTCCTGTGGATGTATATTTCCTGCCCTGTTATACAGATTTATAACTTCTCTGCAAGACTGAGCTGGAAAAGAAACTAGTCTGCATGTGCTTACTGGCTGGACAGCAGCAGCCTCTACTTACACTTTTCTCTCCAGAACGATATGTGTACCCTGCTCATAATAGCGAATTTGATGCCTTCATTTTTATTAGTAGTCCAACAAAACAGGTCAATCACAGACATGGGTTTGTACATACTGGACAGGCTTTACAAATATGCAGAAAAACATAAGTCTGTAAACTGAAAAAGAAGATACATCCCTCGCATACAAATGTAAGTGGGGGGGGGGGGAGAAAAGTGAGCATATTTATTGTCCGTCAGGACAGAGCCATGGAATATTGCAAGCAACTGAACAGGGGGGGGGGGGGGAGAGAAGACAAGAGTATGTGGGGGGAATTATCATGGAGGGGGAGATTAAGTTCAAGAGGCAGCTGTTCCCCAAGAACAATTTCCTCCATCCCAAATTCTTCCATACAGGATAGGACAGGTTAAAATACCCACTTCCTCTACTGGACTCTAAAGGGTAAGGCCTAGATAAGGACTTCCTGCAGCTCAGCCTAAAACCTCAGTAGGAGTTGGGCCAAAGGAACTACAGTGCTAGATTTCTAGGGACCAGGTTAGTTGAATAGGAAGCTGGTAGAATGCTGTGGAATGGACTTCCTGAGGATGAAAGGAAGAGCCCGCTGAGACTTCTTGAACAGGAGAAATGCAGGAGATAAATATTTTAAATGAATTCTGAGATCTCTTAGCCTTGGAGTTCAGCACTATTAGGATATTGCATAATTGGAAGGAGGATTTCCTAATGATTTATCCTCTCCTACGATCACTCACAAGGGGCCACGGTGGCTCAGAGGTTAAGACACTGAGCTGCAGACCGGTAGGTCAGTAGCTCAGCAGTTCGAGATCCGAGTCCCGTGTGACAGAGTGAGCTCCATTAATGTTAAAATCTAATTTACAGCATGATCCAAAAAACATATTACATCCTGAAGGCAGCCCCATGAAACTCCCACACAGCCATCGCAATTCAACTAAATTTATTATCATTTGTTGTTTAACAATCCACACTTCCATCAAAGAATCCTGAGTGGCAAATGGAGATCTCCAAGGTGGTCTCCTCGGCCGATTCCGCACCAGCAGTTGCTTTGGTGTGGACCCCCCGAAAAAACCTGCGGCATAGTAAACATTCCCCACATGTTGCCCCGGGTCTGCATTTGGCCCAAATGTAATCCTCGTTCCCCCCAGATCTTCCGTTTCCTGGATTTTCAGGTTTTTTATTTTGCCACGGGAGTGAAGTCAGGGCATTCCAGTGGGGAACTCCAGAACCGGGATTTAATGCTCCTCCCTTTCAACGCCCCTCTTTCTTCTTCCCCTCCCCTTTCCCTCTCCTCCATTTTTTTTGCCCCCCGGCCCTTGTTGCGTTACAACAACACTCCAATGTAACGCAACGAGGACCTCTATGCATTGAGCAGCAATATAAAGCAATGTATAGTCTCTAGCCACTCATTCACTGATTTTGCCAGTGTTTTGTTGCAACACAACAATGTTACAATGCCGTCAATGCCTGCTCGACCTTTCAATAACTTTGGCAGCCTTTTATTTATGAGTGTGCATTAAAAAAAGGACACTCCTGCAGTCAAGAGGCAGAAAGAGTAAAAAGTAAAACAACTGGAGGGCGGTTGCTGATCCCTCCTGTGAGTGCGGTGTTGAACTGGTAGGGCTGTTGTTCCATTTCAATAAACGTTATCTTTTTATTTTATTCTAAGTTGAGACTGCAAAACAGAACTAAATCCCTCAGGGCAGTGGGGGTATTCCACTGTCTCCTCCCTTTCTCAACACTGCGGCCAATGACAATGTTGTAATGTTGTTACATCACAACGAAACCACGCATGTGAAAAAAAAAAAGAAATGTGTGCATGCATGAGCATACCTGTAGCATAGTGGGAGGGTTCTGTACAAGGAAAAGGGGTGTGTTGTGAGGACATCATGACGTTATAACATTACAACGCAACCCCGCCTATGTTAAAAAAAAAGGTTGGGCGAAAGAAGGGCAGGGGATCAAGAGCTGGGGCAAGGACAAATGCAGAAATGAAAACGCGAAGCAAAATTCTGTGGTGCGGAACCATGCTAACAGAGTTGAGTCAGTTCAAGCCAGGTGGAAAGTGGAGCAAAGTGCTGGTGCGGAATCGGCCCTATACAAGCAATGGCCAAGCTCTGCTCAGCTCTGTTTCATGCTGCTTCAGTCTGAATCTTATTATGTGTTTTTCAATCTGTCTCAAATCAATCAGATGTGCTACCCAATTATATGCATTTTGTGCAGAATTAAGTCCTATTGTGGCTAGTATTTGCCAACAGGGCTGAGAAAATGTCCCATCCCTTTAATGGAGACTTCCTATGTAGAAATGGGCAGCTGAAGCTTTTCATGGCATGCAGATAAATAATATCACCAGGTAAATTTACATTCCATTGGGCCTATATTAAAGGGACATGGCATTTTTTCTCCATCCTGTTGGTAACGTAATTGCAGGGTTTATCCTCAAGTAGGTGAGATTAAGCTGTATTCCTAAGCACATTTACTAGTTAACAGGTCACACTGAACACAGTGGATCTTCATTAAAAGCAAATGTTCAAAGTATCAGGCTGTTAGCATTTAAGAATAATCTTATGTCTTTTTGATTTCACAGAACTGAAGCGTTCCTGATTTTCACTGGGCATACCTAGGATCAAATATTAAAAAGCAGGAGAGGGTAAAATTGGGGTTCTCTTGTAATTCCATACCTCCAAGAGCTTTACTATTTTCACCCATGAATAATAATCACTTATACTGCAGCATCAAATCCTATATCAACGGTGGGGCCACTAATGCACAAACATATCCACTGTTTCCTTATATAGATATAAATAATGAAACTCATTTATATGGCTTGCAAAGCACAAGTGTCCTTTGCATTTATTTAATTATGGCTCAGTCTAACCAAAGATAACCACTCACAGGCCACACTGCTTTCAATCAGTGCAAACTTTACTCTCCCACTGAAATCCGTGGAATGCAAATTTGTTACACTTTTGTTGGATCCTGCCCATTATTTCTAAAAATGGTTTATACTCCCAGGATCAATAAGAGGGGAACAGAAAAGAAACAAGCAAGTTAAACTAAGCTGCTTCATTAACTCAGTGCGTTTGCTTCCTTTCTCCCTCCAAAAATCCTGATCGTATTTATAGTATGTTACCACTGAATGATGTGAACCTTTGCAGCTGTAAAACTCATTAAGGTTAGACTATCAGAAGCCACTGTAGCTTGTTCTTGAGAATGTGGTGGTAAGAGGTAATGACAACTTGAAAGAGAGAAGGGACTTAATACTCTGCTTGGGGGGCAAGTCATTCTATACTGCACTCTTACCTACTGCTAGTCTGCTATCCATCTCTTTTGTCATCATAGCATATTGTATTTTCTTGTTTTCCCTACTCCTCTCCTATCCTTTTGCCAGATTATCCTCATCTTTACCTTTCCCCAATATCTCCCCTATGCCTCTCTTCTCTACATTGCTTGTCAACCTTTCCTTTGGCACTCAAGGAGAACGATATAGAAAAGTTTTGTTACTATGCATCATTCTCCTCTCACCTACTCTGGTAACTTCAGTGAAGTAATTGAAATTGCATCTGGAACAATGTAATAAACCATACTGTTTCCATTAATTTAGGGCAGCAGTTTTCAAACTGGGAGCCAAGTAAACCTATTGTTCCTTGAGAACTTATCAGAGGAGTCCTCAGGTTGAAAACAAGTAAAGGTGGACAAAGGAATCAGGTCCACCATTTTCTAACATGAGCTAGACTGTGCCCATAATTTCTAAAATGTCCTAGGCTTCAAAGGATCACATGGCACTGGGAATGCTTTCTCCAGGCTGTGTTGCTTTGTCATCCAACGTGGCCAGCACCTCCTGATGATAACATGGTATTGCTTTAGAGGGCAGACAGGTGAAGAGGTCTTCTTCCATATCAAACCTCCAAGTACATAAATAGGAAACTGCCCCCAGCTTCCCATGCACTTACACACCATAATGGAAGACAGTTGGTCACACAGGCCACATGGAAATCACTTTGGGAATCACAGGCCATGTGGGAGTCACTATTTAACAGGGCTAGGAATTATTTTTTGCCAGGGCCAATGAAAAGCCTTGGTGTTTTTGTCTTCTCTCAGCAATCCCAATGAGGTACTTAACAGTGTAACTGTAGCTGGATGTGCTCACAATTTGACTCCAGTTACAATTGTTTATACTCATCGTGACTTGATCAAGGATGGCACTTTGGAATGTACCAAGCATCGGGCTTCATAGAGAATAAGTATCTCTTTATACATTACAGAGGAGTGCACTGGCTAATCTTGGGGTCCCCAGCCTGTATTCTAACAGTCAGAAGTGAATTATGAGTTCTACTCAGTTCTGATGTATGTGGTACCTGATTTAGATCACAACTGTGGCATGTGTGGAGAAGGGGCTTTGTTCTTTCCCTGAACACCATTTTCCTGAGATTAAATAGCCCAGGAGGTTCTATTTGGCCCCCCTAGGGAAATTCATGAGGTCTACCCAATGGCCCAAATACTGCTACCAGTAAGGTGCCTAAGCCAGTTCTGGGGCAGATGAGAGAATGAGCAAAGCTATCTCACCAGCAACTGGTTCAGCCTCTTAACATCATCTAATTCCCAGATCTGGCTTACCTACACTCAGCTGGCTATTGTCCCAACGGGTTTCATGCCCTTTGTCTTAGGCTGTGGTTACCAAACTGTTTTGGTGTACTTCTTAAAAAGTTGTGGTCCTATTTCATTCCCAGCCTTATGCATTGGTTCAATTTGTGCTCTACCATGTCACTTTTCCCACTCTGCACTTATCCAAATATTTAATCTGAATAACTGCAGATCTTTACATCATTTGAATATTAACATCTAAAGCTACAATTTGTCTTTTACATAAGTAATCAATGAGACATTTCTAAGTAAATATGTTTAGGACTTGAGTGTGTTTGGAGGGGGAAAAGATGTACCATGTGTTATTCTTCACTTTATATTGCAGTGCAGTCAGTAGATTTTACTGTCTATGTGGATTTGTGAAAAGCTGCTCATTATTCACTAATTCAGGTTAAAGCAGCTTGTATAGACAACTAGTGTGATGAGTTAATGTTGTCATAAGTGCCACATGGGCCATGGAAGCAAAAGATGTTGTCTCACTTTAGCTGAGGTTTTAGCACATTAAAGGAACAGGATTAGTCAAAGTCAGTATCTTCAAGTGGAAGGTGAAACCAAGGGGCTGCCAAAGGGAGCAATTCCTATTCTTGCCAGTCCATTTGCGTGACCTTTTTAATATGTCAAGGATGCAGAGAAAAAACTACCACAAAGTGATTTTTGTATATGGTGACCAGTACAATGATGTGGACGCTTTGATGTGTTTTCATATAGTAGTGCTCTACCTAAAGATGGCAGCCTCCAGGTGGGATTTGGGGATCCCCGGGAATTACAGATCATCTCTAGGCTACAGAGATCAGTTCGCCTGGAGAAAACAGATGCTTTGGAAAGTGGACTCTGTGGCATTGTACCCCACCGAGGTCCCTGTCTCCCCAGGTTCCACCCCCAAATCTGCTGGAGTTTTCCAACCTGGATCTGTTAAGCCTACCCCACCCACTCCAGTCCCACCTGTGGCCAAAGAGGACCTGGCAACCCCAGGCCTGCATCCTGGCTCAACCTTCCAAGGCTATCCAGGAAGAAATGAAGTGTGATCTTAATACATCAGAGAACATCACAAGTCAACAAGCCATTTTGTTTGTGGTAGCTTCAAACTGGGCTTTACGAATCAGCAATAGACCATCATAATGATGGTTTTCCTATATGCTTTGGATTAAGAATTCTCAAACCATTTCTACCGGTTCCTCCTACCAGCAGCTTGGGTTTGGTCCACACATAACACAATGAGATGGTAGAATCTTGAGGCACTACAGTAGACTCTGCTACTTGAGGCCACAGATGGAGACTGGCATTTTTTTTAAAAAAGAATTTATTTTATTTTATTTATTTCTTAAATTTATATCCCGCTCTCTCCACCAAGGCAGACTCAGAGCGGCTTTGCAATTCCACCAAGTAAAAACACTTTGCAATTAAAAAGTAATGTGTCAGGGAGAATAGTTCTGGTCCAATTCACTATGTGCTGTACTAATTTCCTATTTACAGAGTATGAAGCATTCAAAATTGTGATTTCCTTCCCACCCCTACATTCTGAAGTCATACAGTTTATTCTACCGCTTCATTCTGCTACATGTGTGGACCAGACCTAAGATACCTTTTATAAGTGAATGGCCCCCACACACTGCAACCCTTTCCAGTCAGATCTCCCATCCCTGTATTTCCCCCTTATTTCTCCCATCTGTGTACTTTTAAAAATCTGCCATCTGGTTGTTCTTCCAAAAGACATTGCGTTAATTAATGGAAAACATAGCTGTTTTTAGAGAGGAGGGAATAACAATAATATTCCGAGAGGTACTGTTTTGTTGCATGTCTTGCTTTGTGTATACTAATCTGCAAATGTTAAGGGTAAGACAATTTAGTGCACAAAAAGGGTAAAGGATGGGATGCCCTTTCTCCAGCTCTTGTGCCCCTCACCATGGTTTGTGACCAAGGTTTCCCACTTTGAAAGGTACAAGAGGACAGAAAACAGTGCAAGTTTAAGAACATCCCTGGGAGCAAGTCCAACTGAATAAGCTTCAGTAGGAATCTCGGAAGACCTGTTTTAGAACTGCACTGTGAATTACTAGACAGAAAGGCAAGTTACTCATTCCACAATGTAGATTTAACTTCTAAAACTCATTACAATAAGAGATGGTTGTTGCCGCTAGCATAGATGGCTTTTAAAAGAGCCAGTGCAGAGTAGTGGTTAGACTGGGATCTGGGTTCAGTTCACCAGCTCTGTCATTGAAGCTCACAGGATGACCTTGGGCCAGCCAGTAACTTTCTCACCATCTAACCTACCTCACAGGTTAGTAGTCAGGACAGAATGGAAGAAGAGAGAACAATGTTGTAAGCTGCTTTGGGTCCCCTTGGGGGGAAAAGTGGGGAAGGAAAATCTAAACAAGTTAAATAAATGATTACACGAGTTCACAAGAGTCATGTCTATCACTGGGCATCAACTGAAACAGTTAAATAACAGCCTCCATGTACAGAAGCAGCATCTGTTGAAATACTGGATGCTGAGGACAAATGCATCACTTGTGAACACCTAGAGGCAACTGGCTGGCAGCTGTTAGAATCAGGATGTTGATTGGAATGAGTGACACTCAGTCTAATTCAGCAAGCCAATGCTTACGTTCTGAGTAATTCTGACAAGTAGCCTGTCTCACACCATCTTCATGTTGTTATTTCACTGCAGTCCTTTCCCAGGTATTTTTTTTCCACCTGGTTTTGTTTTTTGCTGTCAAGTCACAGCTGATTTATGGCAACCCCAGAGGGTTTTCAAGGCAAGAGACGTTCAGAGGTGGTTTGCCATTGCCTGGCTCTGCATCATAACCCTGGTATTCCTTGGAGGCCTCCCTTCCAAACACTAGCCAGGGTTGACCCTTCTTAGACTTCTGAGATCTAACAAGATCGGGCTTATTAAATTTCAATGCGGCTTTAAAACACACAACTATTTGGAGCTTTTGTTCTCCTTCAGAGATATTTTCCTATGCAAGGGAAAGAGGACTTGCTTTGCTAGCAGTGTTAAAAGACACACCTCTCGGCACATTTTCTGGCGGCAGAGTGTTAACAGAGCAGCCCTTCAGTGCCTCAGCCCTACTGGAGCCAAGACTGGATTCTAAACAACGTGGTATATGATCTGCTTCACGGAAGTTCGTGCCCAGGATTGAGCAATGCAGGATGAGCTCCAGCAAGAAGTGTGGCGAGAATAGCTTTCTCATAAGCATCCCGGGCAAAAAGTCATGCATGGGTTTAAGCAAGGCGAGCAACAGGCAGCTGGCATATAGCAATGAGAATATCCAGGAATGGATGGCATAAGAGTTTCACTTTGTCTGTTTCACTGTGAAGTCCTATGCAGAGTTAGCTCAATCTATGCCCACTGATTTCAGACTGGAGGAATTCTGTGCAGGATTGCACTGCAGCCAGGTTCCCAGTGGCACCTCACAATGCACTTGTATGCAGCTTGCTCTTTGCTGATGCTTATTCTCACTCGAAATCCTGAAGATTTGTGTCAGCATGTCTACCTGTGATGCCGGTGCCTAAAGGTTGTCTTGCTAGCAGAGCCGCATGTTTCCTGTTCTTGTGCTGGAGTAGTTAGGCATATAGATATTTATCCCATCCCATAGGCGTAAAATATATTTATCCCATCCTTCCTCCAACAAGTTCAGAGTGTTTGTTTTCTTCTCCATTATTTTTATCCTTACAACAACATCCCTGTGAGGTAGATCTGGATGAGAAAGAGAGATTGTATGGGGATCTGAACTTGGGTCTTCTAGATCCTACTCATACCCTCTGTCTGACCACTACATCACACTGTTAGTAGCCCCCAGTCCATCCAGTTATGTGCTAATGCAGTAGCTCTTAGGGTCATCAGGATGCTCCCTCATCTCTAGAACAGCAGGGACAAAGAAAGTTGCCCCTCATACACTTTTGAGCTGGCCTGATGTATGACTCCAGTTAAGACTGTGTGAGTCGCAGCAAACAAATTAATTACATGGAAGCCACTACTTTGGCAGCACCTCCTCAGACTTTCCACAAAGCTAATGAGCAAAACTAGGAACGTTTGATTAAAGAAAAGAAGGCTATAATGTGGAAGACCCTTACTTGGGACCAGTGAATGTTTATTTTTAGCATCAGTGCCAATCTAAGTAATCAGTGCCAATAAACATCAGCTGAGATTCATTCAGCAGCTCGGTTTTCCTTTATTCGAGATAAACCACAGCTGAACTCAGTAGAACTTACTTCTGAGACAACACATAGAGGACCAGACCACTCACATTTTTAAAGGCAAGAATGATCCTCCATGCAAATATCAACAATTCAACATCATATGTTGTGTCTATAGACACGACCGGCAGGAGTCATTACGTAGAAAAAAAGGTGCAGGAGCTCATTAGCATAACTCGTTAGCATAACTTATTTGCATATGCTACCCCACCTGATATCACTGGAAGTATGTCAGAAGGCAAGAAAGAAAGGAGAGAGAGAGAGAGAGAGTGAGAAAGGAAGGAAAGAAGGAAGGAAGGAAAGAAGGAAAAGAAAGAAAGAGCTGGCAGAGAGGGGACAGCTACTAATCCAAGCCTCAGAAATACCACTATTCTGGGATGATAGCTCCCAGTGGTGGCTGAAGCCTTCAGAAGGCTGGTTGGAGGAACAAGGACCTTTCCAGGGGATGGGGTCATTTTGCTGCAGCCATGACACAAGCAGCCCCCCCCCCATGGGGGTGGGCTGGCTTTAACTCCCAAAGCTCTGCTCCCCCAAGCTCCTGCGCGGAATGACCCCTGACGACCAGTAAGCATGAGCTACTGACCAAGATTGAGGTTGCCCCAGCTCATCTTCTGTTCTGGGTCTGGTGAGACCTTGACCATAAACTAATCCTCACCTGTGAAACCATTTGTTTGTGAAGCTAAAATACATGACATGAAAGGGATGGGTTTGGAAAGAAGCCACAGATCATTGGTACAGCACATGCACATTGTGCGCACAAAGCCATGGGTTCAGTCCCTAAGCATCTCATTAAAAGGATCTCCACCAGTCATGCTGGCAAGAACCCCTGCTTGAGACCCTGGCTAGATTTGACTTGATGCAAAGCAACGTCATAAATAAGTGCAATCCTAAACCCATTGACTTCAATAAAGGGTGTAACTTGCTTTGGCTTGCACGGTTCACTTCTGAAGCCCAAGGGATGCCATGTACCCACGAGAAGAGTGAGTGGAACCAGAGATGGGCATACACTGGAATGACATTAGGGGAGCTCTTGTGTTCAGGCAGCAGACTTTCTCTACCTCTGGGACCTTGCCAAATTATTTGTGATAACTGCAGTTCAGCAAAAAGAAAAAAACAAAAACCATCAGTAAACAGCCTCTCGAGTTTCATGTGCATCACTTGACAAGCGGGTCTCAGCTGTGCTGGGTTTGCTTTTCTTGTTCACAGTTCTTTGCCAACACAGTGTTTTGCCTTAACCACCACCCCCATAGCATTTTTGGAACAACAAGGAATCAAGATGCCCTACAACCCTTGCCTGATCCACTTTTCCCATCATCTGCCACGACAGAAGCACCATATTTTGTTTCTGTGCAAACAAGTCCTCATGTTATCTATCTCCCGAAGAGTCATTCCTTCCAAACTTCGGCCCACGCTACTTCCGGTTGATCCCCCTCCCCATCAATCCACGCACTACCACTTACTACCAAGCTACTATGAAAGACACGCAAGTAAATAAAGATGTGCAGAATCCGACTGCCCCAGCAACTGAGACGCAAGTCTCATTTAGCTGGTGTCCAGGGAGGTAAGGCTGCTGACATACAAACCGGCGCTTGGAGTCTCGATAGTTTTATCTAGTTTATCTACTTGTTGCTGAGCTACAGACTCGTCTGTTCGCAACAGCTACCCTACCCTTAAAGCGAACTGTCTAAAAGAAGTGGAATCCATTCCCAGCCCCCCCGAGATCGGAGAGACGACCTACGACGCGTTTGGCCACCCCAGAGACGACTCCAGTGATCTCTCCTTTGCTTAGGAGAGCCAATTCCCGCGGGGAACTTGGGCTTTGGAGGAAGGAAGCAAGAGGCCGACAAGCATGTGGTGAAAACGAGAGAGCACCGACCTCAGCCAGCAGTTGGTCCACCCTTCCCAAAATAGCCGTCTCCATTTGGTCTGCGGAGAGCCAGGCAGGGAGCGGTGTGGTTCCGTCCGCCTCCAAGTGCGCCACCCGGGCTTGCAGGTCCGCCGTCCGGAAGTAGAGCAGCAGGCTCAGCACCAGGGAGAGGAAAGAGACGCCCGGCAGCCCCGACGCCAGCAGCGGAGGCACCTTGCAGCACCGTGCCCCATCCCCCGTCCTGGGCTGGGCGGCGAGGCAGCCGCGCTCCAAGGCGCCCCCCGGCGCGGCGCCCTTCTCCTCCGCCATGCCAGCGGCGGCCCAATAAATAAACCAATAAATAGGGGAATAAATAAGGCGCGGAGGTCTTCCTCGCAGCGGCGCCGGTCCACCAGAGCAGCGTCCACGGGGATCCCCGACGCCACGGGAGCAGAGCAGGCAGGGAGCGGTTTGAAAAGGGAAAAAAAAGGGGTATGGAGCAAAGACTTTTAAAAAAAGAAAAGAAAAGAAAGGAAATCAAACGTCAAAAAAATGGGGGGGGGTTTGATGAGGGAGGGGGCGAACGGTCTGTGAAGATCTGTCTCCTTCAGCTTTCTTGGTGGCTGTCCTTCCTCCCTCCCCCCTTGTGTTTTGTCAAGCGCTTCAGTCCCTTAGCGGAGCAGGACACGGATAGAGCCTGGAGGTCCCCACGAGAGAGAGGTCAATCTCAACTGACTGGGAAGTTGGACGGTGGCTCTTACTGCCGCCTCTCTAACTGTAACATGACACACACGCGCGCACGCTCTCTCTCTCTCCCTCGCTCTCTCTTTCGCTCTCTCTCTCCCCCGGCTCAGATGAGCGGGCTGCGCTGCTTCCCAAAGTAACCTCCTCTGCTCTCTCTGCGATGATTTATTTATTTATGCAAAACGGCTGGGTGTGATCGAATCCCGGGGCTCCCGCCCCCTGCAAAGCCCCACCGGTCCTTCAAGCGCCTTTCATCAGCTCCCCCTTTGAAGTGACACCCAGGGCAGTCGTTTATAGCGTCGGGGAAGCAATTGTGAGGCAGGGGACGCAGGACTCGGGCGCTCCTCCCCCGCACTCCTCTGGGTTGCTCTGTGGTTTGTTTTGATTTTCCTTGCCTCCCTAGAAGACTTTATGAGATAGGCGGCCCACTCCCGGCCCACCACTTCCAGACAGGTCTGCAGTTCTTCAGAGCAGGCTGGACCTCACAGAACTTGCATGCAGTGCGCTGGCCTGCTGGTTTGCTCAGAAACATCTGGATGTCTGTGGCCTCGATCTTTTCAGCTGGGTTTGCTATCGTGTAGGAGCCACAAACCCCTGTTTCGGGTCCTGGGATGAAGTCAACATGCTAGGCATGCTAGAACATAGAGCCCTTACTGAGATGAAACAAGGGCTTTCTGGTGAGTGGAGCATGCTTAATCCCAGTCCAGTTGCTTCGCAGATCAGAGCATGGTAACAGCTTTTAGGTTCTCAGATACAGAGGTTGTTCCCATGTTAGTCCCCGTCCCAACACAAAGAGTTGAACAGATATCAGAAGAGAAGCAGAGTCCTGCTGAATCAAACCAATGATCTATCTAATCCAGCATCCTGTTTCACACATTGGCCAGCCAGTTGCCCGAAGGGCCAACAAAGGATAGAGGGACCAAGGCCTTCCTCTGTCTCCTTGCACTGAAATTCAGGAGTTTGCTGCCTCTGACTATGGAGGGCCCCTTTACTCGCCATTGCTAGTAGCTGCTGATGGACCTCTCCTCCATTAATCTGTCTGATCCCTTTTTAAAGCCATCTGTGCTCATGGCCATCACTACATCCACTGGCAGTGAATATCAAAATTAATCACTCATTGAATAAAGAATATTCCATTTTGTCAGTCCTGAATTTATTATGTATCATTTTCATTGGGTACACCCAAGTTCTAGTATTAGAATTATACATAATTTTATTCACCTTTATTGTATCCTCCCCTTAGTCACCTTTTTTCCTAAACTTAAAAACCTCATGCCCTTTAGCCTTTCTACATAGGAAAGGTGCTCCTACCCCTTAATCCAGAGGCGTCAAACTCATTTGTTATGAGGGCTGGATCTGACATAAATGTCAGTTTGTCAAGCTTAACCATGTAATGCCAGGTACCGGAGATATAAACTGTATTAAGGACTGCAGCTGGTAAGCTCCAAGTTGGTGTATCCTCACTGCAAGTTCTCATGGGCTGGGAGAGGGGTGCGAAGGAAAACCCACATGGGTGGACTGGAGAGCCAGCGGTGCAGCACTGGACAGACGCTCCCACACTGTTTGACTGCTGCAGACAAAGTTGTTCCACCATGCTGAAGCCACAATTGGAGTGGCTCTGCCCACTGTCCCCCAAGCAGTCTCCTGTTCCCTCCCTTGCACTAGTTTCTCATGGGCCACATAAGAGCCCTGGACTGGCCGGTTCCAGCCCCTGGGTCTTATGTTTGACACCCCTGCTTAAATCAGTTTGGTTGGCCTCTTCCTCCCTGCCCCAGCTCTGTAATATTGTTCTTGCAATGTGATGATCAGTATTCCAAATAAGGTTGCACCGTAAATGGCATTATGTGGCTGTTATATTTTCAAATGCGTTCCTAGTAATCCCCAACATGGAATTTGCATTTCTCACCACTGCAGCACATTGAGTCAACATTTTGATTGAGCTATCCCCTACAGATCTCTTTCTCTTTCTTTCTCAGTTTCAGCCAGTTCAGACCTTATCAGTATATATTTAAAGTTAATTTTTTTGTTCCATTGTGGATCAGCTTATGCATCCTTTCAACGAACTTCATTTTCTATGCTGTTGCCCACTCTCCCAATTTAGAGACATCCTCCTGGAGTTCTTCACAGTTCACCTTGCTTTTCACCATCCTGACAAAAACTCCAAAAGACTGGTAAGACGGGTTTTCCTTTACCAAAGCTATACTGATTTTCCCTGAGCAGGCTTTGCTTCTCTGTAGGCTTGTCTTTATTAACAATTTCTACATTAACTTGGAAGGTATGTAAGGCTAATTAGCCTATAATTTTCTGGATTCCCTGGGGATCTCTTTTTAAAAATTCATGTTATATTTGCTACATTCTAATTCTCTGGTACTCGGTAGTAGATCCAAGGTGTCTGGTTTGGGATTCAGATAATTTGTAAATGCTGATAGTGAAAGAGGTAAACTGGGCCTCAAACCATGCTACAGGGTAGGGCTCTCACATCTTTAAGTTGGTATAATAAGGACCAGGATGTAATTTTTGACTGTAAAGCGTATAATAACATCTGCGAGTCTCTTCCTTTCCCTAAGACACTCCCTCTCTCTCGCAGGCAAAGAATCTGCATTTTAAGAAATTTGCTATTGGATAGCCGAGCAGAAGTTACCTATCGGGTGGCTAGATTCGGATGGCTTGCCCTAAGAATTAGAAAATCTATAGTAGCTTGAAAAGAGGAGAATTAAGATCAAGTTTTATTAATTTTAACCATTATGATTTTTATGGTGTTTTTATAACCAGTCTTAAAATTCTGTTCCTATTTTAATTTGATATCTTTTACCCATGTAATAAAACGTCATCGGTTTATGTTTTGGTAAGTGACCGTGAATAATAATAATTAAAAAATGTTAGGGACCAGGATGAAGGCCACATGAAGGAAGTATTACCGCAACCCCCATATCCATGTCCCTTTATCCTCTATACTTCGTCCCTCCAGGCTTCCCCTACACATCTTCTTTTCCTCAGCCTCCTTGTCCACATTCATTGGCCCTGCTGTGTCCTCATTCTATGGTTTACCTCCTTCCCCTCTTCTCTTCAGCTGCAGCTGATTCCTAGGTCTATGTTTTTTTAGGCACATTCCCGTAAGACGGGGTATGGGAACATTGCCTACAGATGGGCAAGCCCACAAGAGTTAAGCCAGCATGTCTTGCTTCCAGTGCCAAAGTTAAGTATAAAAGAGATTGCTGCTCAAAGCAAAAATAATATGTAGAGGTGCTACTGGGAAGCAAATATCTGGAAGAAAGAAAAGTTGAGAAATGAGCTATAATTGCTGCAATTCTTGTACTTTCTTGGGAATGAATCACAACGATGTTGAAGATATCTGCAGCAAAGAGACCCAGGAATTTTGATTCACACTGAAACTTTCTGAGTGTTCTCCCTGATACCAGAGCCAGTTCGATGTAGTGGTTAAGTGCACAGACTTTAATCTGGGAGAACCGGGTTTGATTCCCCACTCCTCTGCTTGCACTTGCTGGATGACCTTGGGCAAGCCATAGTTCTGGCACAGCGGTTCTTGAAAAAGAGCAGTTTCTGTCAGCACTTTCTCAGCCCCACCTACCTCACAGGGTGTCTGTTGGGAGGAGGGGAAGGGAAAGGAGATTGTAAGCCACCCTGAGACTCCTTCGGTAGTGAAGGGCCGGGTATAAATCCAATCTCTTCTTCTCTTCTTCTTCTTCGACCTGCCCCAGTAGCAGGTAAACAACTGGAAGGGAATCTCTTTGGTGGGTCTTAGTATTCCTTGTGTTCATTTCCCAACCAGACTTGTGAACCTTGGGACTCCAGGAACTGATTTAATGATTCAAGTGTCTGCCCAAAAGCCAGGAACAGTTCCAAGATAATGTTCATACTTCAATGGGGCATTCTGGAATTGTTTATATGAAGCAATCATATATGGAAAATGCTGAATCAGAACTGAAAATCCCTGTGGGTAGGTCAGGAGTTCGGCCAAGACACAGGAACCCAGCAGACTGCTCCAGAGACAAGTGGCCAGATTGAGTAGATGGTGTCTTACAACTTTTGTCACCTTCAAAGTGCGGCAAGATACGTGTTTATAAAGACAATGCCAAGTTATTTGGTAGGCAGTTCCATGGTGGGATGCAGTTAGATGATGGGAATGAGAAGCTGGGTGCAGAAATGAAAATGGGTATGTTGAAGAAGGAAAGTCTTGGTTTGCTGATCAGAGGTTATCCAAAACATTTAAAACTGTCGGTGACCTGACCCAGAATTGCTTCTGGCTGATCAGGAGTCTTAGCTGAGAGCCAATCATGAACCAGAAGCCACCAGAATAGAGGAGTGAATGGGAAATAGTTGGAAAGTCTAACATGTGAAAACAAGAAAGCCATTTCATAAAGACTATTAATCAGAGGCATGATTTCCCGAACATTCCATGCAGAATGAACATCCCATGCCTGGACTCAAAAAGATGTGGGTGTGGATTCCGATCTCATGGGTAGGGAAAGCAGCACTTGAAAGCTGATTCTATTCCATCACAATTTCCACATATACTCCTATATTAAAATAATTCCAAAGCATTCCCATGGAGAAAGTATAATGCTAAAATTAGTCTCTGGATGTACCTATGTCCTGTTCCAGCAACATGTTCACACATTTTCTAAAACATGGTATTTGTCCCATGTCTTTAAACTGTAACACAAGAAGCCTAAAAGTGAAAACATGGGATCAACAAAAGGGATCCTACAGAAACTTCACTGGAAATGCACATCTGTCATTCAAAGTATGTTTGTGGGGGAGGGGGATCCACTATAGTAAAAACAGAGAAACTCACAGAGAAACTTTGAAGAAAGTGCTGATTCAGGATGTGATGCTCTCTCATCCAAAACAACCCCAGACCAAATTGGGTACTAGTTTCCAAATGGTGGCCATCCTTTGCAATGTGAGTTGCATTTCAGGACTGTGTTACAAGGTGCAGCCAGATGAGGCAATGGGTTGTGTTCTAGATCATATGGGCCATTCTCTGCTCATGTGGGGTAAGGCTTAACAGGCTGGCCCTGTAGAGATTGTGCATGCACCGAATAAGATGTACCCAAATAATGTGGCAGCATTCTAGAGCTGCCAGCTCTGGATTGGGAAATACCTGGAGATTTGGGGGGTGAAGCCTGGGGAGCATGGGGTCTGAGGAGGGCAGGGACCTCAGCAGGGTACAATGCCATAGAGCCCACCCTCCAAAGCAGCCATTTTCTCCAGGCAAACTGATCTTTGACATCTGGCAATCAGTTGTAATAGTGGGAGACCTCCAGGTTCCACCTGGAGGCTGGCAAACCTAATGCATATAGGGTTCCTGAATACGTAAGTGGAACAGTTGAAAGTCAGTGGTTTAGGTTAAATGTTTCAAAATACAACAGTGCCACAGAATCATAACAGAGGTGTCTTCTTTCAGAACATCCCGGTGGAGGCTCTAGCTTTGGGTCCATCTGCCTCATACAGCATGCTGAAAGAAAGCAGCCCGAGGCTACTGTGAAGCGTGCTTACTAAAACACATGCTGAAAATTGGCCTCTTAAATGGAGCTCCCCTCTGACTCTTGGCCTGTCATTTACACGGTTTAAATGAACATTTTGCGTGCAGTCTGTCCTGGAAATTGCTGGCAAAGGAAACTCATATTCGTCTCCGGCCTGAGCTCAATTTCAGAGTGTTTTGAAGAAATGGACCTTTTGGGACCCGGTTGAAGAAAGAGAGAGGGAGGGAGATCTGTTACCCTTCAGTCAAATAAACCTTTGAAGGGCCCAAGAGCTCATGGCGTTTATTCTTTGAACAGCCGTATCCCTTTTGCAAGCCACTTGTTTTCCAAAATGAGATTTTAGCGTCTGCTTGGCAGGAAATCCTTTCTTAATTTCTTCTAATGGGTTCCTTGTCATTTAACAGCTCAAATGAATGTTGTGCCTTTGGTGTGCCTAGCAAACATGCTCCCATTAACAGATACCTTCTTTCAACAATTTTTCATATATAGGAGCCACCCTAAGAAGTAATGAGGTGCAGAGGAAAAGTGCATTAATTTTAGAAGAATGTACAATAGACCGCTGCTGGGCTTCCTGGTACTTTGATTACTATTTAAAAAAAAACACTTTTCTTCTGGGTACTGTCTCAGTTAAACAGTCCTATTGTTCTACTGTATGGGCCTGTATAGTGCTATCTAGCACCATGAGAGAATTGCTACTGTTCTGCTAATGACAAATTAGTTATAGGATTAAAATGTTACAGAGTTACCCCCACCTGTAAGGGGGCGTTATTTAAAACATGCACACGAAAACTAAAAGTCCCTTGAACTGTTTTAAAGCAGCACATTAGCCACCAAACCATGAGGCTGTGTAAAGAATTATCAGTCTCTCCAAACAATCATTCTGTTCATGTACCAGTCTGATGTGCCAAATGCAAGGTGTTTCTTCCAACAGCTACCACGTCCAGTAGTTCCAGGTTACTAGTGAAGCCCATTTGCCACTGTTTCCTCTTCCTCTTTTATAGCTGCTTGGGTGCAGCCTTCTAGCATGGGTATTACCTGGCAGGCATGTTAAGTCAGGTTCTAGTGCTTGCACCTGACATCCCCTTATTAGGAACTGATCCTGCAGCCACTGGGACGGAACCTAGCTGCCAATATGCTCTAAACTCAGATAAGTTTCCCTGACAACACCATTTCGAACTCTTACCCCTCCTCAAGGGGTTGTTCTGCAATGGCACTACACAGTCTTCTGATGGAAGAGAAGTCTGAAGTTTATTTCTTCCATGTCTTCTATCCCAGCCAATGATCACTCAATGCTGTCTTTTCAGAACTTTATTTAAAACCACTTTAGTTATCCTTGCATGGATTAAATAAACCAGTAACACAACCATATGAAAAACAAATACAATTATAAATTTAAAAAGCATACATGTCATCCCTTTTCCTACCTAGCCTGCATTTTAAAATGAAATGCAATTTCTAAAATTCTTACCAAATCATTTCAGAAAAGATAAGGAAGTCTTATGGCAGCCCAGATGTGAGAGATTCGGGGTCTTATATATAGGTGTCATTATGTGAGCCTCACGTGACTTTATTAAACCATCTAAATCTCTTTCTCTAGAAGCATGATGTTAGACACCTCTGAGGATTTCAAAAAGTAATTGCTGCAAACTCTGTTCTTTTTGTTCTAAGGTTTATTCTGGGCATAAAGCCATTGATTCATATGTTGTTCTTCTCAAGGCTGAAACTAAGTTAGCTAAAACAGTGGGGGAAAGTATGTTTGCAAATTGACACAAGAACCTAAAAGCAAACTGTCAGGCCCACTGTGTCAAAGCGTCCTAAACAGTGCTTTAAAGTTAAAATCCACAACAAAAGGCTCTTATGATCCTGGAGCATCCATCAACAGATGAGGCTGCGTCTGACATGTCTATGTATGAACCATTGCTTTGGGCTGGCTAATCAAGAGGCGTGCTCAAAATAAGGACATTTAAATACAGGGGGTGGGATAGCGTAAGTGGTTCTCACTTGCTCAAAATGGAGAAACAAATCTTTCAGGGTATAAGTGAAGGATGCTTTAAATTGTAATTCAGGAGGAAACAATGTAGCTCAGCTACCAAAATCTAGAAGACTTTAGCCCTGTTAACACATCACTTGAACACATGAAACTGCCTTATACTGAATTAGACCCTTGGTCCATCAAAGTCAATATTGTCTACTCCAGGGGTGTCGAACTCATTTGTTATGAGGGCAGGATCTGACAAAAATGAGACCTTGTTGGGTTGGACCATGTGTGTCTTAAAATGTAATTCCAGGTAGTGGAGATATAAACTTTATAAACTTTATAAAGGACATGAAAAGTACTGAGGTTGGAGACGCACTGAGTGAAAACAGCTCATAGTTTATTGATAGGTCCGAACAAGACTAGTCTGCTGGACTCGCAGGTCTGCTTTTTATCCCCATTCTCGACCGCATCCATGCCCACACCCAACACCCGTGAGTCGCTATTTACAGTGTCCCTGCACCCTATTTGTCTATCCCAGGATGCAGACTTGCTCATTGGTCCCTTTTAGAATCCGGGGGATTTATTGTCTCTGGAAGTGAAGCTCGACCACTTCTCCTGGCCACGTGTTTGGCCAACCGCATGTGCGGCTCCTCGGCCAGAACATAACAGGACACCAACTCAAAGATTTTTTAAAACTTTAAATAAAACATGCATCTCTCTTGTGTGACTGCGAGAGACTGGTAAAGCAAGCTGTGACATGGCGGTGGCAGCAAAACTGGAAAAGAAAGCAGAAAACAGCCAGGTCCTTGAGGGCCGGACTGGGGCTCTCCAAGGGCCTGATCCGGCCCTCAGGCCACATGTTTGACACCCCTGGTCTACTTGGACTGGCAGCGGCTCTCCAGGGTCTGACACAGAGGACTTTCACATCATCTACTGCCAGATCTTTTACCTGGAGATACCAGGGATTGAACCAAGAAGATGCCAAGAAGATGTTCTACCACTGAGCTGCATCCATCAATATGGGAATAAGTGCATGGAGTGGAATGGAGTCTTCTAGTTTTCCAGCATGGTCATCCAAACCTGTGATCAGATCCTAGTTGTGTACAAGCTGTAAGTATGGACACTCACTATGAGCAGTCAGGGACCATGCAATTTGTAGACTCCCTAAATGCAGGAGAAAATTCTATCCACATATAAGGGTGTATGCATAAGGCTGTCTTCACAGGTTTGCATGCCTGAGTGGAAGATCAGAACAGGACTGCTACTGGCAATCTGACTCCCTGCTCCCTACATTAATCCTATTTGAATCTCTAGCATACTGAGCAAGAATACCTGGAGCAGGAGAGTCAGAGCCAAGATGCAACAGAGGCTGATAGGTTAGTACGAGGTCTCAAACAGGCCACACAGGTGAAGTCCAAACAAGATCATCTGTCATGGTCTCTGCTGAGTTACTGAACTAGCAAAGGCAAGAGATTCTACACTGTGGATTGAGTAGCTACTTGTCAATTTGTGTTGATGCAACTGAAATTCTCTCTGGTGGCCTGAGAGGACGTTGAATGGGAACTAACTCCCTGTGGTGGCACAGAGAACTCTTGACATCTTGGTAAGAGTCACAGATTGAGACCTGCAGCAACTAGAAGGATATTAATTACAATAAAAGCTATGTTGCATATTGGAATATTAAGCTTTTTGGTTAATTTCCCAAGGGTCGTAAAGGTACATCGTACCTAGTCACCATGGAGTGACATAAGCAAAAATGGATGAGTCCCTGCCTTAAGAAGAAACAATGTAAACTTTGGCAGTGGTGGAGATCCCAAGGAGATGGAAGGGTGAGCCAAGAGTGCCAGAGAGAAGGGAGCAATGGCTGTTTTGGAGGGTGGACTCCATGGCTTTGTACCCCGCTGAGCTAGTTGCCATCATGCTTTTCTAGGGAGATCTGTACTAATTTACTACAGCAAGGATATAATACTGTTACATGGGGGCCTCTGACTGAGCTTTCTCTACCCCCTCCCCTTTGGTAAGGTTGCCAGCTCTGGGTTGGGAAATTCCTGGAGATTTGGGGGTGGAGCCTGGGGAGGGCAGGAACTCAGCACAGTATAATGCCATAGTGTCCACCCTCCAAAGCAGCCATTTTGTCCGCTCTCTGTCATCTGGAGATCGGTTGTAATTCCAGGAGACCTACAGGCCCCACCTGAAGATTGGCAACCACTGGCCTAACCTTGTTCAAAATGGCTTCTGGTGGGCTTATAAACTGAGCTCTTGTGACAAAATGTCTTCCTAAATCCATCTGAAGCAGAACAAATTGCCCTGCTACTATTTATTGTTAAGGAAATCTGTATTCACATGTGCTGAACATTAGATCTAATTCAGATAGTAGTATGAGAAAGTTGGCTTCCTTAACTGACATTTGTGTTGTGGTTTTCCTCAAAAGTGCAATATAAGGAAATATTTTAAGAGAAACATGACAAGTGAAAGCCTATCACACACTCAAAAATAAATCCTTGCATTAGTGGTATGTACAGTCATGCGTGAGACTGTTAAGTGTAGAACTTGGATTTTATGGAAGGCTGAGAAAAGTAATATATTTTTTTTAGTGTAGAGACAAATGCATTGTTTCCTGCGGTGCACGCATTTCTTTTGTTTGTTAAATAGCTTTTGCAGATTCTTTGAGATGTACTTAAAAAAATCTTGCAAAGTAAGATAACATAATGAGTTGTGTAACCAAGAGCAACAATGCTTCCATCATCCAACCATCACTTTGGGGAAAAAATCTTCCATCTCCAGATTTGGAAATATTTGCTTGGATCCCGGAAAATATAGAAAGAAGAACATGATAACACCACTGGCTTAGAATAGGTATCCAACATTATGCTTCTACCATTGACCACCATCCAGGTACTTTGCGAAAGTCAATAGCCCTAACGTGGATATCCCAAGTAAGCCCAATCTTGTCAGATCTCAGAAGCTAAGCAGGGCTGATGCTGGCAAATATTTGGATGAGAGACCTCCAAGGAATACCAGGGCCGGGAAGCAGAGGCAAGCAATAGCAAGCCGCCTCTCTGAAACGTCCAAGCCCCATTAGGGGTCACCAGAAGTTAACCATGACTTCCAGTCATACACACACACAGGGCTATTTTTGGGTAGGAACGCACTGGAACAGAGTTCCTGCTGGCTTCTGAGTTGGCCACGCCTACAGCCTCCCCCCCCCTCGGGTTCCCGAGGTGCCTTGCAAGCCATGGGGTGCCTGGGGAAGCCAAGCGGATCCAGGGAGGGAAGGCAGTTTAAACTGCCTTCCCCTCCGCAGGTTCCCCAGGTGCCCTGCAGCTGCAGGGCACCTGGGGGAGCTGATCCAGAAACTGCCTTCCTTCCCTTGGTTTCCCCATGTGCCCTGCAAGCCGCGGGGCACCTGGGGAAGCCGATCCTGGGAGGGAGCTGTGCTGTCAGGGGTGTGGCCTACTAGGCTAATGAATTCCTGCTGGACTTTTTCTACAAAAAAAGCCCTGGACACACACAGACGCACAAAAAATACCCACAAAGAAAAAGAGAGAACATCAAAAAACGGGTTGTAACAGCAAGTGTTTTTTCTTGTTGCTTGCAGCTGGCATTCAGAAGTGTGCTGCTTCTGAACATGGAGGTTTCATTCAGTCAGTGCCAGCTCAACAAACAGTGCTTCCTGAGGCTTCTGAGGCCACTGTCCCCTCCCACTTCCACCTGCTCTCTGCCACCTAGAGTTACCTGCTCTGGCCTGGGAAATTCCTACAGATTTGTTGACAGTGCCAAAGGAGGAAGTTCAGCATAGTCCACTCTTCAAAGTTGCCATTCTGGCCAGGGAAGTGGATGTCTGTAGTCTGGACATCAGAAGTAGTTCCCTGAGACTTTCAGGCCCCACCTGGAGGCTTGCAACCCAAAGACCACCTCTGCCTGGTGCAGCCAGGCCTTCTTCCTCCCTGCTCCTCCCTGCCTCTTGAAACATAGCATGTCAAGCACTGCACTAACAATAGCACTTCATGAACTCTTACAAGAGTTCTTCCACTCATGAGAGTCTGGCCACTACCTTCGTTGCTGCACTGTGTTTACAGAGGCCTGGAGTGGGAGAGGGTGGAAGGAGGAGTATCTCCTCCTCCTCCTCCTCTCAGGTGGAGGGGGAGCCAATGGGGACAAAGCAAAGGAGGAGATATAAAAGAGGTGGGGCCCGGAGATCACCCAGAACTCATCTCCAGACTACAGAGATTAAAACCCATCTCCAGACTGATGGACACAAACAGTGTCTATCGTTGTGTTTGCCTAGCTGAGTATGAGAAAACACACAGCACAGTCCTGTACAGAAGAAAACTAAAAAGATTTATTAATTAATAATGGCGGAACACAGGTAAAAAAAAGGTTTTGGACCCTCAAAAACCACCGGCTCTCCCAAAGGTAAAATGGGGTGACATATTATATTCAACATTACATCAGACAAACCAAGCACAACTATTGGTTCCATTAAACTTTGTCACAACTTTGTCACCTACGCCTCAGTGGCCTAATACCTGTGGGTTGGATTTTCCCAAGAAAATTTTTAGTCAAACAACTGACACTTCTTAGGTGTCTGTGCAGCTCTAAAAATATCTATTTTTACTGATATCGCTACAGAGTTCCATTGTTCTTTATTTAGCTAAGCTAACCGACACATGTGCAGTTGCAATTGGCAGGCCGAGGCCCGCAAACCTTAGTAGAATACCAAGTTAGCATTTCTTATTCTCCCAGCATGCCTTTAAGCAATGAATCAAAGTTAACTTTTGAATACATATTCATAATTGATTTCTGTATCTGTGATTAGAATAATCAATGGCACTTAGCATATATGTATGTCCATCTATATTAGAAAGGTGCTAAGTGTGCTCAGTAAGGTTAACCTGCTAGTCAGTGGCAGAGTACAAGAGTGTGTAACTTTTTCATAAACTGTGCGTGCAACCAGACTACAGTCGTTCTAGAACAGAGCTTTTTGCCATTTGGGGGAGGGGGCTGCCAATCAATTATAGTGTGAAAACAAGACTCCTTTTGTCCAACAGGCAGGGCCTCAAGTGCTGGCCCTAGGTTTACCAATGAGAAGGCTGAAGGTAAGAAAGAAAATTCATTCATTCATTCATTCATTCATTCATTCATTCATTTATTTTGTTCAACTTATATCCCGCTCCTTTCCCAGACAAGCGGGGCTCAGGCAGCTTCTAACGACCAAATCTACATTAAATCAACAGTCTGCAATTATTAAGAACCACATATTTCAAGATAAAAAACCCTAAAAGTCTAGCAATCTACTGGTGCCCCAACAATCCGTCACAGGTAAGTGGGCAACTGGGGAGGTAGCTAGCATAGAGAAATTTGTGGCTTCATAAATGACTAGGAAGACAAGCCCTAAAAAGAAAAGTCAAGAGAGAGAGAAAGACAAAGCACTAAGTAGTTTTTCTATTGAAGACTTAGGGTCAGTTTGGCTTAGTCGCGGGCCTTAAGATTAACGTACGGAAGACAGCCATATTGACAAAAAAACTGTTCTGAGGAAACCTTGGTATTTTTGAGAGAGAAGACTGGTTTTGAATTAGTTCAAAAGATGAAATATTTAGGTATTAATTTAATGAACAGGTGCAGTTCTTTATTTGGAGATAACTATACCAATCTCCTGTTAGATATTCGCAATGATTTGAATAATTGGGGGAAGTTGCAGTTGTCTTTATTAGGTAGGATAGCTGCAATCAAAATGAATATCCTACCCAAAACAATATTTTTATTCCAAACAATTCCAATAATTAGAAACCAAAAGTTCTTTTATCAACTGGAAAAGCTTATATCAATGTTTATTTGGCAAAATAGGAAGCCAAGGATCAGACTCAAAGACATGCAAGACAAAACAGATAGGGGTGGTCTAGGTCTCCCGGATTGGCTAACATATTATAGAGCACCTGCGCTGACCTGGATTAAGGACTGGGCAACGTTAAAAGATGAAAGAGTTTTAACTCTAGAAGGATACGATTTGCCAATTGGATGGCACGTTGTGCTTTGGTACAGTCAGAAAAATGTGTTTTTTAAACAACACATAATTAGAGGCTCTCTCTTGAAAGTCTGGGAAGAAATTAGGCACAATTTCTATACTAAAATTCCATACTGGGTCTCACCATGTGAAGCATTTATTAAACCTTCTTCATTTGAGGAAGGGAAGAAATTATGTTATGGCAATGTTCTAGATAAGATAATATGTTATTACCGCAAGAAATACTGCAAAGGAATAAAATATCTTTATCTTGGTGGGAAAAGTGCCAGCTCCAAGCTAGATATAATATCGACAAGAGAAAGGGTTTTTATAGGGAGGCAACAAACTTTGATAAGGCATGGCTGGAATCTAGCACCAAAAATATTAAGAAGGTATATAATTTGTTATTGGAATGTAAGTTATTCTGTGAAACTGTTAAACTCAATATGATCTCTTGGGTGCATGATTTAGGTCACACTATTGATTTAGAGATGTGGCAGAAAATTTGGTCTACAAATATCAAAACTACAAGGTCAATAGCCTTTAAGGAAAATATCTACAAAATGATTTTCAGATGGTACTTAACTCTGGAAAGGCTCTCCAAATACTCAAAGAGAACAGCAAATGTTTGCTGGAAGTGTAGAAAAAACTCTGGCTACTTCCTTCATATGTGGTGGCTTTGCGATAAAGCTAAAACCTTCTGGTTAATGATACAACATATATTACAAGAGGTTTTAAAAACCAAGATACTCTTTAACCCAGAACTATTTCTTCTTAACATGCTACCAGAAACTTATAAAAGAGTAGACAAGATAATATTAATTCATGGAGTAACAGCAGCCAGAATGATATACGCAAGATATTGGAAGACTAATAAAATTCCAAGCAGACAGGAATTTTTGCAAAAATTCTTTGAAGTAATTGAGATGGATAAGCTAACAAGGATGTTAAAAGGTAAAGATGATGATTCTTTTAAATTGGTTTGGGCAAAAATGTACACTTGGTTGAACGAATCGATTAACTAAGTTTCAAAATATTATATGATAGGATTGGATGCGTTTGGCAGTTATTGGGAATATGAAACTTTGTTATATGCCTGATTCAATGTTTCTCCTTTATTAGGGTGCTTCTCTCTATTGAAATACTGAGGTAATGATACTGTATGTTTTGTTTTGTTATCAAATTCAATAAAAATACTTAAAAAAAATAGAGAGAGAGAGAGAAAGAAAAAGGGAAGGAAAAGGATAAAAGGGAATAAAAGAGGGTGAGAAAAAGGGAAATAGAAAGAGGGGAAGAGGGAATGACAGTGGGAGACAGTGAAAAAGGAAAGAGGAAAAGAGGAGGGAGGCCAGCTGTTCTTTCTGGCCATCACTGTCCTATTCTATTCATGTATTCATGTCTATTCTAAATCTATTCATATCTACCAAGGCTACTTTATGACTAGTCTTCAAATCTCACTGATAACCAAAGAGTGTTTTCCATAATTCACTGCTTTGTGATATAGGTATAGCAGCCAACAGGCTGCCTTTTCCGGCCTCCCAGCCACCTCTATCCTCTACTGATCAGTTCCTCTGCTGGCTGTGCCATGAAGTTGCTGTGAGCCTAGGGAATTGCTTGTCAGCGTAGTTTAGGTCAGATGAGAAGCTTTGGCTGCAGATGTGCAGGGAGGGTAATTTCTTTATCCACGAGGCATTAAAGAGTCTTATAATCCTGTGCCAATATAAACACACTAATTTAGCTCCAGACTACATCCAACCAGTATACTTTGAATTAGTAGAGCTGCTCTGTTTTAATAAAGGGTCTCCCGAGGCAAATCCCCCCCCCCCCCAACGTTTGGAATCACCTTTGATATATGGACAAAACCATTTTGTGGTTCTTTGTAAAACCCTGAAGTGCAGGGCAGGAGTGTTTGTCCCTGACCCCAAAATGGGACTGTGATTGGTTCTGTCTGAAATCTGGGGAAAGATAAACAGATGGTGAAATGCTATAGCTAGCAAAAATTGCTAATGATGAAATTCTCCAGCCTGGATGAACTTCTGTGAGAAACTGAAGTCAGGTTATTTAACCTGAAGGATGTTTCTGTCTGTACTACATATATGCTGTGTTCATGCTCTTCCTGAAGAAAGAAAAGCAAATCAAACATATATTTATGTTATTAACTATATCATGCTCTTCTATAGGAGTGTACTCAAGGTGTACCCATATGGAACACAGCAATCACATATGGCTCCTAATTGCTATGCTGCTGTTATACTCAGTCTAGTTTCCAGTGCAGACTAAAGTGGATTAGGAGTGTGACACAGGCCAGATCTTACAAATTCTGCTTACATCAGAAGTTCATGATTTTACAAGTGCAGAAATAAGCTATTAATTATCCAAATCCATGGTGCCTGTTACATGTCGACAGGCTTTTTTTACATATACATTTAGAATGGAAGAAAAGTCCCAGTGAATGTTGTTGCTCTGTTGCGCCAGGCCATCATGGACCCCATTTCCTGCTGCCAAAGGGCAGCTGGTTGTTATGATGGAATTCTTGCTGGAAAGACAAAGCTTCCAAACATCATCTAAAGTTCTGGATGTTCCCCCAAACTATTTCAATACATGAGATTGTACCTGAAGTCCTGGAAGAATGCAGGAAATAAATAATTGCCATTATACAGGATGAGAAATTGAGCCCCTTGTGGTTACAAGTTCTTAGCACCTCAAAGAACCAGGTCTCCAGATTTTCCTAGAAAGACTGTGAAAGAAATAGAGCCTAGGATGTCCATTTCACTGACTTTGCCCTTCTTTGAATAAAACATACTCAAAGCAGGCATAGGTGGCTGGGAGAAGCCTCTTCTGTAAACCAAGGAAGTGTGGGCCTGATAAATGTATGGATGTGTAAGACCTACCAGCAATCCACGTAAACTGCCAGAACTCTCCAAAGGAAGACTAGTATGCCAGCATGAATAGGTAAATGTATGATTCTTGCATGTCTGTCCCAGCATTTCCAATTTTTGTAAACTTTTAGATGCTTGGAATTCAGTTCTTTCTCCCTCCAGAAAACTTGCGATAACTCCCAACAGCCACAGGAAAACCCATAAGGTTGCGCGCTCTGGGTTTGAAAATACCTGGAGATTTTTGGGGTGGAGCATGAGGAGGGCAGGGTTTGGGAAGAGGAGGGACTTCAGTGGGGTATAAAGCCACAGAGTCCCCTTCCAAAGTGGCCATTTTCTCCCGGTGAACTGATCTTTTTGCCTGGAGATTAGTTGTAATAAGATCTCCAGCCACACCCAACTCTGTTCATTGCTCTAGTTTCAGATCAGGATCTTAGTAGCAGTCTACTGTGTCATCAGAGTTGTGGTCCTAATCGCCACTTGGGTAGTTAGTTTAAAGTAATCCTTCTTACTTGTTAGAAGGGGCAGAATGTGAGAACTGGGGTAGAGAACCCTGCATTCATTTCCCTTCAGCCTTGAAGCTTTCTAGGTGGCACTGAGCAATTTCCTGTCTTGTAGCCAAACATACCTGACCACTAATGTGATAATCTCTTCTGCCAGTCTCTGCAGCCTGTTCCCTGAATCCCCAGTTTTTAGTTTCCAGCTTCAGTGTTTCTGTGACAGATCCAGAATAATGGGCTGTCTCATCCTTACCTTCTTAAAGGCCAGTCTGTGAATAATTGGAGTTCAGATTGCATGGTCTTTGGCCGACTGATGTATGGGTTTTTTTTCAACAAACATCACTTTGCTGCCAACAACTGTGAGCCAACTGTGTCTGCCCAATTAATAAGCGCACAAAATGACAGTTTTATAATGAAATGCCACTTTCAGATTTTTTTAAATGCCCCTTGTTGCTTTCAGTGTGGTCAGAAATTAGAGATCCTGTTTTGTTTGGGTGATCCAAGAACATCTGGAAACAGATGTTTTCTAAGGCAGCGTAAAAAGGAAGGGGAAATGAGAATGGCTCGTTTTAATAGTGAAAAATGTGAAGCAACAACAATGGAGTTTATCAGTGATTATCTACCCATGGATCTCAAGGGAAAATCACAATAGGAAGTCATATTTCATATACAGGAGAGGAAAACCCTGAAGCTGTAGACGTCTATATTTTACTGTTCATAAGAGTGCTAGGTCACAGCTCAGCATGTACCTGAGCACTGCAACAATCAGACTGGGAATCCAGGCCAAGAGTCAGCGACTTCATAGGATGAAGAGCAGCTATACTGCAGTCTTCTGCCTCATGACAATTGGAAGCCACAGTACCACTCTCTGATCCACCTTGGTGGTGATACTAATGTTTATGCTAATATTCACGACTAGTAGTAATGCTGAAGAATTTCAAGCAGTGAGGAGGGCTGAGAGGATCGGCATCTCTCTGTGTGTGTGTGTGTGTGTGTGTGTGTATCTGCACATACGATCGTTCATTTATCAGGGTTCTTCTTATGTTCTTCAGTGTAACTCTGCCCTGCAAATATAATTTCCTTATAAGCTGGTGGCTAATATTTCCAAATTTGTTTAAAAAGTCTACAGAACCCCGTATGTAAGACTTGAGGGCAGGTAGAAATAATTTTGAAAAAAAGAGATTCCCTTCAGTGTATTGAGAACTGAAGGCTTTAGAAGGGAATTGTTCCCAGTTCTAATGAGGTATCTTGAAGGTATGATCTTTAGTGGCACAAACACCCCACCCCAAAAAACCCGATGTTGTTGTTGTTCTTAAAAATCTGTATTTATAACCCATGAAAAGGTCTTCCTTCAGAATTATGCTGACATTTGCTTGAATGTATTCAATAGAACCCTTCATAAGAAATATCATCAATTGTTATAAAACTTCTTTTTCATAATGTCTCATGATGGGGATTGGGATCTTGATGTTTCCACCTTTTTCAGCTTCTTTGATAACAGTGTCTGAATCTCTAGAAAAACAGTGGTGTACAGAATCTTATGATCTTGACCGTGTTTGGACCAAGGTCAGGCTTCATCTTATTCTGATTTCCTGAGATCATTCAAACTCTTGCTTCCAAACTGATCCTGAATGAAACAGGCTTGCGGTCAAAATGGGCTGAGTTCCCCTCTTTTAAAAGTGTTTCAGTCTCAATAATCTAACACACTGAAAAGGTCTATATGTATTTGCAATGTGTCATGTTTAGGCCTGGATAAACTAGACAGGCCTTTATTAAGAACTGTTTGTTCTCCTTTACTCAAAATTTTGTCTGACAGGTTGGCTACTAATGCCAGTTTTTTAGTTTCTCCTGTGGATATTCTATTTCTGCTTCTGCTTCTTTTTGGCCTCAGTTGAATGGAATTCCCCAGTTGTGACTTCATATACCTTTGAACACATATAAAGAGGGTCAGGTCAGGAAAGAGATTATATTTAGTATGCCTTAAAATCAATCATATATAATCTGCAACTTCTGGGGCCCTGGATGATTCTGTAGCTGTTCCCTTACATACAACAACCATGGGGGGGGGGGGTGGATTACACCAGACTGAGGACAGCAAGGATGAAATTTCTTTGTAGAAGTCCACTGGGATCCCTCATGTTGAGAACAGATTCTCTCTCTCTCTCTTTTTGTTGAAGCGTGGATATTATCAGATATATGGTGATGCATGATTGGCTACTTCTGTCCATTCTGAGCTGTGCAGGTAAAATTATTGCATAATATCTATCCCTCATCTGGGAACATATGTTTATTAATTTGCTTTAGCTTTTCCTATTCATTTTCAACATTTTTGTACTTATTTACAGTGTTACTCATTTACAGTCAGTTAGCTGAAAAAATTGTACAATTCATACATATCCACAAATTATTATTGTTATTTTTGGTATCAGTTTGAGTTAGGGTTGCCAGCCTCCAGGTGGGGCCTGGGGAGCTCCTGCTTTTATAGCTGCTCTCCAGTTGACAGAGATCAGCTCCCCTGGAGAAAATGGCTGCTTTGAAGGGTGGACTCTATGGCATGGTACCATACTGAGGCCCCTCCCCTCCCCTCACCAAACCTCACCCTCTCCTGGATCTACCCCCAAAATCTCTAGGTATTTCCTAATCCAGACCAGGCAACCCTAGTTTGAGTACCAACAGCCCCTCCTCTTGTCTTTTCACTTCCCAGTGTTGGCACTGGCCCTATTTCTTTCTCCTTCTGTTTTTCAGCAACCTGTAAATTTTACTAGAACAACAGACTAGTTACTGCCTAACTTAGGGTCGCCAGCCTCCAGGTGGGGCCTGGGGATCTTCTGCTTGTACAACTGATCCCCAGGTGACAGAGATCAGCTCCCCTGGAGAAAATGGCTGCTTTGGAGGTGGACTCTATGGCATTGTACTATACTGAGGCCCCTCACTTCCCCAAACCCCGCCTTCTCCTGGCTCCACCCCCAAAGTCCCCAGGTATTTTCCAAGCAAGACTTGGCAACCCTAGCCTAACTGGCTTCTGTTCTGACAGTCCTTTGGACTGCTTCTGTGGTAACTACATGTACGGTTTCTAGCTTGGGTTTGCTGGGGGCTCATGCTTTGGCTCTTTCAAATGTGAAAAACTCAGATCCTGATGTAAGTTTCCACCAGTGAGTATAAAAGCAAAAATCTTAAATCAGTTCATGGATGGTTGTTTCTGAATTGTTGAGGCCAGAAAGCAATTCATGTGGTAGCCTCATTCTAATTCCTACTTGTTCTCGCTGCACAAAGCCTTTAGAGAAAATCGAATTGGCAGCAGGTTGTATTTTACTCACAGTGGGCACTGCATTAAAATGTCAGCCTAATACAATGAACATGTAGTGACAAAACTGTATGGCATGCTTAGCGCTTGAGTAACAAAGGAAGTCATAAATTGGGTGTAAGAGATTAGGGCCAATAGGAGCACAGAAAGTTTCAGGTCAAGGATGATGATCTCGGTTTGAATTGTTGTGGGAAGGGCTGGCAAATGATATTTTTACAAACAGTTTTCAGTCATTCTTTTAAATAACCCTCTGACTTATAAGTGATATGTAAACAGCCTGTAGAACGGTGATAGTAATGTAGCTTACAGTACACTGGACTGTAGGCTCAATTTTTGCCATGGGTTGATGTGCTGTATATGCAAATCATGTTGGACCTGCAACAACTTAGTTTCATGTTTCCCAACTAAAACTGTGTTTGTACTCCAGGATCTGCAAAGAACTGGTAGATCAGGGACTGCATATCTACTAGGTATGGATCTTAATTCAAGCCTAGCCTCAGCTCCTGCCACCAGGGTTACCAACTCTGGATTGGAAAATTCCTGGATATTTGGGGGTGAAGTCTGAGGAGGGCAGGGCTTGGAGAGGGCAGGGATTTCAGTGGGGTATGATGCCACCCTCCAAAACAGCCACTTTCTCCAGGGGAACTGATCTCTGTCATCTGGGGATCAGTTATAATTCCAGGAGCTCTCCAGGCCCCACCTGGAGGCTGGCAACCCTACCTGCCCATATGCACTCTAAACTGATTGCTTACTCTCTTGATTGCATCTTATTTTAAATCAGCATATCTTTCTAACATCCCCCACCATTCTGTTGTTTGTAACTTCTAATGTAAATGGGTAAACTCAAGTGGGTAAAGTCTTCATGCTTCTCCTGATAAATTTTCATAAACTTATGTTGGAATAGAATTTTGTTGTACTTTAGGGTGCATCTGGATTCCTCTTTTAATTTGTCCAGTTCCCAGGGGCAGGTGATAGTGCTGCTGAGCAAATGCATAGTATTTTTCTCTCGCCACCATGTAACAATAAGAAGCATTGCCCTGAGGCAGGCTTAAGTCCCAGTGCAATCGTTTAACAAACATAGTTATTTATTTTATTATATAGTTTTTACAAAATTTATACCCTGGCTTTTTGGCCTCATCAAGGCCTCAGAGGCAGCTAACAGATTAAAAACATACACTATAAAAACACATTTTTGCGCCTTGAATTGTGCCCAGAAATGGATCGGGCATCAGTGCCGGTGGGTGATATTGAGTGATCCACTCCAGTCAATATCCTAGTGGCAGCATTCTGCACTAGTTGGAGTTTTTGAACATTTTTCAAGGGCAACCCCAGGTGGAGTGCATGGCAGTAATCAGGGTATGCAGCACAGGGGTAAAATCTTTTGCACCTAGGAAAGGCCACAGCTGGCTAATCAATCAAAGCTGGCCACAGCTGCCACCCATTATGCTAATGCAGCAGTAGATTTGGGTCAAACCTTCTGCTAGGGTTGCCAGCCTCTAAGTGGGGCCTGGAGATCTCCTGCTTTTACAACTGATCTCCAGCTGACAGAGATCAGCTCCCCTGGAGAAAATGGCTGCTTTGAATTGTGGACTCTATGGCATGGTACCATATTGAGGCCCCTCCCCAAATCCTGCCCATTCCCAGATCCACCCCCAAAGTCTCCAGATGTTTTCTGACCCAGACCTGGCAACCCTACCTTCTGCTCACCAGTAGTACTTCCATCTCATTGGAATTAAACTTCAGTTTATTAGCCTGCATCCTCTCCAAAATTGCCTCCATTCACTGGTTCAGGGTCTACAGCCTCCCTGGGATCAGTGGGAAGCATGAGATAAGAGCTGTGTGTCATCTGAATGTTGGTGGCAACGCAGCCCAGGTCTCTAGATGTCCTTCCCAAGTGATTTCATGTAGATGTTGAAAAGCACAGGGAACAAGATGGAGCCTTGCAGGACCACACAGGCTAAAGGCCAGGTTGTAGAGCAGCACCCCCCCCCCCCCCAAGCAACTAGGAGAAATTTAGTTTGAAGCACCTGTGACTTCTGCTTTATCATGATTTCATTTAAAGTCATCAACTACAATGATCACAGTAAGGTGGCTTAAGGCACATGTGCTGCAGTCCTAAGAACACTTCCCAAGGACTAAACCCCATTGAATGAAATGGGGCTTACATGAGGCTTACATTTGAGTAGACGTTCTGAGGATTGCTAACATAATGTTGTTAACATAAACAGGTACAAGCCAGGGCAGTACCTTGGTAAGAGACCAGGAACCTCATGCCAGCCTCACTAACAGCTAAAACCATTATGACAAAAGATCATGGATCTCCAATCATCTTTGAAATGTAAACTACTGGTGTACAAAGGCAATACAGGAAAAGGAGAAGGGGTTTACCTCTGTACCCGCCCCCCCTATAGTTTTGCTTATTGACACTGGGACCCCACACTATTAGTATTTTCAAGGGAAGTGGTGGATTTTTAGAAAATCTGTTTGCACCTTTTTTTGCTAATAGTACAAGGAGCAGGATTAGTGAAACCACGCAGGAGTTAAAGGGTTAACCCCCCCTCCCCCTCCCACAAGTCCCCATCTGAAGCAGGGCTGTTTAATTTACCTTTTAAAGGCAAATAGAGATCTGTGTTCTTCGCCACATCTGTTTGTGCCCTGAATTTCCCAAAGGAAGAACAGGAGGCACATGTAATAAAATAAAATAAATATTCAGCCACTGCAGGACTTTTTGCAAAATATATTTGCAGAACAACCTCAGCCTTACAGTTTTGGCCCCTTCGCCCTTTCCTATCTAGATGAACACAGCACATATATCAGATCAGTAATGAGGGGGACTAATTCTCTAGCTTGGTCATTGTTTATCATTAGTAAGCAGTAGCTTATGGAGCAGAACTGGACTTCCCTTAGGAACCACTGCAAGACACTGAAAACTTATTGAACAAGAAAGCATATAGGTTATGCGTTGCGGCGGGGGAAAGTCTATGAAAATATACAGGGAAACTGCACTGCCTGTGTATGGGAATGTTTTTTTTTTATTTTGCAATATCATGACTGTTTTCAATAATTCAGGTTTTAAATAATAAATAAATAATAGGTTTCAATAATTCAGGTTTTAAAAAGCAAAATTAAAAAGGCCCTGTGTACACTCTGGCTCTCGGTTTGACAAATGTCAAAGACACAGTGGAAAATCTGGAGCCAGTAACATCTCATTTTAACTTTGCACAGTTTTATAATCCCTGATATGGCCAAATGCGTTGCTTTGTTTGAAGCAAAACACACATGTCGCCACAAAGGCTGGTCTCTGAGCCTGTGCAAACAGTTTCCATTAGAAACTCTAGATTTATTGCTGCAACTTCAGATTGGGTGCTAGTGGAGTTTCAAGAGAATATCGTTTGGACTGTCAGAGGACTGCAGGCCAAACCACACTTGTGTTCTCAGTTGAATTTGGCTTGTAGAAAAGAGGTCTAATATAAACATGTCCCTAAGAAATTCTAGTAAGGGGTCTTGAGGAATCTGGATGAGAACCAGCAGCCTCTATTGCTGACCCAAATAGGAAATATAAAACAACACCTCTGAAACCACACTGAAGCACAGGATCCCCATCAGCCACTTGGACCCTGGGCGCCTCTGGGAGGAGAGCCTTATAAATACCTGCTGTTTTTAAAAAAAGAAAATAGAAAACGTATGATCTTCAGACCAGTGTTCTGTATCTACTAAGCAGTTAAGAAAGCTTAAGTGCCCTTAGATTTTCTTAAGAGGGGGTGGCAATTTCCACTGTTCCCCCTTCTTGCTGCAGCCCGCTTAGTCCCAAATTGGTTGAGTATCTGAGGGTCAGTGGAAGCCATCTACCTCCTAGGGTGCCTGGGAAATTAAAAAAAACAACTGCTAGAGTGTTCACAGTGGTGTTGTCAAATATGCAAGAATTCTCTGACATGTACAAAAACTAAATGCTTCCATACAAAATGGGACCCTTTCAACTCTCAAATGCAGATTACAAGGAGTTAGGGCCTCTTGGCTTAGCATATGTAGAAGTCCCTGCTAAAGCAGAACAAAGAATAATGCACTGGAGAGCTGGTTTTGCTGTTTTATTGCTGCAGTTATCCTAGACTGGTAGAAAGGGAGGAACTTTCTCCACCTCCCAGTGGTGCAGTTAGGCAATTTTAGCCAGTGAATTTAATGGTCATATGGGGGTACTCCTCCATCATGAGATCTGACAAATCCGAGTGCACTGATGAAGTTTTGTACGCCTTCAGCTCAGAGTATTATCATCCCAGCTGCTGAATTCGTATATGGCTAGGATGGTAAATTTGAGTCAGTGAAAATTCCCATTTTCCATCCCCACTTGCAGTCCCAGTTTATCCGAACACACATGAAGCTGCCTTGTCCTGAATCAGACCATTGCTCCATCAGACTCAGTATCGTCTACTCAGACTTGCAGTGACTTTCCAGGATCTCTGGGTGAGATCTGTCACATCAACTACCACCTCATCCTTTTAATTGGGGATGCTGGTTATTGAACCTGGGACTGTCTTTGCATGCTAAGCAGATAGTAATACTGAGGCATGACCTGTATCTTTCCTGTAGATGGGGAGTAATGTGGTGATAGTAGGCTGAAAGGAGAGAAAATTCTTGCAGTGTTAACCCTCCATCTTTCTTTGTTCAGTATCCTCCTCCCCTCCAGAACATTCTGGATTTTGTAGCTCCCAGCCCACCAGACAATAACTATCAGGTGTTCTGGGAACTATATTCCCAGAATAACCAAGTGCCCTCTCTTTCTCCTGAGTGCATTCTGGGAACTGTTCCCAGAACATTTAATAATTGTCAGGCATTTGGGAACTACAGTTCCTGGAATGCACATGTGTTGGCGGGTGAGGGGGGGGAGAAAGTGGAGGAGTCAAGAAAGATGGAGGTGAATTAAGGGGTGCTTATCCATCTCTATCTGCAGCCTGCATTTGGGCCACCTCTGATGAGCCAGGTGGCTGGTTTCCCCAGTCTTATCCGTAGGTTCAACACTAATGGTGTCTCAGCCCTGGTGACAGCAATGCCTATTGCAGCAGAGTATGGGGAAGAGAAACAGGCTGGAATCTAGCAATTTAGAGGAAGAGCTGTAGGATCTGGTAAGCTGGAGGCAGAAGCGGGGCAGAAGCAGGTAGGTCTGGTGCTAAACTAAGATAGAGCCTGTAAGATAAAAGTTGGTGTTTGGAAGAATTTGGAGTGGACTAGGTTTATGGTCCCCAGTACTGGTTATGTTACCCAACAGGGTTGCCAGCTGGCATTGCCTACCACCGCTTAGAGCAGTAGCAGGAGAAAAAATAAATTTTAAAATGCTGTTGGCCGACAGCATGTTGATCTCAATCCTCTGGGAATCACCAAAAACTCTATGGTTTTACCATAGTTTCAGCGAATTCCTAGAGAGGTGTGAGTCACTTCTGTCACTGTGCTTTCCCAAAGGTGACCTCACACCATTGCCAGATGGCCACTCCCCCCATGTCCCCACCTCCCTGATTGACCAGCTGGGCCTTGCAACCCTGTTACGAAATGGTATTGGACCAGTGAAACATTTTCTGGTCAACAGCCCTGGTCAAAGTAGACAAAAGCAGGAGCATACCTCAGAACAAATCCAAATTCTTGTTACCATCTGTTCTGAGTAGGTGTGAATATTCTATTATCAGAATATGTGAATATTCTATTACCACAGAACACGTGTGATGGTTAGGAAAAAACTGGTTCATTTTTGTTCAGTTGCTCGAGGCTTGCTAAAAGGAACCAAGGTTGGTTTTGATTTCCCGTGTTCCTGAAGGAGAGGGAGGAAGGCAAAAATAAAAGAAAATTGTAATAGATATTATCAAGATGTGTTAGGGATTTCCATCTTGTGTTGTATTACTAAGTCAGTGCTTAAGTTCCCCCAGACTCCTTAGGGATTTATGTATATTGCTTCATCCTGACTCCTCTGTCTTTTTATCTCTTAATAAATTCCTGCTTTTCTTCCTACTTCTGCATGAAGAGTAGTCTGAGAGTTGGGATTTGGAGACTGGGGGGGGGGGGGATTTGTATTGCCTGCTATGTGGCAGAACTTATATATATAGAGAGAAAGCTTGATAAAGTGGGGATTCTTCTTGTACACAACCCAGGGAAGGAGTAAGCCCCAGATGTTCTTCCTCCTTTATGAAGGGGTGGCGAGGGGAGGTGCAAGGGTGCCAGTCCAGATCCTTCCCTTCACCTGTCATCATCATCATCAACAACATTTACTATGATTGAAAATCAGCGAAGCAGTTTACCAGCACAGTTTTTGTACAAATATAGAATTAATATACAAGGGTTAAAATTCATAGCCTTATAGGTATAATTGATTATACATAAAATATTATTAAAAGGTTTGGAATATCTGCTTTCTTATGGTCAAGCACAGAATTTGGCCACTTTAGAGATGGTATCATTAGTTCAGTCACTAAGGAGGCAATATGTTTAGAATTTATCAGATCTTCCTGGGAACTTGGGTAGAACAGGGGTGAGATATGTGGAACAAATGTCCTTGTAAAATAAGCAGTATAAATAATACATGTTCCACTGTTTTGACTGTGTTCAGTTGGCAGGAACATGGACGTTGGGAGTATCCCTTCACCTGGGGCAACTTCTCTGATAGGCACTGCTCTGGATTAGGTAAGGTTACGCCCTCAGAGTAAGGGTGTAACACCATTGTAGAGGAAGCCATCCCAAACTCTGTCCTTTACTAGGATTTACCAAGAAGGCTATTTGTTCTTCCTTTCTTTTATTCCGTATCTTTTTGTTATGGTTCTTTTCATTTTGAGCATACTTGTTGGCATTTCAAATTAATTCGTTTGTTTTGCAGAATTTTTGTGCCATTTATATGTTATATACCACTGATTCGAAATACTAAAGTAACATTAACACGCATAAACTTAACAGGAAAAAAATCGATGCAAGGAAACTGAAAATGGTGTAAAAATAAAAACACATCTGGGTTTGCACAAAAAAAGGAGGGTCAATTTTTGAGGTGCCATCCTGAGTGCCATCCTGAGTGCCATCCTCAGTGCAATCATAGTGCCATCCTGAGCTAAGTTACACCTTTGAAAGCCCTTTGAGATCAATAGGCTTAGAAGGGCATAACTCACCTTGGATTGTGCTGTTAGTCTTTTATTACTCTATAAGATGAGGAAAAAGAAAAGATGCCCTGACCTGGATAGCCCCGGCTAGCCTGAACTCATTGGATCTCAGAAGCCAAGCAGGGTTGGTCCTGGCTAGTATTTAGATGGGGAACCTCCAAGGAATACCAGGTCATGATGCAAGTGTAGGCAATGGCAAACCACCTCTGAACGTCTACTGGCTTGAAAGCCCTGCAGGGTTGCCATAAGTCAGCTGTGACTGTCTTGACAGCAAAAAGAAAAAAGAAAATGAAGGTCCAGTGTTTCACAGGCAGTAGCAATTACTTTTCTTCTGGCATGTCTGGGTTTGATTTTATGTGCTGCATACCCCTCTGCGATCAAAGGTCACTGAGATAGCCATCTTCTTCAGGTTGAACGGCACAGTGATGATCTCACTTCCTGTTCAGCCTGGGTGGTGAGTCTTTTAAAAGGAAAAACAGCCACACAAATAAAATATTTCTTCAGAGATAAAATACTGAAGAACAACATCAAAGCAGTAGCCATCAGAGCGCACTCCCTAGCACTATTTTACATGTTACTGCAGAATCAGTCTCTTTATTATTGGAACCATATTAAGTAATGTTACAGTTACGAGGCAGTAGTAGTAGTAGTAGTAGTAGTAGTAGGAGTAGGAGTAGGAGTAGTAATGGGGTATAATTGAATATCAAATATATGAAATCCTTCAGTTGGCCAGTTGTACTTATGAACTAACAAGGTAAGCCCTCAGAGGAATTAGAAGTATGAGAAGGAAGACTAGAGGAGAGAACAGTGAGGAAAAAAATAGAACAAAAGATAACACAGGAAAAAAAACTAGCAGAGATAAAACAAAGATCGCAGCAAGGTAAGACAAGGAAAATTGTAATGAATATATGTGCGAAATCTATTTGCTATTCTGATGTTCGAGATAAAATATTTTGCAGAGAAACAGGGGAATCACCCGCTCTTGTAAAAACAAAACATAACCCTTTATGAAGCTACCCGTTGCATGTTGCAAGGTATTCTGTAACGGAAGAATCATCTTTCCATACTGGGAAGGTCTCCACAGCATTCCACCACATTCTTACATCCCCAAGAGAAAGAACCCTAAATGGGACTATGCAGGCAGGGCAGGCTTAAATAGCAGAGGGCTGAGTTATGTGGAGGGAGGAGGGGGGGTCACCCACCAGCAGCCACGCAGCAGATTTAGTCCCCATTCAGAATACGTGCTTTAATTTTATCTCAAATAGGTGAACAGTTACCATCCCCTCCAATGAGGGAAAGTATGGCAATGAGGGCCAAACACGCTTTTCATGAATCAGAGGCGCCCAGCCCTCACAAACAGGGATCCTACAAAGGGATCTCTTTCCTGAGCAGGTACTTAGAGAGCTGGCATAGACATTTACGAAGGAATGAATGTCCCATCAGGCTCTGATAGGGTTGCCAGGTTCCCCCCGGCCACTGGTGGGGGGTGGGGGTTAGGGTTGCCAGATCCAGGTTGGGAAACTCCTGGAGATTTGGGGATAGAGCCTGGGGAGGACAGGGATCTCAGTGGGATACAATGCCATAGAGTCCACCCTCCAAAGCATCCATTTTCTCCAGGGGAACTGATCACTGTAGTCTGGAGATGAGCTGTAACTCCAGGGGATCCCCAGGTCCCGCCTGGAGGCTGACATCCCTGAGCCCCTCCACCATATATGCCTCTCTTGCCGTAACAACATGCATTCTGATAGCTGTTTATGAAAGCAAATTGGTGGTTGTGCTTCTGTCACTCTACAGCATAGGAAGAGGCAATTTGTGACCCTAGGGGCTTCCTAGCTAGTCCCTACTGTTGCCCTTGATTGAAATGACCCAGGACACCTCTTCCTTCCATACCAGTGACTGCAGCAGAGAAGATTTTTCTTTCAAGACAGGCTGCGTAAGAGCTCAGTGGCAAAGTGGGAATGGACAGCCAGCTCAGGAAATTGAACACAACTTCTAGTAAAAACATTCTAGACCTCAAACACTTAGTCTTTTATCAAAGCTCCCTCTCTTTCTGACAGCAGAGTATAGGATTTTGGCAAAGCCCAGCTGTGCTCTGGGATAATGCAAAAGACAGGCGTGGTGGCTCGGAGGTTCACATCTAATGGGCCAGAGTCGTTTTCAATTACTCTCGGCGTTGTTTGCAGAGAAAAGCCGGGGACAACGAATGCTGCTAATGTCATTTTGAAGCTGCATCATTTCCAGCATTCCCGGACACCGTCTTAAAAATCCATTCAGTGTACCTTCAAAGATCATCCTGGGTGTTATAAGCCGAGAGGGAACGTTTGTTCCTCTCTGACTTTGGTATGGGTTTTAGGCTTGCTTCTGTGCACAATAACACCTGGGCCTTCCCTGCAGTGCTCACGTAAAAGAGAGGCCTAAGCGTTTTAACATCGCCTGCTTTATTTACATTTTCAGCGGTGACATTATTTTTATGATTACAAAACCAGTGTGGTTATAGCCGGATGGAAATTGGTTTACAACACTGGAGCTCTGTCCTCCCACGCTGTCGCTATCACATATGACAGCTCTGAATTTTCAAAAACAGGCAACCCAGAGGTGAAGAAATGCAACACATGTGGCTAGGAGGAGGGGGAAGTGCTTCTGAGTACCAGTGCTTGAGGCCACATTGGGGGAAAGCCTTGGCCTCTACGCCCTGTTCATTGGCCATCCAGGACGACTGGTTTGCTGCTATGTGGACCAGGATGCTGGATGAGAAGGACTGTTGGTCTGAGCCAGCAAGTCACCTTCTTCTGTTCTTAAATTTTACAGTAGTCTAGGACAGTTCTGCAGATGGGCAGTGGGTAGCATTGCAGGGGAGGAAGCGAGGGAGATCCTGCTAGCTGGCTAGCAGTGACTGAGCAGCATGGATTTTCTTTTGCTGCAGATATTTAAGGCCTGGCTATGCCCAGAGGCGTGAGCCCTTGGGAGCAAGCCAAAGGGCTCTAGTCCCTCAGCTCATTGTCCATGGCTTGTAGCCTAAAACAGGGAGGAGATCTGCTAGCAGAGGCAGGGAGAAAGAGACATGCTCTTTTTAAAATTGTTGTTGTTGTTTTGGGTTGGCGGGGTCTTTCCTCCCCTGCCCTTCTTCTCCTCTTGTAGTCTTCTTGCACTGTATATTTTTGTCCTGTCGGCCACTTCAAGTCTTCATGAGGAAAAATGCTGGATACAGATAATTAAATAAACACATAAATGGCAACTGGAGGTTTGGACAGCCTGATGAAGCATTATCAGATGAAGGCTATGAGAATAGCAGCAGTGAAAGCCACAACAAAATAGCAACTTGATTGGTTGGAGGTGTGGACAATTCAGTGTTCATGTGACAATACTGTGCCATATTAAATTTGGCAAGACTTTTCATAGAAGTCTTTTGGTTACTGAGCACATGGAACTGTCCACTTGGGGCAGTCTTTTTGGCCTATCCCCAGCCAGTTTTTTGCTGTTCCTTCAGCCCGCCTCTTTCCCCCAATCCTCATCTTCCCCTCCTTGCTGCCAGTCTTCCTTACCTCTTCCTCTCCCCTCCCAGACCTCTTTAAGAACAGCACAGTAAGCCGCACATATTCTAAAGGGTTTCCTAAACTCTCACACAATTCTGTTTTCTCGTGAAATTTCTGCCACTTCTAATATATAAACTGATATAAAATAACACAAATACATAAAACCAATCTGCCACTTCTCAGGGAAGTTCAAAAAAGCAATCTAATCCCCACTCTAAAACCACAGGAATGCCTGCAAACAACAAAAATTACCCAAAAGCCAACTATGCTTCACAATAAAGAGATATTATGAACCAAAAGCATGCCGGAATAATTCTGCCTTACAGAGTCTCCAAAACATCATCTGGTCCTGTTGTGCACCAATGTCTTCTGACAGTGCATTCCAGAGGGAGGGTGCCACATTCATGGAGGCCCTCCCATTGTGGAAGAAAGTTGTGCTACCCTGGGACCCATGACCACCAGCAAACCCCATGAAGGTGAATGAAGGGTGAGGGGGTGGGTTCATAATGGGAGAGGTCAGTAAGATCTCTCTATTTTTATATGCAGATGACATGGTCTTGATTTCCTTAACCAGAATGGGTCTGAGAAAGTTGCTGAATGGCCTGGGGAACTACTGCTCAGAAGAAAATTTGAAAATAAATTACACCAAAACAAAAGTGATGGTCTTCCATAAAAGGCCAAAAAAATTTCACGGGGCATACATGGTACCCCAATTGAACAATGCAAAACTTACAAATATTTGGGCATAACTTTCCATGAATCTTTGAACTGGAATGCCCACATAGCTCTAACAAAAACAGCAGCTCTCAAGACGATAGGTGCAATAACAGGATTTTTCCACAACAAGGGTGGCCACCTCATAGATCCAGCCATCAAGCTTTACATTAGCAAGGTCATCCCTCAAATACTCTATGGTGCTGAAGTATGGGTGTTGAAGATCAAACCCTTACCAAGCTGGAAATAATCCAAAATAATTTTATGAGGCACATTCTGGCACTCCCAAAGGGAACACCAGCAGCCATGATGTGAGCTGAGCTTGGTTTACCCTCAATAAGGGCCCGTGCACATGTTATAATCTTGAAATTTTGGAAGAAACATCAGCTAGTTGATACTAGCACTTTTAGTAATTCTAGCTTCCATATTTTGCAAACTAATGACCCAGCTCATCTAAGCACGCTACACAACATCATCACTAAATACACAATCCCGGATGACTTATCATCCCCTTCAGGTAACAACTTACATTTGCGGGACTGGTTCTACAATGAAGATACTTTAATTGACAGATCCCTAATCAGTCAACAGAAATTTGCACCACGATATCCAACATTTAAAACAAACCACTTTAGAGCCCCCCTAACTGGCTCTTATTTCAATATATAGCATAAGAAGGGCACTAACAGCTCTTCATTTTCAGACCATGCCATCTGAGCTGTTAAAAGGACGACACCTTAAAACCCTGTGTGATCAACGTATCTGTCTGTGTGGGATTTTGGTAGAAGATCTAACACATTACATCTTAGAACACCCTCTTTATCCGGGTCTGAGAATCAAATTTCTTAACCCAATTCTAACAACTTTACAATTCACATCAGGCATTGAAATAGTAACCTGTTCACTTTTGGATGTCAATGTCAATCCCACTATCTCTTATAGAATGGCTCTATGCTCATGCTGCAAGAAAAATTAGAGATAAGGTTACGAAATGACTGTACTTTTAGAATGTGCTATTTAAGAAACCTGACTTTAAAATTTATATTCTTACTTCATTTATATATTTTAATTTTATGCACTGCCAATCTTTGTACTGTTTTTATATTTTATATTGTGATGACCAATGGCTATATGCAATACATTTTTATTGGATTGGATTGGTTTTTATGCCTTTTGTTATCTCATAGAGGAAAACTATTTAAATTAGATGAACTCTGTGGCTTAAGCATATCATATCCTGAGTCAGGATATGACTTGAGATTGTCCCTGAAGAAGGCGGAGAATGCCATTATAGCAACTGGAGCGACAAGGCTGCCTTTTCAATGCCCAGATTATCATATGACAATCTAGTCTTGTGCAGTTTTCAGTCCCTATTTTGCAACATGCGAAAAAATCCACAGAACAGGAGCTCATTATGTCTTGCATAATCATATGCGCACGTTGTATTATTGTAGCCCTAATTAAGGTATTTTCAGGTTACAGAAACCAAATGAAGCCATAGGCAATACGTAATGGCAGCTACTATATGACAGGTGACAGCTTCTAGGATTTCACAGTTAAAGCCTACCCTACAGCAACCAAAATAAGCAAGAGAAGCCAATTTGACTTTTGCAGTAAAAAGTCATATTCAAAATGCAAATTCACATTTTGCTTTGGAATATCTCAGTAAGTTGACCAGCAAGACTGGCAAATTTGTTTTCACTTCTGGTTTCTTTAAGATGCTTCAGCTCCAGCCCTTTTCCACCTGCTTCGGTCCTCTGCTTCAGAGGTTGGGCCACTTGCTGACGGGAGGAGGGCAGCAAAGCCTTCCTGGACGGGATTTCTTGCTGTCTGTTGGAGACATCCACTGAAGTTGTTCCAACTTCCAGCTGCTAGCTGTGGATAAGGGAACAACAGCTGCTGCTTAGGCAGCTCATGTTAAACACACAGCTCGTATTGTATTGGGCTTTTCTGCATCTTTGTGTCTGCTGTGTGATGTAAATCTTTCAGTGGTAGGGGTTAACCTGTCTTATTAAAGTCAGCTATGAGGAGGGGGAGTAGCCCAGCCATCTGTGAGACTTCTTCCAACATGTCCGTCCATATCAACTGCTGTGATGAATTGATAGTTCAGGAGGAAAACAGAGGCAGTATATGGTCCTGCAACTTTCCTTTGACTATGATTTAGTTCTCTCCACTCTCTCCTCCAACATGTAACATGGTTTGTCGTTTCTGACTACTGCTAATACTGCTGGTACTATTAATGGGTGCATCTTACCATTTTGTTCGGATTGGGGCAGAAGTTTGCTCTATCCAAAGGAGCCTTTGTCTAGTGGAAGAGATTCGTCTTCTAGAAGAAGTCAGCTTGTGCTAGAGGAAGCTGATCAGGAAGCTGTTCAGGAAGTTGAACAGGAACAGGAAGCTAGAGGAGGCTGTGCTTACCTGAACAGAGTGGCAGGGTAGCATTACTACTACTTCTACTATGACAGCTATTTATGTATTTATTTATAGTCTACCTTTCTCTCTGAGACGCCAAGTGGATTACATGGTATGCAGTCATATGATCAAATAACATGAGAGATCTAATGTGCAATGCAATGGGACTTGGCTTACAAAAATTAGAAACATTGCAAAAAAGTTGCAGACGTGGTGTGTCAAGCGATTTATGATCTTGTTGTTCCTCCGAAAAGCTCAAGACAGAGGCCATGATACTCCGCCCTGTATCCTCAAAACAGCACAGACTGATAGGATAGGTTTAGCAATATTGCCTAAAGGTATACAGGGATTCCCCAGCTGCCACCTAATTTGATAATATGCTGATGCCGTTTCATATATATCATTTCCAAAACCACTCACCAATTTATGCATAAGTATTTAAATGTTAACATGTATTCAGCCATGCAGTTTCAAAGACTTAAGGATGCTTCTGGCTTTAAAAGAGGGGCAATGATTTCTGCCAGCTCCTTTTCTCACTGCAGATCCAGTTTGCTCCCTAGGCTATTCCTGAGGGTCCACTGACTGCTCTGCCCCCAGGAGAAAACTTTCAAGGAATTTAGTGGGTTGCAGCTGAAGTGGGAAGTGGTAAACTCCCACTCTATGGAGCCCACAGATAATTCGTAGGGTTGCTCACTCTAGGTTGGGAAATTCCTGGAGATTTTGGGGGTGAAGCCTGGGGAGGGGTGGGACCTCAGAGGGGTTTAATGCCATATAGTCCACCTTCCAAGGCAGCCATTTTCTCAAGGGAGAACTCTCATCTGGAGTCCAGTTGTAGTTCCAGGAGATCTCAAGCCACCATCTGGAGGTTGGCCACTGTAAATAGTTGGATCAATGCCAATACCCATGAACGACATGCTGCACAATCAATAAAGAATAGGAAAATGGGCTTATTATGGGCGTTTATGGTCTCCAGATCATTTTATCCCTCCTCCTCCTCTGACCACGAGGTGGCCAGGCAGTCCAGAATGCGGGGAGGGGGATTTTTAGTTCGCCATCTGGAGTTTTACTTTATATACTGGTATATAATGGTATTTCATTTTTATAGTGATGTTTTTATTCATTGTTGTACATTGCCCAGAGCTCTGTGGTAGCAGGGATGGGCAATTCAGAAATCTAATTAATTAATTTATTATAATATCGTCTAGTAATATATAAAATAAGGGGGAAGAACAAGGGAAATAATGAAATGCAAGGAAAGAAATAAGTGTTAATATGAAAGAATAAATAGCAAAAATAAAAAGTTGTCCAGGTTTTATCATAATAGCACAAAACATTCAATCAGATAGTGTAAGAAGGAACAAATGAGGCTTGATGTGTTTTTCGAGAAGGGTGTGGCAAATATGATGGGCTGGTGATAAGGGATTACAGAACTATGATGTAGTTAAAGAACAGAGAAACAGAAGAAAAATTTTATAAAAATGTTGGAAGATTGAAGAGGAGCAGTCTGTGAAGGAAAGGAAAAGCAGGATAAAGACACGACAAGGCCTGACAGGCATTTCTAGTCACATATGTGCAAGTCATTGTGCACAATAATTAGAAATCCCAGACTGGGATATGCCTCCCCATCAATGGCAAAGGATAAAAGCTTTACCATACAGATGAAAAGGCACTTCCAGATGCGAACTTGCGTGCATGTAGCCCTTGCACAGGGGAGTTTGTTTCCATACTAGATTGGAGCAAAGTAGTAAAAGCTTGAATTGAAAAGGAAAAGCACACCAAATAATATGAGATGTCAAATCTACAGGTAAAAAAATTAAGGAGCAGAATGGTACTTGTAGCTGCTGATGGAGTATACTAGTGTGGTGCAGTGGCCAGAGCTGGGCTTGGATTCATGTTGAGCTGAAAGGGCAGAGTGAATTTCATGAATATTTTCTTTTCCTGCAAAACATTTTTTCCTTTTGCTAATTTTTTTTAGGGGTGGGAAGGCACAAAATTGATCACAGGGACATTTGGGGAGTAATTTTTTGATTACCATGACAACCAAGCTGACACTTGCAATTGTGCCTACTCAACTGTCTGGGCAGAATATGGAAGGGAATGAGCATCCCTTTGAAAATAATGCCTGCAGTGTGGTGGAACAATGCTCACATCCAAATGCTCATCTGAACTGGATGTTGTCCAACTACTGAGCATTCCTCTACTGAGCATGTGCATATCCATTCAAATGCATCTCTGTAAACAGTGTGCATTGATGCCACACCTAGTCATGAATAATAACTTTGCTCTGGATTCTACGAAAGGCAAGCAAAAGGGTGTTTGCGCATTTTCTCCACCTCCCTCTTACCTCAGCAGTCTCCAGGTTTATGCTTGAAGTCATGGCAGTTCCATGAATTAAATGTGACAAAGCATGGAGGGGGTCTGTGAAGAGGGGAACTCAGGCAGCATCTTTCTCCTGATGCAAAATGTTCCATGAGCATAAGAGGGAAAAGAGGCAATGTTTTCCTGTTCCCCTGCTCCACAGCAGCCCACTATGGCATTTTATCGGTTGGGTTCATTCATTCATTCATTCATCCATCCATTCATCCATGCATTTAATTTGTACCCCACCCTCCCCACCGAAGCAGGCTCAGGGCGGCTTACAATGCCATTTGGCATCATAAAACACATAAAACAATCTGACTACAATACACAATATAATTAAAACAATTAAAACCATTTAGAACAAAATATAAAACAACATGCTCATAAAGTGCCGTGTATAGTTTAACTAGATGTCACAGGAGTAGATAGTCTTGTACGGAGTAGGAGTAGATAGTCCTTTGACTCGGAACATTGGCTTTTGTTGGTCTCAAGGAGCTGCTCAGGGATGGCGGAGATGGAAAATTCCATAAATGCAAGTGCTTTTCACGCATGATTTACACAGTCCAGCCTCCTACATGGTCAAAGTTGGATAAGAGCAAAAGACTTGCAGCACAGTGCTAGCAGGTAACTAAACTGCCTGCTACAAGACTGTGTGCCTCAGTTGTCTGTGCAGTGGGGAGGCATCCTTCCCTTATTCAAAGTGAGTGATTGTGGGTAAGCTTCCTTTGTCCTCAGCAATGTCACATAATGATGTTATAGCATATGTTGTGCTATAACATCATTATCTTCATCAGGTGATCCCTGAGTTGGCTATGATCAGACAGTAAAAAAAAAGCTATGATCACACAATAGGGAAAAAAATATTTCAAGTTTTTAAAAAAATGGTCTTGAAGCAGAAACAGATCTGAGAAACAGCTAATGTGAAAGGACATGAAAATATGAGGGTAAGTGGAAGATAGGATCCTTTATGTCCCCCCCCGGCAAATATCAAATTAAAAATCATGCTGTACAGAAGTTCAGCACAGTCCTATTTTAGATGTGTATAACCTAATTGACTCCTGCCCTGCCCTGGAGAGCGCAGGATAGCCTGATCTCGTCAGATCTCAACAGGCTAAGCAGCACTGGCCTGGTCAGTATTTGGGTGGGAGACCATCGAGGACCACCAGTGTTGCTACACAGAGGCAGGCAACGGCAAACCACCTCTGAACTTCTTTTGCCTTGAAAATCCCCCCGGGTCACCATAAGTCAGTTGTGACTTGATAGCAAAAACAACAACAGCAACAACAACCCACAAATCTAAAATGAAGTCTCTGTTCAGCCAGGAAGCTCGCAAGACGGGAGGAAAGCTGTGATTCGATTTGCAAAAGCAGCCGCTGATGGGGCAAACTGAGTCACAGAGATGCTGCTGGGGAGAAGATGTAACCCTTCCCCCTTCCCCCAACACTATCTGATTCGGTGCTTCCTTTTAAAATCCTGGGAGATGATTGTGGACTGACTGCCACATTACCTAGTCTGGCCCTTAAGTTTCTCACATGGACACATGAAGATGCCTGAATCAGACCATCAGTCGATCAGTGTCAGTATTGTCAGATCAGTTAATGACTCTCAGCATTCCACAGTTAAGAAGGGTACATTTGCCCATCAGTCTCCGATTTTGATATATTTATTTCCTTCACTTATGTTTTCCCTCAGAATTAAACCCAAACAAATGGTGACCATATAAGCTAAGCTTGTTATTCCAGTTTGGCCCTTGCATCTGTTAAACATCTTCATTATGCTGTATGCTAATTTGCTGCTCACCCTCTACCTATATGTACGGACTGGTAACTTCCATTCCTTTGTATTTGAAAAAGTGTGCTTGCACATGAAAGCTTATACCTTGAATAAAACTTTGATGGTCTTAAAGGTGCCACTGGACTCCAACTTTGTTTTCCATGTCATTGTTAGTGACAGTCTGTTTGTGCAAAACCAATTTTGACTATAACTCCTCCTGGCCTGCTGTAATACTGTGATTTTATAGTTTGGCAAAGGATAGAAAATCTCGCTCTATGTCAGGCAGGTTGCAAATAAACTTTCTTTCTTTCTTTCTTTCTTTCTTTCTTTCTTTCTTTCTTTCTTTCTTTCTTTCTTTCTTTCTTTCTAGTGCACAATTGTAAGCCTATGTAAGCACAAATGTCTTTGAAACATTTGGAGTGCATTGCTTGGCGGGGCATGAAATATCATGCCTTTCAGCAGGGCCATATGGAGAGAAAATAGCAAAGGATCTGATAGCAGGTTCCTTTCAAGATGTACAGGAATAGCAGCACACATCTCCATGGGATCATATGGGTGAAATTCCTTGAGCCTTGAAACCTGTTGGGAGTCTTCAAATTCTTCAGCATATAGGAAGAATTTTTTTTTTTTTCATTCCCAGGAGCTCTGTATTGTTTGGAACTTTTTTTGTATTTTTGAAGAAATTCTCAGGAAAGTGCCACATATGAAATACAACTTTTGGTTTTGGGTTTTTTTCTCTTTTTTCATTTTCAGGCAGTTTGTTAAAGGGAAATAGTATGAAACAGACAAACATGGAGCAGAGAGGAGAATAAGGTTCTCTTAGGGTAATTTACCAAGAGTCTCTTCTCCGCCCTCTGGTCCTGGGACCATGTTTTGGTTAATCCTTCCCAGACTGTTCTGAAATGCCTTTGACCACATGCCAAATATTCTTCCAGTCAGGCTTTTGGGTGCAACTCAGTATGTTAAGACGGTTAATAACAACAGCAACAGCAATAATAATGTGCATATTACAAAGGCTAGGGATTTTTCTGCATTAAATGACCAATCTCCACAAGAGTTGTTCAGTGTTTGAACTCAAAGACTTTTCAACAAAGATAGCTCACCAATACAAAAGAGAAATTATAAACCTGCTAAAACAATCATCATTGTTTTCTCTGCTAGCAACACATGAAACAATTTAAAAGGCAATGACAGTATTTTCAGAACTGAAGTCTGTGCCAGATACTGTTGCTTCTGGACTACTTAACTTTTTTTCTTATACAGTTTTATCTAGAGTTGCCAGCTCTGGGTTGAGAAATACCTGGAGCCTTGGGGGGTGGAGCCTTGGGGGGGCAGGGTTTGAGGGGGAGAGGGCCCTCAGCAGGACATAATGCCATAGAATCCATCCTCCAAAGCAGCCCTTTTCTCCAGGGGAAGTGATCTTGGCTGTCTGAAGAGCAACTGTGATAGCAGATCTCCAGGTGCCACCTGGATGTTGGAAAACCTAATTTTATCCCACCCATCCTCCAAGGAATTCAAGGAGTTCAGAGGCCATGGCTCAGTGGTAGAGCATCTGCCTGGCATGCAGGAGGTCCCAGGTTTAATCTCTGGCACCCTCAGTTAAGGATCAGATAATAGGTGATAGGAAAGACCTCTTTTTGAGACCCCGAAGAGCCACTGCCAGACTGTGTAGACAGTACTGACTTTGAGGTACCAAAATAAAGCAGCTTCATATGCTTATGCTCACCCTTTCTTCCATGTTATCACTGAGCTGAAGTATGGGGACTGCTAAGATCATCTAATAAGCTTAGAATCTGAATGGCATCTGAATTCCAGTCTCTTTGCTGTAAATGCAGCACACCCGTAACCATACCACACTAGCTTCAGGTAAGCTTTAGATGAATTCAAATAAGTTTTACATCAGGGGTTCTTAACCTTTTTCGTGCCATGGACCCCTTTGGCAGTCTGGTGAAGCCTACGAACCCCCCTTCTTGGAGTGATGTGTTTAGACAGGAAGACTGCCATCATGTGCAATCTAGCGGCAAGTCTAATAACTACCGTAATTTTGAAGTAGTGATGAGTGTAAATGAAATTTTGAGATACCTACAACAACTGGAACATGATTTGAAAATATATGTGATTTCTACTGGAGGCAAATTCACAGGTAGTACTAATGCTGCTGTGGTTTATTGCCTACATTCATAATTGAAGGAAATGCTAAATTTGGAGGGTAGTGAAAATAAAGATGTAATTTTTTTCCCCCATCCAAGTTCATGGACCCCCTGAAATCTATCCACAGACCCACTGGAGGTCTGTGGACCCCAGGTTAAAAACTCCTGGTTTAGATGAAGAAAATAACTAAAGATCAGACAATTTGCCAACAAGGGAAGATTTGCCTGAATGAAGGCTAAGTGAGTTCTAGCTGCTCAAACCCTTCCCCTTGTTTTTGAGATCTTTAGTACTAGCTACTGCCTGGAGGGTGGTGACAATAGTGGGTCACCAAAATGAGTTCATTGGGAAAGACCAAAGACAAAGAGAGAACATTTGCTGCTATGTTCCTGGGCTGGCATCATAGGGAAACTGTGTTGTTTCTGATCTTCACACATATCTTGGCTGTCTTTTTATTGTGATTATTTTTTTGAAAACTGTTTTGAAATTTTCTTGGGGCTATGAGGTAGGAAGTGAGTTTTTAAATAAACAGAGAAGAGATAAGATCAGGGGTAGAAGGATCTTCAAAAGCAAATAGAAAAAGGAATATTAGGAAGAAATGGGGGGGGGGGGGAGGAAGTTAAAGCAAGAAACTAGTCCAGGGAAACTAAAAAGCTATGTTGATACCAGCTTTCTCCAAGTCAGGGCCACCAACGAGGGCACTGAGGTACAAAATTTTCAAGGCCCAAATCAGCTTAGCTTTTAGTGCAATTCTGTACTGCAGGCTTCAGGGGTACAGGCTGTTGTTGTTGTTCAGTCACACAGTCGAGTCCAACTCTTCGCAACCTCATGGACCACATCACACCAGGCCCTTCTGTCTTCTGTTGTGCTCCAGAATTTGCTTAATTTCATGTTTGTTGCATCAGTAAAACTGTCCAACCATCTCATCCTTTGCCGTCCCCTTCTTCTTTGACCTTCAGTCTTTCCCAGCATCAGGGTCTTCTCCAGTGAGTGCTCCCTTCTCATTTGGTGAGCTTCAGCTTCAGTATCTGGCCTTCCAGGGAACAGTCAGGGTTGATTTCTTTTAGGATTGACTGATTTGATCTCCTTGCAGTCCAAGGGACTCTCAAGAGTCTTCTCCAGCACCATAATTCAAAAGAATTTATTCTTCAGCGCTCGGCCTTCCTTATAGTGCAACTCTTGCAACCATACATCACTACTGGGAATACCATGGCTTTGACCATACAGACTTTTGTTGGCAGGGTGATGTCTCTACTTTTTGTTGTACTGTCTAGGTTTGCCATCGCTTTCCTCCCAAGGAGCAGGCGTCTTTTAATTTCATGGCTGAAGTTACCGTCTGCAGTGGTCTTGGATCCTAGGAAGGTGAAGTCTGTCGCTACTTCCACAACTTCCCATTCTATTTGCCAAGGAGTGATGGGGCTGGATGCCATGATCTTAGTTTTTTTGATGTTGAGTTTCAAGCCAACTTTTGTGCTCTCCTCTTTTACCCTCAGCAAGACGGCACAGGTAAGGCACAACAAATCAAACAGCAGATGGTATTTCTAGTCAGTGCTGTTTGCCGCCCTTTTTTAGCAGTGATTTTTACAGAAAGCTCTTAATGGCTGCACATTTTTTACCTACAAGGCTAAGACAAACATTTGTCTGTCATGAGGTGTTCCTAAGCCTATCGAACAATCTGGTATATCTTTGTTTTTCTCTCCCCCTACCATCTATTTGCTTCTTCTCCCTTTTTTCAGCCTCATTCCATCTCATCCCTCCCCCAGCTGGGGAACTAAAACATACATAAGAGTAGAACAGTAAACCTCAGTTTGTATTATGAACAGAAAGAGGGGGGGGGTTAGTGTCAAGTTAATATTTCCCAAGGATATATCAAAATAGGGCAAGGGTGATTGCCCCCCTTGAACACACACTTTATATGCACTGTGATCTGTGTTAGAGGTTATGAATGTGGAACAGTGGATGCTTCAGGTGACTGCCTTTGTTTCAGTTTATATCAAAGGAAGCAATAGCTTAAATATGTTGTTATAATTTTGTGTGGTTTTAAAATTGCTTTAGACTTAGTTAAAGCACATGTGAAGTCTGAAATTAGAAGTTAGTTCTGGACCCTTTGATCTACCAAGGACTGATCAAGAGCATGTTTTGGGCCACTGGAAATTATTCCAGGCTAATTTCAGTTCCCTGTTCATCTGCTTTCTTTTTTCCTCTTTAAGGGGGCAGCAGCAGGAGAGGAGAGGAGAGGAAGGGATAGAATGGGAAGAGAGAGCTGGAGCTAGTTGGATTGCAGCATCCAGGGACTCAAATCACTTCCTAAAGTTAGTGCAGGTGGAGGTAGACAACACCATTTGGAGACTTGACTCACCTGCCTCCTTTCCCTGGACTATAAAGCTGACTGTTCACATCGTCCCAGTTTTCTTCCCCCCATTAAGCACCTTCACATTGTTGCAGAGTTTGCTTTTTTGTTTGTTAGTTTGTTTAAAGGTAAAGGTAAAGGTTTCCCTTGCTCGAAAGCCAGTGGAACCCTACTCTAAGAGGCGGTGCTCATCTCCGTTTCCAAGCCAAAGAGCCAGTGCTGTCTGAAGACTTTTTCCATGGTCACGTGGCTGACATGACTAAACGTCGAGGTGCATGAAATGCTGTTACCTTCCCACCGAAGTGGTAGCTATTGATCTACTTGCAATTTCTTGCTTTCAAACTGCTAGGTTGGCAGGAGCTGGGGCCAGAGACGGGAGCTCACTCTGTCATGCAGCACTCAGGTCTTGAACTGCCGAGCTACCGACCTTCCGGTCTGCAGCTCAGTGTCTTAACCTCTGAGCCACTGCGGCCCCTTTAGTTTGTTTAGGGATACTTGAGATATTTTATAGTATTTTTGTAATTTAACATTTTTAAGAGAAATTGATGTCTCACTTAATTCAATGGCGCTTATTCCCAGGTAACTTGTGTCTCACCTATATTTAATTGACAGTGCGCTAGAGTGTTCTGGCTAGGTCTTTTGGCTGGGGAGTCTTCCTGATTCTGCTTATTCCTGTTTGTTTTGTACCATATCCCATTGCATCATGCACTATGTAAATCATAAATAAAACTTTAATAATCCTGTCCCTTTTCTGTTGTTTCCTACCTAATTAAAAATTATTATTCTGTCCATAGTAACAGAAAGCCAAGTGGTTTGTTTTGGGTAAGGGTCATCAGGGGGGCCCAGATGGAATTTTTATCTGGGGGGTCCGTAGTGGCTCTTGGTAGCCCTGCTGTTACCTTCCATAGCTAGTAGCCCTGTTGGCAAATTCTGAGGGATCTTTTCTGAGTATGAGTTAACAGTGTGAGATTTGGGTAGCCTACGATATAGTATAAACTCCTCTTTTAGGATGGCTCTACTGTGCTGAAGTTAGAAGGTAATAAGGAGAGAGGCAAATCCATTGAAGTCTTATTCACTGCTTTAGACTGTAGTGTGCTTTAGTGCATAAGAATGTACAAACCTGTATGTTTCCAGTTCTTTCAGGGTTCTTTAATGTTCAATAAGCCCTGTTTCACCCTCCCCTACTGCATTCTTTCCCCCAAATAGCAAATCTAGATTATTATTCTACAATAATAAATCATTGGTTTTCTGCTTATTTTTTCCTGTCTCTTTCTTAACTATTGGGTTTAAGACATCTGTTTTTAATCCATTAAAATGCATTCCTTTATATGATATACTAAAATAGAGAGAATGTTTTCTTTTTTTCCTCTCTCTGAGGTGTGAATGTCAATATTATTCTCTGTTGTTTAGTTTTCTGCAGGGCAAACTAGGCTTCTTCTTCCTGTTACGGATTTAAATCTGCTCTGCTCTACTCTGCCCTTTTTTCCCGTCAAGTTGTAGGCAACTTATGCTGACCCCATAGGGTTTTCAAGGTAAGAGTGAAACAGAGCCGTTGCCTGCCTCTGCGTTGCAACCCTAGACTTTCTTGGTGGTATCCTGTCTAAATATTGAACAGGACCAACCCTGCTTAGCTTCTGAGATCTGATGAGATCAGGCTAGCCTAGGCTGACCAGGTCAAGGCTACTTGGTGCTACTGGATCTTATTTCTGTAATCAAAACATTCTCCCCTGAGCACCCAGAATAAATGTTTCTATGCAAATCTCAGAAGCTGTCAGCCCTGATTAGTACTTGGAGGGGAGACTGCCAAGGAAGTCCAGGGCTGCTATGCAGAGGCAGGCAATGGCAAGAAAACTCTGCAGGGTTGCTATAAATCGGCTGCAACTTGACAGCACTCTCCACCATTCACTTCTCTCTCTCTCTCTCTTTTAAAAGCAATCAATCTAATTCAGTTCACACCTGGGTCACAGCCATATGAGCGAAATAATCCAAAGGGGAATTGAGGCTTTTTTGCTCTGGAGCAATTTGCCCCGCAGTTGTGTGATTACACAGGTCTATGGACCTGCCAGGGCAACTTGCCACTGCGTGATCAGACGCAACCGTGGCGAGTGGTGAATCGTCCCTCTTCCGTGGCAAATGAGTGCGTATGATCGCACCCCTGTTTTGGTATTTCCTTGAGTGACCTTTATTTTCTATAGAGCATAAAGGGTTTTTAATTGATCTGCATTACCTGATGAACGTGTGAATCAGCAGTTACAGAAGTGGTGAACTGCCTTTCACTTACAAAAATTCTTTGTTTTGTGAAACTATTGTTTACATAATGAAACAATCCATGTTGACATAGGATTTAATCTTAAAAAAAATCAACACCTTTTTGACATTCACACAAATACACACCTGTTCTTTTCCTAAAACCAGGAGAGGTCACTTCCTCCAAGCTTCCATGGATACTTAACAGAATCAGTTCCTCTGGAGGGCCAACAACAGAGCATAGAAACTGAGACCTTTGCCTGATGTTGCCTCCTGGCTCTGGGATTCAGGGGCTTAGTGCCTCTGAATGTGGAGGTTCCCCTCAGTCGCCATAGCTGGTAGCCACTGATAGATCTGTTCTCCACGAATCTATCTGATCCCCTTGGAAAGCTGTTTATTCCGGTGGCCATCACTACATCCTCTGGTAGCGAATGCCACATTTCAGTCACTCTCTGTGTAAAGAAGTATTTCTTTTTGTCCGTCCTGAATCTACTGCCCATCAGCTTCATTTGATACCCTCAAGCTCTAGTATTTTGAGAGGGAGAAAAATTTCACTTTAGCAATTCTCTCCCCCACATGGATAATTTTATAAACATCTATCATATCTCCCCTTAGCAGAAGATCCATCTAGTGGCTTAATTTATGACAGGTCCTTGGCCTGAAGGAATTTATAATCTAAATGATGGAAATAGGTAAGAAAGCACACAAATGGAAAGAGAAGAGAGGAAGACTTTAACTCATTCAGTGCCATTTTCTCAAACTTCTGGGTCCATCACATTTCTGTATATTTACCCCCAACGGTGGGACTTCCCTGAGGAACCAGATAGTGCTGTGAGAAGGGTCCCCAACTTTCCCCATCCCTTGACCCCAGTATGAATCCCTGCAACCACTTTTTTCAATTTAAAATCATTTGGGAGATCCATTTACAGATCATATTCAAGTGTCTTTCTAGTTTGGCTCTATAGGTTTGGGAATGAGGATTATTACGTCAAAGCCTTGACCGAAAGAGTTGTTTTGAGAGGGGATCTGAAGGAAGTGAAAAGGTAAGCACCACGTCCAAATTTGGGGAGGGAGCTGCAGGCATAAGGAGGCAAGAAGGAAAATGGGCAGTCAAAATGGGCAGTCAAAAGAGCAGTCAAAAAGCAGGAAACCATCAGGCTGGGGAAGGTGGTCACATTATTTATTTATATATTAACTTTATATATTACATTACTGGAGGGCAGGTCGGAGGAAGGGATATACTGAGAGAATTTATTGTACTCCATGCTACTTAGTATATATATTGTGTGATATTTAATCACCAACTGAAGTTTAAATAGGGAGCAATCATTTATTGATTGCAGTTCCTGGCTTTGTACAGTGATGTCAGTTCTGCTGTTTGTACAGGTAGGGTGCAAAACAGTGCATCCTTCTGTTCCTGCAGCAGCGCTGTAATTCATGCCCGAACATTAGTAACATTAGATATACATGATGGCACTTTTTCTTTGGTTTTGGACTCTTTGTAGTTTTATTTCCTCCTCTGTTTTCATTAATGATGTATATCTCAAAGAATTTTATAGGGGAAGCAAGAGCTTTATGTTCTCTATGCATCTGCTTCAAGGATCGAGACAGTGGGCTGGTATACACATGCAGCAGAATGAGGTGGGAAGAAGGGGCCTTTTAAGTATTCCTGGTGGCTTTTCCCTTAGAAGGGCTCCCATTTGGCTGGGATAACATTTCAGTGACCCAAACATGGGGGCCAGCTTCCTGCATCTGAACCCTAGAGCCTCTCTGCCAGAGAAGGAGGGTTGTGAACTGTGTGGACAAAACTAATATGATCAGAGTAAGAACCTGAAGCTGCTGGAGTAAGGATCCACATGCAGTCATCAAACACAGAGTTTTCCACCAGCTTCTGCAGATGGATTTATGCTCTTTGATATATTTACCAAGCTGGTCAGTGAACAAAGGCAGCCTTTTAAAAGGCAGCCCCCAGACTTTGCAGAGCTGATTTTGGGGATTGCTTGGAAACAGAGCTCCTGCCTGGACTATACAAACCATTTCGGCACAGGCAGATGGAATGCCTTTTCCTTGTTCTATGCTGTTATTAATGTTCAAGGAAATGTGGTTGGAAGAGTTCCATTATCTGAACTTATAGGACGGGGAGGGAAAAGCTCACAAGAAGCAGCAGACAAGCTGTGGGTCTGTGGCTTCCTCATCCCAGCTGTGGTTCAGAACGAGCTTGAGATTCTCAAACTTTCCTGCCAAGCATAAAGACCTCAAATCATTTCCAGTTGCAGGCATAAAAATAAATAGTGTTTTTCATTCAGGCAGTGCCAATGCAATATGAGTTACTGAATGAGATCCATCATGCACAAATATTACATCCAACCTGGTTCTTGAGTATTGCTCATGCTGTAATGTCTCTGAAATTCATGCTGTGACATTCTCAACCACACCACTCTGTGGCTCTTTGTTTTGTGGGGCACCCTCCCCCCAGAGCTATTGTTTACAGAGTTACAATTAATTGCATATGGCTAAAGCTATGTGTGTTTAGGAAAACGGATTGTAGAAGCCAAGGAAAGTTGTTAAGAAATACAATCCCAGCACTTCTACCTCTTCACCTGTAATTTACAGCAAATTGAGTTTTTAGGTCTATGAGGTTGAGGCCCTCTCGGGAACGACATTCCAGACGCTGATGCGAAACGTTCCCTATGGTTAACATTACAGCCCAACATCCTATATCAAACACTCTCAATGTCGTTTTACATGTGTTTCCACATATTTCAGGCTAAGCAACCTTTGTTTTTCTTTTTTCTTCATTTAATAACATATGCCGGAGCAAAATTAGCTGTGGGAAGAAATGTTTAGTAACAGGACAGGCTGGATCCGTGCCACCAGTGTGTGCCGCTGAAGCCAGCCTTCAAGTAATACAGTAGGGATCCTCTATAGGTTTGGAGAACACTGTCAAACACTTTCTATGTTTTATTAATATACTGGGAACAAACATCCCAGCTGACATGACTTGTTTTCCTCCATTTAGAAGGCACACGATCCTTCCTCCTCTCTGTTTCTAGTGAAATAGAATCCAGTAAGTGATAATCTCATGCATTCTCTTTTGGTTTAGGAAAGCATCTGTATCTTACCAAAATAAGGCTTTAGACCAGGGGTGGCCAACCTTGCTTAACGTAAGAGCCACATAGAATAAACGTCAGATGTCTGAGAGCCGCAAGACAGGAACAAATATCACACACACGTTTTTATTTTTAAAAATATGCAAATTTGTTTTTTATTAACATTAAATGGGACTGCCAAAAATAAAAACAAAATGAGGAAAACCGGTTATTGATAATGATATTACTTGTTTGCTAATGATATTGAGAGAGATGGAAAGAAAGAATGAAAGAAGTAGAAAGAAAGAGAGAGAGAGAAACTAGGAAAGCAAATAGATGGGAGGGAGGAGGGAAGGAAGGAAGGGAGAAAGAGAGAAAAAGCATGCCTCCCCTTTGCTTCCCCAGCCGCCCTGCCAGGAGCCGCACAATATATGTGAAAGAGCCGCATGTGGCTCCCGAGCCACAGGTTGGCCACCCCTGCTTTAGACCATCAGTTCAGGAAGATATGGCTGAAAGGCTGAACGGCTCTGTTCTAGTTGCAACTTCTTCAATGGCAGGCTGTCTAAAGATATATTCAGGTGTGTAGTCGTGTTGGTCTGAAGAGCAGAACAAAGTTTGAATACAACAAAATTTTATTCAAGGTATAAGCTTTCATGTGCACACACATTTCTTCAGATACATTGAAATGGAAGTTACCAGTCCATACATAAAGGTAGAGGGTGCACAGCAAATTAGCATACAGCATAACATCTGTTTAACAGATGCAAGGACCAAACTGGAATAACAAGCTTAGCTTATATGGTCACCATTTGTTTGGGTTTAATTCTGGGAGAAAACATAGTGAAGGAGATAAATATATCAAAATTGGAGATTGTTGGGCAGATGTATCCTCAGTTGTGGAATGCTGAGGATAATTAACTGAGACTCATGCTCCAACTGTCTTCTCTCAAGTGTGGAGGCAACAGTGCAGAATCCTCTTCTTTGAGGTGATGTGATTAGCTGTGCAGTGTATGGGGGTGTCGTGGTTAAGAGCGGTGGACTCTAATCTGGAGAACTGGTTTGATTCGCCACTCCTCCACATGTAGCCAGCTGAGTGAACTTTGGTCACTCACAGCTCTCTCAGAGCTCTCTTAGTCCCACCTACCTCATAGGGTGTCTGCTGTGGGGAGAGGAAGGGAATGCGATTGTAAGCTACTCTGAGACTCCTTCAGGTAGCAAAGAGCGGGGTATAAAAACCAACTCCTCCTCCTCCTCTTCCTGTTAAGTCCTGGGAGTTCCATTGTTCTGAGTGTTGTAATAACTTGTAACTCAGCAATTTCCCTTTCTAGTCTGTTCCTGAAGTTCCTTTGCAATAAAACTGACCTCAAAGTAGCTGTTTTGAATGTCCTGGACACTTACAGGGTTCTCCTACAGGTTTCTCAGTCTTGTGGTTCTTGATGTCAGATTTGTGTCCATTTATTCTTTGGCATAGGGTTTGACCTGTTTGTCCTACGTAGAGAATCAAAGGGCATTATTGGCATTTAAATGGTATATACAGTTAGAAGATGAGCAAGTGAATGAGCCTGAGATGGTGTAGCTGATGTTGTTAGGTCCAGTGATTATGTTGTCTGGGTGTATGTGGCAGCAAAGTTGGCATCTGGATTTACTGCAAACTCTGATACCAGTGTCCATGTTCAAATTAGATGTTGTATTATTGTGGGTGAGGAGATGTTTTAAGATTGAGGGGCTGTTTGTGAACAAGAAAAGATCTGTCCTCTAGAGCTTGGGAAAGAGAACTGTCATTATTCAGAGGAGGCTGAAAGTAATTGATGACGCGTTGAACTGTTTTGAGTTGAAAGCTGTATGTGACTACTAGTGGTGTTCCGTTATTGTCTCTTTGGGGCCTGTCTTGTAACAGGCTTTCTCTGGCTATCATTCTGGCTTTGTTAATCTGTTTCCTGACTTCATCAGGTGGATATTTTCGTTCCAAAAAGGTTTGTTGTGGATCCCTCAGGTGAGAATCTCTTGTCTGTAGGATTGGAACAGATGTGGTTGAAGATGTCATCAATGCAGCACATTGGTGTGAGTGGGCAGGAATTTAGGAAGCATTGCTCCAAATTGGCCATGAAGATGTCAGCATACTGTGGTGCCATGCGGGTGCCCATGGCTGTACCATTAATCTGAAGGTACAGGTTGTTTCAGTGAGCTAATTGCTTTGTACTTAAATGTCAGTGTCAGCTAAATTAGTCAAAAAGATAGAAAATAGGAATGGTGTGAGGTACAGCTGCCAGCTCCAGGTTGGGATATACCTGGAGATTTTGAGGGTAGAGCATGAGGAGAGCAAGGTTTGGGGAGGGGAGGGATTTCAGTGGGGTATGATGTCATAGAGTCCACCTTCCAAAGCATCCAGGTGAACTGATCTCTGTTGCCTGGAGATCAGCTGTAATCCCAGGAGATCTCTAGCCACTATCTGGAGGTTGTCAGCCTGGGGTCACAATCAGGACCATGGAAGAACAGAGCTAGTTCTTAGAGATGAACAACTGACTACTTATAGTACTCCTGTTCTTACATCCTCGTTACCACCTGAGTTATATATTACGGGAGGCTGCCTGCTTGATCCATTTACTTTGTAACTGCCTGTCCTGTGATAGCTTCTGAAACTGGGTGTTTAGTAAACTTCCTTTACGTTTATTTTTAATTTACTTTAATGTATTACCTTGCTATTAAACTTTTAGCTCTTTTAAAACTTAAAGAGGCTTGAGAGTGTTGAATTTCACAACAGATTTGATTCAGCAGCGCTTACTAGATAGACAGGCAGTTATGAAAAAAGTCAGAGTCCTTAGCAAGCCAGAAGCTAACAGCTCAACCTCCATCCCTAATCTAATTGGTGCTTCTGTCTCTGAGGTAAATCATCCCCCTGAAAATGAAGCTCACAGATGTTCAGTTTTTGCAGTCAAAAACTGAAAAAGCCAATTCAGATTCTAAAATTTAAACATTTAAATTTTTAATGACATCCAGGGGTCCGTTGGAGCGGGAGCGCACAGGAGCGTAGCTCCGGGAGTGAGGAGCCTAGGGGGCGGGCACATGACCAAGCCCCGCCCCCTCCTTGGCTTTCCCGAGCAGTGCAGAGGCGCGGCGCCCCCGGGGAAAGCCCTGCTAGGGTCTTTATTGTTTTAAATGTTTTGTTTTAATATTGATAATTTTATCATTGTTCCTTTTATGACTGTGTGCTACTTTTCCAGAGACTTGCTCAAGGTGGCATATAAATTTTCTAAGTATACCATTGTTTATCTGGGCACATGGCACATAAGTACTGGAGAAATTTCACCAACCCTTCAGCAGCTTCCACCCCATCAGTATGGTGTAGTGGTCAGGAGTTGGACTCTAATCTGGGAGAACTGGGTTTGATTCCCCACTCCTCCACATGCAGCTGCTGGTGTGACCTTGGGCCAGTCACAAGTTCTCTCAGAGCTATTCTCTCATGAGTAGTTCTCAAAAGACCTCTCTCAGCCTCACCTACCTCACAGGGTCTCTTGTTGTGGGGAGGGGAAGGGAAAGGGATGGGTGGTGCACATGTCCTGGGTATTTCAAGTCTACTTGAAACCTGGTGGTTTCAAGGGAGCAGGATGAGAATGAGGGTGTGTTCTTTATGCTTATTTTTATTGCACCAAGTATTGGATGGGGAAGGGAATGGAGGAAGAGCAGGACAGTTTCACTCACCTGTGGAGTGGAGCCAGAGGGGTGGGTGTTGTCTTCTGACACACTTCCGGAATGTTAGGGGGTGTGGCATATGCAAATGAGTTATGCTAATGAGCTCCTGCACCTCTTTTTCTACTAAATGACCCCTGATGACATCTAAAACATTTTGAAACTTGAAATATTAAATAAAGATGTGGAACAAGGGTTGCCAGCTCTGTGTTGGGATATTCCTGGAGATTCCTGGGATGGAGCCTGAGGAGGGTGGAGATTGGTAAAACCCTGCATGAAACAACCTCATACTGAGTGAGATCTTTTAGTTAATCTAGCAGCTCTCCAAAGTGTTATATGAAGAAGGCTTTCCCATGCCTGCTGTGATCCTTTTAAATAAAGATAACTGGGAGGGTTTGAACATGTGAAGCTGCCTTATTCTGAATCAGACCCTTAGTCCACTGAAGTCACTACTGTCTACACAGACTGGCAGTGGTTCTCCAGGGTCTCAGGATGAGGTCTTTCATACCACCTATGACCTGATTATTTAAAAAAAATTTTAACTGGAGATGCTGGGGATTGAACCTGGGACCTGCTTGCCAAGCAGATGCTCCCTCCCCAAATGCATACAAAGCCGATCACTACTCTTGGGATTCACAGTCATAACTGTTGAAACTGCCAGGCTTAAACCGAGCCAGAGTGTCAGAGATTTGCTTTAGTTGTGAGGCTGACTGATACGTAACATCATTATGAAAGAAATACAACTGACAACTGCCCCCATCACCCCCCAAAAAACACTTTATTTTATGAACTGCCTTCAGTCAAACGCCAGTGGCTTTTTAAAAGTCAGCAGGATCAAATCCTGTTATGTGATCCTCATGTCTTAAATTGCCTTGTTGTGTTCATTATGACATCACCAACTGCCAAATGTTAATCTTGCAACCTCTGCCTTGCTGACCTTAGATCTTGGCAGAGCTTGGCTTTGTTCAGACAGTGTCAGGGACTCTCCTTGTTAGGTGTGTACCAAAGTGTCTTTGTGTTGGAAAGCAAGGTGTTTTCTCTATGTCGGCTGACAAACTGATCTTTGCATCCAGTTTCACCAACGGAGTGAACCAGATCATCTGAACAGCAGGTAACAGAAATTAGCTTTTGATAATTCAGGTTGGATCCAACCAGCTATTTCACTCAGCCCCATCAACTTCCTCTCTTTATTTTACAGCCCCCATCCCACTTGGCTTTGGTCTATGTAGGTCCCATAATCTCAAACATGTTGTACGCACAGTTTATGAAACACTGTTATACACTCTGTATTCTGCCACTGACTTGACATGACTAACCTTGGTGAGCACACTTAGCATCTTTCTAGCATAGATAGGCATACATATGCTAAGTGCCATTGATGATCCTAACCACAGAAATAGAAATCAATCATGAATACATATTCAGAAGTAAATGGGTTCATTGCTTAAATGCATTCTGGGAAATGGCTAAACGCTGACAAAGTTGCTATTCAGCCAAGACCTGTGGCCTTGTTCTGGCCAGCTACAACTGCGCATGTTTCTGAAGTCAGCTTAGTTAAATGAAGAACATCAGCACTCTGTACCTATATCAGCTACAATAGATACATTTTAGAGCTTCATGGCCTGTGAAAAGAAGACCTATTGTTTGGCTAAAAAAATAAACATCTTTACTTGAGAAAGCCCAACCCTCAGGTCTGAGCCCAATCAGAAAGTTATGACTGAAGTTTGACAAAGTTTGATGGAACCAATAGCTTTGCCTTGTTTGTGTGATATCAGAGTGGGTATAAAATCTTATGTTTCCCATTGTAACTTCGGGATAGCTGGTGGGTATTCGAGGGTCCAAAGCCCTGTTGTACCTGTGCTCCCCCCTTTATTAATAAAGTTCTTGGGATATTTCTCCTCTACAGGATTGTGCCGTGTGTTTTCTCAAATTGGGCTGGGGAAACACAACCAGAGACAGGAATTCTGTCTTTCAAGCATAGCCTTTTTTGATGTCCATAGGGGACCCTTCCTTCTTTTTTTACCAGCTGAAATGCTGGTTGTATCCCACCCTTGTGGGTTTGATTCCCTATTTGAAAAAAATGTGAGATTTCCTGTATGAGCACAATATAAACAGGAAGTTTATAGTGTGGCATCTATAAAGAGGCAATCATGGAAAATGATAAAAGCCTGTATCCTGGAGGGATGGCAGGGGGGAGAGGGAGGATAAGAGCTGATGCAGGCAAAGTGCTAGTGGAGATGGGAACATGGCTAGTCCTGGTTGTGCATGACCCCATGTGTTCTGTCTTTGTGGGATGCCGTTTTGCCAGGTCTCCTTCACCAGTCTTGTCACGGATTTTCCTCTAAACAATCTCTTCCAAAAATAAATTTTATGAAGCCCAGGGCTGGTGATTTAGAATGGTACTGAAGCTCAAGAACTTCTTGCTTCTACTCTTGCCCCTGCTATGAACTCGCTGGGGCTTTAGGCAAGCCATTCCCTGTCATCCTCAGTCACCCCTTCTATAATATGGGTATAAGAATCATAACTGCCAAGAGCTGGTATGCTGATGTGTATAAGGTTCTACCCAAGGATAGTAGAATTTTCAAATGGGAATGACAGTTGAATGTGTCCTTCTCCCCCACCCCCCGCAAGGTCTTAGTCTGTGAGATACTTTGTCTGGTGTAGATTCAGAGTTTGTTCTTGTGAGAATCTTTGGAGAAACAGACTTATTTCTGCACAGTCATAAATTCGTAAAGGAAAGCTGAAGACTACTGGGAAACTTTTAGCTTCATGAGCATAATTTGTGGTAGGCCAAACCTGAAATGGCTGTAAACATTATCTGGTATCCTCCCACTCTACTGAGCAGAGTCTGAAGTCTTCATCTATCTAAGGTGCCTTCTTAAGTGGCTCTTCAGTGAGAGGAAGAGCCACTTCTGTTGATGGAAGGCTCCTTAGGCTGGAGAAAGGCTTAAGCTTTGCTCAATGGAATGGTAGGGTGGAAGCAATACTGTGAGTTCATCACATTGATTGATGAGACTTGTGAAAACATTTTAGTTTTATGTCCTTCCCATTAATTGTAGATTTATTTGTATTTTCTTTATCAGTTTCCAGTGTGACACAGGGGTTAGAGAATATATTACAGGTGAATCCCCAACAAGGTTGCCAGTCTCCAGGTGGGGCCTGGAGATCTCCTGGAATTCCAACTGATCTCCAGACTACAGGGATCAGCTCCTGTGGAGAAAATGGCAGCTTTGAATGATGGACTCTAACATTATGCCCTGATGAGGTTCCTTCCCTCCCTAAACCAAGCCCTCTACGTGGTCCACCCCAAGTCTCCAGGAATTTCCCAACCCAGAGCTGGCAACCCTAGTCCTCAGTTTAATCCATCATTTTGCCATTGAAACTAGATAAGTGACCTCAGGCCAATCACTCTCACCTCACCTACCTCACAGAGCTCTTGTGACAATAAAAGGGAGAAGGAGAGAACAGCGGGTAGGATTGCTGGGTCCCCCGTGGCTACCAGTGGGGGATGGGGGGTAGGGCTGCCAGATCCAAGTTGGAAACTCCTGGATATTTGGGGGAGGAGCCTGGGGAGGACAGGGACCTCAGTGGGGTACAAGGACACAGAGTCCACCCTCCAAAGCATCCATTTTCTCCAGGGGAAATGATCTCTGTAGTCTGGAGACGAGCTGTAATTCCAGGAGATCCCCAGGAATTTATAAACTCGCTATAAAGACTCAAGGATTCAGGTATATGTTGTTCTATGTTAATGTTAATTTGTTCATTTCATTCAAATAACATCTTAAGTCTGGTTTATGTTAATTAAAGAGAGGGCAGTGGCGATTCAGTTGCAGGGTTTTTTTTGGTAACACCTCTGTATTAGATCCCTTCCAGTCTGGCTTCCGATAATATAATGTTTTATCCACGGCTCATTTTGTAGCAGGAGCTCCTTTGCATATTAGGCCACCCCCCCCCCCCAATGTAGCCAATCCTCCAGGAACTTACAGAGCTCTTCTTACAGGGGCTACTGTAAGCTCTTGGAAGACTGGCTACATCAGGGGTGTGTGGCCTAATATGCAAAGGAGCTCCTGCTACGAAATGAGCCCTGATTTTATCTGTATAGTTATGGTTTTTATATTGATTTTGATTGTTTTAACTGGTGTTTTTAATGTATATTTATATATGTTGTTAGCCACCCTGAGCCCGCCAGATGGTGGGGAGGGTGGGATATAAATGTAAATATAAATAAATAAACAAACAAACTGGCCTGCCCATGGGCTACAAATTGGTCACATAAAATGATACAATCCCTAATATAAGTTAATATTTGCCCTGACTTGGATATCCCAGGCAAGCCCGATCTTGTCAGATCTCGGAAGCTAAGCAGGGGCGACCCTGACAAGTACTTGGATGGGAATACCAGGGCCAGGATGCAGGGGCAGGCAGTAGCAAGCCACCTCTCTGAACATTCAAGCCCCACTAGGGGTTGCCAGAAGTCAAACATAACTTCCAGGCATGCACACATGTGTACGCGCACACGCACAAATATGCCCATAGATAGATAGTTAGATGACAGACAGACAGATAGATGACAGATAGATAGATATTTGGGGGGTGAGTATTTGTGTGCGTGTGTTAAAAGTTAATGGTTTGGCATACAACTTTGTCCTTCTCATAATGTTCAGCTGTATAATGAACGGTGTGCCATTTCTCCCAGATATTTTCTGTAGCTCAGAATACTTAGCTAGGGTCTGAGCATTTGTAGTCAGCATTCAGCACACCAGTCATCCAAAGACAACTACTTTCTAGACATGTGAACAGTAGTTCTTTAATGTTTGCCACTTACTCTTGAGGAAGCTCTAGCTGCCTTCTGTGAACTGTGAGATCAGACCACCCAAGGAAACATTCTTTTTGTTTGATAAGTTTCTTCATTATTTCTTGCAGACATTTTTCTGGTTGTTGTCCCTCATCCAGAACTGCCTGGAAAGTGGGGGGTGGGGGCAAAATTGATAGCCTTCTTGTTCCATCCAACTTTTCAGACCAACTTTATGGTCTGAAACAAGCACTAGATTTTCCAGAAAATAACAGGAAATGATGTAGGCGGTTGACTTTTAAAAAAGAACTGTACCCAATGTTGTGACTTGCCTACCTGAAAACACCTGCATGCAAGAGAATGCAAGAGACTATATTTCCCATGAAGTCATTGCTGACACTTAATGCTCTGTAAAACTGTAAGCAGAGCAGGGATCTTGGGATACGAAGCAATTTTTTTAGCACTTTGTGTTTCCATTACATCCATTTCTCATGTTTTATTCTGCCTTTTTTCCCCTTGTCTTTTTGAGTCAATTCCAGATCCAGCAACACCCATGTTGACTGGTAACTTTCTAGATTATTTATTTATTTGGGTTTATATCCCACCCTCCCCACCTCTCGGCGGGCTCAGGGTGGCTACCAACATAAAATATACAAAGTACAGTATACATATCATTAAAACATTTAAAATACAGATCAAACACGCCCTGTTTCAAGATGGCATCTTTATCAGAGTAGTGTCTTAGATGCCAAACCAATCCAGACAGTGGAAGCCATTTAGACTGGCAGATTCCCAATCAGGCCAGGGTCAAAGATGTCACTGTTAGGCGGCCCCTACTTAAAGGCCTGGTGGAAGAGCTCCATCTTACAGGCCCTGCGAAACTGTAACAAGTCCCGCAGGGCCCTGATGTTATCTGGGAGCTCATTCCACCAGTGTGGGGCCACCACTGAAAAAGCCCTGGCCCTTGTAACCGCCAGCCGGGCCTCCCTCGGCCCTGGGAGAACCAGGCGACTCTGGGATCTTGACCGCAGCACTCGCTGGAGAACATATGGGGAGAGGCGGTCCCTCAGATAGATAGGTCCCAGGCCATATAGGGCTTTATAGGCAAGCACCTTGAACCTTATCTGGTATGCTATGGGCAGCCAGTGCAGTGCTTTTAAGGTGGGCTGAATGTGCTCCCATACAGGAGCCCCAATAACAGCCGCGCCGTCGCATTCTGCACCAGCTGCAGCTTCCGGATTTGGGACAAGGGCAGCCCCATGTAGAGAGCATTACAGTAGTCCAATCTTGAGGTGACCAGAGCATGGATCACTGTAGCCAGTTCGTTGCATTCAAGGAAGGGAACCAACTGCTTGATCAGCCGTAGATGGTAAAAGGCTGACCTTGCAGCGGCTGCTACCTGGGCCTCCATTGTTAACGAGGGGTCCAGGAGCACTCCCAAACTCCTCACCTCCCACGCTGGTACCAACAGCACCCCATCGAAGGCCGGGAGAGAGATCCCTAACCCTGGTCCACTTTGACTCAGGCACAGGACCTCCGTCTTCATCGGATTCAATTTCAATCGGCTCTGCCTGAGCCAAGCAGCCACGGCTTGCAACGCCAGGTCCAGATCACCCAGACTAGAGTCTGACTGACCGCTCAACAACAGATAGAGCTGGGTATCATTGATGTACTGATGACAGCCCAGCCCATGCCTCCGGGCAATCTGGGCGAGGGGGCGCATGTAGATATTAAACAACATTGGGGAAAGTACTGCTCCCTGCGGCACTCCGCAGACCAGCGGGTGCCTTTAGGAGAGTTGTTCCCCAACTGCCACCCTCTGTCCCCGATCTTGGAGAAAAGAAGAAAGCCACTGTAAGGCCAGCCCCTGAATCCCCGTATCGGCGAGGCTGTGGGCTAGTAGCTGATGGTCGACCGTGTTGAATGCTGCCGACCGGTCCAACAACATCAGCACCGCCATACCACCTCGATCCAGATGCCTCCAGAGGTCGTCTGTAAGGGCGACCGGCACCGTCTCTGTCCCATGGCCCGGTCCGAAACTGGACTGGAATGGATCTAACACAGAGGTGTCATCCAAAAAGCTCTGCAACTGGTTCGCCACCGCCTTCTCGATTAACTTACCCAAATAGGGTAAGTTAGATACCAGCCGGTAGTTGGCCAATTCGGCTGGATCTAATGATGGCTTCTTTATGAGGGGACGAACCACAGCCTCCTTCAGGGCCTCCTTCAGATTGGGCACATAAGCAGTTGAAATGTTTAAAAATTGACAGCTCCAGTGCTCAGTGTCAAGAAGAGAAGTCTACTATCTGGAAACATCATATTCTGATTCCAAAGTGTTTTATTTGGTGTCAAGTGGGGTCTCTCAGTAGTTACACAGTGGAGGTAGACAAGCAGGCATTTTGCAAATGGTGATTTCATTTATTCATACTTCAGATATTCCACAGTTGCTCCACAATAAAGTAGCAGGAAACTGGGGTATCCTAGACACAAGTCTGTAGGTGTTTACACTTTCTAACTGGAGACTACACCAAAACTGCCAAGTGTGAGCGACCTGTACGATGAAGTGACCTTCATCTCCATAGCCCCTTACTCCTTAACTGGGGAAGTGTTGACCTGGATTTTAACAATGGCTGCAGAGTAGCAACCAGTAATAAGGATCTGAGTGTAGATGATGAAGTACTACCCACAGCATACAAAAAAGACTGAGGCCCCTAAGAGGATGAAAATCTAAAATGAGTTTTATTTAAGAGAATCTATACGATACATCAATGGGTGCAAGACTGATTCCAAAGCACTAAAGAAACTGACCGAGTTGTTCCCCTCAAGCAATAAATAAGGCAGGCAGGAGCCAAAAAGGAAAGTGAGCATAGGGAATACACACAGACATAGAGAGAGAGAATGTGATGGAGTGATACATCAAGCAATCCTGGGGGTCCAACACCTATGCATAGTCCAGTGGTCTAGGCAGCAAATAAATCCAATAGGGAAAAACAGCAGGATCTGTAATGAGTTCTTCAGCACACAAAGAATGGGTAGTCTTGGAATAAACAAATATCACCCTTTGGGTACAGATTCCATCCCCAGTTATAGGTCAACCAGCACAACAGCTTGACCAAAGAGGGAATGACAGGGGCTAGGTATGTGTTTAGAAGGGGGCCACTAATCAGCCAAACGAGGTAAAGCCTGGGTGGTTCAAGTGGGATTATAAATTTTAAAATGCAGACAACATAGGGAGTTAAAAAAATCATAACAACAATGCCTGCTTGTTGAAGAAAAGTGTGCCATGGAGATCTCACACGAGATCTTGGTGGCCACTGTGGGGGTTGGTAGGCAACCCACAACCAGCATTGCTGAGGATTACAAGCCTCAGTTAGTGCCAGCATGGGGGAGGGCAGGAGAGAGATGAAGTAAATAATGTAAATGATAGGAGGAAGGTAAAAGGACAAAAGTAAAACTGGAGGGGGGAACAAAATGGAAATGTTGACAAGTGGGAGAGGAACAGAAAAAGGTGAGGGGCAGAGGCTGTCAGGCAGGGAGAGATGATACGTAGGTGGGTGGAGGAGAAGGAAAAGGGAGAGGCTACAGGTCCTGTCAGGGGGAGAGGAGTGGGAAGATAAGACCCCCCAAAAATATTTTCTTGATTGCTAGCATTCATTTATTAGGACTATGTTATGAATGGACTGATGGAGGGCAGGAATATATGCACCCTATGTCAATCTCCCCTCAATTCGGCATTGCTTGCTTCTTCAGTTGGACACAGATGTCAAGAAATATTTCTGATGTTAATTCTAGAATCAAAATATATGGGGGGGGGTCCCATTTAGAGTTTAATTATTGTCAGCTTGCAAAACCTGGAGTCTACTGGAAAGATCTCTTTGGGAAGCATGTACCTATGAACACACATCTTCATACATGTACATATGGAATACGCTCTGCTACACTTACCTGATAGTATGGCTTTTAGTATTCTTCTCTTTTAGTGTGTATTAATAGAACCAAAGAATAGATTTCTTTGCCAACAATGCCACATTAGGTGACAATTTCATAAATCAGAATTAGGGAGGACTGCAAAGATGTATTTGTTATCATGTATATATTCCTTAAAAAGATTTATATGCTGCCATCCAAAGCAGCTAACAAAAACCTAAAGCAATGGGGCATGCAGAGAACTTTGCAGCAGAGGTGCTCACCAGGTAAAAACATCTTACTTGAGCTTCTTCAGTTACACATGAGGTGAGCTCCTCACTGTATCCAGGCAAAGTTCATCCTGAGCACAGTTCTGTGCAGCAGCTGCTTTTGACCAGTTCAAGAAATACAAGTGCAATCCTATGGCTGGATAACTCTACAATCCTATGCAGAGTTAGTCCAGATCAGAATTATTTTATTTCCCTGGGATTAGGCTGCAGTGACAGCATGGTTGGCTGGCACCCTGTATCACTTTATTTACCAAGGAAGAGGCAGTTTCCCTTGGTGTCATGGTTATCCTGTCATTAAATTATCAAGTTGTGTAAAGCATAGAATCATTTGCTGTCCATCCCCTCCATAATTAGGTGCATGCTTTAAATAACCAATACTGCTTGCTGTTTGTGTCAAAACAATTAGTGGCTTCCATTCAAGAGTTGATCACAAGAACAAATCACAAGATTAGCTGTGTTCATGGGCAGACAACTAAAGGCACACTGAAACACTGTGTAGCAAGTCTCAGCTCATAAATCAAAAACTGTTTTCCCCCCCATTTAACAATGTACTCTTTTTAAAATGTATCCAGCAGTGAACAGGTAGTTGTGGGGGGGAGAGACAGAGGCACTGAGAAAATCTAATTGTGTGAGAAAACAGTTCTAGTTATGCAAAAAAACAAATACACATTCAGCTTCTAGTGTCACAGGATCCCTGATCAATTCCGCAGCACTGTGATTTGAGGCCAGTGAGCAGGATAAGAACCAAACTAGTGGATGTTCAAGCATAATTAGTGAGGACAGAATTTCATAATCAAAGTGCTGCTGCAGAAAATACCCTATTTTTAGTGCCTACCCACCTCACTTCTAAGCAGACACACAGCTGAGGGCCTCTGTGTTGGTTCTTAGTTGACTGGCAGGTAGACTTGCCAGCTCTGGTTTGGGAAATTCCTGGAGATTTGGAGGTGGAGCCTGTGGTCTGGAAATCAGTTATAATTCCAGGAAATCTCCAGGCCCCACCTGGAGGTTGGCAGCCCTACTGACAGGCTCATATTGGAGCAAGCAGTCCTTTCAGTACTCTACTCTTAGGCCATTTAGAGCTTTAAAGATGGAAGTGCTCAGGTCAGGGAGCTTTTGGGATGGCTTCTGTTTTGAAATGGGAATAGATTATAGCTGAATGGAACCTCCCATCTTCTCTGGCTTCTCTCTCCTTGTGGTTTTCAGGTAGGCATATAAGCAACAGGCCTGTGCCAAAAGAGGCCTCTGTCCTGGGAGATTTGGGGATGGCTGCTCCTGTTTGGCACCTGGTCTGAACTGTAAGAGGTGGTCTTGGACGTAGTGCTGGAGAAGCAAGTTAATGCAGTTGCAAAAAAGACTTTCTTCCAACTCAAGCTAGCTTGGAAGAAAACAGGCCCTTACCTAGAGAAGGCTAATTTGACGACCTGGATCCATGCCATGGTGACATCAAGACTAGACTACTATGGGGGGGGGGCGATATTCGTGGGGGGAGAGAAGCTGACAGCTGCTCCTCCTTCCTCCTCCCCCCCTTCCCCCCGCGTTCCAGCCTGCCTGAGGCGAGGCCCCTCTGGCGCAGAGCCATGGGCCTCGCCATCTCTTCTCCACCTCCCACCCCGGCTTGGCCCAGCGAGGCCCGCGGCTTTGTACCGGAGGAGCCTCACCATTCCTTCCCTCCCCCCTCGCCCTCGCGTTCCCCTCCCACCCATTCTCCTTTGCCGCGGCTTGAGTGGCTTAATGCCACTCAGGCCCAGCGTTTCCCTCCTCCCCCGGCACCATCCCCTCCCTCCCCCCCCTGTGCTCGTCCGCCCGCCCACCAGCTTACTCTTCTTTGCCCAGTGTCTCCCTCCTCCCCCCCCGGCACCATCCCTTCCTGCCCCCCCGGCCGCGCTCATCCGCCACCAGCGCCGCCAGCATTCCCGCAAGTCCGTTCCCTGTGCGTGCACAGGGAACCGCCGCCACGCCACTGCTGCCGCCAGCAACAACCACACAACAGGTAAGTTCGTTCCCTGCGCATGCGCAGGGAACGCTTTTTTACTTTTCGAGGGATTTCAGTATCCCCCGAAAACTTTTTTTAACTTTTTTGATTTTTCTGCAAACGGGGGGATCACCCCCCATCTGCAGAACCCCCTCCCCACCCCCCAAGTGCCCCCCCGTGTGGATTTAAGTATCTGCATGCGAGGGGGCACTTGGGAATTAGATATATAGATAATGCACTGTACATTGGTCTCTCAATTTGGAAACCCCAGTTGGTGCAGAGTGCCACAGCTTGGCTATTACTAGGAGCTAGATGGAGCATGCATATTATTCCCATTCTACAATCACTCCACTGGCTGCCAATCAGTTATGAGGTTCAATTTAAAGTACTGGCTATCATGTACAAAGCCCTTCATGGCCTTGGACCCTCATATCTGCAAGAACATCCATCCCCCCCATGCCCTGCCACGACAGCTTCGCTCATCTCAGCAGGACCTTCTGCAGGTGCCAGTCTACAAGTGGGCAAAATCAACAACTGCCCAACTACCTCCTCCATGGTGACACATTAAATGATGCAAATTTACACAATAGGATCCAACCCACACTATACACCCAATTATGCACAGTAGTACAGACCACAGTCCCCAATAATTTATCCAAGTAACTTTGTGAAGACTTTTGTACAGTGCTATGCGTATAGTCTGCATAGAAAAGTCCTCTTGAATAATTCAGTCTTGCATAGCTTTTGCATAGCTTGTGGAAAGCCAGGAGAATGGGAGCCTTCCTGACCTCCTCAGGCAGGCTGTTCCATAAGGTGAGGACCACAATGGGTTTTCACCATGGGCAACCTCAAGTGACCCCACGGGTGTTAGCTGTGGGACCCTTGACTAGGCATTGGGTGGAAGGTAGGGTACCATGGATGGGCTGCAGATGAGCCCTTTATGGTTAATAATCCCCATGGCCAAATGTAGGTGCTAACATATTGCCCTTGGGGGAGGGTGTGCTGGAAGATGCGCCTCTTGGAAGCCCCAAGGAACAAAGGCAAAGGGGAGAGAAGTGAAAAGGACAGAGTTACCTGTGCAGGACTTTGGTGGCTAGGCAACAGCTGAAGCTTAGTTTTGTGGCCTTGGAAAAGATGAACAGTGAGTAGTTACAAAGGGAGGTCAGACATGATGGACAACATAATGATGTTAATTGTATTAACTGCTGAATAAAAGCCACAAATGGTTACTATACCCGGTGGTCTCAAGCTTCGTGTATGGAGCAACAGCTGTGCAACTTCCTCTTACCTCTGGGGGACACCATAAAATCAATAGAAGCCCTCCTTTTCACTTCCTGTAAAATGCCTGTGCTATTCTTTGTCTCTTGCTTAATTGGCATTTTTAAAGAGCACTGTCTTAAAGGATTTCCCTGGAAGCTTCAGACTTACAGAAAACAGAAATATACACCCATCTTCTAGTTTATCTTGTCTTAAATTTTATAATAGGAGCTTAAAGCTGATTTAGAGGTGCTGCATCTTGTCTTGAGTTAAGTATGACAGTTGCAGTTGTAATACCTCACTAAAGATGAGCTGTTCTTGTCTGACTGCTGGATTCAGTTTACACTTGACATTCTGTAGCCAGACCTCCATCTGGAGTAAGTTAAGAGAACTATATTGGTTTGAAAAAAATAAGCCTTTAACAGTTACTTGTTCTGTTATATACTGTTATGTTCATGTCTGGCACACTGATAATATAGTTCTATAAAAATGGGGACAATGTGAGACATTTTCATACATCTCCATGCAGCTACAAATTACCAGTCTAAGACACATCCATCATGCTGTGTCATGTCTGTTATGTTTGGAGGACCAAGCTTGAGAGAATTGAGTCTGCTTTTGGGGTCTGGGAGGTCTCCTCTGTCTTCTGTCATCCCTCATTGCCTTCCCATATTCTTGCATCCACTAACACTGTTCATGCCAACACATCACCTCCTCTCCCATAGCAAAAAGGCATTCAAAATGGGTCTGGGAGCCTAGAACAGACATTTTGTATGCCATAGGGGCAATAGCATCATACAAAAGATAAGCACCACCCAACAGTGTGACTACTCTTGCCACTCTGTGGTCAAATTATCATGGAGTGGAACAATGTCACCCCAAGGCAACAAGGCAGATTATCAGTAAACAGAAGAGACATTGTGAAGTCAAAATGGGAGATGTGGGACAAGGAGGCAGAGAACACTGTAAAGAAGTCAACAAAAAGCCTGGCAGATACTGGGCAGGCTAGCAGAGAAGCATGGGTGTATAGGGTTATAAAGATTCAAAGGGAGAGAAGGAAAGCACTGGAACAAAAAAGAATAGTTAAGAGGCTCATCATCATCATCATCATCATCATCATTGCTTGTTACAGTCCTTCCCCTGCTCCGTTTATGAAACATCAAGGGCCTTTCACTAGCTCATAATAAACAAGAGAGGATGTCCTCTGGAGTTGTACTTTGCCTCTAAAAGACTCTTTTCCATTGCTGGTTAGTTTTCCAGAACTGTAGCTGTCATTAGTTCCCAGTCATCTGATAGCGTTGCACACAGTAGTTTCTGTACCTGGGCAGGCAGCAAGTGCAGGTAGCAGGTATCTTACAGCCCCCAGGCAACTTTCTAGTATAGGTCAAGCTTTTCATTTTGGAACAGCTTGGAACAAGTCTGTAGGCAGAATTTAACTTAAGGTAAAACTTGTCTGCACGAAATAGAGGGGGGGAACCCTACTCTATAATGGGCATTGTCATATTTGGTAAGGGACAGAGGTAGGTGTGTGTGTGTGTGAGAGAGAGAGAGAGAGAGAGAGTGAACTGGAAGAACTCTGAATTTTCACTCAAGTTACAAACATACACCAGGAGGTTGGGGGGGACAATAATGTTAGCCACTTTGGGTCCCCATTGAGGAGAAGGGCAGGATATAAATAAACAAATAAATAAATACAATTTCCCAGCCATGATCCCACCCTCCATGACACTTTTAATAATTTGTTCGTTTAGAACATTTATAGGCCACTTCTCCAGATAATGTATTAAAACAGCAAATCCATAAAGCAGTAAAAATATAAATAAATAAAACTAACCCTGCAGCAGCGAAAATCCAGTTATAAGTTTACATATATAAATCCAGAAGTAAATAAAACCAACAGCAGAAAACAATCCGAGGAGCATAAAAGCAAGCCATAAAACATCAACTGGGTGAACAATACTGACCAACAAAGTACCTTAAAACAATAAAAAGTTAAAACCACAACATGTGCAAATATGTGCTAGCAGATATGATAGTCGTAACTGATGGCGGCTTTGCCACGGCATGGTCAACCACCTCCACAGTCTGAGTTCTTACCAGGTGAATAGATATTAAGTTGGTGCTGATGCGGGGGGCAGGGCCACGATGTTAAAAAGGCCACAATGTTAAAAAGGCAGCCCCTAATCAAAGGCCTGGTGGAAGAGCTCTGTTTTACAGGCCATGCAGAACTGTAAAAGACTCTGCAGGGCCCTGATGTCATCCGGGAGCTCATTCCACCAGTAGGGGGCTGCCACAGAAAAGGCCCTGGCCCTTGTCACCACCAGCCTGGCTTCTTTAGGCCCTGGAAAGCCAGATGATTTTGGGATCCTGATCTTAGTGCTCTCTGGGGAACATGTGGGGAAAGGCGGTCCCTTAGGTAGGAAGGTCCCTGACCATATAGGGCTTTAAAGGTAAGAATCAGCACTTTGAACTGGATCCAGTATGCTATAGGCAACCAGTGCAGTGTTTTTAGGGTGGGCTGGATGTGTTCCTGCATAGGAAGACTCAACAACAGCCTTGCCACTGCATTCTGCACCAGCTGCAGCTTCCAGATTTGGGACAAGGGCAGCCCCATGCATTACAGTGACCATTGCGTGGAATGCTACCTGGGCCTCCATCATTAAGGAGGCATCCAGGAGCACTCCCAAACTCCTAACCTTCGATACTGGCACCAACAGCGCCCCATCGAAGGTCAGGAGAGGGATCCCTGACCTTGGTCCACTCTGACTCAGAGACAGGACCTCCATCTTTATCAGATTCAATATCAGTTGGCTCAGTGTAAGCCAACCAGCCACAGCTTTCAACGCCAGATCCAGATCTACTGGACTAGAGTCTGACTGGCTGTCCAACAACAGATAAAGCTGGGCATATTGGTGACAACCTAGTCCATGCCTCCGGGCAGTCTGGGCAAGGGGGTGCATGCAAATGTTAAACAGCATTGGGGAAAGCACTGTTCCTTGGGGCACTCCACAAATTAGTGGGTGCCTTCCGGATAGCTGCTCCCCCACTGCCCGGAGACATGGGCTGAAACCAGGACCGTCTCTGTCCCATGGCCTGGTCGGAAGCCAGACTGGAAGGGATCTAATATGGAGGCATCATCCAAAAAGCAAGATAGAGCTGTTTCATACTTTAAGCTGACATTGTTTTTGTATTTTGTATGTAGAGCATTGTACATATAAAGTTGCATGTTTATAAGGAACACTCTGCCTCAGCTCATATGTCCTACATCTATGAAGTTCTTGTTGCTACATTATACTACTTTATCATGGAAAATGGCCTCTTGTGATGTGGCAAAATGCAGTTTGGGCCCCAGATCACTGTCTGAAGAACAGAATGTCCTGTGAGAATTTTGATGAAAGGTACCTGCTGGTTTTCTCTGCTGAGGGAAGGAGCATTTTCAAGCAGAGAGACCATGCAGGGGCCCCAATCCATAGCAGCCCTCTTCCCTGGACTGCAGGTTTTTGCAGCTAAAACCACACTGGAGAACCAAATTGAAACCCCAATGGCAGATGGAATTTGGTGCATAAGTTCCTTATTGTTTTTTAAAATCTCTTTCAAAAAAACAAAAACAACGGGAAAAATCCTCAAAATGCAGCAACTAAATAGAAGAAAAGAAGAAAAAGAAAAATGGTACACATAGAGACAAAAATATAACAGTGGTGGCAGCTCTATATAACTTTCTATAAAAGGTTTCCAAAAATAAGTCCATATGTAATTGCCATGTGCATGCCACCCATTCAAATACTGGCAGAATTCTAAGGTCCTCAATCCACTGATTTACTGGAGATGAGCATTTACCTTTCCAGTGTTGTGCTGTGAGGTTTTTTTAGCTGTGGGTAAGGACATGAAGGGCCCATTTTCATTGACCATCAGCTAACCACCAAGAGATAGACAGATCGTTTAAAAGTGCATAAGCATCCTCAAAATATCAATGAGCAGCACCCTAATACAATACTGATATGAATAATACCTTCTTCCCAGAAAAAAAAAATGAATGACTGGACATGCCCAAAGCGTGTGTCTAAGGGACACATCCTGTGAGTTACAATGCCTTATTTCAAACACCTCAGTTCCATGGCTTTTCAGACAACATCATATTCTGCAATTCTGATCTGCAATCCTGACCACAAAGTGGGTCAAGTTTTAGAACATACATTTGTTACCCACCTGTGTGAACCGGGGGGGGGGGGGGGGAGATACAAAATTAACTTATGATCTTTCCTTCGTTCCCTTGCCTTCTGCTCAACGGATTTTTCACTGCAATCCTATTAGCAAATGTACCTGGTGATGACATGCAGGTGTCGTGGCTACAGGATGCTGTTTCACTGTCTGAGTCTGAACTGGATATTGTCTGCTACTAGACAAAATCGTAGATTCCGTTCTGTAGTTGCCTCTCTTGGGAATATGGCTTCATTTTGAGTCTGTCAGAATATTTATAGTATGTGGTGTATTACAGAAACAGCCCTGTAGCTTTGGACTTCTGTTTACTTGCAAGAGAAAGGCTTTACAAGCTTCTCTGCCGTTTCTTCAGGGGCTGATGCTACCTTTCATTTTATCATGTATGCTGTGATGCATAAGCTAAGCTTGACAGCAGTGAAAATGCCTTGGGCAAATACATGGAATAGTAATAATCATATATAAACAGGGGGGTTTTTGTGGGAAAAGCCCAGCAGGAACTCATTAGCATAATAGGCCACACCCAACAGCAGAAACTCATTAGCATATTAGGCCACACCCCTGACAGTGCAACTCCCTCCCAGGATCAGCTTCCCCAGGCGACCCACGGCTTGCAGGGCGCATGGGGAACTCGAGGGAAGGAAGGCAGTTTCTGGATCAGCTTCCCCAGGCGCCCCACAGCTGCGAGGCACCTGGAGAACCTGAGGAGGGGAGGCAGTTTAAACTGCCTTCTCTCCCTGGATTGGCATGGCTTTCCCAGGCACCCCACAGCTTGTGAGGGGAGGAGGCTGTAGGCATGGACAACTTGGAAGGCAGCCAGAACTCCGTTCCTGTGTGTTCCTGCCCCAAAATAGCCCTGTATATAAATATGTACTTTTTTCTGTGTCCTCAAAGCATGTGATGCACATGGTCTCTGTAGTCGTTACAATAATCCTGTAAGGTAGACCAGTATCCCTATACCCATGATGCAGATGGCTATGAGAGAAGATGGAACTAATTCTGAGAGATGGCAGCAGCTTCTCCTGAAGCCATGAAGTAGATTCCTGGCTGAGCTGAAATTTAACCCATGATCTTTCAGTCAATATTTCATGCTGTTAAACACTTCTGTGTCTCTTGTACATGCCTTCTGTGTGGACCAGAGAGAACACATCTCAGGCTTGTATGCTATGTGATGTTTGCTGCTGCACCTTTATAAACAAAGTATAGAACAAAGGAACTTTATGAAGGGAGCTTTTTTTAAAAGTATATTTATTGATAAAAGTTAAAAACATTATAAACAGTATATCAAAGACATTCAACATCTTGAAATATAACATCAAGTTAAGAAATGCCAAAACAAATCTTAAAGACATATAATAATGTAGATCGTTTTACCATGACGGGAGCTTTGACTCTTCAAAGCTTATACCCTGAAAATCTTGTTGGTCTCTCAGGTGCTACCAGACTGGAATCTTCTACAGCAGACTAGTATGGTTACGCTCTGAAACTTACTTTTGTGCAGTTCCTCATGGAGCTTTTTTGTTCCTACTTTATGTCATCATTGCTATCTGCTGACTGTAGCCTCCTTCCTGGGATCATCACAAGACCCATCTTTTATTTTCATTTATTTATACATACTGACACAAAACCTTTTTATCCTACCCTTCCTCACAAGGAGTTCAAAGTGGCATCCTGAGCACCTTTGTAATGGAACAGGATTCTAGCTTATGGCAACGATTAATGTAGATATCACCTTGCTTTTACTACAGTTTTACCTTATGATACACTTTGGCTGTGATCACATGCACCTTTAGATCTGACATAGCTTTGAGTGCCTGATGGATCTAAAGGGCGCGATCAGAGAGCAACATCTGGGAAGTGTCCCACAGTTGTCGGCACTCCATGCTGCTCCGCCATGGAGGCGGAGTTAGAAGACATCAGGGAAAGTCCGGTGTTAACCAGATATGACGGGCCACAGACGAACTTTCACTCAAGCATGCTCTCATGCCATCAGGATGGTCTGACCATGCCATCCTGATTTGGTGCCATTCCCCCCCCCCTTTGCAGTATGCACATCATCACATACTCCATAGGGGGCCCTCACTGTAGAGGTGCAATTCCTCATTTATGCACAAGGGAAACAAATGGGGAAAAAAACACAACTCACCCACAGTTGCGTCTAATCACACAGTGATGGGCTGAGCCCGCAGCTTCCAAGGGATGTGTGAATTTGCAACTGCATGTTGAATTCCTTTGGAGGGAATAGCCTCGCTTCCCCTCCACTCCAACTGGCACATGTGACTGCAGCCTTTCTGTATTTTTATAGTATACCTTGCCTTAGATAGCTTGTTGCTCTCACTGTTCTCTGATTCTGTAGTCCTAGTTCCACTGCATTGGTCCTTGGTTATTTTATGCTGTCTGATCAGCCTGCTTTATATTCTGTAATCTGTCTTGACTCTCAGTGAGAAAGATGTACTATAAATAAATAAAAATACATGGATAAATGAAGGAGGGAGTCCTTCATTTATCCTTAAACAACCCTTTGAGGTAGGTTAGGCTGAGAAAATGGCTGACCCAAGCCCACCCATGGAGGTTCAAGGCAGACATTTGATCTGACTCTCCTAAGATCTATAACCCACTATCAAATGTTCTTCAAGGTAGTTTATAAATAACAGATTAAATGCAACATAAAAAAGGAGAAAACCCAACTCAACAGACCTTGAACCTGTGATTCAAGATTTAAACAAAACATAATCTCTTAGTTTATCAAGCCTATTTTAACGTGAATTTTCCCACAGTTCTACTATTTATAAACTCCTGCTCCTGTCACTCACTTCCTCGTTACAAGGTCTTTGAAGTCTCAACTAAGGGTAAGTCTTTATTGTTTCATTACAGTTTCCTGTCTCTGTCTGCTGGTATATTTGGATTCTGTTGACCAGGCAATTTTAGTTTATTTCACATTTTCATGGTTAGCAGAGAAGGGGGACGGGACACACCTTGAGTTCCTTTGCACTTAGATGCTTTTGAAGGAGATCTCATAAATGAAGCCTCGCTGGAATTAGCAGACAAAACATCAACAGAAAACCAAACACACACACACAAACTAGGAGCAATTTCCTTGTTAATTGACTCCATAAGTGACATCAGCAAAAAAAAGATTACTAGGAAGACTGTTGAGATATACAGTGCGAAAGCTTCTGTAATGGAAAATGAGGTTTAAAATATACACACACACACAATACAAAGCATGCTGAAGATAAAAGGAGCCACAGGGCAGAAGGACAAACAGTGACAGAGCTTCTTGGATTGCAGCTTAGTGGTCTTCACACATTAGAGTCTAAAGATTTACTTCCTCAAGATTTTGTCACATTTTGACTTTCACTACAGTGTAAATTGAACAGATAATTAGGTTTAGGTAATAAGTACCTCTACCATGGCAGTTGCTTCCTTGCACTGTAAATATTTTTAAAAAACAACAACAACCAAATGTTACAAAACTGTAAGCTGTGAACAACGCTGGGTTACAGATTTTGTCTCTTCAAACATTATATTCAGGTGGGCACCTACAATATAAGGTGTTGAGTGTGACAAACCTGGGTTTGCAAATACATTACGACAGAGCTCTCGTTGGCTGCAACTTTAATATAATCTCAGTAGCAAAACCAGGATATATGCTACCTTGCCCAGGCTAGCCCGATCTTGGCAGATCTTGGAAGCTAAGCAGGGTTGGTCCTGGCTAGTATTTGGATGGGAGACCTCCAAGGAATACGAGGGTTGTGACATGGAGTTAGGCAACCGCAAACCACCTCTGACTGTCTCTTGCCTTGAAAACCCTATGGTGTGACAGTGTCAGCTGTGCCTTGATGGCAAAAAAACAAACAAAACAGTTTCAAAAAGATGCTCTGATCTCCATCTTTACTGTAGATACCATGAATATTAAAACCAAAGCTGAGCACACCCCTCCCGAAAACACTTCTCATAGTTGCTCATGAATATTTTCTGCAGTGAAGGAAGACATCTCCCCTTTCCAGTGAATAGTCATCATTCCTGGCAGAAATGTTCACTTCTTTAAACAGACTCCAGTCTCCATCACCTCAGTGATACAATCAGAGAAAGAAATATGACTGGGTATGGATTATGATGTCATCATCATACAGGACTTAATTGGCAGTAGTCTTTTGTGAATAATTCAGGAAGGAAGACAAGGGAACAACCAGAGGAGAAATGATACCAAAGAACCATCTGTTTGGGAAAATAGTGGTGCCAAGCAGGATTGGGGTGGGGAGGAGTATCACATGAAATCACTACTTTTGACCACAAAATCAAAAATAGCAATTGCTTGGCACAGTCCTCCTAATTAAAACACACTCTAAAAACAAAATGTAATGTTTTCATGCACTCCGATTACTCTCTTTAGTATCCTCATAATTTTTTAGCATGGTATTTTTTGCAAGCCATCAGGTTTTCTCTTCAGTCCACTAACTTCTCAAACAGATATACCTTTTTCAGATTCTAGCAAGAATGTTTTTTTAAAAAATATATCTATTACAAAGCATTTTTTCAGGGCATATTTTCCAAACCCCGTTTGTTGGCATTGTTCTTCTCATTATCCACATCTCCCTTTCACGTGTAAATCCCAAAAAGGAATTGTTTTGCATCCTACTGTATGTTGCACCCTTTGCTATAATCCCCCCCCCCCCCCCCCGATAGTAGAATGTTAAAAAAAATCTGTAGTTGACGTGTGCTAAAGATTCACTATTTTTTACATGCAGAAACCCGGACTTCACCCTTTTCCAAACATACAAGGAACTGCACTGATAAAAACATCTGTGCTAGATCTGAGTTCTTTAACATGCCAGAGACTTGGCCCTTCACCAAACTGTCAACAGAATACTTTGCTGTAAAGGGTTTGTGAAGGAAGCTGGGAGAACTGAGACCCTAAGTGACAATGTTGCATGGCCTTCTGTCTTTTGTTTTTGAAGCAGAGAAATTCTAAGACCAGGTTCTAGGGTTTCAGAACCAGGTCCAGTAACACAAAGTGCAAACATTTTCTGCAGAACCCATTGATTAAATTTTTTAGAATGGTTCCAGTGGTTGGCATAGTCAGGTATTTTCAAAGGCCCATGCACTGACAGGGGCGCACTGCTCACCAGAGCTGCTGCCATAACCCCATGACCCGGGGGGGGGGGTGATTACTGCTTCCCCTCCCTCCTTTCCTTAACACTTTCTAAAAACAATCACAACAACAACTAGTCAGGTAAAAAAAGGAAGAACTGTGATAGCTACATTATGTATGGTACACTCATTTTAAAGGGGAATTAATTTTGGAGCAGAGTGAGGGAATAGATGAAAACAGAGGCACACATTCTCATGTTCATTCAGGTCCTAATTGCAGATTTAAATGAGAACATTTGGCTTTTTAAAATTTTATTCCTCATGTTCTGCTGACATTACAACTTTGTACCTGCCGACTGCTGTGGGGCTGCAGTGGCTCAAGTGGTTAAGATGCTGAACTGCAGACCGGAAGGTCAGTAGTTCAGCAGTTTGAGACCCAAGTGCTGCATGACGGAGTGAGCTCCTGTCTCTGGCCCCAGCTCCTACCAACCTAGCACTTCGAAAGCAAGAAATTGCAAGTAGATAAATAGGTACCGCTTCAGTGGGAAGGTAACAGCATTCTGTGTGCCTCAACATCTAGTCATGACCACGGAAATGTCTTTGGACAGCGCTGGCTCTTCAGCTTGGAAATGGAGATGAGCACTGCATCCCTAGAGTCATATTCGACTGGCTTTTGAGCAAGGGAAACCTTTACCTTAATGTACATTTAGCTAGTGCAGAGATTTTGACTTCAGGTTTTTTGGTGGCTTTGAAAGGTAGACAAAACCACACCAGAGTTCCTCGAGAGGGAGATATAAAACAGTTGTACACTTAAATCATTTAAACCAAATTTACTTATAACCTGTTTCTCTGGCAAACTCCCTGATTCAATGCCATAAATGACTTGGTTAAAACCAATTAAAACTTCTGCATGACCTAGGCTACCTTCATGTGGCTGGTGGACTGTCTGAGGCCACATCTTGAGCATGAGGGAACAGCAATGAAAGACCCCATACCTGTTGAGTGTGTAGCCATCGCCATATGTTAGCTGGCCAACACCCTATGTTACCGTATTGTTGGTGCCGTATTTGGCATTGCCAGATCAACTGTGGCCAGAATAGTGGTGGAGGTATGCCTAGGAATTGAAGCAGAGTTGTTAAGTCACACTGTATGTCTTTGATCACCTGGAAAGGTAAGCATGTCCCATTTAAGGCAAATGCATGACAGAAGTGAGGTGTTTTCTAACATACGTCATTTCTGGTATGGGGAATCTACTGGTGACCAGTCAGTGACATCTTTGGATGACCCCTACTATGGTAATGTCCAGATGGCAATTGAGAGAGAATTTGTACAAATGAGAGCTTGAATTGAGAATTGACAAGAATTCAGATAAGACTTCAGGAGTTGTCAGTGATGCAGGCATGGTTGTGTTATGTGTGTCAAACATTGTTGTGGGTTACACCTGTGGCAATATGGAGTCAAGATGTTACTAAGCCTTTTAATTTTTGCTTGTTATCAGGTAATTCCAAAAGATGTAGCCACTGTTGTCTACGTTAAAAGGATGCATTGGGCCTGAAATGGCTAATGCTGCATGTGCAGGCAGAGTTATGTCTTGGGAGTCTAGAACACACAATCCTACACACCAGTACTGATGTGACACTGATGACTATAATTGATAATTCAGGTTATCATAAAGTACTGTGGCCTGAATTCTGTTTTTATCCTTTATTTTGGCCAGGTTATGCTTGGATTTGAGGAGCTGGGCTTACCACACTGCATAGGAGCAATGGATGGCTGTCACATCCAGTTCCACACACCACCTGGACAAGCCACAGAATTTTATAATCAGAAGAACTTTTATTCTGTGCTCCTCCAAGGGATAATGGACCACCTTGAGTGCTTCACTGATGTGAGCATGGGAAAAAGTGGCAGAAGCCATGATGCTCATATGTTGCAGTGCTCTAAGATAATAGGCACTGTGGATGGAGGAGTATTTGTCCCTGGAAACCCAACAATAACAATTGAAGCGGTATAGATACCTCCATTAATTCTGGCTGATGCCACCTATCCCATGCGCCACTGGCTGATCACACTATATATGAGTGTGGTAACACCACAGCAGGTGGCATTCAACAGGGTGCACTGCAGGGCAAGGAACATTGTGGAACGCGCCTTTGGTCGCCTGAAGGCGAGCTGGAGGTGTCTGGGGGCCAAGCTGCCAGTGATGGAGTACAATTTAAACACCATAATATGTGCTTGTGCCATTCTTCATAACATCTGTGAGGCGCACGGCCACCCGGTATATGTCCAACCCACTGAGGAACATCTCGTTCCTGACTCTGAGCATCCCCAGCCAAAAGGGAATGAAGGGCACCTGGAGGAGGGGAAGGCGGTACATGCGGCAATCACTCTTTGTTTGCATAGGTGTCAAAGACATTGAAGTGGCACCCCTGCAAACTCCAATAACTCCTCTTTAATTATAAGGCATTTGCATTGTTAACCATTCATTGAATGGAGCATCAATTCCAGTGATCTCCCATATGTTTATAAATGTTGGTATTTGTGAATTTATTTTGCAGTTGATTCTAGTGTTTGACTAAAATGTTTTGTTGCACATAGTTGTTGCTTAGTGAAATCTTTATTCAGAAGCACCCTTGAGCTGCGTTTTCCTGGAGTCCCCATCCAAGCAGGATGGTTTGCCATCTTCCATTAGTGGTGGTACCATGGAGTGGGGCATGAAGTTCTGAGTTGAAATCCAATTGCTGAGATGCTTGGAGTATATAGCTTACAAAATGCACCACATTGCAGACTTTAAACAAAAACTTCTTAGGATACATAACTGTGTATACTTTTCAAACTCTATTATATCCCTCAAGGATTCCCAAAATACCTTTGGGATCCAACTTCCCCCTCCTGTCTTTCCAGGGTTCAGTTTCATATTGGTCAATCCTGGAAATTAAGTCAAGGCTGCCTGTCAGTTGTCACGAGCCTCAAGCATCCTTTATGTAAGCCCTCAATCAACCTTCAAGAGAACCCTTAAACCATTATGCCCTGAAGGAAAACAATGGGAAAGATCCAATGCTACTTTGGGGGGGGGGGATTAACCACGGCCCTCAAAATGAGCTCCCTTTAGGAGGGTTTTCTTGTGATAGCAACTGTCGTAAGCAGGGCTGCCATCCTTTGGATGTGGCCTGGTGATCTCCCAGAATTACAATTGATCTCCAGATGACAGAAATCAGTTTCCCTGAAGAAAATGGCAGCTTCTGAAGAACTTTATGACATTATATAGTTGGTAACTAGGTAGGGGAATCAGTTAGCTTGGAAAAATATTATTCTGACACTCCAACTAATGTAGGTAGAAGAGAATAGCCTTCAAGAGTACAGAAGCTGACCATCACTCTCCAATCAAGTGGACATCACAGACATTCACTTATGCATCTGGAAGTCACAGCGGCACAGTTTCCATCAGGGCTAGTATTCATCCTACTCAGGCCTTACAAATGATTTTCATGAACTGCTGCATTTCTTTGTGTGTGTGGCCATGTCATTTTAATCAATGGGTTTTGCAGAAAATATATTTGTAGTTTATTATATGGCGCTAGATGGAATCAGGAGCGAACTCCATGGTTTATTTTCTGTCCATCCAAGACCATCACTATGCTGTGACTGGTTTATACTCATGAGACTGATCAGATGAAAAGCTGTAGTCAACAGCCTATAAAGATTCTAACAAGATTTCAGTGTGGTTTCTGTATTAGATGATGGGTATAACATAACATGTCAAAGCATCTATCTGCTTGATAAGAAGAGATAGGTTGATCTGTTTAAGCAATACATCTGTGAAGTTTGCTATAAAAACTGTGTGAGTGGATGAATCAATTCACCAGGGACTTATATGACTGAGAATACTAGAGATGTTTTACAACCAACTAAGTTCTGCTTGGGTCCCAGTTTGCCCAAGAGAATTAAATAAATGTATGATTACAATTTTTTAAAACAGACAAACATAAAAAGTGCCAAAGTTCTCCCATGCACCCCATAAAAGTTAAGAAATTCACAGTCCCAATGGCAGCTACAGAGCCAGAACCATGGCAATAATTCTCGCTTCCAGTCTGAATTGTTTTCAATTTGTGACCTGATTGGAAGAAATGGTTCTTAATCCAAAATCTCACCACTTCAGTACAGTAAGATTTACATCATGGTAAACCTAGCCAGGGATAGAGATTAACACAGTCATTTCCTGCAGGAGAATCATCTGCCACTTTTCTGACATTGTTTTCAGTTTGTGTTTAGCAGCTACTGCTCTCTCTAAATATCAGCATTTGATGGCAGCTGTCAGAACTGCTTGGTTACACTTCAGAAATAGTTCAGCCAAAATGGCTTCTTGGGGGTCCATAGTTCCTGGAGGCCCGCAGTGCTGTAAGAACATTAAAAAAAAAACCCTGCTGGATCAGACCAGTGATCCATCTAGTCATGCAAAATGTTTCATACACTGTGCTTTTTGGGGGGTAAAAACAAAAGTGCTGGTACTCATATATAAGGTTGCACTGATTTTCCCCAATTCCCCCCACAAAATTTGGGAGCCCCCCCCCCAGGTGGTACTCAGTACCAGTAATGCACACACTCAAAAGCCATGCAGCCAACCATTTACCCCAAAGGGACAACACACAGGGGGCAAGGGTTTCTTCCAGTATTACCTCCTAGGACTGTGAACAGTGAGTAAGAAGTGAGCAGCAACATACCATACCCTGTTGCTCTTTTCTACTCCTAGAACTGGTATTCAGATATTTCTGTCTCTGAATGGGGAGGTTCTCTTTAGTCCCTGTGGCTAGTAGCCATTGATAGACCTATCCTCAATGAATCTGTCTAACCCCGTTTTAAAGCCATCTATGCTTCTGGCCATCACTACATCCATTGGCAATGAAATCCACAGTTCACTCATTGAGTAAGAAGTATATCTTCTTCATGGTCTCTGTGCAGTTCCACACATGGGTTGAGCGCCTGCGCACGACCTCGACTATTTCAGAGCTTGCCTGAGAAAAACTTTTTGGCGGGCTCTTCTCCCGGCCTTGGGAGCAGAAATGCATTGCACATGCCTGGAGCGGCGGGGAGAGCCGACTCCCACTCAGTTCTTCTTCAGTCTCCCTCGGATTCACACCTCTGACCGATCGCTCTTCAAAATTGCCTCAGCTGAGTTTTTCTCATCATTTTTTCTCTCAACTATTTTTATCCTTCAACTTCTTTCCTATATAAAAAAGAAATACTTTACTATTTCTTCAGCTCTATTCTCCTTTCCCTTCCCCTCTTCCCCAATAGAAAAGGTGTTCGTATGGGCCGCACCCTATTTTTTAAGGCATGTCGCCACTGCCTGGCTAAACTCTCCTCAAACGATGGCCATGGCCTGTGTTTAGTTTGTTGGGGGAAATTTCACTGTGTTGATTCATGCCCGCACTGTTCAAAATTTACCCAGCTGGCACATAAAAATCGGGCAGCCCGTCTTCGAACTTTACTATTAGAAGCCGCCCTTCATCCAACTGTGTCTTCAGCAGCTTTGCAATCCTCCTCAGCCCCACAAAAGCAGGCAGAGGACAGAAAACACTTAAAACCTAAACAGAAAGCTAAAAAGCACAATAAGACCTCTTCATCATTGAAATCAAAACCTTCGACATTGAATACCACTCTGAAGCCAGGAGCCCTTTACTAAAGGCAGTGAGTTCAGCTCTGGGTTTGTAACCTCTCCTCCTCCCTTCAGGAGCACCCAGCCGGTGCGGAGACTGGAGGCTGTGCATGGCTCTTGCTCCATTCCTGCCTTCCCTTGGTGAAACTGGGATTGCAGCTGCTCTGCTGCACTCCGACAGGAAATGACCCCTGGTCTTACTCAGTCTCAGGTAACTTCATATGTTCATTTTATACTCTTCTGGCTTCTTATGAAACTTTCATAATCATACCTAGTACATCAATACAAGAAGTTTCAACCAGTGAAGGGCCAAACAGCCAAATAATGACTGCTGCCTACAGCATCATGTCTTCAGGTCAAGACAAATGAAATTGAAAAGTTTGTTTCCTAGATTGACCAAAACATCAGGTGCTCACATTACCAGTTGACTTATGGTAATTGATCACCTCCACCTTCCTCTCTGCCCATCACTGTGTGCTGCTTGTAGCTCTAGAGCCAAATGGATTGTGGCCCCACTCTGCAAGTGAGAGTTTTACAACTTATTGTAAATTTACTGTAATTTTGCAACTTATTGTAAATTGACTGAGGAGCTAGGGGACCATTTATTTCCTAGCCTGCACCTTCTGAATGGAACTAGAATGGTGATACATTTGGCTGGAGCTTTCCCAAAAAAGGAAATACATTGAGAGAAATGTATGAGGGCAGAAGGAAATCAGCATGGACAAATACTGGAAATTATTGTAGTGGATGAAATAAAATGGGGACAGGGAAAGGAAGAAGCCAGCAGGAAACCAGGTCTAAGCGGAGTGAGGTGCAATAAACAGAAAACACCAATCCGTGGAGTACTCTATGGGGGATGGTTTCAGGCTTACAACATGCAACTTTCATAAAATATTGTTTTTCTTACCGTAACACCTCAAGTCTCTTTTTCTTCCTAAGCAGTGGAAAGAAATATTGAAGGGGAGAAAGCCCCCTTCATCCACTACTGCTTCTTGGGGACTCCAGGAAGTTAGTTCAATTTACACCTTTTACCACTGTAGCGAGTGTTTCATTGACTTGCAGAAGGTCTGTCCCCAAGGTAATAAAACCTAAATTACTGCAGAAACCAGGCCATGAAATAGTCCTGTTGCAACTCCAAGGAGCTTCATTACTATGATAGCTGCTATGGGAAGTCTGTGCATGCTGAGCATCCCCAAGCCTAAAGTTTAACTATTTATTCAGGCTAGGGAGCTACACCACACAGTTTTGACGGCAAAATTATCTGTGAATAAGGCATTATGACAAAATCTTCTTAACTGTCAAACTATATTCTTGAAAGTTAGAAATACGTATGTTACAGGAGAAAGGAATGGACAGAACATATAGCACTGTCAACTGGAGAACATATCAGGTGACTCCATGACTGAAATAAATGGGAATGGCACAAGGGCAGAAGTTACATTAGCCACACCATGAACTTTTGATTAGCAGAGATGAGCTGGACAATCTGTCTGTGAGCACAGATAATGACCAGTAAATACACAAATAATTAACACCAAGGGTCATTTTGTAGAAAAAGAGGTGCAGGAGCTCATTAGCATAACTCATTAGCATAACTTATTTGCATATGCTACACTCCCTGACATCACCAGAAGTATATCAGAAGGCAAGAAAGAAAGAAGAGGGGGAAAGAAAGAAAAAGAAAGAAAGAAAGAAAGAAAGAAAGAAAGAAAGAGAAAGAAAGAAAGAAAGAAAGAAAGAAAGAAAGAAAGAAAGAAAGAAAGAAAGAAAGAAAGAAAGAAAGAGCTGGCAGGGAGGGGTCAGCTACTAATCCAAGCCTCAGAAATACCACTATTCTAGGAGGATAGCTTCAGTAGTGGCTGAAGCCTTCAGAAGGCTGGTCGGAGGAACAAGGACCTTTCCAGGGGACGGGGTCATTTTGCTGCGGCCATGACACAAGCAGGCATTCCCCCACCGGGGGGGGGGGGGGGCCTGGCACCAACTCCCGGAGCTGCGCTTCCCTGAGCTCCTGCTCGAAATGACCCCTGATAAGCACAAGCTAGCAGATCTGTGAGGAATCAGGGCCCATAATCATGGTGGGGCATCTCGGGGCCATGCCACCTTAATAGCCACACCCCACAAACTTCTCTCTTCAAAATTAGAATAAGTTTTTAAAGTTTAAATTTAGCTGAACCACCGCGCTGCATCCAGTCCTACCTGCGCTGCCTGGACTTCAAGCTAGAATCAAGGGCTGTAGCCCTGCAAATGCAGTAACATGCAACAGCCACTGACCTGGTGCCCGGAGTGTTCCCCGGTCGAGTTGGGCACAGGAGAGACTCCTTCTCCAGCCAGCCACTGGGATACTGGTGGTGGGTTGTGCCGCATTTTCCCTCCCTCCCTGCCTCCTGCAGTCTGGGCTCCCACCTCTCTTGGCTTCTCTCTTCAGCCAGCCAGTCCTGCCGAGCCAGGCAGCTGCTGCAACTTGGTGTGAGTGCAGGAGCTTTGCGAATGCCTCATACATAGTGTTTTGCAGGATGCCTCCACATGTCCTCTAGATTAACCAGAGTAATTTGGCAGGGAGGAGCCTTTAGTGGCCTTACAACCAAGTGGTGGTATTACTTCTCTGCCCCACAATGAAGACCACCTGAAAATCCCCAGGGACCTGCTGCCACCGTGAGAAACTCCCCCTCTCCAAGCAAGACATCTGATGCTGGGGAAGAAACACCCATAGCTGAGTTCAGATTCACGGGAGGAAGAGGATGCTGGGCTGAGGCAGAGTTTCTCTAGTTCAAACCTTCTAATCTCTGTAGACTGGAATAAGGCTGCATTGTAAAGTAGATGAGCAAATTGAGGTTTTTGGGTTGTTAGGAGGAATGCAAGCTACTGCACTTGAAAGTCAAAGGAAACAGGGAAAGAAGAGGCAGGTGGGGAGGGGGCTATGGCTCAGTGGTAGAGCTTCCGTTTTGCATGCACAGGGGCTGACGGTAGGGCAGAAAGTAGCTGTTGTAGGATGCTACCCAGGTAATTTAATTAACTTTAATTTAACTGCCCCCTTAAAAATTTAAATGCCCCCCAAACAAAAAGAAATCATGGCTACAGTCCTGGAATCATGATAGGGAGAACAACAATTTAGAAATCTCAGCCTCCCCCAGATTACCGCCTCCATAATATTCTGAACTCTCAGGGCCTTGAGCAAACAGCTTTTTCTCTCTCCTGCCTTTGCCCCCTCTAACATGCAGCTCCTTGCAACATTCTGGAGTACATTTAGTCCCCATTAAACTCTTTTAAAGGGTTTTGCTTTTTGGTGAATTGATGTTGTTGATTATCTTAAATCTCCTGATTTACATCTCCCTAAAATACATCAAAGGCATATTTCTGTTCTCTTGTACACAGATGATGTGGTGATACTAGCTAGGACTTAAGAGAGCTCTTTCAAAATTTGCAGCCTTTTGTACTGAGAACCAACTAGAAATAAATTAGCAAAACCCCATGGTCATGGGTTTGAGAGCAGGCAAAAGAAGAGGTCCTGGTTTATTAATGGACACTTACTAGAGCAGGTATCTGGCTACAAATACCTGGGAAAGGTCCCCCAAGCCTCTGGGGAGAGGAATGCCCATAATAAATTTGTAGCAGCACAAGGAGAAAAATCTGCAAATGTAATATTTAAATTCTTACACACAAAGGGGGCCCATTTTATACCAGCAGCACAAAAGCTATTTCAGGTGAAAGTAATTCTTCAAATGCTTTATGGCACTTTTTTGGGCCCTCCATGTTCATGCTTTCTTCCTCTCAAACGGACCCAGGCTAAATTCTTAAGGGCTGCCCTACAGGTCCCAAGAGGTGTGCCTAATGCCATGATCAGACTGGAAACTGGCTCAATGACTGGCAGAGAACAGACTGGCAGAGCGAAGCACAAGGGAAGCGGAGTAAAAAGACCTGGGCCAAGTTGTCATGGGGCTTTCCGGTCGCACTGCATGGACTGATGCAGGACCATACTTGGGAGGAGGTGGAATAGAGTGTTTGCACTGTGGGGCGGCCCCTTGCGCGGGGCTTTGGTCTGTTTTGCCAACTTGCATGTAGGTGCATGGGCGCAGCAGCTGGATCAGTGGGTTCACATTACTGGTGCCGCTTGATGTGCGGCTTATTTGCATCCACACTTCCAGGAAGGGGGATCAACGCGCACCAAGACAGCCTGACACTGGTTTCACCAGGTATCTTTTTAAAGCAGGATAAAAACCCTTCAGGACAGGGTGAGTAGGGCACAGGAACGCCAGACAGCTGTGGTTTTGTGAACCAGCCCACTTAATCCACTTGAGAAACACGTCTATATTGGGCCAAACTGCCAGTCTGAACTCAGCCACTGTAGAAGCTAGAATTACCTTGGCATCACTTAGATATTAGATTAAGATCCACTTTTACCCACAGGGTTTAACACATCTGATATTACTAGATAACTTTCAATCTAAATGGCTGAGGGTGGTCCATAAAAAACTAAACCTTCTGAGACTTTCTCCCCAAGCAGTTCTGGCCTTTGGTAGGGAACAGGCCAAGATAGTGCTGAAACAGAGAATAATGGACCCAGAGAGACAGCTTGACCTAGCCAGATGCCCAGCCTATATAATGTCTGAGCAAAGCAGGTACGGGCATCTCCCTCCTAATTATCTGTCAGGAACTGACAATAGCATCTTTGTAACTTGCTTTCGTTTTCTTTGTTCTTGTGGATTTATTGCTTGTGCCCTTATCTGTCTCAACCCCTTTGCTCCATGCAGCTGCAAATGTCACTTTGATGTATATTGGTTGCCCTGGTTAATGTTACCTTTTCTATACGGGAGAATGGCGACCCAAATTCCTGCACGTCACTGACAACAAATGGTCTTCACTCCCATGCATCCCTCCTCCCTCTTTCTGGGCCAGAGTGTGTTATCTTGTTGTGAAAACCTTGGAAGCTTCTTTATGGCCGCCAGCCCGGAATTGTTGTGCCTAGCTTCACACATGTGGGTCACTCAGATCAAGAAGGGAATTTTTATAACTTTCTCACCAAGTGTGGGAACCCCAACGGTCCTCTCCTTTTTCCCGCGTTCACCTATTGATTCTGATTGGTTTAATGCTAGGGTTCAATTGTGGCTGTAGAGTATATTAACCATGACTGTCTTTCATTATGCATCTCTAACAAACATTGAGAACCTGTTTGCAGTATTAGACAATAAAGAACTTTGATTCAACAAAGGTCTGATCTCTTGCTGTCTATTCAGAAGCCTCACATTATCTTTCCAACTTAGATGATCACAAAATGAGAAAAGCTTTCACCTTAGCTAGATGCTCAGCCATTCCCTCAGCTGTCCTTGAGGGGAGATACAGGAAGATACCTTTCTATCAGAGACTTTGTCAATGTGATTTGGGAGAAGTCAAAACTACTGAACATATGCTTCTCAGGTACCCATGGTACAAGTTGGTTCGAGCCAAGTATATCTTACCTTTGGTGAATGAAATGCCTGGTCTGATGGACTATGTCAGTTACTTATTGTCAGATGATAACCAGACCATTACCAAACTTGTAGCTAAATTCTGTGCAGCTTGTTACTGTGTCCGCAAAGAAAAGATTATTTAACCCTTCAAATCTTTTAGACTATGGTTTTTATGTTTGTATATTTGCAAGGGTCATTTCATAGAAAAAGACGTGCAGGAGCTCATTAGCATAACTCATTAGCATAACTTATTTGCATATGCTACACCACCTGACATCACTAGAAGTATGTCAGAAGGCAAGAAAGAAAGAACAGAGAGAGAGAGAGAGAGAGAAAGGGCTGGCAGAGAGGGGACAGCTACTACTCCAAGCCTCAGAAATACCACTATTCTGGGAGGATAGTTTCAGTGGTGGCTGAAGCCTTCAGAAGGCTGGTCAGAGGAATAAGAACCTTTCCAGGGGACAGGGTCATTTTGCTGCAGCCATGACACAAGCAGGCATTCCCCCATGGGAGGGGGGGCTGACACCAACTCCCGGAGCTGCGTTCCCCCGAGCTACTGCTTGAAATGACGCCTGTATATTGGTATTTTAACAAATTGTTTATATCAGTTTTGTATGGTGTTACTGATTGCTGGCTTGGTGCCATAACAAATAAAAATTGGTGAATTGATTGTCATATTATTCTGCGTATCTAAGGAGTCTTCCAAGTTTATAGAGAGCCTTGGGCTTTATTTGTGGGTGGCCCCATTGAGAGGATTTGGAAATCCACACAGGGATCATATAGATATAATAATAATGATGATAATTCAAAGATTGTATCCAGGTAGCAAAGTTCAAATTTAAAGCAAATGCCAATTCAAACTCTACTATTTCTAAGATATTACTTCCTTTGTATGGCCCTAATTCAGGTAAGATGATCCAGACAGTATAATCAAGGATGATGAAGATTTTACACATAGTCTTTCTACAGAAATAAGTCCCATGGCTCGATTCATTTCTTTCATTTTCTCCAAGTGTCCTTCATAGCCTTACTTAGGAATAATTTAAGAATAAATTAGGTGTCAAGAGTTTTTCAGCATCCTCAGAAGTTTTTGTCTTGAATGTCTTCAAGAAACTTGGCATCCTGTGAACAGCCAATAGACTAACCAGACATTCATATCTTTCCTGGAAGGACCAATTGTAGTCCCTCCACTCCAATGTATTTTGGCAGTCTGTCAGTGTGACTTTTATATGTTTTACATGTTCAAAATAAGATGCTTATAGTCATATTGCCTAGATATTCAAGTCATGAAGCTAGATTTTCTGCTCATGGATAATTGCTTAAAATAGTAATTGATTACTGCCATTTCTTATCTCTTATTAGAATTTTGGGGGGATGCCATGGAAAATTTTCTATGCAAATACAAACAACAATTTCCTCTAATATTTATATTGATATTGAGAAATTTCAGCAACACAATGGGCGTGTTTATGGATCTCTCCACCATGGGTGAAATGATGCTAAAATCCTATGTCATCTCTCCAGAGAATCTGCTTGACACAACATTCAAAATATATCATCATAAAAACTTAAAACACAATAAATGTTGTTAGCAACACAAAACACTGCACAGCTTAAAATGAATCTCAGAAAACTGTTCCCAGGCTAAAAGGAGACAATAAAAGAGATGTCAAAATATCACCCCTTAATAAAAAACCTGGGTAAAAAAATAAATGTTTTGGTCTGATGCTTAAAATACAGTAGGGTGGGAACCAGGAAAACCTCAAGTGAGAACATTCCACAGGAGAGTTGCCATCACTGAAAAAGACCAGTCTCTGGTCATCACCCGCCTGATCTCTGAAGAGATATGAGTCACAGAAAGCAGGGTTTGTGAGGAAGATCTTAGCTGCTGGGCTGGACAGTATGAGAGGAGGAGGTCCTTCGTATCACGGGCTCTGTGCATTTTAACTGCCATACAAATGTTACAGGTGGTGGTGTGGGAGCAGCCACACCAGAATAACTTCAACAAAATGGAGGGTAATGAATATATTAGGTTTGAACTGGAACTCAAGCTTATATGTCAAACTGTCTATGAGGCCTGGTCTATACTAGCAGCAGAGGGAGGTAGAATTATGAGATGGTAGAATGAGCTTATATCACTTCGGGCTGAAAGTGCTCTCCCAAGAGACTGTATGTACAGAACTACATGTGAAAAACTATCATATCAGAAAAAGGGTCTGTTATTTGAAGTTCTGGGTTTTTTTTCCATGTGGTGAAGTTTTTATGCAATGTAGCATTCAAAAACATTATCCTCCACTGCACTATTGCCTGAAATGGTACACTTCGTTCTACCACCTGAGGATTCCAACTCTACTACATTGTTTCCACCATGTTCTGCTGCAGGTATAGACCAGACCAGAACCTCAGTGTCCCAGGGATCAACTACACTACTTTTTTTCACTTGCACAGTTCCAGAACTGTGTTTGTGACATAAAAATGGGTCCTGAACATAGATGGGGTAGAAGGAAATGGAGGTAGTTTCAGGGGTAGAGCAGAGTAGAGCAGAGTAGAGATATGAGTCACAGAAAGCAGGGTTTGTGAGGAAGATCTTAGCTGCTGGGCTGGACAGTATGAGAGGAGGAGGTCCTTCGTATCACGGGCTCTGTGCATTTTAACTGCCATACAAATGTTACAGGTGGTGGTGTGGGAGCAGCCACACCAGAATAACTTCAACAAAATGGAGGGTAATGAATATATTAGGTTTGAACTGGAACTCAAGCTTATATGTCAAACTGTCTATGAGGCCTGGTCTATACTAGCAGCAGAGGGAGGTAGAATTATGAGATGGTAGAATGAGCTTATATCACTTCGGGCTGAAAGTGCTCTCCCAAGAGACTGTATGTACAGAACTACATGTGAAAAACTATCATATCAGAAAAAGGGTCTGTTATTTGAAGTTCTGGGTTTTTTTTCCATGTGGTGAAGTTTTTATGCAATGTAGCATTCAAAAACATTATCCTCCACTGCACTATTGCCTGAAATGGTACACTTCGTTCTACCACCTGAGGATTCCAACTCTACTACATTGTTTCCACCATGTTCTGCTGCAGGTATAGACCAGACCAGAACCTCAGTGTCCCAAGGATCAACTACACTACTTTTTTTCACTTGCACAGTTCCAGAACTGTGTTTGTGACATAAAAATGGGTCCTGAACATAGATGGGGTAGAAGGAAATGGAGGTAGTTTCAGGGGTAGAGCAGCTGGCAAGTGTTGGTAACTATGGCTTTGGAAATTCCTGGAGATTTGGGGAAAGTGACTGGGGATGATGAAGTTTAGGGAGGAGAGTACATTCAGCAGGGATGTGATGCCACAGAGTCTACCCACAGAAGCTGCCATTTCCTCCATGGGAACTGATCTCTAGTCTAGAGATCAGTTGTAATTCTGGGAGAACTCCAAATCTGAAGTTGGTAATCTACTCCTCTCTCCCACTCCTTTTCTGATGCAAAGGACCCCAACCTAAGGAAGAAGAGGCTGTTAAGGCTTCCTTTGTAGTTGCAACATATTGTGTAGTATGCTATCAGGTTATTAGCCTCACTAGATCATCACATTTGTTAAATAATTCCTTTAATTAGATTGGCAAGAGAGGGCCTCTAAATGTGTGAGCTAACCTTCTACATGTTGAAATCAGTTTAGGCACAACATGAAGATAATGTCTGGGATAGAATTATCTCCTCCTGTGAAACAGTAGGGAGAAAATTAAATATAAATAATCTACATTCTGACTAAGAGAACTGGGAAAAGGAAGAGAAATGGATTACTTTTCAACATAGTAATCCCACAGCTATGCATTAAACATACACAAATATCCTCTCTGGTTATATCCCAAAACCAGTCTACCTCCTGCAGTGAACGTGATGCTCAGATTGAGAAAACAAATAGCTTTCTTGGGTCACGTAGAACAAAGGGCCTAAAGCACTAGTAGCCTGTTGAGGCAAGCAGTCATTTTGGCAGCTCTCAAATATTCTTGGCTCGGGAGGCTTTTTTTGGACCTAGTGCTGCTGTCCAGCTTTGCTAATTTGCTGACATCTTGAAAATCTCAGTCACTTGCCTTCGGGTTATATCTAAAACGTTTCAAAGCCTAGCTGCTAAACTGTGCAAACAGAAAAAGTTAACATTCAGAGTTGAAGACAGGGATTTGTACATCTGTGGAGTAGTCCTTGTTGCTCACAGATGGCTGTGAATTCTCTTGCCTCTGGCTTGATTTCTTGCTTTAGAATCCATTAACTTGTATTTCTGTGCCTGGAAGAAAGGACTTTTACTATGTAACTCCAGTATACTTAATGAATATACTTTGTTAAGTGTATTTATATCCATGAAACTTGTCAGTTAGAGGGTGTCAGGATATGACAGGCCATTTAAGAATACTAAAGGGCTGTAGGGGAAAATGTGTATGCCAAGAGCACTCAGAGAAGGAAGCAAAGTATAGGTGTTTATATGCAAATGCTAGAAGCCTCCAAGCTAAAATGAAAGAGTTGGAGAGTTTGGTGTTAAATCAGAACAGATATAGTGTCTGTTTTAAAAACCAGATACCACGAGGGAAATCAGTGGGATATAGCTGTCCCTCAATATTATCTGTATTGAAAGGACATATCAGGAGTAGGGTGTCTCTGACATGACCCCCCCCCCCATCCATTGCTCCCTCTACTTCTTATATAAATTAGACATATGCAAGAGGCAGAAATGACTATGGGGGAAATACATACCACACTGAAAAGATAACCTACTACTTTGAACATACTGTTGTTAACCTTGCCAGTACTTGGGGGTGCATGTGTATGAAATGGGGAAAGAAGTCATGAAGGCAACCAAAGGAGAAAGTAGTGTAAGAATGGGATTCAGCTACCTTCATTCACATTGACTGGGTAAATTTTTCACGTCATGGTTAACAAAAAAAAAATTAATCATAGTTTCTGATGGATAGCCATGTAGTGGAACAAACATTAAGACCAGTCATGCCTTAAAGGCAAACACAACTTTCCAGGTTATAAGCTTTCATGAGTCAAAGCTCACATCATCAGATACAAATTAGAATGATGATCCATCAGTCTTTATATCTACATCAGAAAGTGCGAGGGTTGGAGTGTTACAAACAAGGGCCAGTTGGAGCCAGGATGCAGAGGCACCATACAAAATGTGATCCCCGCTTGACTAGAGCTGGGAGATAAGAGTAGAGGTGGGAAATGCAAGAAATTAGCCTCTGTAGACTTAGACTTCCTCCTGTTATAGAACCTATTAGGAGCGTGCCCACCAGAGGTACTCTTCAGATTCGAGATCGCCTCACCATGCCACTGATACTCCTCTTGGCATCATTCAGGGTATAGCCAATCCTGTTCCTCTTCGTGCTCCACCCACTGATCCTGGGTCAATCCTGACAACGGTCCTTGTCATCTCACGAGATTCCTCCAACCGTGTACCCCAGGGGTCCTCAAACTTTTTAAACGGGGCCAGTTCACTGTCCCTCAGACCGTTGGAGGGCCGGACGATAGTTTAAAAAAAAAGCTATTAACAAATTCCTATGCACACTGCACATATCTTATTTTGAAGTAAAAAAACAAAATGGGAACAAATATAATATTTAAAATGAAGAACAAGTAAAGTTAAATCAACAAACTTACCAGTATTTCAATGGGAACTATGGGCCTGCTTTTGGCTAATGAGATGGTCAATGTCCAGTTCCATATTTGTCACTGCTAGTCTTAACAAGTGATGCAAGTGTGCATCAGTTAGTCTAGATCTGGTTGGAGATTTCAGATGTTATTTTGCGGGTAGGGAAGGCGCACAAGGGGGGGGGTGCGCACGCAAGCACGAAGAAACAAAGAACTCTGCATCCTCACAAACTTTTTAAGGCAGCAAGTCCCCAGCTGCTTCTCCCAGAAACTCCACTACTGCAGGCATTATGATGGGAAAGAGAAACCTTTCTCTCTCTCTCTCTCTCTCTCTCTCCCTCCGATTCCCAGCAGCAAAAAAAGCCTCGAAAAAGCCTCGAAAAAGACCCCCGCTCGGCTCTTGGGACTGGTGCAGGTCTCCTAGCCGGCTGAGAGGCCTCTCTGCCAGCTAGGAGACTTGGGGCCAGCTGGAGCGCCTGCCACCCCACACTTACCCTCTTCCAGTCTTCCTTTTGCCTCCTCCTGGCTGACTGGAAGCAGGGGGGCGGGGCTTTGTCATGTGGCCCGAGACGAGTCGGCTGCAATTTTTCCACTGCTTTGTGTGCTGCTGGGAATTGGAGGACAGGCAGCGGCACACCCGGCGGGCCAGAAAAATGCCCTCGGCGGGCCGCATGTGCCCCCCCCGGGCCGTAGTTTGAGGACCCCTGGTGTACACCATACCAGGTCCCCACACCATCGTCACGTGGCCACCTATTGATGTTTGGGGCCCTGCAACCACATTCCACAGGAACCACTGTTCCCACCTCTTACATTCCTGCAGGAATGGCCATCGCTCTTATTTCAAAACCAACAGTGACCGCACCATCTGCAGCTGCTCAACCTGCTGCCCTGACTCTGCTTTCCGTGGACCATGCTGATCTCTTGGTTCCCAAGCTTCCACCTGGGAACCATTGGTGGCTGGGAATTATGCTTCAGACTCAGTGGCTGACGATCACCTCTGTACATCCCCGAAGTCCAAGATCGTACCTCCATGTTCACTTTCACCTTCAGAGGGTTTGAAGACATACCTCAAACTTGTCACACATATGGTTACTGCACTGAATGCACAAATGTCTAGTGACATGCCTAAAGTTACTGAAATTGTCCACAAGTTGGTCCAGTCCAACCTCCCCCCTGCAATCTTGCTACCTATGCTGCTGGTCCATCTGGAAGGGATGAAGGAAGCTTGGGACAAGCCCACGTCCATCCTGTCAGCTTCCAAGCAGTTCGAATCTCTTTATTGGGCGCAACCCTCAGATTCGAAGTTCCTTTTTCCCCATCCTGCTCCCAATTCAATCATAGTGCACTCAGCAACTAAGGCTAAGCAGACTCACCACCCCAATCTACCTGACTGGGAGGGTTGGAAAACTGACACCTTGGGAAGAAAAATGTATTCTCTCACTACAACAACATCTAAAATGCACAATTATTTGGCCTGTTTCTATGCATACACCTTCCATCTGGCTAATCGGTTCAGCGCTTTAAAACCTAAGCTCACCGAACCCGCTCAGAAGGCTGCTGTTCCCTTGATCTCTGAGATGCCTCAACTTTCCAAGCAAAAAATTAACACTTTAAGATAGAGGTGTCAAACTCATTTGTTACGTAGGTTGGATTTGACATAAACGTGACTTTGTTGGTCTGGGCCACGAATGAAATAAAATGTAACATATTTTAGTACCCAAAAAGTCAACGTATCTACAATGTATCCAATATCTACAGAAAACGTGTATAATCAAGATTTTGATTCAAATCTTGGGGATACATAGATTGCATTTTAAAGATTCACTTTGCTTCTTGCTGTAAAAAGCAATCCGTGTGCATCACAATTGTTATACCTCCGCCTGTGAAATTTAAATGTATTTATTTATTTATATTTACATTTATATCCTGCCCTTCTTGCCATTCGGCAGGCCCAGGGCAGCTAACAACATAATAAATATGAATTAAAATTCCAGATAAAACTAGATAAAACTATCAATCAGAATAAAATTATACTATATAAACATAATATACAATAAAAGATGGCGGTCTTCAAGCATCACTGTAAGCTGGATGGTGTCATCAGGCTCCCCTTAACTATGAAGCCTCAGTTGGTGGCACCGTTGGTACAGTTGGTAGTCAGGCCAGGGCCATAAAGTCGAGGCAGCATCCTACTAGAAAGCCTGGGAAAAGAGCTCTGATTTACAGGCCCTGAGGAACTGTAAAAGGTCCCGCAGGACCCTGATTTCCTCTGGGAGGTTATTCCACCAGTGAGGGGCCACCACAGAGAAGCCCCTGGCCCTCATTGTAACCAACTTGGCCTCTTTAGGCCCTGGGAGAGCCGGGCAATTTTGGGAGCCCAACTGTAGTACTCACTGGGGTACATGAGGGGAAAGTCAGTCCCTTAGGTAGGTAGGTCCCTGACCATATAGGGCTTTAAAGGTAAGAGCCAGCACCATGAACCATATTCAGTATGCTATAGGCAGCCAGTGTAGAGTTTTCAGGGCGGGCTGGATGTGTTCCCGCATGTGAAGACACTGCAACAGCCTCACCACTGCATTCTGCACCAGCTGCAGCTTCTGGATTTGGGACAAGGGCAGCCCCATGTAGAGAGCATTACAGTAATCCAATCTTGAGGTGATCAATGCGTGGATCACCGTCACTAGGTCATTGAGTTCAAGGAAGGAAACCAACTGCTTAATCAGCTGTAGCTGGTAAAAGGCTGACTTTGCAGTGGTGCTACCTCGGCCTCCATTGTTAAGGAGATGTCCAGGAGCACTCCCAAACTCCTAACCTCCAATGCTGGCACCAATGGCACCCCATCAAAGGTCGGGAGAGGGATTCCTAACCTTGGGCCACTCCAACTCAGGCACAGGATCTCCATATTCGTCGGATTCAATTTCAGTCGGCTCCGTCTAAGCCAACCAGCCACAGCTTTCAACACCAGATCCAGATCTCCTGGACTAGAATCTGACTGGCCATCCAACAGCAGATAGAGCTGGGTATTGTCAGCATATTGATGACAACCCAGCCCATGTCTCTGGGCAATCTGGGCAAGGGGGTGCATATAAATGTTGAACAGCATTGGGGAAAGCACTGCACCTTGAGGCACTCTGCACAATAGTGGGTGCCTTTTGGACAGTTGTTCCCCCACTGCCACCCTCTGTCCCCAGTCCTGAAGAAACAAGGAGACCCACTGTAAAGCCAACCCCTGAATCCCGGTATCGGCAAGGCGGTGGACCAGTAGTTGATGGTTGACCATGTCGAATGCTGTGGACAGGTGTAACAACATCAACACTGCTGTACTGTCAGAAAAAATATTAAAGAGTCAGCCTCATGTTGAAAATTAATAAACTGATCCACCAAGGGTGCATCCTTAATTTTGCTGCATATGCGAGAGCGGTGTTCCAATATTCTAAATTTGATTGATCCTACTGTACTCCCTATATACAATTTTCCATAAGGGCAGATAATGGGGTATATGGTCCAACACGTGTTGCAATTACTAAAACCTGTAAGCTTGATCTTTAAACCTGTTTCAGGGTGGACAGATCCCTTAATATTTAAAGCCAATTTGCAAGCACTACAAGAACCAGATGAAAAATGCCCATTAGGTTCTGAACTGCTAGGTACATAAGATTGCCAATATGACCTGATCAAAAAATCACTTATGCGCAACCCAGGATATCCTCAACTATATGCCAGTGTTTATTAATAATCTTCCTTATGAAGTACGCCTTAGAAGGGTATTGGAACCCACAAGTGATCCTATCTGTTCTGTTTTATCCTTTTTATTAAATAGGTCTTTTCTGGTAATTTCACTGGCTCTAACCCTAGTTCAATGTATAATGTGACTGGGATAGCCCCATTGTGCAAATTGGGAACTCAATAAGCTAGGCCTGCTGTATAAGTTGAACCTTAAATTTCAAAAAAATATTATTATTGTTGTTGTTGTTGTTATATTGAATTAACAGATATTTTGTGGAATGCTGGTTTAAAATGTTTTACACCCATAATAATAATTCTGTGAATATGTTGGTGTAATAAGTAAATGGAAAGTCTATACAGAAGACATAGACATAAAATGATGTCATGAACCAGAGGAAAAAAGAAAAGTGAAGAACAAGATTTTGACATGGCGGAATGTTTGGAAAAACTCCAAGACAGTTTGTCAGTTCATATAAATACAATCACGGACACACTTACCTCTCAAATTAAACAATCTCAAGATCAATTTTTTTTTATGTAACCCAGTCTGACGAAGGAATTTAGGAGCAGATTAAGCAAGTTAAGCAAGATCAAGAAAATACTTTTGAAAATATAAAAAAGGAACTCTTGACTTTAGATATAACTAAAGGACTTGCACAATCTCAAAAGAACAAGCTCAAGAACACATGGAAAGATTGTTCATGTCCAAAGGCAACATAAAGAACTGAAACTACACCAAGAACCCCATGATCAATTGTTAGAGGCATCTGTTGGTCCTGGTACATAGAAGCAGCCGTTAGAGCGACTGACTTAAGTTCATGAGACCTTGCCCAATCTGTAAGAAACTGAATAATATTAGCCTGTCAGGAAATGGAATGAGTCCTCCTATAGTTGTGTTTTTCCTGAGGAAGGACCAGAAGTTTGAAACACTGAATACTACCTGGGGAAAGTGTTGGATATTTATTTTGTATATTTTTTCTTTATGGATTTTGTTGACTTCTGTATTCTCCCATGATGGATTATGTATAGAGTTATTTCACATTAGATATATTGTTCACTGTATTGAGGTCTCCTTTTGTATATCCGTAATGTAGTATGTTCTGTGTAATAATCAGCCTGCCATGTGCTCCCAGATAATGGCGCCTGCCGCATGGCCAGAGCACATGGTCAGGCAGAGAGAGTAGCTTGAATCTGGAGGAAAAATAGACGTCCGGATTCTAAGCCTCCACCAATGTGGGACCCAGGTTCTCCCTGGGGAGCCAATGTGGTCAAAGGCTCCTCCAGGGAACCTATGACAAATATGTGCATATGTTAAGCCCCTATCAGGTCTTTTGGGTGCGGCTGGAGGTTTGGCTCCGGCCAGCATATAATGAGGGACCTGGAGCCCTGTAAGCATGCTTGATCTGACCATCTACTGGACATGCTGAATCACTCAATCATGATTTCACCGTTCCTGGTCTCCCGAGTCCAGTACTCTTCAATATCTTTGCAGGATATTCAGCTCACAGTTGTTTTCTGTGTGTTTTGGCTTTCCTTACTGTGTGCTGTACTGTTTGTCGTTATCAGAAATCAGTTGCTGCATGACATACTGGTGAAATTCACACATAAACAATTGAGAGATTTTATCCTGAGCAAACAGAGAGCTTCTCTCAAAATTCATGAGACAGAAATACAAATTTTTCAAGACCCCCCCTCCACTCTCTTGAAGAAATTTTGATTTTTTAAAATACAAATTCTACAAAAGATAGATATAAAATACTGCTGGAGAATACCATGTGCACTACAAGTGCAAATACCAAAAGGCAGAAGAATTATCTTTTTGATTCAACAAGCAAAATGTCTTGCAGAATTATTATCATCTGAAAACACCAACCCAAACTACAAGGAAGATACAGACAATGAAGAAGGGAAGTTAGATCAAGCAGTAGCATTATAACAAAATGGATAATCTGAATGTGATATCAGTAAACATCAACAGCTTTAATTCCCCTACAAAATGATCTAAAACATTTTATTAAAACAACAAAAAGCAGACATTGTCTGTCTTAAAGGAACTCATATAAAGAAACAACATGGACATATTTTAAAGAATAAGAAATTGGGCACAGTATATGCATCTTCTATGAATGAAAAGAAAAAAGGTGTAGCAATTTATATAACAAGCCAGTGAATCAATGTTATAGAAGAACTGAAAGATGCTGAAGGGAGGTACATGATGTTGAAAATTAGATTTTAACACAAAAACAAACCCAGACTTTATTTGGCACACTGTTTAACAAAAGAAAGTGAAAGGAGAGCAATAATTGGAGTTAAACTACAAGATGAAATATCCTATAAAGAGAAAGGTATATATATAAACAATCTCTTCTTTGCAAATCACTTTAAGAAAGAGAATTTAACTGAAGGATTGAATGACTACCTCAAGGATACCTCAATACCAAAATTCACAAATACAGAGATATTCTGAATCAAAACCTTTCAACACAAGAAATCTCACAAGCAATTTAAAAAGTTTTTTTAAAATAAAGCACTGGATCCAGATGCTTTTGCTTCAATAATGGAAGAAAGGCTCGAGAAATGTATAACAAAGATAATCCATCAGGATCAGTCAGGTTTTGTTCCCAAGAGATATATGAAGGAAAATGTCTGTTTTATAATTTACACAATACAATTTGTACAAAAGGCGGTCTTTTATGATTTTAGATTATGAAAACACTATTCACAGTCTTTCTTGGATATTTCTACAGAGAGTATTAGAGTTTTTAAATTGTGGAGATAGATTTATGAATTGAATTTAAGGAATTTATGAAAAACAGAATGCAAAAATTTTAATAATGGATTTTTAACATATAGATTCCCGATTGAAAAGGGGACAAGACAAGAATGTCCTTTATCACAACTGTTTTTTATTCTTACAATGGAAATTTTTGCTTCAAGAATTAGACAAGATAAAAATGTTAAAGGATTGAAAGTTGATGAAGAAGAATTTAAGTTAAAAAGTTACGTGAATGATGGGGTGTTGACAATATTCAACCCACAGAACTCTATACATGTTATGGCACATGTAGACGCTTAGGTCTTTTCAGGTTTTAAAATAAACAGATTTTTTTTAAAAAACACACACACAATAATCCCCAAATTTTTAACAAAGCAAGAAGAAGACAGTATCAAGGCAATTACTGGATGTGATTTGGTAACTCATGCAATATAATACCTGGGAATGTGTCTGGGGGAAAAGGTACATTTTTGCAAGATGACTATGATAACATTTGGAAGAAAATACAAAAAGATTTGGAAAGATGGTCTAAATTAAAACTCTCATGGCTTGGAAAAATTTCCACAGTAAAAATGAATATCTTACAATTGTACAATTGATATACCTGACAAGATGCAGAAAGAGTGGCAAAAACAAATCAATACATTTATCTGGAATGGCAAAAAACTAAGAGTCAGATTTAAAGTGCTGCAGGATGGAGAGGAAAAAAGAGGCCTCACAGTATTTAATTTTAAGTTGTATTATCAAGCAGCCAGCCTGGTGTGGATTTCCAGTTGGATCAAAAATCCAAATGAAAAATTGATGAAATTGGAAACAGCGGAAGGACTACATAGTTACCTCTGGATGAAGGACTACATAGTTACCTACCTCTGGATAAAACAAACAGGAAAATCACTGAAGAAGGCAATGAAGGGCCATGTAATTATAGATAGTCTATTGAAAATCTGGAGGTCTTTGAAAAGAAGAACTACCCACCAGTCTTGCCTATAATGTTACTCATAGATGCATATTATGACAGACCTACAAACCTGTGTAGAATAGCCAGGAGATTCTAAGATTGTCTGGCAGCCAGAAGTTAAGACCATAAGAAAACATAAGAGAAACCAATGTTGGATCAGGCCAATGGCCCATCCAGTCCAACACTCTGTCACACAGTGGCTAATAATACCAGGTGCCCTCAGGAGGTCTATCAGTGGGGCCAGGACAGTAGAAGCCCTCCCACTGTTGCCCCCCCAAGCACCAAGAATACAGTGCATCACTTCCCTCAGACTGAGAGTTCCTATCTATACTTTGTGGCTAATAGCCACTGATGGACCTCTGCTCCATGTTTATCTAATTCCCTCTTGAAGCCGTCCATGCTTGTAGCTGCCACCACCTCCTGTGGCAGTGAATTCCACGTGTTAATCACTCTTTGGGTGAAGAAGTACTTCCTTTTATCTGTTCTAACCTGATTGCTCAGCAATTTCATCGAGTGCCCACGAGTTCTTGTATTGTGAGAAAGGGAGAAAAGGACTTCTCTCTCTACCTGCTCTATCCCATGCATAATCTTATAACCTCTTTCATGTCACCCCCTCAGCCATCATTTCTCCAAGCTAAAGAGCCCCAAGCACTTTGATCTTTCTTCATAGGGAAAGTGTTCCAACCCTTTTATCATTCTAGTTGCCCTTTTCTGCACTTTTCCCAATGCTATAATATCTTTTTTGAGGTGTGGCGACCAGAACTGTACACAGTACTCCAAATGAGGTCCCACCATTGATTTATACAGGGGCATTATAATACTGGCTGACTTATTTTCAATTCCCTTCCTAATAATCCCCAGCATAGCGTTGGCCTTTTTCATTGCAGTTGCACAGTGTCTCGACATTTTCAGTGAGTTATTTACTACTACTCCAAGGTCTCTCTCTTGGTCAGTCTCTGCCAGTTCAGACCCCATCAACGTGTATTTATAGGTAGGATTTTTGGCTCCAATGTGCATCACTTTGCACTTGGCCACATTAAACCCCATTTGCCACGTTGATGCCCACTCGCCCATCCTCGACAGATCCCTTTGGAGTGCCTCACAATCCTCCCTAGTTCTCACCACCCTGAACAATTTCATCTCATCTGCAAATTTAGCTACTTCACTGCTTACTCTCAACTCCAAATCATTAATAAACAAGTTAAAAAGCATCGAACTGAGTACTGATCCCTGCGGTATCCCACTAATTACCACACTCCACTGAGAAAACTGTCCATTTATACTCACTCTCTGTTTCCTTTTAATTAGCCAGTTTTTGATCCACAAAAGGACTTGTCCTTTTATCCAGTGACTATTGAGCTTACTTAGGAGCCTTTGGTGAGGAACTTTCTCAAAAGCTTTCTAGAAGTTCTAGCTCCTTCAGTGTTATGCACCACTAGGTGGTGAGCTAGACTTGTTTTTAAGGTAAGAGACATTTCAGAGGTGGTTTGCCATTGCCTGCCTCTGCATAATGACTCTGATATTTCTTGGAGGTCACCTTTCCAAACACTAGCCAAGGCTGACCCTGCTTAACTTCTGAGATCTGATGGAATCGGGCTAGTCTGGGCTATCCAGGTCAGGGCTTATGCATGGAGTGAAGAAAACTGATAGAGAGAACTTTCCCTCTGTCAATACTAAGAACCCTCATTCCCAAACGAAGTGTTACTTCACTCATTGGCCTGGCCTGTGGATTCCATCACCATTTTATAGCTGATCTCAGGTGGTTTAAAAATGCCACGTGGGCCTAATCCTGACCAGGCCCACAGCATGGTGGGACCAGTTTCACTTGTTCCCCCCTGTCCCTTTTCCAGAGCCAAAACAGCTGGGGGGAGGTGTTTTGGTGCTTGGAAGGGTATGGGGGGACATTGGTGACCTCTATCACTGATACATATTTGTACTACATTAGGATTTAGTTGACCCCAGACAGTATTATTTTGCTGTAAGTGGGCAGACATGGTTGGATGAATAGGATTTTTTCTCAGTGCAAGGAATTAAGTGAGATGATTTTTTTCTGATCCTAGTATTAGTTCATTTGATAACAATTGATAATAATAAAAACCCCATATGGCTTAAATCCCCCTTATCCAACCATATTTCAAGTCTTTGCTAGAAGGCATCAGCTAAATGAAAAATCCAAGCTCATAATATTTACACACACCTTTGTATCAGTGGAGCTGCTTTTCCACCAATTTCAAGTTTTATTTGCCAGTCAGTGATTACTTACACAGCTACCTGTTTTATTGGAGTTTCAAAAACAAATTGGAGACATAGGAGATATCCTTTTTGTAGATCAATAATTAGTAAAAAAAAATAGGGACGGAAGCATAGAATAGGAAAGAATTATCAATCAATCAAATATCGTATTAAAACTGACAGGCAAGGAAATACAAAAGCCGTATGCACTTAATGATACATTCTCTCCTCTTAGAAGCCAAAAACAGACATTTGGCCACCATTTCCATAATCACTAAGGCACAAGTAGAGAATAAATAAGATATCTTCCATTTATCAGAATGATTTACTAGGTTTCTCAACAAAGGCTCGAGATATAATAATAAAACATCACGATAGATGTTAACATTAACACCACAAGGACATAATCTATCCGCATAAAGAGTTTTAGAGAACCTACCATCCAGTACGGTCGAAGGCAGCACATTAAAATGGCCTAACATAAAAGCTCTTCGATAATGAGGAGTAGTTAAACAGAAAAAATATTCTGCTATAAACCCTTGGGAAGGAAACCCTACCTTCAAGGGGGAGCATCTACATGAAGCCAGGCTAATCAGCTCTTGGTGCTCTATGTTGAGGAGTTTTTGTTTTATCAAGCAAAAGGCTGAACTTTCTGACAAATGAAAAAGCTCTCTAAAACTAATTCCTATACATGCGATCTTACTCTCTATATGGAGAAACCAGGGGTCATTTTGAGCAGGAGCTCGGGGGAGCTCAACTCCGGGAGTTGGTGCCAGCCCCCCCAGGGGGATGCCTGCTTGTGTCATGGCTGCAGCAAAATGACCCCGTCCCCTGGAAAGGTTCTTGTTCCTCCAACCAGCCTTCTGAAGGCTTCAGCCACCACTGAAGCTATCCTCTCAGAATAGTGGTATTTCTGAGGCTTGGATTAGTAGCTGTCCCCTCTCTACCAGCTCTGTCTGTCTGTCTGTCTGTCTGTCTGTCTTTCTTTCTTTCTTTCTTTCTTTCTTTCTTTCTTGCCTTCTGACATACTTCCGGTGATGTCAGGTGGTTTAGCATATGCAAAATTGATGCTAATGATTTATGCTAATGAGCTCCTGCACCTCTTTTACTACGAAATGACCCCTGAGAGAAACCATGCTGAGGATGATGACTTGGTAAGCATTTGTGAAATAAGAGGATTGAAATTAGCTCTAAAATGTAACCTGAGCCAAAATTTAAATCTCATAATCCAAGCTTTCGTTTCCAGAAGACTCAAATTTGTCTCCAGATAGATGGCCGCATAGGACACGCATGGGGGAAGGACTAATATTTTCTGTAAAAATTTAGATTGGACTTTTTCTATATCTTTATTAATAGCCGAAATCCAGATTGAAACCCCATATATCAGTTTAGCACTGATCTTAAGTTTGAAAACCCTCAAGCACATATTGATTGCCCTTAGAATAATGAAAATGAGAAACTACAATCATGGTACTATTGACAGATTTGGTCATTTTTTTTAATGTACTGCCCATCTAAGGCTATGATAAAAGTGTGCTCCCAGGTATTTAAAGCTTGGAACCTGCTCAATCAGGTTACCTCTTACCTTCCATTTATTAGGCTTCCACATCTTCCCAAAGGCAATGATTTTAGATTTCACAAAATTTAAAGTTAATTTATTAACATCACAGTATTCAAGAAAGTGGACTAAGAGTCTTTTCATTCTCACTTGAGTCAGGGAAAGAAGTACCGCATTGTCTGCATAGAGAAGCAATGGGAGATGGAACACCCCTAATTTGGGACTATGGCCATCAGTGGTTTACAAATAACAGTCTACATCATCCACAAAAAGATTAAATAATAGAGGGGCTAGGATGCAGCCTCTTTTATTCCATCATTTATTGGAATCTTAGGGGTTAAGTTGCCCTCATTGGAGTATCTCACCTTGCAAGTAGTGTTGAGGTGGAGCTTCCAAATCAGGAAAAGCAGCCTTTCATCAATACCCAGGAAAGACTTGTCAGTTTTCCCATTGAAGCAAAGTAAAAGTGGACTTTCCCAAGAAGGTGTGTTGGGACTAGTGCTATTTTACTTAGGTGTAAAATGATTTAGAGTTCGAGGTGAATAATGAAGTACCCAGATTTTTAGGTAACACTAAATTATTCAGGACAGTGAAATCCAAAGCAGCCTGTTAAAACCGCCAGAAGCGTCTCTCCAAAGGGAGTGAGATTCTTTGAAAGTGAGTGCAGTATGATGTACATTGGGATAAAAATCTGATAAAACACTACAAGGATCTAAATTGGCAGATATCTTGGAGTTGTGGCGAATAGCGTACTGAAAAGGTCAACTTAATGGGCTCCATGTTAATGTGCTGTCTGTGAACTCACAGGGGCATCTGATAGGCCACTGCTGGAAACAGAATACTAGATGGATTTTAACCTGATCCAAATGCAACTCCCATATTCTTAATATTACTTATTGAGGAGGAGGACGATGACAAAGATGATATACCTATATTTTAACCATTTTACAAACAGGCTAGAAAGAGGAGCAGTTATAGTATCTATTGGTTCTAATGAGGATATCTTTAGTGGAGGTAACCTACAAGGTGGATATGAACTATGGAGTCTGCCCAAACTATTAAATATATAGGTATGAAAATTGATATTAAGTAGAATGAAATGTCTTTTAGAAGGTATCCCAAGATTTTCTTACACACACACACACCTTTCACTTTCAGGTTCCTTCTGTAAATCTTGGCTTTGGCCTTAATTTAGCCCCATATTGCTGGGGGGGGGGGTTAATGGTATGGAGAACTCATAATATTAGAACTCAGGGATGGTGGATCCATTTTACAACTCCTTGAGGACTTATAAAAGGAGAATGCCATAGCCCTGGTTCCTAGGTAATTATGTTGTATGTACTATAGGTATACCTGACTAAAAGTTCTTTCAGTCTCTTGGAAAAACAGCTACCCACCCACCTCCCTCCTCACTGGCCTGCTGATGACCTTGTCCCTTTCCTACAATCAGGCTGGAATTCACAAGTTCACACCTTGTAGTTTCTTAGTGCTGGGACTTCAGTAATGGCCAGGTGTTGCTAGATTTGGAAATAGTATTAAACAGGAATGATCATAGTGTCAGCAATAATATAATGTTTATGACCTTTACCAAGAGATGGAATGGCCAAAGGTTTTAGAATGGCCAAAGGTTTTAGATGCTCAGATCTTTATATATAAGCTGAACTTCACATGCAACTTTTCACCCATTGCCTGTACTGCCATTAAAATGGTTCTGAAAGGCTCCAAGTGGGGGAAGGGAACCCTGTTTTACACAAACAATTTGCCAGTTCATCAACTCTATACAGCCTGAAGATGTGGAAAAAGAGGCCACTCCTCTCTGGATTGGCCGTACAAAATTACTGCAAAAGATTTATTTACAAACTGTGTTAAATTTTAAATGAAGAGTTTTGACAGGCTTTCAACACTCATGGTTAGTGGCTTGCCTTAATAGTATCAAATTTCAGAGGAGAGGATGTGTGAAACTCTACTGAGATGCTTTCCGGTCTTACCTAAACTCTTATTTTACTCTAAAAAAAATTCCTTAGATGTTTTTCCCAAGCAAGCACTTCCAAATTTGCCTTGGCATGCCGATTCATATGAAATTCGTGATCTATCCTGAAAAGTTTATTTAGTCTTTTGCTTTCTGTGGAATCCCTCAGATACCAACCTGAACAGAAACTTTCCAGTTTGCCTGAATTAAGTGAAACTTGGTGGGAGTTCACAATTTAGAGTGACTTATCTGTTTTGTTCATTACATTGGAATTATTCAGAAGAACTGGTGATTAACATTAGGGATGGTCATGAACTGGGAAAACAGTGGTTTAATGGGGTTTATGGTTCATTTGATTGATTGAAATCACAAACCATGAACTTTCACGAACTTTTCTTTTTCCTGAACTGGTTCATGGTGCATTCGGTTTTTGAGTTTAGGAGGTGGAATAATCCCCCCTAGTGGGATAGAGATGCCAAACTCACAGCAAGTCTCCAGCTGACTCTCTTCTACATATTCTCCAAGTTTGGTGAGAATTGGATTTAGGGAGGCTGAGTTACAGCCCCCCAAAGCAGGTGCCCCCATTAAAGTGCTCTCCTAGGAGTGTGTCCAGCTGTCCCTGTGCAAACTAGAGGCATCCAACTCACCAAAGACTTCCCTTGGATTCCCCTCCACCTGCCCTCCAGGTAGTGTGTAGATTGGCTTTCTGGGGGGACGATTCTAGGTTCCAATGGGCAAAGGATGAGTGTGTCAAACACCCCCACTGCAAGCAAAAAGCAACTTACAGCAGACCTGGGTTGGGGGTGGCCCGCCACACTCCCCCATTGTTGCCCGCCCACACCCACATTGTAGAGATGGATTCTGAGGGTGGCCACTTCTTTCCTACAGGCACAGGAGATGGTCACCCACCCACCTCCCCATGGTGACAGGCTCCTGGGGTGGGTGCCCCCACTCCCCTACAGTTGTCCCAGCTAGTAGGCGCAACAGAAACCAGAGCAGAGAGCCAGAGCAGTCCAAAAAGAGAAGTCAAAGCTAGTTCAAGGGTCAGTAATTTGTTAGGTGCAGACAGGTCCAAGAAGCAGAATCCAAAGGCAGTCCAGATAACAAAGTCTAAAGTCAGTCTCCGTAAATCAGGAGCAAGGCAAGAGTTGTGGTCACTAGTTTCACAGATGTGAGACTCATTGCTTCCATGGCTAGGAAAACATGCCAGCTTGGTTTAAATAAGCCTCTCATACCAAGCTGAGTTAAGCAAGGCAAGATACTGCAATCACTCAGGACTGCTATCAGTTAAACACCACCATTGAGCCAAGAGCTGTGTGCTGTGCCTCTGCTCTGTAAGTTGCTAGCGAGATCGTTCCCGACGTTGTTTTGCTGATTGGGGGGGGGGGGGGGAATCTGATGAGCTGTCTTGCCCCAGCTGGTCTTCATCATCCCCTTCCGTAGTCTGTCTGGAGGAATCAGCTTCAGCTGTGAGCAGTGAATCATGGAGTTCCTGGCTTTCCTCAGCTGCTTCTTGTGAGCTGGGCCCAGGCTCTGTGACACTCGAGGAGTTTCCCTCCAGGCTGAGTTCTGACTGGTCAAACTGGCCCACAACAACAGTCCCAGGAGGTGGTCACCCGCCTGCCATGTTGTGGAGCTGGCCCTTTCCCACAGGTCCAGGAGGCGGTCACTCACCTATTGTTGCTATAGATGAGGAAACCTTAGGCGCAGTCAAGCTTGCTTCTAAGGGTGAATGTTTGACAAGGCAGGGCTTTGCATAGGCGGATGTTAGTATGTGAGATAGGTCTTGTGCTATGAGGTAGATTTTGGTTCCTGAGGTAGGTGTTGTGCTATGAGGTAGATCTTGGTTCCTGAGGTAGGTGTTGTCTATGAGGTAGACCTTGGGTCTGGGGGGGACACAGCTCTTGAGGTGGATGTGAACATGGGAGGCTGGAAGTAATGATTCTTGGGGGGATGCAAAGGCATGAGGGGAGGTGTGCATCAATGGGGGGATGCTGAAAGCACCAAGTCCTGGGAGGGAGACATATGTGGGAGTGAAGCAGCCAAAATCCAAGGAGCCCTGTTCAAGGAGCCCCACACCTGATGTCTGAGTCCCTTTGCCAGGCTGTTGCGGGAAGACACAGGGTGGAGGGTCGCTTAGAGGATCCCAGGAGGTAGAATGTGGTGCACTGGCCCTCGAGCCTGAGACAAAAAGGCTTTATTGTGGAGCCCTGGGAGAGTCTGCTGGAATCCATCTCCCCTGTGGGGTGGGGAAGGCTGCTAAAACCAGCATCTCATAAATGGTGTGAGCAGCCAAAGTGATCCATCTTCCAAACAGTGAGGAGAGAAGAAGAGATTGGATTCATACCCCACCCTTCACTACCTGAAAGAGCAGCTTACAATCCCTTTCCCCTCCGCTCCCCACAACAGACACCCCGTGAGGTACGTGGGGCTGAGAGAGCTTTGACTGCATTGTACTGTACTGTTTAGAAGGAGTGGTTGAAGCAGCCTGCTAAATAGCCACCAATAGGATGACAGAGAAACAGTCCATTGAAAAACTGGCTCTCTGATCATAAGTAGAGAACAGTGTTTGAATATCACTACCCAGTAGCCACTATCCCAATGCAAACTCAAGGGATCACTGTCTGAAGTCATTCTACTAAAGCCTGTACTGAGTAAAGTTACATTTGTAACTTTCCTAAAGACTGATCCCATTAACAAGCTCCCATAAATACTGCTCGCAGATACTGTCAGAAAAGTGACATGGATGGCCATGATGGTACAACTTGCCCACGTAAAGGAATGCACTTACAAAGGTGATCACAAGAGCACTAGACATGTCAGAATCAACCAGCTCTTTGAGCCTGCGAAATAAATAGGACTATTGTAGCACTTTAAAGACTAGCACATTACAGCAAAGATAAACCCCTGCATTTCTGACATTGGTCAATATTGTCATTTCTCTAATGTCTGATGGGGCATTCAAATGAACTCTTGAGCCATACCCAATTCCAGGGGTCTATATTTACCACAGGTAGAAGAGAGTCAGATAGACAGGCAAACTGTTAGCATCCTTCCTGTTTACTCTTCTGCCTCTGTCCCTTTGATGTGTAGACTGATACTCAGGCAATTGCTTCCTTCCTTCTGTTCTCCCCTTCTCTCAAACTCGCCTACAAAGAAGAAGCACATTTCTCTCTATCTTTGGCACCATGGATGCAGATGCATTCTGTATCTGCATACATCCAGCTAGTTAGATTAGATTTTATCCCTATCTCTCAGCCTGCACTGTCTGGAATGTATTGGAATGTATTGAATAAAGGATTCTTATTAGTTTGCAACTGGCAAGTGGCTCTGTGAAACACTGTAACTTTGCTAGCACATACAGAACAAAGAAGCTACTGCTGCGTGTAGACATTATGCACACTGCTAAATAAGACAGAAATTACTGGCTTACTATATCAGTGAATGAAACAGTATTTACTGCCAGCTTTTGGAAAGTCGGATGTTATTGAAGCATTATAGGAAAATCACAGTCAGCCTGCAGTGGAAACGCATTGATCTGCACATGCAGGGGTGGTCTGCCCTGGGGCCCATGCTTGGAGAGGAGCCCCAACGACTCATGGCCCCAACCCACCCACCCAATGGAGGAGGAAAAAGAAACAGCAGCTTTTTAAAAAGAAACAGCAGTTTTTAAAAAAATTTCTTTGAGTAGTTCAGGAGTTTTTGTTCTGAGTGAATATGGTGTATTTTGCGCAATGAAATTTTGCGCATTGAAAACAGCAGCTTTTTAAAAAGAAACAGCAGTTTTTTAAAAAATTTCTTTGAGTAGTTCAGGAGTTTTTGTTCTGAGTGAATATGGTGTATTTTGCGCAATGAAATTTTGCGCATTGAAAACAGCAGCTTTTTAAAAAGAAACAGCAGTTTTTTAAAAAATTTCTTTGAGTAGTTTAGGAGTTTTTGTTCTGAGTGAATATGGTGTATTTTGCGCATTGAAAATGCAAGTGCCGCTGTAATGGCACTGTTACCGGGGGCAAGGCTTTGTGAAACAGACACTTCCCTTCTGCCAGTGTGTTTTTCTTATCCCAGACCTCTGTCTTGTATCTCAGAATAGTAAAATGTGGGGATTATCAAAATGAACTCCAGCCCAACAAGGACAAATCCAATAGCCCAAGCATTGCTGATAACTGTTATGATTATTATTTCTACAAAGCCAATAAAAGACACAGGTCCTCTTTTACAAAGGCAGGTACTCCAAAGGCTGAAGGAGGGATGAAAGGCCACAGTGATTCAGTGCTGCACACCAAACAACGGTTTCTTGACACATTTTTTAAAGGTTCTGTATGCAAGGTATTCCGTATGCAGTAGGAAAAGGTGGCCGATCTTATCTGCAGAAAAGTTCAATTCCTTCTCCTTCACTCAGACGTACGTTTCGTTACTTTTGCAGGTTCCTGAGATTTTTGGAGATTGCTTGCTTTGCAGTTACAGTATAGTCAGAGAAATGGGAATTGAAATCTGCTGTTTCTCCTTTCTGATTCCAGAGGTAAGCCCTGTAAAATGAACCCCCAGACATTATTTCTCAATAAGGTTAAATATTCCTTTGAGAGGCTCAGACGAAGAGCTCAATTTATGAATACTCTGGAATGCCTGAAAATAAATACACTGAACCTTTGAAGGGGGAGAGGGAAATAACTCCTTATTTAGGATATATATGTTCATAAAAGTCATAAATAGAGTTTTTGCCTACTAGATACCCTCATTTTTAACACTTTCATGGGCACAGCAGGTTGCTGGTGACACACTGCTCTGGTTCTACCCACAGTTACAAAGGACTGAGATGTTATGAACACTGTATTGTTTCAGAATGCTTTTGTTTTGGTGAAGAGGGAGAATGCAAATCATCCCAGGCAGTGACTTTTATTTTAGTAGTGCAAGCAACACTGCTTGGGAAATCAGACTTGTCTAGTCATATGCTTCTTCCTGCCTTTTCCATGGTTGGAGCAGAAATGCTGTGTCTTTCACAGCAAACACATCCAGCAGTCGAACATACCTTTCTTCACAGCCATGATCACCTGAGAATAGAATATCCAATCTGTTTTCTTGGTCGTCAGTCACCTTGAATGGCCTAGCACCTGTGTAGTAGCTGCGGCAGGGAGTTTTGTTTCTTTGTAGCAGTGTCTCATTGCTTTGCCTTGCTGCGGTTTTTGAGGCTGATTCTGCCTGGGGTTGTGAATGGTTGGATCCGTTCATTAAATGACACCGGGGAGAAACTATGCCTCCCACAAAGCTGTGCAAAAATCTACATGCATGAAATAAAACTGATAGCAGAGACTTATATACAAACTAGAAATAAGGCCCATTGTGGAAATAAATATAACAGGCTCTAGAAAGAGGCTCTGGGAGAGTGCCAAGGCCTTGGGCACTCAGTGTCAATTTGCTGCGGCAACCTCAGCAGGGTATAATGACATAAGAGTCCACCATTTTCTCCAGGGGAACTGATCTCTGCTACCTGAAGAGCAGTTGTAATTCTGAGTGGTCTCCATCCCTCACCTGGAGATTGGCAACAGTGGTTCCCCAAGAGGGAATAGCTGGTTTGGAGGGCAGAGTCCATGGCATTCTACCTGTCTGAGGCCCCACCCCTCCTCAAGCCTCACCCTCTCCAGGCTCCAGCCCTCAAATCTCCAGGAATTCTCCACCTGGAGTTGGCAACCCTATCTCCCTCCCAGCCAATCATCAACCTACCTTTATTTGTCCCCTCACTCTTCAGTTTTCCATCTCCCCCCCCCGACCTCTACTGTGCTCTGAAGCCCTGACTGCCACATCACCTTCTTTTCCCGCAATTTTTGGCCTTGGGGCAGCTGGGAACTGTGGGCCAGCAGATGAGGAAGCCCCATTCAGCCCAGTGAGTGATACCCCTGCAGGCCCCTCTCTGGAACTACAGCTCAATTGAAACTTATGGGGGAACATTTTAAACAAATAACCACAGACAGCAGCCATCTTACAAACACAGGTAACTGCCATTTCATTAAACCTACCAACAGCCACTGAGGGAATAGTTGGTCCCACACAGGAGGCAAGCAGGAGAAGTATCTTCGTCAAGAGAGAAAACCGTCTGCCAGAAATTCTGACACCGCACAGAGGCTGAAGGAGTGGGCAGGAAGGAGGAGTAGACCCAGCACCCAGCCAATGGCACACAAGTACTCACAGCCAGTGGATAGGGACAGTTTTTGAGTGACACATCAGGGAGCCAACTGGTTTTGGAGTGTGTGGAATATTCTGGAGAGTGCCACTGCCAACTCAGGATTATTATAGAGAGAGATGCCAGATGATGAGACTTTTTAAAAGTTTACTTATAATAATTGACTGATTGATTTACTCACCATTTATTTCTACCTGTATGTGTAGAGTGGCAAACATCTGTGAGGGGGGAAGTAAGACTGCCACTGGACTCTGTGAGAATGTGGATGCATAAAACACTGCTGATTGCTCTGAACTGTTTCAACACTTGAAAAGAACCCAACAAATAGGCTCAAACTGCTTGCAAACAGCCAAACGATCAACAGACAACTGGTTTCCTGTTTGCAACTGGCAAACCGAAAGTAAGCCAAACTGGCGGGTGTTTGAGCATTCTTTGTTGGAAGCAAAAATACTTCATTGTAAAAGTCAGTATCCTTCCCAGCAGTCCATCTACAGTGATCAAGAAACCCAACTCCAGATGCAGCTATGAAGACAGCTTGATATTCAGTGGCTGGGGTTAATGGGATTCCCAGAGAGAGGAAACAGAGTCAGCTTTCATCTCAAAGGTGTTCCCAAAAGCATTCTTATATAAGTGAACAGAAGAAAAGAAAAAGAAGAGATTGGATTTATACCCCGCCCTTCACTTGGAGTCTCAGAGTGGCTTACAAACTCCTTTCCCTTCCCCTCCCCACAACAAACACCCTGTGAGGTAGGTGGGGCTGAGAAAGCTCTAACAGAAACTGATCTTTTTCAAGAACAGTTGTGCCAGAACTATGGCTTGTCCAAAGTCATCCAGCAGGTGCAAGTGGAGGAGTGAGGAATTAAACCCATTTCTCCCAGATTAGAGTCTGGGCACTTAACCACTACACCAAACTGGCTCTTCTTCTTTCATCTCAAAGGTGTTCCTAAAAGCATTCTTATATAAGTGAACAGTTGCCATAAAAGCCCTGAACCAATGACAGGCATAATGTTAGTGTGATATATTGTTTGTGAATGGATGAGGGGGTAGCCTGCTATCTATTACACAACAAAATGAGCACACAGTCCTTTTTCAAACAAGATTTTTCAGATATATTAAGTATCTTATGATAGCAGCTTATCAAATATCATTCATACAGCTGTCAGAACTTACCAATAGGGTTACCAGCTGTGGCTTGGGAAATTCCTGGTGATTGGATGTAGTGCCTGGGGAGAATGGAGTTTGGGGAGGAACTCATAGGGAGGCCAGCCTCCAGGTGGGACCTGGGGATCCCCCAGAATTACAGCTTATCTCCTGACTACAGGGATCAGTTCTCCTGGAGAGAATGGCTGCTTTGGAGGATGGACTCTGTGGCCTTATACCCCTCTGAGGTCCCTGTCCTCCCCAGGCTCTTTCCCCAAATCTCCAGGAGTTTCCCAACCTGGATCTGGCAACCCCAACCCCCACCAGTGACCAGGGGGACCTGGCAACCCAAGGAGGGAGCTTGGTAGTTCCACACTCCTAAATTCCCAGATCTTCCAGGGGAACTGATCTCCATAGTCTGGAGACAGATGCAATTCTGAGGGAACTCTAGGCCCAATCTTCAGAGTGGTAACGCTATTTCATTGCACCTTTAATCCTTCTTTAATCCAAAAGCCAGTCTGGTGCAGTGGTTAAGTGCATGGACTCTAACCTGGGAGAACTGAGTTTGATTCCCCACTCCTCCACTTGCACCTGCTGGATGACCTTGGACAAGCCATAGCTCTGTACCACATGTTCTCTCAAGGACAGCTCTGGAAAGAGCTCTCTCAGCCCCACCTACCTCACAGGGTGTCTGTTGTGGGGAGGGGAAGGGAAAGAAGTTTGTAAGCCACTCTGAGACTACAAGTGAACCCAGAACAACACAGAATACATACTGGCAAAAGTGAGCTACATTGCTCAATATTTTTGCCTTGGCCCCATTCCTTTGCAATTCAGTTTGATTTTCGGTAAGCTGTAAACTATGGCACAGTGCCTAGAACTGGAGTCCCCAACCTTTTTGAGCCTGTAGGCACCTTTGGAATTCTGACTCAGGGTGGTGGGCGCAGCCACAAGGTGGATGCTGCATGAAGTGGAGCCACGTGCACTGAGGAAGCCCAAGTGCAGGTGAGAAGAGAGCTATGTAAACATACCATGGGGAAGAGGGGTGAGAGAGAATAAAACACTGAAGTACGTAAACAATGTCATTTTAATCTGCATAGCCGATTAGATCTTCATTGGCCAATCAGAAACCCTTCTGGGTAAGAGCTTCACCTGTCCCCACAACAAACAGTTGGTGGCCACCAAGAAAGGTGTCAGTGGGCACCAAGGTGCCTACAAGCCTCACATTTGGGACTGCTGGCCTAGAAACGAAGGAGATCAGAAGGGGGAGGGGGAATATGAATACCTGAACACATAAAGCTGCCTTAAACCAAGCCGACCATTGGTCTACCCAAGTTAGTATGGTCTACTATGGCTGGCAGCAGCTGCTCTCCACATCACCAGTCTTTCATATCTGGTCCTTTTGAGTGCGAAGTATGAAAATGTTATCCTTGTCACATTCTAGGGTCTATTAATCAAGAAAGGATCATTGAAATGTGTCAAAGAATGATATTAATTGTCCCATCAACATTTTAAGAGGCATTTTAATTTTTTCGGCCTTTTAAAATATGGATTGACTGAGATCTTGGCCAAAGATATAAGTTGTGAAAACACTTATGGATCCATGTTAACCTTTTATGCACCGAGTGATTAGTTGTCCTAACATAAGATCCTTCATATCAAATGCATTATCTCAGTTCATAATCTTTTTTTGGTGTGGGTGGGTGGGTGGGCGGGTGCGTGCACACATGCACACGCATGCCTAGAAGTCATGGTTGACTTCTGGTGACCCCTAGAATGCTTGGACGTTTCAGAGAGGTGCCTGCCTCTGTGTCCCAGCCCTGGTATTCCTTGGAGGTCACCCTTCCAAGTATTTGCCAGGGTTAGCCCTGCTTAGCTTCTGAGATCTGACAGGGAGGATGTGGGAAGCTCTTGTTAGACTCATGGAAATCATTGTCTGGCTGGTGTTTACTTATGATCCACCATTGGGTATAGTGCTGGATAGAACTGGAGGGCTGCACAGGTGAGGGCAGTATGAGAGCTGGAGGGGTACTGTTTCTGAGGTATCAGCAGAAAGATAGGATTAGGCTCATGGAATCTATCCATCCTCAGGGATGTAGGTGCAATGACTCACAGTGACCCCAGCTTTGGGGTCCCCCATTGACCTGGATGTTGTGCAATGCCAGATCTATAAGGAATAAGCATACCCTAGTCTGTGATGTTTTGGGTAGAAGCGAGGATTGACCTGGTTTATTTGACTTGAGAGATTTTGACAATGTTGTTCTTATCACAGAGCGTCAGTCTTCCCTCAGCCCTAAATGGGGTGGGGGGAGCCCTACTTTTCTGCAAAATAGTTTCATACAGAATCCTGATGTAGACTATAATCTCACATGCAACAGGATATGAAATGGTACACTCAGCTCAACAGGCTTGCATGCCTGGGTTAGATACACTGTGCAAGAATGCATGTAAGCTGCAAACAATGATGCTGGCTTTACACAGAAAATTCCAGCATGACCAAAAATTATTCTGGCAAGTAGCCCAGAGGCCAGGAAAGTGGTCAACCTGATTTGTTTTTCTGGACAGTCAGGAACCCTAATGTTTGAAGAAGCCCTGAGTCATTTGAACTTGTGTATTATGAGAGTGAAGGCAACAAACCTCTGGTTGTGTAGCTTATCCCGGTGCAACCAGCAACTTACAATTTTTTAAAAATACCAGCCCTGCTGCAACTGCTTTGAAGCCCACAAAATCAGTGCTTCAACAAGCAAGTCTTTTATAAGTTTATCTGTCTCCTCTATCGATTCAGGTCTGACCTGCATTACTTAATCCAGCCAAATACTCCTCAGTCCCCTGCTTTCCTGTTCAGGACCATGCAGTAATGCAAAACAGCTGTGGAACGGGAGGAAAAGCAGAGATGCCTACAAGGCACATGAAGACGGTGGTGGCGGGGGGGGGGGGGGGGGATTGCAGTTTTTTTCCTACTCAGCCGTTTGGCAGGAGATCCAGTTGGGATTTGGTAACTGATTCTTCAGGAGTGCAGGAAGGACGTGGCCAGAGAAAGCTTTTTTAGGGACCTGCTTGTAAAAATGAGAGAAATGAATGAAAAACACAGAAGAAGTAATAAAGCAGGAAAAGTGACAAGATGGAAATCAGACAAAGCAAAGCTGGGGATCATAAGTTTGGGGCTGGGACTGGATAGCAGGCAGGCATAATGCTGCTGCTGCTGCTGCTGCTGCTGCTGCTGAGATCTCCTTCCCAGGCAAGAGAGCAGAAGCTGCAGCTCTCCTTCCTGATCATGAGAAACACCCTGTAACCTGGAGAAAGGCACCCTTCTCCCACCAGCTAATGCCTCAGTAAGACAGGGTCCCATTGACAGTACAAAGGAAAGGAGCAAGGGGTGTCCCTCCTTCTGTTGCTTGGGAAACAAATCAGGCTCGCCCTGATCCAAAACCTGCTGAAGAAAGGACTCCCCGTGGTTTTTAGATATAAATACAGGCAAAGCCAATTTGTGCATTACACTTGGCAGCCTGTTTTCTTCTCCAGCTCACGCAAGTAGCGCATTCCTGTGAGCAGCATAACAGGCAAATGGGAACTCTCTCCCTCCCTTCTCCCATCAGATTTGACAGGCTTTTAAGCTAGTTGCATGTCTTAAAAGCTACTTTCTGGGTTCTGTCTCTTTGTCACATTGTAGCATTACAATGAAATGGAGTCAAGGGTGGGGCTCTGCAGGCTGGGGCAGGCTGTGGTCTTCATGTTCCCCACGGAGCTCTGTAGGACAAAAGGAGTTTGGCTGCAAGATTGTTTGGGATACAAAACTGAGCTCCTGCTACACCGTAAGGTGATGGAACACTGGGCAGTGGTGGGCCAGCAAATGTAACTTATGAGGAAAGTTCCTGAAGGGCTGCTGCCCTGGAGAGCCACTGGTGGCCGGGAGTTAGACAGAGCCAAGTCAAGAGAAAGCCAAGCCGAGTGGCCCCTGCAGCAGTGTGAGTCAGCCCAACAGGGGCCATTCAGCTCAGACCCAGCAGCACTGACAAGGGTCAGTTTGTGGGTGGAGGCCATGGTAGAAGCAGTTCCTGTCATGGGTGTTGCTGAGTTTAAGCGGCTTCTTCAATCCTGGGCTACAGTGCAGCAGGGCCCACTCCACTTGGCTTGTCCCTGGGCCATTTTAACTTCCCAGAGCTCCTGAAGCTGGGTCCAGTACAGTGTAGTGGAACTGGCTTGTCATACAGTAAATATTCAATCGGAAACTTTCTTCCTCTTGAGAACTTGGCAGTAACAACCCTGATCCAGCATGAACTCACCAAAAATTTTCTCTTCTTCTGTATGTGACTGTTGCAATGTAAAAAAAGTATTTCAGGAAGTAGCTCTTTTAAGCTGTAGTATTAAGTTATTTCCTAGCGAATCATGAATCGCTTTGGTCAGGTGGCTGAGAACATGACCTTTAGCTGCATCAGTTAGAGCTTCCAGTCCTCAGCTCATGCCCTCTGTTTTGCCGTCTTGACTTTTGTGCATGTAGAGTATTTGTTCAGTAACAAAGAAGTTAGCCACTGGAAGCAATTCCATAGACAGTAGAGAAGTTTCATAGTAGAGAGAAGCCCCAGAAGGAATCAAAGGTGGGTGGCAGGGAGAGAAGACCATGCTCATTTGTTGGCCTCTTTTAGGGGCCTTCATATGAAAGGGAGCCTCAAAAGTGATGGTAGAATTCTTTGACCCTTCTCCCCCATTTCCATCACTGGGATCACCACCCCCTACAAATCTGAAATGAACATGTCTCCAACCAAATAGTCATTTTTCTTTCCCAACGCTTTCAAACAGAATTCAGTGGACATAAAAAAAGTAAGTTCAAAGAGAAAGGAAGGGACAACAAAACGCCATGATAGAGCAGCAAGAGAGTTGATGGTGTTCAAGACAATCCTCACTTAGAAAGAGCTGCTATGAAATGTTGGTAATAGCAATGCAGCCACTTACCTCCCACCACAGGATGCCGGTGGTGGGAGAGGGCTGATTTACCTCCTCGGATGGAGGGAGGAGGCGGGCACAGCGCCATGACACTGTGCAGTCATGGCGTTAAGCACAGTGTTCCCTCTATGTGTTAGTGTGAGCTAGCTCACAGTTTTTCAGCCTCTGGCTCACACATTGTTGTCTTAGCTCAGGAAGGATGGCTCCAGAGCAAACTAATTTATGCAGTAGCCAAATGGCTCACTCACAACTTTAATGCCAGTAGCTCACAAAGTAGAATTTTTGTTCACAAGACTCCACAGCTTAGAGAGAGCATTGGCTGGGTGGGGCTGGAGCCAGCCTATTTGGGCCAGGCACTGCCCCCCACCCCTAGCAGACTGTGTGGCAAGCTCGGCTCACCCTCCCGCCCTGTTTTCAGTGCAGGCTGAGTCCGGTCACTGTTTGGGACCCTGATGGTGTTTGGGAGGAGGCGTTCTTGCCTACCTTGCACTGTTTCCAGTGGATTTGGAAATTGGCTGTGGTGGGTCGTGTGGTTAAATAGGTTGATCACTTAGGGAGGGAGGCGGTGTAGTGTGGGTTAGGAAGCAGAAATGGAGAGCACCTGGGCATTTTCCCAGTTGAAAATAGGGGTTCTCCAGGAATGGCCTTTGGGCTTTGTGGCTCAGGGTGGGAAATGGAAATCTTCCTTTGGAACCCTGGTTTGGCTTATCCTTGTGGGCCACGTGGCTTTGGGGTGGCAGGCTCACGCTGCTTCTACTATGTTAGCCAAATTGCTCTGTTTGCTTTAATAAAAGGTTGGGGAATTATGATATTAATGTGCAACTGGCATAACTACAGGATCATGGCCTTTGTATACCAGAGTCCCACTTTATCCAGGTCACAGAAATAGACGCAGAGACTTGATAACTAAAGCAGTGATCTCTTTACTGAAGAATTCTTAAGTCCTTATACACAATAATCAAACATTCAGACACACAATACAGAACTAAGGAAGTAGAGGTGATTGATAGGAAATAGAGGAGATGAGTTATGGGGTGATACTACCTGTCCAGATGTGCAGAGGTGCATGAGGAAAGGATTATGGCCTAAACCCAGAGGGTAAAGGGGTGGCCTGCCAGTTGGCATCAGGGCAGAAAACACACACGGTCTGAGATCAGGGACCTAGATAGCTAAAGGCACTGGAAAACAATGCAGACCAATTGAAGGTCTTGGGGGCTGGTCTCAGGTGAGAACAAAAGATTACCTGGGCTAATCAGGTGTCCCAGGAGGTGTGTGACACCAGGATGGGCAAGGCCTAGATGTGGCCAATGAGTTTTCAGAGTCTGGATTAACAACTGGAGCCAGGTGTGCTGGGCCTAGCTGAATGGATTTTAAGACCACTGATGGTTCTGCCAAGGCAGTTGAATAAGTTCCCTCATACAGACAAAAGCTGTATAAGTTCCCAAATACAGAAATGGGCCCCTGATTAGCATCGGGAAGGATCATTAATAATTTGAATGTTTGGTTGGTTTATCTTGGTATCCTGAGGGATGAAGAACAAGGAAGGACAAGTACCACACATAGACATGAGGTGACACAAGAAAAGGGCTGGGTGAGGTTCTGGAGACAGAAGGACTATTTGCCAGATGGCCTCTGAATAGCTTTTAGAAATGTAGATAACTTCACCTGGTGGAACCCAGTGTTATCCCTTAAGCATAATCTCTTCTGGGTGGAGGGGGGAGACTGGATGTTTGCTTTGAGGGTGCCTTTTGAAACCTGAATGTGAAATCTCTGTTTCCAGAGCTATGGCTTGCTCTGTGTTCCAGGACCAGGAGTGTCTTCCTTGGCCTGAGTTTTGTGGGTCTCTGGTTCAAGTTAGAAGTGGGGTGCCCTTGCAGTTAGGGCTACTCAAGAGTAAAGACAGCACCTCTGGCAACAACTATGCCAGACCATCAATCAAGAGCCACAAATATGGCTCGAGATTGGGGCAGGTGCCTCACCCATGGAGGGATGGGAGGTGGTCAGGAAGTGACCCCTGCCTTGTCCTTTCCACACTGTTAGGCATCCCCTTGCCAATTTTCAGTTTATAAATAGTTAATAAAGTTGCCCTTGTTAAAATCCAACTTTGTGTCCATCTCTTCCTTCCGACTTTGGGGGGGGGGGGGGGAGTGGATTTTACTCAAGAAGTATCTGCTTAATTGTTTTTCAGAATGCACTTCATATGCATTTAGAAAAAATGAAAGTAGCAGTATATATCCCAAAGGCAGTGCATGGACCCTTTTCCCCTAATGAAAAGATAACACTGCCTTCAGTGCAAATTAAGTGAACTGTATTGCCATTCCTCCTAGTTAACAAAATATAGTGTCGCGTTTTAGAGGCACTGGTACTGGCAAAGTCCTCGCACAAGTTCACAGGTCTTTGTAGTATTTTAATTCACAGACAGTGTGTATTAGCTTTTGGTGCTTTCATAATTTTTATCCAGGGCCCCCCCCCCAAAAAAATCAAAGTGTGACACACATTAAATGGACATTGCCAGAAAGATGTGTAGTATTTCTTAATTTTAACATTTTAGGCCACTTTTCTCCCTAAAGGTACCCCAAGCAGTTTACACAAAATAAAAAGTTCCCTCATTACAAAATCATTTGAACAAATAAAGAAAACACAAACAAATCTGGGCAGATCCAGGTCTGCCAAGTGGATTAGTGCTGATCCTAGGCTGTGAGCCAGGAGCTAAGAGCCAGGAGCCCTTTGGCTTTCACCCAAGAACTTACACCTCTGGCCCAGCCCAGGCTAAACATCTGCTGGAGGGGGGGGGGGGAGTCAGCCTAGATGGAACTCATTATTAAAGTCTGTCTCATTTTGTAAATCACTTTGGACTGCTGGCCACTCTGAATTGCATAACAGTTTTTAATTAGGAGCAGAAACGCCTCGTTTCACATAGAGGTCTTCCCACCCAGAGACAAAAAAATAAATTCAAGCACCAAAGAGAACCTGATGACAAGCCATTCAAAGGCACAGGGATATGGACTGCATCGCCTGGAAACGAAGTACCACATCATGTGCTGAGTTTCTGCCTGTCATGGGAATTCCTGGACGTTGCCCCCGGTTGGCTTCTGGCGCCTGACCATCTTAACTATGCAGTACTGATAACTGACTAAGGAACACATGAGAAGCTTCACGGGTGCTTTCTGTTTAAAACTTCAGGTATGTTTCAGGCTGGTGAAAGATGCGTGGGTGAATGTAGCCCTGGGGAGGCAGAAGATTTCAGTTCTCGCAATACTCAGGAAGCAGCCCTTCACTGTCTGCAGACCACCCCCACCTCTTGGCTTATTACTGGCTCTCTGGGATGGTCTATATGGGCTAGGTCAAGCCATCAGTCAGCCAGTCCAGTTAGTTTTAATCACACCTCTCTTTGAAACTGCCAACCACTTGTGGTTTGGGAGATGGGGGGGGGGGGTGTCACCTGTTGGGTGCCAGGAAGTGGGCTGAGATGACTAGTAAATCTGACACTGGATCATCAAACAACTGTTAGATGGGAACTCTTACCATCTGCTGGGCCCTGACTCATGCCGATATACTTCCTCGATCAACCACACTAGCCCGTTCTGGGCCTGCAAGAGCTAATGTTCGTAGTGTGCATCCTGTTTTTGACAGTATAGAAGCAGAAAGGAACAAAAATATGTTTTATTTCCAGTTCAAAGTGTTACAGACTTTCAAAACACTCAGTGTTTCATTATCCCTTGTTCTAATTTTTAAACAGTAATAAAGAGGAGCATTGGCATCCCTCACGGCAAAGTTATTTGCTGCTTATTGTGAGGAGATGGTATTGTTCCACTGGAGGAGCAGGGAAAGGCAGTGAGGTTTGTGGCCCAGAGCCACGGGGCCTGGATGCAGCTATTAGCAGCACCGCAACCTTACTCTCCAGGGCCAGAGAGAGCCTCTTCATCCCATTCCCCGCAAGAGGCCAAGTGACTATATTCAGTTGCTACCCCGTAATGCAGGGGTCACCAATGTGGTGCCCATGGGTGTTATTGGTACCTACTGACACCTTTTCTGGTGCTTGCCAAGTGTTTTTAGAAAGTGGGTGGGGCCAGGAGGGGCATTTGCCCAGCAAGGCTTCTGGTGGACTCTTAGGGTTGCCAGCCTCCAGGTGGGGTCTGGAGATCTCCAGCTTTTATAACTTATCTCCAGCTGACAGAGATCAGCTGCCCTGGAGAAAATGGCTGCTCTGAAGGGTGGACTCTATGGCACTGTACTCTGCTGAGGCCCCTCCCCTTCCCAAACCTCGCCCTCTCCTGGCTCCATCCCCAAAGTCTTTAGGTATTTCCAACCCAGACCTGTCAACTCTATGACTCGGCAGATTTTAAAAATGTTGTTTTGGCGGCAGCTGCCACCCCAGCACAAGGATCATCACTGTGGGACTGAAGGGAAGCTGCAGCAGCCATTTTATTGCTGGTTCCACCTCCCAAGGCAGCCATTTTGTTGCAGCTGTTTTGTGGCTGCGCCCACCACACTTCGTCAGAATTACAAAGATGCCTGCAGGCTCATAATGGTTGGAGACCCCTGCAGTAGTGAGCTATAAAGTACTATAAGGTTTCCACTGAGGAAAGGACAATGGGTTTCAGTTGCATCAGTCTAGACTGAGTATCGTGGAAAACTTCCTGAATGTTAGATATGTTTTATGTTCCCTGATCTGGATATCCCAGGCAAGCCCGATCTCGTCATGTCTTGGAAGCTAAGTAGGGTCAACTCTGGCAGGTGCTTGGATGGAACGCCTCCTCGGAATACCAGCAGTCAGGAGGCGGGGCAGGCTTTATTCAGCCACCCCTCTGAATATCTTCCAGGCCCCCAGCAGGGGTCAGTCTCCAGAAGTCACCATGACTTCCAGGTGCACGCGCGCGCACACACACACACACACACACACACACACACACGCCTTTTTAAAAAATATGGGGGTAATGTTTTATGTGGTGTAGTGTGTGTGTGTAATAATCAAGGTAATAATAATCCTTTGCTTCCTTATAAGCATTTGGCAAGACAGTTTTTCATTCGAGGCAATTAACTCAGCCACATTGTGTGTGGAGAGTAGGAATGCTAATGATCTGGGAGTTCTTTTCCAGCCCTATTATAATGTATTTCTTGAATTTCATTCAAGGACACACTGAATAATTAGAGCTATAAAAAGTTAGTGTTCCCTGTTATTAGAAACAATCCTTTAAAAGAAGACACTGTTTGGGATGGCTGCAAAATTACTCTTAATAGCCAAGTAGTTTTGGGGTCTTGCTCTCAAGATATTGCAGTTTGTCATTGTGGGAGGTCTCTGTACAATACAAAGCCAGCCTCCTCTAGGATTATACCCAATAGGCCACTGTTTTTAGAAGTCTTTTGGTAGCTATGGCAGACCCCAACAATGTATTGCTTATATTCTCTAAGAAAATATCAAGTATTCTAAAGGGAGAGAACTTGATAACGAATACTGTATGTTATAATATATATAGAAATTTATAGTATAATCCTAACAGAGGTTGTTGGGGGTTTTTTTGACATCAAGTCACAGCAGAGTTATGGTAACCCCACAGAGTTTTCAAGGCAAGAGAAGTTTAGAGGTGTTACCCATTGCCTGCCTCCGCAAAGTAATCCTGGACTTCCTTCTCCCATTCAAGTTCTGACCAGGGCTGACCCTGCATAGCTTCCAGGATGTGATAAATTCATGGTTTTTTTGTTTTGCTGTCAAGTCACAGATGACTTATGGCAACCCAGTGGGGTTTTCAAGGCAAGAGATGAGCAGAGGCGGCTTGCCATTGCCTGGCTCTGTGTCGTGACTCTGATATCCCTTGGAGGTCTCCCATCCAAATACTGACCAGGGCCAACCCTGCTTAGCTTCTGACATCTGAAGAGACTGAGCTAGCCCAGGCTACTCAGGTCAAGGCAAGATCATGACTTAGAAGGGTATAATTCTGTTTAGGGCATTGCATTTAATTATTCAAATGAAAAGGTGTGCATTCTAAATTACAGATCACAATCTCCTGTTGACTCTTTTCCAGCTTCAATCCCAGAACAAGCAATCATCAGCCAAAAAGAAACAGAAAGAAAGCCCAGGCTAGCCTAATCTCATTGTATCTCAGGAGCTAAGCAGGCTCATCCCCGGTTAATACTTGGATGGGAGACCACCAAGGAAGTCCAGGGTTGCTACGCAGAGACAGACCACGGCAAAGCACCTCTGCTTATCTATTGCCTTGAAAAACCCCATGAAGGGTTGCCATAAGTCAGCCGTGACTTGACGGCACTTTCCACCACTACCAGTGAAAGTCTGAAGCAAAAGATAAAACAATTTTGCTTGCCATTGCAGTCTCTCATACATGGGGAGCCGTACGCCCCTTGCACACTGAGGGTGAACATGCTTTTAAACAATGATTGCCGTAACATAAATTGGACATGTAGCACCAATTACTTTTCAGATGAACCTTGGTTAATTAACTATCCAAAGGTTGATTGGATTGATACTTCAGTCTGTAGAATTCATAAGAATTTTGCTTTCTGAGATACTGGACTTCCTGTATCAAAATCTGTCGGTGTTATTGAGCAATTGGATGATAGAACTTTATGCTAGGTGAGTCTACTTTGAACACATTATATAAACCCAAAGTCTTAGTTGCTGGCTCTAGTAAAAGAACCCAGTTACTTGTGACAAGGCTTTTGGAAAGGACAGCTGATGAATCTCATTGCAGACTGTGTGTGCTACCGTAATGGATTGTGTAAGCAATGTCAGTGTATTATTTATATCCCTTTATTATGCCTTAAACTCCCATGATGCCATTGGAGAGAAACAGGTGCAAAGTCAACTGTGATACAGTGGCCAGGAATGTTCTCTTTGCTCTGGGAGCCAAGGCAAAGGCTGATCAGAGACGGGACAAATCCAGCGATCTGAAATTACAGATTAATACCGGTAGGCTGGAACAATAAAGACAAAAGCTTCACAGAAATGTCGGGACATGATGACTTGCTTGTGGCCCAGGCAGCAAAATATGGTCAGGGAAGCAGAGAGAATTACCAGGAATTCCACAGCAAGTGCATAATCTGAGTTCATTTACATGAGGGTCAACTTGTTACAGTATTGGAGGAGAGCAACTGGAGCCGAACCCTTTAAATCAACATTGCACATTTAATTCCTTGCTCAAAGACGGGACAAGAGGAGGGGAGGGGGGGTTCTCCTGGGGTTTTGCTATGTGCATGCACCTGTGCTGAACAGGCAGCAACACGTGGTGGAATCAATCGACCTTACACAGCTGCCCCATCACTCTCACTCAGGAATTGGTGTGGTAGTGGCTGTTCTGCAAAACCAAAAGTGCCTAGAATAGTTTTAAAAGTTGCATGTGCAATGTGCAGGCTTAAAAGAACTGGCCTGCCCCATTTCTTGAGCCAAGCTTCTTGTTCCATAAACAAGCAGTCGGACTTTTTGGTGGTTAAGATTTTTCAATAAGAAAATGTTGTTTATTTATTTATTTATTTATAGATTTCTGTCCTGCCCTCCCCCGCAAGCGGACTCAGGGCGGGTCACAACAGGTGGTAAACAGTTAAAATACACAATATGTACAATTTAAAAACTATAAAACCCATAATATAGTACATGCCGGTGAGCTCCATGGTGTATGCTGTATATGTGCCCAAGGGCTGGCCTGTCAGAAGGTGGGTAAAACATCCACCGATGAAACAATCAACATGCATAGCACAAGACAAGCTGAGGTGCAGTAGGGAAGGGGAGGCCAATATAATTTGATGTTCGTAGCCTCAACCAAAAGCCTGGCGGACCAACTCTGTTTTAAAGGCCCTGTGGAAGTGTACGAAGTCCCATAGAGCCTTGATCTCACTAGGAAGAGTGTTCCACAGATGTCTGTTGGTCTGGGGATTACCAGCAGGTGTTGGTCAGCCAAACGTAAGGCTCTCCGGGGCACATATTGGGAGAGGCGGTCCCGCAAATATGTTGGCCCCAGACTGCATAGGGCTTTAAAAGTTAGTACCATCACCTTGAACTTGATCCAGTATTCATCTGGAAGCCCATGCAGCTGGTGAAGCACTGGGTGTATATGTGCCCGCAAGGGCATCCCAGCCAGAAGGCATGCTGCTGCATTTTGCACCAGCTGAAGTTTCCAGGTCAAATTCATTGCAGCCCTGCATAGAACAAGTTACAGTAATCCAGCCTGGAGGTGACCATTGTGTGGATTACTGTGGCTAGGTGGTGGGAGGAGGGCGAGGGGACCAGTTGCCGGACCAGCAGAAGATGATAAAAAGCTGATCTAGCAGCAGTAGTGACCTGGGCCTCCATTGACAATGAGATATCCTGGATCTTTAAGGAGAGCTCTCTCTTTACAGCTAAACTGCTGTTTTCTACGCTAATAATACACATGGGTAACAACAAAAATAACAGCAAGAGCTAACTGCCATTTGTTCCCACTCTCTCATCATTTCAAAGCCAAGTCACAGCTTTCCTCGTGAAATCCAACCTGCGATTCTTCAAATGGTCTCCAGTCTTGAGGCAATTGTCCTTTATAACCCTACTATCCCCTGCTCTCCCAAGGCTTTGCTAGCTCTCCCTTCTCAATTCACAAGTATACTCAAGGGACAAATTGTCATTTCCTTCCTGCCTTTTCTTTAAATTCTTTCAGGGAGAATCTTCCATTTCCTTTCTCATCTTCAGGACAAAGAGTGATGTCCTCCCTATTCCTGAGGTGTTACTCAGTGTGCCTTACACAGATATCCTGTGGTTTCAAGCTTTAGCGGTATTCTTAGTCACACAGAATAACCAAACCTAAGAAAAGCCTCTCCTCTGCCACCTCTTACTTCCTATCCTAGCTTGGGTTTTAACATCTGCCTAGATGGAGTAATTGCACAAACCTGGACTTAAACTCACACTTTTATTTTAATGCTCTTTTCAGAAGTGATAAGGCTCCCTTGCCATGTTGGAATGAAGGCGGAGGCAAGGATTTAACCAGGTAACCAGAGAAAGTTTACTCAGAGGAACCAACACAAAAGCAAATAGAGTAATATTCAAGTAAATTACAGCATCAAAATACTAAGCACCAGAATTCTAACATTCACCCCTCTACACTTTACAGCATGTATCACACAGAATGGAGGGTTGAAGACGGGGAAAGAAAGAGAAGGGACATTGAGGAATGTGAAGAGAGATATTACTCATAATTTGCTGCTGCTGCTGTTCCTCTGTCCAAATTGCTATTTCATTTCATTCACTACCTGGCCTCAACTTGTAGAGTTCTGTGGATGCAAACTGCTGTTCCTTTTCTTCCCTAATTTGCCATTTTGGTATATTTCATCCACAACATGATCAAGGAGGACTACACCTTCAATAAACAACAGTGCTCTGGTGTTTTTAATCAAGAGTTGCAGACATGGGAGAATATTCACATGTGCTTCTGTCTCTTGATAATGCTGCAGTGGGTACAGAGGCCTATCCTATGAATCTGAGAACTTTACCACCATTTGGGGGGGGGGGGGATCTGGAAATACTTTCGACCTTCCAGCACACAATTCTAAATCAGCTTTTTTCACAGCCAGTCCAGTACTCTCAGATTCAAATTCCCTTTCCTTTCCCTTTTAGAGGTGCCATAAGATGACCATTTTCATTATCTTTTCCAACTCATGAGACACTTCATTCTTCTAACTACATTTCTAGTGGTTATTTTGGGATTACCAAGTAACAAATGCTCTATCAAGATACAACAGTTGTCCAAGGTTGAACAGTTGTATTTCTTTCACCTGTTAGCTGCCTCATCTGAGTTTAGCATAGGCAGCCAACCCTGTGGTGATATGGAATTGATAATCCAGGAAGAAATCCAGAAACAGTGGTAGAAAAAGGATATGTTGTTTGCTGGGATGAACCCGAAATAGACAACTTCTTTAATTCTGAGAGTCCCCCCCCCCCCCCGTTCTTTCTCAACCATCTTGGAACAGAAGTAATTACAATTTGAGCCACATCCCCTGAAGTGGAACACACCATAAATCTCCCCTCACCAAAGCTAAGACAATACATGCCTCTTCTTTCCCACTGCTGCTTGAGAAAGAAAGTGGGCATTGTTCAGCATCGAAGTTCAGGTGTGACTGCAACATCCCATCTGGAGCATCTGCTTTCGAATCTGTGTGTATGTTGAGAGACAGACTATGGGAGGAGAGACAGAGTGATAAGAAAACGGGGAGGCTTCCTCCTCACTATTCACAGGGGGCAGGCAAGCACTTTTGATTCCTACATTTCCTGCCGAGGAGAATAATAATAGTCCTTCCGAGTTTACAATTGAATTAACTAGGTTTCATACATCAAAATCTTTCCATTATTCCTAACTGAGCTTCTCTCCTCTTACTTTAGTTATTGCCTCGGAGTCACATAATTTGTTAGAACTCTGTAAAAAGATCACCATGCTTTCATTCCTACACATCTTTTATCTGGCACTGAGTTCCACTAAAACAAGTGAAACATCTTCTGAGCAAACAATCCGTAGGATCAGGATGTGCATCAGATTTGGTAGCTGGACTGTTTTCTAATAATTGGTATTTCATGTCAATAGAATTAAATGCCATATCAAGTATTTTTAGTTAAAACAAGTGAAGATATAAAATGCAATGACTGAAGGGTAAACATGAACACCACACTGTGTCTAGGACTGGGCACCTGCCATGGTCTGCCTGAGGGTCTACCACAGAATGGAGGTGTTTGGCGTATCTCTGAGTTCCATGTCAGAAGTACCAGAAGCAGAGGAGTAAGCAGAAAACAAGAGATCTGTGGTCTGCTGCCCCTGCAATGTGTCAGGGGCCTCCCTGGGGACCCCCCATTTCTGGGTTGGAGAAATGCTTGAAAGTGCCCATGGAGCACAAGAGTTGACTTCTGCAGCCACAAGGCACCTCACCCCTCTGGGGTAAGGACTTTGAACCCAGAAGCTCCTATGATGTCACAGGGATATTTGAGGTGATCTCCCATTGCTCTGTTGGAGCAATGCTGGACAGAGCAGACCTCTTGCCCTCCATGGAGTTGAACAATGAAGGAACATAAGTATGGGCTTCTCCTTTAAAAGAATTAATATTTTGAAGTGTTAATTTGAACATTGCAACTGAAAGAGATTGTTCATCCACTCCCTAGCATACTTCTGTCTGCCAAAAAGAATATAAGTAGTTGCACTGCAGAAAGCAGAGCCAAGAAGAAATGTAGGGTGCTTATAACCTTACTTCACTGAAAATGATCCTGGTGTTGGGGAGGAGTCAGCATTACATAGTCTTTTTCTTAAAATGTGTGTAAATAGGGATACTATCATTTTTCTCCTGAAAGATAGTGAATATCATTAGATTAACAGATTTCCCTAATCACTGGCAGGCTGAAGGCCTCCGGGAGGAATGAAGTCTTATGCTGTAACTGACCATTTAGCCAGGTGAGGTATGTGGGAAACCAGTGACTGTTAGACATCTAAAGATGAGCATATACAGCTGTATCACTGAACTGAGACCACCTGGAAATCAAGAATCAATGTTCCTCCCCATCTGTTATGAGTGCATTGGCTAGAGGATTTGGGCTTCTAATCTTGTGAAGAATGGCAGGAATACAATGCTACAAAACCAGGGCTTGGTGAATAGTTAAGACAGGGGTCCACAATCATTTTGATCCTGTGAGCAGCTTTGAATTCTGACACAAGGTAAGCAGGGGCATCAGGTTTTGAAATCCCCGGGGCGGGGGGGGGGGCTCGTGTGCACGTGCTCTGAAATGATGCCGCCGCTGCCTCTTCTCCCCCCCCCCCCGCCAGCCACGTGACATTGGGCATTCACCCGGAGAAGGCGAGAGGAAGGGAGGAGTGGGTACAGGGGAGCCGAGCGGGGGGCGGGGAAGAAAGAGGCTCTGCCGGCAGCGGCCAGCCGGCCGGCCAGCGGGCCTAGGAAGGGCGTGGGGAGGTGGGGGGGCGAGGCAGCAGCAGACGCTCCGTTTCGCCGAGGGGGCTCAGTCCCCCCCCCGGGAAATTTCAGGGGTGGCCCAAGCCCTCAAGCCCCCCCCCCGTAGTTTATGCCTATGAAGGTGAGTGCAACCATAAAATGACTACTGCAGGAGCAGAACAAAAAAATGGCAGCTGCAGGAGGCGAAGCCAACTGCAAGATGTCAGGGAGAGATATTAAGCATAACTCTAATAGTAACTCTTGGTTTCAGGCAGAAGCTCTGTTTAACAGGGTGCCTTTTAAAATGAACTTTGTTATCTATGTTCCTGCTAAGCTATGGAGTCTTGTGAGCAAAAATTCTACTTTGTGAGCTCCTGGCATTAAAGTTGTGAGCGAGTGGTTTGGCTACTGCATGAATTAGTTCGGGTCTCGAACTGACAAGCTACCGACCTTCTGGTCTGCAACTCAGCGTCTTAATCTCTGAGCCTCTGTAGTTAAAATGAACCATGGTTTCACATGAAGTTTGAACAGAATCCTACATAACCTTGTTCATGGGAAAGTCCCAGACCAATTTCCCACTAGCGCTGCCCCGGCGTAGGGTCCTCCATTTGCCTCGATTGCCTGCTTGAATTTCCCACTATTTGCCATGGGGCACATTTTGACCCGGGGCTTCACGTGATTTCTCCGCGGCTTCAGTGATCATAACAAAACACTGAAAAAGGCATCCCCGTTAGAGATGTTGTTGAAACTAATTCCCTGGGCTCAGATTATGAGCTTCAGAATGCCTGCTTTCAACGCATAGGTGATTAGACATGTCTCCAAATTCTTGTTGGGTTCAGATTATATATCCAAGACATATAACCCCCGTACCTCCCTACTTCTTCCTTCCTCCCACAACTTCTTTACACCCTCTCCCTTGTTTTGCCAGCAGTCAGGTAAATTGGGCTGGGGTTTCAACCCCCCCCCCCCCAAATCCCTCTGTGCACTATAATGTCATTTCTCAGAATGTACTTGCCATACCATGGGCTTGCTGAATCATTCCAAGTTACTGGCCTGTGTGCATGAGTGACTGCCTCTCTAGTTCCCATCTCATGATCTCCCTCTTCTTGTTCTAAATATCTAATGTCATTTACCTCGTGGTGTGATGTGTATTTCACTGCAACCACTCCTCTTTCATAATTCCCATCCATTAGTGGGCAACGTTGTGGGTAGGAGACAGGGAATGTTATGTCACAGGGTAAGTGAGACATACAACCTTGATTGCTTCCATCAATCCCAGTTGAGGAAAAGTGAATTCATGGCAACTGGTTAATGGTAGGGAGAGGTGAACAGGAGAAAGTAGTAGAGCAGGAGAAAGGGGCTATAGCATGTAGGCAAGAAAACTCTAATCCTCAGCAGGTAGCTTCACTTATCGCTTCTCAGCAGCCAGGGCATCCTCTCCAGAAGACCAGCTTACTACACTTTTACACACAGAATTTGGAAGTACATGTTTGGGGTATGTCATTCTCACCCACAGACATTGCAAAGGGCTGCTTGTTCTGACAATGTGGAGAAAGAATTACTATAAAGAACATCTGTAACTAGAAAACAAGATTGTGGTATTGATGGGACATGCAATTGGAGATATTCCTTCTTGTGGGAGATGGATTCCAGTTATCTCAGCAACAACTTGGCTGGTAGTGGGTGACAGTGACACCTACAGGAAACATGCCTCATTAGAAAGGAGAAGTGTCTGACAATTTCATTTCTGGTAGGGTTTAAGATTTAGAAATGCTAAATGGATCCACATGCAATATTCTCGGCATGTCTCTACCAACCTGTCACAGTGCCATGAAGAATTTACTAAAAGAATGTATTTCCTTGAAAGCCACCAAATAGGCCTATCTAGATTGCCTTTTGACAGGAGGACAGAGATATTTTTTGCAATAGAATAGTCAAATAAGTACTTTTCCATATTCTATTGATCATGGCAATCCAATTGTAGGAAGTGAAGAGATGTGCTGAATTTGTGCATTGATGGGAAATAGGTATTCCCAGGCTGCAATGCTAAGCATACTTACTAGGAAGGGTTTCTTTTAGGTATACATGCATAGAGGCAGGCAATGGCAAACCACCTCTGAATGCCTCTTGCCCTGAAAACCCTATGGAATCACCATAAATCAGCTGTGATTTGACAGCACTTTCCACCACCATATATGCTTAGGATTGCACTGTGACCCAGTTGATCCATTGAGGAACAACTGTGCACTGGAGACTCTCCCAAGGCAGAGGGTGAACATCTTCTGGGGGTAGGGCTGAGGCATTATCTTGTAGGAGTTTCCCAGGCTGTGACCTGCTAATGGAGGAGCTTTCCTGAGGAGGTTCTTTTGCATATGGATTAGCTGTTGAAATTCTAATCTTATCTGTAGTGATGTTATAAGAGGTAGAGCATTTTGTGTTTTTCAGGACTGGAAACCGTGCCCTATTTATTTTTAAACTCTCTTCTTTCCTGTTGAAATTGCGTTTATGTTTATGAATTTCAATAGCTTCCCTATGTAATCTGACATGGTAATTGAATGTATTGTCCAGCACTTCAGTGTCTTGGAATAAGATACTGTGTCCTGTTTGAGTTAGGCTATGTTCAGCCACTGCTGATTTTTCAGGTTGGCCAAGTCTGCAGTGTCTTTCATGTTCTTTTATTCTTGTCTGGATGCTACATTGTGTGGTCCCGATGTAAACCTGTACACAACTGCAGGGTATGCAGTATACTCCTGCAGAAGTGGGGGGGGGTCTCATCTGTCTTTTGCTAATCATCACATCTGTTGTATTTTTCTGGTGGGTCTGAATATTGTTTGTAGGTTGTGTTTTTTCATAAGTTTTCCCATTTGATCAGTGATTCCTTTGATACCCGGCAAAAATGCTTTTCCTGTGGGATACTGTTTTTCCTCAGTTGTTTGTTTTTCCTTTGGTTTAATGCTTTTCTGATTTCATTCTTGGAGTTGCCATTTGCTTGAAGTGCATGGTTTAGACGACTGAGTTCATCGTTGAGAAAGTGTGGTTCACATATCCGTCTTGCACAGTCCACTAATTTTTTGAGTATGCCTCTTTTTTGCTGAGGGTGGTACTTGAAGTTTTTGTGTATATAACGATCCGTGTGAGTTGGTTTTCTGTAGATGTGACCTAATTGGGGGGGGGGGGGGGAGCAGAAATGTATGTTTATTTCTTTTTTTCATTCCAATACATAACAAAAACAGCCCAATGTTCCCAAAACTTATCTGTACACTGTAAACCATTTCTTTGCTTCCTTTGGTAATAAGTTAATTTGGTTAATAAAGCTCATTCCAAACATGATTAAACCAATCTTTTATGTAGGAGGGTTCTGTCTTCTTCCAATATGCTACAATAACCATCTTAAATAGCTATAAGCAAAACTGAAACAAACTTAATATCTCAAGAAACAACTAATTCTTTTAAATGTCCTAATAAAGCTACTTAGGATTCAGTGGTATACTACATAACACATCATTAATAAACTGAATTACAGCCCTGACCTGGATAGCCCGGACAAGCCCAGTCTAATCAAATATCGGAAGCTAAGCATGGCCAACCATGGCAAGTAATTGGATGGGAGACCTCCAGAGAATACCAGGGCCGGGAGGCCAGAGGCAGACTATCAAGCCACTTCTCTGAACATCCTCTGTGCCCCAGTACGTCACCAGAGGTCATCATTACTTCCAGGCACAGGCACACACATACACATGCACAAAATGCAAAAAAATAACCCCCAAAAAACTGAATTACACATTGCCAAAATTAATTAATTTGTCAACATTTATCAACTCTGGAAACGGCAAACAGCATCACCAGCATACATCTGATAGATTTCTACATATAATTACTAATATATATAATCATTAGCTTGTGCAGAGTAAGATAACAATCCAGAAGCACTTTACAAAAGCTTTCTCTCAAATCTACCAAGGTTAATTTTGCAGTAACATGAGAGAAGGTGATGGACACAGAAGAACACCGGTGCTTCACTTATCTGATAAAGCCTTCTCAAGACCTCTGAAAGAGGCAGTGGTTCATCTGATGTTTAAAAAGCCCTTACTGGATACAGGGCTTCTGTAGGCCAGCTGAGAAAGTGATTGAGCAAGTGATGTCAAAGTAGCTCCAGGGCTTGCTGAATGGCTCATCTGCTCTTGATTTTTTTCAATCTGATTTGAGGCCTGGCTATGTTTTTGCTCTGGTGTAGTGGATGATCCCCATTTGCAGTGATAAAGGGAATACTTCCCTTTTAGTTTTATTTGAGCTCTTGGCTACATTTAGCACATTTGATCATACAATCTTGTTGAAGCACTTGAAATATAGAGCATTTATTTACCTATTGATTCATTTATACCCCAACGTTATCCTCCATTTATCCTTACAAGAATCCTGTGAGGCAGGTGAACCTAAGTGTGTGTGACTGTCCCAAGCTTCCATGGCAGAGTGGGGATCTGAACCTGGGTCTCCCAAATCCTGGTCTGACACTCTCACCCCTACACCACACTAGCTGTCTAAGGGGTTAAGGGAACAGGCATCACATGGTTTCAGTCCTTTCCACCAGACTGGGTAAGAAGGTTATCACTGGTGATTCATAGTGCAATCCTAAGGACACTTTCCTGAAGGACACCCACTGAGTAGACTTGTGTAGGATTATGAGTAGACCTGCTTAAGACTGCTCAGAGTCTGTTGCTGGGGATGTATCCTATGGGATTCCTCATGGTTCTCTGTTGTCACCCATCTGACTCAGTTTTTATGTAGGACCATTGAACAAGGTTGTCTGAAGTTTTGAAGTGGAATGTCATCAGTATGCTCTTAAAGTACCTCTTTAAGGCTGCAGTCACATTCGCCAGTTGGAGCGGAGGGGCTGCAAGCAGTGTTCCCTCTAAGCTGAGTTAGCGTGAGCCAGCTCACAGTTTTTTTTAGCCTCTGGCTCATACATTTTTATCTTAGCTCAGGAAGGATGGCTCCAGACTTCCGGTTTTCGGCAACTCAATGGCAGGTGTGTCTTCCTGCAACTCTGGGAGATGTGACCTGGACTCAGCGGTTTGAGGGGGTTCCGAACTGGTTTCGGACCCCCAGGGACCCCCGCAGGGGGACCCTGCCTGAGGCACTTGGGGGGTGGCCTCTCTCTGGCGATCCCAAGATCAAGGCACCCCCTCTGCCTCCATAGGCTCAGCTGCTGCAGCAGCCTCTGGGCACGTACGAGCGCACACCGGACAGCTGCAGAAGTCAGACTGCAACAAGGGAAAGTTTATCTATCTGAGACGCATGGCGAAATGTGAGTGAAGGGGCTCCTTTTTTTTTGCAGGAAGATTCTCTGATGTGAGCTTAACAGCTCAAAGCAAAGGAGGGGTTAAAGTTTAAATCCCCCCCCCCCAACTCCTCTTAAAGCTACAGAGCTACAGGAATCTATGAGCTGGGAGAGTGTCTGAAGTATGAATGAGGCAACTTTAAGCGATTTAAAAGAAAAAGGAAGACTTTTGACTAACTTGTGAGACTTTACTGTGAATGTAAACAAAAAGCGATGACTGGATGGGGAGAAAAGATGGCAGGGAAACCAAAACCTTCCCTTAAAGCTCCATCTACACTTCTGGGCACAAAGTCCGAGTCCAGTACAGACCTGACTGCAGCTTTGGCAATAGCTCTACGCCCTCTTATGGACCAGCTGAATGTTGTTAATACTAAGCTGGATTCTCTGCAACAACAGGTGTCAGAGCAAATAAGAGGTCTGATCAGGCTGCTAAAGGACTGGCAGAAGTTAAAACCAAAGTTGAAAAGACTGATTTAAAGCTGATCGTGATGGGAAAAGAAAGGATTTCTGATAAAGATAACTTATTGAAACTTCAGCTGGAGAAGTTTTCCTTTTATTTGAGATTCCATGGCATACCGGAACAAAAGGGTGAGAATCTCAAAAAGATCCTTAGCGATGCTATAGCTCCAATGATGGATTTGCAAGCAGATGAATTACAAAGCGATTTGGATATGGTCTACAGGACCTATCCTGAATTTGTAAAGAAAAAAAATCTGCCTGGAGAAGTTATGGTGAGGTTCTCCAAAAGGTCAACCAGAGATGTGGTGCTCAAGGCCACTAATAGAAATGCCCTGGAGATTCAAGAAGAAGGTATCAAAGTGTTAAAAGACATTCCATTTGAGGTGAGGAAGAAGAGGAAACCCTACAAAAATCTGACTGCATTTCTTCAAACAGAAAACATCATGTATCGCTGGCTTATTCCGGAAGGCGTGGGTTTTACTTACAAAGACAAGAAGCAAAAAATTGATTCAGCTGCAAAGGCCAAGAACTTTTTGGACTTTTGCAAAGGAGGAAAAGATAAAGCGCCATCAGAGGATTCTTTGGACTTACAAAAGAGCATTTATGGTCTGGAAGGTTCAGACACATCGGTAAGTAAAAACTCAGGAGATGAAGAGTCAGATTCAGCTTTGGGGGCTGCAGCACCGAAACCCCAGAGAGGAAAGAAGAAAAAGGGAACCAGTAAAGGAAAATAAGTTGTAATTGTTGAAAGTCTTATTTGTTTATATAGCCCATTTAGAATATCAGACACCTATGTATTTGTAAGCTTTTAAATTAGCAGTGTTAGCATTTTAAAGCCTTGTTTATTTTAAGTTTTCCTTGAACAGATCGAAGCAAGACATTTTAATAGCTCTCTTTTTACGACTTCTGTATACCTTAGTTTAGTATTTTAGTGGTTTTAGGTGTTGTAGTTATAAAACCAATAAAAAATCATTGGCAGTGGTTTTAGATGTTGTAGTTATAAAACCAATAAAAAATCATTTTAAAAAAAGAAAGAATGGCTCCAGAGCAAACTAATTTATGCAGTAGCCAAATCGCTCGCTCACAACTTTAATGCCAGTAGCTTACAATGTAGAATTGTTGCTCACAAGACTCCACAGCTTAGAGGGAGCATTGTAAGCAAGGCTATTTCCTCCAGAGGAATTTGACACACAATTGTGAGATCACACATCCCTTTGTGCTGTGGGCTCAACCTGTCACTGTGTGATCAGACACCACCTTTTTTTTGCCGTTTGTTTCCCATGTGCATAAATGACAAACTGCACCTCCGCACTGAGGGCTCCCCATGGAGTATATGATTATATGCATATTGCGAGGGGGGGAACAGCACTGAGTCGGGATAGAATGATCAGACCATCCCAACGGCATGAGAGTGTGCTTGAGCGATCAGACGGGAAAGTCTGACTGTGGCCCATCAGAACCCATTAGAGCCGGACTTTCCCTGGTGTCTTTTAACTCTGCTTCTGTGGCAGAGCAGCATGGGTTGCTGACAACTGCAGGACATTTCCCAGATGTTGCTGTCTGATCATACCCTTTAGATCCATCAGGCATTTGCAGCTATGTCAGATCTAAAGGTGTAAATGATCGCAGCCTAAATAAGCCTCTGGCAGCGGCCATTTCTGTGTTGGGCCAGTGCCTGGGTGCTGTGGTCAAGCGGCTGAGGGGAGAACATGCTGAAGCTGAATTCATATAAGATGGAGGTTCAGTTAGTTGGTAAGGCAGATGTTATGGCATGATTTCTGCTGCCTACTTTTGGATAGGGTGTGTTGTAAAGATTATTGTGATGTAATCTCTTCAGTGTTCCTTGAACACTTACAAGTACTGTGCAAATGCTTTAAGGTTAGTATTATCCCTCCATGATTTTCTCACGAGCTGTCAGGATTCAAGAGACCACTGTCACATTCAGTGTCTCACTGAGAATTTTCTCAGCCCTCTCCTGTTTCCCCCCAAGAACAGCCTGTTTCCCCTTGACTCAGCAAGTATGCATGATAGGGGCATGGCTAATCCCCTGTTCTGAATCTGGTCTCTTTCTGGCTTTGCCTCTGAAGTGGAGATAGCATCTTTTAGTTTCATGTGGAGTTCAATGATAAACAGCTCTGACTCCTGTCCTGTGTTAACCTCAGACTTGAACCCAGCCCCTAACTAATCTTTAATCTGCCATCTTCACTAACTGGATGGGCGTACTGAGTTGGATACCTCTAAGGCTTCCACGGTGTGAATGAACTTCTCCCACCCTGACCTGAAGGTCCTCTTGCCTCCAGACTCATAAATCTTAAATACCTGTGAAACCTTAAACTCTTTGAATACAGCATTCCTCATCTACGTAGGCAGGCTCTTCCTAGTGAACCTTGAAATCTGGCTTATCCCCTCTCTTATCATCAAAGCTCTTTCCTCCTAACTAGACTATCCCTTGATCCAGCAGACCGATTCAAGCAACTTTTACAGCTGAGAGCCCGGCCCTCTGTTATCTATATAACATCTGCTTTGACAAGGAGAGACCTCCGTCCTGCTTGTAGCCACAGCAGGGAAAATGCTTCTTCCCCCTCTCTATGGCTCTCTGGGGGACTGGAGGTCAGGAGGCTTGATAGAGATTTATGAGCTTCTCCCACTAAAAGACTTCCCCAGATGAACTTCTTTGCACTGCTCTCTTTCTTCAGGTGAACGGGAAGATTTGAAACAAGGGGAGATGGGTGGGGCTGGTCGGGAAAAGCACATGTTGCAGCCCATTGCGAATACGCCAAACAGCAGCATTGGCAGGTGGTTCTGCTCTCATTGGCAACTGACAGGCTCCTGAAATAGCCTTGGCTAATTTCACAGCAGGATCCTTTTCCTTGTTCACAGCAGGATTTTTTGAGCCAGAGGAAATCCCTCCGTGTAGGAAGCCTGTCCAGTAGTCACGTTTATTTAAATTTGGCTCTGACCCTGCAGCATCGCCGCAAGCTTTTTGCCAGGCTTCACAGTAAAGACTGAGCGGAGACCAAAAAGCACTACCTGTATAGTATAGAGCAGAGGCTACAGGCAAGGTTCTGGGTCTTCTGTGCCAAAAATAAAGAAAGTGAATTCTGAGTCCTCTACAAATCGGATATGTGTGCATCGTTTGTTCGGCTGCTTCTCCGAGCCATGGGGAGAAGTACAAGGTGCTCTACAGGCACCGGCAAGCCTCTGCATACCCATGCTGGGAGGCAGCAGCATAGAAGCCTGACCTTTTTGTTGGCCCTCAGAGAGAGTTGATTGGCCACTGTGTGGAACAGGATGCTAGCAGGTGTGGTCTTAGGCAATGGGCAATAGGGACCGCTGCCCTGGGCCCCATGCCGGTGGGGGGAGGATGATTGAACACATCTTTGCCCCCAGTGGAAGGGGAAAGAAGGAAAAGAACAGGCTTCCATTGCCACCACTTGCACCTGACCTGTCCAGTGACGTGACTGTCCCCTCCAGGACTCAGGCAGCCAGCTCAGCAGCAGCTGCTTGTGCCAGCTGCATCTGCGGCTCAGGCAGCCGGCTTCCAGTGATGACTCTCACCCACTTCACATGGGGCAGTAGCAGTCTCTTCCTTTGGCTTGGCCAAGAGGGCCATTAGTGGGGCCGGGATTCTTGGACCCCAGCCTGGGCTTTTGCCCGGAACCCCAGAATCACTAAGGTCACCCCTAGTAAATGGAGCACTGGTCAGATACAGCAGGGATCTGCTTATGTCCGGATGTTCACCCCGACTAGTGGGGAAATTAATCAACCAACTGAATAACTGACCTCTAAAATGTCTCCAAGTGTTCCTCAGCCATGACAGCTGTAATCTTGCTTTTAAAGAAAAGACATGAAATCTGATATTCTGAGGAAGATTAAATTCTGCTGTGTATTTTCCATTCTTGGGTGGTGTTGCAACACCTACATAGGCTTGACAATAGTTTTCTTTATACAGTATCAGTGCTCTGTGTGGTGTCAGCACAGTCAATAACTTCAGTCCACACTTCTGTAAGAAAACAGCTAAATTCCCCCCCCCCCCCAGTGATAGGCTACCTCCAGCCAGCAGCAACTCTCAGTGTTGCTTTCATTGCTGCTGCAAATACACAGTGGTAATGAATCATCCAGAAGATTGGTTCAGCAGTGAATTCCTATCCCACTCCAGCCATCTTGCAGCTTCCTTTCCCATTCTTTTCAGGCAATCTGGGCAAAAATGGCCTGCACCTTTCCCCATAGATCTCTGCAATGAAAAAGGCTGGAGATTTTTTTAAAAAAAAAACACCCTTGAAGCTGAGAGTGGGAAAAAATGGAACAACTAGTCCTTGACAGTACATCATTATAATGTTATTGTGCTATAGTGCAGTAGCAATTATTGATTTATTTTTTTAAAAAAAAGTCTGAAATAAAAGAAACCTCTTTGATGGAATAGTGGGGAAAATAGTGGCTGCAAGGAGCTGAGGAAGTGAAAATGGTTCCAGTCTGGGTGGGAGCTTTAAAAATGCTCACCTTTTCATTCAGGCAGTGCTCTCATTGCTTGGACTGCATTCTTTCAAAAAAAAGATTGGAGCAAAGGAGAGGAAAACAGGAAGCGGTTGAATAGAGGACAACATTGTGTGGCTGCTAAAAAACAAAAACTGTTCCAGCTTGGAAGCAAAGGCAGAGCAAAACATTTGTGTGGAAGCAGTTGCAGTTTCCCATTCTGCATACCCCACAGTGATAGACACATGCTTTGGGTGATCACATAATACAACCCTGCCATGTCCTTCTCCCCTTCCAGCATTCTCAGTTGTTGATTTCAACCAGCTGACCAGCCAACCACTGGAAATAAGTGGCAAGTTGTATTGTCATAAGACTTGTATGTGTGTATATAGCTGAGTACAAATCATTGTGCAGAAATCTAAAGACAGTAAGAATCACAGACATTCATTTTTCCCATCCTGGTATGAACTCAGCTCAAACTGGTTTTACTTCCAACTTGCTTTTCTTCAAAAATCACTGAAAAACTCTCAACTGATCTCCAGGCAACTGATCTCCAGGCAACAGAGATCAGTTCACCTGGAGAAATGGCAGCTTTGGAAGGTGGACTCTATGGCATTTATACCCCATTTAAGTCCCTTCCCCCCTCAAACCCGGCCCTCCTCAGCCTCCATTTCCAAACTCTTCAGGTATTTCCCAACCCAGAGCTGACAACCTGACTTCTCCTGGATCTGTTTGTTTTCCATATCCAAGAAATCATTTTGTGTGTGTGTGGGGGGGAAACTTCCAACATAAATTCACCACCTCTGAGACGGCTCAACCAGAGGAAGAATGACTAACCAGGAGCCTTTACCTGTATCATGCAGTACCTGATGGCGCAAACAGAGTCCTCTTAGGATGTTACATGCACGCACACAGTGTATCATCTGGCAGGAAGTGGAAATGCCAGACATTTTTCGGCCATTTGTACGTGAGCCAAGTCTAAATGCCAGCTCTAAAAATACAGCCTGGAAGCTGCAGTATGCTAACAACCTTCCCTGCTCCGATCTCCCCCCCCCCCCTCTGCCAGCACCATCAGATTATTTTTGAATGAGGACACTTCTTGAAAGTAACTTGAGGCTACTGAAGTCATTCTCTTTTCTTTTGTGTGTATGTGTGTGTTTCATTCAAGCTGTTCAGCATTAAGAATGCGGAAGGAGGAGAAATAGTTTGTGTCTAGACTTGTGCCACTATGTTTTTATTCCAGACTGGGCAGTCTGGGACTGTGGCTTGTGGAGCTCACGTTCTGCTTCTGTAAGCATGTCGGGGGGGGGGGGGGAGATTTTTTTTAAAAAAAAATGTGGGAGTAGCTGGGTTATTTTCCTTTGGCTGCATGGACAGATCTTCGTATCAACCTTTGGTGTTTTTGTTTTAATCTGTTGTTCTAGCAGAGTTTTACAACTGTGGGTTGTGGGAAACCTGAACTCCCAGCAAATGTTATGTTCATAAGCTCACAAAAGTATAAACTGGAACACATAAGACTACTGTTGTGAATTGTTTGCTTATGAGGAACAGAACCTGAAGTCTTTCTTGACTGTTAAGAATTAAGGGAGATAGGAGGTCTGTGAATGGGTTCTCCGTGAATTTTTAAAGATTACAAATGAAGCTAGGAAGGGTGATATGACACAGGGCAAAGGAGGGTTGCCAGATCCAGGCTGAGAAACTCCTGGGCATTTGGGGATGGCACCTGGGAAGGACAGGGACCTCAGTGGGGTACAATGCCAGAGAGTCCAACGCTTCCCTTTTCTCCAGGGCAACTGAACTCTGTAGTCTGGAGATGAGCTGTGATTTTGGGGGATCCCCAGGTTCCACTTGGAGGCTGGCATCCCTAGGGAAAAGGGAGTTTTGTCCTGTTCCCCCATCACATGCAGTCTGCCTCTGAGGCTGTTATTTGCTTGCCAGGGAAAACAAACAAGTACCATGTATGTTATTTCCAGGAAGCACGTAGCCGGGGGCAGTGGTGAGTCAGGTCCAGGGAAATGGCTCAGGGAAAATGGCACCTTCACAGACCACCCAATGACCTGTCAAGTATGATAAAAAAAATCAGTAGCAAGAACATCCAACTTACAGGCCAGAGCCAAGAATCCCATTGGAGTGTGGGTGTCTTTCAGTGCGCCTGAGGTCTAGGCCAGAAGACAGACATTACCAGGTGCAGCCCAAAATTAGTTATTCCTCTCCAACACCAAGAGAGGGATGCATTTGAATGAACATATGAAGCTGCCCCCAAGTGGCATCAGTCCCCTGGTCCCTCTAGTCAAGGGGGGAGCTGGAGGACCTCTGAAGCTGATCTTTCTAGCCCTGCCGCCTGAGATCCTTTACCTGGAGATGCCAGAGAATGAGACTAGGTAAACTAAGAGAACCACAGCCTGAAAGACCATGAAACAATAGACTGAAGATGGCTGTGCAACACGCTTAAATGTGATGTGATATACAATTAAAGATACATTTTTACAAAAATACAAAATATTAAGTGCAGAGGTCCATAAGATTGTTGTAGTTGATGAGGTTCTCTGGAATAGAATTTCGTTTCGGCAAAACTTCATCCGAATGGGACCATATAATCTTACAAAAATTAATAACAACACATTAGAACACAGAGAATAAGGATTAAATAAGGAAATACACAATTGCATCTCATTTATGCATACAATTACATAGAAGCCTCATTCATAAGAGCCATTAAGAATCAGGGATGTACAAAACTTCACCAGCTAGTAGAATTTCTGAAACATTAGCAATTGGAATCTGCAAATCAATGTCAATAAAAAAGTCAAAAAGGATATTCAATACTAATGATGCATAGGGGTGACCAAAGGACATAAAACTCACCACTCATCTAAGAGACATATTGACAGCTGACCACCATATGGAATTCCTAAGTAGCCTTACCAGGTGTTAGCGCTTGAACGTATATATAGCAAACACCCAACCTTCAGTACGGGCAATTTAAAGGTATCAAACCTATTTCCACTATATACCTAGCTACAAACTTACCCTAATCAACAACACTATCTAAATTGCCACTTAGAAAAACTAGCACTGATTTCACAGATATGAAATGTGCCATGGAAAAAATGCATGCACACACTACTTACAGAGATAGTATTATCATAAAGGACCGCCTAAAACTGGAAACTAAGCTTATTTTAAAGTCTACCAAAATGAAACTTACAAAAAACAAGAAAAATCTATAGAAAAGTTCAATCCCCGAGGGTAACAGGTATCCAGTCTAAAGATCCACAAGGCTTCTTGTTGAAGAAGGATTTTATGAACATCCATTTGGTTAAAGACATTAGGATTAACTACCTTAAGTACCACAAACTGTAATGCTTCACAGGAGTGACCCTTTTTGATATAATCCTCAATGAGGGGTGCCTCCAAATTTCTGTGCTTAATGCACGATTTATGCGCCGAGATACGGGTTCTCAAGGAGTGTATGGATTTTCCCCACATATGGACCACATGGATACTGGATCAAGTACAAAGTCCTCTTGGTTTCACAGGAAGAGAGGAATGAAATCTCTTTATAACTTCAGGAAAATCCAATGTAGATGTCTTCTGACACTGAGCACATACAGAGCATTTTTTACATTTGAAATTACCCTTAATGGGGACACTGTGACCATCAGTAGTGGGCATAGTCAAATCTGATTTAATGACAAGATCTTGCATGCTAGCTATCTTGCAAAATCCCACAAAGGGAGTCACATTGCATCCCGCTATATCACTTAGTAAATTCCAGTGCTTCAATACAATATTACATATAGCATATGCAAGGGGTGTGAAATCTATTGCCCAACTAAGATTATTTTTGTTTTTAATCCCAGGTTCTCCCAGTAAATCAGCTCAATTGATCGACTGTGCACATGGCATGGCCTGCATAACTACATTTGGAGGGTAGCTCCAGTGGATGAATTGATCACACATTCTGGAACATTCCTCCTAATAGTGACTAACAAAGGTGGAGTTCCTTTCCAAATGCAAAAACTGCCCATATGGGAGATTTCTTCTAAGATGTTTAGCATGAAAGGAATAAAAATGTAAAAAAAGAGTTTTGTCCATGTTCTTACTATAAGGGCATATCACTAAGCAGGAATCATGGATGAAGACAGTAGTATCCAGGAAGTTAACCTGAGTCCTGTCAGCTGTACATGAAAATTTAATGAACTCATGCAATGAGTTGAGCCTGTTGGCCCACAGATCAGAAGTAATCAAATCTGTAAATAGTTGGATGCTGGCAATAACTCGTTTCTTTTTTACTAACCAGTATGTTCCAGTGGCCCTAAAAGTGTTTGAGCATAAAATCGGAGTGAAGCTTCTTTATGGGGTCCCCATTTGGATTACAGCTTTTAACAAACTGGTAGAACAACTTCAATCCAATTTTGTGAGGAAAATATTAGGGTTGCCTTTGTGTGTTTCCTATGCCGCCATTTGTTTGGAATCCAATTTGATACGTTTAGAAACAAGGGCTTGGATAATCTCTTTCAGATTTTGGCTATGCTTGCATTTTAGGTGCTGGCCCAATAGTCTTATTACATATTTGCTGAAAGAATCTCATTGTTCTGAGTGGTTCACTGTTATAGAAAAGAAAATTGCTTCAATAGGCTTATGCCTGAATGATATGCTGTCCTTATCTGAAACAAACATTTTTGCTCTGCTCAAACAGAGATTGATTGATATTGAGATGCAAGAGCTTAGAGCCTTGGCCTCTGGTAGATGCTCTCCTTTAAGATGGGTACGTTTTCCGATCAGCGCTCCAGCACAATACTTATTCAATCTGACTTCCTCACAGCTGCGTAGAGCATTTACATTGGCCCGCTTTAACGTGCTCCCCTCTGCGGTTTTAGCAGGGAGATTTAAGAAAATCCCCTTCTCTGCTAGGCTTTGTGACTGTGATTCAGGTGAGATTGAAACAATCGAACACATATTCCTCTGCTGCAGTTTGTATGACGATATTCAGGCAGTTTATTTAGAAGCCATTCTTAAGAAAGATGCTGCGCAATCCGGCAACAGAATGATGTATTGTTTACTGGCTTCACAAAACATAGCGGTTATTGAAGCAGTTGCTAAATTTTGTAACTGCCTCATAATGAGGAAGATGTGTGTTAATCCCATTAATTGATTGGTGACTGTTTATGATTCTGATCTATGCCAGTAAAAGGTTCTGTTGTTGTTGAGTTGAGCCTGTACTACTGCAAAAGTGTCCAGAATCACAAAAAGGTTGTCAATATACCGTTTATAATAATAATAAAAAACATGACTAAAGAATGGATTATAAATTTCATTGTTAATGTATTTAGTCTCTAAGTCACCCATAAAAAGGTTCACAACACTGGGAGCAAACGAGCTCCCCATTGCTAAACCTTTAATCTGCCAAAAAAAAACTGCTCCTGAAAACAAAATCCCCCCCCCCAAATAATATCAACAAGGTCAAGTAGAAAATGAGTAGGAGGAGAAGGAGGGTCTCTTTTTCTAATGCCTCAAGCAGACATAGTCTAGCTTCTTTGTAGGGTATGTTTGTATACAATGAGGAGACGTCCAGAGTCAAAAGCACTGCTTCTTCTGGGACTCTAAGACCCTCTATTTTAGACACAAAATCCTTGATGCCTCTCAAGTAAGAAGGGATTTGTAACACAAAAGGCTGTAAAAATGAGTCAGCATATTTTGATAGGGGCTCCAAGATAGAATTCGACCCTGAGACTATAGGACGCCTGGGAGGCGGCATCCCAGGCTTGTGTATCTTAGGAAGAATATACGTAAGAGGCACCTGGGGATAAGGATTAATCAAGTATGAGGCAGTATGTTCTGTGATATAATTCAAAATTAAGGCTTCCTGAACCGTTACTTTTATAAGGTAAGCCACTTCCCTAGAAGGATCATAAGCTATAGGGGTATAGAAATTAGAATCAGACAACTGGCATTGGACCTATATAGGAATTGCGATCAAGGATCACGATGCCCCCACCATCCCTGATTCTTAACAGCTCTTATGAATGAGGCTTCTATGTAATTGTATGTATAAATGAGATGCAATTGTGTATTTCCCTATTTAATCCTTATTCTCTGTGTTCTAATGTGTTGTTATTAATTTTTGTAAGATTATATGGTCCCATTCGGATGAAGTTTTGCCGAAACGAAATTCTATTCCAGAGAACCTCATCAACTACAAGTCTTATGGACCTCTGCACTTAATATATTGTATTTTTTATTTTTGTAAAAATGTATCTCTATATCACATTACATTTAAGCATGTTGCACAGCCTTCTTCTGTCTATTGTTTCACAGAGAATAAGACTAGGCTAGAGCAATTTTGCATGTTAAAAACAAAGGCTTGAAATGTCATTTATAGTATTTTATGTTTTATAAGGTTTTGGTTTTCTGACAGTTACAAAAATAAAAATAAACTGGGAAGCAACCAAAAAAAACACATACCGAGCTAAATGTGGAGATATGGCCATTATGTACACAGACCAAGGAGGGGTGACCAGTGTTCCCTCTAAGCTGAGTTAGTGTGCACTAGCTCAGTTTTTTAGCCTCTGGCTCACACATTTTGGTCTTAGCTCAGGAAGGATGGCTCCAGAGCAAACTAATTTATGCAATAGCCAAATCGCTGGCTCACAACTTTAATGCCAGTAGCTCACAAAGTAGAATTTTTGCTCACAAGACTCAACAACTTAGAGGGAACATTGGGGGTGACTAGTGGTTTTTAAATGGAGAACACCTTTTTTGGAAGTGTGGATGCCCTTTGTTGCTTATCCTGTTAAAAATAAATATACCATGACAAAGGCAGGTTATATAAGGATATTTATTTTCTCTAATAATGGATTGATAAAAATACTAATGTATTTTTTGGTATATACAACTTCATGGTATATACAGCTTCAGTTGCACTGAATGTGTCCTTGTTTGGGTAAGGCTTTATTTGGGTGCAGGACGTCTGTTTGCAGCTGATATCATTGCTGCTTTCCAAACGGAGGAGATTCCTTCTTTTAGTATTATGGTGCCTTCTTAATACTATATTTATGATTTTTATGTGTTTGCCTTTTTCTTTCCTGTTAAGCAAAAACAGAAACAAAACACCCTTTTCAATAAAATTCAGGTTTAGAAAAGTAACCAAACTCTGCTATTTAAAGCTTCCATGCATTGCAATCCTGCTTACTCCCCATTACGTCCTGTGGCATTCAATGGCACTTTCACATCAGTGTGTCTAGGAGTAATTGTTTAGTTCCTTTTTATTAATCTGTTTTAGAAACACGTTAACATTGAATGCTATATGTGATCATTGCAAATAATTGGTACTTTTTTACTGTAGCACAGTTACTGTATACAGTTGTCAATATATTTGATAAATGCTGGATATTATATTGTTTTTTAAAATTGTGGCACAACCTTCCCATCTATTCCCTGTGCCTTTGATTTTTTTTCTTTTAAAAATCTATTAAATTAATGAGGTGATGAATGAATGGAGTGTGAGCGTTCATGCAACACTTTTTAATAATTAAAAAGGGGGATAGCCAGACTGACACATTGGGGGCGGACAGGGAGCAAAACTCAGCTAGCATTTAATTTCGTGTCTGTCATTTCAGGAGCAAAGCAGAACTCACCCTGTAACTGAGTGATGCTGTCAGGTCTTTTTTCCTGTTATATCTTTCTTCACCTGTAATGCTTTTGCCCTCTTGCCCTCTAACCATGGGTGAGAGACCAGGATGGGCCACAGGTTCAAATACTCCTTCCCCAGCCCTCCTCTTTTTGTCTGTGAACTCCCCTCCCCAGCTTTCTCTTGATAGTTTTAACCATGAATCGTAGTTATCTCTGCAATGATCTTTTAAACATGAGTAATGCTAACCATGGTTCCCACACTACAACCAGGGTTTGAAAGCTAATCTGCAAACTCTAGTTAAGAGGGATCTGGCTTAGCGTTGCCAGGTCCCCCCTGGCCACCTGCTGGGGATGGAGGAGTAGGGTTGCCAGATCTGGGTTGGGAAACTCCTAGAGATTTGGGGATGGGGCCTGTGGAGGACAGGAACTTCAGTGGGGTTCAGTGCCATAGAGTTCACCCAGGGTGTTGGCGGCAGAAGGTGGCAACCCGCAAGGGTCATGACAGCATCCAAGACCCAAAAGTTGAGAAACAACTCTTGACTGGAAGTAAATTCCATTACAATCAATAAGAATTTCCAAGTAAATCTATTCAGAAAAGAAATTCAGACCCTTATATTTTAAAGGGAAAAAATATTTCCTATACTAGTCCTGATATACTGTATTAAAATATGAAAACAAGGATTGCCATTGTAGTCTGATCTCAGATTTTTCAGAATTGCAACCAAACTTATAACTCCGTTTTGAAATTCCTTTAAAAAAAACAGATTGGAAAGTGGCCGTTATTCTTTCTCTTCCTGCCCACTACACAGCTGGTCTTTAATGTTTTTAAAATATTAATGCCTGTCAGATAAATTAGCAGCTACATAAAGACCCGCCCCCTCCCGTTTCCTCACCACCAGTTTATGTGTTAAGAAGTGATGTTTTAAAACAGAAACCCTTGAAATTTTAAAGTTCTGGCTTGAATGGTTATGTTTTATGTCACCGTTTCACAAGTAAATTACTAGATAAGGGATCTTTATGCCCTCTTGCTTTGCTTCCTGAAAAGCAGCAATAGAAAAAGAATACACCCCGGATCTTTAAAAGTCCGATGCACATAGGCTAGATTCTTTTAAGCACTGTCCCCCCCCCCCAGTTTCTTTTAAGATTTTAAAAAACAGATTATTGTGGTCTACATGTCACTTGCCCAAGGCTGATTTTTAATGGCAAAAATACTTGAATTTGTTGGATATGGGGAAAATAGTTGAATCGGAAAAATTAATTGAAAATCTATATTTTATCCCCAATTTTAAATTCTGTGAACCAGTAGTTTAACCCCATGTTTAATCTTTATCAGAGCCTAGTCAGGTTGTACCACCAGAGGGCACCCTGTACCTCCTAACAGAGGCACCCAGCCAGGCTTTCCTCTATAGCAAGAAGTCAAGATGGCTTGCCTGGTATTAGAGAAGTTGAAGGGGGCGAAGCAAAGCAAACCTGCCAGCTGCAATGCATGGAAAACCCCACAGACTGCTACATCCCCAACACATGTAGAAAAGCACCCTAATTCCCATCACAGTTGATGATTGACAGGATGAGCTGTGATCCAGGAAATCCGTGCTCCAAAAATCACTTCAGTCATCAACTTAATGGGTGGCCTTAAGCAAGAGGCTTTCAGCCCACACATCCCTGAGATCTGTAATATGGGAATGATAATATTGACCTTCTTTAGAGGACTTTTGTGCAGATAAGTGAGATAACAACAGGCAAAGCCCTTTGGGAAACTCCTGTGCAAATGCCAAGTTGTTAGTATTCGTGTTCCAGTAGGACTTACCACTAAGTGAACAATAACGGTATTGAGCAGGGGGTTCTCCGCAGACTCGGTGATAGCAGGTGGACCACTAAGCAGCTGCCCCATGCAGCAGCTGAGTGAGATTCTTGAGGCTGGGAGGATGGTGGGACTCACGGGGCCTCCCAGCAAAGCCCTTTGGGAAACTGCTGCACAAATACCAAAGTTGTTAGTATTGGTGTTCCAGTAGGACTTACCACTAAGTGAGCAACAACGGTATTCAGCAGGGGGTTCTCCTCAGACTCAGTGGTAGCAGGTGGACCACTAGGCAGCTGCCACATGCAGCAGCCGAGTGAGATTCTGGAGGATGGGAGGATGGTGGGACTCACGGGGCCTCCCGGGCTTCTGACCACTCATTTAAGATGCTTCACTCCCTGACTGCTCAGATAATTACTGGGAGGATTTGCCTTTGAGTTTTTTTTCCTGACCTTGCACTCTCTGTCATATATGAACGTCTCAGATTCCCAGCAGTGTCTGTCACTGGTAAATGTGGGTTGAGTGAGCTTTATTTTGTCAGTGGGTCTTGGCTTGAAGCAAAAAGCCAACTAGTGGGAGCTGATGGTATCCTGAGCAAGTGTCTGTCCCAGGTTCCCATTCTCTTCCTTATGTCATTGGACCCATTAGGCAAATTTGCCCACAAGTTGCCATTTCCCTGTGCCATGGCACCCTCCCATCTGCCCATATTCATGCCACCTTCCCATCGCTAGGATGTCCCACTCCAACTGCTGCCTTGCATTGGGAGACCTGACTACCTGAACCCCCCCACCAATGCATAAACCCCCAGCAATGGGGGAGGGAGCCAGTCACCATCTCCATTCCTTTCCTGCCTGTTTCAGGGGAAGACAGAAAAATATCTCTCCTCCACAATGACCCCGTCTTCTTCTGGGTTTGCTAAACACCTTCAGGTGCCCCCAAAACACAACACATAGTTTGGCTTGTTATACTGAAACCATTTCCTGAATGATTAAGGAAACTCTGACACAAGTTTGTTATTTTGTTCATTTCTGCTCCCTCCTGGAGTCACACTCACCAGAAGGGTGGTGAAAGTGGCTTAACAGATGCCAGTTCAGTTCCTTACTGCTTCTTGTGTGGCAGTTCTTACTACCTGGCAACCCTGCCCAAAAAATCTGTGAATGTCTTGGGAAGTATAGTTCCCCGAACAGAGCTGAATGAGGTCACCTTCCCCCCCACTACTTCTGCCTATGTTTGCCAGCCTCCAGATAGGGCCTGGAGATCTCCTGGAATTACAGCACATCTCTACACTACAGAGATCGCTTTGCCTGAAGAAAATAGCTGTGTTGGAAGACTGTGACATTATACCCTGCTGAGGTCTCTCCCTTACCAAAACCCTGCCCTCCCCAGCCCCCCCCCCCCCCAGGAATAGGTTGTGGGATGGTAAACAGGTATAATCCTGCAACTCATGCACACTCAGTGGGCTCTAAGCTCTTCCCCTTCCCCAAACCATTTCCCTCCCCTTCTACCCTGTGTTTAAGGCTGCCTTGGTGTCAGAGTCCCACAGCAATCAGTCCCAACAATGTTCCTTGATCAGGATCTAGTTTATTGAGATCAGTAAAGGCAGGTCATCTGTGCATACATTTTGTGTCAGGAATGGCTCCCAAGGCGGGAGCGGGGTAGTTATACAGAATTCAAGGAAACCCCCTCGATGGACGAGAGCCAATCATAAAAAGCAAGCAAGTGCGCCTAAAATAATGAATATAGGTTCACAAGGAATAGGAGCAACTAGACACCAAAGTCAGAGCTAGGCAGGGAGATAAGACACAGAGCAAGAAATGAAACTTAACATTCCAAGAGATACAGGCAGTTACTACAGGCATTCACCCAGCCCCCACCAGCCGTCCCCCACTCAAAATGGCAGCATAGCTGACACTTGGGCAGTGAGGAGAGAAGGAGCATTCAGCTACTCTGGCTCCTGGGTGGGGGTGGCAGAAGCAGAGGAAGAGACTGCCCTGGTCTTCCAGCACTCTTGAATCTGCTGCTGCAGCACAACAAAATCCCAGCAAATGGCTAGAAAGGCCTGACTTTATTTCCATTTGATTGTTGGTGGAAAGTGCCATCAAGTTGCAGTTGACTTATGGCGACCCCTTAGGATTTTCCAAGATGAGACAAACAGAGGTGGTTTGCCATCACCTGCTTCCATGGGCGTCAACTACGGGGGGGCTCGAGGGCTCGAGCCTCCCCCGAAATTTCCCGGGGGGGGCTCAGCCACCCCCGGCAAAATGAACACCCGCCGGTGGCCAGTCAGCCGGCCGTCGCCGCCTCTCCTTCCCCCCCACCCCCGGCCTGCCCTCCTGCCTCCCTGGGGCGGGGTGGGGGGGGGAGAGAGAGGCGGCGATGGCCGGCTGACTGGCCACCGGCGGGTGTTCATTTTGCCGGGGGTGGCTGAGCCCCCCCGGGAAACGCGAGGCGGAGCGAGAGCCGGGGGCCCGCAAGGGCGACGCGCCGGCCCCCGACTGCAGCAGCAGCGATCCTCCCCCGCCGGCGCCCAAGGTGAGCGGGGGGGGAGGGAGGGGGGCGGGGAGTGCGGCGGGCGGGCACGGCCCGGGGGAGGGAAGCGGCGGCGGTGGCTCCCTGGGGCAGGGGGTAGAGCAGCGGGACATGGTCCCGAGCGTGCGCGCGCGCAAAGCGCGCGCGCACAAAAAACAGCCCCCGCCCCCCCCGGGGATCGAGAAAGTCTACGCCCTTGCCTGCTTCTGCATAGTGATCCTGGACTTTTTGGGGGTCTCCTATCTGAGTACTAACCAGGACTGACCCTCCTTAGCTTCCCAGATCAGATGGGATTGGGCTAACCCAGGCCATCCAGATCAGGGCAGTTGATTAGACAAATTCAATCATGTCTCTCAAACATCTACATTCACTCACCCTGTTTGTAATTAACATTAGACCTTGTGTTGGGTCTTATGTAATGACCTTGTGTTGGGCTGAACATATTAACTTTCAAGACCTTGAGTGGTCAGGGACCAATGTACCTATGGGACTGTCTCCTCCACTATGTCCCTGAAAGAGCATTATGCTCTGCAGATAACAACTTACTAGTGATCCCTAGCCCCAAAGAGGTCTAGCTGTCCCTGACAGGGGCCAGGGCCTTTCTGGTCCTGGCCCCAACCTGGTGGAACTCTCTGCCTATGGTCAGAGCCCTGTGGGACATCATGCAGTTCCAGTGGGCCTGCAAGGCAGAGATGTTCTGCCAGGCTTTTGGTTAGGGACAGCAATGGTTTTCCAAAATGGCTGGCACCAGTGTTCCCTCTAAACTGAGTTAGTGTGAGCTAGCCTTAGCTCAGGAAGGATGGCTCCAAAGCAAACTAATTTATGCAGTAGCCAAGTCGCTCACTCACAACTTTAATGCCAGTAGCTCACAAAGTAGAATTTTTGCTCACAAGACTCCACAGCTAGAGAGAGCATTGGCTGGCTCTCACCCCCATCCCACCCCTCAAAAAACTTTATATATTTGTTATTGGCGCCATCTTGAATTCGAATTTGTCTTAAACTAGTTTAATGTTATCAATTTCATGATATTTGACACTAAGTATCTAAGGCTTAATGCCATATTGTAAATCACCCAGAGCCCAGTGCAAGTCAGGATGGGGCGATCAGTAAGTCTACTAAATAATAATAACGTGAAGGTTGATTGAAAAGCTGGTGATAAGTGTAGGAACAGTTGCTCCAGTGACCTGGAATTTGCAGTGGCAGCCTTGCTTGTAGCCTTCTGAGCATAATCCAAGGTGCTAAAGAGCCTTAATCAGCTCTTTCCCCATCAGTCCTGGTTACAGTATCTAAGAACAGCAAAGAATCCCCTCCCTGGCAAACCGTCAGTGTGCAGTAAATTCACATGAAGAGGACCTTTCTCAGCAATCATCCCACCGCTACAGAGTTCCATCTCTTGAGAGAATTGTAAGAGGGAGCATAGAATTGCCATCTTCAGGCTCTGAAACACCTGAAGATTTGAGGTGGAGACTCAGAGAGTGGGGTTTAGGGAAGGGAGGGACCCCAGTAGAGTATTATACCATACACTCCACCTTCCAAAGCAGCCATTTCCTCCGGAAGAAATGGCACAATCTTTTAAATAAATAAATAAGTGATTGAGGTGGTCTGGCAATCAGCTGTAATTCCAGGAGATCTCCAGCCCATGCCTGAAGGTTAAGTAACACAAAAGATCAAACCGTGCATAAATAACGAAAAATATGTTCAACAATCACTGAGTATAATGATCTAAACCTGTATAAATGAGAGCCAGTTTGGTGTAGTGGTTAAGTGCACGGACTCTAATCTGGGAGAACAGGGTTTGATTCCCCCCACTCCTCCACTTGCACCTGGCTGGATGACCTTGGGCAAGCCATAGCTCTGTGCCAGCTGTTCTCTCAAGGACAGCTTGGGAAAGAGCTCTCTCAGCCCCACCTACCTCACAGGGTGTCTGTTGTGGGGAGTGGAAGGGAAAGGAGTTTGTAAGCCGCTCTGAGACTCCAGGTGAGTGAAGGGCGGGGTATAAATCCAATCTCTTCTTCTTCTTCTTCTTCTTCTTCTTCTTCTAGGTTTAGATTATTATACTCAGTGATTGTTAAATATTTTTTTTTGTTATTTATGCACAGTCTGATCTTTTGTATCATTTACTCCCTTTTGTGCATCTCTGCTGTTTGGGTTGCCCACCTGAAGGTTTGGGTTTCCCACCTGAGCATCTTCTAGAAGTGGCATAAAAATCTTGTGGCTGGAGTTTGTTTTCACTCACATTAAACTAATGGGGGGGATGCTTAGGGTTTCAGTTCTGAAACTGGGGGAGTTCTCATTCTGCTTTATAGTTCACGCATTTGGACATTTTACATTTTAAAAGAATATTTACCTAGTCTGAGCCTCGAGGTAGAGCAAGGGAAACACAAAATATATGGATGCTGATGGCAAAAGTTGTATATTTGAAAATGTAGGTCTGCATAATGGTGCTTGTTCAGGGTAAAATGACTCTTTTCAAAGGACCCGTTTAGGCATGTTCCTTTAAATCCTTGGCCAAGGGCTATTTGTATGTCTGGCAGGCCAGCCCGGAGCAACATCTGATGCCTGGGCGGCTGAAACAATCGGTCTCTGTGAATCCAGAGTTTAATGTATGGGGCACTGGGGCTCTGGAGGCCACCAGCACTACCCGCCCAGCTGCCGTGGATCCAGAGGAAGGGCCCGAAAAGCGGAGGGGAAATTGATGATGATGAGGGAAGTCCATCACTCTGCACACTGGCCCAACAGATTGATGCCTCCAAGATGAGAAGGAGCAGAATGCAACAGTTCAGGATGAAACAGTCGGAAGCTGAAAGGGAAGGGCCATAAATAAGGTGGAGGAAAATAAAACAGAAAGAAAGCTGGCAAAAAACAAATACCTGCTCTTTGACAGTGAAATATATCGGCAGGCCTGCAGGAGCAGGAGGAGGGGGAGGGGGTTATATTTCCTGCAAGTCAAAGGGGAGGGGGGGAGATCAGGACTCCTGCCAGCCCTGCACAACTTGCAATATAAAGGGATAGCAAAGCGAGATGAGAAACTGCCCTGAGGCCGCACAGTTGAACTGTGAGCTACATGTGCAGGCAGACAGATGCGGTGCCTCATGCATGGGTGTCAGAAGCCTTCTGCTGATGATATAGAGCCTTGGTTCTTGTGAATGGAAGCTATACCCAAATGGAAAATCCACACATTGCCCTTTTCATACAATAAAGTAATCACGTATACCTGGTGCATTGTGGGGACTGGTGCACTCCTGACACACCAGGGTGGTAGGTTCCCACATCATGTGAACAGAATGCCCACCTGATGATCAGCAGAGAGGGGAAAGGATGCCAGTGAGCAAAGTAAGCACCGCTTGGTCCTTGACATGCGTCCATCCTGATGCAACTGCCTTCTGAGTGTGGAAAGGGGTTGATGGAGGGGCAGTTCTCATGGGCAGGTGACATCATTAGGTTATTCAGCACTTGGTGACTCATAACTGAATGTGTGAATGCACCTCAATAGTACTGTGTTAGAGCAATGCCCCTGCTCCGTCTATGGTGCCAAATGCATGTCACTTGATGGTGCATTCAGATGTGCAAGTCAAGCCTTGATGCTTCAGCCAGTGACAAGAGAGTCACAGTTCTGCTCTTGCTCATATTTTGGGAGTAGAAGGAATTTAGCAAAGTTAGGGCTATCATTTTAGAGGGAATTATTACATGCACGGCGCAAAATCTTTTTGGATAAAGACTTTTTTAAAAAAAGGGTAAAGGTAGATAGCCAGTAAAAACCACCAGCTTTTTCTAACATCCCGGGAGGCCACCAGCTTTTTCATTTGTGGCACTGTTTAATGCCACAATCATGTCAACAGACTTAGATGGGTATAAATCTACTTAGGATGGCACAGCAAGTACCATGGAGCTCAATGGGCCTAGTCAGCACTCTGTATAAATAGGTAGTGCCCCCTAGAATACCTCCCCTCCAAGTTCTCTCTGCCCTGCCCTGGATGGCCCAGGCTAGCCTCCTCTTGTCAGATCTCAGAAGCTAGGCAGATCAGCCCTGGTTAGTACTTGGTTGGGAGACCACCAAGACAGTCCAAGGTTGCTGTACAAAGGGAGGCAAGGGCAAACCACTTCTATTTGTCTTTTGCCTTGAAAACCCTGTGGGGTCACCATATGTCAGCTGCTGCTAGCACCCAGTTATCTGTAAAGTGTAAGTTTGGTAGCACTCAGCTTCCTAAGCAGTGGAGTCTGTATGGAGAAAGGCTTCCTGAAAGTGGAACGTTTTAAATCAGTTGCTTCAGAGAACTAAATATCTCTCGCTTAAAGCAATCGCTCTTGTGAATTTGGAGAAAACCACATGGTAAGAAACATAATCCAGCTCTGCCTTTTGTATAAAAATGGTGTTTTCTTTCCTGTCTAGCTGAATCTTTATTGCCAGGGCACATCTCAATCCCACAAAGGACTAACATTAAGAATGGATGGATCACTGAAGATTTGGAGATGTTGTTTGTATAAGCACCCCAAAGTTTTCTGTACCTCATCCAAACTGTCTGAAATTACAGAAACAAGCGAAGAAATGTTGCAAGATTTCCCCCTGGAATTCTGGCATTTCCTGTTCCTTCTTGGAAATATTACAAAAACAGAAGCCATTTCCTCCAAGGAATGAAATCTATATGCTCCTAAGTTCCTAACTCCTCCTTAAAGATAGTTCTTACCTATTCTTCCCTACTTAGTTTCTTTCCAATTAGATGGTTAAAAAGTAACCACACCCAGGAAGTTCTAAAGGAAAAATTCCCTACTTCTCATGTCTCACCTTTCCTTCAAGTGATCTGAAATCTACCTACATTAGCCATCCTGGTAATAAAGATGAGGTGGTTGTAGCTGATTTTTGCTTGGGCTCTTCTGTTTTCATGTTAATTTTTGTAATCTTTCCTTCCATTGATTCCTTGCCTCTCTTATTCATCATTCCATCCTTGCAATTTATCTTCAATCCTAGCCTCACTCCTTCTATTTCTGTCTTCCACATTTACTCTTGTGCAGCTGTTATACATCTTTTGAGGAAGACCCATGAACTTGCTGACAAACAAAAAGGTTTGTTGTTCTCTCTATTTTTAACTCTGTTGTTATCTTTCTTGCTGGTTAGAACTTGTTCTCATATTAGTTTATAATCCTGCATCCCAGCTATCTTTTTAGCACATCTAGAGTGAAGACAAATTATCTGAAAGCAACTTCACTGCCTTGAAGAATATATGTGCGATTTTCTCTTCTGACGTGAGCTGTGGAAAAAAAAATGGTTCTGCAAATTTCCAGCATGCTGGGGAAAGTCCAATGTGGTAAGCAGCTATTGGCTCACCTCTGTAATGTCACCAATGCAATTTCCTACCTATCCTCAAGTGTAATTCAATAATGGTTTTTTAAACTTTATGAATTATTTTGTAACTTAAAGGATGAACATCTATATATAAAAAAGAAAGTCTCCTCACCATAAAATCAACACCCAGGCCAAACCGCTGGACCTAGAAGCACCAAATTCAGGGAGAGTGCTCCTACCTAGTATGTGCGCACTAAGAAGGGATTTTTAGAAATTCAACCCCTAAGTGGGTCAAAAGGGGGGAAATGTGCTCCCGCGTTGATTCCTATGTGGCTGCCTCCTCCCCCCCCCCCCCCGGATTGGTGAGCTGCAGAGCTCAGCATTCTAAGGTTAAAAAAATAGTTACAGGAGACTGCAGAGAGCTAACGGCAGTTGAGGAAATCAGGAATGGCCAACAACCACCTGTGAGGTGCAGTGATGCTGCTGGCCTAGCCTTTCCAATGGCTTCCAACACACTCCTCCTCACCTCCTACACCTAACAGGTGGTTGGTTGTCTGTCAGGTGCAGCAGTGGTTGCAGGGTGCTTAAAGCCATGAGGGAGCCTGCCCCAGCAATAACGCCTTAGTGATCCTGCTGGCCCCACCTCCACAGTGGCTTTTAATACTCCTCCCCCTCCCACACTGCACAGGCAGCTGCCTGTCAGGTGTAGGAGAGAAGGTGGAATGCTTACAGCGGCCAGGGAGGTTTGCTCAGCAGGATTGCCTTAGCCCTGCTGTTGGCCCAGCCTCCTGAATGCCTTTAAACATAATCCCACACACACACACACCAGACAGGCAGGTGTCTGTTAGGTGTCGGAGCAGGGCCACAGTACTTTAACTCTACAAGGAGGAGGCAATTTAGGAATACAGCAAAAACATTTGCACATAGTATTCCTGTGGGGCACTAAGCTAGGCAGGCCAAGTACCAGCAAGATCACCCTGAGGCACTCAGAACAACACAGTCTCCATATGAGCAAAACAATCCAGGAACACCAGTAGAAAGGCCATCACTTTCGTGGAAGGTGGCAGGAGTTGACTTAACAGACAACTGCTTCTTAAATGGACAGTTCTATGTTGCCTGCTCCAGAGTAAGCTCACCAAGCAGCCTGGTGATCCCAGCACCTGGGAGCAGAACCACCAGTGTGGTCTACAGAGAGGTCCTTCAGTAGAGAGAGAAAAAACAGTACGTATGTCTCACTTCATTTTTTACACTACAATCTTCTCCATTAGAATTCCTACAACAAATGTTACATTTCAAACTTCACATCAGTATTATAACTGGATGTACGGAACTTAAATACCGTAGCAGAGCACCGGTATCAAGCTAGTATATACATATAATGCGTGTATGCTGTTTTAAAATGTTGTTTAAAAGATAGGCAGTCCACTAGAGAGCCAGTTTGGTGTAGTGGTTAAGTGTGCAGACTCTAATTCGGGAGAACTGGGTTTGATTCCCCACTCCTCCACTTGCAGTTGCTGGATGACCCTGGGCAAGCCATAGTTCTGACAGAGCTGTTCCCTCAAGGATAGTTCTGGAAATGGCTCTCTCAGCCCCACCTACCTCACAGGGTGTCTGTTGTGGGGAGGGGAGGGGGAAAGGAGATTGTAAGCAACTCTGAGTGAAGGGAAGGTTATAAATCCAATCTCTTCTTCTTCTTCTTCTTCTAGATACATGAGGGAAGGCATGATACTGGAAGCTGATCCAGTATCCAGATGGCCATTCAGTCCTTGATGTTCATGTTCTTTCTACCATGCAGTGTCTATTGTTTAGTTTAACAGATGTTAATATTATGTTTAAGGCCAGATTGGTACTAAAGGTAAGGGTGGCACTACAACTGCTAATAAGAATGTTAAATCCCCTTTTCAGTATCCCTTTCCTCCATCTCTTCTCTCATTTTCCAGTCAGGCTTGCACTTTCTTGTTTCCTTTGGCTCAGTCTATTGTGTTACCTCTTCCAATCTCCCTCTAGCAAGGCTCAGAAGATGAGGGGGTCCATAATTAGGTAACAGCCACTATGTAAACCTCTCTATATACTCTCACTGTCTAAAAGTATGTATTTGCTACAGCTCAAATAGAGCACAATGGCCATTAGGCTGTCTCTACTGATATTGCCCAAGCCGTTTCTTCGATCTAGGTTGGCCATGGGCTGTAATAATAATAAACTACGGAAACTACGGAGCCCAAGCTGTTTAAACCATTACAGACCGGAAACAAAATTGTTCATATTTAACATAAGACAATGCTTTTGATGTTGTTTTCAATTCTGCTTACAGGACAGCCAGTGACTCATCTTCTTGGCACATTTTTTCATGTTCATCAGGGTAGACTGAGAAGTGAAAGGGCCCCACCCCTGGCCCTGCCCCCCATCAGAGGGATGGAGGGAGGAAGAGGAGGCTGAAAGCAAGGGTTCCCAGTGGCTCCCACCCACCCACCTACCTACCCACCTACCCACCTACCTACCCACCTCACACAAACTGAAGGCTGCTGAATTGCATCCACCTGCCTCACCCGAAGCAAGGGCTGCCAGCTCATGGCAGTGAGGCCCCCGCCTACCCTGAGTGGGGCCACCCTGCATGAGGCAAGGCTTACCTAGCTCGAGGACAGGATGACTCCAGCAGGGAAACTGCCCCCCCAGGCTATTGTCACAGTCCCCGATGGCCTTAATGGCCATTCAGTCCTTGATGTTATGTTCTTTTTACCATGCAGTGTCTATTGTTTAGTTTAACAGATGTTAATATTATTCACTAGAATGTGATATGTGTGTGTGTGTGTGTATAATTTTAAATACGTTTTATTAAATGTCTTCTCAAAACACAACACCACCAATATCAAAAAAAGGTTCCTAAAATCACACAGTTTGTTGGCAGCAGGTGGGAAAACATTAAAAAAGCACATTAGACACACCAACAAGGGCTCTAGCTGCTTAGTCGTCGTAACTATTTAAAATTACTCATAGCGTCCTGGCTAATAAAACAAGGAGGCAGCTGGATAAAAAAGAATTAAACTTCACAAACACAATGACAAACAAACAAGAAGCTGCAAGAAGTGCAGGATGTGGTGAACCATCTTTATCCTTTAAAATGTGGTTTCCAAGGAACAACGAAACAAAAATGAAATACCATAGGTTAAGAAAAGTTAACAAGGGGGGCAAGGGGAGGATAAATTTATGCTGGTATCTAAAAGTGTTTCCTAGTGATGGGGAATATCTAGGAACGTGATATTTTTTATTTGTTGGTTTGTATTCATTTTTTTCTTGACCCAGCATTGGATTCATTTGTACGTACCACCAACATCAGATTCCAAAACCAGGCAGAGAAGGGCTTTCACCACCAATAAAGAACTTCCTGTGAATCCACGTTTCACATCACCTCTGATTTCTCTCTCTTTTAAGTTCTATCAGCTTGCTACAGGGCACATCAGTTCATAATTTCAGACTCTGGTGTTTGCTGTCTTTCAGGGCATCAACTTAGCGTGGGAAGAGAGTAGATATGCAGTAAAGCGGAGTACAAACTGTTTTAAGGAGAGAGAAAGAGAAGTCTGCCTAACTAGCTAGGAGAGGAGTCAGCAGAGAAGCAGGAAAAGCTTAACTGAGCCAATCAGGAGAAAGGAAGGAGACTATTTGAAAATAGCAGGAAGTCCCTAATCTCACTGTGGTCCTTTCCGCATTTGCCTGCCACTCTGGATTTTCGCAGTGTTTGAGTTGAAGCAATTTAAGTCCACAGCAAAACAGCATCCAAATAACCCAGGGCAACAGCAGGCGGAAACCGGGCTGGCCACTGAAGGGAGGTAATGCAATGCAGAAGGCGGGGGGGACTCGGAATAAAAAGAAGGTTGAACTCGATTTTAGTGCATAATTGCTTGGAGGACACAGCAGCTAACACAGATTAAAAGAAGAGTACAGAAAGGGCCTATGCTAGCTAGTTGCCCCTGTAGGATGTTCGGGTCATCAACTTGTCCATGCAGGATAGACCTTGCATATTCTAATCCCTAATAGGCCTAGTGGCAGAGAAACAGGACAAGCTGTCCTGCATCTGCAGTTAACTTTGGCTAGGTACTTGTCACTTTCCAACTTTAGGCCTCAGCAGAAAGAAATCAATGCCTTAAACAAGGCATATCCAGAACCATAATCTTGTAACAGTCCACAACTAAGGCTGCAGTTAGGGCTGTCAGTTCTCAGCTGGGAAATTTCTGGAGATTTTTTTTGGGGGGGTGGAGTCTGGGGAAAGCTGGGTTTGGGGAGGGGAGGTACCTCAGCAGGGTATAATGCCATGGAGTCCACTCTCTGAAGCTGCCATTTTCTCAAGGGGGACTGACCTCTGTTACCTGGAGATTGGCAGCAATCGCAAGAGATCTTCAGCCACCACCTGGAAGTTGGCAGTTCAGTGTAAAGCAGCTTCATGAGTCCACTCTGCTCCCAGTCAAAGATTCTGGGAAAAGAAGGCGAATACACTCATATAGCTACTGTCATATGCCTCCCTTAATAGGACAGAATTCAACAGTTCAATTCTAGGAAAAGTTTCACCTATCTAAACTCACAAGAAGGGCTTGACTTGGTTTAGGATTGCAGTATAAATTTCCTGTGACTCAGGGATACTTTCTGTCATCTACCTGAATTCTGATAAAGAGGATTCCTTGAGTGAAGGGTACAGCCCCTCAGAATTTTATCCCAGTTGGTTGGAGTGGGGGAAATCTATTTCTCACTTAAACTAATGGAAGTGAAAATGAAGAACCAAATGCACGTAATAATTACAATAAGTTACAATAAAGAATGTTTAAAAAAAACTAAATCAAACAAATTAGGGAAGAAGAGGGAACACTGGTGTTAAGGGGAAATAAGGGCTAAGTAAAATTGAACTGGGAGAAAGCAGTGGGTGTTGAAGGGTGGGATCAGTTGCTGGCCAGGTGTTCAGTAGACAGCCACTGACCTGATGGCCCCGGGTAGGTTTTTTTTTTAACCTATTGGCCAGTTGCCAAAATGTGTTTAACAGAATCCAGCAGAAGCCGTTTTGCAGAAGTGGGCACGCCTGAACAGTGCAGCCCCCATATTCACACCAAGGCACAAAGCTATTGAGCTCAGGCCCTATGATGGGTGTGGTTTCTCCATAGCCAACCCGAAGAGGTTACATTGCGCTAACTTAAATCTGTTTCCCTAACGCAAATCTTGCCTTCTGCATTAGAAGTAGGGTTGCCAGCCTCCAGGTGGGGGGGGGGCGGGCAGAGTTCTCCCAAAACTACAGCTGACCTTCAGACTACAGAGATCAGTTCCCCGGGAGGAAAGGGCAGCTTCAGAGAGTAAACTCTGTAGTATCACCTCCCTGCTGAGCTCCCGCCCCTCCTCAAACTCTGCCTTCCCCAGTCACAACCACCAGATCTCCAGGAATTTTCCAAGCTGGAGTTGGCAACCCTAGAGCCCAAGTGTTGGCTTAGCCCATCATATCTATCCATTCCAGCAAGACACAGAAAATAGTAGCCATTGGGCTTTGCCCCATACCTGCCAGAAACCAATGGGCTCTGCCTCTACCCTACCCCAGGTACTAGAACTGCTTGAATCAGAACCTGGCCATTCTGTAATCCAGTGGTTCCCACCCTGGAGCCCATGGAGTTATCGTAAGGGGTCCATAGATCCTTAGGTGCCCTGAGCATTGTCATTTTCGATCTTTTAATCATTATGCATCTTCTCAATCAGTGCATACTAATAGCACAGCCACTGTCATGGGGTGGCAGGGGGAGGTGTCCATGAAATTTTTTGATGTTAAAAAGAGATCTTACAGGTCAAACCCTGAATTATTAAATGGATGCAAAATTTCAGTGAGGAAATACAGTTTCAGTGTTGGGGAAACCTATGGACTAAAGGTACTAGATTCACTGCTAGTCAAGCATTAAGAGGGGGAAAAAAGAGGTCCTCATATTCAAAAAAGTTGGGAACCACTGAAGGTTCTAGATTCTAAAGGTACTAGATTCACTGCTAGTCAAGCATTAAGAGGGGGGAAAAAGAGGTCCCCATACTCAAAAAAGTTGGGAACCACTGAGAGCCAGTTTGGTGTAGTGGTTAAGTGCGCAGACTCTAATCTGGGAGAACCGGGTTTGATTCCCCACTCCTCCACTTGCATCTGCTGGATGACCTTGGGCAAGCCATAGCTCTGTACCAGCTGTTCTCTCAAGGACAGTTCCCTCAGAGCTCTCTCAGCCCCACCCACCTCACAGGGTGCCTGTTGTGGGGAGGGGAAGGGAAAGGAGTTTGTAAGCCGCTCTGAGACTCCAAGTGAGTGAAGGGCGGGATATAAATCCAATCTCCTCCTCCTCCTCCTCCTCCTCTGCATATAGTTCAAACACACCAGGCCCATTTCTGCTAGGTTGCAATGGTCAGGTGGGTCACAGGAAATCGCTAGCAAAAATATATATGTTATGGGGACCCAGGGACATCAGGAATCAATCACTGAAGCAAGGTTATTTGAGCATGATCAAATCTGGGGAAAGGATTAGGGATGCACCTTGCAAATGAGCAGCCACCACGATGAAATGACCTAGCAGTGGGGCATCAATTCCTAGAGCTCCGAGGTGGTCAGAGGCCTGCCAAAGCGACTCTCAGAATTGTTGATAGCCCCGGCCATTTGGCCATCCTCACAGCCACCCTCTGTCTGGCTGAAAACACAAGCCTGCTTTTCAAAAGCCTGGAGAACACAGATTTTCACTGATGTCGAGGACATTTCATTTCAGCAGCCTTGTCACTAGCAGCTGTTTTAAGATAATTCAGACTGTGATCGAAGGGACAAGGGAATACTTTGCAAGCCGTACATATGTGCTTCTTAGCACTGTCTGGGGGTGGAGACGAAATACTGGCAGTCCTGGCGTCGTGGGCCCAATGCCCAGTGTGTGGGTGGGTGGAATTCAATAACATCCAGAGTTTACGTCCACCCCCACCCCCACCCCAGCTTTTATATTTACCCTCCTGAAATCTGGTGTGGAGCTGCGGCTACTGTTAGTCCAGCAGATTAAATTGAGCAAATCAAGTTCTGTTCCCTTGATGCTCCAAGGGTGGGGAGGAGAGGGTTCCAATTACAAAATTCCTGTGACTTTGCCACGTCCTGACCACGTTTTCCCAGTTTTTTCTGCGACTGATAAGTGAAACCATTTCTCTACTTTATTATGCCTCATCTTTATGCCATCATTTCCCTGTTAAAATAACATGGATTGGAGACATCTGACAATGGTTGGAGCTACCAAAAGACTGAGGATAATAGATCTTGTTGCTATCCTTTCACTCCTCAGTCTCCCATCTGGTTCTTCTTTTTTTCACCCCACTTATTTCTTTTTGGATTGGGGGCCTGGAAAAAAAAGGGGGGGAGAAAAGGCTGTGTATACTTCTGCTGTGCCTGTGTCTCTTTCTGCGTTTCTGTGAAAAACCAAACTCCTGAAGCTGCTGTGATTTACTGCAGTGTTAACAAAAATGTCAGGGTTTGGGAGCGGGGCAGGAACGGCCTGTTGGCAACCTGCCTGGACAAACACACTAAAAGTCAATCCCGGGCTGGATACTTGAGGAATTAGTGTCCATACAAAGATGCTTTAAATACAGAGAGAAAGATGTGGGTTGTTGTTTTTTTCTTTGCAAGGGCAGCTTGAAAGGTTCCTCCGAGCAGTTTAACATATGTTGCTGAATGGAAGGCTGCACCTGCCTTTCTTGTTGATTGGAAGCCAGGCTCAGTTCCTGGTCGGGGAGCTTCCCCTTCCCTGGATTTCTCACTGGGAGAGATAGTGCCAGCGTCTGCTAAAAGAACACGCGTTGAGCCCCAGGAATGGCCTGCGCTGAGGGCTTCAGGGCCTCGGGGCCAATTTGAGGTCTCCGTCGGAAGCATCCGGCTTGCGCCATCAAGGCAAAACAGTCAAGGGCTTGAAGTGCCGGCCACAGACAAAGAAAAATGTTCTAGAGGAGTCCAGTAAGCCTTCCCATTCCAACACATTCTGTCTTAGTTCTAGAAAAAGGACCCAACTCTGCTAGTCTGAGTAGACAATACTGACTTTGATGGACCAAGGGTCTGATTTAGTATAAAGCAGCTTCATGTGTCCACTCTGCCCCAGTCAAAGATTCTGGGAAAAGAAGGAGAATACACTCATATAGCTACTGTCATCATTCCTCCCTTAATAGGACAGAATTCAACAGTTCAATTCTAGGAAAAATTTCACCTATCTAAGCCCACTAGAAGGGCTTGACTTGGTTTAGGATTGCAGTATAAATTTCCTGTGACTCAGGGATACTTTCTGTCATCTACCTGAATTCTGACAAAGAGGATTCCTTGAGTGAAGGGTACAGCCCCTCAGAATTTTATCCCAATTAGTTGGAGTGGGGGAAGTTATAACAGAAATCTGTTTCTCACTTAAACTAATGGAAGTGAAAACGAATCTACATAATAATTACAATAAAGATTTCTTAAAAAAAAATAAGTAAAACAAACATAACATGAAACACCTAAGAAGTCCAACTACGTTCACAAATTTGAGTGAGGCATCAAATATTGCTCCCAGGCTCACAGTGTGTGTGTCAAAAGACTTCTCAGTAGCACAGGAGGCAACAATTAGGTCAATTAAGTCCTTCCTCAGAGATATGAAATGATAAAACCAAGAAGTGCTGTGGTTTAAAATTGAGTTTTGCCAATGGAGTTGTGTGTTGGGATCTTCTGAGAAGAAAAGAGATACGAACCTGCACAGCATTCATCTGGGCAGAGACAGAGAAAACAATTGCATGAAATATTGGCCTGCCTAATAAATTTTAAAAAATGTGTAGTATTTCCTCCTCTGCAGTGATCCTCTCCCAAAGCTTTTATTATCTGGAATGATTCTTCCAGTCAGGATTAAGTGTTTGTCCATCCCACTCAACCCTTACAACTCTCTGAAGTTTCTGGTATTGCCATTTGCTGACATCCCAAACGCTCATCCATGGATCTGTTATTTTGTATGTTGCTGTACGTGTATTGTGGGGGGGGGTTGCTGGTGGTGTTGGTAAGGATAGGGCTTAATCTCTCCTCTGACATTTTCTGCTGTACAGATTTCTTCAGTGTTTGTCCGTTTGGAGGCCAGTCTGAAGGAGGAGTGACCTCTGCCGAGCTAGGCATTCCCTGGCAGCATCCAAGCCGTGTTCCCTTTCCACTGCCAAAGAAAATGGAGGAAGGAAATCATCCAAAGTCCTGGGGAACTTGTCAGATTCAATCTTCCTTCTAAAGCAGAAGGGTCCCCATGAATGCATCTGCTGAAAAAGGAAGCCATAATGCAAAACTTTGTAGTGAGGGAGGTTGTGCTCACAATTTATATACAGGATCACTGAATATCAGCAGGGGGTTTAAACCTGGTTGTTATATTTAATATTTATTCTCAAAGCAAATCGTATATTATATGGCATTATGCACATGCACACATATCATTCTCCTTCTGTATGGGATTCACTCCCTATAAGACTTGATCTACGTATCCAGGGGAAGGTGACCTTTATATGCTTCTCCCTTCTCAGGGTGCAGGATCTGTACATCCATAGCATGGAAGCAACTGAATGGCAAAGCTGGAGGTAACAATCTGTTTTTGCTGAGACAATAATAATGCACGAGCAACATTCCACACTGCTATATCTGTGCAACCACCAGAGGTGAGCTAGTGGTATTACGCTGCCTCTCTGTTTCCCATAATCCTTTGTATTAAAATATCATATCTTGTCTTACAGAACCTTGTGTGGAACGGCAGACCAGGTTCATCTTCATTCTGCTCATTTTGGCCCAGAGTTCGGACCATAATGCTCTTGTGACTAACCTTAACATCCTTTTCAGGAGTCTACCAATATCAGCGCTGATGGTAGAAAGCTTGACAGACAAAGGGATGTTAAAGAATGCAATGTTTATTTAGACTTGGTTTGGAGTTAGAGAGTGCAGGATATGAGGAATATTTTACATAACAGTAGCATAACAGGCTTCTTAACAATGTTTTCTCAGATGGTGATTCATGCTGAAGGAGAGCTGATCAGACTTTGCATAAGAAAAGATGCTTCTTCAACTTCCCCCCGCCCCCAATCTCTTCTTCTGGTGATAATTGACAGCAAGGATATCATTTTCTTTTCCCAATTATCCTGTCTGTGACTTTCCTTGGCAGTAACTGCCTTGGATTCCAGGTCTTCTGGACCTCCTAGGGATTTTCTGTTGTGTGGGAGTGCTCTTTCTCAGGTGTTAGCAGAAAATGAAAACACAAACTGTTTACATTTGGCTAGACAGTCAATCCACCTGCCTAGACGTAACAAGAGAACAGTTTCTTGTGACCACAGGACTCTCTGTGCCCAGTAGGAATCATCTGTCTGTTTAATGGATTATCCATACAGACAAGAGGGGGAAATCTGAAAAACCTGTGAAAATACTGAATTTGGGAATGTCCAAGGCCCGGAGTCACAATGCAGGGGACTTGGGCTGCAATTTCTAGCAATGCTACTGTCATTGGTCCCCGAGGCCCTGGGCAAAAGTCAATGATGGGGCTTCCACACTCCATCCATCCCAATAACTATGAAGGACTATAAGCCCAATTATAGGAAAACCAATGGAGTGTATATTTGCAACAAAGACCAGAACCTGCATAGAGAGCAAGGGTAACATGCCTCCTGCCTATCTTTGCACACATGTAACAAGATGGAAAGGTGAGGTCATTCAGGGTTGGAGAGTCTTCCTTTTTACCATAGGCAGGTTCAGAGTCACCCTGTCCCCAGGAATGCTCTCTTATGCCCCTCTCTCTCTTCCCTCATCCCTTCCTGGAACAGCCTTCCCTGGCCACCTCCTACCCCCACTGGTCAGCCCTCCAATCTTCTATGCGTCCTTGTGGCCTGAAGCCCCCTCATGAGGTCATGAACATGGCTCCTCCTTTTTCTGTGACATGTCTCATGACTTCATGTCACATGCTTGCTGCTCAGTGAGATCCATGCTGCCCCCTGGGGGTTGAAGTGTGTCCTGGAACTGGAAAGGGTGAGCTCCTCTTGTGCAGACAACTGTCATGTCTTCCTCTTAGGGTTGCCAATTCCAAGGTGGGAAATTCCTGGAGATTTGGGAGTGGTGTCTGGGGAGGGTGGGGTTTGGGGAAGGGAGGGACCTCATTGCGGTATAAATGTCATTAGAATTTGCCCTTCAAAGCTTCCACTTTCTCCAAGGGAACTGATCTCTCCATTCTGGAGATCAGTTATAATTCTAGGAACTGATCTCTGTCATCTGGAGATCAGTCGTAATTCCAGGAGATCTCTAGATACCACCTGGATATTGGCAACCATACTCCTGCATGAACAGAAGCAAAAGCCGCCGCTTTCTCCTGTACAGAGCATTACATGAATAAGAAGCCTTTTTTCCACCCAGACTGCCTTTGGAACCTTCACGGCTTGCAGACCACTTGTTGTAAGAGCACACTCCTGAACTCAGACTTGCCATCAGTCCATGGGGATAGCAAGGCTGCAGCAGTCCTTAATGGGAATAACAAATTGTCAGAGGCAGAAAGGACATATGGAATCTTGGAGTGAGTAAGAAAGAAATGGTAGTCAGCCCTCCAGCCTGTCTGTGGCTTTGCCGGGAAGCCGATCTGTTATTAGAAATTCCCCTGGTGTTGCTACTGGTGCATCTCTAGCAGGGAGGGGCAATCTATCATTATTTCCTGTGTCATCTTCAGCTCAATGTTGAAACCATACCAGCTGTTTTGAAATAGCACCGTAAATTAAATTGATGCTTCAAAAGATTTAAAAATCTTCACTTTGGAGACATGCTATGAAAAGCTGGGAACTTACATTTTCAAAAAGGATTTAAAAACAAAGTAACAATTGCCCTTTTTGAGCAGAACTGCCTCTCATTTCATAGTGGCCTAACCTCTTTGAAAGAGATTCCTGACTGATCGTGGCAACATGCATTTGTTAATTAAATAACCAAATCTGAAATAAATCACTTGCAGATGGGGCAGGAAGTGGGGGGGGGGGGGGAGGCTTCCAATACCCAAGCACTCAGCACATCAAAGCAATATCTGCCTTGAGTTCCAGTGAAAAAGACAGACTATAATGTAAATAAATAAAGAAATGTGATAGTGTACCTGCAGATGAGGGAGGCAAACATTTTGTTAGTACCTCCTGATATGAAAAGAACGTGGCAAAATCGGGCGTGTGGGGTATCTGACTCCATGCCCCATTTTTAAAAAATTTTTTAAAAAAGATTTTTAAAAATATATATATTAAAAAAAAATGGGGCATGGATAGAGTCAGATTTTTCCAAATTTTTCTTGTACCTTCTGGAAGATAGGCAGGTAGCACAGTTGCAGACTGAGGAGAGTAAGGGTATATGCTTTCTTGTCCCCACCAACAGAATGCAACAATTTGTGTTACTTAAAGTATCTTTTGATCAGATCTATTTCTGAAGATGACATTTTTAAAAGCCGTATAAGATAGCACACCAAGATACGTAACTATGAGTTTAGTTTTTGTTATTTGAGATGTTGTGACATTTATTTATTTGTTTGTTTGTTTGTTTGATTTGATCATACCCCACCCTCCCCGCAAGCGGGCTCAGGACATGGTGGGTTTTATCATTGTAAAATGGTACAAAAGTCTATCTGGCATTGTTTTTTGGCCTGTCACTTCCCATCTCACTTTATCATTATATTCATACTAAGAGTGAAGACAAATAAAGAGCGGTCACCCAAGGTTCTAGTGCCACAATTTGCATTGCAGGCATATCTCTTAGCAAGTCAAGCTATTACAGCTATGCTCCTACTCCACTTATGCTTCTAGTAGGGTTTGCGCATCCGTTCTTTTACCTTGCACAGAGAGAGAGAGAGAGAAGTTTTAAAAAGCAGTTGCAGATTGTTCCAAAGGGGGAGCATATTAGTGACCTCATAGTCTCTGGCCATAGCTACCTTCAAACAGCCAACTTTTCCCTGGCTCCAACTGACTATGGTGGAAACTTGCAGGACTGATTTTTCAGAGCTTCCAACAGAACAGTAAGAAATAGGTTTTATTGATTGAGGGAGGGGCACTTTCAAATCAGGCCAACTGCTTCTGTCTTCACCCTGAGATAAGTTACTTGAGAATTCACATGTGAAGCTCTCTTATCATCACTGTGCGGCTCAGAGCATCTCACCAGGTCTGCACAATCCACTCGTCTATTTAGTAACTTTGCAGTCACTGAGATGCTGCCAGTCATTTCCCTCTGTCTTCCTCATTTCTGCCAGGAAACGCATTCTGTGGCTGCATGTTCCCCCTTCCTCCACGGCTGATGATTATTCCACATTTGGTTTCGAAGTGCTGAAAGACAGCTCCTCCTGCAGGCTACTCACAGCAGACGGACTGGGGAGGGCCCTTCCCTAATCTCAGAACCAGAGGGAAGGGCAAGAGGGATCAGATGTACTAAAATTTAAATTCTGGGTCTGAGTTGGAATACACTTCCACAGCAATTGGGAGAAAGAGAGAATGACAGAGAGTGTTAGATTTCTTCACCCCAGCCTGTAAAGTCTGTTACTCGAGAAGAAATTATTTTAAAATACACAACTCTTCCATGTCATTCAAGGTCAAGACTGTACACATATTTCCCAAAGAGGGTTTCATTCTAGAACAATGCAATTAAGGTTTGCTTGTCTCAGCAGTTACAGCCAAGGCTATATTGTGTCTAAGTCTCTTCCACTGAAATCAGTTACTCTTACTTCTGTGTAAATGTAATTAGTATTAGTGTGTAAAGCACAAATTAGTACCATTTTGTACAAACACCTCAGGAGGTCTGCTTACTTAGCATTTCTTTGATCAATGGTCATCAGTACCCAGGTGTCCTGGCCTTGTGCACACTGCTGACTATTGGTTCCCAACAGTGCCATGAGGGAGCATTCATATGTATATCTCCATCAATCAGTGATGACTTTCCTGTGTGAAACAACCAGCCCAGAGTGAACAATATAAACAGAGAACAAAATTGGAGTCCAGTGGCACCTTTAAGACCAACAGAGTTTAATTCTGGGTACGAGCTGTTGTGTGCATGTGCACCCAAAATTAAACTTTGTTGGTTTTAAAGGTGCCAGTGGATTCAAACTTTGTTCTGTTGCTTCAGACCAGCATGGCCACCCACCTGACTCTAACTACAAACTGCAAACAGAGCTAACAGTTCATCACAAAGACAATACAGTCCAACAAAGACAATCCGCTTCTTAAGCTGAAAGTCGCTGAGGACAGGCTTAGGTTATGGTCACACGTGCCAGATGAAGTGGGGGGGAGCAAGGCTATTCCCTCTGGAGTAATTTGATCCACAGTTGTGAGATCACACAGCCCTTTGTAGCAGCAGGCGCAGCCCGTCTTTGTGTGATCAGACACAACTGCGGGTGAGTCAGAGGGGGTTGCTGTTGGTTTCCCATGCGCATAAATGAGGAATCACACCTCTGCACTGGGGGCCCCCTATGGGTATGCAATGATGCACATACTGGGGGGGGGGGGACAGCACCAAGCCGGGATGGCCTGATCAGACCATCCCAACAGCTTGAGTGCACACTTGCTCCATCAGACAGGGGGAAGTCCATCTGTGGCCCGTTGCAACCCATTTACTACAACCCATTTAGATTTTCTCTGGTGTCTTTTTACTCCACGTCTGCGGCGGAGAAGCACGAGTTGCCAATGACTGCGGGATGCTTCCCAGATGTTGCTGTCTGATGATGCCCTTTAAATCCTCCTGGCATTCATGCCTATGTCGGGTCTAACTGTGCATATGATCACAGCCTTAGATATTCTGAAGCAGCACATGCACTTGCCTCTGACCTCTAAAAACCAGGGGAGGGGTGATATTTGCAGAAGACTTGAAGTTGTGGAGAGGAAATGTTTAACCCTGCCCCTAATGCTTTTCCTTTGCAAAGCCCCAAGTCACCACCTTGGACACTTTTCCAGGACAACTGGTCTTGGAACCAAGCTGGAGGAAACACATCTCTCTGGGGGTGGGCAGGAGCCTGGTCTAGCAGCGCTCGCTCTCTCTCTCTCTCTCTCTCTGACACACACACACACACACACACACGTACGTCACACTGTTTCTGCCCTGATCCCCCCCCCCCCCCACTACCACCACCATTTTTACATCAGAAGCATACGCTGGATTCCGTTTTGAGTGATGAGTTCCAAATCTGTGATGAGTTATGCAGGGTTTAAGATGTTTGTGTGAACAGTTCTTGAGTCTTTGCAAAAGCAGGTTCCCAGGTGAGCGCCACTGGATTCCAGTAGCCTGGGATTGGATCCCAGAAGGCTAGCTGAGGTGATCGTTCTCTACCCAAGGCTAGGATACAATCAGAGCCTGTGGTGCAAAGGTGCAAAGGAAATGGATTGATCCCAAAGAAGACTCCAGGTGCTACATCCTTCTCAAAAGCAAAATCATAGCCAATTTTATGATGCCAGAGAAGGGGAAGCTTTCTTTCAAAAGATTTGCTTGGCACACAGCCTACCGCAGTTTCAGCTTAGGGATTCAAGAGCCACAGAGCATTTGTTTCCCATGCAGGACATTTTTTCTTCCTCTGTGCAAGCTTCTCCTTTTTTCCCCCTATTTTCTTTTTGGAATCAATCTCACATTGAAGGCCAGTATTTCAATAAAGCTAATCTGGGGGTCCCATAATACAGAAAAGCTAATGTCTAAGAATCTCACAGGATGGTCGAAAAGGTCACTTCTGAGCTCTTCCTTTTCCATTCATTCATGAAGATGCATTTAAAAACAGCCCAGCTAAGATGGATTCTCTCTTTATACAGCTCCTCTGAAGACTTGTTGAGCAAAACAGCCTGGAAACAAAAAGGATTCTTGTGGACTGAGCTTCTGTATAAAAATTTATCATTATGATGGAGAAGAGAATGGAGCATTTAAGTATGGCAGAGCTGCACTGTACCCCATTGTATAGCCTACCTAATTACATTGCCTTGCATGCTCCTCTTCAATCACCATTTTTCATCCTGCCCTGCTCGGTATTAAGTTTTTACAGCCAGCATTCAGCTCTGTTCTGCGTTAGTCTTCTGCACACGATTGAAAATATTTATTAGAAATACAGTAAAGCATGGCAATTCCATGAGAATATTAAAATTACAGTTGTCGAAAATAATTTTGTTTTGCAGAACTACATTTAAAAGCTCTTTCTGCCTAGACAGGGAAAAAGTCTGGCTTGCATCTATCTGCCATCCTTATAACAGAATACAACAGAATGGACTTCCACCATTCAGTTTTGTTACTCAAGTTCACTGGATATTTGAATTAAATCTTCCAGGTTATTACTACGGAGGGCCTGGAGTCTCCAACCCTGGGACATGAGCTTGAGCTTCTGGCCTACTCTATGCCATGCTGCAGCACCATCAATGCAGATGGCCAGAAAGTGGCATTACTACTATCATGTCAGAATGGCTCTGATGACATAAGGGCCAACAGGGTCCCCTTCACCCTCTGGTGGATTTGTTTTTCCCATTTAACTGATGACCAGCCTCCAAACTGCCAGTGCGCGCTCAAAGTTGTAAGTTGTAAGATGTAAGAACCAGTCTCACTAAATTGCACACAGGATTGCTTCTTTGAGAAGTTTTAGATGTAGGTAGAGATACCCAAGTACAAAACGTGCACGTATACACCTGATAAAAGATGGGTATTTGTTGTTGTTGTTGAGTCTTTGTAGCCTTGTGCAAAATTCGTCTCCGACCAGCACTCAGCTCTCCAAAGCTCAGTTTCTAGAGCTGAGCAGCATTGTCCTGATATCAGAGAGGCAGGGGGGAAATGCTCCACTTTTTGAAAAGAAATGGAATATAAAAAACACAAACTGAATTATTTTTCAACATGTCAGCATCAAACTCCCAAGGAGTCCAGTGGATAAGTACTGCCGCTTTCTACATAACCACTATTCATCTTATCATGCACATATCTCATATATAACTCATCACCATAGAAATAATGGTGGTGAGAAGTGCTGTCAACTCACAGCCGACTTAGGGTGAACCCACAGGGTTTTTGAGGCAAGACGTGGTCAGAGGTGGTTTGCCTGCTTCTGTGTAGCAACCCTGGACTTCCTTGGAGGTCTCCCATCCAAGTAAACACCAGGGACGACCCTGCTTAGTTTCCAAGCTCTGGCAAGATCAGGCTAGCTTAGGCCATCCAGGTAAGGTCCCATGAATTAATGTGTGTGTGTGTAAAGTGCAACCCTAGCAAGGAGCTTGTATGGCAAGTGAGAAGCAGAGGTGGTTTGCCCTTGTCTTCGTCTGCAGAGTTCCTTGGTGGTCTCCCTTCCAAGTACTGATCATGCTTAGCTTCCAAGATCTGGCTGAACCATGCTGCTTTCCTTTCCCATGAATTAATACCCATTTTCAAAAATAATGGATAATATTCTGCATATATAGGTCCTCCAATAATCATCGTTGATGATAATAGGAATCAAACGATCGCATGGATGGTTGAATCAAGGGATGGAGTTTTGAGGAATACCAAGCAAGGAACAGAAACCTAGAGGAGTAGCCATTTTATATCCACATTTAAAAGTCACGCAGCTGAGGTAAAATCCCTTTGTTGAACACTCCAGTCAGCAACATTTATAAAAATTTGCAGTAACCAATGTTACACTAACTGTGCCATGTACTTTCCATTGGCTACTATGGAAAAAGGTTTGTAAATTTCCATTTGTGCACGGTGGAAAAGCCAAGCATTGTAAGAAGAGTAAGTGGCTCTCTTCAGTGTCCAAAAGTATTCAGGACTGCCAATGCAACACACAAGTGACCCCTACAGGAATCCATAACTGGTTGCTCAGATACTATCAAAGGCCAGTGCATGAGAAGAATGACAGACATGCAATAAAGAGGCAGCAAACATATTTATTATTAAATCGGGGCCATAGCCCCTGACGTCAGCTGTGGGGTTCGTGTTTAAGAGTTCTGCCTGAGTTCTCAATTGCTTTGCAAAAGCCTTGGTATTATCCCCCTTGCTGCCCCCCCTCCCATTCCCACCAAATCTCTTGTTCCATGAACTGAAATGGGTTGGCATTCCTGCTCGCTGAGGCAGTGGATAGCTCTCCGCAATGCCAATTCCTATTTAAGTCTTTCCTGCTTACAGGGCACCCTGTAAGGGCAAGCAGTTTGGGTACTGCGAAATGTCAGCTATTTGCCATCATTCTTTCAAGCTTAGTCCTCGGTGGAGTGCTCAGGGTAATGCCGGAATTCAGTCCATTGGCTTAGCACTCAAAAGGGCTACCTTGTTACCCAAGTTCTCCTAGTATTTGTTTCTTTCTATGAAATTTTCACATAGGCTCACACCTTCTCACAGTACTTCTGTGTTGCAGTGCAGCCTCGGTGCTCGGTACCATGGCCAGTGTTTGCTACAGTATCTGTAGAAGGATATAGGCAGGGTAGTGGCTCAGTGGTAGAGCATCTGCTTGGCATGCAGAAGGTCCTAGTTTCAGGCCCTTCTTCTGTTGAAGAATATCAGATAGTAGGGGAAGTTAAACCCCTCTGCTCAAAACTCTGGAGACCCACTAACAATCAGAGCAGACAATTCTGATAGGCCAGTGACTTGACTTGGTATGGCAGCTTCACGTATATGTCGGGTGAAGCGACTTGTGCATGAACACACAGCAGGCTCAGATACAAACAGTGGACATATACAAAAGACAAGCAAAGCAAGCGTAGTGTCACACAGTGGCTAACAGGCTGAGGGGTCAACCAGGAAATCTTCCATTCAAATATTGCTTCTTCCAGGAAGTCAGTAGAGGGCATAGGAAAGCTACTGTTCTTACAACCTCAGATAGATGAGAGAGAGAGAGAGAGAGAGAGAGAGTATGGATCAAGAAAACAGTACTGAGCAATCTGACAAGGTTATGGTCAAGACCTCTGGGATAATTTATGTGAAGCCATTCAAATGCTTATGGTATACTGCATAAATGTTAAATACTATTAAGAACAGAAAATAAACACATAATGCCCAGATCAACAGGAGTTTGTGAGTTTTGCATGTGAGAAGCCATGGGTTATATACCTGCCTGCCTTCTTTTCTACGATATACTTTTTTTTTAAAAAAAGAAAGATTTTATAGACAAGAAGAAAACAAGACAGCTTCCTGCTTTTCTGCCCTACAAATACAATACTAGAAATGTAACCTTCAGAGAGAGGGTGAGAAAATTCTGTATCTCATCTGTTATGTATTGGGACTGGAACACTCCAGGACTGGTTCTACCAGAGTCTGGCTGAGCTTGGAGCTATAGAACAATAGCACACCAGGACTCTGGAGGTGGCCAAGGAGGAATTAATGATTCTGACAATAGCCCATCATTGATAGTTGTTTGGGAAGTGGGTGGAGTTGCATGCTATTTAAACAGGGCCGTTGTCCTGGGTCTTTGTCTTGTTCTTGCTGAATTATTAATAAAACTGATCTGATCACTGGGCTTGGGGTCAGACCATCCATGGAACTCAGCATTTATACATCATCCCTGTTTGAATTCAGAACAGGAAGCGATCCCATTTGTTCCGCTGCCCCAGTCCTAAACACAATTCAGTGCAGTTAAGTGTACTTCAAGTCCCATAGAAAATGAAAGGCCTTTGGTGGTGAAGAGTACTGTCAAGTCACAGCCAACATGGTGTTGGGTTTTCCAAGTACAAGATGTTCAGAGGTGGTTTGCCATTGCCTGCCTCTGCATGGTGCCCCTGGACTTCCTTGGTGGTCTCCCATCCAAAGCAGGGCCAACCCTGCTTAGCTTCCAAAATCGGACAAGATTGGGCTAGTCTGGGCCATCCGGGTCAGGGCAAAAGGTCTTTAAGTACTCCTGATTCTGGACCCTTTTTTTTGCCATTGAGTCACAGCTGACTTATGGTGACCTGGAGGGGTTTTCAAGGCAAGTGACATTCAGAGGATGTTTGCCATTGCCTGCCTCCATGTCATGACTTTGGTATTCCTTGGTGGTCTCCCTTCCAAATATTAACCAGGACCAACCCTGCTTAGCTTTTGAGATATGATGAGATTAGGCGAGCCTGTGTGATCCAGGTCAGAAAATTCTGGACTAGGTAACCTTGGGTTCTTGAATGAAATTCTCCTTGACTGCTGTGACATTAAGCAAACTTTTTTAAAAGGGGCATGTAAATTTACAAAAGAAATAGAGGGAATATCCACACCATCACATAGCATCGTCTACATCCACCACAACTCCAACTATACTTGTGGTACCAAGCCAACAACAGTTCCCATAGGGCAATGCGATAATGCACAGGTGCAGGGCAACATCAATGCTCATGTGCCAGTGTTACAATGTGGGGAAGAATTCGTGGAAACAGATGAGCTGTTTCCAAACACTTGTTGTTAAGAAAGTTCATCAATATCAAACCAATTCCAAATCAAAATGCAGGAAGCATTCATTTACTAATGAAACTGTGACAAGTCTCCTATACTTCCTTGTCACTAAGAGCGGTGACGGCTTCTTCTGGAACTTTCTCCAACAGAGGGAAGTGAAAGCATGGAACAATAAGCCCTGCAATGGGACTCCTGAATCAAATGAATCTCAGGCAAAAGGCCAGTGAAGCCACTGGAATTGCACCTGAGGCTGTTTTGCCCCTGTGTCCATTCAAATAACGAACGGTACTGTCTGCATTTAATGTGTACGTTTTATACATTAGCAAAATTGGCCCTTGTTGTAGTGTATTAAACAGATATCAATATTTGTATGAAGTCTGCTATAAGAACCAATGTATGGGAAATGACCTGATTTTTCCATATGACATCCCCTCAGTTATGAATACATTTCTGTTGCGCTGCATATTAGGGAAAGAGGCCGGCTGTTGCAAGCTCCGTGTCACTTCATAACCTCGGTTTTATTAGCCCCAGTTGCTGTAATTCTGAGAAATCTTAAGGAGACACTTTGATTTTCAGGGCCTGCTTTCTTTTCAGAATTAAAATGCCTTTCATCGTTTGGAAAACAATCCTGCAGGATGAATCCAGAAAGGAAAGTTGAGGCTTGGTGCAATTAGTGTGACTGATTGAAATACAGGGGATCCATTTGAATTTCTTTTCCAATTTATTTCCATATGGGAAAGAAGCATGTTCCAATATAAAATGTGATAATAAAAGCTTAGCATCCTCCTGCAAGATTAAACAGGCATGTTCATAGCCTCCTGAGACATATTTGGAAGAAAAAAAATAATGTCCAGATGGGCATGATGTAGAAATTTCAGCGTGGGAGAGTCCCTCAGATGTCGCTTCCAACCTAGAATGGGCTACTCAGACTTCTAGCCGAGTGCTGCCAATAAGTCAGTCTGTCAGTCTCTTTACAAGCCTTTGCATTATCCCATAGTAGAGAGCACAACCAACTTGTTCCAGGTGGAAGCATTTTGGGTTCTGTCAGAAAGAGTAATGTTGGAGTGCTGACCACACTGAATAAAGTACATTAATATGCTCTTAAAAACATCTCTCTTACTGGACCTGCCTCGAGTTCTGGAAACATTTTTTGTGTACTTGTCAAACTTAGGTATGGCCTTAGGCCACTATTAGCCTAAGGTACATCACAGGGATGTTGTGAGGCCAAAAAATACTGCTCTGGGGTCAAAGAGCAAGGTAAATTGTTAATTACAGGCCAGGAGCACAACTTATGGCACACTAATCTGTCTGACTATCTAGGTCATTTTTATCTCACTATTCCTTCAAGGAGCTCAAGGTGGTATATATGGTTCTTCTTTCCCCATTTTATCCTCACAACAACCCTGTGAAGAAAGTTGAGAGAGAAAGAATGGACTAAGTTCATGCAGGAAACTCCATCACAGAAGGTGGATTTGAACACAGAACTTCCAGATCCTAGTTCAGAACTCTAACTACTACAACACACTGGCCAAATGCAGCCCAACGGCAATGGATTGTGACTTTCCAGATGCTTAAAATTCCTGCAGATGGATCCTGCTTTTAGAGGGACCAAGGGACACCACTTTCCCTCACAAAGCCCCGACTTGAACTGGGAAAAGGTGCAAGACAGCATTTTTCACAGCAGAAATTAACCTGCTTCTCCAGCAATAATGTTCAGTCCAGAATAACCTCCAGACTCTTAACTGAATCAACAAGGGTCAGCTGAACCCCATCAAATGTGGGAAGCCTACACTGTCCAAGGCCTCCAGTTTTTGGATTATAGCATGCTCGACACCCCTTCCTGTTTGGTGTAGTCCCAGGGAGAACTAGAATGTCTAGAAGCTCTTACACTGGCTCGCAATACTTAGTGCCAAAGAGGAATGCAGGTCCCCACAATTCCTTCTACCACCAGTCAAGTGTTAGATATCTAGCTACTTTGAAGGAGTCTGTCCAGGTGGGGCATGGAGATGTCCCAGAATTCCAACTGATCTCCAGAATACAGAGATCAGTTCCCCTGGAGGAATGGCTGCTTTGGAGGGTGGCTTCTAGTGTTATCCCCCACTGAGCTCCCTCTTTTCTCACACTCCACCTCTCCAGGCTGCAACCCCAAGCTAGGAATTTCCCAACCTGAAGTTCACAATCCTAATAGTGGCATAGGGTCCTCCCATCTGTTGAAGGCTTCTGAACCTTCCTATCTCTAGCAGGTTCCATTCTATTTCTGACCTCAATCTTACAAAACAAGCAGGCGGTGGAAGGACAGCCTGAGATTTCAGTCTGAGTGCCACACTGCTTCTTGGTGTTACCAAGGCCACACTGTATTGGGAGAAATGAATAAACAGGTAAAGCAAGGCTACAGAATATGAAAACATGGCTTGATAACTTCTTTCCTACCTTGGAAAGGGAATGCTCCGCCATCTTAGGAAATGCCCAGTTTTGTGTCCTGTGAGACAACCTATGCCTCAGTTGTAATGGAGCTGAGATAGAAGAATTGAGAACCATGCCCAAGTTAGACATGGAAACTAAGAACTGATGTTCACTTGCTCCCCATTATATGTAGGGAGGCAAAATGGGTAGGGAAAACTAGCCCTATGATGCAAATGCAAACCAGACAACTAATGGGAAAGTTAGACCAGTGGTTGTTTATCTTTAAACTACTACTGACCCCGATCACACAGAGAAGTAGCCACACGATAGGCATGAATGTCAGGCAGATTTTACCGGCGCGATCACAAGGGAACGTCTGGCAAGCCTCCTGCACCCGTCGCCAACCTGTTTCTTCCTGCCGAAGAAGCGCAGTTAAAAACTACCAGTGAATGTCCACTATCAAAGGGGTTTGCGATGGCCCGCAGATGACGGTTCCCATGTGATTGCTCCAGCGCGCTCCTGCTCCCTTGTTGAAGTGCGCCGGAGACTCGCACCAACAAAAAAACCACCAGTTCACCGCTGTTGTGTCTGATCGCGTAGTGGCGGGTCAAATTGCAATGGCAGCACATGTGACCGGGGTCTACTGCCCACCAAGTATATGATATTATCACTGATTGTTCTCCAAATCACAAGTCAATCAATCAGTTTCTATTTGTTGATCATAGATCAGCTGAGATTGATGCACAGAGACAGTAATGAGCACATCTACATAGAACAACTCTCGAGTAAACCAGTATGTAAAAACAGTACTCCAGACATCATCATTTTTTAATACTGGTGTATGTATGACATATGAAGACAATACAAGGGATACATTCATTGGGACCCCTGTGCCCGTTGGCTACCAGTCAACTCCTTCATGGTAGGTTGGATTCCAGTCTCTTCTGTGCCATTTTTGTAGGTCTGGGTGGAGAAATCCTGGGCCTGGAATTTTATCCTCATGGCAAGATGAGCAGTTTCAAACAACTCTTCTCCATAGGCTGGTAGAAGCCATGGCCAATGGCTTTACATTTTTCCCGAAGAGTCGCTTCCAATGTATGTTCATCACTAGACTTGATTATTTCCATGTGTGAGTGGGTCATCACAGCTCTAACACCATTGACAGAACTCTTACATCATCTCGGTAGACACAATTCTCACATTCAGTTGAATCAGTCACAAGAAGTGTAGAGTAAACGAGTTCTGAGAAATCAAGAGAAGTTCAAGCAAAGTGCTAACTGACCCTATGACAACCATCCATAAAGTATGTCACACCTTTAAAGACCTTTCAGTGATCCATCTCTTTCCTTCTGTTATACTTTAATCTGTGGTTAGCCAATAACTCTATCCTTCCTTGCTCACACAACAATATCCTTCTCCAATACATGTCTTTAATAAGTAACAATTTCCTGATATGTTCTTGGTCTTAAATATAAACTGAGCAGAATGTTTTTAAGAAGTTACCCTTACACAAATGTTTTTCCCCTTTATTTACAAGCTTAAACGATCCAGCAGTAGGTGCCTTATCAACACTTCCAGTATGACCACTAACAAACACTCTTTCGGTCTTTAGGGAATGAGACACAAGGGAGGGACTTTTGGGAGGGTATTCAAAGCAACAAAACCCAATATTTCCAGATTTCCAGTCCCATATGAAAAGATTCTTGTTGAACTGAGGGATGAGATTTCCTATCACATCCAAGGGTTCCCTCCTTGTTTGTGAGGATCCTGGGAAACATTTATTTCCTAGCCTCCAGCTGATCTGTGGTCATCTTGCTGAAAAGTGACATCGTTTGCAAAACCAGTAGCAGCAGCAATGCAGTCCCAAGTTGCTCTCTAAATTGTTTTGCAGCCCAGTCATAAATATAGAGGGGAAATCATACTGTTTAATATCAAGAGGGATCTTGTCAAATAAAAATCAGATTCTGATTTGGGGCAACAAAAGAAAAGAGAAGAGACTAAGATCCCAAGCTTCATAATAATAGCACATAGGAGGATTAAAACAAAACGGCTTCAAAAAAAACCTCACATTATGTTTCACCGGCTATGCTTCAGTCTTTTAATGATTCCCCCTGTACAATGGAACTTTGCTTTCCTTTTCTCTTTTGCTTCCAGGCTAGTGCACAGTTTCTTAACAATAATTCAATAATGCTGTGGTTTTGCTTTAGATTGAAGTAAGTGGATGGCTAACATCCCAGTCCTATAAGCTGCTGTGCTGGCAACCTGGTAAGGAAGATCAGTTACACTGGCTCGTCCATCAGAGGAACTCTACCAAGAGTTCCAACTGTGGCTTTACAGATGATGCTACAATGCAGGCTCATTAAAATCAATGGAAATTTTGTCACTGATTTCAGTGGGATGCACCCTGTGTTTGTCTCATGAGCTGTGCTTTTGCGTCTTCCAACATGTATTATCTTTTCATGGAATATTATGCATAGCATCATTACTTAACATAAAAATTAAGAAACACAGATGTGGGAAGGAGCTCCATAGCCATAGAAGGTCAACCCAGTGGGGTTTGTGATGGCCAACATTCATGCACCTTCTACCCGGAGTGTCAGAGATTCCACTATGACAACTGCTCTTCTTGGCTAGCATGCAGGAAACAAAATTAACCTCCTGAACCCTGACATGGCAATCTGAAATACTATGGGTCTGGTTCTCATTAAACCCCTCATAGGGGAATAATTAATATGAGAAGATTTTCTGAATGGGGCTTGACTCATATTGGAAGGATCTCAAGCCATCTTGAAGAAGGCATTGCAAGGCAACAAGCAGCCCTTCTAGCAACTCCTCTATGGTCCAGTAAGACCAATTCCTGATCTTCATGGAGTTCAGTGAAGCAGGCAGTGACTCAAATTCCCTTTCAATAAATTATGTTCACCATTTCTCTCCATTATATTCCAACCTCTAACATGGAAGGTTGTTGTTTAACCACTTACATTGTGATTTTACTGCAATTAGTTGTGCCATTGGACTGGAAGACTACCAGCAGACTAATTGATTTCAAGCTGGCTGCACAAATGTTTCTGGTTCCATTCTTGTGAGTCTTCCACAGCCTCATACACAAAGTTCCTTGTACACAGATTTGTACATAATCAAGTATGACAGTGATAGAGAGGGAGCTGGAGAAACCAAGATCCCTGAGGGCTGCTGGTTTTAAGGCTCATTCTGTGAATCCATTATCCAGTATGATATTTGCCCATCATCAGTTATTATACATGTATTTGGAAAGGCCCATGGAAAATGCAGCAAGTTGCTACTTTACCAGCTATTCCAAAATTACCATGAATCTGTCTTTATAACAAACATATGCTGGAAGAGAAGTGGATGTTTCCGGAAGCATAATTTTAAAACATAACAACAAAGAAATGTTGGCCTTGATGAAAAAAAGGCCTTCTGTCCAAAGATCCACGCATCATTTGCACATCAAATGAAGGTCAGTCAGGCAACTGCCAGTGCTAAAAACCACTGAACAGAAAAAACATGTTCCGTAAACTTTCAGCAGCAGTCTGAATTAGTGGGAAGGTAGATGTTACAAAAGAAGAAAGGTCACTCAGGCATGGGATAAGCCCAGCTTCACAATTGCAAAGGCAGATTTCTGCACCAGTGAATTGAATGCTAAGTCAGCTGTTCCATATTTTAGGTCATCTGCCCACCTTTCAATGCCTGCAAGTGTCCCCTAAATATTTGTGCAGTTATCCATTCATTCATCACCGCACCCATCTTTTTAAAAAGATAGCAGTGATTCCTTTCACAGTTCGAAGGATTGAGAGGGTTCCTGGTGAAGTGAAGTGGCACCATGCCAACTTGGTGCCAACTTCTGGTGCTAACTTGTAGAATGGATTTTTTTTAGCATTTGAACTGAATACAGAGGGCACTTCCAGATAGGCTCCACTTATTACATCGCTTCTCCTCCCACATTCTCTGCAGATCTAGTAGCAATCCAAGAATAAGGGCATAAGATTTTAGGTCTCTTTCATTTCAGGACTGTGCTGTTACAAGACGAAGGGGGGTAAGTGGAGCAGGATGTTGGCCTTCTTTAAACTGTGTTGTTGCTGTGAAGCTAATATCAGTTCTCTGAGACTCTTTTTACAGTAAACTTTTCTCACTCCCTGTTACTGTTTATTAAAGACTAGGAATAAGGCCTGTTGTGGAAATAAATACAACTGGCTCTAGAAAGAGGCTCTGGGAGAGTGCCCCAGCCTTGGGCACTCAGCGTCAATTTGCTGTAGCAACCTCAGCAGGGCATAATGACATAGAGTCCACCATTTTCTCCAGGGGAACTGATCTCTGCTACCTGAAGAGCAGTTGTAATTCTGAGTGGTCTCCTGCCCTCACCTGGAGATTGGCAACAGTCATTCCCCAAGAGGGAATAGCTGGTTTGGAGGGCAGAGTCTATGGCATTGTACCTGTCTGAGGCCCCACCCCTCCTCAAACCTCACCCTCTCCAGGCTCCACCCCTCAAATTTCCAGGAATTCCCCACCTGGAGTTGGCAACCCTATCTCCTTCCCAGCCAAGTATCAACCTACCTTAATTTCCCCTCACTCTTCAGCTTTCCATCCCCACCCACCCACCTGCAGCCTCTACCATGCTCTGAAGCCCTGACTGCCAAGTCACATTGGCTGTCATTTGGGGGGGGGCATCTCAGTAGGGTATAAGGACACAAAATCCACCATTTTATCCTGGTGAACTGATCAGTGCAATCTGGAGAGCAGTTGTAATTCTGAGTGATTTCCAGCCCTCACCTGGAGATTGGCAACAGTGGTTCCCCAAGAGGGAATAGCTGGTTTGGAGGGCATTGAAGCCCTGATTGTCATGTCACCCTCTTTTTCCGCACTTTTTGGCCTTGGGGCAGCTGGGAACTGTGGGCTAGCAGACGAGTAAGCCCCATTTAACCCAGTGAGTGATACACCTGCAGGCCCCTCTCTGGAACTTCAACTCAATTGAAACTTATGGGGCAACATTTTACCACAGACAGCAGCCATCTTACAAACACAGGGAACTGCCATTTCGTTACACCTACCAACAGCCACTGAGGGAACAGTTGGTCCCACACAGGAGGGAAGCAGGAGAAGTGTCTTCATCTAGAGAGAAAGCCGTCTGCCAGAAATTCTGACACGGCACAGTGGCTGAAGTAGTGGGTGGGGAAGAGGAGCAGACCCAGCACCCAGGCAACGGCATGCGAGTATTCACAGCCAGTTGATAGGGACAGCTTCTGAGTGACACATCAGGGAGCCAACTGATTTTGGAGCATGTGGAATGTTCTGGAGAGTCCATGGTGAAAACAGAATTATATATAACCAGAGGATGGCAAAAGAAAGCTCCTGCCTGAAAAAGAGGATCACAAAATGGTATCCTTGACATACAACAAATGCAAGAGCACGGGGTTGATCTTTGGAGAACCGAAAGGAGAATAACACTTTGATACCCATGTGTGTTAAGCAGTTGCTTGGGGGGCCCAAATCAGCAGGGGCAACATGAGAGGAGACATGTTCCTCCTCCCCGTATCCTCTGCAGCTGGGCTCAGGAAGAAAGCAAATTCTACAGCTCATCTTGAACTTGTGTGGTTTTGGTATTAGAAACACTACACCTGACAAATATTTGCTAATGACAGACAGACAGACAGACAGACGATAGATAGATAGATAGATAGATAGATAGATAGATAGATAGATAGATAGATAGATAGAGTGGGGGGGGGCAGAGATGTTCCACCAAGCATATAGTTGAGGACAGCAACGATTTGTCTAAATAACTGCCTCTCCTCCCCACCACCCCCATCAGGGGTTAAATTGCACTGTGGTGCCATATAGGTTTTATGCTTCTGGATATATCATCTGTCGTTTTTAAGACTTGTATTTTATCTGTATATTCAGACTAATGGAATGTTTTTATGCAAATGTTGTACGCATCTCTGAGCCCACTCTGCGGGGAGAGGGGTATAAAAGTTTAAAATAACAATAATGATAATGATAACAATAAATAATGTTCATTCTTATAACCACTGTGGGAGGAACCTATTGTCAACACTGAGTCACACATTTTCCTAACCAATTAAGGAAATTCCATAATGACTCTGCTAATGTGTTTTTTTCTGCTAGTCCATGACCATAATAAATTAGTGATTGATTGAGTGATCGATTGACTGGCAGATAGATTACTCCTACCCTTCTAGGAGAGGAGATAATTTTTCCATAGCACAAAATAGGAGCCAGGTCTATGAGATTGCCTACCTACATGATCTCATCAGGGTGGGAGTGGGGGTAGGTGGGGATTCAATTTTAATTTTCAACAGCAATCGTGTGATGGAAGGGTTAAAGAGTCTGTAATACACGTAACTATTGCAGCTCTTGGAATTCAGGGTTAGACCAACTCTTAGTGTAAATTTTTCACATCTCCTACTCAGGGCCGCATTATGACTTTTGTGGGCCCCAGGTACTTTTGCCTTTGTGGGCCTTGCCCCCCACCACCATAAAAATATTCAAAATTATTTTTGATACAATATTAAATACTTCATCAGTTCATTTTTTTCTGTTTTAGGCAAAAAATAATAGATTTTCGTGGGCCCTAAACGTTTCATTTTTTATGATGTGAGGGGGGGGAATAAAACATTGTCTTCCACCCTAAAAGTTCATTTTTCCCCTCCTGATTTTAAAATAAATTAAAACATTTTCTTGGGCCTCTAAAAGTATTGTGGGTCCTTGGCATGGTGTCCCCTGTGCCTAGTGGAGAAGTCAGCCCTGCTCCTACTTTGTGGAGTGGACTGAATGATCAGGCCGAGTCTGACTGGCAATATGAGATGCCTCAAGAAACATTTGCGTGTGAAACCCGGATAAAATGGTTTTTAATAAATAAAATACAGTTTGAACTCAAAGGCTTATTTTGTACAGAACAGTCTTGAAGTCTGGTTTTCATCCATCCAAACATGATCCAGCCCCCTTTACCTTCTATTATGACGCTGTATTGCCTGTTCTCTCACCAGTAATAGGAGCTGACTGCTAGTTAGCCAGTGCCATCTGGTGGCAGTAGCCAGAAAACAAGTTTTAAAAAGACAGTTGCATCCATTGTTAAATATCCTGGTGTTCGTAGCAAGATTTGCCACGTATAGCACAGCATTCAAATCACATTGCCCTGTTTTGCACCATGTAATATTCAAATGCAGTGTGTTTATTAATGTTTTAAGACACAAGGTAAAAAGGCCTCCTTTGCCCAGCAGGGGCACTCGAGGGTCCCAGAGGAGTCCTTTCTGCATTCAGCTTAATCTTGGGATCATGCAAAGCAGGGGCAGCTACAATACTTCCCCAGTAAGATGGCCTTTACTGAATCCCCATTAGCCCCTCCAGCCTAGTGCTGTCAGTAGCGACTGGGAGAGAGTAGCTCTTTACACCTCAGGCAGAGGTCCTTCCTCGGCCTGCTAACTGAGAACCTTTTTAACTGGAGAGACCAGGGACCAAACCTGACTCTTGAAGCTCTGCCACTGAAGTCTGGCATTTCCCTTGGTCTGGCACCACTGCTGTCTGTTTGTTTGTTTGTTGGCCAGTGAAATGAAAGCAGGCTACGGGTGCAGTCTGCCACCCACTGAACAAAGCTGAGTCCAATTGACTGCAACAGGCCATCTCTGGCCCTCTCAGCCACTGCCGAGGTACACCTAACGGACAGGTCTCTGACTGTGACGGCAGTTCTGCTCACGGGAGAGATGACCCTCTGTGACAGAAGGGCCTACATACAGTTATATTGTGCAGTGATGTTACAGTGAATCAAGCATGCCAGTGGCAATGTAGTGCCTCCCCCTGGGTGCTAACTGTAATTGTTATAAAACAGCAAGTTTTACCCCCAGCAATTACTGCTATTGTATATGTTTGTAGGACTGGAATTACATCAGACCTCCAGCCTGCAGAGGTCAGTTTCCCCAGGGAAAAGTGCCGCTTTGGAGGGTAGACTCTGTGGCATTATATCCCTTTGAAGTCTCTCCCCTCCCCAGGGTGCACCCTCCCTCCAAATCTGCAGGGATTTCCCAGCCCTGAGCTGGCAACACTAATGTTCCTCTGTCAAAAAAAGTGCCTGTAACAGCTACAGTTGATGCACACCAATCAGCTGGCCGGGTTATCCATCAGCCTGTATTTTACTCGCCCGACCAATACAACTATGATATATCAGAGGACCACAACTGAGACTTGAAATGCTACCAGACTCTGGATTCTGACTGCTTCCCTCCACTACTCTGACAGGTCCACCAACAACCTGCTAAGTTTTGGCCTGGTGCTGCTCCCGAGCTACCGGAAACTGCCATAGCTCCACCTCTGGCTCCTCTGATTTCACCCGCCTGGCTCGACACCGGACCTGCTGGCTTCTCCTCTGGTTCTGTCTGCCTTGTGTGCACTCAGAAACTCAGTATTTTTGGGATCCAAAGTCGAAATGCCTCATTAGAGAGACTGATGCTGTCCCAGAATCAGGAGCTTCAGCGCTGGAAATTAAGTCTGTTGGCATGGCTTCAGGGTAAGTCCAGTCTTGATAAAGGATTTTCGAAAAGTCTGTATATCCAGAACATCTTTGACTGACTTGACTGTATTTTGGACTGCCAAATGTATCGATTAGCAAAAACTGTGTGTTGGTATTTCATTTGGAGTGAAACGAGTCAGACGGCCGAATTGAGAGTGTATACCTTTAAGAACGGCTTGACAGAGAAAGGGCGTGTGATCTCTGGTGTTAAGTGAATGACTGGAATCCAAATTTGGCAACCCTGCGCCTAGTACATCAAAGTCCCTTCCCACCTTCTCATGCCATTTTGAGTTAGCGGCCAATTTACTCCCCCACTCAGTTTTCCTCTACTCTTTGCGTTACTTATATATTTATGGGGGGGGGGGGGATTAGTATTTTGTGTTTGTGTGTGTGAGCTAGCCTGGAAATCACGGTGACTTCTGGTGACCCCTAGTGGGGCTTGGACATTTCAGAAAGGTGGCTTGATATAACCTGCCTCTGTGTCCCAGCCCTGGTATTCCTTGGAGGTCTCCCTTCCAAGTACTTGCCAGAGTTGGCCCTGCTTAGCTTCCAAGATCTGATGAAATTGGGCTTGCCTGGGCTATCCAGGTCAGGGCTTGTTACTTATTTATCTAGCGCTTCTTCTCCTGAGACTTGTTAGAAGTGGTTCATAAGTTAAAAAAACGTGAAATCATAGAAACAACATAAATGATCAGTGTTATAAACAAGTCATTGAAAACAAGCAGGGAGTTAAAGATAGCATAAAGCAACTATTGCACAGACCTCAAAACATCCATAAAACACAGTACAACCTGGAAGCAGACCATAAAACAACTTTCAGAGGTTAGAACCCTTTTGTTAAAACTCTGGGTAAGTACATTGCAACTTCTCTCAATCGCAGAAGTCACACGTATTGTTTATTTATTTATGTTATATGTAGTCCTCCTTTCTCAGACTCAAGGCAGTGCAATGATTGACAAGATCAAGGTTTATAAGATTATGCATGGGATTGAGCAGGTAGAGAAGGAGGTACTTTTCTCCCTTTGTTACAGTACAAGAACTCATGGGCACTCCATGAAACTGCTGAGCAGTCAGGTTAGAACAGATAAAAGGAAGTACTTCTTCACCCAAAGAATGATTAACATGTGGAATTCACTGCCACAGGAGGTGGCTACAAGCATGGATGGCTTCAAGAGGGAATTAGATAAGCATATGGAGCAGAGGTCCATCAGTGGCTATTAGCCACAAAGTATAGATAGGAACTCTCAATCTGGGGCAAGTGATGCTCTGTCTTCTTGGTGCTGGGGGGGGGGCAACAGTGGGAGAGCTTCTAGTGTCCTGCCCCCACTGCTGGACCTCCTGAGGGCACCTGGTGTTTTTGGCCACTGTGTGACACAGAGTGTTGGACTGGATGGGCCACTGGCCTGATCCAACACTGGCTTCTCTTATGTTCTTAGGTTCTTAATAGAATGAGGAGACAGCTAATCAACAGCAGAAATCTCAAATAATATGTAAGTACTAAACATGACATGTCAAACAATGCAGGAAATGCTATTAACAGAAGCAGAAATATAATGCAGTGAGAGCAAGATAAAAATATACAGCAGCAGATAATAATATTAGTTAGGGCTGCCAGTTCTGAGCTGGGAAATACCTGGGGATTTTGGGGGTGGAGCCTGGGGAGGGCTAGGGTTTGGGGAGGGGAGGGACCTGAGTAGAGTATAATGCTGTAGACATTTTCTCTAAAGCAGATATTTTCTCCAGGGGAACAAATTTAGGTTATCTGGAGATCAGTTGGAATAGCAGGATATCTTCAGGTGCCACCTGCAGGCTGGCAACCCTGTAGTCCAGAGGCATCTTCCTGAATTACTCTGTTATAATGAAGTCTTATTTCCTGTATTAAAAAACACCCTCCTGAACAGCTCTGTTTTACACAGTTTGCAGAAAGTGTGGGAGCTTCCCTGGTCTTTTCAGGCAGGCCATTCCATAAGGTGGAGGAGGGCCATGTGAGATTGTCCCAAAAGAGGCAGTCTGCAACGGGTCTCCTGAACCAGAAAGTCCTTTATTTGCGAAGAGGTTCTTATTGGAATGGTTACACTTTTCCTGTTAGTAATGACTTTATTGTAAACAAACAGGTAGTCTTACACTAAGCAACTGGAATTCCCCTCACTTCATCTAGACCAATCATAAAACGTAAAAGGTTGTTCCAGCCCCCTGAACAAGTTTCACACAGAAATGGTGGCAAACAGGTTATTGTGCTTTTTGTTCCCAAGGAACTTCTACTAAATGTTTTTGAGAGCAGCTGCAAAAAGAATAACATGGTAGGGGAGGATTTGTCCCAGACCTTGAGCAAGCTGGAAGCGAAGCAGGCAAGCTGGGAACGTAGCAAACTAAAGCGGGGCATGATAAGGAAGCCAGACAACTAAACAGTGCATGAGCACATTCCAATGGGTGGGGTTACTGGTTGAGTCCCAACCCCCGGGCGGGAGATGGCAGTGTAACTGACAGGCCTCTACAGAGAAGGCCACAGGTATGGGCTGTTTTTGATCTTGTTCATTTGCATGGTGGCATCTGTAGAGGGCCCTTTTCAGGCGAGCAAGGTCATAGTAGTGATGGGCCATAGGAGGAGAGGTGGTCCTGCAGATATGAGGGGCCAAGGCCGTGAAGAGTTTTGCATGTGATGGCCAGTACCTTGAACTGGAGCTGGTAAGTACTTGGCAGCCAATGTAGCTACTGTAGTATGGGTGTCATAGGAATGCTCTTTCTAGTTCCTGGTGATAAGCTGCGGCATTCTGCTTCAACTGTAGTTTCCAAGCTGATCTGAGGGGAGCCCTATATAGATTGCCTTACAGTGGTCTAGTCTTGATGTTACCTTGGTGCGGATCCAGATGGCCCAAGAAGCTGAGTCAAAGTAGGGGGCTGTCTTCCAACCTAAACTAAGTTGGAAGAAAGCATGTTTTGCAGCTGCATTAATTTGCTTCTTCAGCAGTAATGCTGGGTCCAGTATAACCCTTAGGCTCTTGACTGAACCAGCAAGGGTCAGTTAAACCCCATCAAAATTGGGAAACCCTTCAAGACCTCAGGCTAGGGCTGCCAAGTCGAACTTACGATTTGGCGGGGGGGAGTCCTTCGCCGCCCGGGAGCCACCCGGGAGCCTCCCTGGCACGCACGCTTCGCGCACTCCCAGTGACATCACCCGGAAGTGACGTCACCACGTTGGGGCGTTGCCAGGGCGATGCTCTGGCAACGTCTCCAACATGGTGACGTCACTTCCGGATGACGTCACTACGCTGGGGAAGTCATCCAGGCTGGACGACTTCGGGGGTGGGGTTCCCCCCGCCGACCGAATGCCGGACGGCGGATCGGGAACCCCTATAGCGGGGGATTACCCGCCCCCTGGGCTGACTTGGCAGCCCTACCTCAGGCTCCTCAGCCAGCATGACCTCCATCCTGTCTGTTTTCAGTTTCAATTTGTTTACTCTCAGTCACTGAACCCCAGCAGGCAGGCTCACAACCTCTACTGCATACCAGTGTTTCCTCTAAGCTGAGTTAGTGTGAGCTAGCTCACAGGTTTTTAGCCTCTGGAACCCCACAGGACAAGACCCACACTGATGACAACTGGACTATGGCGGCAAGCCTACGAGTCTGGTCCGTAAGGAGCAATTTAAACTAATCCAAAGAACATCCCTTGATACCTGCTTCTGCCTCCGAATGCCTCGGCCAGATGGCATGGTCCCCTGTATCAAAGGTAGATCCAGTAGGAGCAACAAAGAGGTGCGGCCTTTGTCTATGCTCAGACAGAGGTCATCTGCTAAAGCTACTATGGCTGTCCCTGTCTCTGTCTGAACCGGAACTGAACTGAAAAAAGCACATGAGTTCTCCAAGAAGTTGATCTGCCACAGGCCCATAGCCATGGGGGCAGATGAGAGTGACACCCCCTCATGAGTATGCCCAGCCCCCACAGGAGGGGAGGGAGAGGGGCGGCCTCACCAGGTCTTCCTGCTTCAGCAGCCAGCTTCACAAAGTTTGAGGAGCCGGCTGCAGAAGCAGGAAGATCCGGCAAGGCTGTGCCTCCTTGGCCGTGATCGCCGCAAAGCCTCGCCAGGCCTTCTGCTTCTGGCTGTGGCTGAACAGGAGAAGAGCGAGAGGGGTGGCCTCGACAGGTCTGCCTGCTTCTGCAGCTGGCCTCACAAAGTTTAAGAAGCCAGCTGTGGAAGCAGGAAGACTCAGTGAGGCCATGTGATGGTTGCCCCTCTCCCTCCCCTCTGATGGGAGCCTGAGCCACGGGGGGACTTGAGGTCAAGACCACCACAGCTCAGGCTGCCATTGGAGTGCTCCAGAGTGCTCTGGAGCAGGCTGCCATGCAGATGGAGCTGACAGTGGCAATGGTAAGTTTACCCCTATCCCCCACCAGCCCAATTTGCCCCCCTCCCCACAAAAAAATTCTGGTTACAGGGACCCTGCCACGGCTCTCTCAATCACCTTGCCCAGAAAGAGCAGATTAGAGATAACCCTTGCCCCCTTCCAATATATGGACAGAAAGGATATAGTATTATGTGACCATCATAAAAGGGAAAAAATACAACTGTCTGGAAAATTTCAATTGTCCTGGATCCACTCTATAGCAGAAAATGTGCTAATTTTCCCGACAACCACCAGATGGCGCACAATTTCAGTCCATCTTGGGATCTTGAAAACCCAGGCATCCCTTTTCCTCTGACCATGCCAGATTAACAAGACACCACACATGGTCTCAATTTTGCCATTTTATTTGACCCATTGTTATTAGACAATGATGTTTAGCCTTGTGTCTTTTTTGTCCTACCTTCCTTGAAATGAATAAGGATCACAGCCATTTAATAATGATGTATGTGGTTCACCTCAAAAGGAATATTATTATGGCACATGAAAAACCAACAGTATATACTTTCACAGTTCTCATTTCATGGGGAATCATTGTTAGAAGGGACAATAATTAGAAACAAAACACATTTCAATACAAATTCACAACCTGAAAATTTGAGGGATACTTTTTTATTTTTAAAAAGGGACTTGCAGTCTGGTCTTACATATGTTTTTCAGAAATCAATCCAATGGGATATACTCCCAAATAAGAGTGCATAAGACTGCAACTGAAATCTTATTAACAGACTTTTAAAAGTATCAAGTTGTGATGGAAGAACTGCAGAGTGTCATCAGCCTTATGCCAAGTCATCAAGTCAAGTCTATTGTATGTGGCCAAGGGCCGTTACAAGTCAAAACATACTAAAAATTTAAAATACAATGTTATGTTATGCCAGGGCATGGGGCATATTTAATTATTCACTTTCACACTCAAAAATGCTAATTACCTTGAATTTTAAAAATACAAACACCCACCTCCAGGGATTCACAGGCAGGTTCAAGAAATACAGATTACATATCAGGACATTGCATTTCATGAGAACCACTTTTGCTCTGACTTTCCTAGCTGCCAATGCAAAAGGCGCCACCTTGTTAGAAACAAAGGGGTCTACATCTGACAGCAAGAACATGGACTTATCTGTGTCAGAAAAATTGTACAGTTGATCGCTTATCCTAGTCAAAAATTTACTCCTGAGTTCCGAGTCCAATGGGCAGCCTTCTGCTGTCAGACACCGTCAGAAGAAAGGGCACAAAAGGGTGGTATGTTGGGGACGCCTTGGGGAGGAGCTTGGCCCCGTGTTCACTCGCAGGTTACTCCTGCCCCATGATGTGGCATAACATTACACTTCCAAAAGAGGAGGGCAGGGGGCACTCCCACTGAAGGGCTGCAGGGGACAGCCCCTGACAAAGTACCACTGGGGGCAATTCCATTGCATTTCCCTGCGGAGCATTTCCTTACTGACAGCTGTGGTGACCAGGGGCTGGCGGTGGATTCTGTCCTTCCATCCTCAGGATAAGGAGAAAGGGAAGAGGTAGGCCATCTGTATTAAACTTGTGAACACCCAACTTGAATATGAAGCAGACAAAAAGAAATGTTTCTTTATCCAATGGGTCATTAAACTGTGGAATTCATTCTCTGTGGGCGTAGTGAAAGCCAGGAGCAGGCATGGCTTTTAAAGGGGATTAGACAGATTCATGGAGGAGAGAGGTCCACATCCCCCATTGGCTATTAGACAGGGCAACTGAAGGAAGCTTCTGAATACCAGGGCTGGAAGGTGACATCAGGGGAAGGCCTTGGTCACGAGCCCAGTTTCTTGGTCCTCCAGGGCAACTGGTCAGCCACTGTGTGACTAGTTGAACCACTGATCTGGATTAGCAGGGCTCTTGTTATGAATGGAAACAAGCACCTCTGTCTCCTTTGAAACCCTGGAGAGCCAACTGTTTCCACTCTCCCTAATGGCAGGGACTCCAGGGAAACATTTAGCTCTTGCTTGGCTTCAAGGGTCGCTTTGCTGAGTGGTTCCAGAGCATGTGCAGAGTGCAGGAAAAACCCAGTAGCCAGACAAGTCAAAATAAAGGGTGAGATATGTTTGCTCAAATGTGAACAGGAGGTAAAAGAATGAGGGTTGGCAATAGGGAACTTTGACTCAGATGGTAATTGTCATGCAATTTCCACCAAAGACAAGCTCAGAAGACTAAACACCTTGAGCTGATGCTTCCCTGTATTTACTAAATACCTGCTGTCCCTGGGGTCTCTCTCCTTTTCCTTCTTCCTTTGATCCAGAGTACAGTACAGGACTGAACCTGAGCCCCCCTGAAGAATGTGGAGAAGCATGAAAAACAGACTTTTAGAACCGTTTGAAATCTTTAACATCCCGTTGGGGGATTGGTTGAGCTCTTTCTGTGGTTCAGGTTCCTTCTAGATTTCCCACCTCTGTACCTCATAGTTGTAAGATGTGTGTGGGTGTGTGGGTGTGTCATAAGTCTATCCCTTGAAGGAAACTCACTCTGTAAATGGCTATCTATCGCAGGCCCTGGCATGCTCTAGCGCCTTGCTAGGTGCCGAGGCCACCTAGCCAGATTGCCCAGTTTTATTGCCCCAACCCAGCTCAGCTCACGTTGTACACACACAGCTATACACACAAAAAGATGAGGGAGTAATTTGTCTGAATGCGCTTTGGATCATCACAATGTTCAGTGCCACCCCCTGAAAAATGTCTTTCTCTCAAGGCACTGGGGGACTGCAGGTGAGTGCACTCTTACCGAAAAGCCCTCTGTCACAGGTAAAGATTTTGTAGCTATTGACACTCATGGTGTAGTCCTAGACCCTTCTTTCCATTTCTTCCTTTGGGCATTCATCCAATGACCATAAAAGCAAAGACCTTTCCCTCCTTGGGCGCTGCCAAACCTTCAGCCCTGACCACCACTGAGAACTGTTTTCATGCCCTGACCTGGATAGGCCAGGCAAGCCCAATCTTGTCAGATCTCGAAAGCTAAGCAGGGCTGACCCTGGCAAGTATTTGGAAGGGAGACCCTCCAGGGAATACCAGGGCTCAGGACGCAGAGGCAGGCCATAGCAAGCCACCTCTCTGAACGTCCCTTGTCTCCACGCCCAGTAGGGGTTGCCAGATGTCAGCTATGACCTCCAGGCATATGTGTGTGTGTGCGCGCACACACACACACACACACACAAACAAATCCAAAAAGAATTGTTTTCATATTGGGTTGTCCTGTTTTCATTCTGGCACAGCTCCTGTGCTTTTTAAAGGTATTTGACAGACAAATGTAACAGGTGGGGGACCATGGCTCAGTGTGAGAACAGCTACTTGGCATGCAGAAGGACCCAGGTTCAATCCTTGGGATTGGCTTGCTAGCTGTGGGTTGGGAAATTCCTGGAGATTTTGGAGGTGGAGACTGAGGAGGCGAGGTTGCGAGAGGAGAGGGACTTCAGTGGGGTATAATGCCATAGAAATTGGGCATTTTCTCCAGGGCCGATTCTGCACCAGCAGTTGCCCCGGCGTCATCCCCCAATAAAATCCGTGGCAGAGCAACAGTTCCCCACTTGTTGCCCCAGGTCAGCAGTTGGCCCGAATCTAATCCTGATTCCCCCTGGATCTTCCATTTCAGGGATTTTCAGGTTTCTTTTTTTGCTGCGGGGTTGAAGTCGGGGCATTCTAGTGGGGAACTCGCAAATCGGGGTTTCTTGCTCCACCCCTTTAACGCCCCTCTGCTTCTCTCCCTCCCCTTTCCCACCTCTCCTCTCCCTTTCCTCTTCCTTTCTCGCCCTGGCGTAAACAGGGTTTTTTTTGTCCCCCGCCGCCATTGTTGCGTTACGACACCATGACACAACAACAATGGATCAGTGTTGTGTCAGGATGTCATAACGCAATGATTGGGGGGGGGGACAAAAAAACCCACACACACCAGGGCGGGAAAGGGAGGAGAAATCACGCTTGGGGAACAGAGGGAAGGGGATGCTAGATTCGGGGCAAGGCAACAAATGCAGAACTCCCTCAACAGAATCGGGCCAATTAGACCCAGGAGGAACGGAGAGCAAACCATTGGTGCGGAATCGGCCCAGGTGTACTGACCTCTGTCACCTGGAGATCAGTTGTAATAGTGGGAGATCTCCAGCCACTACCTGGCGGTTGGCAACCCTACCCTGGCATGTCCAGGTAAAAGGATGACATAGTAGACGATGTGAAAAATCTCTCCCTGAGACCCTGGAGAGCTGCTGCCAGTCCGAAGGACCCTTGACCTGACAAAGGAACAGGCAGCTTTATGTGCATATCTACCATGGAAATGCAGTGATGGGGGAAGGGGCCTCTAAAACTATGACTGCTTCAGCAGGGCCTCCTCTTTGCTGGCCGGTGTGGGGAGGGGAGGGGGGGCTTCCCTGACCTTATTATCCATGATGGGGCACGTGGGGGAGGGCAGTAGGTTCTCCAACAGCCCTGCTAAAAGTGTTGGATCTAGGGCTGCCAGGTCCTTCCTGATAACCGGCGAGGGGTGGGGAGGGTTCTTTATTTATTTATAAATCAGATTTATGAATCACCCAATCCCTAATTATCCAGGGCTCTGGGTGACAAACAACAAAACACTAAAACATCAAACAATAAAACACAATAACAATTCAGTTTAGATTAAAACAGTTCTCAGATGGCGTTAACATAAGCCATCTGACATGTCAGTTTTCAGAACACGCACCACCCCACAGGAGGTGTGGGGGCGGCAATGCTCCCTCTAAGCTATGGAGTGAGCAAAGATTCTTTGTGAGCTACTGGCATTAGAGTTGTAAGCAAGCGATTTGGCTACTGTATAAATTAATTGGCTCTGGAGCCCTCCTTCCTGAGCTAAGACAAGAAGGAGTGAACCGGAGACTAAAGAACTGTGAGCTAGCTCACACTAACTCAGCTTAGAGGGAACACTGGTGTAGGGAGGGTATTAGAAAAGATAGAAAAGGAATCTGGGGAAAGGATAGGGAGTGTTAGGATGCCTTCTCGTGTTCTTGACCAGCACATGAAGCAATTTATGTACAAAAGGTTGCAATGCCCAGCCATTTCATGTTTTCCCCTGGGTCTTAGGCTAGGAACACTGAGCATGAGATTTCTGTAATGAATGTCAATAAATCAAAAGTAGATTTGCAGCTTACAGTGAAGCAGTAATCCCAAAAAACAGATCCGATCAGGAAGAAGGCACACGGACACCAGGAATAGAAAAAGCCAAAAATGTATGGTACCATAAGTCTCAATCTGAATAACAGTTTCAGATACAAGCGAGCCTCATTTACAGTTGGGCTTAATCTTTTATACTAAGAAGGCGGAGAATTCCAGTAGGATGGAACTAGTGTCATTTCTACACATTTGACATCATTCTCATAAGCAAAGGTATTCTATTTCATGATCGCGCATGTCAATTACAGGAAAGGAATCAAGAATGTTAAGTTAAACATTGTTGCATACTGGTATACTTTCTCATGCATCTTCTCTAAGCTAGAATAGTAGACCATTGTAAGCAGTTGCAATTTGAAACAATAAGCTTCTGTGTAAGCATTTTGCTGAAGCACAAACATACAATATAATTCTTGTGCATGCTTGTATCTGTGCAGGCCTTGCGGTTTCAAAGAATTAGCTTACTAAGGCAATAAAATTAGCTTTGCAGTTTCTTTCTTCAACAGATACACAGCTGAACAGCACAGACATTTTGATGCAATAATTCAGAGCAGAGGTGTCAGTTACCAGAGATGGTTAAATAGACAAAATATTGCAGAATTGCTAGTGTTTTAAGCATGTTTTATTTAAAGTTTTTAAAAATCTTTAATTGTGTTTGTCTGTGTCCTTTATAAAGTGTATATCTCCGCTACCTTGCATAACATTTTATGACACGCATGGCCTGGCCCAACAAGGACTCATTTATGTCAGATCCGGCCCTCATAATAAATGAGTTCGACACCCCTGCTCTAGACTCTCAGCCAGATTTTGTGGGGCGGTATCTGGGAGGCCACCCATTAACAGATAAAGCTGTGTCATCAGCATACTGGTGACACCCCAGCCCAAAACTTCGCACCAGCTGGGCAAGGAGGTGCATATAGTTGTTAAACAACATCGGGGAGAGGATCACCCCCTTGAAGGACCCCACATGTTATGGGGTACCTAGTTGACACCCTCTCCCTCAGTGCTTACCCTCTGTCCCCAACTGAGGAGAAATGAGGCAAGCCATTTTAAAGCTGCCCCATGGATTCCCACATCGGCGAGGTAGTGGGTCAACAGGTCATGGTCGACTATGCCGAACGCTGCTGTGAGACTGAGTAACAACAGCAATGCTGACCCACCTTAATCTAACTGTCTGCGAAGATCATCTGTAAGAGTGACCAGCACCATCCAGTGCCAATGTGTCATCCAGGAAACTCTGGAGCTGCTTGGCTACTGCTCTCTCAATTACCTTACCCAGAACTGACAGATTCGAAACTGGGCAGTAATTGGATCACGTCCCCTGGAGAAAATGGATGCTTTGGAGGGTGGATTCTAATGGCATTGTACCCCACTGAGGTCCCTGTCCTCCCCAGGCTCCACCCCCGCATCTCTAGGAGTTTTCCCAACCTGGATCTGGCCACCCGACCCCCCCCCCCCCAATATCCCACCGGTGGCCAGGAGGGACCTGGCAACTCTAGATGAAGGGGCCTGAGCAAAATAGAAGACATTCTGGTGAATGAATTAGTCAGAACTACTGAAACAAAACCACTCTCTGGCTCCTGTATTGCAGTCTCAGACAGGTGGGTTTGGCTCTTTTCAGCCCATTCTACTGGGAGTTCATCTGCAAGGATCAAACTGGGGCCCCTCCACCGTACGGTCTCTTCAATAGCGGTCTATAAGGCTGCAGGGTCTGGCATCATCCTTCTGTGCCCTGAGCAGAGGAGGACAGACACCCCATGGGCCAGATCCCTGGGAACTGACTAAGATCTCCTGCCTGTTTCTGTGGTTGGATGATGAAGGATTTATTCTCTGGAATGAGAGAGGCTTGGGTTCTGGCTCCAGTACATCTCCTTTCCCCATCTACAATGTTAATGCCATGACCCCTAAAATGGTGTCTCCTCGTAAACACCACATTCACATCTCCTGGGGGTGGAACTTGCACCCATATCCTCCCCCCACTCCTTGCATTATTCTGTCTCCCAGTGAGCTACAAGAAACTCAGTGCTGTCTCCTTTGAACTTGCTGTTTGAATGGGCCGCCTGTCTTGCAAAATGCTGCCTGTCTCGACAGATGCCAACGCAAACAGTGTTGCCTGTCCAGATGTTGCCTGTCCAGAATCCTTGGTGCTGCAGTGGGACTCGGTTATAGTTGCCCGGTGCCTTCCTCCTGGTGGCGGGGGGACTTGGGGGGCGTTCCAGGGGTGGGCAGGCAGGGATGTTGGCAACACGATGTCACTTCCGGAAGTGATGTCATTGCATCAGCGACATTGGGGCAATGCTCTACTTTTGGGGCAAAACCCTATGGTAAAAATGGCTACGAACCCTAGAGTTTTGCTCAAAAGGTAGAGTGTCGTCCCCTGTGGTGCTGACATGGTGACATCACTTCCGGAAGTGACATCAGTGCATGGCCAACATTACATGAGGACATCTGTTTGGGGGTGGGGTTTTCCCTGCCGGCCAGCTAGCCAGCGGCAGGCCAGAGCCCACAGAAGCCGGGGATCCAGACTCGATTCCTTCTCAAGGGGGGCAGGGGGGTGTCAGACCACAGATTTCATATGCAGGCCTCTAAACCACGGGGTTTTCGAGTCCGTTGAGCCTTCTGATTGAAGTGGGATTACACAGGAGTCCAGCAGAGCCTTAAAGACTAATAAAATTTATTTCCACATGAGCATCCAGGAAATCAGAGCTCACTTCCTCAGATGCACAGAAATACATCTCCATCCTCTTTCCTGACCTCCCCTCCCTGCCCCAGTTAAAGCATTGATTGAATGATACTGTTAGCTGCGCCTGGACTAGCCAAAGGATCTGAGCTACTGCCTAGGGGAAACCCTTCCGCTTGCGGCTGCGGGTGTCAACTGTTTTCGGGTCTATGGTGCTGAGGAAGACTCTGATAGGAAAGGCTCCCTGTGAAGGGCAGGAGGATGAAGACGTGGGCTGGCTTCTGGGGGAGCATCCTGATGTTCCTGCTGCTGCGGCATGGGCCGATGGTTGCCAGTTTCCTCCCTTCCCCAAACATGGGCCCTCCCCAGGGCCTACCCCCAGATCTCCAGGGATTGCCCAGCCTGGAGTTTGCCATCATAAGGTGCAAGGGGGGCTGGTTTGGCCTGGACTCTGTGCAGCCGGTCCCCTTGGGGTCTGCCTGATGCCCTTGGCCTAGGGTTGCCAACCTCCTGGTGGCACCTGGGGATCTTCCACTATTATACCTGATTTCCAGACAATCAAGATCAGTTCCCCTGGAGAAAATGGCTGCTTTGGAGGGTGGACTCTATGGCATTATACCCTGCTGAGGTCCCTCCCTGCCCCCAAATCCTGCTCACTCCTGGCTCCACCCCCCAAATCTCCAGGTATTTCCCAACCCAGAGCTGGCAACCCTACCTTGGCCAAGGCACCGGGCTGGGACACACTGCCTCCTGCCGCTATCACCTCCTTCTCCTCCAGCCAGAGCACACTGGGCTGCTGGAAAGATGGCTGGCTGTTCATGTGCTGCGGGCAGAATCTCTTTGGCCCCACTCCCCTAAGCCCAGCCAAGTGGCTTCCCACTTGCAGGCACCCCCGGGGAAAGTGCCTCTCTGGGCACAGGCACCTGTGGAAAGCCTCTGGCCAGCTCACCAAACATGCCCACTTCTGTAAGTTTGTGAACAGAGCGGCTGGCCGGGCCAAGTGCACTGTGTGTAGCAGCCTGGACCAGAGAGGAAAGCCCAGTGCTTTTGTTAAGACAGAGCCATGTGTGCAGAATTCTGAGGGTTGGGGGTGGAGGAGTCCCACTGAGTTGGGTGAACCAGAGCCTGCTCACCTGGTGATCCAAATGTGCACAGCTCCTCTCCTCCCTCCCTCCCTCGGCAGCATGAGGAGGATTAAATAAGGGGTGAAAACAAAACTCACACTCACTGCCTGGGTCCTCTGGATGCAAGTGCTGCCTCACGTAACCGTCTGGATGGAAGCCCAAGAGGGGAGGGGTGAAGGCCAGGGACGAGAGCCGGCATTCAGATAATCGTGTTGGGTTTGCACCCAGCAGAGGCAGGCACTGTGTGCTTCCTCATGGGGAATAATATTGTGGGTGGCTGGATAATGCTGTGGAGCTGGCAGGAAATAAAAGTCTGCAAAAGTCAATTAAAGTGGAGCTGGCATGTTTGGAGAGATGGCAGTGTTTGGAGGTTGCTTGCGGTGCGGAGGAGAAGGCTGAAGCTTGTCACTGCATTTGGGACTTTTGACAGAGGGAGGTGAAGGATTGTGTGGCTGCCTCAACCCCCCCTCCCCTCCCCTCCCCTCCCCTCCCCTCCCTTCCCCAAAACCTGTGGACTGTAGCAGTTTCTTTAAGGCAGGGCTTGTGGAGTTCCCCTGGTTGATGCCACTTGACCACCTGTCTTTGGCTGCCACACGTGCAGCAACAGAATGCAGCTCTTCATGCTCCAGCTAATCAAAAGCTCCTGAAATGTGTTAGTCGTTAAGTCTCTCTGGCTGTTGCACCTTGACTTTCAGGCAACAGCTCTCTGTGCCATGCAAAATCTCTTGTGCATCTCGAGCAAAGGGCGGTTAGTCAGGTGCTGAGGAGGAGGGTGGGTCACGGTCAGTGGTAACATATCTCTGGCTGGCATTACATTTTATGGCATGCACAGCCTGGCCCAACAAAGTGACATTTATGTCAGACCCAGCCCTGGTAACAAATGAATTTGGCACCTCTGATCTATGGCATTGGGCTCTGTTGAGGTCCCTTCCCTGACCAAACCCCCCTTTCCCCAGGCTCCACCCCCCACATCTCCAGGTATTTCGCAACCCAGAGCTGGCAACCCTATGGCAATGGGTGCTTTCCATGAATAGCAAATGCTGCACATCATCAGAAGAGCGAGCAGGGGCCCTGTGGAAGAGCCGTTGCAGTTGTTTACCTTCACTTCTACTTCTGCCATTTTCTCATTTGCTTCTAAGAGTGCCTGGGATTGTGACTCTGTTCTGGGCCATGCTCTTGCGCAGGAGCTGTTAGCACAGCAGTACCACAGGACCAGGCAGTCTACGGGGAAGAAGGAATGGACATAAAAAGCCAATGCACTCCTTCTCTTCGTTCTCTCTTCCCCAGCAGCAAACCCTGGAGGACATGTTTTGGCGAGTATTCCAAGAAGTACAACCAGATCCATTGTGAGATTATTCTGTTCAGTATTATGGGCGGGGTTCTTTTGAAACTAAAGTGTTAGCTTCATAACATATTCTCTGGAAGCTACTGCAGGAGGGTCACCACAGAGTAAATGCAAGTGCAGAAGAGGCATAAGCCATCTGTAATTTGGGAGATGGAACGGTGCTAAGGCAATAATGCATAAATAACAAAACAAAATAAATAAATATACGACAGATGCAGCCACAATTAATTCCTGCAGTTTTTGAAGTTTGAAAAGTCTTAAACCTTTTATCTCAGATTTCACTTTCAAATACTAATGCTTCTCTCGGCAGCACATTTTGAAGCAGCTAGTTATTATAGTCAATATTTTCACCCCTTGACGAAAACAAAAATAAACATAGCAGCATCTGTTGTAGGCAGTGGTGGTGGTGGTGGTGGTGGAGGGTCTCAGTTCAATGAAGATGCATTTGAAAGTCTGCAAACAAACGTCCGTGAGAATTTTCCGCTACAAAATTGTTTCCGCTCTAAGCAGTATATGTGGGGGGTGGGGGGTGGGGAGCCAATCTTTACTCAAATTTATGTATTATTTATTTATTTTATTTATACCCCGCCCTCCCTGCACGTGGGCTTAGGGCGGCACCAGTGTCCCCCTAAGCTGAGTTAGTGTGAGCTAGCTCACAGTTTTTTAGCCTCCAGTTCACACATTTTTGTCTCGGCTCAGGAAGGATGGCTCCAGAGCAAACTGATTTATGCAGCAGTCAAATCGCTTGCTTGCAACTTGAATGCCAGTAAAGCTCACAAAGTAGGATTTTTGCTCACAAGACTCCACAGCTTAGAGGGAGCGTTGTTAAGACTGCTGAAATTCTAATGAGCTCACTGTTATTACAATTCAGGTTCAGGTTTTAATATTAGACTGAAATCCAAGTGCAATCTTGTTGATCAAACAGTAGCTGAAGCTCAGTTTCTCTGTGACATCTTTTAGTAATATAATTTGGATTCTTTATTTTTGTACACTGTTGCATATTTTGGCCTACATAAGTACACCTTTGTTTTATTATTTATTGTATTTGGTATCTTTCAGGATCTTTTCCTCCTCCCCACCCCATTGCAATGCCCTATGAAGTATATGTATGTAAAATGATTAGTCCCAGTTCCCAAAGATGCCTTCACTTTTTTTTTTAAAAAAAAAGAGAGAGGTGGATTATGGATGCCCCGACATAATGTACATTTTAGCTGTTAGTGTAATGTTCTGGCTAGGAAATATCCAACAGGAAGGAATCTTCTGTACACCTGAGCGTGTGTAATACTGAGTTCAGTTCGGATGCCTGTAAGAGAGCATGGGATTGGGCTGCACACTGTGAACTGCCTAATTTAAGTCTCTCCTCTGCCATGGTGAACTCAGAAAGGGGGCCATCTACTCTTCACTTAGCATCCTCTGCAATATGAAGATAATGCTGATCTGCACTGCAAGGCTGCTGTAAAGGCTGCAGAGATACAGTGCATTGGAAGTGTTCTGGACCCTCTAGAATGCTACACAAATGCATGGTGTCATTAAGCTCCTTTTCGGGTTCTGCAACCACCACCACTATTTTAGACCACGTATCAGGACCAAAAGTAATGGAAATAAGAAACATAAAAGCAAGAAAAGGCACTATCAAGAATCATCACACTTTTAATTTCCAACATCTCCATGGAGATGTCCGGCCACATCAGAGTGACCAACACCCGTTATGTTATCGGGGAGGGGGGGAGTCTTAGACGTCATGCCTCCTGTTTCCAAATGCAGAAGAGGACATGCCCTGAGAAGACGGAACAAGGTCTATGTTTTTCCAAAGCCCTTGGAGTTCAGTAAAGCACTTTATGGAGGCCACGTCTGTTTTCCGGAATGGAAAAACTGGCACCTACACCATGATTTGGGCCAAATTAGACAATACAGCCAACAGTGGGCTGCCGGTGAAAGCACCAGCGTTCCGCCTTACTTCCAGTGAAATAAAAGGTGTGACATGACATCATTGTGTTGAGTTCACACCCCCTCCCATAGCTAGGGTTGCCAACCTGCAGGGGGCACCTGGAGATCTCCCTCTATTACAGTTGATCTCCAGATGACCAACATCAGTCCCCAGAAGAAAAGGGTGCTTTGGAGGGTGGATGCTGATGAGGTTCCTCCCCAGGCTCCACCCCCCAAATTCTCAGGTATTTCCCAACCCGAAGCTGGCAACCCTGCCCATACCCACTCCTCATTGGCTACCACAAAGACATCACAGCAAGCAAGGCGGGGGGGGGGGACCACAGGGGATTGCTGCTCTCTCCATTCCTTATCTCACATAGTTCTGCCCTTTAAAGAGATTCTAGAAATATCCATTTTAAAAAGGCCACTTTTCCTGTGTCACCTACTGCCCCGAACATAGTTCTAAATTTTAAAAAGACAACTTGGAGAAAACAGCACTTTCTAGCTCACCTTGCAAAAGGTGCCCCAAGGGGTTCCTGGATACTCCCCCCACACCCACACACACACACTAGGACAGGCACAAAGCGGTGTTGAATCAGTAGAGGGGGCTTGAGTGTAAACACCCACTCCGGAAAGCGTATACAAACCGGCCAGTTGGAAGTGACACTTTCAAGCCACCTCAGCCAAGAGCTGTTCACTCCCACTCTCTGCGTCTCTTGAACTCTTCTCCGGATGATGGTCTCTTTCAGTCCCAGGCACACAAAGCGCGCCTGAGTGTTTCCAGCCCTCCCTCCCTCCCTCCCCTGGCCTGGCTTTGTGCAGCTGATGGATGGCCTGCGTGGCTTCCCCGCCACCCCCCCCACACACCTGAATGGCCTATTAGGGAGCCCCTTTGTGATGTAATTGGATTTCTCCCCTTGTTAGTTTGCAATGAAAATGTCATCTCGATGGAAGGAGGTGCCCATTCATCTCGAATTAAATTCAGTCATCTCTTCGGTGAGCTGTGAAACTATTCACACCATTCACACCGCAGGCGGCAGCTGCAACCGGAGGCGCCGTTGACAATACCCCCTGCACTGCTCTCCAAGTGCAGTCCCCCCACCCCCTGCCCCACCCCCCACAGAGTCCGTTTGCTCCCTTGGTCGACCATCAGCCGTGGACCAGGGGGAAGCAGGGCATTGTAGGCAGAGAAGCTTCAGAACCAGAATTCCCAAACCAGCATGAAACATGCACGTCCGGGACTCCGGGGCTTGAACTAGCAGTCTCAGGGCTTGGCCCTGTGAGCACACGTAGACTGTGTGGGCTCACAGTACTTGGGCCTGGAGGAGCCCTCTTTAGATGTAGTCGGGGATTGGGGTGTGCTGTCATCCCCTGCAGATGACCCCGACCATGAGCCTTTAGCCAACCCTCTCCCTCCCTCCTGCCTTTTGGCTGATCAGCACAGCAGACACTAGGGCTAGACCTGGTGTTCCCAACATGGTGCCCATGGCCTATGCTGCCGTGGGCACCATGGCACTTGCTGACTCCTTTCCTGGCACCCACGAAGTTTTCTTAAAAAGCGAATGGAACTTTTGACCAGGAAGCTTTTGATTGGCTGTTGGAGATTTGATTGGCTGTGCAGATTTTTTAGAATGTTCCTTTGGCAGCTGGGCCACTGCCACCAGAGCAGAAGGGTCTTCACTGTGTGACTGAAGGTAAGCTGCAGCTGCCATTTGGTCACTGCGCCCATGATGCTGTATGAGAATACCAAAGGTGCACGCAGCCTGGAAAAGGTTTGGAGACCCCAGTTCTAGACCTGCTCTCTTACCTCCAGAAAGCAGAAAATAAGTTTGTAATATGTAATAGAGGTTGCACCCTACAACCTTCCCTTCATGGTTATTGCCTTGCTCTGGAGAAGAGTGACAGTGGAGAACCCTTAGCTTGCTATTATTTTTTCAAGACTAAGCACCTCCTTACAATATAAGTGAATCTCTGTCACAAAACTCTGCAGTGAAGTAGGAGTTTCCGTCACATGCCACTGCAGTAGAAGATGAAGTCTGCCCTGAAGGGAAGAAGGAATGCAATTTCAAGGTTTTAATACTGTCCTCCCACTATCAATTGATCAGAGCAGCTTACACCAACCATTGGTTTAAGCATGAAGGCCATAATTGTGTTCTGGAACTTCCCTGATCAGAAAGGCTTCTTGGCAAGTGAGAACGTTCTTGTTTCAGTATCCCTTTGGTGCTGTTCTACTGTGCAGTTACTTTCATTATGTCTGCTAATTATTACTACCTTTAGCTCTTCTAATTTTGTTGTCGTCGTTTGGTGGGTGTTCATTGCTGCAAACTGAGACGCAAATTGCTTTCACTGAAAAGTGGTCTAAGAAGCTTTTAAACACAGAGGCTGCCCTTCCCTCTGCTGGAGACTCCTCTGGCAGGCTGAAAAGCTCCATAGTGTACTTATCCCTCTAAATAAACCTTGAAAAATACAGCAGGGTCATTCATGGAATGCAAACTGGCCTTTATTCCTGCATCAGGCTAGATGAGACACTGATACCTTTGCCAAAATAAATGTTATCCCCTGACAACTGAATCAGCTTATGAAGGAAGATCACAGCTGCACATGTCTTGAACAGTAAATATTCTAAAGCGTTAGGGGGAGGGGGGGTGCATCTTTGCTGCTTATAAGAGAGCCAGTTTGGTGTAGTGGTTAAGAGCCACAGACTCTGGAGAACTGGGCTTGATTCCCCCCTTCCCCACTTGAAGCTAGCTGGGCGACCTTAGGCAAGTCACAGCACTCTCAGCCTAAAAGTAAGCATAGCTCTCCACCTAGTGGCGCCAACAAGAGCTACAGCTTCAGCAGCCAAACAATCCCCCCAGGGATCTCCTAGCTATTCAACACACAACGCCATGCAATACTTTCAATTTTATTTCCACTGCTTATCTCCATGTTTACTTAATTATTTAGTGCATTTTATCCTGTTCTTCCTTCCAGGAATTCTAGGAAGTGTACATAGCTTTCCCCTCCTCCATTTTACCCTCACAATAACGCTATGAGTTATATCAAGATGGGTAGCAGTAGAAAAGGATAAGAGTCCAGTAGCATCTTAAAGACTAACAAAATTTGTGGCGAGGTATGAGCTTCAGATGTGGGCAGTGACTCATGAAAGCTCATACCCTGCTACAAATTGTGCTACATCTTTAAGGTGCTACTGGACTCTTGCTCTTTTCCATGAGGTATATTAGGCTGATGGAGAATGACTGGCCCAAGGCCACTCAATACCTTTCATGGCAAGCAGAAACTCAGGCCTACTCAGGCCTATTCCACCACTCTAACAACTACAGCACACCTGGCTCATGTATTTACAGGAATATGTATTTTAATTCACATTTTATAGCCAGGGGGTGGGGGGGTCACAACTGTCAGCCCCAAACAACCAAGAAGCTTAAAGAAGGGTGTGGACCAACATATCCGAGGGACCGCCTTCCCCCATATATGCCCGGGAGAGCATTACGCTCTACAGATCAACTTCTCCTGGTGGTCCCTGGCCCGAAAGATGTCCATCTTGCTTTGATCAGGGCCAGGGCTTTTTCTGCCCTGGCCCCTGCCTGGTGGAACATAGTCCCCATTGAGATCAGGGCCCTGTGGGGTCTCCTTCAATTCCGCAGGGCCTGTAAGATGGTAAATTCTACCAGGCCTTCGGCTGAGGCAGCGGACGTCCATATATGGCCTCCCTGAACTTTCTGTCTCCCATCCAACAATAGCTGGCTATATCTATCTGCTGTGACCACCAATTTTAATGTTTCAATTGTGTTTTAATATTTTTATTGTACTTGTTGTATTGCTATTATGTTGTTACCTGCCCTGAGAACCGCTTGAGAAAAGGGCGCCAGCTATATGGAAAAAAAAATATGTAGCATCTTAACAGAGCTCAACAGAAGGACATTTTGGAAGTAGGGCTTAGGCCTACTACCTGTCTGGCCCTCTGTCCAAACTATTTGCTTTAGTGTTAACCACCCCAAATTCCAGTGTATATATGACAAGCACCCTTCTTGCATTGTGTGTATCAGCCCTGTCTGAACAGCCATGCTTCAGATTCAACGGAGCACAGAAACCCAGTTAGTTAAGGGGATTAGGCCTGCAGATTAACACAAGCAAAGGCACCCACATCTCCTCACTGTTCCTTTATTACAGGGAGCATCACCTCTCCAGCAAGCTCACATATAAGTTACTAACAGGATCAGTTCTGTCATCTGATGTTACAACTGGGCTCCAAGCACTAAAGGTTCATCACGCACAGAAGTCTGTCTCGGAAACTGAAAAGATGGTAGAAACAAGTCAGGCAAGGAATGACCAGTTCCAGCATCGTTGTGTGGCTATTTCTGTCCATTACAGAGTTGTCCACTTGCATAGGCAACCTGTGAGCCAGGATTTCACAGTACAGGAGATCCCAGACAGAGTTTTAATGAAGTTCTGTAAGCAAGTAGTTTACCTATTAATCTACTCATGACAACAAACAGGGATCTGCCATTACCAGCCCATATGTTTTTAATTTTTTCCCCATAGAAAGAGGGAAGGGATTCTGACAGTACCATAACATCCACTTACCGGACTGCCCAAACCTACCACATACAAGTTACATACTCTCTGACAGAATCACGACTGTGTATTTGGGTATAATGTGATACTCAGCTTCCTCAGGCTCTTTGCTTTCGTTCAGTCATGGAGGGTTCATAGGGCTTGACTGAAAAGCAGGTGTAATGGTATGGTGTACTGGGATAATGTATTGGATAAGGACAGAGAGACCTGGGTTCAAATTCCCACTTCGCCATCAAATTCACTGGGTGACGCTGGACCTGTCACTGTCCCAGTCTAGCCTACCTCACAGGGCAGTTGTGGGGATAAAACAGAGAGAAAAGAATTGTGTATGTTGCTCTGATCTCCTTTTGAGCTAGTACCCAGCTGCACCTCAGCATTCTAAAAATACAAAAACTGCTTTTGAACGTCTTCAGTATTTGCCATGTAATATACAATGAATACTATCTGACTACATTATAACAGTGTCTAGCACACAATTGCTCAGCCATCTTTTCCCCCTTTTCTTTTCTCCCGCTATTTTCCTAAAATAATTTTTAAAAAAATAAATAAAGTTTTTTTACCCAGTGGTAAGGCTGAATGGTCATCTGTAGTTCATCATACATGAAGTAGAGTTATAGTCTTTTAATAAAAGATTACTCTCCCCTGCTTTCCCTCAATGATTTTCAGGTTTCACAAAACTGTTCTGTACCACAATAACATTCAACACTTTTATTAGATTCCCCCCCCACAAAAAAATTATTATGTAACCGCTCCCTCCCTTTAGTGAGAAACCATAACCCAGTACCTCTGAAGTTCTTTACACAGAGTGATTAAAATGTGGACTTTGCTGCCAGAGGGTGTAGTGATGGCCACAGAAATAAACAACTTTAAAAGGGGATTAGATAGATTCATGGAGAAGTCTATCACTGGCTATTAGCCATGGTGACTGAGGGGAACCTCCACATTTAGAGGCACTAAGCCTCTGAATCCCAGAGCCAGGAGGCAACACCAGGAGAAGGCCTCAGCCTCTATGCCCTGTTGTTGGCCATCCAGAGGACCAGGTTGGCCACTGTCTGAAACAGGATGCTGGACTAGATGGACCACTGGTCTGATCTAGCAGGGCTCTTCTTATGTTCTTATGCTATGTTCCTCCCCAGAATGTGATTTAAATAATTTCATGTGTGGATCACTAACAACAGCTGGTAGAATCCAGCGAAGGAAGTTTGTGAGGTGTGTGTGGAACAGCTGTCTCCCAAACTGAGTTGCAACTGATTTCTGTTTGAGAAATGGTTGGCTCCCTACATCCTTTGTCTTAATCTTCTCCAGTTTATCTAAAGGTTGCATCTTGGAGACTAGCCAGAGTGTCTGCCTAAAGCAGAGACAGACCTCACCATGATACCGGTCTTTACTTGCGGCAGGGAAGGTGCTACTGCAGATCTCTACATGGGGGCAGCTAAACATGTCAGGCATTGTGGATTTTGTGTGTTGTATGGCCAGAGATCCAATCCAAATGTGTTGCCACCAGCCCCCAAGGGCTCAGGATGACTTTGAAAGTAAAGTAGGCAAATGGGGGAGAAGATGTGTCTCGTTTTTCTTGATATGCTCCTTACCAGACTAACATTAAACACAATAAAAAAATCAGTGCTGGAGACATCTTGGAAAGAGAAAAGATATGTATTTGCGTTACAAACAGAAGCAGATTATACATAGCATTTCCTTGCTTGAATTCTGTTCTGACACACAGTTTTAGTAGGGCGCCATTAACAACACTGGAAGCAGCTTGGGGCAATGCCCCTCTCATGTTCCACTGGGATCTAGAAAAGTGCAGCCAACCGAGGAGTTGCTAGTCCAGTCGGCTTACTGAACAGAAGCAGTAACCACTATATAATGGCCCACTGTACATTCACTCAGTAAGGCTCCCCCCCATTACAACACACACTCACACAAAGTATTTTAAGACTATGGGCCGGTTCACATAACGCAGCCCCCCAAGTGAACACCTCACTGGGGCCTCCACATATAATTTCATGAATTAAAGGGTGCATATGTACAGGCCTTCCCATGTGGAGGTGGGAATTCTCACAAATCACACTTCCACACAAAGGCTGCCTTCACCACTACCCCTCCCCTCTCTCAACAGGTGGGGCCACCATAACAGTGAGCTAGACCAAAATAATTCTGAGATCTATACTTACATACAAATTCTAACTTCCCCACAGACTGGGAATAGTATCTGAATTCTGGCTCCAGTATGAACATATTCATGACTGGTCAGAATTACAAAGCTTAGCTTTCACATGAAAGCAGCAACTTGCCCATCTTGGGAGTCCAACCTTGCTCATTAAGAAAACTTTTCTCACTCACCCACCTCAGTTAAAAGGTTAACACCTTCCTGCCTTCCAATGGAATTTCATACAGAAGAAAGTTTTGCTCGGGAGATCTATCGTCAGTTTGACAATCTTCTGCCATGGGTGATTAATAACACATTTCTGTTAACATTTTAAAAACAAATATTCCTATATCTTTCCATCCCAAGCCCACCTTTTTTCCGCTGCTCTCCATTTTCGACGGGGGTAGGACATCTCAAACCATGACCTAGCAATTTGTCTGTGTGATAACAGCACAAGTCCCTGCTTAACACAGATATCCGTGACATCAAACTATGTCAAAGGGCAGGTGACAGAAGTTGCTAGATACATGCACGCTACCTGAAATCCAGAGCACCATGTATCCAAAAGGTTCCCACTGCCAACTATAGCAGATGGAGCTCCATAGGTACTTGGGTCTCATTCTGCTTCAGTGACCAGTTTGCATGCAGGTTGCATCACACTGACAGAACACGACAGAACACGATTCAGGAAAAGATGCCACAGCACACTGAATTCAACTGAAAGTAACCATGACGCCTTATTTCGTGTGCTGACATTACCTCATCTCAAACTGACCGGGGGGGGGGGGGGGGCAGCTCTTTCATGAAAGTTAAGGAGGCATATTGATTTGTACCAGGTCAGGGAAGGCAATTCTGTTATGCTGACTATTTGGAGATTCCTCCCCCCTCCAAAAAAAAAAACCTGTATTAAAAGTTTTACTAAGAACTTCAGTACTCGTATAGATTTTTAGCCTCATTATTGCTTCATTTCTTTTAATTATAAAGCATGGTATTTTACTGATCTGATTTTTTAGCATTTTTTTAATTGCTTTATTGTTCTTTTGATTATAAAGCTTGGTATGTTATTGATCTATATTTTATTGTTATATGTAAGCCTCCCTAAGAACTCTCCAGTGAACTATGTACAGATTGCATACATCAACAAAACAAATATGGCTGCAATCCCAGGCACATTTTTTGGGGTGGGGGGAAGCACGTTCCACAGAAATCACGGGGGCTAACTTCCATGTACATAGGCTTAGGATCTGGCTGGAAGCCCCACTTACGTTAAATGGACCTGGTTTACTTAACTTCTCCTGAGTTGCACCCACTCTCTTAAAACTGCTTTGATTTAAATTTCCAGACATGGTCACATTTTAAAAACCTGGATCCATGTTTCGGAAGCAAGTATGCGTTAGCGATGCCTTCATTTGACGCCCACGAGCACTTATCTCAGTGAGCATACAGAACTACTGCCTATTTCAGAGCACTGTCAACGTTTGCTTCATCTTCAGACATGAAAAATGCTGCTGCCATGTTTGGACTAGGCTACTGTTTACTTACTTAAGAGATCCAGCTGCTGCCTTCTCAGTCCTTCAGCTGTAGAAAAACTACAGGTCAAATCCAGACTAGATTTTCCACTGGGTGAATGGAACTTCCCAGCTTCCCCTTTCCCCTCGGCAGCCCACCAATCTCCACAAAGCACTGCTTCTGTGGGAATAAGGAACCCTGAGCAAATGGCATGAAGGGGGGTCTGCCGTGGGAAGGCGGATATTGCCAATGTAGTCTCGATCCAAGCCCATGTTTTACCACCATCCCAATCCTTAGACCATCACTCTCTCTCTCTCTCCATATATATATTGTTGAAGATGCTGTGAAGGGCAAGCCAATTCATCGACTCAGCTGGAGGTAGTTCACGTGCAAAAAGCACTATCCTCATGAGCTCATTTGCCAAGTATGTCCCAGACACCCACTCCTGTTCCCCGAGCATGTTATACACAAAGGTTCTCAACTGGGAACCCTATACACACACGCACGCATACAACCCACACTTTCTCTCCAACACACCCACACCCAACACGAAAACCTGGCCTCTCTGCTCTAGCCAGGCGGCTGTCATGGCCCATCCAGAAGGCCCCGTCATCGCTGGCTTAAGTGGGAAACGATGTAGATGAGACCAACCAAGAGGAGGCCACGAATCCCAAACATCAGGAGCAGGAACAGCAGCAGGATGGACATCAAGGGCTGCACCACATGATTGCCGAGGTTCCAAGTGGGGAAGCCCATGTTGACCAACTGGTGGTTGAGGTCTGAAAATGGCGAGCGCTCCCCTGGCCTGGCCCCCTGCTGCTGAGACTGTGGCTGGAAGCGCTGGTGGGGGGTTGAGCCCGCATTAGTCGTTGTGTTGAAAAAACCCTGAGGGAGGGGGGGGGGGAAACAGACACGGAGAAAGGGAATGAAACCATAAACTTTCCATAAACTGGATTCATGGAAAAGAGGGATCTGTAAAGGGGGCAGAATCAGAACCACAGCCATTTAGCTCATTCACAGATTCAGATTTACTCCTGTGGACGCAGATCTGGGAGAGAAGAGCGACAAGGCAAAACCTACTGTTCTCTAACCAACGCCATTCATGAGCAATATTCTTTTTTTTAATTTAAAATATTTATATCTCACCCTCAAAGAGAGCTCAGTGCTGCCATCCAAAGGCCTTAATGCACAATAAAAACATACACAAGAAAATATGAAAACTACAATTAAGCATTTTTTTAAAAGTCAGAACTTCTGGATATCAGTCAGATGAACCTAAATAATCTCTCTGGAATACCCACCTAACACAGAAGGGGTTCGCGAGACAATCAGCCAGTGACTTAATAGCGCCAAACTATGGAGCCTTCTGGATATCCAGAAGTTAGGGCTGCAGTGGCTCAGAGGTTAAGATGCTGAGCTGCAAACTGGAAGGTCAGTAGTTTGGCAGTTCCGAGACCTGAGTGCCTCATGACGGAGTGAGCTCCCGTCTCTGGTCCCAGCTCCTGCCAACCTAGCAGTTCGAAAGCAAGAAACTGCAAGTAGATAAATAGGTACCACTTCGGTGGGAAGGTAACAGCGTTTCATGCACCTCGACATTTAGTCATGCTGCCCACATGACCACAGAGAAGTCTTTGGACAGCACTGGCTCTTCAGCTTGGAAACAGAGATGAGCACCGCCCCCTAGAGTAAAGATTCAACTGGCTTTCAAGCAAGGGAAACCTTTACCTTTATGGAGCCTTAAGGGGCCCGGAGCCCTTTGTAGCCTTTCCAATATCACGGTAGCTTTCCAGCTAAGATAAAGCTAAGAGTGACAGAAGGACAGGAGTGGGGTATGTTGGACAATTTGCCCTTTTATTCCTTGTAACTATGAAGTGAGCTCTGACTCACAAAAGCTTATGCTGGACTAACTGGTTATCAGGCTCATGTTTAACGTAGCTCTGAAAAGGGTCCTCTTCTTTCCATATGATAGTCCAGATAACTGTTATTAAACTGCATAACTCAGCATCCACTCATGCCCCTTAGGTTCTTTGAGTGATAATCCTAAACATCACGGAAAATCTATATCTCTCCTCACCAGACGAGATGAGTTCTGAGCATTCTGCCTCACACGAGGGTCGTCATCTTGTACGATATCTCCATTGGCCAAAATCCTCACCATCTTTAGAGCTTCACAGTATTTGTCTTTCCAAAGCTGCAATGCACAGGAAGAAAGTTTAAAATTAGGTCAGCTATTCTTAAGGAGAAAGATGTCAAGACAAAGCCGGGACATATTGATTCCATACACACACACGGACACACCCTTTAATTCAGCTCTAGGTGCTCTGGAAGGGATGCTACAGCTTCTTGCTCCGTACCCATGGGGGCTAACATGGATCAGAATTCTCCTTAGACCTTCAGAGTTTATACAAATGAAAAGGACACCCAACACAGTATTGTACTCAGTAATCCTGCCCACAAAAAATGGGAGCCAAGCAAGGCTTTGCTGTAACTGGGACATGAGAAGAGGCTGACTTATCGGCTTCTCTCTCGGTCTCTTTTTTAAGTCAAGGAAATCAGTACTCCAGTGTGTGGGCGTGGAGGTGGTGGGGATTATACATCCTTCAAAGCAAAGAAGGAAATGCCAAGGTGGTGTTTTAAGAAAGGGGTAGCCATGCCAGTGTTCATCACTTTTTAATTATAAGGATCTAAATGAGCGCTGTTCATTTGGCAACGGAACATGTGAAGCTGCCACATACTGAATCAGACCTTTTGGTTCCTCAGGGTCAGTACTGTCTACTCAGACTGGCAGTGGGTCTCCAAGGTCTCAAGCAGAGGTCTTTCACATCACGTACTGCCTGGTCCTTTCAAACTGGAAATGCCAGGGATTGAACCTGGGACTTTCCGCATGCCAAGCAGATGCTCTGTCTCTGAACCAAAATAAACTTACAGAAGGTTCACAAAATGGTGCAGTGGGGATGGTGTCATGAATCTTCACTGATGACAGAGACATTCCAATGTACAATATAATGTGCCAACGTTCTTCTTGAATTACAACTGTTCTCCAGCCTACAGAGATCAGTCCCCCTGGAGGAAGTGGCAGCTTTGGAGGATGGACTATACAGCATCACATTCTTTCTGACCTTCCTCTCCAAACTCTCCCTCCCCAGGTACGTCCCCCCAAATCTCCAGGAAACTCCCCCATCAGAGCTGGCAGGCCTACTTTTATCAGTCCAGCTAGAACTAAATTCTAAAAAGGCAGACAAGCTCTACCTACTAGGGCAGCTACCCAATTAAAGAAATCATAATGGACTAGCCATATAGTCTGTTATCTATTAAAAATGAAAGCACAGCTGTATGAGCATTAAAACAGACAACCAGGTACCAGGTATGTAGGTGTAAAACAAACTGAGACAAAGTTTCCCATTCATCCTGATGGAGTCTGTTATGGTGGCAATGGACCGGGAAAGAGACCTTGTGCTGATCACAGATAGCCCAGTGTTAGTGCAAAAGTGTTACAGCTGGGGTGGGGGTGGGGGAGATGCCAACTCACTACTAGAGATTATTAGGAAAAGAATTAAACACAAAACTGCTGTAATGTGGTAATACTTATTCACAGTGCAGACACATCTGGAATATTGTGTACAGTTCTGGTTGCCACCTCTTAAATGGGCCATTGTAGAGCTGGCCGGGAAAGGCACGCTAAAAGGAAATCAAAATGTTCAGGGGCTTAAGGAACTTGCCCTATGAGGAAAAGGTGTGGCATCTGGGCAGCAGGAAGCATGACAGAGGTTAAGAAAATTATGCTGGGGAGAGAACAAAATGAGGGTCCCAAATTAGTTGACGGACAATAGATTCCAAATGGGCAAAGGAAAAACTTTACCCAACCATTAACAAGCTTGTGGATTCATTGGCATGAGACGTAGTGGTACAATTGCAGTCCTAAGCCAAATTGACTGACTGGTCTTAGACTGGTATAACTCTCCTCAGGGTTGCACTCACAGTCACTAATTTTTCCAAGGGAATCTGACAAATATCAGTGCTGGGGTCCACTCGATGAGGATGGCCTTGCCCTCTGTTGCCCTGCTTCTTTTCAACAAAAATGTTAACTTTAATCAATTTATATGTCACAGCAGGTCAAGATGCACTGCGTCCTGAATGAGAGTGAAAAGGAGAGAATGCCTAAGGATGGTGCCTATCAATTGCAGTTTTTTAAATATATATATATATTTAAAAATAATTATCTACAATCAAAGAGACTCTTGAAGTCTTTTAAATCAGTGGGCGTGTGTTTGCGGTCACCGATTCAGCCACTGAAGGTTTCAGCTATAGCCTCTCCACAGACCGGAAGCGGAGGGAAACCGATTGATCCTCCTTGGAAAATAAACTGGATCACCTGATCTCTCCCGGCCGTGGAAAACAGCAACTCACGGGCGGCCGACCCACCACTTTCTCCCTCCCCGTTTCAGCACGAGGAAATATACCCCCTTTAAAAAACAACCACCACCACCCCGAAATGCACCAATAGAGGAGGCGCGTCAAACTGGTTGTCACGGATTGCCTACTGCAATTAAGACGGGGGCAGGGGGCGGCCCTGAAGACCCGGGCGCGTCTATACCGCTGGAGACTGAAAACACCCCCAGCCAGCAATTCAGACAGGCGGGTGGGGAATCAGAGTTTTCAGCGCGGGGTGGTGGTGGTGACGGGGACCCGGTGAGATCGAAGCCCTGAGCCTGTTCGATTAACTCTCCCCGTCCGGTTTCGTTTGTGCCGGGGTTTGCACGGAGCAGAGCCCTTCCCAGGCCGGGACCAGCCAGTCCCTCCGCCCCCGCTTGGCAACAGCCTCCAGTCTCCGCTTCGGCTCCGGTCAAGTCTCTGGCTCCCCCGCCTCTCCACTGCCCGGGGCTCGCTCGCGCGCTCCTCGCCCACTTGCCTGGGGCGGCTAAGGACGGAGCGGACCTGGTGGGTTCCGCCGGAGAACGCGACGCCAGCCCTTCCTCGATGCCCTCGCTCGCCCACACCTTCCCGGTCGCGGCTCTGCTCCGGCTGACGTGCGCCTTTCCCTGCCAGAGCTCAGCAGTTTCCTCCGGGCTGACCCCAACAGCGGAAGTTGCGTGGAGTGGGAAGGAGAGAGCGGCCGAAAACGAAGCGGTGGATTCTCCCGCGGGAGGCGTCGTGAATCGGGGCGGATCCCTCTGCAGGCCCTGCGGGAAACTGCAGGCTGCGGGAAAGCCTGCTGCGTTTTTTGCATCCGGACTGGGCGGCTGAAGGGAAGAGGGGGGATTATTCCCCAGGATTTCCCCAAGCAAGCAGGCAGCCGGCTGGTTTTGCCAGCCTCGGGGTGCCTTCTCGCGTCTGCATGCACCAGGCCGTGATGATGGGTCACTAATCTGGGCCCCAGAGATTGCCGAACAGGGTTGTGTCGTTGCCGAAGCAAAATCGAAATTGCAGGCCTCCCCCCCCCCCCCCCCGGAACAATTTAGCCAAAGGAAGCCGGGCATAATAGGACTTCTCTAGTCTGCTCCCATCTCTTGTTCATTTTTGGTCATAGCCTTTCCCCGATCTAAAGGTAAAGGTTTCCCTTGCTCGAAAGCCAGTCGAATCCGACTCTAGGGTTGCGGTACTCATCTCCGTTTCCAAGCCGAAGAGCCAGCGCTGTCCGAAGACTTCTCCATGGTCATGTGGCCAGCATGACTAGACACCGAGACGCACGGAACTCTGTTACCTTCCCACTGAAGTGGTACCTATTTATCTACTTGCAATTTCTTGCTTTCGAAATGCTAGGTTGGCAGGAGCTGGGACCAGAGACGGGAGCTCGCTCCGTCACGTGACACTCCAGTCTGCAGTTCAGTATCTTAACCTCTGAGCCACCGTGGCACCTGCACTTAAATAATGAGGCCTTTGATGCCCCTTAGCATCAGCCATGCCCACGAGATCTACTTAGGTGGCTGTTTGAGTTGAGGGGCCAGCATTGCTTAATATGAGAGGCACCAGTATTTGGATCAACTGGGAAGTCATATCCCTTGGCATGAAATCCTTCCATTTTCATCCCAGATGGCTGGCCTCCTAGAGCTTATACTAGTGATCCCCAGTGTGGTACCAGATAATTATTTCCTGGTGCTGACTTCCCTCTTCCCTGAGGCATCTCTTCCCCAAAACAAACAAGCAGTCCTGGATTTCCTCCATCTTGGAGGAGCTTCTGGAATCACCTTGATGACTGTAGGGAAACAGCTAGATGTATCATAAGAGGACATTTTTCTTCAAAGTTCCCAACACGCTGTGATTAGTCCTATCATGGCAGCCATTTTGCAGGGGCACCCACTGCTCGCTTTCAAAATCCTAAAGTGCCCACAGGCTCAACAAAGTGGGAACCACCAGCTTCTACTGTAGACAAGGAAATACTCAACTAGGGAGGCCACCTTGTCAACAAGTAAAGAACCTGTTGCGTTATGGGTAGATACTAGCTTACACTATTTTGACATCTATTGGTGGCAGCAGCAGTTGGCAATGGAAATGTCACATGTTTTTTAAAAGTAGAGAAAACTTCTGCCCCTAAAAAGTATGGGTGATTCATTATCCACAAAGCAGATGTTCAAAAACTGAACTTCCTTAATTTGTAGTGCCCATTTGCTGTTGAGCATTCATGTGATCACCTCAGTGATTTGCTTGCACTTCAAAAGAAGAAACCCTTCAAGTTGTTTTGTGTTTGTGCACTGGTGGCATGGTGGCATGGTGGCTGCCCTAGAAGTATCCACGTGATGTCTTCTGCCAAACATCCACTTCCATGATTTTCCTATCACCGGCCAGTTGGCTGGTGGCAGACAGAAGCCCGCAAAACTGGGGGATTCCCCCCAACTGGGGACTGGCAACCCTACTCCCCACTGGTCAACTGATTGGCAGCTGGAGGACAGGGCCTGAAGGCAGGGAACCCCCTCCCTCCACTGGGGTGTCTGGTAACCATACACACAGCCCACAAATCAAGTGTAGCCACATGCAGGCAACTTATATGTTTGCAGCTCAAACAACAGATTAACTGGCACAAGAGCTGCATTCACCTTGATCAGCCACAAGTTGGGCAGGCTTGTTCTGCAGCGAAAACCTGGTGAGACTTGCATCAAGCAATACAGCCATAGGAAGTCCTGAGCTTTTTCTTCAATTATTGTTTCCACTACAGTACAGGCTATTCTGAACACTCTCTGTGTGTGCATGAGTGCACACACAAAAGCACAAAAATCTGCAAGTAGCAACATTAAAAACATGTGTGGGCATGTTCCATTTTCTGAGTTCCAGCAAATCTCTCACCCACTCAGCTGAGTCCAGAAACATGTTTGCGCACAAGACACTGGCACTGCACATCTCTTGGGGGTCTCCCTCAACTTAGTTCTCCTCCTTCCAGAGAAGCCAAGCAAGATCCAAGAGAGGCTTTGACAAAGATGGACCATCCATGCTGTAGGCCCACATTGTGAGCTTGAGTGACAGAACTAATCCTTTTAACAGATGGCTGCCTTGTTCTGTAATGGACAAAAGGGGGGGGGAGCTGCTCAAAGTTTAGGACTGGCAACATTAATCCCCTTCCTTCTCCCTTCCTGAGAAACAAACATTCATTAAAGGGACAGTGTTGAGCACTTTAAGCCACCCATTCCACTGGCTTCTAAAACTGGCCAGAATGCAAAGGGATAAAGACACTGTTTGGTCTGCTGGGAGAACCTTTGGGGATTAAGTTTTCAAACCATTCGTGCAGCTCTAGAGAATCTGAAAAGCTTAATCCCTGAGTCATACTCTAGAGCCCACACGGACTGTAGGTGCTGCTGATGTCAGAACAAGGTAGGGCTGCCAGAATTTGGGCCGGTCCCACGGATGTACCTGGTGCATGCACACATCTAGCAGGTGGAGCTTTTCCTTTCTTGTGTATATGCCAAGAGAAGTGTCACTTGATAAATGGGCATATGTCTGTATGGTATAAAAGAAGGATGAGCAATTAAAAAGGAGGGAGGAATGCAACTCTGCAAAGCAGACATTTTGGCAGGCTTTCAAAAGTTGTAGTGAAAACTCGAAGACACCTGGAAGAAGTGGAAAGAATCCAAGTTTACTTGCGAGAAAGGACCTATTAACACCACAAATAAGGTTGCCAGCCTCCAGATAGCACCTGCCGATCTTCCACTATTACAATTGATCTCCAAGCTACACAGACCCGTTCCCCTGGAGAAAATGACTGCTTTGGACTCTAGGGCATTGTTATGTCCCGACCGTTAAGCCGCACATGCAGTCGGCCAAACGTGGCCAGGTGAAGCCGTCAAGCTTCGTATCCAGGACAATAGACCTGGAGAATCCTAGTTAGGGACCAGCAGGAAAGCCTGCATCCGTAGATAGACCTATAGGATGCAGGGGCACTGTAAATAGCCAATCACGGGTGTTGGGTGTGTGCATGGGTGCAGTCCTCAATGGGAATATAAGCGGACCTGCGAGTCCGGCTCAATAGCCTTGTTCAGACCTCTAAATAAACTATGAGCTTTAATCATTCAACGAGTCTCCGAACCCAGTACTTTACAGGCATTGTACCCTCCAGACGTCCCTCCCCTCCCCAAACCCTGCCCTCCCTCCCCAGGTTTCACCCCCAAAATCTCCAGGTATTTCCCAACCCAAAGCTGGCAGCCCTAACCACAAATGCTTGTTGGTTTGATATGAGATTAATTTTCATGTCTTCCTCCAGAGAATCCTGAGAATTGTACAGGGTTGCCAGCCTCCTTGGTGGAGGTGGGGGACCCTCATCGACAGGCCCTGCCCCCCCCCGTCACCGATCAGCTAACTGGCAGGGGAATTACTTGGAGAAAGAGAAAGGCCCAGGCTTCATCGCTGGTAGGGTTGCCAGGTCTTACCCGGCTTGCAGCAGAGGGGGGGTCCTAGTTCCTCTCTGGGACTTGTTTGGCGTGTAGAGCGTGCATGCCACAATGACATCACCCAGAAGTGATGTCATCACGTCGGGCACATTCGGGGCAGAGCACTGTCATTTGAGGGGAAAACCATAGAGTTTTCCCTCAAATGCTAGAGTGTCTCCCGCAATGTGCCCCGGAGTGATGACATTACTTCTAGGTGATGTCATCACGCCGGGGCACTTTGCTGGCACTTTGGGGGTGGGATTCCCCCCAGCGGCTGGTTCTGGGCCGGCGGGTAAATGGCCTGTCAGGCAGGCAAACCCCCACCCGCCCGGGGGACCTGGCAACTCTAATCGCCAGCATCACACAGGAAGTAATGTCATCCTGCCAGCGACTTCTAGGCAACACTCTGGTATTTGGGCAAAAATTCTGTGATAGAAGTCAATTTTACCATATAGTTTTTGCCCAAATACCAGAGCATTGCCTGGACATCACTGGGGTGATGATGTCACTTCCTCTCTGATGCTGGCAACAAGGCCTGGGACTTTCTCTTTCTTCATGTAAGTCCCCCACGTCCCCCACTGGTTGCCAGGAGGGACCTGACAACTTCAGAATTGTAGTTTGGTTAAGATATTGAGAATTGTGTTAGAGATCCATATGCAACCTTCCCCCTACAAACATTTCACAAAATCAAAGTGCCCTCGGGAAAGGAATGACTATTAAACTGGTTTAAATTTATGGTGTGCAGAGGAATTAAAAGCCCCAAGTACTGATTTGTAATCCATATATTTGCTCCAGCAGGACAAATAGTGGCTCAAGTTTACAGAACTTCATATTGGGACAATGATGTGGAGGAATGCTTAAATCTCCTGTTCCCCCTCACACCGCAGTCTGATGAGACTCAGACATGTTTTTATGGCTTGTTTATTGATCATTTAATGCTTTTTTAATGCTTCTGTTGTGCAGTTTTACTTTGTGAACGTCCTCAAATAGGTGGACAGGCCACAGAGAAATTTTCTAAATCAATAAATCCACCCCTCATGGAAAAAGAAATCCTGGGAGGTCTGCTCATGGACCTCTCAGTGTGCTAAGGAACCAGATATTCCTCTCCTGTCTAGATTACAGTATGTGATCTCACAGTGAACTGGTGCTAAACTGGGGATGCTAGCCTCCAGGTGGGACCTGGAGATCACCCAGAATTACAGCTCCCCTCCAGATGAGATCAGTTCCCCTGGAGAAAATGGATGCTTTGGAGGGTGGACTTTAGGGCACTGTTGTACCCCACTGAGGTCTCTGTCCTCCCCAGGCTCCATTCCCAGATCTCCAGGAGTTTCCCTACCTGGATCTGGCAACTGTACCCTCATTCGCTGCCAGTAGCTAAGTGGAACCAGGCAACCCTGTGCTGAACAGAGTCTGACCTCACGGAACAAAAACTTTTGCCCCAAGATTTATCTTCCTGCATATGGAGGCATTTGCACCTCCATTCACACCTATACACGCTTTCAAGTGATAGATATGTCTGACTCAGAAGAAGGGATATTCTTCCGATGCGTGATTTTCATTATGACAGTGAATTGCAGCAAGGTCCGACAAATCAAAAAACATGGTTTCCACAGCAAGTGGTCCTGCCAGTAATAGACAGTAATATATCAAGTGACTTAAATTTAGAAAAAAAATTGGGTTTATATCCTGTCCTTCACTATGTGAAAGAGTCTCAAAGCAGCTTACAATCTCTTTCCCTTCTCCTCTCCACAACAGACACCCTGTGAGGTAGGTGGGGCTGAGAGAACTCTCCCGAGAACTGCCCTAGAGAGAACAGTTCTGAGAGAATTTATGACTGACCCAAGGTCACACCAGCAGCCAGGGGCGTAGACTTTTGGAAATTCCAGGGGGGGGCTCCTTAGCACGCACGTTCGCTGGGGTGATGTTCTCCTCCCCCCCAGGAAACCGCCGCACCTCCCCAGGCCCTTCCGAGGCCCGCCAGCTGCTGCTGTCGGTGCCTCTCTCCCCACCCCCCCGGCCACCCCTTCCCTCTCTCTCTCCAGCAGCAATGGCCAGGCCTCAGAAGGACCCGGGGAGGCGTGGCGGCAGGCGCTCCGTTTTTCCAGGCGCTCTACGCCTATGCTAGCAGCTGCATATGGAGGAGTGGAGAATCAAACCCAGTTCTCCCGGATCAGAGTCCACACTCCTAACCACTACACCAAACTGGCTCATTGATACAGAGCTGTAGAATGTTCAAAGCACTTTGCATACATTATGTTGCTACAATCTTCATAACAATCCAGTAAGGGTGATCAGCAATCTTACCATCTTGATATTGTGGGGGAGGGGCCATGAAGCTGAAACAGATTGGCTTTCCAAAGGCCATTCTCTCTGTCACATGCCTAAGGAGACATTTGAACCAGGACTTCCTCAGTCGTAAGTCATTCCAGATAGGGATGCCCCATATCGAACATGGGTCAGGTGTTCATTTCTTGGGTTTGGAAGGGCCTTGATCACTTGCCACATGGAGGTAAAATCAGCTTGGCAGGTCTGGGTGAGCTTTGGTCAGAAGGCAGCTCTGGGAGTATTGTCAAGGTCGCCTCCGGTTGCAGCTGCCGGCTGTGGTGTGAATAGTTTCACAGCTCACCAAAGAGATGACTGAATTGAATTCGAGATGAATGGACACCTCCCTCCATCGAGATGACATTTTCATTGCAAACTAACAAGGGGAGAAATCCAATTACATCACAAAGGGGCTCCCTAATAGGCCATTCAGCTTGGAGAGTGTGTGTCGGGAGGGTGAAGAGGCGTGGAACTGCTCTCCATAGCAAAGTCTAGGAGGGGTCTCTTGGCCTATAGTATACTGGACAGATACAATGTGGGCAGCGTTCCGGTTGAAGGGAAGACAGCCTATAGCGGGGACCGCCTGCTAAAACAACAACATTGGCTTGAAGCCAGACAGAAGCCAAGGGTCACCGTTTTAAGAAGGAAAATTCCTTCACTGTACTGGAAAGACAAACTTGGATCTACAATGTGAGGGATTTCTAGGCCACCAAAGAATAAGAGCTAAGATGATTATAACAGCATCTCAAACATCAGCTCTTTATTCCACCGGAATTCCAGCATCTGTTCACATAAAACTATGCACAGCTTTAGGGATAGAGACTGAATGATATTTCACAGAAGAGTTGTTCTTGCAGACTGCCGCTAGTTTAGTTTATTAGTTATTATTATGGCTGGTGACCAGCATAGAGTGTGAAGATAATATGAGAAAAGGAGAGAAAAAGACAAGGATGACATCAGACTGCCGCTATCTTTTCTCTTCCAGGGGCATGAGTGCAGATTGAAACATGAACGTATAAAAATGGTGTAAAAGAATATGGAGAGCAAAAGGAATACGGCACGAAAGAATGAGCAGAATGCGAAGGTATTTGTTAATTCATTTGAGCATCTACCACACAACAGCCACACAACACAACCGATTTCAAAGAATGATAGTAAGTCTAGTGGGAGTAATTCAGAACTAAAACCCCACTGATGTCTATGGTGCTAAATGTAAATGTTCCTCCACAACAGGTCTTACTTTTTAAGGCTTGGTGTGGGTGGTGGTGAAAAATGCCCTCAAGTTGCAGCCAACTTATGGCAACCCCATAGGGTTTTCAAGGCAAGAGACATCCAGATATGGTTTGCCATTGCCTGCCTCTGCGGAGCAGCCCTGGACTTCCATGGTGGTCTCCCAACCAAGTACTAACCCAGGGCCATCCCCGCTTTGCTTCTGAGATCTGAGAAGATGGAGCTAGCCTGGCCCACCCAGGTCAGGCCTCAGGAAAGAGGAAAAATAAAGAGGAAAAATAGTAAGAGGGATAGCTTAGAAAACAACAGATGTACAGAGTTTAATGAGTTTCATAATGGCTGGGAATGGAGTAGAATGAAGCAAGTCTGGCATCAGCCAGTTAGCATGAGCCACGGGATGGTGTATATCTATTTGTACCCACAGCCTACAAGGAGTGCGCAGCAACGGGCGAATGTTTCTGATCCTGCCTTCTGCCATCTTCTGTGCTTCTGAATTCAAAGGATAATTTTTGTGTCTTGAACTTAATACAAGTGAGTGAATGTGGTCCTTCCCATATGTGTATTTCTTGTTTACTGTAGCAAGTTGAATTGTGAATGTTACATGCAAATGAGCTGCTTATAAATTAATCATCACAGATGGAACTTTAATTGCCACCTGCTGTCAGCTAAAACAACCAGCTTTCCAGCAGGGTCACGCATTCACATAAGAGTCATCAGGTATTGAGAAATCAAGGGATGTGAGCTCAAGTGATGAATACACGTAAACATCTATTCCTCCAGAGGAATTGGTCCCATGGTGGAAGGAAGTGTGATATAAATGTAATAAATGAAACACGTATTCAAGATCATCTGGATTAATAGAGTTCAGTATTGTCTACTCAGGACTGGCAGTGGCTCTCCAGATTCTAAGGCAGAGGTCTTTCACATCCCCTTTCAACTGGGGGTGGATCTTGGGCCCTTCTGCATGCAAAGGAGATGATGTACCACTGAGCCATGCATCCACCCCAATGGCTGTAACATAGCCGGTTTGGAAAGACTGGAAAAGACGTCCACTGGTTGGGGCAGGAGGGGGGAATATAAGTAGCCGCTCCTTCCATGCTTTTTATTTTTTACTGAGAAGAAATTTAAAATCATGTATACAACCAGATAATCAAATAAAGTATAAATACTCATAAAGTCGTCATAATAACTTTTAGGTTAAATAAAGCTGCGATTTATCAATATGTTTTTAAATCCTAATCCTAAATGAGATAGTTTATCTCATTCTTAACCGATTCCATAAAATAAACCCTATTCTAATACAGAATAAAAGGCCTCCAGCATCAATAGAAATTGTTTTGGAAAAGTGACACTCCTTCCCTCATTTATGTCCTGAAATGTTGTCCATTAATGTGACAAACCAAACTTTATACACCCAAATTTCCATACATGGCAATGTTTTATTATTTACTTATTTAGTATATTCTTATCCCACCCTTCCTCCAAAGAACTGAATGCAACATACATCATTCTTCACTCCTCTATTTCATCCTGAAATGCCCTGCCCCCTTAAATTAGGCTGCATTGAGAGAGACTGACTGGCACAAGGTCACCCAGCATGACAGAGAGGGGTTTTGAACCTGGGTGTTTTGGATCCTTCTCTGAGGTCCTTTCCACACTTAGATCTCATCCCTGGTTTTATCAGAGTTCAACTTGCGACACAATACCTTGCATTTATCCCTGGATATAACAGCATCTGTTTATCCAGGAACAAGTGTGGGGTGAAATCGGGGTGACCTCAGTGTAATGTGTAAACAAAAGATACCCCGAGATAATTACAGGGATGAACTCACGTGTAGTGTAGAATGTAAGTTCGGGGACAGGGTTGAACCAGGATTTAAGATCTAGTGCAGAAAGGACCTGAGACATGAGTCCACCATTGGGCTAAAAGCAATATAGCTGCAACAAGTGCGTAATTAAAATCTGAGTTATTGAGATGTATGTCTGCTTTGGGATTTTTTTTACAAAGTAGTACCACTCAACTAACTTCTAAGTCATATTCAGTTATTTTGTTTATCTCCTTTGATTATTCCCCCAATATATCAGTCATTCCCACCAAAGACATAGAAAAGTACCAATTTGCTGTTTACCAATGTGATCCTCAACACTAGAGATGGGCATGAACTGGCTCACGAACTAAAGTTTGTCATGAATTTTGGGTGGTTCATGAAGCGATATTTGTGGAAGGGTGACTGGCACAAACTTTTCACGAACTTTGGTGCTGTTCGTGGCAGTTCACGGGCAGTTCGTGAATGGATACATTTCCAGACAAGACTGTCTCCCCTCAATTAAACTGTTTACAAAACTCCAAGGCAACCCGGGGGGGGGGAATTCTCCAGCCTTGGAAACACCAATAGGAGCCCTCCAAAGCTTAACAGGCACTGCTGGCTGCCAATAACAGAGTTCCCATTCTGCCCTATGGGATCAGAAAGCTATATATCAGCTCAGCTCAGCTACACACCCTTTTGTTTGTCAGCTGTTTGCAGAGAGGTAGGGAACTTGTTCAGAGCCGACTAGCAGATGTGAGGCTTCTGCCCTATGAAGTCAAGGATCAGACCTTTGTTGATGAAACAGAGTTCTTTATTCCCTATTACTACATTACAGGTCCTCGGATCATTGTTAGAGATAAAGTATACAATAGCAGCAGGATTGATATACCCTCCAGTACAATTTGAATTTCCCATAGGTGACCAATCACAGAAAGGGAAAAAACCGTGGGCTAAGGTCCTTTGACTATTTGCTTCCCACAGGAAAAAAGTGAAGTGTGAAGTTGTAAATTTCCCTTCTTAAACTGGGCTCCTCAGATGTGTCCATTTCGTGCATAACAAATAGCTCGCCAAGGTCTTCTCACAGTGATAAGCGAAGTCCTGTGTCTCCGCGGGCAGGGAGGAAAGGAATGCAGGGGGAGAGGGGGGAGAGGCCGTTTGTTCTCAGGTGCTGCAGTCGCCACTCTCCCAGACCAAATGGTTACATTGACCAGACCCACCATTAACAATAAACAGAGGGCAATAAACTAGAGCATGAAACACGATACAGCATGAAAGTGATAGCAGGGTGACACAACTCAACAGCCAGCCTGTGTTACATATGGAAAGATTACAAAAGCATAGAATAAACCTTTGTTAGAATCCTTAGATTCTGACAGCAGAGCATATTCATTCATTTATTCTCTCCTGATTGTGAACTCCTCTTCCCTGCTGGGGTTTGGGTGTTAGGTGGACTCAGGGCTTTCTGAGCCATCTCGTCTCTGTGCTCACACTGAGCTGAGGGGCTCAGCTACTGGGTGCCTTGGCTGAATGAGGACCCACATTTTATACCCTCCTGATTGTGTGAATTGCTCTCTCTGCTGGGGTTTGGGTGCTAGGTGGACTCAGGGTTCATGGCCACGCAAGAGAGGTTGGGCCAGATGACCACCTTGCATGACCAGTACTCCAGGGAATTGGTGTCGGTAGTCTCAGGGAACCATTACCTCACCCAAATCCTATGCCATTGCACACCTGGCATCCCTGCTGCTGCTGTCCTCCTGATTCATTACTGACAACCAGTAGTGGGGCTTCTCCTGGTTGGGCTCTTTGAGACAGAGGTGCTGGGCTGTGGTTTTTCATCCTCCCCAGCCTCTCCCCTCTACTGTCCCCTCTGGACATGTCTGTTGGCCTGCAGCCTCCACAGTCCTTTCAGAGCTCACACTTCCATTGCAAGAGCTTTGCATTCAGGAGAGCAATGCTACCTTTTATCTGGGGGTCACAATCTGTGCAGACCAACTCGTACTCCTCTTTATTGCAGAGAGAATGCAACCTAGTGGTGATGCCCACCTGCAACCTCTCTGCCAACCCCTGACCTGTGGGAGAACAGCTGGCTCCATTGTGGAGGCCCGTGCCTGTTCCAGCCCGTAAATCAGGGGAGTTGCCCCAGGCTGGCCGTATGGGTGCATAGCACAGTCATTGGAGCTGGTGCTGAGCTCCTCTTCCCTCCTCTTTATGGAGGAGATGATATCTTCTGTGCCATCAAATGCTCAATCATGGCATAGGTGGAGCTCCTCGTCCCCTCCTCCCACCTCTCACACAGCAAACAGGCAGACTTGATTCTGCATGAGAAGTCTCAAGCAAGGACATCATCTTGAGGGGGGCAGAGTCCCAGGTGGCAGTGCTCCCCAGCCTAAGAACATCCTTCATCACCAGTTGAAGCATGTGTGTCAGGCAGACAATGCCCTTGGGATGCTGCCTTCATCTCTGCCAGCATGTTGGTGCTAGTGCCTGTGACCACGTAGCCAAGGGCAATGTTGCCGTCACCCACCCACTTGCTCAGGCTTCTCCATATCACACAGTGGCTATTTTTTCCACTGTGTGGTCAGCATCCATCCCCTGCACATGGAGCAGAAACACTTTGTAGCCCAGTGGCAGGACTGTCTTCTCCTGGGGCCTGGCATGTCCTGACAGTCCTGCTGGCTGCTCCAGAGGTTTGCTGTGAAGTACATTGTTCTGCCTTGTGCTCTGGAGATGCTAAGCCTTGTCCATTGCCACTGCAGCCAGTGAAAGGCTATGTCCTCCACGAGGGAGAAGCACTGGCCATCCAAAGCAATCACCTTGCAGACAACAAGGTGAGGAACTGCTTCCTGGGCCCTCAGCATAGCCCTTTGGACCTCTTGGAGGGTGGCCCACCTTGATGTCCCACCCATGTAAGCCCGAGTGTGCAGGGAGCCTTTCTTGGAGGGGCTTCTGGCTCCCCCTCCACTTCTCCCTGCTGAGCGGGAGTGGGCCTCTTCTTCCTCTCACTGGCCACCACTCTCTCCTCTGGTGGCAACATAGTAGGCTGCCACCTTTGCAGGTGCCTGCGGAGGACGGAGAAGGACAAGTGTCGAGGTGGGTTTGCGCCCTTCCAGACAGGTGTGGCACACTTGGCACTCTGCCACACAGGGAGGGTGCGGAAATGTTTCCAGGTGGTGGCTCCAGGGTTGGAGAAAGTGGGAGGCACATCTGCTTTCTTGTGCTGGGTTGGAAGGGGTGTACTTGAGGCAGGAGCAGCAACAGGGAGTTCAGATGTGGAAAGGGAGGATGCATCCTTCCCACCCCCTGAATCGCTGCTGTCAGAGTCCTCCTCTCCAGAGAGTGTTAGCAACTGCTGGTGTCTCTGGGCAGTGCTGCTAACAACAATTTTGCCTCTGCGGAGAGCCCCAGGGCCAGGAACAGATCAGGGGCAGGAGGCTCTGAGACCCATGGTGATGTCCTGGGCTGAGCTGGGCTCCAGTGGCCTGGCTGGGCTCCAGTGGCCTGGCAGGATGGGTTTGGTGCCCAGGGGGCAAGGGCCTGTGATATGCAGGGGATGGAGGACTTCTCCCTCCCATGATGAGCATGCTTCACACCCACTTTCACCCTCACAGCACACAGAGGTGTTCACACTCAGGAGGGGTAGGAAAGTATAAATGTGGAAGACCTTTTGGGGGGGGTTCGTAACTGAAACCCCAGAAATGTAATCTGCCCCCAACTTGGAGAGATTGTAGAGAAGCCAGTCCTAACATCCACTATGAAGCAACCCTAGAGGCACAACTTCTACTTAGAAACATACTTGAAATAGTCCTCATGCATTATTTCATTGTATGAACATAAGTCAACACTTCAATCCATAAACACTTGGTTGGGCAAGAAACTATACAGTCTCTTTATTATGCAAGACAGTTTGCATCACTCAACACTGAAAACTCTGATTTCCACTGATCTGGTGGGTCTGGGTGGTCACTGAGCTGTCGTGGGATAACTTTGGGGAGCCCCTGGTAGAAGTTTCCTGTCATGTCTGCCTTTCTGTCCTTCCAAATCTGCCTTTGGAGAATTGTGGGTAGCCCAGCCAGTCCGACAGGTGTTTCTGGTGCAGAGAAGAATACACCACAGTGTGTCAGCCCTTGGGGGGGGGGGGGGGGGGCTGTGAGAATTGTGAGCACTGGGCATGCTTCCCTTACTTGTCTGGTGGGGCTGGGGTGCACACCAAGCTGTTGTGGGGTAACTTTAAGGAGCCCCTGTTGAAACTCCGGGGATGTCTGCCTTTTTGCCTTTTAGAACCTGCTTTTGGAGACTTGGGGGGAGCTGCAAGCATAGGGGGGGAAGTTTGCTTTGCTTGCTGTCTGGCTGGGACAGGTCTGCCCAGGTGAAGTTTCCCTGTGAATTTGGTGTCACTGGCTTGTTTCTGACTTGTTCCATTTTTAGGGGGTCCATAACCTTTTTAGGGGGTCCATAACCGGGACCCCAGAAATGTAATCTGCCCTCAACGTGGAGAGATTGTAGAGGAGTGGGTGGCAGGGTGAGGTTCCCTGTGTGGTGTGTGTAGATTGCAGGGGGTTTATTCTATATACTTTTGAACCTGTGTCTGACATTTCCCCAAAAAGCACTTTCCAGTCTTGGCCTTAGTCCTGTTGGGTTTGCAGTGCCACAGTGGCACTGGTTCTTCTGGGCTTCCAAAAATGCCCCCCACCTTCAGTTTCTACCACAGAGATTCTCTGGGACTTTGATTCTGTTCTGGTATTTCTATAATTATCCTCCTTCTATTTATGTATTAGGTTTCCCGATGTTGGATACTACCTATTTTAACAAAATATCATCTTCCACTTGAGTCATGGGTGATTTCTTATTTGCTGACAGATACTAACCCGGCAATTACTGCTTCAGTAGCAAGGTATTTTGCAACTATAATAGCATTGAAGCGTAAATAGTGGATACCATTGAAAAGCTTATATTTATTTATCTTAACTATGTTAAACAATGTGTTTGGAATGTTTTATACTGATTATATCCTACTGATTTGGGGAAGTTCACTGTTTTAACTTTGTTTTGATGTTTAAACACAAATTGTATTTTATGCATGTGCTTGAGACTTTTGATCATGTAAGCCGAAACAAATACATGATTCTGTTCTGTGGGGCTTCTATTGCCCTTGCTCTTTTTTTGCTGTTTTTTCCCTCCATTGGAAACAATGGAGGATGGGGCACATTCTTTGGGGGGGGGGGCATAATTCAGACCCCGTAAATTCAGTCATCACCAAACTTGGACAGCAGGTAGAGGAGAGTCATCCAGAGATCCCCTGTGAGTTTGGTGTCTCTAGCATGCTTGGGGGGGGGGGGTGTTCCACTGCATCATGAACTTCACAAACCGAACCAGTTCGTCTAGTGTCAAAAAGTTTGTGACAGTCCGTGGTTCACAAACTGTGCATGCTACAAACCACAAACCAAACTGAACCACATTTTCCCAGTTTGTGTCCATCCCTACTCAGCACAGTTACTTCCTGTAGCCCATTGACATCAGTAGACTTAGAAGGTTGTAACACTGTTTAGGATGGCACTGGTAATCTCTAGCATAGTTTAGAGAGAGTTAATTCTACTCTTCCCATAAAAATTACTTCCTTAACTGTTTTGTCCAACCTCGGGCTACAATCAAGCATTTTTCTATGTAAAAGGAAACTGGCAGCCATCACAATGATCCTGGATCCATTATCTACTATAGGCCTAAATCATTTAAACAACAGATGAGGTGGTAAAGCTGTTCTTGGATCCACCACTACAGGCTGTGGGTGGGAGAAGGAATGGTTTGATAATTCCCAGTAAAAAAGAAAAAAGTCCCCTCTACGTACAAAACTCACATCATTAGGCGAATTGGAATGTGACATTTACTTTTCTGCATACGGGGAGCTGTTACGGGGGGGGGGGGGGGGGAGTTGTCTTACAGCTGAAATGCCAACCCAACAGTGGTAACAGGTGGGAGACTAGGGGGTTGGAGACCATATAAAATAGTTTTGTGTGACACCACTTCCAGCTGCATAACAGGAAGTGACATCACCATGTCACGTAATGCTCAAGGGTTTCCCTGAAGCTCAATGCTGAAAACCATAGAGATGGGGAAATTCCTGGAGCGTTGCACAATGTGGCGATGTTGCTTCCAGATTTGTAGCTGGAAGTGATGTTGCTGCATTTCCCAAAGCCGTTTCCTCCCATCCTCCAGCCATCACTCCACTGAGCACTGACCGGGGGGGGGGGAGCACTGTTGGGGGTTCCTCCACCAGTGCCAGGCACCTGGCAACCCTCCCATGAGAGAAAGCAGCATTCAATTCCATGATCCCTCACCTGTGCACAGAAGTGATCTAGGCAAAAAATAGTTTTAAGCCCCCCCCCCCATCTAGGCAAAGAACCAAAAGCCCTGCATCTAACCAGATGTATCTCCCTTGAGGCTTCCACCGCAGGTGTATGAGGTTGAAGGAATGAGGACAATGGGGAGAGCACGTGCTCGGGATTTTCCAGCATACCTTTTGGCCACTCACACTTTCCTCTCATCAATAATAAAGAGTTAAAAAAAAAAAGGATGGCTGTATCATCACTCGACATAATGGCAGGGGGTAGGGGGGGACCGAAAGAGAGAGAGAGAGAAAGTGAGAAGAGAAAAGAACAGACTTCTGGTCCGCTCTCACACCAGGTTTCCTTTTGAGTTGCTCTTGTCAGTTCAGGCCAGCCTGTTCAGCCATCCCCTGCCTTGGGAGGGAAGGGTCTGCCCAGCCTTCTCTGAGCACGGCTGGAGAGAATTAGCATCTGTTTGGTTCTGCCTGGGCTGAGCAAATCACACCTTCAAAGCCACTGCAGGCCCGAATGAGGCCCACACATTGTGCCCTTTTTCTTCTCCTGACGATTGACTGAGCTAATTGAACTCTCCTTTTCTGTCAGGGCCAAACAAGGGCTCCTCCGTGAAGGAGTAGCGGAGAAGGGGCATAAAAGAAAGGCAGGGGAGGGGTAGAGAAAGGATCCTTCCCCCCCACCCCATGCAATGAATGAACTTTGATTCCCAAACAGCATCTCTAAGGTCAGAAGGTTAGAAACTAGATGGCCGAGTCAGAGCCTGCAACGAGCCCCCTTCCTGAGACTCTCCTGGTTCCCTTTCAGTTCCAATTAGTCACTACACTCCACAGACGTGTCTGACACATCAGCCAGGCAAAAGCCGTGACTACAGCTCCATGGACGCTGGTTCTGCAGGGCGGCCCTACTGTGCACCCGTCCCGCACCACCAGCGGCACCCTCGGACGCTCTGGCTCCCATTCTTCTTGTCCTTATCCAGCACCAACTCTCTTTTCTGCACCAGAACTGAACTACAGCCAAAATTCAGGGCTTCACTTGCCAGCTTTCTAACCAACCCCTGTCCCAATGTTTTTAATGGCAGCTCGCTCAGCACAGGTTAGCGGGTGCTAAAGCTCCTTTGCTTGATTTCTGCGGATCAAGCTCCTTTGTGAATGCAGGCCACACTGCTGTTTGTTTGTTTCTAGGCAGTCAGCAACTCTAGGGTTGCCAGGTCGTTGTCCCTCTGCCCATTGGCAGGGGATGGGGGCAGGGTTGCCAGCCTCCAGCTGGAGCCTGGGGATCTCCCGCTTTTACTAATGATCTCCAGCTGAGAGAGATGAGCTCCCTTGGAGAAAATGGCTGCTTTGAAGGGTGGACTTTATGGCATTGCACCATGCTGAGGCCCCTCCCCTCCCCAAACCCCACCCTCTCCCGGATCCACCCCAAATGTCTCCAGGTATTTTCCAACCCAGACCTGACAACCCTATGCCAGATCCAGGTTAGGAAATTCCTGGAGAGTTTTGGATGGAGCTTGGGGAGGACAGGGACTTCAGTGGGGCACAATGCCATAGAGTTTCCACTCTGCAAACCATCCATTTTCTCCAGGTGAACTGATCTCTTTAGTCTGGCAATGAGCTGTAATTCCGGGAGATCCCCAGGTCCCACCTGGAGGCTGGCATCTCTACATATTATTGACTGCTTACAACCAAGGCATGGACAGATTAACAAAGGTACCGTCAGTAGTACATCAGCAGCAGAAATGCAACTTTCCCCAGCAGCATTGAGAAATTATGCTCCTGTTGGATTCCTCCCTCTTCCACAGGGGCCATGCCAAGGAAGAAAAGTAGCCAAGAGAGTGTAAAGGGGGCTGTTCTCCAGAGTATTCTGCTGCGACATATAAAATTCCTTGGCAAGAAAATACATGTGGGGAATGTTCCCTCTAAGCTGTGGAGTCTTGTGAGCAGAAATTCCACTTTGTGAGCTACTGGCCTTAAAGTTGGAAGCAAGTGATTTGGCTGCTGCATAAATCAGTTTGCTCTGGAGCCATCCTTCCTGAGCTAAGACAACAATGTGTGACTGCCAGCCAGAGTAGACAATACTGGTTTTGACAGAGCAGTGGACAGGCTCAGCATAAGGTAGCTTTATGCAGAAGACTTAAGAGGTAAGATTTTGCATACCATTGAAGTGTTCTAGCTAGCAAGCTAGCTGTAAGTTTGTTACCAAATGTTGTGCAGAAAAGCCCTGAGAAATTTATTTTACGCCGTTTGCATCCCACCTCCAGGAGCTCAGAGCAGCATCCATGGAGTTGTCCAATTTATTCTAGTCATGACCCTGTGAGGTAGGCTGGCTCAAGAAACAGAGAGCTTAATTACTGAGAAGAGTTTTGAATGAAGACCAAGGCCTCAACAAGACACTAGTATTCATTAAGACAAGTGGTACTGGGGGGATCTAACCATTTTGCAACACTGCCACATTCCCCACTGCAGCCTGAGCTGGTCGGGTCCCCACCGCCCTTCTGCAAAAGCCCGTGCTGCGTAGACTTATTCATGTGATGCAATGAGTCCACTGTCTTGTTTGGGCTCAGCCTCGGAAAGTAATTGCAAAGTCTCTCACATGCTGTTGATTGTCTGCGCTAGAAAAAATCTGATCACACAGAAGCAGATGAAGATTCAGCTTGCAATAACTGAGATACAGATCAATTTCTAAGGAAAGTCAAAGGAAGTTAGACCTGTTATATAAGCTGCTGATAGTGACAGCTGCAGAGACTGTCAGCCATACTGAATTCAGAACTCACTTTCCCATTGCGTCTGCATGAGGGATGCTCTTATTTTGTGGAGGCAAAAATAAGAAGAGCCCTGCTGGATTTTATTCATCTCCCAACCTTTCTCCCCAGCGGGGACCCAAAGAGGCTTCCGTCATTCTCCTCCCTTCTGTTTGATCCTCACGACAACCCTGTGAGTGAGGTTAAGATGAGAGAGTGTGACTGGCCCAAGATCACCCAGCAGGCCTCCAAGGAAAGAGTGGGGATTTGAACCTGGATTTCCCAGGGACTGCGGTGGCTCAGAGGTTAAGACGCTGAGCTGCAGACCGGAAGGTTGGTAGCTTGGCAGTTTGAGACCTGAGTGCTGCATGACGGAGCGAGCTCCCAGCTCCGGCCCCAGCTCCTGCCAACCTAGCAGTTCGAAAGCAAGAAATTGCCAGTAGATAAATAGGTACCACTTTGGTGGGAAGGTAAGCAGTGTTCCGTGCGCCTTGGTGTTTAGTCATGCCGGCCACAGGACCATGGGAAAGTCTTCAGACAGTGCTAGATCTTCAGCTTGGAAATGGAGATGAGCACCATTCCCCAGAGTTGGATTCAAGTGGCTTTCGAGCAAGGGAAACCTTTACCTTTACGAGTTTGACACTTAATCCACTACACCATGCTGGGCAATACGTACTATATATCCCTGATATTCTGAGTCCTCCTTTAAGAAATGAAATAGGTTTTATTTTCTAAAGCACGTATTCTTTCCAAAATATCAGGAAACTGGTTTTGTGAGGGGGGAACCTCAGAGAATATCTCTGGAGAGGAACGTAGTCGTTTACCCAGGGACGGAGGGTGGAGGCCTTGTGTGTGACCTAACCGAGAAAAGAGGGGTGTGTTTGAAAAGTCATTGAGTCAAATGATGAAATACCACAGCATTACAATAGGAAGAAAGGGGAACACACATGAACAATGGTTTGTTTTTTAAAGGAATAGTGATAAATTTAAAGGCAGCGGTCCCCACGGAATTATTAATGGGCAACGAGGTTGGAAACCTTGGCTTTGCCTGGCCTGGCTGGGGGGAAGATGAGCTATTGAGTGGGGGTCGATCAATAGAATCAGCCAGCCAGAGCAGATGGCTGAAGAGAGGCCAGGTGGGGGGGGGAGGATGCTGGGCAGGACAGAGCCTCCAAGCACAAACTGAAAGTTTCCCCTTCTGCCCCCCCCCCCCAAACTGAGTGCTTGGCCAGAACTTCCCTGCAACAGAGAACAAGAACCACACACGTACTCCCCCAACAGGTTTACGAATGTCTTGTTAAATCATTACCAGAGCCACAAGGTCAGACACCGAGCTGTCTGCCTCCCATTTAGGTCTAAATCGACCTTTTCTTGGCTTGTTTGTATGAATGTTTTTTGGGGAAGGGGGGGGGCAGAGTGCAAGTTTACAATGTTTACAATGGGAAGAGTATTAAGCCTTTGGGCCTCCCAACACACACACACACACACACACTCCCTTTCGCTCTGTTTAATGCAAAGCCTCTTTTGGCAGCAATCTCTTGCAGCCCTACCATATCCTGGGTCTAGCTCTAACACACGTGCTTCTGTGAGCCTAAGTGGTCTTGCCGAAGAGCTATACAAGGTCACTGACCTACAACACAACTCCAAGACTGTCACTGAATCATAAGACTGAAGTCCAGCAAGTTCACTCAATGGCAAGCTCACCTAATTGGGAGCTGAACTTGCTAGAAACCATATCTATCTATCTATTTTATTTATTTATTTATTTTGTCTAATTTGTATCCTGCCCTCCCTGCTAGGCAGGCTCAGGGCAGCTTACAGGGTATACATAAATATATTAAAACAGCAAGATACATTAAAACGATAATAAAGTTGAAACCACGACATGTTGCAAATATGTGCTAGCAGATATGGTACCTGTAAATGATGGTGGCATTGCCACAGCATCTAGATGGGCAAACTACCACCACAGTCTGAGTTCTTACCAGGTAACTAGTGCTGATGTTGCGGGGGGGGGGGGGCGGGCAGGGCCTTGCTGTTAAAAAGGCAGCCCCTAGTCAAAGGTCTGGTGGAAGAGCTATATATTACGTTTCGGTAATGATAACTTGTGATATGGGGGAAGAAGAAATAATGTGCATGCTAGCTATCCATATGGTATTTGAAAACAATGAAGAATCTGACATTTATCAGTGCAATGGATCAGAATGTTCATAAACATTACAACTGCTGAACTGCTAGAATGCTTGCAGTCCAACTTCCGCACAGGAATGGAATGTTATCAATTTGGTGGTATAAAAACCCTAAAGTTTAGTTTTGTGGGGCAAACTGAACTCTGGGGATGAGATCCCAGGCAACCTGAACATATCTGTCAAATGATTCCACCAGGGATTTCTCACATGCATCCTCCATTTTTTTATCTAATTCAATAGAATGTATTCATTCCTTTGTCTTATATGGAACCATGCAAAATCCACATGCTTACCACAGGCTGGTGGAGGGAGTCAGTCATGAGAAAACCCAAACAGGACCCAAGAAAGGATGTGATAAGATATACTAGTCTGCAGTGCAATGTTCCCTCTAAGCTGTGGAGACTTGGGAGCAAAAATTCTACTTTGTGAACTACTTGCATTAAAGTTGTGAGTGAGCTGCTGCATAAATTAGTTTGCTCTGGAGCCATCCTTCCTGAGCTAAGACAAAAATGTGTGAGCTGGAGGCTAAAAAACTGTGAGCTAGCTCACACTAACTCAGCTTAGAGGGAACACTGCGTCACCATATGATGTTAACAATTAGAGTGATTTCAACTAGTGTTTGACTAAAGGGCACTGGCAGATGTTTTTAATGCTTAAGGCCCAGTAATTCAGTTTTACCTTGTTACAAGTACCCCTACTCAGAAAGCATCATTTCCTCATTTCTTTTATTTTTTAAACTATCATTTTGAACACTGAATGCCGTTTTACTGATTGTGGTCAGAAAGGAATCTATGAGTAAGCCATAGGGCTGGCAGCCAGAGGTAATGTGTACACTCTGTTTTCCCCTCTTCATCAAAGACCACCCCACGTTCCAGGTGGCCACAGCCAGATGCTCGCGGCCATATCTCATCCTGAAACGTTATCAGTGTTTCTAGCTGTAGGTTTAAAACACCTGTTTTAATTCATTAATCTCCTGATTTCATGTACGAGAGCTATGCATTAAAGCAGGCTATTTGCTGACCAGGCAAAAAGATTGAATGAGCCCAGGGGTGTGGTCTTCTGCTCACTTTCTCCCTCTACCTGCTGTCGCTAAGCAACTGGGGCTGATAGTGTTAGTTCCCTGAAATATTTATGAATGATGGATTGGTCCTCAGAAGGTCACAGGGATGAGATGGTGTGTGTGTGTGTGTGTTGGTCTGTTTATCTTGGAGAATAAAGTTCATGATGGTGCACACACCATTCAGTGATATATGCATAGATGCTTTAAGTGCTTGGTTTTAATCACTATTTTAAAGGTAAACTCAACAGGACTCTGCATTTGTAGCTTCCCAAATGTACTAACACGGCTGGATTTATGAAGACTGAAACAGAGAAGTTATGTAGCATTATTGAGAGCTCTTCAGGATTTATTCTTATTTATGTTTTTATAGTCCACCTTTCTCACAGGGACTCAAGGCAGATGACACATAGTGAGTCAGTACAATCAATGAAATGGGACCTTCGGTAACCAATGCAATAGGATAGTAAAAGACTGGAATCAACCAGAAAGAACTGAAGCATAGCATAAGTATTAGCATAACTGGGAGAGCCAGTTTGGTGTAGTGGTTAAGTGCGCGGACTCTAATCTGGGAGAACCGGGTTTGATTCCCCACTCCTCCACTTGCGCCTGGCTGGATGACCTTGGGCAAGCCATAGCTCTGTACCAGCTGTTCTCTCAAGGACAGCTTGGGAAAGAGCTCTCGCAGCCCCACCTAACCTCACAGGGTGTCTGTTGTGGGGAGGGGAAGGGAAAGGAGTTTGTAAGCCGCTCTGAGACTCCGAGTGAGTGAAGGGCAGGATATAAATCCAATCTCTTCTTCTTCTCTTCTTCTCTAAACAATTATGTACAATGCAACTGTGCAGAAAGGCCCTCTTGTAGCATTCAGTTTTGCACAGTTTGCAGAAAGCCAGGAGACTGGGAGTTTTCCTGACTTCCTTGGGCAGGCCATTTCATAAGGTGGAAGCCACAACAAGAAAGCACAAAGGTACAGGCAGTTGTTCATTTTGCCCATTTGCAGGTAGGAACCAGCAGACGGTCCTGCTCAGATGAGCAAAGCTGTCATGGGGGAACTTAGTATAGATAGGAACTCTCAGTCTGGGGCAAGTGATGCTCTGTAATCTTGCTGTTTGGGGGGGCAACAGTGGGAGGGCTTCCTGCCCCCACTGCTGGACCTTCTGAGGGCACCTGGTGTTTTTGGCCACTGTGTGACAGAGTGTTGGACTGGATGGGCCATTGGCCTGATCCAACATTGGCTTTTCTTATGTTTTTATAGGGGAGAGGTGGTCCCACAGATAAGAGGAACCAAAGCCGTGAAGGACTTTGTACATGATAGCCAGTACCTTAAATTCAGATGCATTTCACCAAATTTCTTCAGGCAATAATAAGATTAATCCAAACTCCTCATCCAGAAATATAAGGCTTCTTGCTCTGTGTGCACCCTCAGTGGCTGCAACAAGCTATCAAAATAACATACTAGGGAACACAATAAAATCATAGACTCATAGAGTTGGAAGGGACCACCAGGGTCATCTAGTCCAAGCCCCTGCACAATGCAGGAAATACCTCCCCCTCCACACCCCCAGTGACCCCTGTTCCACATCCAGAAGATGACCAAAAAAACCCCCCAAAACTCTCCAGGATCCCTGGCCAAACTGGCCTGGAGAAAAATTGCTTCCTGACCCCAGTGTGGCAATCAGCATTTCCCTGGGTGTTTAAGAAAGGGCCACAATAATTAAGCACTGATGTAACCCTTACTGCCCTCCCTCTCATGATATGCCTGAGTTCACGAAATCAGCATTGCTGTCAGATGGCCAATCTAGCCTCTGTTTGAAAACCTCCAAAAATAACATAACCTCCATGTCATCAAAGACTTCCCTCCAGTATCTGGCTCTCCTTCCAAAGCATTCGAAGTCTTTCAGTGGCTATGGAGGCAATCTGACAAGAGGAAGGCAGAACATTCCCCTTAAGAATTCTTAAAAACTCAGTAAGAGGTTCTCAGCTGCAGTCCTCAGTTGATTCCCATTTTCTATTCACACCCATCAGCTATTATTGGCCAAGCAAAGAATGATCTTTGTTGGCTAAACTTGCCTTTTCAATATTCTTTCTGTGTTTTTCATCGTAACACATACCTCTTTTGCACAATGAGATCCAGGAAAGAAATTTGGTGGGCATGGGCACAGTGGGAATACAATTCCATGTTTCAAACTCAAACTTCAGTTATGTGGTTCAGAAGGTGTTGGAGGAACAAGAACTAGAGTCTGATGACCATATTCCAGAGAGCTTGCTCTCTTCCACAACCACCACACATGACAAAAGTAATCTTTGTGACCTCCATAGTCCCAGCATTTACCACTATCAGTTTCATACGTAATGTGAACTTTCCTGGGTGATAAATTCCATTTACTGCCACCATCTTCTAACAATTTTCCTAGTACTCTGAATTACTGAAAACTGAAAGACTCTAAGTGTATATCATCCTGGATCATTTTAATTAAGAATTTTTTTTACTGTTTTTATGTTGATTCTTGTCGATGTAAATACTAAACTATCAATCTTGGTTTATATATGGTTATTCCTTATTTATTGCTTTGGTTTCTGGGGGGTTTTCTTCCAGTATTTACTTCATCTTTAAGTATTGATTAATGTCCCATTCTAAAGATGAATTCTGATATGTATGTGTGTGTGTGTGTGTGTGTGTGTGTATGCGCCTGACCATCAGAATTCATCTGACACACACACACACAATGATTGACCATCAGAATTCATATGGTACACACATGTACATATAATGACTGACCATCAGGATTCATCACACACACACTGGTCTTGTTCCTGAATGGGAATGGAGGCAGATGTCCAGCCATCCTCTGATCAATGCCAGAGACCAGAGTGTCTTTCCCCTCATCTCTGCAGTTATTTCAATTGTTCAGAAAAATTACCTTATTCTTAACTGTGGGAGCATTTGAAAAACAGTTCCAAGATTTCATCAATGTCCATTTTTTGTCTGGGACCATGAGGCATTTCTTTTCTCCTAAAAGCCTTCTTTTTCCTTCCAGTCCTTCACACAGCTGCAACTGACCTGTCACTGGCAGACAGTTCTATGAAGCCATGACCACAGTGAGAACTACCCCACTGAGCATGAATTAAACAGCTGAAGTAGTCACCTGACATTAATTGCTTAAGTTTAACTGCATGTATATGCAGTTACCAAAATTTCAATATATTTAACAAATATGGAAGAAAGTCTGAGATAAGTTACAGTTTACTAAACAGTGGCATCCTAAGCAGAATTAAACCTTTCTAAGTCCACTGAAGCCAATGGGCTTAGAACCAGATAACTCTGTTCAGGATGGCATTGAAGGATCACCATATTCCCAGAAAGAGATAGTCAGTCCCATATGTTACTACATCACTGGCAAGTTTCACTGATTTTTCATCCATGCCCACATATACCATGTTCTCATTTTCATTCTTTGTGAAAAATTGTTGCCCACGGCTTCCGGGGGTTTCCGGTCGGAGGAATGGTGGTCTGACGCGCTTTGCAAGTGAGCAAAGCGGACAGCGGCTCTTCTTGACAGCTCGGGTGGACAAACCCACCTGACGCAACCTCACACAGGTAGTGTGAGGACTAGCAAGCAATATAATCCAGGTTTGAGCAAGCTCGGTGAAGGAAAAGTCTCGGAGGAGACTTTTACAACACCTTGAGCATTGCAACCGAAGAAGATTCCTGCAAGTATCTCTAAGGAGCCGAGCCGAGCTGATTAAATCAGCATAAAATCGCCAATTCCCCTGATTCCTTAACAAAGAAGACAAAGTTTAAACGTTGGGACCACATCTGAAGCGAAGTAACAACATAAGGTAACAGAAAAAAAGTTTTTACCTTACCATTACCGCGTTTTGAAAGACGAAAAGCAGAACTGGTAAAGTAATAGACTGTTGCAGATTGGATGAGTGCAGTTTTGAAATGTTAAAAAGCTGAATTTGAACTTAAAAAGCCAAAAAAACAAGTTGTTTAACATTCCTGCAGTTAAGAAGAGTCGGGAGGGGGAGCCAAGCATCGCGAGACAAGAAGGGGAGGAGGGAGCCAAGCATTGCGAGACCAAGCAGCGAGGATTAAGACAGGAAGTGACGGCTTGGGGAGCAGACAAGAAGGGAAATGAAGAAGAACCGGAAGAGAGAAAAGGGACTGCAAAAACTGCCGGACCAAAAGGACTACAACAGGAAGTGACACATGGAGAGCAGACAAGTAAGCAAGAGGAAGGGACAAAAGGAAACTACGGCAAGCCAGAAGCAAGGTAAAGAGACTGTAACCTTTGACACGAACCATAGAGAAGTCACGCCCGCCAATTTGGATTTATAAAATTTTTAAACAGTAATATCTCATAAACTATATAACCTAGAAGGCTGAAACCAATGAAATTTGACTTGGCAAGATTAGCTTGTTTGAACACACTAATTGGCATTTGATTTGGAAAACAAAACAAAATCGATCTTTTTTAAAGAGACAAGACGGACCGTGGACTAAGATCGAGAGCAGCTACATGGTCCTCTCCTACAATGGCAGCAAAAAAAGAAAAAGAACTATTAGCCGTTATGGAAGCAATGGAAAAAAAATGTTAGACGCTATAGGAGAGGTAAATGTTAAAATGAATGGCATAGCTACACAAGCAGATAAAAACTTTATGGACTTAAAAGCAGAATTACAAAAGTTAACCACAAGAACACAAGACATAGAAACTAAAGTAAAAGAACTGGAAGAAAGTACTCAAAAAACAATGAAAGACAATGACAGGATGGAAAAGATGATGCATTATAAAGACATGCAAAACCATTTGAGATTTAGAGGTATTGAGGAAAAATTGAGTGAAGACATCTTTACAAGAATGCAAGAGGCATTAGCAGATTTTTTACAAGAACAGGAAGAGGTTGTCAAAGAACACATGGATCTTGTTTATAGAGTCAATTCTACATATGCAAGAGATAAAAATATACCAAGAGATGTGGTAGTTCAATTTACAATGAAAAGGACAAAAGAACAAATTTACAAGAAGTGTTTTACTGATCCTTTTGAAATAGATGGAAAGAAAATTATTGTAATGAAAGAACTGCCCAGAGCAATACTGCAAGAAAGGAAAAACTTTAAGCGTCTGACTGATAAACTGAAGGAGAAAAAAATTAGATTCCGTTGGGAAATACCTCAAGGACTAAGCTTTTACTATAACACCAGAGTAGTGATTACAAGTTCAGGAGAAATGTACGCATTTCTTGGAGAGAACCTTGGTGATATTTAAGAACATATCAAGATGGATTACAAAGTACTTACATGGAATGTAAATGGACTTAACTCACCCCAAAAACGTAGAATGGTAGGTCATTGGCTGGAGAAACAAAAATGTAGTGTAATTTGTATACAAGAAGCTCATCTAAAAAACAAGACCACAAATATCTAATAAGGAAGAAGCTGGGAGAAGAATTTTTTTCTTTGGCAAGTAATAAAAAGAATGGTGTTGTAACATATGTTAAAAAAGATTTGGAACCTAAAGTAATATTTAAAGATAAAGAAGGAAGATATTTAGCTATTGAAGTCTCTTTACAAGGACAGAAAACTTTGATTGTGAATATTTATGCCCCCAATGGAGCCAAAGAAAACTTTTTTAAAGAACTACAAATGGAATTGGACAATGTAAACTATGATCAAATCATGATGTTGGGGGACTTTAATGGAACTGTGAATAACAAAATAGACAGGCGCTCTAAGAGAAAAGATGAGGCATTAGGGAAGCTTCCAAAAAACTTTTTTGAACTGATAAAACAAGAGAAGCTGGAAGATATTTGGAGGAAGGTTAACCCACAAGGAAAAGATTTTACTTTTTATTCCAATAGACATGACTCACATTCAAGAATTGACATGATTTGGATGACTACTAATCTAACGTTTAAGACAAGAAAAGTGGAAATTCTACCTAGAATAATTTCAGATCATAATCCTTGTTTATGGACTGCTGGGCAGGTAAAAAGACAAAGGAGATGGAGAATAAATGAGGACTTACTAGACAACCAAGAAATAGTCAAAAAATTACATGAAGAAACAGACTTATATTTCCAAGCAAATATACAGAAAGAAGTAAAAATTCAAACCGTATGGGATGCATACAAAGCAGTGATGAGAGGATTATTGATATCATTAAATGCTAAAGATAATAAAAAGAAAAGAGAACAATATGAAAATATTGTACAAGCCATTAAAACAAAAGAAGAAGAACTGAAGAGTAGACCAGGGAGAAAGAAATTGCAAAAGGAAATCTGGATGCTACAAGATCAAGCAAAAGCTATTTTGAACCAAGAGACTTACTGGAACTTGAAAAAACTTCAACAAAAAGCATTTGAAGGTGCAAACAAACCTGGAAAATATTTAGCATGGCAATTAAAGAAAAAACGTGAAAATAAATTTATCACTAAAGTGATAAGGGACAATATTGAGATAATAGACAACAAAGGAATAAAGAAAGAATTTTTTTAATATTATGCAAAACTTTTTAAGAAGGAAAACAAAGACAGAAGAAAGATTAAAGAAAACCTACAAACACTAAAGTTACCAAAACCAACAGAGAAAATTAAAGAACTATTTAACAATCCAGTATCATTACAAGAGATTAAAAATGCAATAAACGACTCAAAATTAGGAAAAGCACCTGGATCAGATGGATTTACAGCGAAGTTTGATAAAACATTACAGGAATCGATCTCACCAGTGTTACTGCTATTAATGAACGATATAGGAGTCACAGGTGAGGTCCCAGAAACTTGGAAAGATGCAACCATCTCACTTATCCCGAAAGAAAATCAAGATTTAACTAATGTCAAGAATTATAGACCGATTTCTTTACTAAATAATGATTACAAGATTTTTGCCAAGATTATAGCTGATAGACTAAAAGAACATCTTAAAGAAACTATACAAATAGAACAAGCAGGGTTTTTACCTAATCGCCAAATAAGGGACAACCTAAGAGTAGTAGTGGATGCTATAGAATACTACGATAAACATCCTGAAAAGGAAGTGGGTTTTTTCTTTTTAGATGCGGGAAAAGCGTTCAATAATTTAAACTGGGACTTTATGTTTGAGGTTCTAGAACATCTTGAAATTGGAGACTATATGCTTAATCTCATTGTCAATATATAGAGAACAGAAATCCTCTTTAATAATTAATACTGAAAAGACGGACTATTTTAAAATTGAAAAAGGAACACGACAAGGATGCCCACTTTCACCGCTGCTATTTATTTGGATTCTAGAAGTTCTACTGCTAAATTTGAAGGAAGATAAAGAAATTAAAGGCTTAACAATAAAAGGTTTTTCTTTTAAATATAGAGCCTTTGCAGATGATGTGATGTTTATAGTTGAAGGCCCTATGACTACATTACCATATTTGTTACAGAGAGTAAGAGAGTTTGGTGACTTGGCTGGATTTTATGTAAATAAGAACAAATCGAAAGTGATGTGTAAAAATATGTCAAATAATAAGCAAACTGAGTTACAAAATCTTATAGAATGTGAAGTGGTGAAAAAGACAAAATATCTAGGTGTGAACCTAACAATGAAAAATATTGATCTCTATAAAAATAACTATGAGAAATTATGGCAGCAAATTACGCAAGATATTAAAAAGTGGAATGTATTAAATTTGTCATTGTTGGGTAGAATTGCGGTGGTTAAGAGGAATGTGTTACCACGATTAATGTTTTTGTTTCATACTATTCCAATTGTGAAAGATGTAAAAACATTCAAATGCTGGCAGAAGGAACTGTCTAAATTTGTGTGGGGAGGGAAAAAACCAAGAATTAAGATGAAAATAATGTGTGATGCTAAAGATAGAGGTGGGTTCCAGTTACCAAACTTAAGGATATATCATGATGCAATATGTTTGACTTGGGTAGGGACATGGACTATGTTACAAGATAGAAAGTTATTGTCCCTGGAAATACCTATGTGGATTGTACCTGCAGAAGTTTTAAATCCATCATCACGTTACAAAGGACAAGACTGGCTGAAGTATAGAGACCTGTTAACAAGACATGGTAAAGACTTTATATTGAAGGAGCAGCATCAGATGGACTTTGACTATGGTTGGTTAAGATATAGACAAATATATGACATGTATAGAAGTGATAAAAAATTTGGTTTTAGAGAAAAGAATAATGAAATAGAACAAGTTTGGGAGGAAGGTGGGGAAAAAATGATTTCTAGAATGTATAAAATTTTGTTAAAATGGTTTAACGCTGATGAAATAGTAAAAGAACAAATGGTAAAATGGGCGATAAACTTTAAGAAAGATATTGAAATGGAATCTTGGGAATTTTTATGGAAAAATGCTATGAGTATATCTACATGTTATAATTTAAAAGAAAACTGTTTTAAAATGATGTACAGATGGTGTATGACACCAAAAAAAATTGCAAATATTAATCAGAACTTATCTAACAAATGTTGGAAATGTAAAAAGAAAGAAGGTTCTTTTTATCATATGTGGTGGACTTGTGATAAAGCGAAGACTTATTGGTCTATAATACATGCAGAAATGGAAAATTTTTTGAAATGTACATTTAAGAAGTTGCCTGAAATGTTATTGCTTGGACTTAAACTAGAAGAGATAAATGTAAAGAAAAGGACAATAATATGGTATATGATAACAACAGCAAGAATGGTGTATGCACAAAATTGGAAAAATGAAAAAATACCAGAAGTGTGGGAATGGTTGAAAAAATTGTTATATATGGCTGAAATGGATAAATGGACTAGAAAGTTGAATAATCTGTACTCAGAGACCTTTTTAGAAGATTGGAAGGATTTGAAAGACTATGTTGAAAAATATTGGGACATGAAAAACTACATTTATACATGGTTATAATAGCATAAAGGAATAGAATTAGAGTATATGAATGTATTAAGGATAATTAGATAATGGAGTTGTTTTTTTTAGAATTATATAAGAATATAGAAAGTAAGAATTGGTATATAAGTATTTTAAAGATATATAACCGTTACCAGAAATGTAAACATAGATATAAGTATTACTATTTTGGATAAAGTGGAAAATGTGTTATGCTTCAGATGTGGTGGGAAACCACCAATACAAGATAAAAATAAGACTATACAAACAGAACAAAATGTTATATAATATGGAAAAAAGGATTTGTATAAGATAAATGTATTAATTTTAATGTTTTGAAAAAATAAAAATTTCTTTACAAAAAAAATAAAAAAAATTGTTGCCCACATTCCTCATCAACTCAGACTGCCACCTGAAAAACTCCAAAATAAGGAGTGCAGTATAAGGGCCTCAGAAAAGGACATATTATGTGTGTCAGAACAGTACTTTACTAGACTACACACATCAACAACACCCCCGGGGTAATGTAAAGGAACACTACATTTTAATGCTATGGAAGGAATCTCCTTAAAATAAGGAATAGGTGGCCGGCTTAATTTATTTGGAAAATGAATCAACTGATATGTTTACTGATCATATCTTCTAAGCCCTACTGAAACTCTTACTGATTTGAAGAGGGCCACGGCAACACACAAGAGCAAACAGTATGTTGTCGGTTCTGCCTGTGGCTGAATTCTGTATTGTTCTTACAACCTCTCTTTTTTGATGATAACCACTCACTGCCTTGTGGTAGCTCCTTCCTCTTTAATTCAAAATGAGAGTCGAGATGGCCAGATAAGCCTTATTTTTACCCTCTTTATGGCCTTCTGGTTGCTTAAAATGACAGCATAATCCAGTGATTTATGGCAGGTGAACAGGTGCAAAGCAGGTGGAGGGATCCTGTACTTTAATAGTTGTATAATAGATGGAATAAATGGGAATTTCTCACTCCCACATGACAAGTCATATCAGTTCTGGTTTAAGAACCCTGTCCTGAAGAGGGGGGATGTACTCTAACCATGGAAATGTTTTAAAGAAATAAAAGCCCTTTAAATTGCAGTGGAGGAGCTAGCCTTACTTTCCCCCCTAAAAGAAATATACTCATTTATGAAGGAGCGCAGTCAGCTTATCAATATATATATATATTTAAAACATTAAAAGTATGGATGTGTTTAGTGATGGCCCAAGTGCAAGCCAGGTGAAGACCAGTACTGTGGTTAGCAATCAGGAATCATTTCCATTTCAAAAGACTAACCTGAGCCACAATAAAACCATACAGTATGGTGTGTGTGTGTTGAGGGCAGCATAAGACTGCCTCTACCCATCTCAGAATGTTGTGTCTGTGTACAGAGGCCAGATCCGCTCCCACACCAACCTGAGGATCATGACCTTATGGAAGCCACACCCATCAGTGCTGGTGAACAGATGGCAGGAATCACTGCTGCCATCAAAGTCAAGGCCAAAAATGACAAGGCCAGAAGACAGCATCAGCTGTATTGCCCTAGCAATGGCCTGAGCTAGGGTGACTTGGATAGGTCCAGATGTCTGGTGGTAGGAGGGAACAATCATTGTCAGGCCTACAAAAGCCTCTTTAAACTTGCACCAGAAGCTAGTCCGGGGAGGATGTGCCCAGAAATCTAAGCTAAGTTGAAGAATCACTCTGGGAAGGAGGATAAGAGATTGGGTGCTTGTTAACCCCTCCCCTCCTTATCTAAATGCCTTGAATGAAAGAAGGTGGTGCAGAAGGGCTTATTCTGGCACTTGGATTTATTAGTGACGTCTCCCAAGTGATTTTGCATATCTCTGTGTTGTTGTCCCAAGTACCAATTTGTCACAAGCATGGAGGATCTTGCTTGAGTGAAGTACCTGCAAGAATTTCTAGAGAGATGAAGAGAGTTTCAATGAGAACAGCTAACTTTCCTCATGGGAGGCTGTTAGACAACCCTCTTTGTCTCTCCTATCTGTTGTGTCTTCTTCAGATTCCCCCTCCCCCAAAAGTATCATCTTTTCATTGCTGTCCTTTGCTCTGGACACAGGAAGGAAAAGGCCTACTTCCTTTTCAATAGGATGACACTTAAGTCATGCCCATAGAGGGACAATAGCCTCTTGTCATATCTACTCACACTTCCAGCCCAAGCCTTTCCCCCCTTTTAAATCCAATAACACGTAGAGACCACTGACCAGACGGGACACAGTTTCCCTCTTAACACAAATTTGCAGCTTCCTTTCAGCTCCTGAATTTTCTGTTGTTGTGTGGAACTAAAAAGGGGGCACTGTGATTTTAAAGAGATTCCCAGACTTCTCTTTGTGAATGCAGAAGAGGGCGGGGCTGTGGAGGAGGCGGGGGGGGGGGAGAACAAAATAGAAAGGGGCCAACCCCCCCCCAAAAAAAAAGAAAGAAAGAAAAAGAAGTTAAAAGTGTGAGTGACAAGTTTTCAGCAACTGGCTTTAGCTTGAACTGAGCCCTGTGAGGTCGTTCGCGCAAAGAATGGGAACAAACGAGCTAGATTTTCATGCTTGGTGGACAGTGAATGAAAAAGCATCTTTTAAAACCCTATCAGGAACTCTTTGGATTGTCATTATAGCTGGAAAAGGAGAGAGAGAGAGAGAGAGAGAGACTTTTCAATTCTGCCCATGTGAAAGACTCCTGGTTCTTCGCTTTTACAGTGAAAGGGGGTTGAGGGGCTTAGAGGAGGAAACCATGCTCTTTAAATTGCAGATGGATTCTTCTGCAGGTTCTGCACAAAGGCCCGGTCTCAACACCAATTAATCAGGAAAGATAGCGAGAAAGGAGGACAAAATGAAAATACAGTATGAGAGAGAATATCGGTGATGGTGATGTTATTGGGTGGGGGTGTGTGCTGGGGAGTTTCTCTTTGCAGAAACCAAGGATGCAGGAAAAGAATGCAATCAGCTTAATGAGTAAGTAATAACAGTACAGGTGTCAGTTCAAAGGAGTCAGTGGATACAGTGAGAGGACCTTGCGGGGTTTCACGCAAGGTGATGCCATTTGGTGATGGTTTCTCTGGACAGCCAGCTCAAAGCTTAGCTCACAGCTGATCCTTCTCCACATAGCTGCCAAAAGTGGGCTGCACACATTGGCTCAGGACTGATTTACACAGTCATTGGAATTGCGGTGACTCCTGGAAACTGCTGCATCCATTGGCTCCTGCCAGTGTGCAACTGAGCGTATTTGCATGCAGCACCCAGCTTTTTGCATGCTGTTGCAATCAATGCTCCCTCTAAGCTGTGGAGTCTTGTGAGCAAAAATTCTACTTTGTAAGCCACTGGTATTAAAGTTGTGGGCAAGCAATTTGGCTACTGCATAGGCTAGTTTGCTCTGGAGCTGTTTTTCTTGAGCAAAGACAAAAATTTGTGAGCCAGAGGCTAAAAAACTGTGAGCCAGCTCACACTAACTCAGCTTAGAGGGAACACTGGTTGCAATAGAAGCCTCCCTTTTGGGCCATTTCCAGTGGCAGGCAATGAACTGAATCCTACAAATGGCAGCAGTTGCAGATGCAGAGGACAGAAAGCTTATTTATGCAGCTGCTTCTGGCAGCCACTGTGTCTTCAATGGGTATGTAAACCAGCCCTGCAATATTTGCTGCTGCAAACATTTTAAAGTGATGCATCCAGGAAAGTAGAGAATAACATAAAACGATCTTACTTGAATACTGTTCAGCTCCTCAAAGAAACAACACGGCTGCTCTAGATTTCTTTATCTTATGTTTCCATAGAGCAGGGATTCCCCAACCGAGCTTGTTGGTACTTTGGGTCTTTTGAGAAAGGGCAGAGGATGCCACCCCAAAATGGCTGCCATTGGGCAATGTCAGTTACAAAACAGCTGCCAGGAGGGAGAATCAAAAAATGCTAAGGGCAATTCATCACAGTACTGTGATGTTTGACACTGTCTGTCATCTGCAGACTTGTCACATGGAGGTGTATGGAGAGATTCCAGCTCACAAACTGTCATCAAGATAGTCTTCATTCTGCCTTGGCCTTCCAGGAAATAATGCCACTATTCAAGCTTAGTAGTATATATCAACTTGAACTAATTTGTGCTTAAAATGTGGTAGCTGCTAGCCTTAGTTAGCATCTACAAGTCTTCATAGGATCAGAGACTTTTGATGGGGTAATCCAGTTGAAGAAAAGAATGGGAAGCCCTGCCTACTTTGAAGTATTTGCGGGGGGTGTACATCTATGATGGTATTTCAGATGAGACAGGTGCTGGGAAGCTTCACTGGCTGAGACTCCTCTTTCCTCATCTCTTCTGGCCCTTCTCATATCCACATTCACTCCCCATAGTAAGAGTTCCTTACCTTCCCTTCTGCTAGCAGTGGGGCTGCTGCTGGGTGAGGCTGTTTCAAGAAAACACCCCCATTGTAAGCCTGCTCACCATTCTTGTGGACTTTTCTGATGATTTCTGAGAGCAGTGAATGGACTGTGATACCAGTTATGTGAGATATAACAGTATATTTGGTAACCAGTGGGAAGATGGGAACAGATGCCTACAATAAGGGATCAGAGTACCATTTTCTGAGGTTGCCACCTCCAGCTGGGAGGTTAACACAGGACACAAAGACACTCTCTCCCACACAAAGCCATGAGGCTAGGAACTTATACTAGCAACTCCATGAAGGTACAAACTCCATGCACGCACACAGGCTCACACCCCCTCCTGCAAGTCACCCTCACCATTTGGTACATCAAAGGACTTCACATAAGGGTGCGAAGACAGCAGGGTACTTCCTGAGAAACCGGTTCTGCTGCCCAGGACTCCCTGTCATCCAAGACACAGATGCCAGATGCAGCTGACTGTCAACATCCTGTCCTGACCATCAGGTAGATCTGAATATTGACCACTCCTGTAGGACCCTCTTAGTGGCTAGAGATAGAGAACATATCATCTATAGGCTCTCTTAGGATGGCCTCATATCTTGCCATCCTCCCAGGTACCACCTCCCAATAAATACTGCTCCCCAAGAGACACAGTTAGTATTTTTTTTCCTATTCCTTGTTTGATCTTCCTCCCTCCCTCACGGATCCTTGGGTGCACCATGGGGATCTGCCACGTGGTTTTCTGCTGGTTCAGAGCCACGATCCTTTGTTCTCTGCCCGAGGACTTTTCCCCTTCTTTTTCCAGATGGATCCACTGATTCATATAGGGGTAATGATCACCCTCGATGGATACCATCAAATCTCCTGCTCATGCAAATGTCTCTTTATTTCTACCTAATTTCCTAGATCTGTATAATCGTATGAATGACATTGTTTATAACCTTTTATTACATCTTTAGTAAACAATTTATCTTTTATACTTTTAACTTGAGTCTTGCGTCAGTTCTTGGGACTTCTCGGTGAAGCACCGCCTCTGTATACATAGGTAAGACCCACAAAGCCGGCTGAATATGTTAAGAGCTAATATTTCCCCAAATATTGATAATAAATTGAGCAGTCAGGCTAACACCTACCACCACCACCATGAAAACAAATGGAGCAAGGCTCAGGGACCCTGTACTCTTACCCTTTAAGCCACAGCTACTGCCCAGATTTTTCCAAAGGTATCAGGCACCTGGTTTCCTCTTCCTGCCAAACTGATCACCACAACTTCTCCATGTTTTAGAACACCTTAAAAATAGCTGGAGAAGCTGTGTCATGTGGGGATTAAGGACAGGGATGCTCGAGAGAGAAAGAGAGGCAGAAAAAGAGGAAGGAAAGAATACAAAATGTTTCAGAGCAGGAGAGAGTGTGGACAGGATGAAGAATGGCAAAGAAGAAAGGAACTTGAAAAACGATAAAAAGGCAATGTAAAAGGGGGGGGCAGGAAGAAGGGCAGCAGGCAGACACAAGGAACAGACAGGGGTGCCACAGAATACCAAGACTCTGTAGGGGTAAGAGATCAGTTAAGGTGATCTGCCCTCACAGCCTGATGGGTGTGACTGGGATTTCAGATGGCCCAGGGTGTTATCCCCTCTGTTAAAATGAATGGAACCTGTGTGGTTAGGGCAGGTCACACCACAAACACCCACAAGAAACGGCTAGATTGAGTGGGCTATCTCTGGGTATTTCTGATCTATACCATGATAAGTCATAAAGAATCCTGCAGTTAATAAAAGCATGAAACCTCTTATCATCAAAAAGTCACTGGCCCATTTTGAAACAAAACCATTTGATATATTGAGACCACATTCCATCCTTCTTCAAGCTCCATCTTGATCTTATTTATATTTAAAGTGTCGTATGTGGTGTTCTGTGTACACCTCAAGCTCCCCTTTGAGTCAGCAGCTACTGTGTCCTCCAAAAGGCCCCTCAAAGGTAGGAAGCACTTTTTAGCAACACTCCGTAAGATGCAAGAGTTTCTGGGATATCAGTCCATTGAGACTACACATGTAAAAGAGGTTCTACATATGGGCTGTAATCTGGCTAAAGTTAGTAATGACTCAAGCCCATGGGAAGCAGTGGGATTCAATTACAACTAACTGTAGCTAGATTGAGTCCAACGTATCTTGCTTCGTTTTTAATAGGACATTACAAATACCTGTTATCTTCAGAAGCAAAATCTGCCTAGATTGGGAGGGGGGGAGAGAGAAATGCTACACTGTGTTTAAAATATCTCAGAGATGCAGGATTCTGTGAGGTTGCGAAATGGGTGTCTTCTAAATGGCCACCTGTTGATCCCCCATCAAAAAGCACAGAAAGAAGCCCTGGCCATAATGGTGGCTTTGGGACTGGCTGGTGAACAGAAATGGAACCATCAGAAACCAAAGACTGAGCAGAGGTGCACTGAGAAGTCTTTCAGTCTGCATTATCAAGTCTCCATGGGCTTGCCAAAACCATAGCAACCAGTTCAAGCAATGATTAACCTAATAATGTGCAGGCAAAGGACAGGGCAGGGGGTGGCAGGGAGAGATGCATTCAGAAGAATCCTAAAACATTCTCGGCTTCTCCAAGAAGTTGTAAACTTTATGCCTTATACAGAACAAGCCTCAGCCCCATAGAAAAAGGAGCCGGTGATACAGTACCTCAGGAGAACTTCAATGAAACAATCTTTTTTCTCCAACTTACTACCAACTTTTCAGGGCTCTGCATTGCTTATACCTTGTTGAATTCCACAGTTTATGCCTGTCTTCACACAAAAGGCAACTATATGATGAAGACATCTCCTGATTTTGAGTGCATTTTTTATTTCTGTTTTTGACACAGTGTGGTGAGTTATCCTCATTATTACAATGCACCCTGGCATAGCAAACTATTGTCAGGACAATAGTAACTCTATTCCAATTAACAGTAAATGGCAATGGATTTTTTGCAGAGTATAAGGTTGTTTTTGGCAATACGGTTTAGGAGTATCACCAAAGCATCTCTTGGAACGAATCTGTATCCCATTGGCCATCCATGCATACAGATGAGGAGAAGGCTAATTGGGCAAGTAGCCCAGAGTCTTTACTTATGGTAAAGATCCTATAAGCTTACAGGAAAACCCCCACTCCCTTTACCCAGTTTCTCTCTTCTTCTTTTTGAAAATAATTTTTATTTAAATATATATACAAAAAAAGCCCAGACATAAACATCAAGCACACACCCCACTCCCCACACAGAAGAACAACCTACAGTGTACACATAACAACAAAGAAAAACAAAAAGGGGGGGGGGGAGAAGAATAAAGTAAAAAGCAAGCAATTTAAGGCATTGGTAGAGAGTTCAACATTCTGCATAAATACAAGGAGAGGGAATTCTTTCCCCTTCTTTTTTTATCCTATAAACATACATAATTAATGTATGATTCAACATGATTAAAGTATATAGAGAGGCTTTTTGAACTTTATCCCATAATCTGAGGAAGGGTTTAAACGTACTTTGAGTATTATCCTGAGTTGTGTATAAAATAAAATCATGCCAAGTTTCAAAGAAGTCTACAGTTTTGGCTTTGGCTTTGATTATTCTAATTTGACTTGTCAATTTTTCAGCTATTGCAATCTGCCATAACTCAGAATACCATGATTGTAATGTTAATAATTCTGCTGCCTTCCAACTTTTAGCAACTGTCCTACACGCCGCTATTAACATAAACACTATTAGTCCTTTAGAAGTCACCTTTTCATTTTGTTTCTCCCATATTGTTAATAAGACCAGAGCTGGTGTAACACAGATGGTTTGACATGTAATTTTTGCCATTTCTGCAAAAAAATTCTCCCAGTCTCAAATCACCTTGTTTCTAATGTGTACTTGAGCAGAAATGCTAAACTCAAATTAACTGGGGGGGGGGGGGGGGATTACATTTTGGAATCTCTTCCCTAGACCAATCCAGGAGGTGCTGCTGATAATTTATTTAGCCACCTTTTGTTTTCCAGAGCTTTTGGTGATATTCCCCTTTCTCATTTTATGATAATCTTACTGAAGTTTTGATCAGTATACCGGGGAGGGGGGGATAGGAGGATTGTTAATAAAATTCACAGGCCCTAACCCCTGATTGGTCCAAGCTGAGGCCTTCCTATTAGACATTATAAACTGCACCCCCAGTTGAGTTCTTAAAGGGTGCTGTACAGATTGTTCTTAGAATTCTTGGGTCACTGTGAGCCAGACTTATGAGGGCATATGAACAACAGTCAAGAAAATGCTTTGGGAATCTTACATAGGAATATTTTTGCAAGTCTCACATTTGGTGGTTTGACTCAAACATCAGCGGTTCAGTGGGTTCTTTTAAGCTGAGGGACAGGACTGGCTTACTCCTAATATAAACACTTAAGTGGCACTAAGGGGTAAGTTCTTGATAACATTTAATAACATTAAAAATATTCAATTCCATTCAGCTTCATGTTGTTTTTAATTTCAATAGCCATGGTTTATTCCAGGATGATAATTCTGAAGAAAATAAAATACTTCTGAGATTTGCAGAAAGCATTTTGCCAGCCAAATTCAGGCGGCTTTTGCATCTGTTTAGAGAAGAGGTTAAGGACCAGCTAGCTCCCAGTATAAACACTGAATTGTTACAAGAGGCTGATAACTTCTGAGGAAGACTCCTGAGGAAGACTTTGACTAAACGAGCTTACATCCAGGTGCTCGTAGTAACATCATGAGGATGCAACATCATGAGGATGGACTTCTTTTTGTAATATTAGAAGGATGTACTTCTCTGTAATGTAACATAAGATTTATAAATTGATTGTAAAACATTCTACTAAATGTGTTAGGCAGCATATCACAGTGTTTGTTTGATGACTTTGAGATTAAAAAAAAACCCAGTTACAATGATACCTGACTGTTCAGGGTTTGAAGTTTAAGAAGCTTTGTTCCACTGCTCTGACCTCTTCCAACTGACCATTCTTTTACTATACTAATGACAGGCTGATATTTACTAAGCAATTGTAAATTAGTGAGTAAGAGTTAAAGAGTCAGTAATTTTGAAATATTTGGTGTAAAGGAAAGCACTTTGCTGTCAGTTTGAGATTTTCTATTCTCTAAATAATTTGTTCTTACCTCCACAGCTTATAGATGTAAATGCAGCCTGGGCATATGATCCTTTTTTAACATCTGTAAACAGAATTTGTATCCAAAGTTGCTCTGTGTTCCTTGGTAAATTTAATCTCTCCTAGTCACAACACTGGTTCTCCTCTTTCAGCACCATGGTCAGTGGCTTGCTTTCCCTTCTAACTGCCTTTGTACCATTGATTATTCTTCCCTGAGAGAATCTCTCCATGCCACGGATGTGTAATAACCAACTGGGAGAGAAGTGACTTCTCATATTAACCAGCTGAGGGACCCCAACAGGCTGCACAGAATTCATTCCTTCCCCACACCCCCTAGTTTTAATTCTTCTGCTCCCTACTAGAATAACTGGTCAAAGGTTCTTTATCAGAAGAGAAAGAAAGGGCTTTGGAAGGGAGAGTTTACATTAGCATTCTATCATTGGAGAGATAGAAATGAGCTTTGTAGCACTGTCAAAGTATAGTGCATATGTAAATGGTGAGTAGTGTCCTAGAGGCTTGAGATATAGGGTAGCTGATGGAGAAGGAGGAGGAGATTAGATTTATACCTTGCCCTTCACTACCCGAAGGAGTCTCAGAGCAGTTTACAATCTCCTTTCCCTTCCCCTCCCCACAACAGAAACCCTGTGAGGTAGGTGGGGCTGAGAGAGCTCTCCCGAGAACTGCCCATGAGAGAACAGCTCTGAAAGAACTTGTGACTGACCCAAGGTCACACCAGCAGCTGCACATGGAGGAGTGGGGAATCAAACCCGGTTCTCCCAGATTAGGATCTGTGCTCTTAACCACTACACCAAAGTGGCTCTTAATTACTACTGGCTGTTCACTATCTCACTCTCTCCAGAAGCTTGCCTTGGGGTAGGTTTTTTCACGAAAGAGAAACAAAAATCATGTCAAGATGTGAGAGGGAGTGTCAGCTATTATGAGGTTAACAGAGCCAGCGCAGGGTAGTGGTTAAAGCATCGGTATGGGATATGGGGAATCCATGTTCGAATCCCTACTCATTCTGGGAGCTTGCTGGGTGACCTTGGGTCAGTCACACACTCTCAGCCTAACCTAGGGTTGTTGTGAGGATAAAGAGAATGATGTCAGCCACTTTGGGTCTGCGTTGGGGTGAAGTGTGGGATATAAATGAAGCGCATAAAGAGCAGTCCTAAACTAGTCACACCCTCCTAAGCCCACTGACTTCAATAGATTTAGAAAGGATTTAGAAAGAACTCTGCTTAGGATGGGACTGTAAATCAGAGGAGGGATCTGGGATTAGTCTGGGAGGGGGATATGCCGGTGAGTTACTAGCTTTCATGCCATTTCAGTCCACCAGCCACCAATGGATACTTCCATCAACTACTCTTCGGCTGACTCATAGGTAATCCATGGGATTTAGTTCATAGTAAATGTACTTAGAGGTTAGTGAGCCATTCAGACAGAAACTGTGTGATGAGGGAGCATTACCAGAATCAAAGCGAACAGTCCCCTCTCTTTCACCCCCTTCTTTCCTCCCAAGCTATAAACCAGTGACGGGTAGTGGAGGCAAATGATGCCACCCATTCAGGAGGGCCAGATCCTGTTGATGAGCTCGGTCCTGAGTTCTCTCCAACAGCACTCAGTCTCTTCATTAAGGTTTGGCTGCGGTCCTAACTTCACAGACTGGGGCCCACCCACTCCTCCGCACACTGAATGAAGTGGATGGGCAGAAAGAGGCCTTGGCCACCCTCAGGAAGCAGGGAACCTTATTTAACGTGACCCTTGGGGCAGGAGAATAAATGCCCCACACTGAGAAGTGAAAGTCACTCCATCGGGAGGGCCCCAAACAATCCCAGGCCTACATGGAGCCCAGCTTGGGCTGTTGTTTTGCAAGATTGCCTTTTCTGAAGGAGGGGAGAGAGAAAATGTACGTGGGCTTTTGTTTCCAAATAACCAAATTTCTTTTGTTCTACAAATTGCCTCAATAGCATCTTTCCGCTGGCTGCCTAATGTGTTCCCCCCCACCCCGCTGACATTGGTTAGCATGACAATTGCCTCTTGGCCCAGAAACCTCCTTTTGTCTAAGGGCCGCCTTGCAAAGGGGAAAGTGGGAGAATGCAGAGAAAAGGGAGGTGCCATAAATCTACTTACTGCAAACGGAATGCTGAGGAGGAGGAGGACAGGACAAAAATCCAAGATTCATGGGTTTGAGGCTGTGCATTCTTTAACCCAGACAAAGCCCCTGGGGGTTGGAGAAGAGGGAATCGCTGTAGAGCAGGCAGAAACTGAATTTTTTTTAAAAAGTCATTGGACAAAATGGAGATAATTCTATAGGAAAAGAGGACAGGAGGAAATGAATGGCAAGTCACTGAAATCTGCAGCTTGCGAAATACACCTGCAGCACCAACTTGTATACAGCATGAATTACATTCCAAAACAATAAAATGTAGCCCATCAAAAGCTTGACTAAATGATCATGAAACATTCTGTTGAAATATGGCAGATTGACTGTTCCCTGTGTAGTCACTCTCTTTTATGCATTTGTTTTATTATTGATCGATTGCATTTGTATCCCGCCCATTCCTGCATGCGGGCTCAGGGAAGGTAACATCATAATTTCACTTACAATGTAATCAATAAAATTCTACTTACAGCATAATCAATAAAATTTTAAATTATTTTAAAATTAACTAAAATGTCAACACGATTTTCTGTTGGCTCCATCAGCTGGATAGGTGACAATCATAACAATTTCATTAGGACCACTTTGCAGGGGAGACCATGTGATTGGACATCCATCGCCTCAACCAAAGGCCTGGCAGAACAGCTCCATGTTGCAGGCCCTGTGGAACTGCACTAAGTCCCACAGGGCCCTGATCTCAAGTGGGAGCTTGTTCCACCAGGTGGGGGGGGACTGAAAAAGCCCTGGCCGAGGCTAGATGGACATCCTTTGGGCCAGCGATAACCAGTAGATGTTGCTCAGCAGCAGGGGTTTTTTTGTAGAAGAAGCCCAGCAGGAACTCATTAGCATAATAGGCCACACCAAACAGCAGAAATGCATTAGCATATTAGGCCACACCCCTGACAGTGCAGCTCCCTCCCAGGATTGGCTTCCCCAGGTGCCCCGTGGCTTGCGGGGCCCATGGGGAACCCGAGGAGGGGAGGCAATTTAAACTGCCTTCCCTCCGTGGATTGGCTTGGCTTGCCCAGGTGCCCTGCAGCTTGCAAGGCACCTGGAGAACATGGGGGGGGGGGGTAAGGCTGGAGGTGTGGCCAATTTGGAAGCCAGCCAGAACTCTGTTCCTGTGCGTTCCTGCCCAAAAATAGCCCTGCTTAGCAGAGCGCAAGGCTCTCCAGGGGGTATATGGGAAGAAGCCCCAAGCCGCTTAAGGATTTAACGGTTGAAACCATCGCTTTGAAGTGGATCTGGTACTCAATAGGCAGCCAGTGCAAGTGGCAGAGCACCGGCCGAATCCACCCCCACAGCGGCACTGCAGTCAGTAGGCAAGCCGCCGCATTTTGCACCAGCTAGAGTTTCCAGATCAGGTAAGCCCACGTAGAGTGAGTTACAGTAGTCCAGCCTAGAAGTGATCATTGCATGGGACACACTGGCCAGATCCTGGGTGGAGAGGTAGGGAACAAGTTGCCTGATCCGCCGAAGATGGAAGAAGGCAGACCTGGCAACAGTGGTGACTGGGGCCTCCATATTAAGCGAGGCATCCAGAATCACCCCTAGGCTCCTAACCTTTGAGGCTGGCACCAGCGGTGCCCCCTTCCAACCCTCCCCCACCCCAGTCCAGGCACAGGACTTCTGTCTTTGAGGGATTTCAGCCAACTCTGCTTTAGCTACCCAGACATGGCCTCTAAAGCCCTGGCCAAAATTTCCTGGGTGGAGTCCGGGTGGCTGTCCATCAACAGATAGAGCTGGGTGTCAACCGCATACTGGTGACAACCCAGCCCAAACCTCCATACCAACTGGGTGAGGGGGCGCATATAGATGTTAAAGAGCATTGGTGAGAGGATCGCCTCCTGCGGTACTCCGCACACCAACAAATGCCATTCAGAGACCATCTCACCAAGTGCCACCCTCTGTCCCCAACCATGGAGAAAGGAGGGAAACCACTGGTAAGGCAGTCCCCCTCATTCCTATGTTGACGAGGCAGTGGGTCAATAGAAGAAGAAGAAAAGACTGGATTTATATCCCACCCTTCACTCACTTGGAGTCTCAGAACGGCTTACAAACTCCTTTCCCTTCCCCTCCCCACAAGATCATAACCAACCACGCCAAATGCTCCTGTCAGACTGAGAAGCCCTAGCGGCACTGACCTGCCTCGATCCCAGTCTATCCTATGGTTTGATTGTTTTATGTGATCCCACATAGTTTAAGGCACTTTTACCAAAGGGTTCACAATTGAAATAATGTATAATAATTTAATTTAAATCTGGGCACCAGAGCTCAGTCTCAGATATTGTAGCAATAGTGTCTCCAGAGCTTTGCTAAGGA